>CAWVQO010000356.1:2927333-4391000 GCA_963932275.1 Andrena praecox | reverse complement strand
TATCCGCATAGATCCTAAGCCGTAGGGGCGAAAGACGATTAAAGGGTCCCACAGGCCAACGCGATATATCGGGAACCGCAGCGGAAAAGTTCCGGGTTGGCCTGGGGGAACCTTTAACCTGCAGTTAAATCCGCGCGGACAAGGTGACGCGGAAAGTAACAAGACAATTAGAGGACAACCCAATTATAAAAGCGAAAATGTGAGATTGGTGTGAGTCATGTACTAACGGAAATACCAAGCCCGTGCATAGGTTCAAATTAGGCACAAAATGTTGAAATTTTGTGTTTTGCGCTTCATCTTGATAAAACAGCCATTTGAAAATGATTAAATTATTCTGGAAATTATAGTGTTCCCTGAATTTTTACCAGCAGTGTATTTTATCTGAAACGGGGTGCGCCGCTGTCTTTAACAGCTTCCTAAGTTCCTACGACGTTCAATATGTAAATTACCAACATGAGATAGGCTTATTTTATACAAAATTCTTTAGCGAATGTGGTAGTATTTTTTCTGATTTTTAAAATCGTGACCTTCAGCCTAAATTCGTTAAATAAATCTTTCTTTATAATTGTCATTATTGTAAAAACGATTTTTTATCCTTAAACAAACTTATTTCTCATTTCGCCACTCTTCATTTTTGTCTTATTTTCGCCTGTAGAATCACCCCCTAGAATATCCTTGATTATCAGTAAAGTAATACTCTGTATAGGTATGTATTAATACGTATGCCCAAAGTTTCATAACTTCTTTAATTTTCGATATCTTGCCTTGTGTAAGAAAATTCGACGCTGTACGGAAAAGGCTGGTCGATGCATCGTGGGTCTGTTTAGTGTTTACGTTGGAACGGCTCCGGCGATGAGTGCAAGTTGCCGCTCCAATGTGCGGCCGGCGACGGCCCCACTAGTGCAAGAGAGAAACAGATGCATACTTTTCCCTTGCACTAGTGGGACCGTTGTCGGCCGTTGTCGCCGGCCGCGTATTAGAACGGCAGCCTTGCGACGACCCCAACGCAAGGACGCCTTCGCCGATCATAAAGTGTTTCAAGGGCCGAGGGGTGTGGAAAAACCAACTGGATCCAAGGCCGTATTAATAAATTTGAGCGGCCTTGGCTAAAAAATTTTGATGCTCTAGCCCTCAAGGGTACAATTTCTTCGCAATCGGTGCAAGGTAGTACATGACAACCCCGTGTCTCCACCAAGGCAGATAGAAATTATTGTCTCCACAATTGAAGAGAAAAAAGCTTTTCAACAAATTTGATTCTTAAGCGCCGTTGGATCACGGGCGCCACTGGGCTATAGCCTATTTAGCCCATTGTTAAAGGCGGCCCTGACTGGGCCCGTGACTTCGGCACACGGACGGTCCCTGCAGAGTTTTCCAAACGAACGGACGTCTGGAGTAGAGATGCAAAAACGTAATTTCAAAATGTAATTGTGTAATTGATTACACATTTTTTGTAATCGTTAATTTAGGTAGTTGGCAAAATTGTCGTCAACTACCTAAATTAACGATTATAGAAAGTAATGTGTAATCAATTACACAATTACACTTTAATCGTAATTTGTAATTAAATTACATTTTGCCCAACTCTGGGCCGTACGTGGGAGAGAGTCAGACCGTCGGCGTTCTTTTAATTCGATTCAAAAACCATACGATCGGCTGTTGCTTTGTATGATACTCGTTCGTGTGCCATCTTATGTTTTTCTGATCGAATTGAAAGAACGCCGACTCTCTCGCATTGCGCTACTCAGTGGCCGCTCGGAGGAAAAGTTATATTGCGCGATCTGTACACGGGTACACGTGGTACATTAATACAAATAGTAATCAATTTCATTTCAATATCAGACACTCGTTGATAGCGTGATGCGTGCACATGAAAGTAATAAATATACAGGGTCAAGGATTAACTTGACCGCGTCAAATTCGCGAGCGCTTGCCGACGGTGCGGGTTTACGACCCCTGTTGTTCGGTGCTTCGGTAGTTACTACCCCACGGACGAGGCCGACTGTCGACCAGATGACGGGACCTTTGCTTATTGTCTAAAGTGTCAAAAATATTTGAATGCTAGAAAATATTAAACAATGGCAGCTATAAAGCGAAACGCGTACACGGCTGTAGAAAATATTCAAAGGCAGAGTTCCGCTATGGGTGGACCATATGGAACGAAGAAAACTTATTTCTAAGGGTATTTGAGTACAATACTAGTATATAAACTACTTAACTTTAACTACAGTACATTATATTAATATGGATATGTTAATACACGTGAAACCGTATATTTTGATACACATGTACCCGTGTATTTCAATAACCGTGTACCCGTGTATTAACAAGTACACGGATTAGAACACGGATATATTAACTACACATGTATCTTCAATACACGTTCTACGCCGTGATCCCTATTTTGGAGGCCTCGTTTCATTCCGTGCAAAATATAGTATAATAGTACAACCAATTCCGATCATGATTTCCCGTGACTCTCAGCTTTTCCTTACACTTGTGAGCTGATGTCTCACGATTTCGTCTCCCCGTGTATATGTCGTTTCATTCAGAACCGAAATCTGAGACGCATATGTACCGCGATCTGTAGGTATTGATACATGCAGCGATATAGGTCGCAACGTGTATGAGGACCTTTAAGCCTTCAACGACGACGCCAGATCTTATTATTTACTATGTCATCTTTCTACGCGAACGGCGTTCTAAACGGAGATATGCATACAATGTATAGCCATTACTATAGGTATTACAGCAAGAGGTCCGCTGCCCGTGAAAATTGGCACTGCGTATGGATGTCGTCGCTGACGGGTTAATATTTGCTTTCGCAGGAAGCATGCGATCGCGTCGCCATCAAATTTCTCTAAGTTCCATTCAGCTTTGTAAATAATTATTATAAAAGGGGGGAGCCTTGTGGGATATACTACGGTATGACCCAACAACCGGAATGAAGCGAAATTTTGAGGGGTTGGGCGGAAGGGGGAGAGAACCTCTAATATAAAATTTTATCTGCGGGTATTTGTTAGTTTCTGAGATATTAACAAAATATTAACAAATACCCGTAGCTAAAATTTTATATTAGAAAGTGTGAAAGTGTCTGTTTAAAAAAGAACCGTTTCAATTTTTCGATCCCTCAGCGCGCCCCTGGGCCCGCTGACGCATCGGGTTTTGCCAGCCACGCCATCTTGTCCACTCTTTCGCCCTCTCTCGCTCGCTCATGGATTCTCTCACTCGCGCTCACTGCAGGCTCGAAATTTTACAACCCTCTCTGAGAGTGAATTCAACGACGCAGCGCTTGGCTTCGCTCCGCTCGACTCCGCTCGGCTCGGCTCGGCTCGGCTCGGCTCGAGCGCCAAACAAAGTACTTCTTTGTCGCCTCGCTGACTCGCGCTCGGCAACCCTGGACCGGGCCAGTTCGAAGTAAACTCTCGAAAAACAAGCAGCTATCCTTTTCACAAGTTTTTTATATTTCTAATTATTTTGTTTTAATATATATTCCCTTTTTAATTCGTTTTCTACTTATCGTGTGTTAGTGTTTTTTAAAATTATATATTCAATTTTTCTTATTCGTTTTATACATATCGTGTGTTAGTGTTTTTTAAAATTATATATTCAATTTTTTTATTCTTTTTATACGTATAGTGTGTTTAGTTTATTTTTTAAAATATATTTAAGTTATTTTATTCGTTTTATAGTTTGTGTGTACGCGTTACTTTTTTTATTTTATTTTTTTAAATTTCTCGTTTGTTTTCCGAAAGCGAGCTTCGAACACCGTTTAGAAAGTGATAATTCATCACCGGTAAGTACGAGTAACATCACGATTAAGACAAAACTATCATACTGCAATATTTCATAAGTATTATTATATAATACAGTGACAATTTTTTAATAAATTCTCCTAATTATTTTTCAGTTAAAAATGTTGAAAAAGTTTTCGATCGTGGAATTCGCGGATGGTATGCAAATCATACCATCGAACTGGATGGACGCTGATAGACAGCGAAGTATTTGGCCGAGCCATATTAAGAATTTGTATACCCTCAATAGAACAATTCTGAAAGGAATTGTTCCAGTGGACCACGATGAGTGGGAAAAATGCGACATCGTCAGGTGGTTTGCCTCAGCAGGTACATTTATTTCATTAAAGTATTATTTATACACCGCGTCAAAATTAAAGAAACACTATAATTTTGCGAAAATTTTGGTCATTTTCAACAGGCTGTATTTGTGGGAAAAATGTTTTGAAAAAATATTTAGAGAACGCATTTTAACGCTTGAAGTTTATAGTTTTTGAAGGAAGAATTGAATTTTTTGTTTCATGCATTATGATTAGTGATGGCTAGAACCGTGATTTGTGAATCACGAGTAATCCGATCACGTTCGTTCCCAATCACGGTGATTTTTCACAGTGATCCGTGATTTTCGTGATCGCTTCTGATTGGTGGAGAGCATGACTGCCCTTCGCACGCTCCACATAACCCCAATTTCTAATTTCTCTCGAAACATTCTCAAGTCCTCACTGTTCTTATAGAATCTCAGTTGTATACTTTGAACCAATGTTATCGCTCTTGATCTATTTAAATTAACGAATATTTATTCACTTTAGTTAAAAAGTATAATGTATATGTGAATACTTTAGCCATTCAAATCAGTGCGTGCATACATTGACTATTTATGAATGTATAATATACTATATATTCGCTGAATTAGCACATTTTGACTATAGCACAAGCTATATTGAAGTATTTTATAAAAAATAATTCAATCATGATCAAGAATTACGATACTGTTTTATCAAGATGAAACGCGGGAAACGAAGATTATGAAATTTTTGCCTACTTTCAAGGTATGCACGGGCAAAAGAATATTTTGCCCCCAAATCCAAGGAAGAGCTCTTATAGAGCAAACATTTCTGTTTAATTTCGTTTCTTTCGTTTTGTTGTATAATTTTTATTGACAGAGTTATTTGCGATCAAAGCAAAAAAGGTACTTTTCAATTTGAACACCTATAACTTGCGAACTCATGATCGTAGACAAATTTTCAACAGTGTTTTGGAAAGCTAAGAAAGTTTCCTTTCAGAAGCATTAGTTGGCAATTTAATGAGATTTTTTTAATATATTTTTTTAATCTTTTTTTAATTTTAAAATGATCCCAAAAATTCCATATTTATCATTTTGTAGGAAACTTGATGCCACTTCAAGGATAATCATGGAATCAAACAAGTTTTTTAAATATTTTTTCAAACATTTTTCGCCGAGATACAGTCCTTTGAGAATAACCAAAAATTTCGGGAAATTATATTGTTCCTTTAATTTTGACGCGAAGTGTATAAATTGAACCTGAATATGCATAACTTATTAATGTGTGACGTATTAATGAATTCTCTGTGTCAGATACTTATGAGGGAGCATTGGATAAACAGGAGACTGCCATGGACACCTCCAATATTCCCGATTCGGATGCGACAAATTATTCGGGATATAGGAAAGTGTCGAAAGAGCGCAGGCGAAAAAATACTCGCGTTCACGTGTCCAGCGAAGAAGAGGACATTGAAGCAGAAAGGCCATTCGAAAAAAGGAAGAAGGAAAATATGTACCCCAAGGCACCTTCTGAAATGTCAGGAGTGCATGTACAAGAAGGTATTTTTATATTATTCAATCATTATTCATTACGAAAGTAAATGTGAAGTAATTTGTACAGTGTGTCCCAAAATTGTGCGATTTCCCGAAACGTGCAATATCTTGATCTCGGATTGAAAATGGTTAAGGACTTTTCGATGTCTTTTTTCATCGGTATATTGCATCATCCGAGTAGTCTCGCCATTTTGGGACCCCCTTTGAATATTGACCGGAGCATGGTGTCAATTATGTGCTGAATTGCGGGTTTTAATGCAGATTTTCCATCGACGTCGACGCCGTTTCACGACCACTACAATTTCCAACGAATTAACAGTGGTGAGAATAGTATGCCATCTATACTACACGCATCTCCCGAGGAAAGTAGAGCAGAAATAGCACCAACACCAACACCAACACCAACACCAACACCAACACCAACACCAACACCAACACCAAAATCTCAACCAGAATCATCATCATCATCGTTATCATCATCGTCATCATTAGCAAGTACGTCTCCGCCTGTACAAAATCATATCGAATCCAATGGGTTTCTACCCATTGACTATAATCCTAAATAAGATTTTTATATAACTAACTTCTCTTATCTTTATTCAGAGTTGGAAACACTTATGAAGAGAAACTTTGCAGCAATTAATTTGACATTGGCCGATATGATGAAAAGGTTGGAACAGATAGAATCAAAAATGCCGGAAACTTCAAACGTTGCAAGCAGCAATATTGATACCGAATTTTTGACAATTACGGAAAATCTTCCCGTTAAGGATGAAGAGGGTTTACGCAATTTGGAAGAAAAATTGCAGAACCAGCCCACATTTAATGCTATGGTAAGCGACGTAAGAATAATAAATGAACTACTAAGAGTAGTATGATAAAGTTCAAAATTTCAAAACTGTATATTCTAATTATTTTTATATTCAACAACTACTTTATCTTTCTGCATTGCAGTCATATAAAGGAAAATTACATGAGTATTATTATTTATTATAATTTATAAATGGTAGCAACATATCGTAAATTGGGGTAACATTGGCACATCATATATAAATAGCACTAAAAAGTTAAAGTTTTAACACATCCGAACTTACATTAACACTTAAATTTGTTTCTTTTTATGTTCAATGTACTCTGTTTTGTTTATTTTTATTTTTTAATTTTTTTAATTAACATTTTTAAATTTGGTTTAGGTATCCTATTATAACATTGCATCGTTTGTGATTGTACTACAAGTGTGCAAATGCATAAAATTTTTGCCCTTTTTCTTTTTAATAGATGTTAAGTAGATGCCAATGTTACCCCGTACTGTCAGTGTTTCCTCACTTTACGGAACCTGTAATTTGTAAAATACACTGCACTTATACTGTTGTACGGCGATGGGATTTTCTTCCATGTACAGGGTGTTCCATAAAATTGCGGAACATGAATATTGCAGTCTTCCCGGAACATGTGATATCCCGATGCAAAAAGACAGGATATTGCATGTTCCGGGAACTCCCGTAATTTTATGGGGCATTTGTTTGCTGGCGGCGCTTCAGTGGGGCAAAGTGACAAAGTTTGTGTCAAAATCAAAGAACTTTTGATAGAAATGAGATAGAGCGATGATTTTTTTGTAGGTTAAAGCTGAAACATTGCAGAATAAGGGAAAATTGCCGAGATTATGGTACGAACGTTTTTTCACTGTGAAAATCTGTGTTAAACTTGAAATTTTTCAACAAAATTGTGATTAATCCAATACCATGCACGGTAGGATTTTTTTCATGACACGTTGTACCTCATTTCCTGTAGATTTTGTCACGCTAATTTCAAATCCTTTCGCAAAATTTGTCTACTACCTCAGGATTTTGAAAAAAATCGATTTATGTGAAAGACTAATGAAATCATATTTTTTTCGTTGAAATGATTTGATAACCCACTGGTTCGAAGGTATATTGTATTCCCATATATGGAACACAATCAAAATAAGAATAATGAAGTATTTGAATGTTTTTAGTTACTTACACAGCACTTCACATCTCGTGAACACTTGACGTATCGCTGTCCTGATCACTGGCACTCTCTGTAGGCTGTGTGTGGCTGCAATGTAATTTAAATTAGATATCTATTTTCCATAATTATATTTTCATTTACACATGAAGTAAGGTAAGTATTTAATCTTTTTAACTTACTTCTCATCAACGAATTTTTTAATTTCTGGTGATACATTATTTTGTTTGTACAACTCTATTCGATGTTTTATTAATATAATTGAAATTTTCGTGTCCGTTAAGTTTATTGCTCGATTAAAAACGTATAACATTCTATTCCTTCGACTATTTTGTCGTGAATGCAGCAACATATTTTTCCTATACAGTTTATGCCAGGATTCATTTGCATCTTCTGAATAGTATGCTATTGGTAGTGGAAACTGTCTTGCTACTTAACGGACACGAAAATTTCAATTATATTAATAAAACATCGAATAGAGTTGTACAAACAAAATAATGTATCACCAGAAATTAAAAAATTCGTTGATGAGAAGTAAGTTAAAAAGATTAAATACTTACCTTACTTCATGTGTAAATGAAAATATAATTATGGAAAATAGATATCTAATTTAAATTACATTGCAGCCACACACAGCCTACAGAGAGTGCCAGTGATCAGGACAGCGATACGTCAAGTGTTCACGAGATGTGAAGTGCTGTGTAAGTAACTAAAAACATTCAAATACTTCATTATTCTTATTTTGATTGTGTTCCATATATGGGAATACAATATACCTTCGAACCAGTGGGTTATCAAATCATTTCAACGAAAAAAATATGATTTCATTAGTCTTTCACATAAATCGATTTTTTTCAAAATCCTGAGGTAGTAGACAAATTTTGCGAAAGGATTTGAAATTAGCGTGACAAAATCTACAGGAAATGAGGTACAACGTGTCATGAAAAAAATCCTACCGTGCATGGTATTGGATTAATCACAATTTTGTTGAAAAATTTCAAGTTTAACACAGATTTTCACAGTGAAAAAACGTTCGTACCATAATCTCGGCAATTTTCCCTTATTCTGCAATGTTTCAGCTTTAACCTACAAAAAAATTCATCGCTCTATCTCATTTCTATCAAAAGTTCTTTTATTTTGACACAAAATTTCTCACTTTGCCCCACTGTGCGGCGCGACAAGCTTTTACTTTTCATACAGTTTTTTTGTGTATATGCATATACTGTATAACTTTAATTTCACTTTCCGTTAAATTATTATAAACTACTTAATGGTGATTGTTACTTTTAACTGCTTCAATGCACCCTGTGATTGGCGTTACACGAATGCTTTTTTTAATGTAGCCCATGTTTCATGACTGGAATAATTTATTAATGACTTTTTATAGATTGAAATGCTGAAGAAGTGCACTGGAAAGAACGTGGCCCTGACGACATCCGTAATTTTGGATTACCTGGTGACATGGAATGTCGGTACAAATTATAGTTGGCATGGAAAGAAGCATAAACCAGCATTTTCGAAGTTTCTTCGTATCAAGAAATTATTACTGAGTAAGTAACTTTATTATTTCTCTCCTTTGAGCACTAAAAATTGTAAAATAAATTAATGCGTATTATTCCAGGTGCTGTACACGATGCATGTGCATCGAAAAATATATACTGTTGTGATGCGGATATTGTAGATGCGGCCTCGAAATGGCTATCCCAATGCAAATTGCGCCTTGCACGTAGGGCCAATAAAGAAGTGGACGTAAGCCAGACGTAAGGGAACAGTGGGTAGCCCTTGAAAATTTAATAAATGGACCTATGACAATAGCATCACCTTTTAAGGTGCGAAGCCCCCCTGAAGCCACTAACAACAGACACAGTTAAGGATTTTTTGTTTATATAAATAAAAGTATAGTAGAGCTTTTATATAGATTGAGAGCAATCTTTATTTTGCTAAGAATTGTTTTTCCTTTTTTTTGCAGAATTCCGCAAAATGGCTTCGCGGAGCACTGCAACAAAAATATGCCACACTCCCGGGACTGACTGGATGATCTGGGATGGAATCATCTATCTTATATCTATCTTTCAAATATAAATTAAAATGTAAATGTTCCTTCACTATTTTCTTCGCTATTCAAGAGTCACTGTATATAAACTGAAATCTATTATGTTCCATGTAACGTAGGAAAATTACATTAATCGTTCCTATTTCGGATAACTTTTGTTGTTAAACTTACGCCGCATCGCCGGCGTGAATGGACTCGCGTGATCGTATGATCCGCGAGTACAAGTGTCATTGCAGGCACTTGTGACCACTGACGGAGTCAGTGGTACTGCACTTTACAGCGCGGTGCGACATATGACCGATAAAATGTATTAGTTAGTTCGTCAGTTTCTTGTTAAACATACGCCGCGTCGCCGGCGTGAATGGACTCGCGTGATCGTATGATCCGCGAGTACAAGTGTCATTGCAGGCACTTGTGACCACTGACGGAGTCAGTGGTACTGCACTTTACAGCGCGGTGCGACATATGACCGATAAAATGTATTAGTTAGTTCGTCAGTTTCTTGTTAAACATACGCCGCGTCGCCGGCGTGAATGGACTCGCGTGATCGTATGATCCGCGAGTACAAGTGTCATTGCAGGCACTTGTGACCACTGACAGAGTCAGGGTATAATAAAAGTATTGATTTTTTATACAGATTGAAATAAATCTTTATTTTCCGAGGAATTGTTTTTTTGTCTTTAAGAATGTAACATATTGTCATTAATGTTATTTGATAATACTGATAAATGTATTTATGTACGTAGAAAATAAGGAAATGGAAATGGAAATGGAAATGGGAGCCATCCTAAGCCGAAAGGCAAGGATTAAAACAATAAATAAAAAAAATAAAAAAAAATAAAATGTTAATGTTTATTGTAATTTAATTCCCTTCCCTCACATTTACTTTTATCGTTTCCGGAATAACGCGATTTTGGGGACACGTTTCGGGAGGACGATTATTGCCGCCACGTTGCCGTGCGAAGTTGCCTCAAAGTTACCGTGCAAAATTGCGTCAAAATTGCCGTGGGAAATTGCGTCAAAGTTGCCGTGCAAAATTGCGTCAAAGTTGCCGTGCAAAATTGCGTCAAAGTTGCCGTGCAAAATTGCGTCAAAGTTGCCGTGCAAAGTTGCCTCAAAATTGCCGTGCAACTTTGCCTCAAAATTGCCGTGCAAGTTTGCAGCAGGCGGACATAGAATTCTTGCTGCATAGTTGCGGCATCCTTGCGAGCTTCGTTGCCATCTTGCGCCGCAAGTATGCCGCAAGTATGCCGCAAGGAGAGTGTGCTGTATGGGTGGTTTCAAATAAATTTATTAAAATTTGACACTTCCAACTAAAATTTTTTTTCACAATCCAAAAAATTGTCGTTATTTTGATTAAAATTTACTCAAATATACATCCTACAACAAAAGTACTCGACAAAATCCAAAAATATCGAAGTAGATTTCAAATAAATTTATTAAAATTAGACATTTCCAACTAAAATTTTTGTTTCACAATCCAAAAAATTGAAGTTATTTTCATCTAAATTTACTCAAATATACATCCTACAACAAAAATACTCGACAAAATCCAAAAAAATCGAAGTAGATTTCAAATAAATTTATTAAAATTAGACACTTCCAACTAAAATTTGTTTCACAATCCAAAAAATTGTCGTTATTTTCATCTAAATTTACTCAAATATACATCCTACAACAAAAGTACTCGACAAAATCCAAAAAAATCGAAGTAGATTTCAAATAAATTTATTAAAATTAGACACTTCCAACTAAAATTTTTGTTTCACAATCCAAAAAATTGAAGTTATTTTCATCTAAATTTAGTCAAATATACATCCTACAACAAAAATACTCGACAAAATCCAAAAAAAATCGTAGTTGGTTTCAAATAAATTTATTAAAATTTGACACTTCCAACAAAAATTTATTTCACAATCCAAAAAATTGTCGTTATTTTGATTAAAATTTACTCAAATATACAACCTACAACAAAAGTACTTGACAAAATCCAAAAAAATCGAAGTTGGTTTCAAATAAATTTATTACAATTTGACACTTCCAACTAAAATTTTTTTTCACAATCCAAAAAATTGTCGTTATTTTGATCTAAATTACTCAAATATACATCCTACAACAAAAATACTCCACAAAATCCAAAAAAATCGAAGTTGGTTTCAAATAAATTTATTACAATTAGACACTTCCAACTAAAATTTTTGTTTCACAATCCAAAAAATTGTCGTTATTTTGATCTAAATTTACTCAAATATACATCCTACAACAAAAATACTCGACAAAATCCAATCGTAGTTGGTTTTCAAATAAATTTATTAAAATTTGACACTTCCAACTAAAATTGGTTTCACAATCCAAAAAATTGTCGTTATTTTGATCTAAATTTACTCAAATATACATCCTACAACAAAAGTACTCGACAAAATCCAAAAAAATCGAAGTAGATTTCAAATAAATTTATTAAAATTAGACACTTCCAACTAAAATTTTTGTTTCACAATCCAAAAAATTGAAGTTATTTTCATCTAAATTTAGTCAAATATACATCCTACAACAAAAATACTCGACAAAATCCAAAAAAAATCGTAGTTGGTTTCAATAAATTTATTAAAATTTGACACTTCCAACAAAAATTTGTTTCACAATCCAAAAAATTGTCGTTATTTTGATTAAAATTTACTCAAATATACAACCTACAACAAAAGTACTTGACAAAATCCAAAAAAAATCGAAGTTGGTTTCAAATAAATTTATTACAATTAGACACTTCCAACTAAAATTTTTGTTTCACAATCGAAAAAATTGAAGTTATTTTCATCTAAATTTACTCAAATATACATCCTACAACAAAAATACTCGACAAAATAAAAAAAAATCGTAGTTGGTTTCAAATATATTTATTAAAATTTGACACTTCCAACTAAAATTTGTTTCACAATCCAAAAAAATTGTTGTTATTTTGATTAAAATTTACTCAAATATACATCCTACAACAAAAGTACTCGACAAAATCCAAAAAAATCGAAGTAGATTTCAAATAAATTTATTAAAATTAGACACTTCCAACTAAAATTTTTGTTTCACAATCCAAAAAATTGAAGTTATTTTCATCTAAATTTACTCAAATATACATCCTACAACAAAAATACTCGACAAAATCCAAAAAAAAATCGAAGTTGGTTTCAATAAATTTATTAAAATTTGACACTTCCAACTAAAATTTTTTTTCACAATCCAAAAAATTGTCGTTATTTTGATCTAAATTTACTTAAATATACATCCTACAACAAAAATACTCGACAAAATCCAAAAAAATCGAAGTTGGTTTCAAATAAATTTATTACAATTTGACACTTCCAACTAAAATTTTTTTCCACAATCCAAAAAATTGTCGTTATTTTGATCTAAATTTACTCAAATATACATCCTACAACAAAAATACTCGACAAAATCCAAAAAAATCGAAGTTGGTTTCAAATAAATTTATTACAATTTGACACTTCCAACTAAAATTTTTTTTCACAATCCAAAAAATTGTCGTTATTTTGATCTAAATTTACTCAAATATACATCCTACAACAAAAGTACTCGACAAAATCCAAAAAAATCGAAGTAGATTTCAAATAAATTTATTAAAATTAGACACTTCCAACTAAAATTTTTGTTTCACAATCCAAAAAATTGAAGTTATTTTCATCTAAATTTACTCAAATATACATCCTACAACAAAAATACTCGACAAAATCCAAAAAAAATCGAAGTTGGTTTCAAATAAATTTATTAAAATTTGACACTTCCAACTAAAATTTGTATCACAATCCAAAAAATTGTCGTTATTTTCATCTAAATTTACTCAAATATACATCCTACAACAAAAGTACTCGACAAAATCCAAAAAAATCGAAGTAGATTTCAAATAAATTTATTAAAATTAGACACTTCCAACTAAAATTTTTGTTTCACAATCCAAAAAATTGAAGTTATTTTCATCTAAATTTAGTCAAATATACATCCTACAACAAAAATACTCGACAAAATCCAAAAAAAATCGTAGTTGGTTTCAAATAAATTTATTAAAATTTGACACTTCCAACAAAAATTTGTTTCACAATCCAAAAAATTGTCGTTATTTTGATTAAAATTTACTCAAATATACAACCTACAACAAAAGTACTTGACAAAATCCAAAAAAATCGAAGTTGGTTTCAAATAAATTTATTACAATTAGACACTTCCAACTAAAATTTTTGTTTCACAATCGAAAAAATTGAAGTTATTTTCATCTAAATTTACTCAAATATACATCCTACAACAAAAATACTCGACAAAATAAAAAAAAAATCGTAGTTGGTTTCAAATATATTTATTAAAATTTGACACTTCCAACTAAAATTTGTTTCACAATCCAAAAAATTGTTGTTATTTTGATTAAAATTTACTCAAATATACATCCTACAACAAAAGTACTCGACAAAATCCAAAAAAATCGAAGTAGATTTCAAATAAATTTATTAAAATTAGACACTTCCAACTAAAATTTTTGTTTCACAATCCAAAAAATTGAAGTTATTTTCATCTAAATTTACTCAAATATACATCCTACAACAAAAATACTCGACAAAATCCAAAAAAAATCGAAGTTGGTTTCAAATAAATTTATTAAAATTTGACACTTCCAACTAAAATTTTTTTCACAATCCAAAAAAATTGTCGTTATTTTGATCTAAATTTACTTAAATATACATCCTACAACCAAAATACTCGACAAAATCCAAAAAAATCGAAGTTGGTTTCAAATAAATTTATTACAATTTGACACTTCCAACTAAAATTTTTTTCCACAATCCAAAAAATTGTCGTTATTTTGATCTAAATTTACTCAAAATATACATCCTACAACAAAAGTACTCGACAAAATCCCAAAAAATCGAAGTAGATTTCAAATAAATTTATTAAAATTAGACACTTCCAACTAAAATTTTTGTTTCACAATCCAAAAAATTGAAGTTATTTTCATCTAAATTTACTCAAATATACATCCTACAACAAAAATACTCGACAAAATCCAAAAAAATCGAAGTAGATTTCAAATAAATTTATTAAAATTAGACACTTCCAACTAAAATTTGTTTCACAATCCAAAAAATTGTCGTTATTTTCATCTAAATTTACTCAAATATACATCCTACAACAAAAGTACTCGACAAAATCCAAAAAAATCGAAGTAGATTTCAAATAAATTTATTAAAATTAGACACTTCCAACTAAAATTTTTGTTTCACAATCCAAAAAATTGAAGTTATTTTCATCTAAATTTAGTCAAATATACATCCTACAACAAAAATACTCGACAAAATCAAAAAAAAATCGTAGTTGGTTTCAAATAAATTTATTAAAATTTGACACTTCCAACAAAAATTTATTTCACAATCCAAAAAATTGTCGTTATTTTGATTAAAATTTACTCAAATATACAACCTACAACAAAAGTACTTGACAAAATCCAAAAAAATCGAAGTTGGTTTCAAATAAATTTATTACAATTTGACACTTCCAACTAAAATTTTTTTTCACAATCCAAAAAATTGTCGTTATTTTGATCTAAATTACTCAAATATACATCCTACAACAAAAATACTCCACAAAATCCAAAAAAATCGAAGTTGGTTTCAAATAAATTTATTACAATTAGACACTTCCAACTAAAATTTTTGTTTCACAATCCAAAAAATTGTCGTTATTTTGATCTAAATTTACTCAAATATACATCCTACAACAAAAATACTCGACAAAATCCAAAAAAAATCGTAGTTGGTTTCAAATAAATTTATTAAAATTTGACA
Source organism: Andrena praecox (assembly GCA_963932275.1). Lineage (NCBI taxonomy): Eukaryota > Metazoa > Arthropoda > Insecta > Hymenoptera > Andrenidae > Andrena > Andrena praecox. Next base: position 4,375,490 of record CAWVQO010000356.1, on the reverse strand, counting down.
CTTCCAACTAAAATTTGTTTCACAATCCAAAAAATTGTCGTTATTTTGATTAAAATTTACTCAAATATACAACCTACAACAAAAGTACTTGACAAAATCCAAAAAAAATCGAAGTTGGTTTCAAATAAATTTATTACAATTTGACACTTCCAACTAAAATTTTTTTTCACAATCCAAAAAATTGTCGTTATTTTGATCTAAATTTACTCAAATATACATCCTACAGCAAAAATACTCGACAAAATCCAAAAAAATCGAAGTTGGTTTCAAATAAATTTATTAAAATTTGACACTTCCAACTAAAAATTTTTTTCTCAATCCAAAAAATTGTCGTTATTTTGATCTAAATTTACTCAAATATACATCCTACAACAAAAGTACTCGACAAAATCCAAAAAAATCGAAGTAGATTTCAAATAAATTTATTAAAATTAGACACTTCCAACTAAAATTTTTGTTTCACAATCCAAAAAATTGAAGTTATTTTCATCTAAATTTACTCAAATATACATCCTACAACAAAAATACTCGACAAAATCCAAAAAAAATCGTAGTTGGTTTCAAATAAATTTATTAAAATTTGACACTTCCAACAAAAATTTGTTTCACAATCCAAAAAATTGTCGTTATTTTGATTAAAATTTACTCAAATATACAACCTACAACAAAAGTACTTGACAAAATCCAAAAAAATCGAAGTTGGTTTCAAATAAATTTATTACAATTAGACACTTCCAACTAAAATTTTTGTTTCACAATCCAAAAAATTGAAGTTATTTTCATCTAAATTTAGTCAAATATACATCCTACAACAAAAATACTCGACAAAATCCAAAAAAAATCGTAGTTGGTTTCAAATAAATTTATTACAATTTGACACTTCCAACAAAAATTTATTTCACAATCCAAAAAATTGTCGTTATTTTGATTAAAATTTACTCAAATATACAACCTACAACAAAAGTACTTGACAAAATCCAAAAAAATCGAAGTTGGTTTCAAATAAATTTATTACAATTTGACACTTCCAACTAAAATTTTTTTTCACAATCCAAAAAATTGTCGTTATTTTGATCTAAATTACTCAAATATACATCCTACAACAAAAATACTCCACAAAATCCAAAAAAATCGAAGTTGGTTTCAAATAAATTTATTACAATTAGACACTTCCAACTAAAATTTTTGTTTCACAATCCAAAAAATTGTCGTTATTTTGATCTAAATTTACTCAAATATACATCCTACAACAAAAATACTCGACAAAATCCAAAAAAAATCGTAGTTGGTTTCAAATAAATTTATTAAAATTTGACACTTCCAACTAAAATTTGTTTCACAATCCAAAAAATTGTCGTTATTTTGATTAAAATTTACTCAAATATACAACCTACAACAAAAGTACTTGACAAAATCCAAAAAAAATCGAAGTTGGTTTCAAATAAATTTATTACAATTTGACACTTCCAACTAAAATTTTTTTCACAATCCAAAAAATTGTCGTTATTTTGATCTAAATTTACTCAAATATACATCCTACAGCAAAAATACTCGACAAAATCCAAAAAAATCGAAGTTGGTTTCAAATAAATTTATTACAATTTGACACTTCCAACTAAAATTTTTTTTCACAATCCAAAAAATTGTCGTTATTTTGATCTAAATTTACTCAAATATACATCCTACAACAAAAGTACTCGACAAAATCCAAAAAAAATCGAAGTTGGTTTCAAATAAATTTATTAAAATTTGACACTTCCAACTAAAATTTTTTTTCACAATCCAAAAAATTGTCGTTATTTTCATCTAAATTTACTCAAATATACATCCTACAACAAAAATACTCGACAAAATCCAAAAAAAATCGAAGTTGGTTTCTAATAAATTTATTAAAATTTGACACTTCCAACTAAAATTTGTTTCACAATCCAAAAAATTGTCGTTATTTTGATCTAAATTACTCAAATATACATCCTACAACAAAAATACTCCACAAAATCCAAAAAAATCGAAGTTGGTTTCAAATAAATTTATTACAATTAGACACTTCCAACTAAAATTTTTGTTTCACAATCCAAAAAATTGTCGTTATTTTGATCTAAATTTACTCAAATATACATCCTACAACAAAAATACTCGACAAAATCCAAAAAAAATCGTAGTTGGTTTCAAATAAATTTATTAAAATTTGACACTTCCAACTAAAATTTGTTTCACAATCCAAAAAATTGTCGTTATTTTGATTAAAATTTACTCAAATATACAACCTACAACAAAAGTACTTGACAAAATCCAAAAAAAATCGAAGTTGGTTTCAAATAAATTTATTACAATTTGACACTTCCAACTAAAATTTTTTTCACAATCCAAAAAATTGTCGTTATTTTGATCTAAATTTACTCAAATATACATCCTACAGCAAAAATACTCGACAAAATCCAAAAAAAATCGTAGTTGGTTTCAAATAAATTTATTAAAATTTGACACTTCCAACAAAAATTTGTTTCACAATCCAAAAAATTGTCGTTATTTTGATTAAAATTTACTCAAATATACAACCTACAACAAAAGTACTTGACAAAATCCAAAAAAATCGAAGTTGGTTTCAAATAAATTTATTACAATTAGACACTTCCAACTAAAATTTTTGTTTCACAATCCAAAAAATTGAAGTTATTTTCATCTAAATTTAGTCAAATATACATCCTACAACAAAAATACTCGACAAAATCCAAAAAAAATCGTAGTTGGTTTCAAATAAATTTATTACAATTTGACACTTCCAACAAAAATTTATTTCACAATCCAAAAAATTGTCGTTATTTTGATTAAAATTTACTCAAATATACAACCTACAACAAAAGTACTTGACAAAATCCAAAAAAATCGAAGTTGGTTTCAAATAAATTTATTACAATTTGACACTTCCAACTAAAATTTTTTTTCACAATCCAAAAAATTGTCGTTATTTTGATCTAAATTACTCAAATATACATCCTACAACAAAAATACTCCACAAAATCCAAAAAAATCGAAGTTGGTTTCAAATAAATTTATTACAATTAGACACTTCCAACTAAAATTTTTGTTTCACAATCCAAAAAATTGTCGTTATTTTGATCTAAATTTACTCAAATATACATCCTACAACAAAAATACTCGACAAAATCCAAAAAAAATCGTAGTTGGTTTCAAATAAATTTATTAAAATTTGACACTTCCAACTAAAATTTGTTTCACAATCCAAAAAATTGTCGTTATTTTGATTAAAATTTACTCAAATATACAACCTACAACAAAAGTACTTGACAAAATCCAAAAAAAATCGAAGTTGGTTTCAAATAAATTTATTACAATTTGACACTTCCAACTAAAATTTTTTTCACAATCCAAAAAATTGTCGTTATTTTGATCTAAATTTACTCAAATATACATCCTACAGCAAAAATACTCGACAAAATCCAAAAAAATCGAAGTTGGTTTCAAATAAATTTATTACAATTTGACACTTCCAACTAAAATTTTTTTTCACAATCCAAAAAATTGTCGTTATTTTGATCTAAATTTACTCAAATATACATCCTACAACAAAAGTACTCGACAAAATCCAAAAAAAATCGAAGTTGGTTTCAAATAAATTTATTAAAATTTGACACTTCCAACTAAAATTTTTTTTCACAATCCAAAAAATTGTCGTTATTTTCATCTAAATTTACTCAAATATACATCCTACAACAAAAATACTCGACAAAATCCAAAAAAAATCGAAGTTGGTTTCTAATAAATTTATTAAAATTTGACACTTCCAACTAAAATTTGTTTCACAATCCAAAAAATTGTCGTTATTTTGATCTAAATTACTCAAATATACATCCTACAACAAAAATACTCCACAAAATCCAAAAAAATCGAAGTTGGTTTCAAATAAATTTATTACAATTAGACACTTCCAACTAAAATTTTTGTTTCACAATCCAAAAAATTGTCGTTATTTTGATCTAAATTTACTCAAATATACATCCTACAACAAAAATACTCGACAAAATCCAAAAAAAATCGTAGTTGGTTTCAAATAAATTTATTAAAATTTGACACTTCCAACTAAAATTTGTTTCACAATCCAAAAAATTGTCGTTATTTTGATTAAAATTTACTCAAATATACAACCTACAACAAAAGTACTTGACAAAATCCAAAAAAAATCGAAGTTGGTTTCAAATAAATTTATTACAATTTGACACTTCCAACTAAAATTTTTTTCACAATCCAAAAAATTGTCGTTATTTTGATCTAAATTTACTCAAATATACATCCTACAGCAAAAATACTCGACAAAATCCAAAAAAATCGAAGTTGGTTTCAAATAAATTTATTACAATTTGACACTTCCAACTAAAATTTTTTTTCACAATCCAAAAAATTGTCGTTATTTTGATCTAAATTTACTCAAATATACATCCTACAACAAAAGTACTCGACAAAATCCAAAAAAATCGAAGTAGATTTCAAATAAATTTATTAAAATTAGACACTTCCAACTAAAATTTTTGTTTCACAATCCAAAAAATTGAAGTTATTTTCATCTAAATTTACTCAAATATACATCCTACAACAAAAATACTCGACAAAATCCAAAAAAAATCGAAGTTGGTTTCAAATAAATTTATTAAAATTTGACACTTCCAACTAAAATTTTTTTTCACAATCCAAAAAATTGTCGTTATTTTGATCTAAATTTACTTAAATATACATCCTACAACCAAAATACTCGACAAAATCCAAAAAAATCGAAGTTGGTTTCAAATAAATTTATTACAATTTGACACTTCCAACTAAAATTTTTTTCCACAATCCAAAAAATTGTCGTTATTTTGATCTAAATTTACTCAAATATACATCCTACAACAAAAGTACTCGACAAAATCCAAAAAAATCGAAGTAGATTTCAAATAAATTTATTAAAATTAGACACTTCCAACTAAAATTTTTGTTTCACAATCCAAAAAATTGAAGTTATTTTCATCTAAATTTACTCAAATATACATCCTACAACAAAAATACTCGACAAAATCCAAAAAAATCGAAGTAGATTTCAAATAAATTTATTAAAATTAGAGACTTCCAACTAAAATTTGTTTCACAATCCAAAAAATTGTCGTTATTTTCATCTAAATTTACTCAAATATACATCCTACAACAAAAGTACTCGACAAAATCCAAAAAAATCGAAGTAGATTTCAAATAAATTTATTAAAATTAGACACTTCCAACTAAAATTTTTGTTTCACAATCCAAAAAATTGAAGTTATTTTCATCTAAATTTAGTCAAATATACATCCTACAACAAAAATACTCGACAAAATCCAAAAAAAATCGTAGTTGGTTTCAAATAAATTTATTAAAATTTGACACTTCCAACAAAAATTTATTTCACAATCCAAAAAATTGTCGTTATTTTGATTAAAATTTACTCAAATATACAACCTACAACAAAAGTACTTGACAAAATCCAAAAAAATCGAAGTTGGTTTCAAATAAATTTATTACAATTTGACACTTCCAACTAAAATTTTTTTTCACAATCCAAAAAATTGTCGTTATTTTGATCTAAATTACTCAAATATACATCCTACAACAAAAATACTCCACAAAATCCAAAAAAATCGAAGTTGGTTTCAAATAAATTTATTACAATTAGACACTTCCAACTAAAATTTTTGTTTCACAATCCAAAAAATTGTCGTTATTTTGATCTAAATTTACTCAAATATACATCCTACAACAAAAATACTCGACAAAATCCAAAAAAAATCGTAGTTGGTTTCAAATAAATTTATTAAAATTTGACACTTCCAACTAAAATTTGTTTCACAATCCAAAAAATTGTCGTTATTTTGATTAAAATTTACTCAAATATACAACCTACAACAAAAGTACTTGACAAAATCCAAAAAAAATCGAAGTTGGTTTCAAATAAATTTATTACAATTTGACACTTCCAACTAAAATTTTTTTTCACAATCCAAAAAATTGTCGTTATTTTGATCTAAATTTACTCAAATATACATCCTACAGCAAAAATACTCGACAAAATCCAAAAAAATCGAAGTTGGTTTCAAATAAATTTATTACAATTTGACACTTCCAACTAAAATTTTTTTTCACAATCCAAAAAATTGTCGTTATTTTGATCTAAATTTACTCAAATATACATCCTACAACAAAAGTACTCGACAAAATCCAAAAAAATCGAAGTAGATTTCAAATAAATTTATTAAAATTAGACACTTCCAACTAAAATTTTTGTTTCACAATCCAAAAAATTGAAGTTATTTTCATCTAAATTTACTCAAATATACATCCTACAACAAAAATACTCGACAAAATCCAAAAAAAATCGAAGTTGGTTTCAAATAAATTTATTAAAATTTGAAACTTCCAACTAAAATTTTTTTTCACAATCCAAAAAATTGTCGTTATTTTCATCTAAATTTACTCAAATATACATCCTACAACAAAAATACTCGACAAAATCCAAAAAAAATCGAAGTTGGTTTCTAATAAATTTATTAAAATTTGACACTTCCAACTAAAATTTGTTTCACAATCCAAAAAATTGTCGTTATTTTCATCTAAATTTACTCAAATATACATCCTACAACAAAAGTACTCGACAAAATCCAAAAAAATCGAAGTAGATTTCAAATAAATTTATTAAAATTAGACACTTCCAACTAAAATTTTTGTTTCACAATCCAAAAAATTGAAGTTATTTTCATCTAAATTTAGTCAAATATACATCCTACAACAAAAATACTCGACAAAATCCAAAAAAATCGAAGTTGGTTTCAAATAAATTTATTACAATTTGACACTTCCAACTAAAATTTTTTTTCACAATCCAAAAAATTGTCGTTATTTTGATCTAAATTACTCAAATATACATCCTACAACAAAAATACTCCACAAAATCCAAAAAAATCGAAGTTGGTTTCAAATAAATTTATTACAATTTGACACTTCCAACTAAAATTTTTTTTCACTATCCAAAAAATTGTCGTTATTTTGATCTAAATTTACTCAAATATACATCCTACAACAAAAGTACTCGACAAAATCCAAAAAAATCGAAGTAGATTTCAAATAAATTTTTTAAAATTAGACACTTCCAACTAAAATTTTTGTTTCACAATCCAAAAAATTGAAGTTATTTTCATCTAAATTTACTCAAATATACATCCTACAACAAAAATTCTCGACAAAATCCAAAAAAAATCGAAGTTGGTTTCAAATAAATTTATTAAAATTTGACACTTCCAACTAAAATTTTTTTTCACAATCCAAAAAATTGTCGTTATTTTGATCTAAATTTACTCAAATATACATCCTACAACAAAAATACTCGACAAAATCCAAAAAAATCGAAGTTGGTTTCAAATAAATTTATTACAATTTGACACTTCCAACTAAAATTTTTTTTCACAATCCAAAAAATTGTCGTTATTTTGATCTAAATTACTCAAATATACATCCTACAACAAAAATACTCCACAAAATCCAAAAAAATCGAAGTTGGTTTCAAATAAATTTATTACAATTTGACACTTCCAACTAAAATTTTTTTTCACAATCCAAAAAATTGTCGTTATTTTGATCTAAATTTACTCAAATATACATCCTACAACAAAAGTACTCGACAAAATCCAAAAAAAATCGAAGTTGGTTTCAAATAAATTTATTAAAATTTGACACTTCCAACTAAAATTTTTTTTCACAATCCAAAAAATTGTCGTTATTTTCATCTAAATTTACTCAAATATACATCCTACAACAAAAATACTCGACAAAATCCAAAAAAAATCGAAGTTGGTTTCTAATAAATTTATTAAAATTTGACACTTCCAACTAAAATTTGTTTCACAATCCAAAAAATTGTCGTTATTTTGATCTAAATTACTCAAATATACATCCTACAACAAAAATACTCCACAAAATCCAAAAAAATCGAAGTTGGTTTCAAATAAATTTATTACAATTAGACACTTCCAACTAAAATTTTTGTTTCACAATCCAAAAAATTGTCGTTATTTTGATCTAAATTTACTCAAATATACATCCTACAACAAAAATACTCGACAAAATCCAAAAAAAATCGTAGTTGGTTTCAAATAAATTTATTAAAATTTGACACTTCCAACTAAAATTTGTTTCACAATCCAAAAAATTGTCGTTATTTTGATTAAAATTTACTCAAATATACAACCTACAACAAAAGTACTTGACAAAATCCAAAAAAAATCGAAGTTGGTTTCAAATAAATTTATTACAATTTGACACTTCCAACTAAAATTTTTTTCACAATCCAAAAAATTGTCGTTATTTTGATCTAAATTTACTCAAATATACATCCTACAGCAAAAATACTCGACAAAATCCAAAAAAATCGAAGTTGGTTTCAAATAAATTTATTACAATTTGACACTTCCAACTAAAATTTTTTTTCACAATCCAAAAAATTGTCGTTATTTTGATCTAAATTTACTCAAATATACATCCTACAACAAAAGTACTCGACAAAATCCAAAAAAATCGAAGTAGATTTCAAATAAATTTATTAAAATTAGACACTTCCAACTAAAATTTTTGTTTCACAATCCAAAAAATTGAAGTTATTTTCATCTAAATTTACTCAAATATACATCCTACAACAAAAATACTCGACAAAATCCAAAAAAAATCGAAGTTGGTTTCAAATAAATTTATTAAAATTTGACACTTCCAACTAAAATTTTTTTTCACAATCCAAAAAATTGTCGTTATTTTGATCTAAATTTACTTAAATATACATCCTACAACCAAAATACTCGACAAAATCCAAAAAAATCGAAGTTGGTTTCAAATAAATTTATTACAATTTGACACTTCCAACTAAAATTTTTTTCCACAATCCAAAAAATTGTCGTTATTTTGATCTAAATTTACTCAAATATACATCCTACAACAAAAGTACTCGACAAAATCCAAAAAAATCGAAGTAGATTTCAAATAAATTTATTAAAATTAGACACTTCCAACTAAAATTTTTGTTTCACAATCCAAAAAATTGAAGTTATTTTCATCTAAATTTACTCAAATATACATCCTACAACAAAAATACTCGACAAAATCCAAAAAAATCGAAGTAGATTTCAAATAAATTTATTAAAATTAGAGACTTCCAACTAAAATTTGTTTCACAATCCAAAAAATTGTCGTTATTTTCATCTAAATTTACTCAAATATACATCCTACAACAAAAGTACTCGACAAAATCCAAAAAAATCGAAGTAGATTTCAAATAAATTTATTAAAATTAGACACTTCCAACTAAAATTTTTGTTTCACAATCCAAAAAATTGAAGTTATTTTCATCTAAATTTAGTCAAATATACATCCTACAACAAAAATACTCGACAAAATCCAAAAAAAATCGTAGTTGGTTTCAAATAAATTTATTAAAATTTGACACTTCCAACAAAAATTTATTTCACAATCCAAAAAATTGTCGTTATTTTGATTAAAATTTACTCAAATATACAACCTACAACAAAAGTACTTGACAAAATCCAAAAAAATCGAAGTTGGTTTCAAATAAATTTATTACAATTTGACACTTCCAACTAAAATTTTTTTTCACAATCCAAAAAATTGTCGTTATTTTGATCTAAATTACTCAAATATACATCCTACAACAAAAATACTCCACAAAATCCAAAAAAATCGAAGTTGGTTTCAAATAAATTTATTACAATTAGACACTTCCAACTAAAATTTTTGTTTCACAATCCAAAAAATTGTCGTTATTTTGATCTAAATTTACTCAAATATACATCCTACAACAAAAATACTCGACAAAATCCAAAAAAAATCGTAGTTGGTTTCAAATAAATTTATTAAAATTTGACACTTCCAACTAAAATTTGTTTCACAATCCAAAAAATTGTCGTTATTTTGATCTAAATTTACTTAAATATACATCCTACAACCAAAATACTCGACAAAATCCAAAAAAATCGAAGTTGGTTTCAAATAAATTTATTACAATTTGACACTTCCAACTAAAATTTTTTTCCACAATCCAAAAAATTGTCGTTATTTTGATCTAAATTTACTCAAATATACATCCTACAACAAAAGTACTCGACAAAATCCAAAAAAATCGAAGTAGATTTCAAATAAATTTATTAAAATTAGACACTTCCAACTAAAATTTTTGTTTCACAATCCAAAAAATTGAAGTTATTTTCATCTAAATTTACTCAAATATACATCCTACAACAAAAATACTCGACAAAATCCAAAAAAATCGAAGTAGATTTCAAATAAATTTATTAAAATTAGAGACTTCCAACTAAAATTTGTTTCACAATCCAAAAAATTGTCGTTATTTTCATCTAAATTTACTCAAATATACATCCTACAACAAAAGTACTCGACAAAATCCAAAAAAATCGAAGTAGATTTCAAATAAATTTATTAAAATTAGACACTTCCAACTAAAATTTTTGTTTCACAATCCAAAAAATTGAAGTTATTTTCATCTAAATTTAGTCAAATATACATCCTACAACAAAAATACTCGACAAAATCCAAAAAAAATCGTAGTTGGTTTCAAATAAATTTATTAAAATTTGACACTTCCAACAAAAATTTATTTCACAATCCAAAAAATTGTCGTTATTTTGATTAAAATTTACTCAAATATACAACCTACAACAAAAGTACTTGACAAAATCCAAAAAAATCGAAGTTGGTTTCAAATAAATTTATTACAATTTGACACTTCCAACTAAAATTTTTTTTCACAATCCAAAAAATTGTCGTTATTTTGATCTAAATTACTCAAATATACATCCTACAACAAAAATACTCCACAAAATCCAAAAAAATCGAAGTTGGTTTCAAATAAATTTATTACAATTAGACACTTCCAACTAAAATTTTTGTTTCACAATCCAAAAAATTGTCGTTATTTTGATCTAAATTTACTCAAATATACATCCTACAACAAAAATACTCGACAAAATCCAAAAAAAATCGTAGTTGGTTTCAAATAAATTTATTAAAATTTGACACTTCCAACTAAAATTTGTTTCACAATCCAAAAAATTGTCGTTATTTTGATTAAAATTTACTCAAATATACAACCTACAACAAAAGTACTTGACAAAATCCAAAAAAAATCGAAGTTGGTTTCAAATAAATTTATTACAATTTGACACTTCCAACTAAAATTTTTTTTCACAATCCAAAAAATTGTCGTTATTTTGATCTAAATTTACTCAAATATACATCCTACAGCAAAAATACTCGACAAAATCCAAAAAAATCGAAGTTGGTTTCAAATAAATTTATTACAATTTGACACTTCCAACTAAAATTTTTTTTCACAATCCAAAAAATTGTCGTTATTTTGATCTAAATTTACTCAAATATACATCCTACAACAAAAGTACTCGACAAAATCCAAAAAAATCGAAGTAGATTTCAAATAAATTTATTAAAATTAGACACTTCCAACTAAAATTTTTGTTTCACAATCCAAAAAATTGAAGTTATTTTCATCTAAATTTACTCAAATATACATCCTACAACAAAAATACTCGACAAAATCCAAAAAAAATCGAAGTTGGTTTCAAATAAATTTATTAAAATTTGACACTTCCAACTAAAATTTTTTTTCACAATCCAAAAAATTGTCGTTATTTTCATCTAAATTTACTCAAATATACATCCTACAACAAAAATACTCGACAAAATCCAAAAAAAATCGAAGTTGGTTTCTAATAAATTTATTAAAATTTGACACTTCCAACTAAAATTTATTTCACAATCCAAAAAATTGTCGTTATTTTCATCTAAATTTACTCAAATATACATCCTACAACAAAAGTACTCGACAAAATCCAAAAAAATCGAAGTAGATTTCAAATAAATTTATTAAAATTAGACACTTCCAACTAAAATTTTTGTTTCACAATCCAAAAAATTGAAGTTATTTTCATCTAAATTTAGTCAAATATACATCCTACAACAAAAATACTCGACAAAATCCAAAAAAAATCGTAGTTGGTTTCAAATAAATTTATTAAAATTTGACACTTCCAACTAAAATTTGTTTCACAATCCAAAAAATTGTCGTTATTTTCATCTAAATTTACTCAAATATACAACCTACAACAAAAGTACTTGACAAAATCCAAAAAAAATCGAAGTTGGTTTCAAATAAATTTATTACAATTTGACACTTCCAACTAAAATTTTTTTTCACAATCCAAAAAATTGTCGTTATTTTGATCTAAATTTACTCAAATATACATCCTACAGCAAAAATACTCGACAAAATCCAAAAAAATCGAAGTTGGTTTCAAATAAATTTATTACAATTTGACACTTCCAACTAAAATTTTTTTTCACAATCCAAAAAATTGTCGTTATTTTGATCTAAATTTACTCAAATATACATCCTACAACAAAAGTACTCGACAAAATCCAAAAAAATCGAAGTAGATTTCAAATAAATTTATTAAAATTAGACACTTCCAACTAAAATTTTTGTTTCACAATCCAAAAAATTGAAGTTATTTTCATCTAAATTTACTCAAATATACATCCTACAACAAAAATACTCGACAAAATCCAAAAAAAATCGAAGTTGGTTTCTAATAAATTTATTAAAATTTGACACTTCCAACTAAAATTTGTTTCACAATCCAAAAAATTGTCGTTATTTTCATCTAAATTTACTCAAATATACATCCTACAACAAAAGTACTCGACAAAATCCAAAAAAATCGAAGTAGATTTCAAATAAATTTATTAAAATTAGACACTTCCAACTAAAATTTTTGTTTCACAATCCAAAAAATTGAAGTTATTTTCATCTAAATTTAGTCAAATATACATCCTACAACAAAAATACTCGACAAAATCCAAAAAAAATCGTAGTTGGTTTCAAATAAATTTATTAAAATTTGACACTTCCAACAAAAATTTGTTTCACAATCCAAAAAATTGTCGTTATTTTGATTAAAATTTACTCAAATATACAACCTACAACAAAAGTACTTGACAAAATCCAAAAAAATCGAAGTTGGTTTCAAATAAATTTATTACAATTTGACACTTCCAACTAAAATTTTTTTTCACAATCCAAAAAATTGTCGTTATTTTGATCTAAATTACTCAAATATACATCCTACAACAAAAATACTCCACAAAATCCAAAAAAATCGAAGTTGGTTTCAAATAAATTTATTACAATTTGACACTTCCAACTAAAATTTTTTTTCACTATCCAAAAAATTGTCGTTATTTTGATCTAAATTTACTCAAATATACATCCTACAACAAAAGTACTCGACAAAATCCAAAAAAATCGAAGTAGATTTCAAATAAATTTTTTAAAATTAGACACTTCCAACTAAAATTTTTGTTTCACAATCCAAAAAATTGAAGTTATTTTCATCTAAATTTACTCAAATATACATCCTACAACAAAAATTCTCGACAAAATCCAAAAAAAATCGAAGTTGGTTTCAAATAAATTTATTAAAATTTGACACTTCCAACTAAAATTTTTTTTCACAATCCAAAAAATTGTCGTTATTTTGATCTAAATTTACTCAAATATACATCCTACAACAAAAATACTCGACAAAATCCAAAAAAATCGAAGTTGGTTTCAAATAAATTTATTACAATTTGACACTTCCAACTAAAATTTGTTTCACAATCCAAAAAATTGTCGTTATTTTGATTAAAATTTACTCAAATATACAACCTACAACAAAAGTACTCGACAAAATCCAAAAAAATCGAAGTTGATTTCAAATAAATTTATTACAATTTGGCACTTCCAACTAAAATTTTTGTTTTACAATCCAAAAAATTGAAGTTATTTTGATCTAAATTTACTCAAATATAGATCCTACAACAAAAATACTCAACAAAATCCAAAAAAATCAAAGTTGGCCTCAAATAAATTTATTAAAATTGGACACTTCCAACTAACATTTTTTTCACAATCCTAAAAATTGAAGTTATTTTCATCTAAATTTACTCAAATATACATCCTACAACAAAAATACTCGACAAAATCCAAAAAAAATCGTAGTTGGTTTCAAATAAATTTATTAAAATTTGACACTTCCAACTAAAATTTGTTTCACAATCCAAAAAATTGTCGTTATTTTGATTAAAATTTACTCAAATATACAACCTACAACAAAAGTACTTGACAAAATCCAAAAAAAATCGAAGTTGGTTTCAAATAAATTTATTACAATTTGACACTTCCAACTAAAATTTTTTTTCACAATCCAAAAAATTGTCGTTATTTTGATCTAAATTTACTCAAATATACATCCTACAACAAAAATACTCGACAAAATCCAAAAAAAATCGAAGTTGGTTTCAAATAAATTTATTAAAATTTGACACTTCCAACTAAAATTTTTTTTCGCAATCCAAAAAATTGTCGTTATTTTGATCTAAATTTACTTAAATATACATCCTACAACAAAAATACTCGACAAAATCCAAAAAAATCGAAGTTGGTTTCAAATAAATTTATTACAATTTGACACTTCCAACTAAAATTTTTTTTCACAATCCAAAAAATTGTCGTTATTTTGATCTAAATTTACTCAAATATACATCCTACAACAAAAGTACTCGACAAAATCCAAAAAAATCGAAGTAGATTTCAAATAAATTTATTAAAATTAGACACTTCCAAATAAAATTTTTGTTTCACAATCCAAAAAATTGAAGTTATTTTCATCTAAATTTACTCAAATATACATCCTACTGTGACGTCCCACTATTTTTCGCGCGGTTCTATTCCAATAATCCATTAATAAACCTCACAATCACTCCACCAAAGTCCGTCAAACTCAACTCTTACCCCATCTCCCCAATCGCCGATCACCTTGATGTTGTACCCTAGCGGTCCCCAACACAAGATGACCTATACAAAACGCCACCTCGATGATGTATCTTAGAGATCCCCGTCACGAGAGGATCGTTACAAACTCCTTCGCCTATTCGCCATATGAGGCTCGAATCCCTTTAAAACGAGTTCAAACAAGTCCCTCGTTACAAAAAACCCTCTTAAATCGAGACCACGTCTCAATCCCCTCTTTACCACTCACAGAGTCCAAGTCACTCTAACCCTTTTCCTATAAAACACCCAAAAACCCATTCGGCGAGTTGAGTATCTCCTTCCGCAGCCATAAGAACCCTAGAAATGTTACTGCGACGCAAATGTACAAACGTGATCAACACGTGATTGTAATTACGACGCATTTGGCGTACGTGACATAAATACATCTATTAATAGCCATACCGTTTACAAAAACCCCCAAAATCTACTGCGTCTTGTTCCGAAATCTGTCAAGGTCTTTACCGCGCGAACCCCCGCAGTACTCCTGGAAGATCATATAAATACGAAGGATCGAGAGCTCAGAACGCTCTTTTGTCAACAGACTATCGAATAGATCAGAGTATTATTTAACCAGTGCTAATTATTCTAATCAGTGCTCTACGACAATCACTGTAAGTCATTATTATATACCATCATTATAGTGCATATCACCCCATACCATATTATTATTTATCAACGCTTATAGCTTATTATTATATTCTTTCGTTTATGCTTATCGCTTACTTACTATTATATTCTTTCATTTATGCTTATTGCTTACTTACTATTATATTCTTTCATTTATGCCTATTGCTTACTTACTATTATATTCTTTCATTTATGCTTATTATGTATATATCGCCATTCATATTCATAACTCATATTATAAATGTTGCGCGTGTGAATACAAAATCTTCCCACGCATTGTTAAACCCACTCTAACAAAGCTAATAAACCGCTTTGTTATCAATCATGTTTCGAGTTATTGTGCGTATCCTCAAATCATAAGGCTTCCCCACGAAACCAAGCTGCCGCAACAGCTGATTCGCGAGAGCTCTCCCAGTATTTACAAACACACTGCAGCACGAACCGTGCTATTCTTAGGAAAACTAAGAGTGGTTTCTTTAGTACGAATGCAACGGTAAATCCTATCACCAAAATCAAAACAAATACAAGGTACTCTAACGGGTGTTCTCCGGGTATATATATATATTCGCCTTTTAAAACCTTCCCTGGTCGATTAGAGTGCTGGATGCAAGATTCGCGCCAGAATCTCCCTCAAAACCCCCAGAGTGACGGATTTAATATTCGCGCCAGAATCTCCCTCAAAACCCCCAGAGTGACGGATTTAATATTCGCGCCAGAATCTCCCTCAAAACCCCCAGAGTGACGGATTTAATATTCGCGCCAGAATCACCCTCAAAACCCCCAGAGTGACGGATTTAATATTCGCGCCAGAATCTCCCTCAAAACCCCCAGAGTGACGGATTTAATATTCGCGCCAGAATCTCCCTCAAAACCCCCAGAGTGACGGATTTAATATTCGCGCCAGAATCTCCCTCAAAATCCCCAGAGTGACGGATTTAATATTCGCGCCAGAATCTCCCTCAAAACCCCCAGAGTGACGGATTTAATATTCGCGCCAGAATCTCCCTCAAAACCCCCAGAGTGACGGATTTAATATTCGCGCCAGAATCTCCCTCAAAACCCCCAGAGTGACGGATTTAATATTCGCGCCAGAATCTCCCTCAAAACCCCCAGAGTGACGGATTTAATAATCGCGCCTGTCCTTTCTCCTTCCTCACAGTCATCGTTCCAAAAGACCTCACCCGGGACGTGACACTACAACAAAAATACTCGACAAAATCCAAAAAAAATCGAAGTTGGTTTCTAATAAATTTATTAAAATTTGACACTTCCAACTAAAATTTGTTTCACAATCCAAAAAATTGTCGTTATTTTCATCTAAATTTACTCAAATATACATCCTACAACAAAAGTACTCGACAAAATCCAAAAAAATCGAAGTAGATTTCAAATAAATTTATTAAAATTAGACACTTCCAACTAAAATTTTTGTTTCACAATCCAAAAAATTGAAGTTATTTTCATCTAAATTTAGTCAAATATACATCCTACAACAAAAATACTCGACAAAATCCAAAAAAAATCGTAGTTGGTTTCAAATAAATTTATTAAAATTTGACACTTCCAACAAAAATTTGTTTCACAATCCAAAAAATTGTCGTTATTTTGATTAAAATTTACTCAAATATACAACCTACAACAAAAGTACTTGACAAAATCCAAAAAAATCGAAGTTGGTTTCAAATAAATTTATTACAATTTGACACTTCCAACTAAAATTTTTTTTCACAATCCAAAAAATTGTCGTTATTTTGATCTAAATTACTCAAATATACATCCTACAACAAAAATACTCCACAAAATCCAAAAAAATCGAAGTTGGTTTCAAATAAATTTATTACAATTTGACACTTCCAACTAAAATTTTTTTTCACAATCCAAAAAATTGTCGTTATTTTGATCTAAATTTACTCAAATATACATCCTACAACAAAAGTACTCGACAAAATACAAAAAAATCGAAGTAGATTTCAAATAAATTTATTAAAATTAGACACTTCCAACTAAAATTTTTGTTTCACAATCCAAAAAATTGAAGTTATTTTCATCTAAATTTACTCAAATATACATCCTACAACAAAAATTCTCGACAAAATCCAAAAAAAATCGAAGTTGGTTTCAAATAAATTTATTAAAATTTGACACTTCCAACTAAAATTTTTTTTCGCAATCCAAAAAATTGTCGTTATTTTGATCTAAATTTACTCAAATATACATCCTACAACAAAAATACTCGACAAAATCCAAAAAAATCGAAGTTGGTTTCAAATAAATTTATTACAATTTGACACTTCCAACTAAAATTTTTTTTCACAATCCAAAAAATTGAAGTTATTTTCTTCTAAATTTACTCAAATATATATCCTACAACAAAAATACTCGACAAAATCCAAAAAAATCGAAGTTGGTTTCAAATAAATTTATTAAAATTTGACAAAAATCGTGACAAAATCCAAAAAATTGAAGTTAATTTCAACTGAAATTACTCAAATTAAGCTTCTCTATCAAAAAAACTCAACAAAATCCAAAAAAATCGAAGTTGGTTTCAAATAAATTTATTACAATTTGACAGTTCCAACTAAAATTTTTTTTCACAATCCAAAAAATTGTCGTTATTTTCATCTAAATTTACTCAAATATACATCCTACAACAAAAACATTCGACAAAATAAAAAAAAATCGAAGTTGGTTTCAAATAAATTTATTAAAATTTGACACTTCCAACTAAAATTTTTTTCACAATCCAAAAAATTGAAGTTATCTTCATCTAAATTTACTCAAATATACATCCTGCAACAAAAATACTGGTCAAAATCCAAAAAAATCGAAGTTGGTTTCAAATAAATTTATTAAAATTTGACACTTCCAACTAAAATTTTTGTTTCACAATCCAAAAAATTGAAGTTATTTTCATCTAAATTTACTCAAATATACATCCTACAACAAAAATACTCGACAAAATCCAAAAAAAATCGAAGTTGGTTTCAAATAAATTTATTAAAATTTGACACTTCCAACTAAAATTTGTTTCACAATCCAAAAAATTGTCGTTATTTTGATTACAATTTACTCAAATATACAACCTACAACAAAAGTACTCGACAAAATCCAAAAAAATCGAAGTTGATTTCAAATAAATTTATTACAATTTGGCACTTCCAACTAAAATTGTTGTTTCACAATCCAAAAAATTGAAGTTATTTTCATCTAAATTTACTCAAATATAGATCCTACAACAAAAATACTCGACAAAATCCAAAAAAATCGAAGTTGATTTCAAAGAAATTTATTAAAATTTGACACTTCCAACTAAAATTTTTGTTTCACAATCCAAAAAATTGTCGTTACTTTGATTAAAATTTACTCAAATATACAACCTACAACAAAAGTACTCGACAAAATCCAAAAAAATCGAAGTTGATTTCAAATAAATTTATTACAATTTGGCACTTCCAACTAAAATTTTTGTTTTACAATCCAAAAAATTGAAGTTATTTTCTTCTAAATTTACTCAAATATATATCCTACAACAAAAATACTCGACAAAATCCAAAAAAATCGAAGTTGGTTTCAAATAAATTAATTAAAATTTGACACTTCCAACTAAAATTTTTTTTCACAATCCAAAAAATTGTCGTTATTTTCATCTAAATTTACTCAAATATACATCCTACAACAAAAATACTCGACAAAATCCAAAAAAATCGAAGTTGGTTTCAAATAAATTTATTACAATTTGACACTTCCAACTAAAATTTTTTTTCACAATCCAAAAAATTGTCGTTATTTTGATCTAAATTTACTCAAATATAGATCCTACAACAAAAATACTCAACAAAATCCAAAAAAATCGAAGTTGGATTCAAATAAATTTATTACAATTTGAAACTTCCAACTAAAATTTTTTTTCACAATCCAAAAAATGGTCGTTATTTTCATCTAAATTTACTCAAATATACATCCTACAACAAAAATACTCGACAAAATCCAAAAAAATCGAAGTTGATTTCAAATAAATTTATTACAATTTGGCACTTCCAACTAAAATTTTTGTTTTACAATCCAAAAAATTGAAGTTATTTTCTTCTAAATTTACTCAAATATATATCCTACAACAAAAATACTCGACAAAATCCAAAAAAATCGAAGTTGGTTTCAAATAAATTTATTAAAATTTGACACTTCCAACTAAAATTTTTTTCACAATCCAAAAAATTGAAGATATCTTCATCTAAATTTACTCAAATATACATCCTGCAACAAAAATACTGGTCAAAATCCAAAAAAATCGAAGTTGGTTTCAAATAAATTTATTAAAATTTGACACTTTCAACTAAAATTTTTGTTTCACAATCCAAAAAATTGAAGTTATTTTCATCTAAATTTACTCAAATATACATCCTACAACAAAAATACTCGACAAAATCCAAAAAAAATCGAAGTTGGTTTCAAATAAATTTATTAAAATTTGACACTTCCAACTAAAATTTGTTTCACAATCCAAAAAATTGTCGTTATTTTGATTACAATTTACTCAAATATACAACCTACAACAAAAGTACTCGACAAAATCCAAAAAAATCGAAGTTGATTTCAAATAAATTTATTACAATTTGGCACTTCCAACTAAAATTGTTGTTTCACAATCCAAAAAATTGAAGTTATTTTCATCTAAATTTACTCAAATATAGATCCTACAACAAAAATACTCGACAAAATCCAAAAAAATCGAAGTTGATTTCAAAGAAATTTATTAAAATTTGACACTTCCAACTAAAATTTTTGTTTCACAATCCAAAAAATTGTCGTTACTTTGATTAAAATTTACTCAAATATACAACCTACAACAAAAGTACTCGACAAAATCCAAAAAAATCGAAGTTGATTTCAAATAAATTTATTACAATTTGGCACTTCCAACTAAAATTTTTGTTTTACAATCCAAAAAATTGAAGTTATTTTCTTCTAAATTTACTCAAATATATATCCTACAACAAAAATACTCGACAAAATCCAAAAAAATCGAAGTTGGTTTCAAATAAATTAATTAAAATTTGACACTTCCAACTAAAATTTTTTTTCACAATCCAAAAAATTGTCGTTATTTTCATCTAAATTTACTCAAATATACATCCTACAACAAAAATACTCGACAAAATCCAAAAAAATCGAAGTTGGTTTCAAATAAATTTATTACAATTTGACACTTCCAACTAAAATTTTTTTTCACAATCCAAAAAATTGTCGTTATTTTGATCTAAATTTACTCAAATATAGATCCTACAACAAAAATACTCAACAAAATCAAAAAAAATCGAAGTTGGATTCAAATAAATTTATTACAATTTGAAACTTCCAACTAAAATTTTTTTTCACAATCCAAAAAATGGTCGTTATTTCCATCTAAATTTACTCAAATATACATCCTACAACAAAAATACTCGACAAAATCCAAAAAAATCGAAGTTGATTTCAAATAAATTTATTACAATTTGGCACTTCCAACTAAAATTTTTGTTTTACAATCCAAAAAATTGTAGTTATTTTCATCTAAATTTACTCAAATATACATCCTACAACAAAAATACTCGACAAAATCCAAAAAAATCGAAGTTGATTTCAAATAAATTTATTACAATTTGGCACTTCCAACTAAAATTTTTGTTTTACAATCCAAAAAATTGAAGTTATTTTCTTCTAAATTTACTCAAATATATATCCTACAACAAAAATACTCGACAAAATCCAAAAAAATCGAAGTTGGTTTCAAATAAATTTATTAAAATTTGACACTTCCAACTAAAATTTTTTTCACAATCCAAAAAATTGAAGTTATCTTCATCTAAATTTACTCAAATATACATCCTGCAACAAAAATACTGGTCAAAATCCAAAAAAATCGAAGTTGGTTTCAAATAAATTTATTAAAATTTGACACTTTCAACTAAAATTTTTGTTTCACAATCCAAAAAATTGAAGTTATTTTCATCTAAATTTACTCAAATATACATCCTACAACAAAAATACTCGACAAAATCCAAAAAAAATCGAAGTTGGTTTCAAATAAATTTATTAAAATTTGACACTTCCAACTAAAATTTGTTTCACAATCCAAAAAATTGTCGTTATTTTGATTACAATTTACTCAAATATACAACCTACAACAAAAGTACTCGACAAAATCCAAAAAAATCGAAGTTGATTTCAAATAAATTTATTACAATTTGGCACTTCCAACTAAAATTGTTGTTTCACAATCCAAAAAATTGAAGTTATTTTCATCTAAATTTACTCAAATATACATCCTACAACAAAAATACTCGACAAAATCCAAAAAAATCGAAGTTGATTTCAAATAAATTTATTACAATTTGGCACTTCCAACTAAAATTTTTGTTTTACAATCCAAAAAATTGAAGTTATTTTCTTCTAAATTTACTCAAATATATATCCTACAACAAAAATACTCGACAAAATCCAAAAAAATCGAAGTTGGTTTCAAATAAATTTATTAAAATTTGACACTTCCAACTAAAATTTTTTTCACAATCCAAAAAATTGAAGATATCTTCATCTAAATTTACTCAAATATACATCCTGCAACAAAAATACTGGTCAAAATCCAAAAAAATCGAAGTTGGTTTCAAATAAATTTATTAAAATTTGACACTTTCAACTAAAATTTTTGTTTCACAATCCAAAAAATTGAAGTTATTTTCATCTAAATTTACTCAAATATAGATCCTACAACAAAAATACTCGACAAAATCCAAAAAAATCGAAGTTGATTTCAAATAAATTTATGAAAATTTGACAAAAATCGTGACAAAATCAAAAAAATCGAAGTTAATTTCAACTGAAATTGCTCAAATTAAGCTTCTCTATAAAAAAAAAATCAACATAGTCGAAAAAAATCGAAGTTGGTTTCAAATAAATTTATTAAAATTTGACACTTCCAACTAAAATTTGTTTCACAATCCAAAAAATTGTCGTTATTTTGATTAATATTTACTCAAATATACATCCTACAACAAAAGTACTTGACAAAATCCAAAAAAATCGAAGTTGGTTTCAAATAAATTTATTACAATTTGACACTTCCAACAAAAATTTTTTTTCACAATCCAAAAAATTGTCGTTATTTCGATCTAAATTTACTCAAATATACATCCTACAACAAAAGTACTCGACAAAATCCAAAAAAATCGAAGTAGATTTCAAATAAATTTATTAAAAATAGACACTTCCAACTAAAATTTTTTTTTCACAATCCAAAAAATTGTCGTTATTTTCATCTAAATTTACTCAAATATACATCCTACAACAAAAATACTCAACAAAATCCAAAAAAATCGAAGTTGGATTCAAATAAATTTATTACAATTTGAAACTTCCAACTAAAATTTTTTTTCACAATCCAAAAAATGGTCGTTATTTTCATCTAAATTTACTCAAATATACATCCTACAACAAAAATACTGGTCAAAATAAAAAAAAATAGAATTTGGTTTCAAATAAATTTATTAAAATTTGACACTTCCAACTAAATTTTTTTTCACAATCCTAAAAATTGAAGATATTTTCATCCAAATTTACCCAAATATTGATCCTACAACAAAAATACTCAACAAATTCCAAAATTATCCAAGTTGATTTCAAATAAATTTATTAAAATTTGACAAAAATCGTGACAATATCCAAAAAATCGAAGTTATTTTCATCAAAATTACTCAATTGTAGATCCTACAACAAAAATACTCAAGAAAATCCAAAAATCGAATTTGGTTTCAAATAAATTTATTAAAATTTGACACTTCCAACAAAATTTTTTTTCAGAATCCACAAAATTGAAGTTATTTTCATCTGAATTTACTCAAATATAGATCCTACAACAAAAATACTCAACAAAATCCAAAATAATTCAAGTTGATTTCAAATAAATTTATTAAAATTTGACACTTCCAACTAAAATTTTTTTCACAATCCTAAAAATTGAAGATATTTTCATCTAAATTTACCCAAATATTGATCCTACAACAAAAATACTCAACAAATTCCAAAATTATCCAAGTTGATTTCAAATAAATTTATTAAAATTTGACAAAAATCGTTACAAAATCCAAAAAATCGAAGTTATTTTCATCTAAATTTACTCAATTGTAGATCCTACAACAAAAATACTCAAGAAACTCCAAAAAATCGAATTTGGTTTCAAATAAATATATTAAAATTTGACACTTCCAACTAAATTTTTTTTCACAATCCACAAAATTGAAGTTATTTTCATCTAAATTTACTCAAATATAGATCCTACAACAAAAGTACTCGACAAAATCCAAAAAAATCGAAGTTGATTTCAAATAAATTTATTACAATTTGGCACTTCCAACTAAAATTGTTGTTTCACAATCCAAAAAATTGAAGTTATTTTCATCTAAATTTACTCAAATATAGATCCTACAACAAAAATACTCGACAAAATCCAAAAAAATCGAAGTTGATTTCAAATAAATTAATTAAAATTTGACACTTCCAACTAAAATTTTTTTTCACAATCCAAAAAATTATCGTTATTTTCATCTAAATTTACTCAAATATACATCCTACAACAAAAATACTCGACAAAATCCAAAAAAATCGAAGTTGGTTTCAAATAAATTTATTACAATTTGACACTTCCAACTAAAATTTTTTTTCACAATCCATAAAATTGTCGTTATTTTGATCTAAATTTACTCAAATATAGATCCTACAACAAAAATACTCAACAAAATCCAAAAAAATCGAAGTTGGATTCAAATAAATTTATTAAAATTTGACACTTTCAACTAAAATTTTTGTTTCACAATCCAAAAAATTGAAGTTATTTTCATCTAAATTTACTCAAATATACATCCTACAACAAAAATACTCGACAAAATCCAAAAAAAATCGAAGTTGGTTTCAAATAAATTTATTAAAATTTGACACTTCCAACTAAAATTTGTTTCACAATCCAAAAAATTGTCGTTATTTTGATTACAATTTACTCAAATATACAACCTACAACAAAAGTACTCGACAAAATCCAAAAAAATCGAAGTTGATTTCAAATAAATTTATTACAATTTGGCACTTCCAACTAAAATTGTTGTTTCACAATCCAAAAAATTGAAGTTATTTTCATCTAAATTTACTCAAATATACATCCTACAACAAAAATACTCGACAAAATCCAAAAAAATCGAAGTTGATTTCAAATAAATTTATTACAATTTGGCACTTCCAACTAAAATTTTTGTTTTACAATCCAAAAAATTGAAGTTATTTTCTTCTAAATTTACTCAAATATATATCCTACAACAAAAATACTCGACAAAATCCAAAAAAATCGAAGTTGGTTTCAAATAAATTTATTAAAATTTGACACTTCCAACTAAAATTTTTTTCACAATCCAAAAAATTGAAGATATCTTCATCTAAATTTACTCAAATATACATCCTGCAACAAAAATACTGGTCAAAATCCAAAAAAATCGAAGTTGGTTTCAAATAAATTTATTAAAATTTGACACTTTCAACTAAAATTTTTGTTTCACAATCCAAAAAATTGAAGTTATTTTCATCTAAATTTACTCAAATATAGATCCTACAACAAAAATACTCGACAAAATCCAAAAAAATCGAAGTTGATTTCAAATAAATTTATGAAAATTTGACAAAAATCGTGACAAAATCAAAAAAATCGAAGTTAATTTCAACTGAAATTGCTCAAATTAAGCTTCTCTATAAAAAAAAAATCAACATAGTCGAAAAAAATCGAAGTTGGTTTCAAATAAATTTATTAAAATTTGACACTTCCAACTAAAATTTGTTTCACAATCCAAAAAATTGTCGTTATTTTGATTAATATTTACTCAAATATACATCCTACAACAAAAGTACTTGACAAAATCCAAAAAAATCGAAGTTGGTTTCAAATAAATTTATTACAATTTGACACTTCCAACAAAAATTTTTTTTCACAATCCAAAAAATTGTCGTTATTTCGATCTAAATTTACTCAAATATACATCCTACAACAAAAGTACTCGACAAAATCCAAAAAAATCGAAGTAGATTTCAAATAAATTTATTAAAAATAGACACTTCCAACTAAAATTTTTTTTTCACAATCCAAAAAATTGTCGTTATTTTCATCTAAATTTACTCAAATATACATCCTACAACAAAAATACTCAACAAAATCCAAAAAAATCGAAGTTGGATTCAAATAAATTTATTACAATTTGAAACTTCCAACTAAAATTTTTTTTCACAATCCAAAAAATGGTCGTTATTTTCATCTAAATTTACTCAAATATACATCCTACAACAAAAATACTGGTCAAAATAAAAAAAAATAGAATTTGGTTTCAAATAAATTTATTAAAATTTGACACTTCCAACTAAATTTTTTTTCACAATCCTAAAAATTGAAGATATTTTCATCCAAATTTACCCAAATATTGATCCTACAACAAAAATACTCAACAAATTCCAAAATTATCCAAGTTGATTTCAAATAAATTTATTAAAATTTGACAAAAATCGTGACAATATCCAAAAAATCGAAGTTATTTTCATCAAAATTACTCAATTGTAGATCCTACAACAAAAATACTCAAGAAAATCCAAAAATCGAATTTGGTTTCAAATAAATTTATTAAAATTTGACACTTCCAACAAAATTTTTTTTCAGAATCCACAAAATTGAAGTTATTTTCATCTGAATTTACTCAAATATAGATCCTACAACAAAAATACTCAACAAAATCCAAAATAATTCAAGTTGATTTCAAATAAATTTATTAAAATTTGACACTTCCAACTAAAATTTTTTTCACAATCCTAAAAATTGAAGATATTTTCATCTAAATTTACCCAAATATTGATCCTACAACAAAAATACTCAACAAATTCCAAAATTATCCAAGTTGATTTCAAATAAATTTATTAAAATTTGACAAAAATCGTTACAAAATCCAAAAAATCGAAGTTATTTTCATCTAAATTTACTCAATTGTAGATCCTACAACAAAAATACTCAAGAAACTCCAAAAAATCGAATTTGGTTTCAAATAAATATATTAAAATTTGACACTTCCAACTAAATTTTTTTTCACAATCCACAAAATTGAAGTTATTTTCATCTAAATTTACTCAAATATAGATCCTACAACAAAAGTACTCGACAAAATCCAAAAAAATCGAAGTTGATTTCAAATAAATTTATTACAATTTGGCACTTCCAACTAAAATTGTTGTTTCACAATCCAAAAAATTGAAGTTATTTTCATCTAAATTTACTCAAATATAGATCCTACAACAAAAATACTCGACAAAATCCAAAAAAATCGAAGTTGATTTCAAATAAATTAATTAAAATTTGACACTTCCAACTAAAATTTTTTTTCACAATCCAAAAAATTATCGTTATTTTCATCTAAATTTACTCAAATATACATCCTACAACAAAAATACTCGACAAAATCCAAAAAAATCGAAGTTGGTTTCAAATAAATTTATTACAATTTGACACTTCCAACTAAAATTTTTTTTCACAATCCATAAAATTGTCGTTATTTTGATCTAAATTTACTCAAATATAGATCCTACAACAAAAATACTCAACAAAATCCAAAAAAATCGAAGTTGGATTCAAATAAATTTATTACAATTTGAAACTTCCAACTAAAATTTTTTTTCACAATCCAAAAAATGGTCGTTATTTTCATCTAAATTTACTCAAATATACATCCTACAACAAAAATACTCGACAAAATCCAAAAAAATCGAAGTTGATTTCAAATAAATTTATTACAATTTGGCACTTCCAACTAAAATTTTTGTTTTACAATCCAAAAAATTGAAGTTATTTTCTTCTAAATTTACTCAAATATATATCCTACAACAAAAATACTCGACAAAATCCAAAAAAATCGAAGTTGGTTTCAAATAAATTAATTAAAATTTGACACTTCCAACTAAAATTTTTTTTCACAATCCAAAAAATTGTCGTTATTTTCATCTAAATTTACTCAAATATACATCCTACAACAAAAATACTGGTCAAAATAAAAAAAAATAGAAGTTGGTTTCAAATAAATTTATTAAAATTTGACACTTCCAACTAAAATTTTTTTCACAATCCAAAAAATTGAAGTTATTTTCATCTAAATTTACTCAAATATAGATCCTACAACAAAAATACTCGACAAAATCCAAAAAAATCGAAGTTGATTTCAAATAAATTTATGAAAATTTGACAAAAATCGTGACAAAATCAAAAAAATCGAAGTTAATTTCAACTGAAATTGCTCAAATTAAGCTTCTCTATAAAAAAAAATCAACATAGTCGAAAAAAATCGAAGTTGGTTTCAAATAAATTTATTAAAATTTGACACTTCCAACTAAAATTTGTTTCACAATCCAAAAAATTGTCGTTATTTTGATTAATATTTACTCAAATATACAACCTACAACAAAAGTACTTGACAAAATCCAAAAAAATCGAAGTTGGTTTCAAATAAATTTATTACAATTTGACACTTCCAACAAAAATTTTTTTTCACAATCCAAAAAATTGTCGTTATTTCGATCTAAATTTACTCAAATATACATCCTACAACAAAAGTACTCGACAAAATCCAAAAAAATCGAAGTTGATTTCAAATAAATTTATGAAAATTTGACAAAAATCGTGACAAAATCAAAAAAATCGAAGTTAATTTCAACTGAAATTGCTCAAATTAAGCTTCTCTATAAAATAAAAATCAACATAGTCGAAAAAAATCGAAGTTGGTTTCAAATAAATTTATTAAAATTTGACACTTCCAACTAAAATTTGTTTCACAATCCAAAAAATTGTCGTTATTTTGATTAAAATTTACTCAAATATACAACCTACAACAAAAGTACTCGACAAAATCCAAAAAAATCGAAGTTGATTTCAAATAAATTTATTACAATTTGGCACTTCCAACTAAAATTTTTGTTTTACAATCCAAAAAATTGAATTTATTTTCTTCTAAATTTACTCAAATATAGATCCTACAACAAAAATACTCGACAAAATCCAAAAAAATCGAAGTTGATTTCAAATAAATTTATAAAAATTTGACATATCCAACTAAAATTTTTTTCACAATCCAAAAAATTGTAGTTATTTTCATCTAAATTTACTCAAATATACATCCTACAACAAAAATATTCCACAAAATCAAAAAAAATCGAAGTTGGTTTCAAATAAATTTATTAAAATTTGACACTTCCAACTAAAATTTTTTTCACAATCCAAAAAATTGATGTTATCTTCATCTAAATTTACTCAAATATAGATCCTACAACAAAAATACTCAACAAAATCCAAAATAATCCAAGTTGATTTCAAATAAATTTATTAAAATTTGACAAAAATCGTGACAAAATCCAAAAAATTGAAGTTAATTTCAACTGAAATTACTCAAATTAAGCTTCTCTATCAAAAAAACTCAACAAAATCCAAAAAAATCGAAGTTGGTTTCAAATAAATTTATTACAATTTGACAGTTCCAACTAAAATTTTTTTTCACAATCCAAAAAATTGTCGTTATTTTCATCTAAATTTACTCAAATATACATCCTACAACAAAAACATTCGACAAAATAAAAAAAAATCGAAGTTGGTTTCAAATAAATTTATTAAAATTTGACACTTCCAACTAAAATTTTTTTCACAATCCAAAAAATTGAAGTTATCTTCATCTAAATTTACTCAAATATACATCCTGCAACAAAAATACTGGTCAAAATCCAAAAAAATCAAAGTTGGTTTCAAATAAATTTATTAAAATTTGACACTTCCAACTAAAATTTTTTTCACAATCCTAAAAATTGAAGATATTTTCATCTAAATTTACCCAAATATTGATCCTACAACAAAAATACTCAACAAATTCCAAAATTATCCAAGTTGATTTCAAATAAATTTATTAAAATTTGACAAAAATCGTTACAAAATCCAAAAAATCGAAGTTATTTTCATCTAAATTTACTCAAATATACATCCTACAACAAAAATACTCAACAAAATCCAAAAAAATCGAAGTTGGATTCAAATAAATTTATTACAATTTGAAACTTCCAACTAAAATTTTTTTTCACAATCCAAAAAATGGTCGTTATTTTCATCTAAATTTACACAAATATACATCCTACAACAAAAACATTCGACAAAATAAAAAAAAATCGAAGTTGGTTTCAAATAAATTTATTAAAATTTGACACTTCCAACTAAAATTTTTTTCACAATCCAAAAAATTGAAGTTATCTTCATCTAAATTTACTCAAATATACATCCTGCAACAAAAATACTGGTCAAAATCCAAAAAAATCGAAGTTGGTTTCAAATAAATTTATTAAAATTTGACACTTCCAACTAAAATTTTTGTTTCACAATCCAAAAAATTGAAGTTATTTTCATCTAAATTTACTCAAATATACACCCTACAACAAAAATACTCGACAAAATCCAAAAAAAATCGAAGTTGGTTTCAAATAAATTTATTAAAATTGGACACTTCCAACCAAAATTTGTTTCACAATCCAAAAAATTGTCGTTATTTTGATTACAATTTACTCAAATATACAACCTACAACAAAAGTACTCGACAAAATCCAAAAAAATCGAAGTTGATTTCAAATAAATTTATTACAATTTGGCACTTCCAACTAAAATTGTTGTTTCACAATCCAAAAAATTGAAGTTATTTTCATCTAAATTTACTCAAATATAGATCCTACAACAAAAATACTCGACAAAATCCAAAAAAATCGAAGTTGATTTCAAATAGATTAATTAAAATTTGACACTTCCAACTAAAATTTTTTTTCACAATCCAAAAAATTGTCGTTATTTTCATCTAAATTTACTCAAATATACATCCTACAACAAAAATACTCGACAAAATCCAAAAAAATCGAAGTTGGTTTCAAATAAATTTATTACAATTTGACACTTCCAACTAAAATTTTTTTTCACAATCCAAAAAAATTGTCGTTATTTTGATCTAAATTTACTCAAATATAGATCCTACAACAAAAATACTCAACAAAATCCAAAAAAATCGAAGTTGGATTCAAATAAATTTATTACAATTTGAAACTTCCAACTAAAATTTTTTTTCACAATCCAAAAAATGGTCGTTATTTTCATCTAAATTTACTCAAATATACATCCTACAACAAAAATACTCGACAAAATCCAAAAAAATCGAAGTTGATTTCAAATAAATTTATTACAATTTGGCACTTCCAACTAAAATTTTTGTTTTACAATCCAAAAAATTTAAGTTATTTTCTTCTAAATTTACTCAAATATATATCCTACAACAAAAATACTCGACAAAATCCAAAAAAATCGAAGTTGGTTTCAAATAAATTAATTAAAATTTGACACTTCCAACTAAAATTTTTTTTCACAATCCAAAAAATTGTCGTTATTTTCATCTAAATTTACTCAAATATACATCCTACAACAAAAATACTGGTCAAAATAAAAAAAAATAGAAGTTGGTTTCAAATAAATTTATTAAAATTTGACACTTCCAACTAAAATTTTTTTCACAATCCAAAAAATTGAAGTTATTTTCATCTAAATTTACTCAAATATAGATCCTACAACAAAAATACTCGACAAAATCCGAAAAAATCGAAGTTGATTTCAAATATATTTATGAAAATTTGACAAAAATCGTGACAAAATCAAAAAAATCGAAGTTAATTTCAACTGAAATTGCTCAAATTAAGCTTCTCTATAAAAAAAAAATCAACATAGTCGAAAAAAATCGAAGTTGGTTTCAAATAAATTTATTAAAATTTGACACTTCCAACTAAAATTTGTTTCACAATCCAAAAAATTGTCGTTATTTTGATTAATATTTACTTAAATATACAACCTACAACAAAAGTACTTGACAAAATCCAAAAAAATCGAAGTTGGTTTCAAATAAATTTATTACAATTTGACACTTCCAACAAAAATTTTTTTTCACAATCCAAAAAATTGTCGTTATTTCGATCTAAATTTACTCAAATATACATCCTACAACAAAAGTACTCGACAAAATCCAAAAAAATCGAAGTAGATTTCAAATAAATTTATTAAAAATAGACACTTCCAACTAAAATTTTTTTTTCACAATCCAAAAAATTGTCGTTATTTTCATCTAAATTTACTCAAATATACATCCTACAACAAAAATACTCAACAAAATCCAAAAAAATCGAAGTTGGATTCAAATAAATTTATTACAATTTGAAACTTCCAACTAAAATTTTTTTTCACAATCCAAAAAATGGTCGTTATTTTCATCTAAATTTACTCAAATATACATCCTACAACAAAAATACTGGTCAAAATAAAAAAAAATAGAAGTTGGTTTCAAATAAATTTATTAAAATTTGACACTTCCAACTAAAATTTTTTTCACAATCCTAAAAATTGAAGATATTTTCATCTAAATTTACCCAAATATTGATCCTACAACAAAAATACTCAACAAATTCCAAAATTATCCAAGTTGATTTCAAATAAATTTATTAAAATTTGACAAAAATCGTGACAATATCCAAAAAATCGAAGTTATTTTCATCAAAATTACTCAATTGTAGATCCTACAACAAAAATACTCAAGAAAATCCAAAAATCGAATTTGGTTTCAAATAAATTTATTAAAATTTGACACTTCCAACAAAATTTTTTTTCAGAATCCACAAAATTGAAGTTATTTTCATCTGAATTTACTCAAATATAGATCCTACAACAAAAATACTCAACAAAATCCAAAATAATTCAAGTTGATTTCAAATAAATTTATTAAAATTTGACACTTCCAACTAAAATTTTTTTTACAATCCTAAAAATTGAAGATATTTTCATCTAAATTTACCCAAATATTGATCCTACAACAAAAATACTCAACAAATTCCAAAATTATCCAAGTTGATTTCAAATAAATTTATTAAAATTTGACAAAAATCGTTACAAAATCCAAAAAATCGAAGTTATTTTCATCTAAATTTACTCAATTGTAGATCCTACAACAAAAATACTCAAGAAACTCCAAAAAATCGAATTTGGTTTCAAATAAATTTATTAAAATTGGACACTTCCAACTAAATTTTTTTTCACAATCCACAAAATTGAAGTTATTTTCATCTAAATTTACTCAAATATAGATCCTACAACAAAAATACTCGACAAAATCCAAAAAAATCGAAGTTGATTTCAAATAAATTAATTAAAATTTGACACTTCCAACTAAAATTTTTTTCACAATCCAAAAAATTGAAGTTATCTT
Source organism: Andrena praecox (assembly GCA_963932275.1). Lineage (NCBI taxonomy): Eukaryota > Metazoa > Arthropoda > Insecta > Hymenoptera > Andrenidae > Andrena > Andrena praecox. The sequence continues at coordinate 4,342,517 of CAWVQO010000356.1, read as the reverse complement.
CATCTAAATTTACTCAAATATACATCCTGCAACAAAAATACTGGTAAAAATCCAAAAAAATCGAAGTTGGTTTCAAATAAATTTATTAAAATTTGACACTTCCAACTAAAATTTTTGTTTCACAATCCAAAAAATTGAAGTTATTTTCATCTAAACTTACTCAAATATACACCCTACAACAAAAATACTCGACAAAATCCAAAAAAAATCGAAGTTGGTTTCAAATAAATTTATTAAAATTTGACACTTCCAACTAAAATTTGTTTCACAATCCAAAAAATTGTCGTTATTTTGATTACAATTTACTCAAATATACAACCTACAACAAAAGTACTCGACAAAATCCAAAAAAATCGAAGTTGATTTCAAATAAATTTATTACAATTTGGCACTTCCAACTAAAATTGTTGTTTCACAATCCAAAAAATTGAAGTTATTTTCATCTAAATTTACTCAAATATAGATCCTACAACAAAAATACTCGACAAAATCCAAAAAAATCGAAGTTGGCCTCAAATAAATTTATTAAAATTTGACACTTCCAACAAATTTTTTTTTCACAATCCTAAGAATTTAAGTTATTTTCATCTAAATTTACTCAAATATACATCCTACAACAAAAATACTGGTCAAAATAATAAAAAATAGAAGTTGGTTTCAAATAAATTTATTAAAATTTGACACTTCCAACTAAAATTTTTTTCACAATCCTAAAAATTGAAGATATTTTCATCTAAATTTACCCAAATATTGATCCTACAACAAAAATACTCAACAAATTCCAAAATTATCCAAGTTGATTTCAAATAAATTTATTAAAATTTGACAAAAATCGTGACAATATCCAAAAAATCGAAGTTATTTTCATCAAAATTACTCAATTGTAGATCCTACAACAAAAATACTCAAGAAAAGCCAAAAATCGAATTTGGTTTCAAATAAATTTATTAAAATTTGACACTTCCAACAAAATTTTTTTTCAGAATCCACAAAATTGAAGTTATTTTCATCTGAATTTACTCAAATATAGATCCTACAACAAAAATACTCAACAAAATCCAAAATAATTCAAGTTGATTTCAAATAAATTTATTAAAATTTGACACTTCCAACTAAAATTTTTTTCACAATCCTAAAAATTGAAAATATTTTCATCTAAATTTACCCAAATATTGATCCTACAACAAAAATACTCAACAAATTCCAAAATTATCCAAGTTGATTTCAAATAAATTTATTAAAATTTGACAAAAATCGTGACAATATCCAAAAAATCGAAGTTATTTTCATCAAAATTACTCAATTGTAGATCCTACAACAAAAATACTCAAGAAAATCCAAAAAAATCGAAGTTGGATTCAAATAAATTTATTACAATTTGAAACTTCCAACTAAAATTTTTTTTCACAATCCAAAAAATGGTCGTTATTTTCATCTAAATTTACACAAATATACATCCTACAACAAAAACATTCGACAAAATAAAAAAAAATCGAAGTTGGTTTCAAATAAATTTATTAAAATTTGACACTTCCAACTAAAATTTTTTTCACAATCCAAAAAATTGAAGTTATCTTCATCTAAATTTACTCAAATATACATCCTGCAACAAAAATACTGGTCAAAATCCAAAAAAATCGAAGTTGGTTTCAAATAAATTTATTAAAATTTGGCACTTCCAACTAAAATTTTTGTTTCACAATCCAAAAAATTGAAGTTATTTTCATCTAAATTTACTCAAATATACACCCTACAACAAAAATACTCGACAAAATCCAAAAAAAATCGAAGTTGGTTTCAAATAAATTTATTAAAATTTGACACTTCCAACTAAAATTTGTTTCACAATCCAAAAAATTGTCGTTATTTTGATTACAATTTACTCAAATATACAACCTACAACAAAAGTACTCGACAAAATCCAAAAAAATCGAAGTTGATTTCAAATAAATTTATTACAATTTGGCACTTCCAACTAAAATTGTTGTTTCACAATCCAAAAAATTGAAGTTATTTTCATCTAAATTTACTCAAATATAGATCCTACAACAAAAATACTCGACAAAATCCAAAAAAATCGAAGTTGATTTCAAATAAATTAATTAAAATTTGACACTTCCAACTAAAATTTTTTTTCACAATCCAAAAAATTGTCGTTATTTTCATCTAAATTTACTCAAATATACATCCTACAACAAAAATACTCGACAAAATCCAAAAAAATCGAAGTTGGTTTCAAATAAATTTATTACAATTTGACACTTCCAACTAAAATTTTTTTTCACAATCCAAAAAATTGTCGTTATTTTGATCTAAATTTACTCAAATATAGATCCTACAACAAAAATACTCAACAAAATCCAAAAAAATCGAAGTTGGATTCAAATAAATTTATTACAATTTGAAACTTCCAACTAAAATTTTTTTTCACAATCCAAAAAATGGTCGTTATTTTCATCTAAATTTACTCAAATATACATCCTACAACAAAAATACTCGACAAAATCCAAAAAAATCGAAGTTGATTTCAAATAAATTTATTACAATTTGGCACTTCCAACTAAAATTTTTGTTTTACAATCCAAAAAATTGAAGTTATTTTCTTCTAAATTTACTCAAATATACATCCTACAACAAAAATACTGGTCAAAATAAAAAAAAATAGAAGTTGGTTTCAAATAAATTTATTAAAATTTGACACTTCCAACTAAAATTTTTTTCACAATCCAAAAAATTGAAGTTATTTTCATCTAAATTTACTCAAATATAGATCCTACAACAAAAATACTCGACAAAATCCAAAAAAATCGAAGTTGATTTCAAATAAATTTATGAAAATTTGACAAAAATCGTGACAAAATCAAAAAAATCGAAGTTAATTTCAACTGAAATTGCTCAAATTAAGCTTCTCTATAAAAAAAAAATCAACATAGTCGAAAAAAATCGAAGTTGGTTTCAAATAAATTTATTAAAATTTGACACTTCCAACTAAAATTTTTTTTCACAATCAAAAAAAATGTCGTTATTTTCATCTAAATTTACTCAAATATACATCCTACAACAAAAATACTGGTCAAAATAAAAAAAATAGAAGTTGGTTTCAAATAAATTTATTAAAATTTGACACTTCCAACTAAAATTTTTTTCACAATCCAAAAAATTGAAGTTATTTTCATCTAAATTTACTCAAATATAGATCCTACAACAAAAATACTCGACAAAATCCAAAAAAATCGAAGTTGATTTCAAATAAATTTATGAAAATTTGACAAAAATCGTGACAAAATCAAAAAAATCGAAGATAATTTCAACTGAAATTGCTCAAATTAAGCTTCTCTATAAAAAAAAAATCAACATAGTCGAAAAAAATCGAAGTTGGTTTCAAATAAATTTATTAAAATTTGACACTTCCAACTAAAATTTGTTTCACAATCCAAAAAATTGTCGTTATTTTGATTAATATTTACTCAAATATACAACCTACAACAAAAGTACTTGACAAAATCCAAAAAAATCGAAGTTGGTTTCAAATAAATTTATTACAATTTGACACTTCCAACAAAAATTTTTTTTCACAATCCAAAAAATTGTCGTTATTTCGATCTAAATTTACTCAAATATACATCCTACAACAAAAGTACTCGACAAAATCCAAAAAAATCGAAGTAGATTTCAAATAAATTTATTAAAAATAGACACTTCCAACTAAAATTTTTTTTTCACAATCCAAAAAATTGTCGTTATTTTCATCTAAATTTACTCAAATATACATCCTACAACAAAAATACTCAACAAAATCCAAAAAAATCGAAGTTGGATTCAAATAAATTTATTACAATTTGAAACTTCCAACTAAAATTTTTTTTCACAATCCAAAAAATGGTCGTTATTTTCATCTAAATTTACTCAAATATACATCCTACAACAAAAATACTGGTCAAAATAAAAAAAAATAGAAGTTGGTTTCAAATAAATTTATTAAAATTTGACACTTCCAACTAAAATTTTTTTCACAATCCTAAAAATTGAAGATATTTTCATCTAAATTTACCCAAATATTGATCCTACAACAAAAATACTCAACAAATTCCAAAATTATCCAAGTTGATTTCAAATAAATTTATTAAAATTTGACAAAAATCGTGACAATATCCAAAAAATCGAAGTTATTTTCATCAAAATTACTCAATTGTAGATCCTACAACAAAAATACTCAAGAAAATCCAAAAATCGAATTTGGTTTCAAATAAATTTATTAAAATTTGACACTTCCAACAAAATTTTTGTTCAGAATCCACAAAATTGAAGTTATTTTCATCTGAATTTACTCAAATATAGATCCTACAACAAAAATACTCAACAAAATCCAAAATAATTCAAGTTGATTTCAAATAAATTTATTAAAATTTAACAAAAATCGTTACAAAATCCAAAAAATCGAAGTTATTTTCATCTAAATTTACTCAATTGTAGATCCTACAACAAAAATACTCAAGAAACTCCAAAAAATCGAATTTGGTTTCAAATAAATTTATTAAAATTTGACACTTCCAACTAAATTTTTTTTCACAATCCACAAAATTGAAGTTATTTTCATCTAAATTTACTCAAATATAGATCCTACAACAAAAATACTCGACAAAATCCAAAAAAATCGAAGTTGATTTCAAATAAATTTATGAAAATTTGACAAAAATCGTGACAAAATCAAAAAAATCGAAGTTAATTTCAACTGAAATTGCTCAAATTAAGCTTCTCTATAAAATAAAAATCAACATAGTCGAAAAAAATCGAAGTTGGTTTCAAATAAATTTATTAAAATTTGACACTTCCAACTAAAATTTGTTTCACAATCCAAAAAATTGTAGTTATTTTCATCTAAATTTACTCAAATATACATCCTACAACAAAAATATTCCACAAAATCAAAAAAATCGAAGTTGGTTTCAAATAAATTTATTAAAATTTGACACTTCCAACTAAAATTTTTTTCACAATCCAAAAAATTGATGTTATCTTCATCTAAATTTACTCAAATATAGATCCTACAACAAAAATACTCAACAAAATCCAAAATAATCCAAGTTGATTTCAAATAAATTTATTAAAATTTGACAAAAATCGTGACAAAATCCAAAAAATTGAAGTTAATTTCAACTGAAATTACTCAAATTAAGCTTCTCTATCAAAAAAACTCAACAAAATCCAAAAAAATCGAAGTTGGTTTCAAATAAATTTATTACAATTTGACAGTTCCAACTAAAATTTTTTTTCACAATCCAAAAAATTGTCGTTATTTTCATCTAAATTTACTCAAATATACATCCTACAACAAAAACATTCGACAAAATAAAAAAAAATCGAAGTTGGTTTCAAATAAATTTATTAAAATTTGACACTTCCAACTAAAATTTTTTTCACAATCCAAAAAATTGAAGTTATCTTCATCTAAATTTACTCAAATATACATCCTGCAACAAAAATACTGGTCAAAATCCAAAAAAATCGAAGTTGGTTTCAAATAAATTTATTAAAATTTGACACTTCCAACTAAAATTTTTGTTTCACAATCCAAAAAATTGAAGTTATTTTCATCTAAATTTACTCAAATATACATCCTACAACAAAAATACTCGACAAAATCCAAAAAAAATCGAAGTTGGTTTCAAATAAATTTATTAAAATTTGACACTTCCAACTAAAATTTGTTTCACAATCCAAAAAATTGTCGTTATTTTGATTACAATTTACTCAAATATACAACCTACAACAAAAGTACTCGACAAAATCCAAAAAAATCGAAGTTGATTTCAAATAAATTTATTACAATTTAGCACTTCCAACTAAAATTTTTGTTTTACAATCCAAAAAATTGAAGTTATTTTCTTCTAAATTTACTCAAATATATATCCTACAACAAAAATACTCGACAAAATCCAAAAAAATCGAAGTTGGTTTCAAATAAATTAATTCAAATTTGACACTTCCAACTAAAATTTTTTTTCACAATCCAAAAAATTGTCGTTATTTTCATCTAAATTTACTCAAATATACATCCTACAACAAAAATACTGGTCAAAATAAAAAAAAATAGAAGTTGGTTTCAAATAAATTTATTAAAATTTGACACTTCCAACTAAAATTTTTTTCACAATCCAAAAAATTGAAGTTATTTTCATCTAAATTTACTCAAATATAGATCCTACAACAAAAATACTCGACAAAATCCAAAAAAATCGAAGTTGATTTCAAATAAATTTATGAAAATTTGACAAAAATCGTGACAAAATCAAAAAAATCGAAGTTAATTTCAACTGAAATTGCTCAAATTAAGCTTCTCTATAAAAAAAAAATCAACATAGTCGAAAAAAATCGAAGTTGGTTTCAAATAAATTTATTAAAATTTGACACTTCCAACTAAAATTTGTTTCACAATCCAAAAAATTGTCGTTATTTTGATTAATATTTACTCAAATATACAACCTACAACAAAAGTACTTGACAAAATCCAAAAAAATCGAAGTTGGTTTCAAATAAATTTATTACAATTTGACACTTCCAACAAAAATTTTTTTTCACAATCCAAAAAATTGTCGTTATTTCGATCTAAATTTACTCAAATATACATCCTACAACAAAAGTACTCAACAAAATCCAAAATAATCCAAGTTGATTTCAAATAAATTTATTAAAATTTGACACTTCCAACAAATTTTTTTTTCACAATCCTAAGAATTTAAGTTATTTTCATCTAAATTTACTCAAATATACATCCTACAACAAAAATACTGGTCAAAATAATAAAAAATAGAAGTTGGTTTCAAATAAATTTATTAAAATTTGACACTTCCAACTAAAATTTTTTTCACAATCCTAAAAATTGAAGATATTTTTATCTAAATTTACCCAAATATTGATCCTACAACAAAAATACTCAACAAATTCCAAAATTATCCAAGTTGATTTCAAATAAATTTATTAAAATTTGACAAAAATCGTGACAATATCCAAAAAATCGAAGTTATTTTCATCAAAATTACTCAATTGTAGATCCTACAACAAAAATACTCAAGAAAATCCAAAAATCGAATTTGGTTTCAAATAAATTTATTAAAATTTGACACTTCCAACAAAATTTTTTTTCAGAATCCACAAAATTGAAGTTATTTTCATCTGAATTTACTCAAATATAGATCCTACAACAAAAATACTCAACAAAATCCAAAATAATTTAAGTTGATTTCAAATAAATTTATTAAAATTTGACACTTCCAACTAAAATTTTTTTCACAATCCTAAAAATTGAAGATATTTTCATCTAAATTTACCCAAATATTGATCCTACAACAAAAATACTCAACAAATTCCAAAATTATCCAAGTTGATTTCAAATAAATTTATTAAAATTTGACAAAAATCGTTCCAAAATCCAAAAAATCGAAGTTATTTTCATCTAAATTTACTCAAATATACATCCTACAACAAAAATACTCAACAAAATCCAAAAAAATCGAAGTTGGATTCAAATAAATTTATTACAATTTGAAACTTCCAACTAAAATTTTTTTTCACAATCCAAAAAATGGTCGTTATTTTCATCTAAATTTACACAAATATACATCCTACAACAAAAACATTCGACAAAATAAAAAAAAATCGAAGTTGGTTTCAAATAAATTTATTAAAATTTGACACTTCCAACTAAAATTTTTTTCACAATCCAAAAAATTGAAGTTATCTTCATCTAAATTTACTCAAATATACATCCTGCAACAAAAATACTGGTCAAAATCCAAAAAAATCGAAGTTGGTTTCAAATAAATTTATTAAAATTTGACACTTCCAACTAAAATTTTTGTTTCACAATCCAAAAAATTGAAGTTATTTTCATCTAAATTTACTCAAATATACACCCTACAACAAAAATACTCGACAAAATCCAAAAAAAATCGAAGTTGGTTTCAAATAAATTTATTAAAATTTGACACTTCCAACTAAAATTTGTTTCACAATCCAAAAAATTGTCGTTATTTTGATTACAATTTACTCAAATATACAACCTACAACAAAAGTACTCGACAAAATCCAAAAAAATCGAAGTTGATTTCAAATAAATTTATTACAATTTGGCACTTCCAACTAAAATTGTTGTTTCACAATCCAAAAAATTGAAGTTATTTTCATCTAAATTTACTCAAATATAGATCCTACAACAAAAATACTCGACAAAATCCAAAAAAATCGAAGTTGATTTCAAATAAATTAATTAAAATTTGACACTTCCAACTAAAATTTTTTTTCACAATCCAAAAAATTGTCGTTATTTTCATCTAAATTTACTCAAATATACATCCTACAACAAAAATACTCGACAAAATCCAAAAAAATCGAAGTTGGTTTCAAATAAATTTATTACAATTTGACACTTCCAACTAAAATTTTTTTTTCACAATCCAAAAAATTGTCGTTATTTTGATCTAAATTTACTCAAATATAGATCCTACAACAAAAATACTCAACAAAATCCAAAAAAATCGAAGTTGGATTCAAATAAATTTATTACAATTTGAAACTTCCAACTAAAATTTTTTTTCACAATCCAAAAAATGGTCGTTATTTTCATCTAAATTTACTCAAATATACATCCTACAACAAAAATACTCGACAAAATCCAAAAAAATCGAAGTTGATTTCAAATAAATTTATTACAATTTGGCACTTCCAACTAAAATTTTTGTTTTACAATCCAAAAAATTTAAGTTATTTTCTTCTAAATTTACTCAAATATATATCCTACAACAAAAATACTCGACAAAATCCAAAAAAATCGAAGTTGGTTTCAAATAAATTAATTAAAATTTGACACTTCCAACTAAAATTTTTTTTCACAATCCAAAAAATGGTCGTTATTTTCATCTAAATTTACTCAAATATACATCCTACAACAAAAATACTCGACAAAATCAAAAAAAATCGAAGTTGATTTCAAATAAATTTATTACAATTTGGCACTTCCAACTAAAATTTTTGTTTTACAATCCAAAAAATTTAAGTTATTTTCTTCTAAATTTACTCAAATATATATCCTACAACAAAAATACTCGACAAAATCCAAAAAAATCGAAGTTGGTTTCAAATAAATTAATTAAAATTTGACACTTCCAACTAAAATTTTTTTTCCAATCCAAAAAATTGTCGTTATTTTCATCTAAATTTACTCAAATATACATCCTACAACAAAAATACTGGTCAAAATAAAAAAAAATAGAAGTTGGTTTCAAATAAATTTATTAAAATTTGACACTTCCAACTAAAATTTTTTTCACAATCCAAAAAATTGAAGTTATTTTCATCTAAATTTACTCAAATATAGATCCTACAACAAAAATACTCGACAAAATCCGAAAAAATCGAAGTTGATTTCAAATATATTTATGAAAATTTGACAAAAATCGTGACAAAATCAAAAAAGTCGAAGTTAATTTCAACTGAAATTGCTCAAATTAAGCTTCTCTATAAAAAAAAATCAACATAGTCGAAAAAAATCGAAGTTGGTTTCAAATAAATTTATTAAAATTTGACACTTCCAACTAAAATTTGTTTCACAATCCAAAAAATTGTCGTTATTTTGATTAATATTTACTCAAATATACAACCTACAACAAAAGTACTTGACAAAATCCAAAAAAATCGAAGTTGGTTTCAAATAAATTTATTACAATTTGACACTTCCAACAAAAATTTTTTTTCACAATCCAAAAAATTGTCGTTATTTCGATCTAAATTTACTCAAATATACATCCTACAACAAAAGTACTCAACAAAATCCAAAATAATCCAAGTTGATTTCAAATAAATTTATTAAAATTTGACACTTCCAACAAATTTTTTTTTCACAATCCTAAGAATTTAAGTTATTTTCATCTAAATTTACTCAAATATACATCCTACAACAAAAATACTGGTCAAAATAATAAAAAATAGAAGTTGGTTTCAAATAAATTTATTAAAATTTGACACTTCCAACTAAAATTTTTTTCACAATCCTAAAAATTGAAGATATTTTCATCTAAATTTACCCAAATATTGATCCTACAACAAAAATACTCAACAAATTCCAAAATTATCCAAGTTGATTTCAAATAAATTTATTAAAATTTGACAAAAATCGTGACAATATCCAAAAAATCGAAGTTATTTTCATCAAAATTACTCAATTGTAGATCCTACAACAAAAATACTCAAGAAAATCCAAAAATCGAATTTGGTTTCAAATAAATTTATTAAAATTTGACACTTCCAACAAAATTTTTTTTCAGAATCCACAAAATTGAAGTTATTTTCATCTGAATTTACTCAAATATAGATCCTACAACAAAAATACTCAACAAAATCCAAAATAATTTAAGTTGATTTCAAATAAATTTATTAAAATTTGACACTTCCAACTAAAATTTTTTTCACAATCCTAAAAATTGAAGATATTTTCATCTAAATTTACCCAAATATTGATCCTACAACAAAAATACTCAACAAATTCCAAAATTATCCAAGTTGATTTCAAATAAATTTATTAAAATTTGACAAAAATCGTTCCAAAATCCAAAAAATCGAAGTTATTTTCATCTAAATTTACTCAAATATACATCCTACAACAAAAATACTCAACAAAATCCAAAAAAATCGAAGTTGGATTCAAATAAATTTATTACAATTTGAAACTTCCAACTAAAATTTTTTTTCACAATCCAAAAAATGGTCGTTATTTTCATCTAAATTTACACAAATATACATCCTACAACAAAAACATTCGACAAAATAAAAAAAAATCGAAGTTGGTTTCAAATAAATTTATTAAAATTTGACACTTCCAACTAAAATTTTTTTCACAATCCAAAAAATTGAAGTTATCTTCATCTAAATTTACTCAAATATACATCCTGCAACAAAAATACTGGTCAAAATCCAAAAAAATCGAAGTTGGTTTCAAATAAATTTATTAAAATTTGACACTTCCAACTAAAATTTTTGTTTCACAATCCAAAAAATTGAAGTTATTTTCATCTAAATTTACTCAAATATACACCCTACAACAAAAATACTCGACAAAATCCAAAAAAAATCGAAGTTGGTTTCAAATAAATTTATTAAAATTTGACACTTCCAACTAAAATGTGTTTCACAATCCAAAAAATTGTCGTTATTTTGATTACAATTTACTCAAATATACAACCTACAACAAAAGTACTCGACAAAATCCAAAAAAATCGAAGTTGATTTCAAATAAATTTATTACAATTTGGCACTTCCAACTAAAATTGTTGTTTCACAATCCAAAAAATTGAAGTTATTTTCATCTAAATTTACTCAAATATAGATCCTACAACAAAAATACTCGACAAAATCCAAAAAAATCGAAGTTGATTTCAAATAAATTAATTAAAATTTGACACTTCCAACTAAAATTTTTTTTCACAATCCAAAAAATTGTCGTTATTTTCATCTAAATTTACTCAAATATACATCCTACAACAAAAATACTCGACAAAATCCAAAAAAATCGAAGTTGGTTTCAAATAAATTTATTACAATTTGACACTTCCAACTAAAATTTTTTTTCACAATCCATAAAATTGTCGTTATTTCGATCTAAATTTACTCAAATATACATCCTACAACAAAAGTACTCAACAAAATCCAAAATAATCGAAGTTGGATTCAAATAAATTTATTAAAATTTGACACTTCCAACAAATTTTTTTTTCACAATCCTAAGAATTTAAGTTATTTTCATCTAAATTTACTCAAATATACATCCTACAACAAAAATACTGGTCAAAATAATAAAAAATAGAAGTTGGTTTCAAATAAATTTATTAAAATTTGACACTTCCAACTAAAATTTTTTTCACAATCCTAAAAATTGAAGATATTTTCATCTAAATTTACCCAAATATTGATCCTACAACAAAAATACTCAACAAATTCCAAAATTATCCAAGTTGATTTCAAATAAATTTATTAAAATTTGACAAAAATCGTGACAATATCCAAAAAATCGAAGTTATTTTCATCAAAATTACTCAATTGTAGATCCTACAACAAAAATACTCAAGAAAATCCAAAAATCGAATTTGGTTTCAAATAAATTTATTAAAATTCGACACTTCCAACAAAATTTTTTTTCAGAATCCACAAAATTGAAGTTATTTTCATCTGAATTTACTCAAATATAGATCCTACAACAAAAATACTCAACAAAATCCAAAATAATTCAAGTTGATTTCAAATAAATTTATTAAAATTTGACACTTCCAACTAAAATTTTTTTCACAATCCTAAAAATTGAAGATATTTTCATCTAAATTTACCCAAATATTGATCCTACAACAAAAATACTCAACAAATTCCAAAATTATCCAAGTTGATTTCAAATAAATTTATTAAAATTTGACAAAAATCGTTACAAAATCCAAAAAATCGAAGTTATTTTCATCTAAATTTACTCAAATATACATCCTACAACAAAAATACTCAACAAAATCCAAAAAAATCGAAGTTGGATTCAAATAAATTTATTACAATTTGAAACTTCCAACTAAAATTTTTTTTCACAATCCAAAAAATGGTCGTTATTTTCATCTAAATTTACTCAAATATACATCCTACAACAAAAATACTCAACAAAATCCAAAAAAATCGAAGTTGGATTCAAATAAATTTATTACAATTTGAAACTTCCAACTAAAATTTTTTTTCACAATCCAAAAAATGGTCGTTATTTTCATCTAAATTTACACAAATATACATCCTACAACAAAAACATTCGACAAAATAAAAAAAAATCGAAGTTGGTTTCAAATAAATTTATTAAAATTTGACACTTCCAACTAAAATTTTTTTCACAATCCAAAAAATTGAAGTTATCTTCATCTAAATTTACTCAAATATACATCCTGCAACAAAAATACTGGTCAAAATCCAAAAAAATCGAAGTTGGTTTCAAATAAATTTATTAAAATTTGACACTTCCAACTAAAATTTTTGTTTCACAATCCAAAAAATTGAAGTTATTTTCATCTAAATTTACTCAAATATACACCCTACAACAAAAATACTCGACAAAATCCAAAAAAAATCGAAGTTGGTTTCAAATAAATTTATTAAAATTTGACACTTCCAACTAAAATTTGTTTCACAATCCAAAAAATTGTCGTTATTTTGATTACAATTTACTCAAATATACAACCTACAACAAAAGTACTCGACAAAATCCAAAAAAATCGAAGTTGATTTCAAATAAATTTATTACAATTTGGCACTTCCAACTAAAATTGTTGTTTCACAATCCAAAAAATTGAAGTTATTTTCATCTAAATTTACTCAAATATAGATCCTACAACAAAAATACTCGACAAAATCCAAAAAAATCGAAGTTGATTTCAAATAAATTAATTAAAATTTGACACTTCCAACTAAAATTTTTTTTCACAATCCAAAAAATTGTCGTTATTTTCATCTAAATTTACTCAAATATACATCCTACAACAAAAATACTCGACAAAATCCAAAAAAATCGAAGTTGGTTTCAAATAAATTTATTACAATTTGACACTTCCAACTAAAATTTTTTTTCACAATCCAAAAAATTGTCGTTATTTTGATCTAAATTTACTCAAATATAGATCCTACAACAAAAATACTCAACAAAATCCAAAAAAATCGAAGTTGGATTCAAATAAATTTATTACAATTTGAAACTTCCAACTAAAATTTTTTTTCACCATCCAAAAAATGGTCGTTATTTTCATCTAAATTTACTCAAATATACATCCTACAACAAAAATACTCGACCAAATCCAAAAAAATCGAAGTTGATTTCAAATAAATTTATTACAATTTGGCACTTCCAACTAAAATTTTTGTTTTACAATCCAAAAAATTTAAGTTATTTTCTTCTAAATTTACTCAAATATATATCCTACAACAAAAATACTCGACAAAATCCAAAAAAATCGAAGTTGGTTTCAAATAAATTAATTAAAATTTGACACTTCCAACTAAAATTTTTTTTCACAATCCAAAAAATTGTCGTTATTTTCATCTAAATTTACTCAAATATACATCCTACAACAAAAATACTGGTCAAAATAAAAAAAAATAGAAGTTGGTTTCAAATAAATTTATTAAAATTTGACACTTCCAACTAAAATTTTTTTCACAATCCAAAAAATTGAAGTTATTTTCATCTAAATTTACTCAAATATAGATCCTACAACAAAAATACTCGACAAAATCCGAAAAAATCGAAGTTGATTTCAAATATATTTATGAAAATTTGACAAAAATCGTGACAAAATCAAAAAAATCGAAGTTAATTTCAACTGAAATTGCTCAAATTAAGCTTCTCTATAAAAAAAAAATCAACATAGTCGAAAAAAATCGAAGTTGGTTTCAAATAAATTTATTAAAATTTGACACTTCCAACTAAAATTTGTTTCACAATCCAAAAAATTGTCGTTATTTTGATTAATATTTACTCAAATATACAACCTACAACAAAAGTACTTGACAAAATCCAAAAAAATCGAAGTTGGTTTCAAATAAATTTATTACAATTTGACACTTCCAACAAAAATTTTTTTTCACAATCCAAAAAATTGTCGTTATTTCGATCTAAATTTACTCAAATATACATCCTACAACAAAAGTACTCGACAAAATCCAAAAAAATCGAAGTAGATTTCAAATAAATTTATTAAAAATAGACACTTCCAACTAAAATTTTTTTTTCACAATCCAAAAAATTGTCGTTATTTTCATCTAAATTTACTCAAATATACATCCTACAACAAAAATACTCAACAAAATCCAAAAAAATCGAAGTTGGATTCAAATAAATTTATTACAATTTGAAACTTCCAACTAAATTTTTTTTTCACAATCCAAAAAATGGTCGTTATTTTCATCTAAATTTACTCAAATATACATCCTACAACAAAAATACTGGTCAAAATAAAAAAAAATAGAAGTTGGTTTCAAATAAATTTATTAAAATTTGACACTTCCAACTAAAATTTTTTTCACAATCCTAAAAATTGAAGATATTTTCATCTAAATTTACCCAAATATTGATCCTACAACAAAAATACTCAACAAATTCCAAAATTATCCAAGTTGATTTCAAATAAATTTATTAAAATTTGACAAAAATCGTGACAATATCCAAAAAATCGAAGTTATTTTCATCAAAATTACTCAATTGTAGATCCTACAACAAAAATACTCAAGAAAATCCAAAAATCGAATTTGGTTTCAAATAAATTTATTAAAATTTGACACTTCCAACAAAATTTTTTTTCAGAATCCACAAAATTGAAGTTATTTTCATCTGAATTTACTCAAATATAGATCCTACAACAAAAATACTCAACAAAATCCAAAATAATTCAAGTTGATTTCAAATAAATTTATTAAAATTTGACACTTCCAACTAAAATTTTTTTTACAATCCTAAAAATTGAAGATATTTTCATCTAAATTTACCCAAATATTGATCCTACAACAAAAATACTCAACAAATTCCAAAATTATCCAAGTTGATTTCAAATAAATTTATTAAAATTTGACAAAAATCGTTACAAAATCCAAAAAATCGAAGTTATTTTCATCTAAATTTACTCAATTGTAGATCCTACAACAAAAATACTCAAGAAACTCCAAAAAATCGAATTTGGTTTCAAATAAATTTATTAAAATTGGACACTTCCAACTAAATTTTTTTTCACAATCCACAAAATTGAAGTTATTTTCATCTAAATTTACTCAAATATAGATCCTACAACAAAAATACTCGACAAAATCAAAAAAAATCGAAGTTGATTTCAAATAAATTAATTAAAATTTGACACTTCCAACTAAAATTTTTTTCACAATCCAAAAAATTGAAGTTATCTTCATCTAAATTTACTCAAATATACATCCTGCAACAAAAATACTGGTAAAAATCCAAAAAAATCGAAGTTGGTTTCAAATAAATTTATTAAAATTTGACACTTCCAACTAAAATTTTTGTTTCACAATCCAAAAAATTGAAGTTATTTTCATCTAAACTTACTCAAATATACACCCTACAACAAAAATACTCGACAAAATCCAAAAAAAATCGAAGTTGGTTTCAAATAAATTTATTAAAATTTGACACTTCCAACTAAAATTTGTTTCACAATCCAAAAAATTGTCGTTATTTTGATTACAATTTACTCAAATATACAACCTACAACAAAAGTACTCGACAAAATCCAAAAAAATAGAAGTTGATTTCAAATAAATTTATTACAATTTGGCACTTCCAACTAAAATTGTTGTTTCACAATCCAAAAAATTGAAGTTATTTTCATCTAAATTTACTCAAATATAGATCCTACAACAAAAATACTCGACAAAATCCAAAAAAATCGAAGTTGATTTCAAATAAATTAATTAAAATTTGACACTTCCAACTAAAATTTTTTTTCACAATCCAAAAAATTGTCGTTATTTTCATCTAAATTTACTCAAATATACATCCTACAACAAAAATACTCGACAAAATCCAAAAAAATCGAAGTTGGCCTCAAATAAATTTATTAAAATTTGACACTTCCAACAAATTTTTTTTTCACAATCCTAAGAATTTAAGTTATTTTCATCTAAATTTACTCAAATATACATCCTACAACAAAAATACTGGTCAAAATAATAAAAAATAGAAGTTGGTTTCAAATAAATTTATTAAAATTTGACACTTCCAACTAAAATTTTTTTCACAATCCTAAAAATTGAAGATATTTTCATCTAAATTTACCCAAATATTGATCCTACAACAAAAATACTCAACAAATTCCAAAATTATCCAAGTTGATTTCAAATAAATTTATTAAAATTTGACAAAAATCGTGACAATATCCAAACAATCGAAGTTATTTTCATCAAAATTACTCAATTGTAGATCCTACAACAAAAATACTCAAGAAAAGCCAAAAATCGAATTTGGTTTCAAATAAATTTATTAAAATTTGACACTTCCAACAAATTTTTTTTTCAGAATCCACAAAATTGAAGTTATTTTCATCTGAATTTACTCAAATATAGATCCTACAACAAAAATACTCAACAAAATCCAAAATAATTCAAGTTGATTTCAAATAAATTTATTAAAATTTGACACTTCCAACTAAAATTTTTTTCACAATCCTAAAAATTGAAAATATTTTCATCTAAATTTACCCAAATATTGATCCTACAACAAAAATACTCAACAAATTCCAAAATTATCCAAGTTGATTTCAAATAAATTTATTAAAATTTGACAAAAATCGTTACAAAATCCAAAAAATCGAAGTTATTTTCATCTAAATTTACTCAAATATACATCCTACAACAAAAATACTCAACAAAATCCAAAAAAATCGAAGTTGGATTCAAATAAATTTATTACAATTTGAACCTTCCAACTAAAATTTTTTTTCACAATCCAAAAAATGGTCGTTATTTTCATCTAAATTTACTCAAATATACATCCTACAACAAAAACATTCGACAAAATAAAAAAAAATCGAAGTTGGTTTCAAATAAATTTATTAAAATTTGACACTTCCAACTAAAATTTTTTTCACAATCCAAAAAATTGAAGTTATCTTCATCTAAATTTACTCAAATATACTTCCTGCAACAAAAATACTGGTAAAAATCCAAAAAAATCGAAGTTGGTTTCAAATAAATTTATTAAAATTTGACACTTCCAACTAAAATTTTTGTTTCACAATCCAAAAAATTGAAGTTATTTTCATCTAAACTTACTCAAATATACACCCTACAACAAAAATACTCGACAAAATCCAAAAAAAATCGAAGTTGGTTTCAAATAAATTTATTATAATTTGACACTTCCAACTAAAATTTGTTTCACAATCCAAAAAATTGTCGTTATTTTGATTACAATTTACTCAAATATACAACCTACAACAAAAGTACTCGACAAAATCCAAAAAAATCGAAGTTGATTTCAAATAAATTTATTACAATTTGGCACTTCCAACTAAAATTGTTGTTTCACAATCCAAAAAATTGAAGTTATTTTCATCTAAATTTACTCAAATATAGATCCTACAACAAAAATACTCGACAAAATCCAAAAAAATCGAAGTTGATTTCAAATAAATTAATTAAAATTTGACACTTCCAACTAAAATTTTTTTTCACAATCCAAAAAATTGTCGTTATTTTCATCTAAATTTACTCAAATATACATCCTACAACAAAAATACTCGACAAAATCCAAAAAAATCGAAGTTGGTTTCAAATAAATTTATTACAATTTGACACTTCCAACTAAAATTTTTTTTCACAATCCAAAAAATTGTCGTTATTTTCATCTAAATTTACTCAAATATACATCCTACAACAAAAATACTCGACAAAATCCAAAAAAATCGAAGTTGGTTTCAAATAAATTTATTACAATTTGACACTTCCAACTAAAATTTTTTTTCACAATCCAAAAAATTGTCGTTATTTTGATCTAAATTTACTCAAATATAGATCCTACAACAAAAATACTCAACAAAATCCAAAAAAATCGAAGTTGGATTCAAATAAATTTATTACAATTTGAAACTTCCAACTAAAATTTTTTTTCACAATCCAAAAAATTGTCGTTATTTTCATCTAAATTTACTCAAATATACATCCTACAACAAAAATACTCGACAAAATCCAAAAAAATCGAAGTTGGTTTCAAATAAATTTATTACAATTTGACACTTCCAACTAAAATTTTTTTTCACAATCCAAAAAATTGTCGTTATTTTGATCTAAATTTACTCAAATATAGATCCTACAACAAAAATACTCAACAAAATCCAAAAAAATCGAAGTTGGATTCAAATAAATTTATTACAATTTGAAACTTCCAACTAAAATTTTTTTTCACAATCCAAAAAATGGTCGTTATTTTCATCTAAATTTACTCAAATATACATCCTACAACAAAAATACTCGACAAAATCCAAAAAAATCGAAGTTGATTTCAAATAAATTTATTACAATTTGGCACTTCCAACTTAAATTTTTGTTTTACAATCCAAAAAATTGAAGTTATTTTCTTCTAAATTTACTCAAATATATATCCTACAACAAAAATACTCGACAAAATCCAAAAAAATCGAAGTTGGTTTCAAATAAATTAATTCAAATTTGACACTTCCAACTAAAATTTTTTTTCACAATCCAAAAAATTGTCGTTATTTTCATCTAAATTTACTCAAATATACATCCTACAACAAAAATACTGGTCAAAATAAAAAAAAATAGAAGTTGGTTTCAAATAAATTTATTAAAATTTGACACTTCCAACTAAAATTTTTTTCACAATCCAAAAAATTGAAGTTATTTTCATCTAAATTTACTCAAATATAGATCCTACAACAAAAATACTCGACAAAATCCAAAAAAATCGAAGTTGATTTCAAATAAATTTATGAAAATTTGACAAAAATCGTGACAAAATCAAAAAAATCGAAGTTAATTTCAACTGAAATTGCTCAAATTAAGCTTCTCTATAAAAAAAAAATCAACATAGTCGAAAAAAATCGAAGTTG
Organism: Andrena praecox; assembly: GCA_963932275.1. Lineage (NCBI taxonomy): Eukaryota > Metazoa > Arthropoda > Insecta > Hymenoptera > Andrenidae > Andrena > Andrena praecox. The sequence goes on along the minus strand of CAWVQO010000356.1, from coordinate 4,322,877 downwards.
GTTTCAAATAAATTTATTAAAATTTGACACTTCCAACTAAAATTTGTTTCACAATCCAAAAAATTGTCGTTATTTTGATTAATATTTACTCAAATATACAACCTACAACAAAAGTACTTGACAAAATCCAAAAAAATCGAAATTGGTTTCAAATAAATTTATTACAATTTGACACTTCCAACAAAAATTTTTTTTCACAATCCAAAAAATTGTCGTTATTTCGATCTAAATTTACTCAAATATACCTCCTACAACAAAAGTACTCGACAAAATCCAAAAAAATCGAAGTAGATTTCAAATAAATTTATTAAAAATAGACACTTCCAACTAAAATTTTTTTTTCACAATCCAAAAAATTGTCGTTATTTTCATCTAAATTTACTCAAATATACATCCTACAACAAAAATACTCAACAAAATCCAAAAAAATCGAAGTTGGATTCAAATAAATTTATTACAATTTGAAACTTCCAACTAAAATTTTTTTTCACAATCCAAAAAATGGTCGTTATTTTCATCTAAATTTACTCAAATATACATCCTACAACAAAAATACTGGTCAAAATAAAAAAAAATAGAAGTTGGTTTCAAATAAATTTATTAAAATTTGACACTTCCAACTAAAATTTTTTTCACAATCCTAAAAATTGAAGATATTTTCATCTAAATTTACCCAAATATTGATCCTACAACAAAAATACTCAACAAATTCCAAAATTATCCAAGTTGATTTCAAATAAATTTATTAAAATTTGACAAAAATCGTGACAATATCCAAAAAATCGAAGTTATTTTCATCAAAATTACTCAATTGTAGATCCTACAACAAAAATACTCAAGAAAATCCAAAAATCGAATTTGGTTTCAAATAAATTTATTAAAATTTGACACTTCCAACAAAATTTTTTTTCAGAATCCACAAAATTGAAGTTATTTTCATCTGAATTTACTCAAATATAGATCCTACAACAAAAATACTCAACAAAATCCAAAATAATTCAAGTTGATTTCAAATAAATTTATTAAAATTTGACACTTCCAACTAAAATTTTTTTCACAATCCTAAAAATTGAAGATATTTTCATCTAAATTTACCCAAATATTGATCCTACAACAAAAATACTCAACAAATTCCAAAATTATCCAAGTTGATTTCAAATAAATTTATTAAAATTTGACAAAAATCGTTACAAAATCCAAAAAATCGAAGTTATTTTCATCTAAATTTACTCAATTGTAGATCCTACAACAAAAATACTCAAGAAACTCCAAAAAATCGAATTTGGTTTCAAATAAATTTATTAAAATTTGACACTTCCAACTAAATTTTTTTTCACAATCCACAAAATTGAAGTTATTTTCATCTAAATTTACTCAAATATAGATCCTACAACAAAAATACTCAACAAAATCCAAAATAATTCAAGTTGATTTCAAATAAATTTATTAAAATTTGACACTTCCAACTAAAATTTTTGTTTTACAATCCAAAAAATTGAAGTTATTTTCTTCTAAATTTACTCAAATATATATCCTACAACAAAAATACTCGACAAAATCCAAAAAAATCGAAGTTGGTTTCAAATAAATTAATTAAAATTTGACACTTTCAACTAAAATTTTTTTTCACAATCCAAAAAATTGTCGTTATTTTCATCTAAATTTACTCAAATATACATCCTACAACAAAAATACTGGTCAAAATAAAAAAAAATAGAAGTTGGTTTCAAATAAATTTATTAAAATTTGACACTTCCAACTAAAATTTTTTTCACAATCCAAAAAATTGAAGTGATTTTCATCTAAATTTACTCAAATATAGATCCTACAACAAAAATACTCGACAAAATCCAAAAAAATCGAAGTTGGTTTCAAATAAATTTATTAAAATTTGACACTTCCAACTACAATTTTTTCCCTATCCAAAAAATTGAAGTTATTTTCATCTAAATTTACTCAAATATACATCCTACATCAAAAATACTCAACAAAATCCAAAAAAATCGAAGTTGGCCTCAAATAAATTTATTAAAATTTGACACTTCCAACAAATTTTTTTTTCACAATCCTAAGAATTTAAGTTATTTTCATCTAAATTTACTCAAATATACATCCTACAACAAAAATACTGGTCAAAATAAAAAAAAATAGAAGTTGGTTTCAAATAAATTTATTAAAATTTGACACTTCCAACTAAAATTTTTTTCACAATCCTAAAAATTGAAGATATTTTCATCTAAATTTACCCAAATATTGATCCTACAACAAAAATACTCAACAAATTCCAAAATTATCCAAGTTGATTTCAAATAAATTTATTAAAATTTGACAAAAATCGTGACAATATCCAAAAAATCGAAGTTATTTTCATCAAAATTACTCAATTGTAGATCCTACAACAAAAATACTCAAGAAAATCCAAAAATCGAATTTGGTTTCAAATAAATTTATTAAAATTTGACACTTCCAACAAATTTTTTTTTCAGAATCCACAAAATTGAAGTTATTTTTATCTGAATTTACTCAAATATAGATCCTACAACAAAAATACTCAACAAAATCCAAAATAATTCAAGTTGATTTCAAATAAATTTATTAAAATTTGACACTTCCAACTAAAATTTTTTTCACAATCCTAAAAATTGAAGATATTTTCATCTAAATTTACCCAAATATTGATCCTACAACAAAAATACTCAACAAATTCCAAAATTATCCAAGTTGATTTCAAATAAATTTATTAAAATTTGAAAAAATCGTTACAAAATCCAAAAAATCGAAGTTATTTTCATCTAAATTTACTCAATTGTAGATCCTACAACAAAAATACTCAAGAAACTCAAAAAAATCGAATTTGGTTTCAAATAAATTTATTAAAATTTGACACTTCCAACTAAATTTTTTTTCACAATCCACAAAATTGAAGTTATTTTCATCTAAATTTACTCAAATATAGATCCTACAACAAAAATACTCAACAAAATCCAAAATAATTCAAGTTGATTTCAAATAAATTTATTAAAATTTGACACTTCCAAATAATTTTTTTTTCACAATCCTAAAAATTGAAGATATTTTCATCAAAATTTACCCAAATATTGATCCTACAACAAAAATACTCAACAAATTCCAAAATTATCCAAGTTGATTTCAAATAAATTTATTAAAATTTGACAAAAATCGTGACAAAATCCAAAAAATCGAAGTTATTTTCATCTAAATTTATTCAAATATTGATCCTACAACAAAAATACTCAACAAATTCCAAAATTATCCAAGTTGATTTCAAATAAATTTATTAAAATTTGACAAAAATCGTGACAAAATCCAAAAAATCGAAGTTATTTACATCTAAATTTACTCAATTGTAGATCCTACAACAAAAATACTCAAGAAAATCCAAAAAATCGAATTTGGTTTCAAATAAATTTATTAAAATTTGACACTTCCAACAAATTTTTTTTTCAGAATCCACAAAATTGAAGTTATTTTTATCTGAATTTACTCAAATATAGATCCTACAACAAAAATACTCAACAAAATCCAAAATAATTCATGTTGATTTCAAATAAATTTATTAAAATTTGACACTTCCAACTAAAATTTTTTTCACAATCCTAAAAATTGAAGATATTTTCATCTAAATTTACCCAAATATTGATCCTACAACAAAAATACTCAACAAATTCCAAAATTATCCAAGTTGATTTCAAATAAATTTATTAAAATTTGAAAAAATCGTTACAAAATCCAAAAAATCGAAGTTATTTTCATCTAAATTTACTCAATTGTAGATCCTACAACAAAAATACTCAAGAAACTCAAAAAAATCGAATTTGGTTTCAAATAAATTTATTAAAATTTGACACTTCCAACTAAATTTTTTTTCACAATCCACAAAATTGAAGTTATTTTCATCTAAATTTACTCAAATATAGATCCTACAACAAAAATACTCAACAAAATCCAAAATAATTCAAGTTGATTTCAAATAAATTTATTAAAATTTGACACTTCCAAATAATTTTTTTTTCACAATCCTAAAAATTGAAGATATTTTCATCAAAATTTACCCAAATATTGATCCTACAACAAAAATACTCAACAAATTCCAAAATTATCCAAGTTGATTTCAAATAAATTTATTAAAATTTGACAAAAATCGTGACAAAATCCAAAAAATCGAAGTTATTTTCATCTAAATTTACTCAATTGTAGATCCTACAACAAAAAAACTCAAGCAAATCCAAAAAATCGAATTTGGTTTCAAATAAATTTATTAAAATTTGACACTTCCAACTAAAATTTTTTTCACAATCCTATAAATTGAAGATATTTTCATCTAAATTTACTCAAATATAGATCTTACAACAAAAACACTCAACAAATTCCAAAATTATCCAAGTTGATTTCAAATAAATTTATTAAAATTTGACAAAATCGTGACAAAATTAAAAAAATCGAAGTTATTTTCATCTAAATTTACTCAATTGTAGATCCTACAACAAAAATACTCAAGAAAATCCAAAAAATCGAATTTGGTTTCAAATAAATTTATTAAAATTTGACACATCCGACAAAAATTTTTTTCACAATCCACAAAATGGAAGTTATTTTCATCTAAATTTACTCAAATATAGATCCTACAACAAAAATACTCAACAAAATCTAAAATAATTCAAGTTGATTTCAAATAAATTTATTAAAATTTGACACTTCCAACTAAATTTTTTTTCACAATCCTAAAAATTGAAGATATTTTCATCTAAATTTACCCAAATATTGATCCTATAACAAAAATACTCAACATATTCCAAAATTATCCAAGTTGATTTCAAATAAATTTATTAAAATTTTACAAAAATCGTGACAAAATCCAAAAAATCGAAGTTATTTTCATCTAAATTTACTCAATTGTAGATCCTACAACAAAAAAACTCAAGCAAATCCAAAAAATCGAATTTGGTTTCAAATAAATTTATTAAAATTTGACACTTCCAACAAAAATTTTTTTCAGAATCCACAAAATTGAAGTTATTTTCATCTGAATTTACTCAAATATAGATCCTACAACAAAAATACTCAACAAAATCCAAAATAATTCAAGTTGATTTCAAATAAATTTATTAAAATTTGACACTTCCAACTAAAATTTTTTTCACAATCCTAAAAATTGAAGATATTTTCATCTAAATTTACCCAAATATTGATCCTACAACAAAAATACTCAACAAATTCCAAAATTATCCAAGTTGATTTCAAATAAATTTATTAAAATTTGACAAAAATCGTGACAAAATCCAAAAAATCGAAGTTATTTTCATCTAAATTTACTCAAATATTGATCCTACAACAAAAATACTCAACAAATTCCAAAATTATCCAAGTTGATTTCAAATAAATTTATTAAAATTTGACAAAAATCGTGACAAAATCCAAACAATCGAAGTTATTTACATCTAAATTTACTCAATTGTAGATCCTACAACAAAAATACTCAAGAAAATCCAAAAAATCGAATTTGGTTTCAAATAAATTTATTAAAATTTGACACTTCCAACAAATTTTTTTTTCACAATCCACAAAATTGAAGTTATTTTCATCTAAATTTACTCAAATATAGATCCTACAACAGAAATACTCAACAAAATCTAAAATAATTCAAGTTGATTTCAAATAAATTTATTAAAATTTGACACTTCCAACTAAAATTTTTTTCACAATCCTAAAAATTGAAGATATGTTCATCTAAATTTACCCAAATATTGATCCTACAACAAAAATACTCAAAAAATTCCAAAATTATCCAAGTTGGTTTCAAATAAATTTATTAAAATTTGACAAAAATCGTGACAAAATCCAAAAAATCGAAGTTATTTTCATCTAAATTTACTCAATTATAGATCCTACAACAAAAAAACTCAAGCAAATCCAACAAATCGAATTTGGTTTCAAATAAATTTATTAAAATTTGACACTTCCAACTAAAATTTTTTTCACAATCCTATAAATTGAAGATATTTTCATCTAAATTTACTCAAATATAGATCTTACAACAAAAACACTCAACAAATTCCAAAATTATCCAAGTTGATTTCAAATAAATTTATTAAAATTTGACAAAATCGTGACAAAATTAAAAAAATCGAAGTTATTTTCATCTAAATTTACTCAATTATAGATCCTACAACAAAAAAACTCAAGCAAATCCAAAAAATCGAATTTGGTTTCAAATAAATTTATTAAAATTTGACACTTCCAACTAAAATTTTTTTCACAATCCTATAAATTGAAGATATTTTCATCTAAATTTACTCAAATATAGATCTTACAACAAAAACACTCAACAAATTCCAAAATTATCCAAGTTGATTTCAAATAAATTTATTAAAATTTGACAAAATCGTGACAAAATTAAAAAAATCGAAGTTATTTTCATCTAAATTTACTCAATTGTAGATCCTACAACAAAAATACTCAAGAAAATCCAAAAAATCGAATTTGGTTTCAAATAAATTTATTAAAATTTGACACATCCAACAAAATTTTTTTTCACAATCCACAAAATGGAAGTTATTTTCATCTAAATTTACTCAAATATAGATCCTACAACAAAAATACTCAACAAAATCTAAAATAATTCAAGTTGATTTCAAATAAATTTATTAAAATTTGACACTTCCAACTAAATTTTTTTTCACAATCCTAAAAATTGAAGATATTTTCATCTAAATTTACCCAAATATTGATCCTATAACAAAAATACTCAACATATTCCAAAATTATCCAAGTTGATTTCAAATAAATTTATTAAAATTTTACAAAAATCGTGACAAAATCCAAAAAATCGAAGTTATTTTCATCTAAATTTACTCAATTGTTACGTATGTGGAATATTCCCATACGCCGCTCTCAACAATTTTTCGAGCTCGCGTCTGCGAAGGGAAAACCCCCTAAGAATCTTTTTGTTTATCACATACCACTCAGGGGGTCGTGATCTTGACCATCTGGAACACGACCATGGGAACGGGAGTGACACGACGACGACCCCGAAGGATTTCCTTATATGGAAATCTCCTAACGAACCCCCACTCATTTTTGGGACTATATAAACCCTTTGGTTTCAACCCTCGTTGGTTAAAAGCGGTACAGTCACGCGTAGAGCAACGTCGTGTCACGCTCGTACAGAGTTGGTCATATTCAGTAAGATCGAGCTAAAGTCTCCGTCAGAATCATAGTTAACCTCATAGAATCCGCGAGTCCGGGTTATATTCTATTGGGCACTTTGAAATAGCCACTCTTACGCCCCGCATCGCCAGTGCGTCAACACCGTGCAGCTAGTGGTAACTCACACACTTTTATTCTTTATTTAATCGCGACACTTACATTTGTACAATAACCTATTATTGAATATACGAATGGTGTTCACGTGTAAATCGAGTAGATTCGTTAAACCCATCTCTTACCCAGCGATCCTTATAATATTAGTAGCATTCACCCACTGGTACAACTTTACCGCTCGAGTTGTATCAAATATTAATTAAGAGTTACGAGGCATTACTAACATTTCCCGCGACTCCCTGATTAAGCATCAGGTTCGTTCGCAACCTTTCATCCAAAACAAGGTATATTTCCCAACCCAGTGGCTCCCCGATTTCGCATTGGGTTCGTCCACGAAACCTCACCCTCCTACGGCTCCCTGATTTCGCATCAGGTTCGTCCGTATCCTACAGCTCCCTGATTTCGCATCAGGTTCGTCTGTAAATCTACCAACTTCCGAACAGCTCCCTGGTTTAGCACCAGGTTCGTCTGTGAACTTTATCCTAGTGACTCCCCGATTTCACATTGGGTTCGTTCACGACGTTTCACCATTCCTAGAGGCTCCCTGATTTCGCATCAGGTTCGTCCTCGCCGTCAATAATCCTAGCGGCTCCCTGATTTCGCATCAGGTTCGTCCGCGTGTGACTCCATTCCTAGAGGCTCCCTGATTTCGCATCAGGTTCGTCCTCGCCGTCAATAATCCTAGCGGCTCCCTGATTTCGCATCAGCTTCGTCCGCGCACCTAACTAACAAACTCATAAACCGTATTCCTTGGGAAATACCCTTCTCGCCGGCCTCGCGCGTTGCCGCAGCCCCGGCTCGTAACAGAACTGGTGACAGCGGTGGGATGCTACTGCATTAGAATCGCCGTAAATTTGGGTTTTTAAATACGTTAAAATCACTCGTAATTTTTATCGACGATATACTAGTTTTCTCTAGTCAAGTCACTTAGTAATTTTATGATGGCAACCGCACAGGCGAACGTCTCTTCTAATGATATAATGAACCTGACAGTTTCAATTGCAAACTCAATGTCGCTCTTGACGCAACGGACATGTATACAAAATATTACTATGTCAATTCCAACCTTCGACGGTGAAAGTCCACCCTTGACGCGCTTTGCACAAAATGTTGAAGACGGGTTAACTTTGATTCCTGAGGGTACGGAAGCTGAGTATCTTGCGATAATACTAACGAAACTGATCGGTCCGGCACGCAGGTGCACGTTAGAACATAAATTCGAATCTATTAAGAAATTAGTCCAACATCTGAAAAAGAGATTCGCGCCGGGAAGAAGTTTGTCATATTTTCAAGTTGAAATCGCGAAACTAAGCATACGCGAAGGAGAAAGTCTGCGACAGTACGTCGACAGAACTAGCCATCTCGTTTATTGTGCGCGCGGAGCTATTCGGGAAAGGTATCTGGATCACGCTGAAGATTTCGTCAAAGAAATGGAAAAGGACGTTAAGGAAAACTTCATCGATGGTTTACCGGATCGAATTTCTTGGAAAGTGTCGGCTCAGACTCAAGATATTCAAACACTTGAACAAGCTTACGACGCCGTGCTACAGATAGATAGGAAATTAAGGAATCGACGACAGTCGCCCCGTAATGAATCACCCTCCAGGTGGTCTCGCCGAGATAATTACACCGAAAACTCTCGCCACCACGACCGCGAAGTGTCGTACCCACTTTCTCCGAGTAGATACGACCAGAACAGGGATCGGCCTCTTAGAACATCTGGGTTTGAAGAAGAACGAGAAGGACGGACACGTACGACGGCCTGGACCTTGCGTCACCGAAGCCCCTCGAAATCCCCTTCTTATCGCTCCGACTCATCGTACGCAGATGATAGAGAAAAACACTATTCTATTTTAAAAAATCCCGATAAAGATCGCAAGCCGAGTTTATATTGCTGGCATTGCGGCACAGCCGGACATGACGGAAAGTCCTGTAGGAAACAACCGCGTAACCCTAGATATCAACGAGACTCGCGAGATTCGTCCGTTGAATCAAACAAGTCTTTAAACTTCAATCGCGCTCAACGTATAGGCGACACGATGAGCGGAAACAAAGAAGCTCGCCAAAGGACAGTCCGCTTCGAAGAGGAACCCTCATCAAGGAAGCACCTGCCCCACGCATCAACATCAAGGTTCCAGAATTGGAGTCAGGAACGGGAGAATTCCTAATCGACGGTGGAGCATCCGTTAATTTAGTAGTCATTAACGCCCTGGGAGAAAAAGCCGCGATAAACTCTCGGGAAGAAATCGAGTTAACCGGAATTACCACTAATCCAATTCATACTTTAGGAACAACAATTCTTCATATCCACGAAGCTCCTGCACTTTTCTATGTAGTAAAAGAGCTGGCCATAGAAGCAGATGGACTTATAGGAAGCCCATTTTTAAAACAGGAAGAGGCTGAAATCTCCTATTATCATGGGACTCTGGTATTAAAAAATAAACCAACCCGACCTCTACGTTTTTCAAATTATCAAGATCTACCTCAAATGAAAGAACTATTGACATCGACCAAACATCGTATCGAGCCTAGGACGTCGCAACAGATTGCTATAACAATTACAAACTCGAAGATTAAGGAAGGATATTTACCGCGTATCAAGACCCTTGAACATCTTTACATAGGAGAAGCAGTTGTGAGGAATAATAAAGGGAAGTGCTACGTTATGGCAACAAATACCAGCGATGAACCCCTAGACGTAGAGATAGAACCACAAACATTAGAGTCATTCGATATCTTCGGGTCATCAGACGAAGATTCTTACCCAGCTGCAGAACACCCGTCAAAATTCAAAACACACGAAGATAGGATACAAAAAATTTTAGAAGCCCTAAACACTAAACATTTGAACAAGGAGGAACTAGATTTCGTTACTAATCTAGTTAGAGATTTTCCCGACCGATTTTATCTTTCTGGAGATAAACTTGGGAAGGCCCGCGACTTTAAACACTCAATCCATACATCCAATGATATTCCAATCAACACAAGACAATATCGTTATCCTCTCATTCATCAAAAGGAAATTCAAAAACAAATCAGCGCGCTATTATCAAACGGTATAATTACGCCTTCAAAATCTCCGTACAATTCACCCTTATGGATTGTACCGAAGAAAGAAGACGAAAACGGAGTGAAACGTTGGCGCCTGGTAATAGATTTCCGCGGCCTCAACGAAATAACCATTTCTGATAGGTATCCATTACCTCAAATCACAGAGATCTTAGATCGATTAGGAGGAGCCAAATATTTCTCAGTTTTTGATCTCGCAAGTGGATTTCATCAAATAGAGATGGACCCGAAGGATAAGGCAAAAACAGCATTCACCACTCCAAATGGACATTACGAATTTTCTCGAATGCCTTTCGGATTAAAAAATGCACCACCCACCTTTCAACGCCTGATGGACCAAGCACTCACTGGACTTCAAGGAACAGACCTCTTTGTCTACTTGGACGACATAGTGATTTACGCATCATCGTTACAGGAGCACAATATCAAAGTCAAAAAATTGTTAAACCGCCTTCGAGAACACGGATTAACCCTTCAGACCAACAAGTGCCAATTCCTGCGAAAGGAAGTCGCATACCTTGGACACATTATTTCAAAGGAAGGGGTAAGACCTGATCCTAGGAAATTAAAAGCTGTTCAAGATTTTCCAACACCCACATCGCAGAAGAACATTCAACAATTCTTGGGACTTGTTGGATATTACCGAAGATTCGTACCTAATTTTACCACAAAAGCAAAACCATTAATTAACTTATTAGGAAAAGGCATCAAATTCAAATGGACAGAAGAACAAGACCAGAGTTTTAAGCAATTACGCAACGAACTTTGTCAACAGCCCATATTGCAATACCCTGATTTCAGTAAACCTTTCATTGTAACCACAGATGCATCTGATTACGCTATTGGAGCCGTACTTAGCCAAGGGGAGATAGGAAACGACCTACCGATTGCTTATGCCTCCCGCAGCCTAAATAAACCTGAGAAGAATTATTCAGCTACGGAAAAGGAATGTTTGGCCATGGTTTACGCAGTAAGATACTTCAGGCCCTACATCTATGGAACCCCATTCACCCTTGTTACAGACCACAGACCACTTGTCTGGTTACATTCTGTCAAGGACCCAACTTCTAGACTTATGAAGTGGAAGCTACGTCTTTTGGAATACGAGTACCAGGTTGTCCATAAATCCGGAAAGACGAATAAGAACGCAGACGCATTATCGCGCAACCCTACGTCTACCTGCTTACCACTTATTCCACGAGAGCTCCAGGACCCCGACTTCAAAGCCCAGATACCCAAAACAGATGCCAATATCGAAACAATCGGGCACCGCATACGACAGTTACGACGAGATAGAGAAAGCCGACCCAAGTACCAAGAGACAAGCAGCAGCTCAGAAGAAGAAACCGCACGTGGGAACATTCAACATTCTCCAATAATATACAAGAACCGATCTTTTCCCAGCTTATCTCAAGAGGTAACCATGCCAGATGAACGCCAGGAAACCATAAACAGTTTTTCGCCCGCAGCTAATTCTACACAAATTGCCCCTTTAGATAAGGACCAGACCGTATTTGACAATTTAATATCGTTTGAGGAGCCGCTCGAAAATACTGTAATAGAAAATGCAAGAAATACTCAACTAGATTTACTCAGTACCCCGCAAGTACCATCGGAAGTCATGGAAGAACCTTTACAACCCTCAATAAACCAGCTACCTGCAGGTACAACGCCCGAAGCAAGTGTGGGACAACCACCTGACAACAGGTCAACCGAACCTAGGGTCCCTGACCACACGATCGACTCCTACCCTTTCTCCACTACCGAAATCGAGGATCCAAATGACCTTGACGACCTGGAAGAAACCCCATTAGATCGACCACATAAAATCATCGTTTCTTCAAATACTTTTACCGCTGAAGAAGGACATTACGTACACTTCATTTCTGCCGACTGCAATTTAATAAACCCCGTTGGAAAATTACTGGTAGACACTGAACTAATCAATCAACCAAACCTTCTAGCAGAAGAACCAAAAAAGGGAAATGTGATAACTACGGACAATGGATTATTTAAAACCTTCAGTATAATAATCTCAGACAATTTCTTCGATAATATTAAAGGAGTAGATGTGCTCAACGGATTGAAAACTCTTCGACACACCTTAGATCAAAATCAGATTAAATCATTTCGAATTTCTGCCACGGGAGACCTTCACAAAATACCATCCAACAAATTCGTCAAAATTTTAGAAGAGGTTTTCATAGGAACGGGCATGCAGATTATCCTATGCAATTGTACCATCACAACACCATCCGAAGAAGACAGACAGCACATCATTTGCGAGGCTCACGATAGTTTAATTGGAGGACATAAAGGAGTAACGAAAACATATAAACGCATCCGATCAAAATTCCATTGGTCACAAATGCGCAACGATATTCAAGACTACATTCGAAGATGCCAAAGTTGTCAGGAACAGAAATTAGTTCGAGCAAAAACTCGTCAACCGATGTTAATCACCGACACACCTATAGGAGCCTTTGACAAAATTTCCTTGGATACAGTAGGACCTTTACCAATTACACCCAGTGGGAATAGACATATTCTCACCATTCAAGATAACTTAACGAAATATTGCGTAGCCATAGCAATACCTAACATTCGAGCTGCTACAATTGCAGATGCTTTCGCTAGACACTTCATCGCAATATACGGTACACCTCGCGCAATACTAACAGACAAAGGAACTAGCTTCATCGGAACGCTCATGACCAATCTCTCCGAAATATTCAAAATCAAGCAAATCACAACCTCAGGATATAGACCACAAACCAATGGATCTCTGGAACGAAGCCACATCGTCCTCACTGAATACCTCAAGCATTACATGGATAGTTACGAAGACTGGGATTTATTAATACCGTTCGCAATGTTCTCTTACAATACATCCGTTCACGAAGCAACAAATTTCACCCCATACGAATTAATCTTTGGAAAACCAGCCCGAGAACCAACCTCGTTTCCAACCGGTGAAAAACTAAAGTCGTATGGAGATTATTTAATAGAATTAATAACGCACATGACTAATATTCGCAATATAGCCTCCTCGCCAACATCCAGCTAACTCCAACCGGCATCACTGCAACGCTGACGCTCGACCGGCTACCCGGACAACCACCAGTGGACATCATTGAGCACTGGCTGCAGCTCGGCTACGTAGTGCCTAGCGACGATTAAAACACTTACACCTCACAACACCTAGCGATAAGTACACTAATACACCTACACCCGACAATTCTCTTCTACATTTTTGCTTATAAAAAGATTTTTGGGGCGTTTTTTCCTTCTTTTGAAAAGCATCACGAGAATCGCGATGTTTTATCTTAGGGGGGAGATGTTACGTATGTGGAATATTCCCATACGCCGCTCTCAACAATTTTTCGAGCTCGCGTCTGCGAAGGGAAAACCCCCTAAGAATCTTTTTGTTTATCACATACCACTCAGGGGGTCGTGATCTTGACCATCTGGAACACGACCATGGGAACGGGAGTGACACGACGACGACCCCGAAGGATTTCCTTATATGGAAATCTCCTAACGAACCCCCACTCATTTTTGGGACTATATAAACCCTTTGGTTTCAACCCTCGTTGGTTAAAAGCGGTACAGTCACGCGTAGAGTAACGTCGTGTCACGCTCGTACAGAGTTGGTCATATTCAGTAAGATCGAGCTAAAGTCTCCGTCAGAATCATAGTTAACCTCATAGAATCCGCGAGTCCGGGTTATATTCTATTGGGCACTTTGAAATAGCCACTCTTACGCCCCGCATCGCCAGTGCGTCAACACCGTGCAGCTAGTGGTAACTCACACACTTTTATTCTTTATTTAATCGCGACACTTACATTTGTACAATAACCTATTATTGAATATACGAATGGTGTTCACGTGTAAATCGAGTAGATTCGTTAAACCCATCTCTTACCCAGCGATCCTTATAATATTAGTAGCATTCACCCACTGGTACAACTTTACCGCTCGAGTTGTATCAAATATTAATTAAGAGTTACGAGGCATTACTAACATTTCCCGCGACTCCCTGATTAAGCATCAGGTTCGTTCGCAACCTTTCATCCAAAACAAGGTATATTTCCCAACCCAGTGGCTCCCCGATTTCGCATTGGGTTCGTCCACGAAACCTCACCCTCCTACGGCTCCCTGATTTCGCATCAGGTTCGTCCGTATCCTACAGCTCCCTGATTTCGCATCAGGTTCGTCTGTAAATCTACCAACTTCCGAACAGCTCCCTGGTTTAGCACCAGGTTCGTCTGTGAACTTTATCCTAGTGACTCCCCGATTTCGCATTGGGTTCGTTCACGACGTTTCACCATTCCTAGAGGCTCCCTGATTTCGCATCAGGTTCGTCCTCGCCGTCAATAATCCTAGCGGCTCCCTGATTTCGCATCAGGTTCGTCCGCGTGTGACTCCATTCCTAGAGGCTCCCTGATTTCGCATCAGGTTCGTCCTCGCCGTCAATAATCCTAGCGGCTCCCTGATTTCGCATCAGGTTCGTCCGCGCACCTAACTAACAAACTCATAAACCGTATTCCTTGGGAAATACCCTTCTCGCCGGCCTCGCGCGTTGCCGCAGCCCCGGCTCGTAACACAATTGTAGATCCTACAACAAAAAACTCAAGCAAATCCAAAAAATCGAATTTGGTTTCAAATAAATTTATTAAAATTTGACACTTCCAACTAAATTTTTTTTCACAATCCACAAAATTGAAGTTATTTTCATCTAAATTTACTCAAATATAGATCCTACGACAAAAATACTCAACAAAATCCAAAATAATTCAAGTTGATTTCAAATAAATTTATTAAAATTTGACACTTCCAACTAAAATTTTTTTCACAATCCTGAAAATTGAAGATATTTTCATCTAAATTTACCCAAATATTGATCCTACAACAAAAATACTCAACAAATTCCAAAATTATCCAAGTTGATTTCAAATAAATTTATTAAAATTTGACAAAAATCGTTACAAAATCCAAAAAATCGAAGTTATTTTCATCTAAATTTACTCAATTGTAGATCCTACAACAAAAATACTCAAGAAAATCCAAAAAATCGAATTTGGTTTCAAATAAATTTATTAAAATTTGACACTTCCAACAAAAATTTTTTTCACAATCCACAAAATTGAAGTTATTTTCATCTAAATTTACCCAAATATATATCCTACAACAAAAATACTCGACAAAATCCAAAAAAATCGAAGTTGGTTTCAAATAAATTAATTAAAATTTGACACTTCCAACTAAAATTTTTTTTCACAATCCAAAAAATTGAAGTTATCTTCATCTAAATTTACTCAAATATACATCCTGCAACAAAAATACTGGTCAAAATCCAAAAAAATCGAAGTTGGTTTCAAATAAATTTATTAAAATTTGACAAAAAGCGTGACAAAATCCAAAAAATCGAAGTTATTTTCATCTAAATTTACTCAAATATACATCCTACAACAAAAATACTGGTCAAAATAAAAAAAAATAGAAGTTGGTTTCAAATAAATTTATTAAAATTTGACACTTCCAACTAAAATTTTTTTCACAATCCTAAAAATTGAAGATATGTTCATCTAAATTTACCCAAATATTGATCCTACAACAAAAATACTCAACAAATTCCAAAATTATCCAAGTTGATTTCAAATAAATTTATTAAAATTTGACAAAAATCGTGACAAAATCCAAAAAATCGAAGTTATTTTCATCTAAATTTACTCAATTGTAGATCCTACAACAAAAAAACTCAAGCAAATCCAAAAAATCGAATTTGGTTTCAAATAAATTTATTAAAATTTGACACTTCCAACTAAATTTTTTTTCACAATCCACAAAATTGAAGTTATTTTCATCTAAATTTACTCAAATATAGATCCTACGACAAAAATACTCAACAAAATCCAAAATAATTCAAGTTGATTTCAAATAAATTTATTAAAATTTGACACTTCCAACTAAAATTTTTTTCACAATCCTGAAAATTGAAGATATTTTCATCTAAATTTACCCAAATATTGATCCTACAACAAAAATACTCAACAAATTCCAAAATTATCCAAGTTGATTTCAAATAAATTTATTAAAATTTGACAAAAATCGTTACAAAATCCAAAAAATCGAAGTTATTTTCATCTAAATTTACTCAATTGTAGATCCTACAACAAAAATACTCAAGAAAATCCAAAAAATCGAATTTGGTTTCAAATAAATTTATTAAAATTTGACACTTCCAACAAAATTTTTTTTCACAATCCACAAAATTGAAGTTATTTTCATCTAAATTTACCCAAATATATATCCTACAACAAAAATACTCGACAAAATCCAAAAAAATCGAAGTTGGTTTCAAATAAATTAATTAAAATTTGACACTTCCAACAAATTTTTTTTTCACAATCCTAAGAATTTAAGTTATTTTCATCTAAATTTACTCAAATATACATCCTACAACAAAAATACTGGTCAAAATAAAAAAAAATAGAAGTTGGTTTCAAATAAATTTATTAAAATTTGACACTTCCAACTAAAATTTTTTTCACAATCCTAAAAATTGAAGATATGTTCATCTAAATTTACCCAAATATTGATCCTACAACAAAAATACTCAACAAATTCCAAAATTATCCAAGTTGATTTCAAATAAATTTATTAAAATTTGACAAAAATCGTGACAAAATCCAAAAAATCGAAGTTATTTTCATCTAAATTTACTCAATTATAGATCCTACAACAAAAAAACTCAAGCAAATCCAAAAAATCGTATTTGGTTTCAAATAAATTTATTAAAATTTGACACTTCCAACTAAAATTTTTTTCACAATCCTATAAATTGAAGATATTTTCATCTAAATTTACTCAAATATAGATCTTACAACAAAAACACTCAACAAATTCCAAAATTATCCAAGTTGATTTCAAATAAATTTATTAAAATTTGACAAAATCGTGACAAAATTCAAAAAATCGAAGTTATTTTCATCTAAATTTACTCAATTATAGATCCTACAACAAAAAAACTCAAGCAAATCCAAAAAATCGAATTTGGTTTCAAATAAATTTATTAAAATTTGACACATCCAACAAAATTTTTTTTCACAATCCACAAAATGGAAGTTATTTTCATCTAAATTTACTCAAATATAGATCCTACAACAAAAATACTCAACAAAATCTAAAATAATTCAAGTTGATTTCAAATAAATTTATTAAAATTTGACACTTCCAACTAAATTTTTTTTCACAATCCTAAAAATTGAAGATATTTTCATCTAAATTTACCCAAATATTGATCCTATAACAAAAATACTCAACATATTCCAAAATTATCCAAGTTGATTTCAAATAAATTTATTAAAATTTTACAAAAATCGTGACAAAATCCAAAAAATCGAAGTTATTTTCATCTAAATTTACTCAATTGTTACGTATGTGGAATATTCCCATACGCCGCTCTCAACAATTTTTCGAGCTCGCGTCTGCGAAGGGAAAACCCCCTAAGAATCTTTTTGTTTATCACATACCACTCAGGGGGTCGTGATCTTGACCATCTGGAACACGACCATGGGAACGGGAGTGACACGACGACGACCCCGAAGGATTTCCTTATATGGAAATCTCCTAACGAACCCCCACTCATTTTTGGGACTATATAAACCCTTTGGTTTCAACCCTCGTTGGTTAAAAGCGGTACAGTCACGCGTAGAGCAACGTCGTGTCACGCTCGTACAGAGTTGGTCATATTCAGTAAGATCGAGCTAAAGTCTCCGTCAGAATCATAGTTAACCTCATAGAATCCGCGAGTCCGGGTTATATTCTATTGGGCACTTTGAAATAGCCACTCTTACGCCCCGCATCGCCAGTGCGTCAACACCGTGCAGCTAGTGGTAACTCACACACTTTTATTCTTTATTTAATCGCGACACTTACATTTGTACAATAACCTATTATTGAATATACGAATGGTGTTCACGTGTAAATCGAGTAGATTCGTTAAACCCATCTCTTACCCAGCGATCCTTATAATATTAGTAGCATTCACCCACTGGTACAACTTTACCGCTCGAGTTGTATCAAATATTAATTAAGAGTTACGAGGCATTACTAACATTTCCCGCGACTCCCTGATTAAGCATCAGGTTCGTTCGCAACCTTTCATCCAAAACAAGGTATATTTCCCAACCCAGTGGCTCCCCGATTTCGCATTGGGTTCGTCCACGAAACCTCACCCTCCTACGGCTCCCTGATTTCGCATCAGGTTCGTCCGTATCCTACAGCTCCCTGATTTCGCATCAGGTTCGTCTGTAAATCTACCAACTTCCGAACAGCTCCCTGGTTTAGCACCAGGTTCGTCTGTGAACTTTATCCTAGTGACTCCCCGATTTCACATTGGGTTCGTTCACGACGTTTCACCATTCCTAGAGGCTCCCTGATTTCGCATCAGGTTCGTCCTCGCCGTCAATAATCCTAGCGGCTCCCTGATTTCGCATCAGGTTCGTCCGCGTGTGACTCCATTCCTAGAGGCTCCCTGATTTCGCATCAGGTTCGTCCTCGCCGTCAATAATCCTAGCGGCTCCCTGATTTCGCATCAGCTTCGTCCGCGCACCTAACTAACAAACTCATAAACCGTATTCCTTGGGAAATACCCTTCTCGCCGGCCTCGCGCGTTGCCGCAGCCCCGGCTCGTAACAGAACTGGTGACAGCGGTGGGATGCTACTGCATTAGAATCGCCGTAAATTTGGGTTTTTAAATACGTTAAAATCACTCGTAATTTTTATCGACGATATACTAGTTTTCTCTAGTCAAGTCACTTAGTAATTTTATGATGGCAACCGCACAGGCGAACGTCTCTTCTAATGATATAATGAACCTGACAGTTTCAATTGCAAACTCAATGTCGCTCTTGACGCAACGGACATGTATACAAAATATTACTATGTCAATTCCAACCTTCGACGGTGAAAGTCCACCCTTGACGCGCTTTGCACAAAATGTTGAAGACGGGTTAACTTTGATTCCTGAGGGTACGGAAGCTGAGTATCTTGCGATAATACTAACGAAACTGATCGGTCCGGCACGCAGGTGCACGTTAGAACATAAATTCGAATCTATTAAGAAATTAGTCCAACATCTGAAAAAGAGATTCGCGCCGGGAAGAAGTTTGTCATATTTTCAAGTTGAAATCGCGAAACTAAGCATACGCGAAGGAGAAAGTCTGCGACAGTACGTCGACAGAACTAGCCATCTCGTTTATTGTGCGCGCGGAGCTATTCGGGAAAGGTATCTGGATCACGCTGAAGATTTCGTCAAAGAAATGGAAAAGGACGTTAAGGAAAACTTCATCGATGGTTTACCGGATCGAATTTCTTGGAAAGTGTCGGCTCAGACTCAAGATATTCAAACACTTGAACAAGCTTACGACGCCGTGCTACAGATAGATAGGAAATTAAGGAATCGACGACAGTCGCCCCGTAATGAATCACCCTCCAGGTGGTCTCGCCGAGATAATTACACCGAAAACTCTCGCCACCACGACCGCGAAGTGTCGTACCCACTTTCTCCGAGTAGATACGACCAGAACAGGGATCGGCCTCTTAGAACATCTGGGTTTGAAGAAGAACGAGAAGGACGGACACGTACGACGGCCTGGACCTTGCGTCACCGAAGCCCCTCGAAATCCCCTTCTTATCGCTCCGACTCATCGTACGCAGATGATAGAGAAAAACACTATTCTATTTTAAAAAATCCCGATAAAGATCGCAAGCCGAGTTTATATTGCTGGCATTGCGGCACAGCCGGACATGACGGAAAGTCCTGTAGGAAACAACCGCGTAACCCTAGATATCAACGAGACTCGCGAGATTCGTCCGTTGAATCAAACAAGTCTTTAAACTTCAATCGCGCTCAACGTATAGGCGACACGATGAGCGGAAACAAAGAAGCTCGCCAAAGGACAGTCCGCTTCGAAGAGGAACCCTCATCAAGGAAGCACCTGCCCCACGCATCAACATCAAGGTTCCAGAATTGGAGTCAGGAACGGGAGAATTCCTAATCGACGGTGGAGCATCCGTTAATTTAGTAGTCATTAACGCCCTGGGAGAAAAAGCCGCGATAAACTCTCGGGAAGAAATCGAGTTAACCGGAATTACCACTAATCCAATTCATACTTTAGGAACAACAATTCTTCATATCCACGAAGCTCCTGCACTTTTCTATGTAGTAAAAGAGCTGGCCATAGAAGCAGATGGACTTATAGGAAGCCCATTTTTAAAACAGGAAGAGGCTGAAATCTCCTATTATCATGGGACTCTGGTATTAAAAAATAAACCAACCCGACCTCTACGTTTTTCAAATTATCAAGATCTACCTCAAATGAAAGAACTATTGACATCGACCAAACATCGTATCGAGCCTAGGACGTCGCAACAGATTGCTATAACAATTACAAACTCGAAGATTAAGGAAGGATATTTACCGCGTATCAAGACCCTTGAACATCTTTACATAGGAGAAGCAGTTGTGAGGAATAATAAAGGGAAGTGCTACGTTATGGCAACAAATACCAGCGATGAACCCCTAGACGTAGAGATAGAACCACAAACATTAGAGTCATTCGATATCTTCGGGTCATCAGACGAAGATTCTTACCCAGCTGCAGAACACCCGTCAAAATTCAAAACACACGAAGATAGGATACAAAAAATTTTAGAAGCCCTAAACACTAAACATTTGAACAAGGAGGAACTAGATTTCGTTACTAATCTAGTTAGAGATTTTCCCGACCGATTTTATCTTTCTGGAGATAAACTTGGGAAGGCCCGCGACTTTAAACACTCAATCCATACATCCAATGATATTCCAATCAACACAAGACAATATCGTTATCCTCTCATTCATCAAAAGGAAATTCAAAAACAAATCAGCGCGCTATTATCAAACGGTATAATTACGCCTTCAAAATCTCCGTACAATTCACCCTTATGGATTGTACCGAAGAAAGAAGACGAAAACGGAGTGAAACGTTGGCGCCTGGTAATAGATTTCCGCGGCCTCAACGAAATAACCATTTCTGATAGGTATCCATTACCTCAAATCACAGAGATCTTAGATCGATTAGGAGGAGCCAAATATTTCTCAGTTTTTGATCTCGCAAGTGGATTTCATCAAATAGAGATGGACCCGAAGGATAAGGCAAAAACAGCATTCACCACTCCAAATGGACATTACGAATTTTCTCGAATGCCTTTCGGATTAAAAAATGCACCACCCACCTTTCAACGCCTGATGGACCAAGCACTCACTGGACTTCAAGGAACAGACCTCTTTGTCTACTTGGACGACATAGTGATTTACGCATCATCGTTACAGGAGCACAATATCAAAGTCAAAAAATTGTTAAACCGCCTTCGAGAACACGGATTAACCCTTCAGACCAACAAGTGCCAATTCCTGCGAAAGGAAGTCGCATACCTTGGACACATTATTTCAAAGGAAGGGGTAAGACCTGATCCTAGGAAATTAAAAGCTGTTCAAGATTTTCCAACACCCACATCGCAGAAGAACATTCAACAATTCTTGGGACTTGTTGGATATTACCGAAGATTCGTACCTAATTTTACCACAAAAGCAAAACCATTAATTAACTTATTAGGAAAAGGCATCAAATTCAAATGGACAGAAGAACAAGACCAGAGTTTTAAGCAATTACGCAACGAACTTTGTCAACAGCCCATATTGCAATACCCTGATTTCAGTAAACCTTTCATTGTAACCACAGATGCATCTGATTACGCTATTGGAGCCGTACTTAGCCAAGGGGAGATAGGAAACGACCTACCGATTGCTTATGCCTCCCGCAGCCTAAATAAACCTGAGAAGAATTATTCAGCTACGGAAAAGGAATGTTTGGCCATGGTTTACGCAGTAAGATACTTCAGGCCCTACATCTATGGAACCCCATTCACCCTTGTTACAGACCACAGACCACTTGTCTGGTTACATTCTGTCAAGGACCCAACTTCTAGACTTATGAAGTGGAAGCTACGTCTTTTGGAATACGAGTACCAGGTTGTCCATAAATCCGGAAAGACGAATAAGAACGCAGACGCATTATCGCGCAACCCTACGTCTACCTGCTTACCACTTATTCCACGAGAGCTCCAGGACCCCGACTTCAAAGCCCAGATACCCAAAACAGATGCCAATATCGAAACAATCGGGCACCGCATACGACAGTTACGACGAGATAGAGAAAGCCGACCCAAGTACCAAGAGACAAGCAGCAGCTCAGAAGAAGAAACCGCACGTGGGAACATTCAACATTCTCCAATAATATACAAGAACCGATCTTTTCCCAGCTTATCTCAAGAGGTAACCATGCCAGATGAACGCCAGGAAACCATAAACAGTTTTTCGCCCGCAGCTAATTCTACACAAATTGCCCCTTTAGATAAGGACCAGACCGTATTTGACAATTTAATATCGTTTGAGGAGCCGCTCGAAAATACTGTAATAGAAAATGCAAGAAATACTCAACTAGATTTACTCAGTACCCCGCAAGTACCATCGGAAGTCATGGAAGAACCTTTACAACCCTCAATAAACCAGCTACCTGCAGGTACAACGCCCGAAGCAAGTGTGGGACAACCACCTGACAACAGGTCAACCGAACCTAGGGTCCCTGACCACACGATCGACTCCTACCCTTTCTCCACTACCGAAATCGAGGATCCAAATGACCTTGACGACCTGGAAGAAACCCCATTAGATCGACCACATAAAATCATCGTTTCTTCAAATACTTTTACCGCTGAAGAAGGACATTACGTACACTTCATTTCTGCCGACTGCAATTTAATAAACCCCGTTGGAAAATTACTGGTAGACACTGAACTAATCAATCAACCAAACCTTCTAGCAGAAGAACCAAAAAAGGGAAATGTGATAACTACGGACAATGGATTATTTAAAACCTTCAGTATAATAATCTCAGACAATTTCTTCGATAATATTAAAGGAGTAGATGTGCTCAACGGATTGAAAACTCTTCGACACACCTTAGATCAAAATCAGATTAAATCATTTCGAATTTCTGCCACGGGAGACCTTCACAAAATACCATCCAACAAATTCGTCAAAATTTTAGAAGAGGTTTTCATAGGAACGGGCATGCAGATTATCCTATGCAATTGTACCATCACAACACCATCCGAAGAAGACAGACAGCACATCATTTGCGAGGCTCACGATAGTTTAATTGGAGGACATAAAGGAGTAACGAAAACATATAAACGCATCCGATCAAAATTCCATTGGTCACAAATGCGCAACGATATTCAAGACTACATTCGAAGATGCCAAAGTTGTCAGGAACAGAAATTAGTTCGAGCAAAAACTCGTCAACCGATGTTAATCACCGACACACCTATAGGAGCCTTTGACAAAATTTCCTTGGATACAGTAGGACCTTTACCAATTACACCCAGTGGGAATAGACATATTCTCACCATTCAAGATAACTTAACGAAATATTGCGTAGCCATAGCAATACCTAACATTCGAGCTGCTACAATTGCAGATGCTTTCGCTAGACACTTCATCGCAATATACGGTACACCTCGCGCAATACTAACAGACAAAGGAACTAGCTTCATCGGAACGCTCATGACCAATCTCTCCGAAATATTCAAAATCAAGCAAATCACAACCTCAGGATATAGACCACAAACCAATGGATCTCTGGAACGAAGCCACATCGTCCTCACTGAATACCTCAAGCATTACATGGATAGTTACGAAGACTGGGATTTATTAATACCGTTCGCAATGTTCTCTTACAATACATCCGTTCACGAAGCAACAAATTTCACCCCATACGAATTAATCTTTGGAAAACCAGCCCGAGAACCAACCTCGTTTCCAACCGGTGAAAAACTAAAGTCGTATGGAGATTATTTAATAGAATTAATAACGCACATGACTAATATTCGCAATATAGCCTCCTCGCCAACATCCAGCTAACTCCAACCGGCATCACTGCAACGCTGACGCTCGACCGGCTACCCGGACAACCACCAGTGGACATCATTGAGCACTGGCTGCAGCTCGGCTACGTAGTGCCTAGCGACGATTAAAACACTTACACCTCACAACACCTAGCGATAAGTACACTAATACACCTACACCCGACAATTCTCTTCTACATTTTTGCTTATAAAAAGATTTTTGGGGCGTTTTTTCCTTCTTTTGAAAAGCATCACGAGAATCGCGATGTTTTATCTTAGGGGGGAGATGTTACGTATGTGGAATATTCCCATACGCCGCTCTCAACAATTTTTCGAGCTCGCGTCTGCGAAGGGAAAACCCCCTAAGAATCTTTTTGTTTATCACATACCACTCAGGGGGTCGTGATCTTGACCATCTGGAACACGACCATGGGAACGGGAGTGACACGACGACGACCCCGAAGGATTTCCTTATATGGAAATCTCCTAACGAACCCCCACTCATTTTTGGGACTATATAAACCCTTTGGTTTCAACCCTCGTTGGTTAAAAGCGGTACAGTCACGCGTAGAGTAACGTCGTGTCACGCTCGTACAGAGTTGGTCATATTCAGTAAGATCGAGCTAAAGTCTCCGTCAGAATCATAGTTAACCTCATAGAATCCGCGAGTCCGGGTTATATTCTATTGGGCACTTTGAAATAGCCACTCTTACGCCCCGCATCGCCAGTGCGTCAACACCGTGCAGCTAGTGGTAACTCACACACTTTTATTCTTTATTTAATCGCGACACTTACATTTGTACAATAACCTATTATTGAATATACGAATGGTGTTCACGTGTAAATCGAGTAGATTCGTTAAACCCATCTCTTACCCAGCGATCCTTATAATATTAGTAGCATTCACCCACTGGTACAACTTTACCGCTCGAGTTGTATCAAATATTAATTAAGAGTTACGAGGCATTACTAACATTTCCCGCGACTCCCTGATTAAGCATCAGGTTCGTTCGCAACCTTTCATCCAAAACAAGGTATATTTCCCAACCCAGTGGCTCCCCGATTTCGCATTGGGTTCGTCCACGAAACCTCACCCTCCTACGGCTCCCTGATTTCGCATCAGGTTCGTCCGTATCCTACAGCTCCCTGATTTCGCATCAGGTTCGTCTGTAAATCTACCAACTTCCGAACAGCTCCCTGGTTTAGCACCAGGTTCGTCTGTGAACTTTATCCTAGTGACTCCCCGATTTCGCATTGGGTTCGTTCACGACGTTTCACCATTCCTAGAGGCTCCCTGATTTCGCATCAGGTTCGTCCTCGCCGTCAATAATCCTAGCGGCTCCCTGATTTCGCATCAGGTTCGTCCGCGTGTGACTCCATTCCTAGAGGCTCCCTGATTTCGCATCAGGTTCGTCCTCGCCGTCAATAATCCTAGCGGCTCCCTGATTTCGCATCAGGTTCGTCCGCGCACCTAACTAACAAACTCATAAACCGTATTCCTTGGGAAATACCCTTCTCGCCGGCCTCGCGCGTTGCCGCAGCCCCGGCTCGTAACACAATTGTAGATCCTACAACAAAAAACTCAAGCAAATCCAAAAAATCGAATTTGGTTTCAAATAAATTTATTAAAATTTGACACTTCCAACTAAATTTTTTTTCACAATCCACAAAATTGAAGTTATTTTCATCTAAATTTACTCAAATATAGATCCTACGACAAAAATACTCAACAAAATCCAAAATAATTCAAGTTGATTTCAAATAAATTTATTAAAATTTGACACTTCCAACTAAAATTTTTTTCACAATCCTGAAAATTGAAGATATTTTCATCTAAATTTACCCAAATATTGATCCTACAACAAAAATACTCAACAAATTCCAAAATTATCCAAGTTGATTTCAAATAAATTTATTAAAATTTGACAAAAATCGTTACAAAATCCAAAAAATCGAAGTTATTTTCATCTAAATTTACTCAATTGTAGATCCTACAACAAAAATACTCAAGAAAATCCAAAAAATCGAATTTGGTTTCAAATAAATTTATTAAAATTTGACACTTCCAACAAAAATTTTTTTCACAATCCACAAAATTGAAGTTATTTTCATCTAAATTTACCCAAATATATATCCTACAACAAAAATACTCGACAAAATCCAAAAAAATCGAAGTTGGTTTCAAATAAATTAATTAAAATTTGACACTTCCAACTAAAATTTTTTTTCACAATCCAAAAAATTGAAGTTATCTTCATCTAAATTTACTCAAATATACATCCTGCAACAAAAATACTGGTCAAAATCCAAAAAAATCGAAGTTGGTTTCAAATAAATTTATTAAAATTTGACAAAAAGCGTGACAAAATCCAAAAAATCGAAGTTATTTTCATCTAAATTTACTCAAATATACATCCTACAACAAAAATACTGGTCAAAATAAAAAAAAATAGAAGTTGGTTTCAAATAAATTTATTAAAATTTGACACTTCCAACTAAAATTTTTTTCACAATCCTAAAAATTGAAGATATGTTCATCTAAATTTACCCAAATATTGATCCTACAACAAAAATACTCAACAAATTCCAAAATTATCCAAGTTGATTTCAAATAAATTTATTAAAATTTGACAAAAATCGTGACAAAATCCAAAAAATCGAAGTTATTTTCATCTAAATTTACTCAATTGTAGATCCTACAACAAAAAAACTCAAGCAAATCCAAAAAATCGAATTTGGTTTCAAATAAATTTATTAAAATTTGACACTTCCAACTAAAATTTTTTTCACAATCCTATAAATTGAAGATATTTTCATCTAAATTTACTCAAATATAGATCTTACAACAAAAACACTCAACAAATTCCAAAATTATCCAAGTTGATTTCAAATAAATTTATTAAAATTTGACAAAATCGTGACAAAATTCAAAAAATCGAAGTTATTTTCATCTAAATTTACTCAATTGTAGATCCTACAACAAAAATACTCAAGAAAATCCAAAAAATCGAATTTGGTTTCAAATAACTTTATTAAAATTTGACACATCCAACAAAATTTTTTTTCACAATCCACAAAATGGAAGTTATTTTCATCTAAATTTACTCAAATATAGATCCTACAACAAAAATACTCAACAAAATCTAAAATAATTCAAGTTGATTTCAAATAAATTTATTAAAATTTGACACTTCCAACTAAATTTTTTTTCACAATCCTAAAAATTGAAGATATTTTCATCTAAATTTACCCAAATATTGATCCTATAACAAAAATACTCAACATATTCCAAAATTATCCAAGTTGATTTCAAATAAATTTATTAAAATTTTACAAAAATCGTGACAAAATCCAAAAAATCGAAGTTATTTTCATCTAAATTTACTCAATTGTAGATCCTACAACAAAAAAACTCAAGCAAATCCAAAAAATCGAATTTGGTTTCAAATAAATTTATTAAAATTTGACACTTCCAACTAAATTTTTTTTCACAATCCACAAAATTGAAGTTATTTTCATCTAAATTTACTCAAATATAGATCCTACGACAAAAATACTCAACAAAATCCAAAATAATTCAAGTTGATTTCAAATAAATTTATTAAAATTTGACACTTCCAACTAAAATTTTTTTCACAATCCTGAAAATTGAAGATATTTTCATCTAAATTTACCCAAATATTGATCCTACAACAAAAATACTCAACAAATTCCAAAATTATCCAAGTTGATTTCAAATAAATTTATTAAAATTTGACAAAAAGCGTGACAAAATCCAAAAAATCGAAGTTATTTTCATCTAAATTTACTCAATTGTAGATCCTACAACAAAAATACTCAAGAAAATCCAAAAAATCGAATTTGGTTTCAAATAAATTTATTAAAATTTGACACTTCCAACAAAATTTTTTTTCAGAATCCACAAAATTGAAGTTATTTTCATCTGAATTTACTCAAATATAGATCCTACAACAAAAATACTCAACAAAATCCAAAATAATTCAAGTTGATTTCAAATAAATTTATTAAAATTTGACACTTCCAACTAAAATTTTTTTCACAATCCTAAAAATTGAAGATATTTTCATCTAAATTTACCCAAATATTGATCCTACAACAAAAATACTCAACAAATTCCAAAATTATCCAAGTTGATTTCAAATAAATTTATTAAAATTTGACAAAAATCGTGACAAAATCCAAAAAATCGAAGTTATTTTCATCTAAATTTACTCAAATATTGATCCTACAACAAAAATACTCAACAAATTCCAAAATTATCCAAGTTGATTTCAAATAAATTTATTAAAATTTGACAAAAATCGTGACAAAATCCAAACAATCGAAGTTATTTACATCTAAATTTACTCAATTGTAGATCCTACAACAAAAATACTCAAGAAAATCCAAAAAATCGAATTTGGTTTCAAATAAATTTATTAAAATTTGACACTTCCAACAAATTTTTTTTTCACAATCCACAAAATTGAAGTTATTTTCATCTAAATTTACTCAAATATAGATCCTACAACAAAAATACTCAACAAAATCTAAAATAATTCAAGTTGATTTCAAATAAATTTATTAAAATTTGACACTTCCAACTAAAATTTTTTTCACAATCCTAAAAATTGAAGATATGTTCATCTAAATTTACCCAAATATTGATCCTACAACAAAAATACTCAACAAATTCCAAAATTATCCAAGTTGATTTCAAATAAATTTATTAAAATTTGACAAAAATCGTGACAAAATCCAAAAAATCGAAGTTATTTTCATCTAAATTTACTCAATTATAGATCCTACAACAAAAAAACTCAAGCAAATCCAAAAAATCGTATTTGGTTTCAAATAAATTTATTAAAATTTGACACTTCCAACTAAAATTTTTTTCACAATCCTATAAATTGAAGATATTTTCATCTAAATTTACTCAAATATAGATCTTACAACAAAAACACTCAACAAATTCCAAAATTATCCAAGTTGATTTCAAATAAATTTATTAAAATTTGACAAAATCGTGACAAAATTCAAAAAATCGAAGTTATTTTCATCTAAATTTACTCAATTATAGATCCTACAACAAAAAAACTCAAGCAAATCCAAAAAATCGAATTTGGTTTCAAATAAATTTATTAAAATTTGACACTTCCAACTAAAATTTTTTTCACAATCCTATAAATTGAAGATATTTTCATCTAAATTTACTCAAATATAGATCTTACAACAAAAACACTCAACAAATTCCAAAATTATCCAAGTTGATTTCAAATAAATTTATTAAAATTTGACAAAATCGTGACAAAATTAAAAAAATCGAAGTTATTTTCATCTAAATTTACTCAATTGTAGATCCTACAACAAAAATACTCAAGAAAATCCACAAAATCGAATTTGGTTTCAAATAAATTTATTAAAATTTGACACATCCAACAAAAATTTTTTTCACAATCCACAAAATGGAAGTTATTTTCATCTAAATTTACTCAAATATAGATCCTACAACAAAAATACTCAACAAAATCTAAAATAATTCAAGTTGATTTCAAATAAATTTATTAAAATTTGACACTTCCAACTAAATTTTTTTTCACAATCCTAAAAATTGAAGATATTTTCATCTAAATTTACCCAAATATTGATCCTATAACAAAAATACTCAACATATTCCAAAATTATCCAAGTTGATTTCAAATAAATTTATTAAAATTTTACAAAAATCGTGACAAAATCCAAAAAATCGAAGTTATTTTCATCTAAATTTACTCAATTGTAGATCCTACAACAAAAAACTCAAGCAAATCCAAAAAATCGAATTTGGTTTCAAATAAATTTATTAAAATTTGACACTTCCAACTAAATTTTTTTTCACATTCCACAAAATTGAAGTTATTTTCATCTAAATTTACTCAAATATAGATCCTACGACAAAAATACTCAACAAAATCCAAAATAATTCAAGTTGATTTCAAATAAATTTATTAAAATTTGACACTTCCAACTAAAATTTTTTTCACAATCCTGAAAATTGAAGATATTTTCATCTAAATTTACCCAAATATTGATCCTACAACAAAAATACTCAACAAATTCCAAAATTATCCAAGTTGATTTCAAATAAATTTATTAAAATTTGACAAAAATCGTTACAAAATCCAAAAAATCGAAGTTATTTTCATCTAAATTTACTCAATTGTAGATCCTACAACAAAAATACTCAAGAAAATCCAAAAAATCGAATTTGGTTTCAAATAAATTTATTAAAATTTGACACTTCCAACAAAAATTTTTTTCACAATCCACAAAATTGAAGTTATTTTCATCTAAATTTACCCAAATATATATCCTAAAACAAAAATACTCGACAAAATCCAAAAAAATCGAAGTTGGTTTCAAATAAATTAATTAAAATTTGACACTTCCAACTAAAATTTTTTTTCACAATCCAAAAAATTGTCGTTATTTTCATCTAAATTTACTCAAATATACATCCTACAACAAAAATACTGGTCAAAATAAAAAAAAATAGAAGTTGGTTTCAAATAAATTTATTAAAATTTGACACTTCCAACTAAAATTTTTTTCACAATCCAAAAAATTGAAGTGATTTTCATCTAAATTTACTCAAATATAGATCCTACAACAAAAATACTCGACAAAATCCAAAAAAATCGAAGTTGGTTTCAAATAAATTTATTAAAATTTGACACTTCCAACTACAATTTTTTCCCTATCCAAAAAATTGAAGTTATTTTCATCTAAATTTACTCAAATATACATCCTACAACAAAAATACTCAACAAAATCCAAAAAAATCGAAGTTGGCCTCAAATAAATTTATTAAAATTTGACACTTCCAACAAATTTTTTTTTCACAATCCTAAGAATTTAAGTTATTTTCATCTAAATTTACTCAAATATACATCCTACAACAAAAATACTGGTCAAAATAAAAAAAAATAGAAGTTGGTTTCAAATAAATTTATTAAAATTTGACACTTCCAACTAAAATTTTTTTCACAATCCTAAAAATTGAAGATATTTTCATCTAAATTTACCCAAATATTGATCCTACAACAAAAATACTCAACAAATTCCAAAATTATCCAAGTTGATTTCAAATAAATTTATTAAAATTTGACAAAAATCGTGACAATATCCAAAAAATCGAAGTTATTTTCATCTAAATTTACTCAAATATTGATCCTACAACAAAAATACTCAACAAATTCCAAAATTATCCAAGTTGATTTCAAATAAATTTATTAAAATTTGACAAAAATCGTGACAAAATCCAAACAATCGAAGTTATTTACATCTAAATTTACTCAATTGTAGATCCTACAACAAAAATACTCAAGAAAATCAAAAAAATCGAATTTGGTTTCAAATAAATTTATTAAAATTTGACACTTCCAACAAATTTTTTTTTCACAATCCACAAAATTGAAGTTATTTTCATCTAAATTTACTCAAATATAGATCCTACAACAAAAATACTCAACAAAATCTAAAATAATTCAAGTTGATTTCAAATAAATTTATTAAAATTTGACACTTCCAACTAAAATTTTTTTCACAATCCTAAAAATTGAAGATATGTTCATCTAAATTTACCCAAATATTGATCCTACAACAAAAATACTCAACAAATTCCAAAATTATCCAAGTTGATTTCAAATAAATTTATTAAAATTTGACAAAAATCGTGACAAAATCCAAAAAATCGAAGTTATTTTCATCTAAATTTACTCAATTATAGATCCTACAACAAAAAAAACTCAAGCAAATCCAAAAAATCGAATTTGGTTTCAAATAAATTTATTAAAATTTGACACTTCCAACTAAAATTTTTTTCACAATCCTATAAATTGAAGATATTTTCATCTAAATTTACTCAAATATAGATCTTACAACAAAAACACTCAACAAATTCCAAAATTTTCCAAGTTGATTACAAATAAATTTATTAAAATTTGACAAAATCGTGACAAAATTCAAAAAATCGAAGTTATTTTCATCTAAATTTACTCAATTGTAGATCCTACAACAAAAATACTCAAGAAAATCCAAAAAATCGAATTTGGTTTCAAATAAATTTATTAAAATTTGACACATCCAACAAAATTTTTTTTCACAATCCACAAAATGGAAGTTATTTTCATCTAAATTTACTCAAATATAGATCCTACAACAAAAATACTCAACAAAATCTAAAATAATTCAAGTTGATTTCAAATAAATTTATTAAAATTTGACACTTCCAACTAAATTTTTTTTCACAATCCTAAAAATTGAAGATATTTTCATCTAAATTTACCCAAATATTGATCCTATAACAAAAATACTCAACATATTCCAAAATTATCCAAGTTGATTTCAAATAAATTTATTAAAATTTTACAAAAATCGTGACAAAATCCAAAAAATCGAAGTTATTTTCATCTAAATTTACTCAATTGTAGATCCTACAACAAAAAAACTCAAGCAAATCCAAAAAATCGAATTTGGTTTCAAATAAATTTATTAAAATTTGACACTTCCAACTAAAATTTTTTTCACAATCCTATAAATTGAAGATATTTTCATCTAAATTTACTCAAATATAGATCTTACAACAAAAACACTCAACAAATTCCAAAATTATCCTAGTTGATTTCAAATAAATTTATTAAAATTTGACAAAATCGTGACAAAATTCACAAAATCGAAGTTATTTTCATCTAAATTTACTCAATTATAGATCCTACAACAAAAAAACTCAAGCAAATCCAAAAAATCGAATTCGGTTTCAAATAAATTTATTAAAATTTGACACTTCCAACTAAAATTTTTTTCACAATCCTATAAATTGAAGATATTTTCATCTAAATTTACTCAAATATAGATCTTACAACAAAAACACTCAACAAATTCCAAAATTATCCAAGTTGATTTCAAATAAATTTATTAAAATTTGACAAAATCGTGACAAAATTCAAAAAATCGAAGTTATTTTCATCTAAATTTACTCAATTGTAGATCCTACAACAAAAATACTCAAGAAAATCCAAAAAATCGAATTTGGTTTCAAATAAATTTATTAAAATTTGACACATCCAACAAAAATTTTTTTCACAATCCACAAAATGGAAGTTATTTTCATCTAAATTTACTCAAATATAGATCCTACAACAAAAATACTCAACAAAATCTAAAATAATTCAAGTTGATTTCAAATAAATTTATTAAAATTTGACACTTCCAACTAAATTTTTTTTCACAATCCTAAAAATTGAAGATATTTTCATCTAAATTTACCCAAATATTGATCCTATAACAAAAATACTCAACATATTCCAAAATTATCCAAGTTGATTTCAAATAAATTTATTAAAATTTTACAAAAATCGTGACAAAATCCAAAAAATCGAAGTTATTTTCATCTAAATTTACTCAATTGTAGATCCTACAACAAAAAACTCAAGCAAATCCAAAAAATCGAATTTGGTTTCAAATAAATTTATTAAAATTTGACACTTCCAACTAAATTTTTTTTCACAATCCACAAAATTGAAGTTATTTTCATCTAAATTTACTCAAATATAGATCCTACGACAAAAATACTCAACAAAATCCAAAATAATTCAAGTTGATTTCAAATAAATTTATTAAAATTTGACACTTCCAACTAAAATTTTTTTCACAATCCTGAAAATTGAAGATATTTTCATCTAAATTTACCCAAATATTGATCCTACAACAAAAATACTCAACAAATTCCAAAATTATCCAAGTTGATTTCAAATAAATTTATTAAAATTTGACAAAAATCGTTACAAAATCCAAAAAATCGAAGTTATTTTCATCTAAATTTACTCAATTGTAGATCCTACAACAAAAATACTCAAGAAAATCCAAAAAATCGAATTTGGTTTCAAATAAATTTATTAAAATTTGACACTTCCAACAAAATTTTTTTTCACAATCCACAAAATTGAAGTTATTTTCATCTAAATTTACCCAAATATATATCCTACAACAAAAATACTCGACAAAATCCAAAAAAATCGAAGTTGGTTTCAAATAAATTAATTAAAATTTGACACTTCCAACAAATTTTTTTTTCACAATCCTAAGAATTTAAGTTATTTTCATCTAAATTTACTCAAATATACATCCTACAACAAAAATACTGGTCAAAATAAAAAAAAATAGAAGATGGTTTCAAATAAATTTATTAAAATTTGACACTTCCAACTAAAATTTTTTTCACAATCCTAAAAATTGAAGATATTTTCATCTAAATTTACCCAAATATTGATCCTACAACAAAAATACTCAACAAATTCCAAAATTATCCAAGTTGATTTCAAATAAATTTATTAAAATTTGACAAAAATCGTGACAATATCCAAAAAATCGAAGTTATTTTCATCAAAATTACTCAATTGTAGATCCTACAACAAAAATACTCAAGAAAATCCAAAAATCGAATTTGTTTTCAAATAAATTTATTAAAATTTGACACTTCCAACAAAATTTTTTTTCAGAATCCACAAAATTGAAGTTATTTTCATCTGAATTTACTCAAATATAGATCCTACAACAAAAATACTCAACAAAATCCAAAATAATTCAAGTTGATTTCAAATAAATTTATTAAAATTTGACACTTCCAACTAAAATTTTTTTCACAATCCTAAAAATTGAAGATATTTTCATCTAAATTTACCCAAATATTGATCCTACAACAAAAATACTCAACAAATTCCAAAATTATCCAAGTTGATTTCAAATAAATTTATTAAAATTTGACAAAAATCGTTACAAAATCCAAAAAATCGAAGTTATTGTCATCTAAATTTACTCAATTGTAGATCCTACAACAAAAATACTCAAGAAACTCCAAAAAATCGAATTTGGTTTCAAATAAATTTATTAAAATTTGACACTTCCAACTAAATTTTTTTTCACAATCCACAAAATTGAAGTTATTTTCATCTAAATTTACTCAAATATAGATCCTACAACAAAAATACTCAACAAAATCCAAAATAATTCAAGTTGATTTCAAATAAATTTATTAAAATTTGACACTTCCAAATAAATTTTTTTTCACAATCCTAAAAATTGAAGATATTTTCATCAAAATTTACCCAAATATTGATCCTACAACAAAAATACTCAACAAATTCCAAAATTATCCAAGTTGATTTCAAATAAATTTATTAAAATTTGACAAAAATCGTGACAAAATCCAAAAAATCGAAGTTATTTTCATCTAAATTTACTCAAATATTGATCCTACAACAAAAATACTCAACAAATTCCAAAATTATCCAAGTTGATTTCAAATAAATTTATTAAAATTTGACAAAAATCGTGACAAAATCCAAAAAATCGAAGTTATTTACATCTAAATTTACTCAATTGTAGATCCTACAACAAAAATACTCAAGAAAATCCAAAAAATCGAATTTGGTTTCAAATAAATTTATTAAAATTTGACACTTCCAACAAAATTTTTTTTCACAATCCACAAAATTGAAGTTATTTTCATCTAAATTTACTCAAATATAGATCCTACAACAAAAATACTCAACAAAATCTAAAATAATTCAAGTTGATTTCAAATAAATTTATTAAAATTTGACACTTCCAACTAAAATTTTTTTCACAATCCTAAAAATTGAAGATATGTTCATCCAAATTTACCCAAATATTGATCCTACAACAAAAATACTCAACAAATTCCAAAATTATCCAAGTTGATTTCAAATAAATTTATTAAAATTTGACAAAAATCGTGACAAAATCCAAAAAATCGAAGTTATTTTCATCTAAATTTACTCAATTGTAGATCCTACAACAAAAAAACTCAAGCAAATCCAAAAAATCGAATTTGGTTTCAAATAAATTTATTAAAATTTGACACTTCCAACTAAAATTTTTTTCACAATCCTGTAAATTGAAGATATTTTCATCTAAATTTACTCAAATATAGATCTTACAACAAAAACACTCAACAAATTTCAAAATTATCCAAATTGATTTCAAATAAATTTATTAAAATTTGACAAAATCGTGACAAAATTCAAAAAATCGAAGTTATTTTCATCTAAATTTACTCAATTGTAGATCCTACAACAAAAATACTCAAGAAAATCCAAAAAATCGAATTTGGTTTCAAATAAATTTATTAAAATTTGACACATCCAACAAAAATTTTTTACACAATCCACAAAATGGAAGTTATTTTCATCTAAATTTACTCAATTGTAGATCCTACAACAAAAAAACTCAAGCAAATCCAAAAAATCGAATTTGGTTTCAAATAAATTTATTAAAATTTGACACTTCCAACTAAATTTTTTTTCACAATCCACAAAATTGAAGTTATTTTCATCTAAATTTACTCAAATATAGATCCTACGACAAAAATACTCAACAAAATCCAAAATAATTCAAGTTGATTTCAAATAAATTTATTAAAATTTGACACTTCCAACTAAAATTTTTTTCACAATCCTGAAAATTGAAGATATTTTCATCTAAATTTACCCAAATATTGATCCTACAACAAAAATACTCAACAAATTCCAAAATTATCCAAGTTGATTTCAAATAAATTTATTAAAATTTGACAAAAAGCGTGACAAAATCCAAAAAATCGAAGTTATTTTCATCTAAATTTACTCAATTGTAGATCCTACAACAAAAATACTCAAGAAAATCCAAAAAATCGAATTTGGTTTCAAATAAATTTATTAAAATTTGACACTTCCAACAAAATTTTTTTTCAGAATCCACAAAATTGAAGTTATTTTCATCTGAATTTACTCAAATATAGATCCTACAACAAAAATACTCAACAAAATCCAAAATAATTCAAGTTGATTTCAAATAAATTTATTAAAATTTGACACTTCCAACTAAAATTTTTTTCACAATCCTAAAAATTGAAGATATTTTCATCTAAATTTACCCAAATATTGATCCTACAACAAAAATACTCAACAAATTCCAAAATTATCCAAGTTGGTTTCAAATAAATTTATTAAAATTTGACAAAAATCGTTACAAAATCCAAAAAATCGAAGTTATTTTCATCTAAATTTACTCAATTGTAGATCCTACAACAAAAATACTCAAGAAAATCCAAAAATCGAATTTGGTTTCAAATAAATTTATTAAAATTTGACACTTCCAACAACATTTTTTTTCAGAATCCACAAAATTGAAGTTATTTTCATCTGAATTTACTCAAATATAGATCCTACAACAAAAATACTCAACAAAATCCAAAATAATTCAAGTTGATTTCGAATAAATTTATTAAAATTTGACACTTCCAACTAAAATTTTTTTCACAATCCTAAAAATTGAAGATATTTTCTTCTAAATTTACCCAAATATTGATCCTACAACAAAAATACTCAACAAATTCCAAAATTATCCAAGTTGATTTCAAATAAATTTATTAAAATTTGACAAAAATCGTTACAAAATCCAATAAATCGAAGTTATTTTCATATAAATTTACTCAATTGTAGATCCGACAACAAAAATACTCAAGAAACTCCAAAAAATCGAATTTGGTTTCAAATAAATTTATTAAAATTTGACACTTCCAACTAAATTTTTTTTCACAATCCACAAAATTGAAGTTATTTTCATCTAAATTTACTCAAATATTGATCCTACAACAAAAATACTCAACAAATTCGAAAATTATCCAAGTTGATTTCAAATAAATTTATTAAAATTTGACAAAAATCGTGACAAAATTCAAAAAATCGAAGTTATTTACATCTAAATTTACTCAATTGTAGATCCTACAACAAAAATACTCAAGAAAATCCAAAAAATCGAATTTGGTTTCAAATAAATTTATTAAAATTTGACACTTCCAACAAAATTTTTTTTCACAATCCACAAAATTGAAGTTATTTTCATCTAAATTTACTCAAATATAGATCCTACAACAAAAATACTCAACAAAATCTAAAATAATTCAAGTTGATTTCAAATAAATTTATTAAAATTTGACACTTCCCACTAAAATTTTTTTCACAATCCTAAAAATTGAAGATATGTTCATCTAAATTTACCCAAATATTGATCCTACAACAAAAATACTCAACAAATTCCAAAATTATCCAAGTTGATTTCAAATAAATTTATTAAAATTTGACAAAAATCGTGACAAAATCCAAAAAATCGAAGTTATTTTCATCTAAATTTACTCAATTGTAGAGCCTACAACAAAAAAACTCAAGCAAATCCAAAAAATCGAATTTGGTTTCAAATAAATTTATTAAAATTTGACACTTCCAACTAAAATTTTTTTCACAATCCTATAAATTGAAGATATTTTCATCTAAATTTACTCAAATATAGATCTTACAACAAAAACACTCAACAAATTCCAAAATTATCCAAGTTGATTTCAAATAAATTTATTAAAATTTGACAAAATCGTGACAAAATTAAAAAAATCGAAGTTATTTTCATCTAAATTTACTCAATTGTAGATCCTACAACAAAAATACTCAAGAAAATCCAAAAAATCGAATTTGGTTTCAAATAAATTTATTAAAATTTGACATATCCAACAAAAATTTTTTTCACAATCCACAAAATGGAAGTTATTTTCATCTAAATTTACTCAAATATAGATCCTACAACAAAAATACTCAACAAAATCTAAAATAATTCAAGTTGATTTCAAATAAATTTATTAAAATTTGACACTTCCAACTAAATTTTTTTTCACAATCCTAAAAATTGAAGATATTTTCATCTAAATTTACCCAAATATTGATCCTATAACAAAAATACTCAACATATTCCAAAATTATCCAAGTTGATTTCAAATAAATTTATTAAAATTTTACAAAAATCGTGACAATATCCAAAAAATCGAAGTTATTTTCATCAAAATTACTCAATTGTAGATCCTACAACAAAAAAACTCAAGCAAATCCAAAAAATCGAATTTGGTTTCAAATAAATTTATTAAAATTTGACACTTCCAACTAAATTTTTTTTCACAATCCACAAAATTGAAGTTATTTTCATCTAAATTTACTCAAATATAGATCCTACGACAAAAATACTCAACAAAATCCAAAATAATTCAAGTTGATTTCAAATAAATTTATTAAAATTTGACACTTCCAACTAAAATTTTTTTCACAATCCTGAAAATTGAAGTTATTTTCATCTGAATTTACTCAAATATAGATCCTACAACAACAATACTCAACAAAATCCAAAATAATTCAAGTTGATTTCAAATAAATTTATTAAAATTTGACACTTCCAACTAAAATTTTTTTCACAATCCTAAAAATTGAAGATATTTTCATCTAAATTTACCCAAATATTGATCCTACAACAAAAATACTCAACAAATTCCAAAATTATCCAAGTTGATTTCAAATAAATTTATTAAAATTTGACAAAAATCGTGACAATATCCAACAAATCGAAGTTATTTTCATCAAAATTACTCAATTGTAGATCCTACAACGAAAATACTCAAGAAAATCCAAAAAATCGAATTTGGTTTCAAATAAATTTATTAAAATTTGACACTTCCAACAAAATTTTTTTTCAGAATCCACAAAATTGAAGTTAGTTTCATCTGAATTTACTCAAATATAGATCCTACAACAAAAATACTCAACAAAATCCAAAATAATTCAAGTTGATTTCAAATAAATTTATTAAAATTTGACACTTCCAACGAAAATTTTTTTCACAATCCTAAAAATTGAAGATATTTTCATCTAAATTTACCCAAATATTGATCCTACAACAAAAATACTCAACAAATTCCAAAATTACCCAAGTTGATTTCCAATAAATTTATTAAAATTTGACAAAAATCGTTACAAAATCCAAAAAATCGAAGTTATTTTCATCTAAATTTACTCAATTGTAGATCCTACAACAAAAATACTCAAGAAACTCGCAAAAATCGAATTTGGTTTCAAATAAATTTATTAAAATTTGACACTTCCAACTAAATTTTTTTTCACAATCAACAAAATTGAAGTTATTTTCATCTAAATTTACTCAAATATAGATCCTACAACAAAAATACTCAACAAAATCCAAAATAATTCAAGTTGATTTCAAATAAATTTATTAAAATTTGACACTTCCAAATAAAATTTTTTTCACAATCCTAAAAATTGAAGATATTTTCATCAAAATTTACCCAAATATTGATCCTACAACAAAAATACTCAACAAATTCCAAAATTATCCAAGTTGATTTCAAATAAATTTATTAAAATTTGACAAAAATCGTGACAAAATCCAAACAATCGAAGTTATTTACATCTAAATTTACTCAATTGTAGATCCTACAACAAAAATACTCAAGAAAATCCAAAAAATCGAATTTGGTTTCAAATAAATTTATTAAAATTTGACACTTCCAACAATTTTTTTTTTCACAATCCACAAAATTGAAGTTATTTTCATCTAAATTTACTCAAATATAGATCCTACAACAAAAATACTCAACAAAATCTAAAATAATTCAAGTTGATTTCAAATAAATTTATTAAAATTTGACACTTCCAACTAAAATTTTTTTCACAATCCTAAAAATTGAAGATATGTTCATCTAAATTTACCAAAATATTGATCCTACAACAAAAATACTCAACAAATTCCAAAATTATCCAAGTTGATTTCAAATAAATTTATTAAAATTTGACAAAAATCGTGACAAAATCCAAAAAATCGAAGTTATTTTCATCTAAATTTACTCAATTATAGATCCTACAACAAAAAAAACTCAAGCAAATCCAAAAAATCGAATTTGGTTTCAAATAAATTTATTAAAATTTGACACTTCCAACTAAAATTTTTTTCACAATCCTATAAATTGAAGATATTTTCATCTAAATTTACTCAAATATAGATCTTACAACAAAAACACTCAACAAATTCCAAAATTATCCAAGTTGATTTCAAATAAATTTATTAAAATTTGACAAAATCGTGACAAAATTCAAAAAATCGAAGTTATTTTCATCTAAATTTACTCAATTGTAGATCCTACAACAAAAATACTCAAGAAAATCCAAAAAATCGAATTTGGTTTCAAATAAATTTATTAAAATTTGACACATCCAACAAAAATTTTTTTCACAATCCACAAAATGGAAGTTATTTTCATCTAAATTTACTCAAATATAGATCCTACAACAAAAATACTCAACAAAATCTAAAATAATTCAAGTTGATTTCAAATAAATTTATTAAAATTTGACACTTCCAACTAAATTTTTTTTCACAATCCTAAAAATTGAAGATATTTTCATCTAAATTTACCCAAATATTGATCCTATAACAAAAATACTCAACTTATTCCAAAATTATCCAAGTTGATTTCAAATAAATTTATTAAAATTTTACAAAAATCGTGACAAAATCCAAAAAATCGAAGTTATTTTCATC
This sequence comes from Andrena praecox, assembly GCA_963932275.1. Lineage (NCBI taxonomy): Eukaryota > Metazoa > Arthropoda > Insecta > Hymenoptera > Andrenidae > Andrena > Andrena praecox. Next base: position 4,280,981 of record CAWVQO010000356.1, on the reverse strand, counting down.
TAAATTTACTCAATTGTAGATCCTACAACAAAAAAACTCAAGCAAATCCAAAAAATCGAATTTGGTTTCAAATAAATTTATTAAAATTTGACACTTCCAACTAAAATTTTTTTCACAATCCTATAAATTGAAGATGTTTTCATCTAAATTTACTCAAATATAGATCTTACAACAAAAACACTCAACAAATTCCAAAATTATCCAAGTTGATTTCAAATAAATTTATTAAAATTTGACAAAATCGTGACAAAATTCAAAAAATCGAAGTTATTTTCATCTAAATTTACTCAATTGTAGATCCTACAACAAAAATACTCAAGAAACTCCAAAAAATCGAATTTGGTTTCAAATAAATTTATTAAAATTTGACACTTCCAACTAAATTTTTTTTCACAATCAACAAAATTGAAGTTATTTTCATCTAAATTTACTCAAATATAGATCCTACAACAAAAATACTCAACAAAATCCAAAATAATTCAAGTTGATTTCAAATAAATTTATTAAAATTTGACACTTCCAAATAAAATTTTTTTCACAATCCTAAAAATTGAAGATATTTTCATAAAAATTTACCCAAATATTGATCCTACAACAAAAATACTCAACAAATTCCAAAATTATCCAAGTTGATTTCAAATAAATTTATTAAAATTTGACAAAAATCGTGACAAAATCCAAAAAATCGAAGTTATTTTCATCTAAATTTACTCAATTGTAGATCCTACAACAAAAAAACTCAAGCAAATCCAAAAAATCGAATTTGGTTTCAAACAAATTTATTAAAATTTGACACTTCCAACTAAAATTTTTTTCACAATCCTATAAATTGAAGATATTTTCATCTAAATTTACCCAAATATTGATCCTATAACAAAAATACTCAACATATTCCAAAATTATCCAAGTTGATTTCAAATAAATTTATTAAAATTTTACAAAAATCGTGACAAAATCCAAAAAATCGAAGTTATTTTCATCTAAATTTACTCAATTGTAGATCCTACAACAAAAAAACTCAAGCAAATCCAAAAAATCGAATTTGGTTTCAAATAAATTTATTAAAATTTGACACTTCCAACTAAATTTTTTTTCACAATCCACAAAATTGAAGTTATTTTCATCTAAATTTACTCAAATATAGATCCTACGACAAAAATACTCAACAAAATCCAAAATAATTCAAGTTGATTTCAAATAAATTTATTAAAATTTGACACTTCCAACTAAAATTTTTTTCACAATCCTGAAAATTGAAGATATTTTCATCTAAATTTACCCAAATATTGATCCTACAACAAAAATACTCAACAAATTCCAAAATTATCCAAGTTGATTTCAAATAAATTTATTAAAATTTGACAAAAAGCGTGACAAAATCCAAAAAATCGAAGTTATTTTCATCTAAATTTACTCAATTGTAGATCCTACAACAAAAATACTCAAGAAAATCCAAAAAATCGAATTTGGTTTCAAATAAATTTATTAAAATTTGACACTTCCAACAAAAATTTTTTTCAGAATCCACAAAATTGAAGTTATTTTCATCTGAATTTACTCAAATATAGATCCTACAACAAAAATACTCAACAAAATCCAAAATAATTCAAGTTGATTTCAAATAAATTTATTAAAATTTGACACTTCCAACTAAAATTTTTTCACAATCCTAAAAATTGAAGATATTTTCATCTAAATTTACCCAAATATTGATCCTACAACAAAAATACTCAACAAAATCCAAAATTATCCAAGTTGATTTCAAATAAATTTATTAGAATTTGACAAAAATCGTGACAAAATCCAAACAATCGAAGTTATTTACATCTAAATTTACTCAATTGTAGATCCTACAACAAAAATACTCAAGAAAATCCAAAAAATCGAATTTGGTTTCAAATAAATTTATTAAAATTTGACACTTCCAACAAATTTTTTTTTCACAATCCACAAAATTGAAGTTATTTTCATCTAAATTTACTCAAATATAGATCCTACAACAAAAATACTCAACAAAATCTAAAATAATTCAAGTTGATTTCAAATAAATTTATTAAAATTTGACACTTCCAACTAAAATTTTTTTCACAATCCTAAAAATTGAAAATATGTTCATCTAAATTTACCCAAATATTGATCCTACAACAAAAATACTCAACAAATTCCAAAATTATCCAAGTTGATTTCAAATAAATTTATTAAAATTTGACAAAAATCGTGACAAAATCCAAAAAATCGAAGTTATTTTCATCTAAATTTACTCAATTATAGATCCTACAACAAAAAAAACTCAAGCAAATCCAAAAAATCGAATTTGGTTTCAAATAAATTTATTAAAATTTGACACTTCCAACTAAAATTTTTTTCACAATCCTATAAATTGAAGATATTTTCATCTAAATTTACTCAAATATAGATCTTACAACAAAAACACTCAACAAATTCCAAAATTATCCAAGTTGATTTCAAATAAATTTATTAAAATTTGACAAAATCGTGACAAAATTCAAAAAATCGAAGTTATTTTCATCTAAATTTACTCAATTGTAGATCCTACAACAAAAATACTCAAGAAAATCCAAAAAATCGAATTTGGTTTCAAATAAATTTATTAAAATTTGACACATCCAACAAAAATTTTTTTCACAATCCACAAAATGGAAGTTATTTTCATCTAAATTTACTCAAATATAGATCCTACAACAAAAATACTCAACAAAATCTAAAATAATTCAAGTTGATTTCAAATAAATTTATTAAAATTTGACACTTCCAACTAAATTTTTTTTCACAATCCTAAAAATTGAAGATATTTTCATCTAAATTTACCCAAATATTGATCCTATAACAAAAATACTCAACATATTCCAAAATTATCCAAGTTGATTTCAAATAAATTTATTAAAATTTTACAAAAATCGTGACAAAATCCAAAAAATCGAAGTTATTTTCATCTAAATTTACTCAATTGTAGATCCTACAACAAAAAAACTCAAGCAAATCCAAAAAATCGAATTTGGTTTCAAATAAATTTATTAAAATTTGACACTTCCAACTAAAATTTTTTTCACAATCCTATAAATTGAAGATGTTTTCATCTAAATTTACTCAAATATAGATCTTACAACAAAAACACCCAACAAATTCCAAAATTATCCAAGTTGATTTCAAATAAATTTATTAAAATTTGACAAAATCGTGACAAAATTAAAAAAATCGAAGTTATTTTCATCTAAATTTACTCAATTGTAGATCCTACAACAAAAATACTCAAGAAACTCCAAAAAATCGAATTTGGTTTCAAATAAATTTATTAAAATTTGACACTTCCAACTAAATTTTTTTTCACAATCAACAAAATTGAAGTTATTTTCATCTAAATTTACTCAAATATAGATCCTACAACAAAAATACTCAACAAAATCCAAAATAATTCAAGTTGATTTCAAATAAATTTATTAAAATTTGACACTTCCAAATAAAATTTTTTTCACAATCCTAAAAATTGAAGATATTTTCATCAAAATTTACCCAAATATTGATCCTACAACAAAAATACTCAACAAATTCCAAAATTATCCAAGTTGATTTCAAATAAATTTATTAAAATTTGACAAAAATCGTGACAAAATCCAAAAAATCGAAGTTATTTTCATCTAAATTTACTCAAATATTGATCCTACAACAAAAATACTCAACAAATTCCAAAATTATCCAAGTTGATTTCAAATAAATTTATTAAAATTTGACAAAAATCGTGACAAAATCCAAAAAATCGAAGTTATTTACATCTAAATTTACTCAATTGTAGATCCTACAACAAAAATACTCAAGAAAATCCAAAAAATCGAATTTGGTTTCTAATAAATTTATTAAAATTTGACACTTCCAACAAAATTTTTTTTCAGAATCCACAAAATTGAAGTTAGTTTCATCTGAATTTACTCAAATATAGATCCTACAACAAAAATACTCAACAAAATCCAAAATAATTCAAGTTGATTTCAAATAAATTTATTAAAATTTGACACTTCCAACTAAAATTTTTTTCACAATCCTAAAAATTGAAGATATTTTCATCTAAATTTACCCAAATATTGATCCTACAACAAAAATACTCAACAAATTCCAAAATTACCCAAGTTGATTTCCAATAAATTTATTAAAATTTGACAAAAATCGTTACAAAATCCAAAAAATCGAAGTTATTTTCATCTAAATTTACTCAATTGTAGATCCTACAACAAAAAAACTCAAGCAAATCCAAAAAATCGAATTTGGTTTCAAATAAATTTATTAAAATTTGACACTTCCAACTAAAATTTTTTTCACAATCCTATAAATTGAAGATATTTTCATCTAAATTTACTCAAATATAGATCTTACAACAAAAACACTCAACAAATTCCAAAATTATCCAAGTTGATTTCAAATAAATTTATTAAAATTTGACAAAATCGTGACAAAATTAAAAAAATCGAAGTTATTTTCATCTAAATTTACTCAATTGTAGATCCTACAACAAAAATACTCAAGAAAATCCAAAAAATCGAATTTGGTTTCAAATAAATTTATTAAAATTTGACACATCCAACAAAAATTTTTTTCACAATCCACAAAATGGAAGTTATTTTCATCTAAATTTACTCAAATATAGATCCTACGACAAAAATACTCAACAAAATCCAAAATAATTCAAGTTGATTTCAAATAAATTTATTAAAATTTGACACTTCCAACTAAAATTTTTTTCACAATCCTGAAAATTGAAGATATTTTCATCTAAATTTACCCAAATATTGATCCTACAACAAAAATACTCAACAAATTCCAAAATTATCCAAGTTGATTTCAAATAAATTTATTAAAATTTGACAAAAAGCGTGACAAAATCCAAAAAATCGAAGTTATTTTCATCTAAATTTACTCAATTGTAGATCCTACAACAAAAATACTCAAGAAAATCCAAAAAATCGAATTTGGTTTCAAATAAATTTATTAAAATTTGACACTTCCAACAAAATTTTTTTTCAGAATCCACAAAATTGAAGTTATTTTCATCTGAATTTACTCAAATATAGGTCCTACAACAAAAATACTCAACAAAATCCAAAATAATTCAAGTTGATTTCAAATAAATTTATTAAAATTTGACACTTCCAACTAAAATTTTTTTCACAATCCTAAAAATTGAAGATATTTTCATCTAAATTTACCCAAATATTGATCCTACAACAAAAATACTCAACAAATTCCAAAATTATCCAAGTTGATTTCAAATAAATTTATTAAAATTAGACAAAAATCGTGACAAAATCCAAACAATCGAAGTTATTTACATCTAAATTTACTCAATTGTAGATCCTACAACAAAAATACTCAAGAAAATCCAAAAAATCGAATTTGGTTTCAAATAAATTTATTAAAATTTGACACTTCCAACAAATTTTTTTTTCACAATCCACAAAATTGAAGTTATTTTCATCTAAATTTACTCAAATATAGATCCTACAACAAAAATACTCAACAAAATCTAAAATAATTCAAGTTGATTTCAAATATATTTATTAAAATTTGACACTTCCAACTAAAATTTTTTTCACAATCCTAAAAATTGAAGATATGTTCATCTAAATTTACCCAAATATTGATCCTACAACAAAAATACTCAACAAATTCCAAAATTATCCAAGTTGATTTCAAATAAATTTATTAAAATTTGACAAAAATCGTGACAAAATCCAAAAAATCGAAGTTATTTTCATCTAAATTTACTCAATTATAGATCCTACAACAAAAAAAACTCAAGCAAATCCAAAAAATCGAATTTGGTTTCAAATAAATTTATTAAAATTTGACACTTCCAACTAAAATTTTTTTCACAATCCTATAAATTGAAGATATTTTCATCTAAATTTACTCAAATATAGATCTTACAACAAAAACACTCAACAAATTCCAAAATTATCCAAGTTGATTTCAAATAAATTTATTAAAATTTGACAAAATCGTGACAAAATTCAAAAAATCGAAGTTATTTTCATCTAAATTTACTCAATTGTAGATCCTACAACAAAAATACTCAAGAAAATCCAAAAAATCGAATTTGGTTTCAAATAAATTTATTAAAATTTGACACATCCAACAAAATTTTTTTTCACAATCCACAAAATGGAAGTTATTTTCATCTAAATTTACTCAAATATGGATCCTACAACAAAAATACTCAACAAAATCTAAAATAATTCAAGTTGATTTCAAATAAATTTATTAAAATTTGACACTTCCAACTAAATTTTTTTTCACAATCCTAAAAATTGAAGATATTTTCATCTAAATTTACCCAAATATTGATCCTATAACAAAAATACTCAACATATTCCAAAATTATCCAAGTTGATTTCAAATAAATTTATTAAAATTTGACAAAAATCGTGACAATATCCAAAAAATCGAAGTTATTTTCATCAAAATTACTCAATTGTAGATCCTACAACAAAAATACTCAAGAAAATCCAAAAATCGAATTTGGTTTCAAATAAATTTATTAAAATTTGACACTTCCAACAAAATTTTTTTTCAGAATCCACAAAATTGAAGTTATTTTCATCTGAATTTACTCAAATATAGATCCTACAACAAAAATACTCAACAAAATCCAAAATAATTCAAGTTGATTTCGAATAAATTTATTAAAATTTGACACTTCCAACTAAAATTTTTTTCACAATCCTAAAAATTGAAGATATTTTCATCTAAATTTACCCAAATATTGATCCTACAACAAAAATACTCAACAAATTCCAAAATTATCCAAGTTGATTTCAAATAAATTTATTAAAATTTGACAAAAATCGTTACAAAATCCAAAAAATCGAAGTTATTTTCATCTAAATTTACTCAATTGTAGATCCTACAACAAAAATACTCAAGAAACTCCAAAAAATCGAATTTGGTTTCAAATAAATTTATTAAAATTTGACACTTCCAACTAAATTTTTTTTCACAATCCACAAAATTGAAGTTATTTTCATCTAAATTTACTCAAATATTGATCCTACAACAAAAATACTCAACAAATTCCAAAATTATCCAAGTTGATTTCAAATAAATTTATTAAAATTTGACAAAAATCGTGACAAAATCCAAAAAATCGAAGTTATTTACATCTAAATTTACTCAATTGTAGATCCTACAACAAAAATACTCAAGAAAATCCAAAAAATCGAATTTGGTTTCAAATAAATTTATTAAAATTTGACACTTCCAACAAAATTTTTTTTCACAATCCACAAAATTGAAGTTATTTTCATCTAAATTTACTCAAATATAGATCCTACAACAAAAATACTCAACAAAATCTAAAATAATTCAAGTTGATTTCAAATAAATTTATTAAAATTTGACACTTCCCACTAAAATTTTTTTCACAATCCTAAAAATTGAAGATATGTTCATCTAAATTTACCCAAATATTGATCCTACAACAAAAATACTCAACAAATTCCAAAATTATCCAAGTTGATTTCAAATAAATTTATTAAAATTTGACAAAAATCGTGACAAAATCCAAAAAATCGAAGTTATTTTCATCTAAATTTACTCAATTGTAGAGCCTACAACAAAAAAACTCAAGCAAATCCAAAAAATCGAATTTGGTTTCAAATAAATTTATTAAAATTTGACACTTCCAACTAAAATTTTTTTCACAATCCTATAAATTGAAGATATTTTCATCTAAATTTACTCAAATATAGATCTTACAACAAAAACACTCAACAAATTCCAAAATTATCCAAGTTGATTTCAAATAAATTTATTAAAATTTGACAAAATCGTGACAAAATTAAAAAAATCGAAGTTATTTTCATCTAAATTTACTCAATTGTAGATCCTACAACAAAAATACTCAAGAAAATCCAAAAAATCGAATTTGGTTTCAAATAAATTTATTAAAATTTGACACATCCAACAAAAATTTTTTTCACAATCCACAAAATGGAAGTTATTTTCATCTAAATTTACTCAAATATAGATCCTACAACAAAAATACTCAACAAAATCTAAAATAATTCAAGTTGATTTCAAATAAATTTATTAAAATTTGACACTTCCAACTAAATTTTTTTTCACAATCCTAAAAATTGAAGATATTTTCATCTAAATTTACCCAAATATTGATCCTATAACAAAAATACTCAACATATTCCAAAATTATCCAAGTTGATTTCAAATAAATTTATTAAAATTTTACAAAAATCGTGACAATATCCAAAAAATCGAAGTTATTTTCATCAAAATTACTCAATTGTAGATCCTACAACAAAAAAACTCAAGCAAATCCAAAAAATCGAATTTGGTTTCAAATAAATTTATTAAAATTTGACACTTCCAACTAAATTTTTTTTCACAATCCACAAAATTGAAGTTATTTTCATCTAAATTTACTCAAATATAGATCCTACGACAAAAATACTCAACAAAATCCAAAATAATTCAAGTTGATTTCAAATAAATTTATTAAAATTTGACACTTCCTACTAAAATTTTTTTCACAATCCTGAAAATTGAAGTTATTTTCATCTGAATTTACTCAAATATAGATCCTACAACAACAATACTCAACAAAATCCAAAATAATTCAAGTTGATTTCAAATAAATTTATTAAAATTTGACACTTCCAACTAAAATTTTTTTCACAATCCTAAAAATTGAAGATATTTTCATCTAAATTTACCCAAATATTGATCCTACAACAAAAATACTCAACAAATTCCAAAATTATCCAAGTTGATTTCAAATAAATTTATTAAAATTTGACAAAAATCGTTACAAAATCCAAAAAATCGAAGTTATTTTCATCTAAATTTACTCAATTGTAGATCCTACAACAAAAATACTCAAGAAAATCCAAAAAATCGAATTTGGTTTCAAATAAATTTATTAAAATTTGACACTTCCAACAAAATTTTTTTTCACAATCCACAAAATTGAAGTTATTTTCTTCTAAATTTACTCAAATATAGATCCTACAACAAAAATACTCAACAAAATCTAAAATAATTCAAGTTGATTTCAAATAAATTTATTAAAATTTGACACTTCCAACTAAAATTTTTTTCACAATCCTAAAAATTGAAGATATTTTCATCTAAATTTACCCAAATATTGATCCTACGACAAAAATACTCAACAAATTCCAAAATTATCCAAGTTGATTTCAAATAAATTTATTAAAATTTGACAAAAATCGTGACAATATCCAACAAATCGAAGTTATTTTCATCAAAATTACTCAATTGTAGATCCTACAACAAAAATACTCAAGAAAATCCAAAGAATCGAATTTGGTTTCAAATAAATTTATTAAAATTTGACACTTCCAACAAAATTTTTTTTCAGAATCCACAAAATTGAAGTTAGTTTCATCTGAATTTACTCAAATATAGATCCTACAACAAAAATACTCAACAAAATCCAAAATAATTCAAGTTGATTTCAAATAAATTTATTAAAATTTGACACTTCCAACTAAAATTTTTTTCACAATCCTAAAAATTGAAGATATTTTCATCTAAATTTACCCAAATATTGATCCTACAACAAAAATACTCAACAAATTCCAAAATTACCCAAGTTGATTTCCAATAAATTTATTAAAATTTGACAAAAATCGTTACAAAATCCAAAAAATCGAAGTTATTTTCATCTAAATTTACTCAATTGTAGATCCTACAACAAAAATACTCAAGAAACTCCAAAAAATCGAATTTGGTTTCAAATAAATTTATTAAAATTTGACACTTCCAACTAAATTTTTTTTCACAATCAACAAAATTGAAGTTATTTTCATCTAAATTTACTCAAATATAGATCCTACAACAAAAATACTCAACAAATTCCAAAATTATCCAAGTTGATTTCAAATAAATTTATTAAAATTTGACAAAAATCGTGACAATATCCAAAAAATCGAAGTTATTTTCATCAAAATTACTCAATTGTAGATCCTACAACAAAAATACTCAAGAAAATCCAAAAAATCGAATTTGGTTTCAAATAAATTTATTAAAATTTGACACTTCCAACAAAATTTTTTTTCAGAATCCACAAAATTGAAGTTATTTTCATCTGAATTTACTCAAATATAGATCCTACAACAAAAATACTCAACAAAATCCAAAATAATTCAAGTTGATTTCAAATAAATTTATTAAAATTTGACACTTCCAACTAAAATTTTTTTCACAATCCTAAAAATTGAAGATATTTTCATCTAAATTTACCCAAATATTGATCCTACAACAAAAATACTCAACAAATTCCAAAATTATCCAAGTTGATTTCAAATAAATTTATTAAAATTTGACAAAAATCGTTACAAAATCCAAAAAATCGAAGTTATTTTCATCTAAATTTACTCAATTGTAGATCCTACAACAAAAATACTCAAGAAACTCCAAAAAATCGAATTTGGTTTCAAATAAATTTATTAAAATTTGACACTTCCAACTAAATTTTTTTTCACAATCCACAAAATTGAAGTTATTTTCATCTAAATTTACTCAAATATAGATCCTACAACAAAAATACTCAACAAAATCTAAAATAATTCAAGTTGATTTCAAATAAATTTATTAAAATTTGACACTTCCAACTAAAATTTTTTTCACAATCCTAAAAATTGAAGATATTTTCATCTAAATTTACCCAAATATTGATCCTACAACAAAAATACTCAACAAATTCCAAAATTATCCAAGTTGATTTCAAATAAATTTATTAAAATTTGACAAAAATCGTGACAATATCCAAAAAATCGAAGTTATTTTCATCAAAATTACTCAATTGTAGATCCTACAACAAAAATACTCAAGAAAATCCAAAAAATCGAATTTGGTTTCAAATAAATTTATTAAAATTTGACACTTCCAACAAAATTTTTTTTCAGAATCCACAAAATTGAAGTTATTTTCATCTGAATTTACTCAAATATAGATCCTACAACAAAAATACTCAACAAAATCCAAAATAATTCAAGTTGATTTCAAATAAATTTATTAAAATTTGACACTTCCAACTAAAATTTTTGTTTCACAATCCAAAAAATTGTCGTTATTTTGATTAAAATTTACTCAAATATACAACCTACAACAAAAGTACTCGACAAAATCCAAAAAAATCGAAGTTGATTTCAAATAAATTTATTACAATTTGGCACTTCCAACTAAAATTTTTGTTTTACAATCTGTTGCGGCCGCGCGCAACGGCCGTATTTGAACGCGCGCCCGCGGTGGCATCAACACAGCTGTTGAGCCGTCGCGGCGCGTTTGAAGTGTTTTTGACTGCTAACGATCATCGCGAAGCGCTCGCCCGGCAACCGTTAGTTCCGAGAACAACACCGTCGTGACAACCACGCAATACGATCCTGCAATATTTCGCGCCCATTGCGCCCAGCATTCTTGTGCACCTATTCTTGTGCGACCAGTATCGCTACGCGCCCACGCGCCGTGTATACGTGTTTTGTACATTACTGTGTCTGTGCTGTCCGACGTCTGTGTGATCACAGAGTGACCAAATAAAACAGTGTTGTGTCCACCTGCGGAGTGTTAGCTACCCGTCATCCCTTTCCCTACGAGCTGCCCTACCGCCGGCATTATAAATCCGCTCTTGGCGAAAACATTGGTCCTTCGAGCCGGAGCTGCAGCAAGGAAGGATGACGAAGGAAACAGCAACCACCGCCAATGCGGCGGCCCCGCTATCTTGGTCGGCCCTGGTAAAAAAGATCCGGGCGCTGATGCAGTCCGCCCAGCGCCTGCTGGTCAATTTTAAGAAAATGGGCCCGGCCAAATTCACGGAGGACAACGCGAAGGAGAGGATTGCGGCCCTGAAGGCGACGTGGGAGCAGTGCACCCAGTTGCACATGGAGGTGGAGGCCCTGATTCCGGAGGAGGAGCGAGATGCCTGCCCGTACTTCCTCAACGACGAGTTCGCCCAGGCCGAGGAAGGATATTGGGAGACATTGGACTTCTTGCTGGAGGTCGTCCGGACGCTCCGCGTCCCCTCCCCCGAATCGGCCAAGGATCCAGCCGCCTCATCGCAGGGAGGAAAGAAGAGCCGCGCCAAACTTCCACGCCTCACCTTGCCACGATTTTCGGGTGAGTACTCGGAGTGGCAGGCCTTCCGCGATCTTTTCACGTCGCTCGTCATCAAGGACGGGGCCCTCGACGAGGTCGAGCGGCTACAGTACCTAAAAACGGCGGTGGAGGGCCCCGCGCTGGCCATCGTCGATCATTACTCGACGACGGAGTCAAATTTCGCCACCGCCTGGGCGACCTTGTCCAGGCGGTATGACAACAAACGCGCGCTCGTCGCGGCCCACGTCCGCGAGTTCATTTCAATGCCGCCGATGTCGGACGATTCTGCCGTGGAGCTAACCCGTGTGCGCGACGCGACTAACCGGTCTCTCTCGCTCCTCGCGCAGCTAGGCTGCCCCACCACTCAGTGGGACGCTATCGTTGTCGGGGAGCTCTGTTTGAAACTGGAGTCCGGGCTCCTGGAGGAGTGGGAGACGTCGCTCGGTACGCGTACCGACCCTCCTACCTATGACGAACTCGATCGGTTTCTCGAGTCGCGCATCCGGTCACGGGAGGCCACTCAAGCCAACGAGGAAGCCAAGGCTCGCGTTCACGGCGCGGTGCCGCAACCGCCTAAATCGGCCCCCTCGTCCACTGCTCGGGTGTGCACCACGTTCGTCGTGCCCGAACCCCGGCTCCCCTGGAAGAAAGCGGGTTGTCCCGTGTGCCGGGCGCGACACGCCGCGTACCGCTGCCCGTCCTTTCGATCAATGCAGACCGACCAACGTCGCGATCTGGTCAATGGCAAGCGGCTCTGCGTGAATTGTCTCGCGCCCGGACACCGGCCTCCGTCGTGCCCTGTTTCGGCGTCGTGTTCGTGGTGCGGGCAGCGGCACCATTCCCTCCTCCATCAGGCCAGCACTGCGGTGGAGACCGGCGCTGCGCATTGTCCGGCGCGCGCCGCCCCGACGTCCGCGACGGCGGGCGGCGTTGGGCCTTCGGCGGCGGTGCTCGGGGCATCCACGACGACCGACGCTGCGCTGGGGGAGCCGGTGTTACTGGCCACTGCCATCGTTCGCGCTCGGTCGGCGGGCGGCAAAATAATGACCCTGCGCGCGCTCTTGGATCAGGGCGCGCAGACGTCACTGGTCTCGGAGTCTGTGGTTCAGGCCCTCCGCCTGCGCCGTCAGCCCTTGCGAACTTGCTTGAGAGGAGCCCTGGATGGAACGTTGGGGACGTCACGGGCCCAGGTGCAGCTCACCCTGTCCCCGGATCAGGAGGGGCCCCCCGGGATCTCTATCAACGCCAAAGTCGTCCCAAGGGTATCCACGTACCTTTCTGACGGGATACCCTCCGCGAAGCTGCAGGAGGAGTTCCCTGGACTCACATTCGCCGATCCAGTGCCGTCCACCCGCCGACCCGTCGACCTCATCGTCGGGGCCGACCATTATGGCGCCCTTTTGCGCCCCGGATTCCGTCGCGGCACCCCCCCGGCCTTAATCGCCCAGGAGACTCTCTTCGGGTGGATTGTTTCGGGACCGACCGGCCACCCCGCCACGGCTTTGGCTAGCGCGTCGTCCCCCCTCCCGTGCGCGTCCGCGGCAGATGTGGGCCTCGTCGCGGCGTGAAAAGAGCATCTGTAACGAGCCCCGAGATTGTACGCCGCCACTCCGAGTCACCCACGCGCTTCACATCTTGTCACGGCGGGCGGCGCCGGGCGGGCGCGGTTCTTCGAAATTCGGCCCCACGACTGGGGTCCGAGGCGGGCGGAATGTTGCGGCCGCGCGCAACGGCCGTATTTGAACGCGCGCCCGCGGTGGCATCAACACAGCTGTTGAGCCGTCGCGGCGCGTTTGAAGTGTTTTTGACCGCTAACGATCATCGCGAAGCGCTCGCCCGGCAACCGTTAGTTCCGAGAACAACACCGTCGTGACAACCACGCAATACGATCCTGCAATATTTCGCGCCCATTGCGCCCAGCATTCTTGTGCACCTATTCTTGTGCGACCAGTATCGCTACGCGCCCACGCGCCGTGTATACGTGTTTTGTACATTACTGTGTCTGTGCTGTCCGACGTCTGTGTGATCACAGAGTGACCAAATAAAACAGTGTTGTGTCCACCTGCGGAGTGTTAGCTACCCGTCATCCCTTTCCCTACGAGCTGCCCTACCGCCGGCATTATAAATCCGCTCTTGGCGAAAACACAATCCAAAAAATTGAAGTTATTTTCTTCTAAATTTACTCAAATATATATCCTACAACAAAAATACTCGACAAAATCCAAAAAAATCGAAGTTGGTTTCAAATAAATTAATTAAAATTTGACACTTCCAACTAAAATTTTTTTTCACAATCCAAAAAATTGTCGTTATTTTCATCTAAATTTACTCAAATATACATCCTACAACAAAAATACTGGTCAAAATAAAAAAAAATAGAAGTTGGTTTCAAATAAATTTATTAAAATTTGACACTTCCAACTAAAATTTTTTTCACAATCCAAAAAATTGAAGTGGTTTTCATCATTTTAATTGAAAGGGTCCAACATAAGTTCCTGAGGTTAGCCATGCGGATGACTGGTTGCCCTATGCGTTTCTGCGATCATGATTATAGCCCAGCTCTGCGAAAGTTTAGGCTAGATACATTAACCGATGGCCGTGTCGGCTCTGATCTGCTCTTTTTATACAAAGTAATCCGTGGTCATATTAACTGTCATGATTTAGTTTCACTTGTCGGTTACCATGCCCCCCAGAGGTCATTGCGTCAGAGACCTCTTTTTGTATCAAGGGTTCCCAACTACAGACACTACACTGCGGATCCTATTAACCGAGCTATGGAGGAGGTAAACCAAAATATCGACGACATTGACTTGTTCACGGTCTCGCTCGACTCGTTCCGCGATCTTTTGTTTAGGCGACGTTCTAACATGACCTAACCTACTCCCGCAGACTGTTAAGTTTTCAAGAATTAGGTATTATGTATTATGTATTAAGTTTATGTTTATGTTATATATTTTATGTTTTCTTTTGTGTTATGCACGATAACACTTAATTTTAAGTTTCTAATGTTATTTTATGATGTGAATCGTTTCTAATTGTACTAAAGGGTTTCCCGTCCATTAATAAATAAATAAATAAATAAATAAACTTTGGCCCGGGGTCGTGGGGACGACCCTATGGTCGTCGGACTTGACGGTGGCGGGCCAATCTAGTCCCGAGGTCCTGGGGACGACCCTATAGTCGTCGGACTTGACGGTGGCGGGCCAATCTAGTCCCGGGGTCGTGGGGACGACCCTACAGTCGTCGGACATTTCGGCGGCTTGCCAACTTTGGCCCGGGGTCGTGGGGACGACCCTATAGTCGTCGGACATGTTGGCGGCTTGTCAGCCTAGTCCCGGGGTCGTGGGTACGACCCTACAGTCGTCGGACATTTCGGCGGCTTGCCAACTTTGGCCCGGGGTCGTGGGGACGACCCTTTAGTCGTCGGACATGACGGTGGCGGGCCAATCTAGTCCCGGGGTCGTGGGGACGACCCTATAGTCGTCGGACATTCCGGCGGCTGGCCAACTTTGGCCCGGGGTCGTGGGGACGACCCTATAGTCGTCGGACATGTTGGCGGCTTGTCAGCCTAGTCCCGGGGTCGTGGGTACGACCCTTCAGTCGTCGGACATTTCGGCGGCTTGCCAACTTTGGCCCGGGGTCGTGGGGACGACCCTATAGTCGTCGGACGTGTTGGCGGGTTGTCAGCCTAGTCCCGGGGTCGTGGGTACGACCCTATAGTCGTCGGACAAGTCGGCGGCGGGCCAACCTTGTCCCGGGGTCGTGGGGACGACCCTATAGTCGTCGGACATGTCGGCGGGTGGCCAACCTAGTCCCGAGGTCGTGGGGACGACCCTATAGTCGTCGGACATGTCGGCGGCTTGCCAACTTTGGCCCGGGGTCGTGGGGACGATCCAATAGTCGTCGGACATGTCGGCGGCTGGTCAACTTTGGCCCGTGGTCGTGGGGCCGACCCTATAGTCGTTGGACATGTCAGCGGCTGGCCAACTTTGGCCCGGTGTCGTGGGGACGACCCAATAGTCGTCGGACATGTCGGCGGCTGGCCAACTTTGGCCCGTGGTCGTGGGGACGATCCGATAGTCGTTGGACATGACGGTGGCGGGCCAATCTAGTCCCGGGGTCGTGGGGACGACCCTATAGCCGTCGGACTTGTCGGTGGCGGGCCAATCTAGTCCGGGGGTCGTGGGGACGACCCTACAGTCGTCGGACATTTCGGCGGCTTGCCAACTTTGACCCGGGGTCGTGGGGACGATCCAATAGTCGTCGGACATGTCGGCGGCTGGTCAACTTTGGCCCGTGGTCGTGGGGACGACCCTATAGTCGTTGGACATGTCAGCGACTGGCCAACTTTGGCCCGGTGTCGTGGGGACGACCCAATAGTCGTCGGACATGTCGGCGGCTGGCCAACTTTGGCCCGTGGTCGTGGGGACGATCCGATAGTCGTTGGACATGACGGTGGCGGGCCAATCTAGTCCGGGGGTCGTGGGGACGACCCTACAGTCGTCGGACATTTCGGCGGCTTGCCAACTTTGGCCCGGGGTCGTGGGGACGACCCTATAGTCGTCGGACTTGACGGTGGCGGGCCAATCTAGTCCCGGGGTTGTGGGGACGACCCTACAGTCGTCGGACATTTCGGCGGCTTGCCAACTTTGGCCCGGGGTCGTGGGGACGACCCTATAGTCGTCGGACTTGACGGTGGCGGGCCAATCTAGTCCCGAGGTCGTGGGGACGACCCTATAGTCGTCGGACTTGACGGTGGCCGGCCAATCTATTCCCGGGGTCGTGGGGACGACCCTACAGTCGTCGGACATTTCGGCGTCTTGCCAACTTTGGCCCGGGGTCGTGGGGACGACCCTATAGTCGTCGGACAAGTCGGCGGCTGGCCAAATTTGGCCCGTGGTCGTGGGAACGACCCTATAGTCGTCGGACAAGACGATGGCGGGCCAATCTAGTCCCGGGATCTCTGGGACGACCCTATAGTCGTCGGACATGTCGGCGGCTGGCCAACTTTGGCCCGTGGTCGTGGGGACGATCCGATAGTCGTTGGACATGACGGTGGCGGGCCAATCTAGTCCGGGGGTCGTGGGGACGACCCTACAGTCGTCGGACATTTCGGCGGCTTGCCAACTTTGGCCCG
Organism: Andrena praecox; assembly: GCA_963932275.1. NCBI lineage: Eukaryota > Metazoa > Arthropoda > Insecta > Hymenoptera > Andrenidae > Andrena > Andrena praecox. Next base: position 4,263,706 of record CAWVQO010000356.1, on the reverse strand, counting down.
GGGTCGTGGGGACGACCCTATAGTCGTCGGACAAGTCGGCGGCTGGCCAACCTAGACCCGGGATCGAGGGGACGACCCTATTGTCGTCGGACATGACGGTGGCGGGCCAATCTAGTCCCGGGGTCGTGGGGACGACCCTATAGTCGTCGAACAATTCGGCGGCGGGCCAAGCTTGTCCCGGGGTCGTGGGGACGACCCTATAATCGTCGGACATGACGGTGGCTGGCCAACCTAGACCCGGGGTCGTGGGGACGGCCCTATTGTCGTCGGACATGACGGTGGCGGGCCAATCTAGTCCCGGGGTCGTGGGGACGACCCTATAGTCGTCGGACAAGTTGACGGCGGGCCAAGCTTGTCCCGGGGTCGTGGGGACGACCCTATAATCGTCGGACATGTCGGGGATTGGCCAACTTTAGCCCGTGGTCGTGGGGACGACCCTATAGCCGTCGGATTTGACGGTGGCGGGCCAATCTAGTCCCTGGGTCGTGGGGACGACCCAACAGTCGTCGGACATTTCGGCGGCTTGCCAACTTTGGCCCGGTGTCGTGGGGACGACCCAATAGTCGTCGGACATGTCGGCGGCTGGCCAACTTTGGCCCGTGGTCGTGGGGACGACCTTATAGTCGTCGGACTTGACGGCGGCGGGCCAATCTAGTCCCGGGGTTGTGGGGACGACCCTACAGTCGTCGGACATTTCGGCGGCTTGCCAACTTTGGCCCGGTGTCGTGGGGACGACCCAATAGTCGTCGGACATGTCGGCGGCTGGCCAACTTTGGCCCGTGGTCGTGGGGACGATCCGATAGTCGTTGGACATGACGGTGGCGGGCCAATCTAGTCCCGGGGTCGTGGGGACGACCCTATAGTCGTCGGACTTGTCGGTGGCGGGCCAATCTAGTCCGGGGGTCGTGGGGACGACCCTACAGTCGTCGGACATTTCGGCGGCTTGCCAACTTTCCCCACGACCCCGGGACTAGATTGGCCCGCCACCGTCATTTCCGACGACTATAGTGTCGTCTCCACGACCACGGGCCAAAGTTGGCCAGCCGCCGACATATCCGACGACTGTAGGGTCGTCCCCACGACCCCGGGCCAAAGTTGGCCAGCCGCTGATATGTCCGACGACTATAGGGTCGTCCCCACGACCCCGGGAATAGATTGGCCCGCCACCGTCATTTCCGACGACTATAGGGTCGTCCCCACGACCACGGGCCAAAGTTGGCCAGCCGCCGACATATCCGACGACTATAGGGTCGTCCTCACGACCCCGGGCCAAAGTTGGCCAGCCGCCGACATGTCCGGCGACTATAGGGTCGTCCCCACGACCCGGGACTAGAGTGGCCCGCCACCGTCATGTCCGACGACTATATGGTCGTCCCCACGACCACGGGCCAATGTTGGCCAGCCGCTGACTTGTCCGACGACTATAGGGTCGTCCCCACGACCGCGGGACTAGATTGGCTCGCCGCCGACTTGTCCGACGACTTTAGGGTCGTCCCCATGACCCCGGGACTAGATTGGCCCGCCACCGTCATTTCCGACGACTATAGGGTCGTCCCCACGACCACAGGCCAAAGTTGGCCAGCCGCCGACATATCCGACGACTATAGGGTCGTCCACACGACCACGGGCCAAAGTTGGCCAGCCGCCGACTTGTCCGAAGAATATAGGCTCGTCCCCACGTCCCCGGGTCATATTTGGCCAGCCGCCGACATGTCCGACGACTATAGGGTCGTCCCCACGACCCCTGGGCCAAAGTTGGACAGCCACCGACATTTCCGACGACTATAGGGTCGTCCCCACGACCACGGGCCAAAGTTGGCCAGCCGCCGACATGTCCGACGACTATAGGGTCGTCCCCACGACCCCGGGACTAGGTTGGCTCGCCACCGTCATGTCTGACGACTATAGGGTCGTCCCCACGACCACGGGCCAAAGTTGGCCAGCCGCCGACTTGTCCGAAGAATATAGGCTCGTCCCCATGTCCCCGGGTCATATTTGGCCAGCCGCCGACATGTCCGACGACAATAGGGTCGTCCCCACGACCCCGGGACTAGGTTGGCTCGCCACCGTCATGTCTGACGACTATAGGCGTCGTCCCCACGACCACGGGCCAAAGTTGGCCAGCCGCCGACTTGTCCGACGACTATAGGGTCGTCCACACGACCACGGGCCAAAGTTGGCCAGCCGCCGACTTGTCCGAAGAATATAGGCTCGTCCCCATGTCCCCGGGTCATATTTGGCCAGCCGCCGACATGTCCGACGACTATAGGGTCGTCCCCACGACCCCGGGACTAGGTTGGCTCGCCACCGTCATGTCTGACGACTATAGGGTCGTCCCCACGACCACGGGCCAAAGTTGGCCGCCGCCGACTTGTCCGACGACTATAGGGTCGTCCCCACGACCACGGGCCAAAGTTGGCCAGCCGGCGACATGTCCGACGACTATAGGGTCGTCCCTACGACCCCGGGACTAGATTGGCCCGCCACCGTCATGTCCAACGACTATAGGGTCGTCCCCACGACCCCGGGACAAGGTTGGCCCGCCGCCGACTTGTCCGATGACTATAGGGTCGTCCCCACGACCCCCGGACTAGGTTGGCTCGCCGCCGACTTGTCCGACGAGTATAGGGTCCTCCCCACGACCACGGGCCAAAGTTGGCCAGCCGCCGACATGTCCGACGACTATAGGGTCGTCCCCACGACCCCGGGACTAGGTTGCCCCGCCACCGTCATGTCCGACGACAAAGGGTCGTTCCGACGACCCCGGGTCTAGGTTGGCCAGCCGCGGACATGTCCGACGACTATAGAGTCGTCCCCACGACACCGGGCCAAAGTTGGCCAGCCGCTGACATGTCCAACGACTATAGGGTCGTCCCCACGACCACGGGCCAAAGTTGGCCAGCCGCCGACATGTCCGACGACTATTGGATCGTCCCCACGACCACGGGCCAAAGTTGGCCAGCCGCCGACATGTCCGACGACTGTAGGGTCGTCCCCACGACCCCGGGACTAGATTGGTCCGCCACCGTCATGTCCGACGACTATAGGGTCGTCCCCACGACACCGGGCCAAAGTTGGCAAGCCGCCGAAATGTCCGACGACTGTAGGGTCGTCCCCACGACCCCGGGACTAGATTGGCCCGCCACCGTGAAGTGCGACGACTATAGGGTCGTCCCCACGACCTCGGGACTAGGTTGGCCAGCCGCCGACATGTCCGACGACTATAGGGTCGTCCCCACGACCCCGGGCCAATGTTGGCCAATCGCCGACATGTCCGACGACTATAGGGTCGTCCTTACGACCCCGGGACTAGATTGGCCCGCCACCGTCATGTCCAACGACTATAGGGTCGTCCCCACGACCCCGGGCCAAAGGTGGCATGCCGCCGAAATGTCCGACGACTATAGGGTCGTCCCCACGACCCCGGGCCAAAGTTGGCAAGCCTCCGAAATGTCCGACGACTATAGGGTCGTCCCCACGACCCCGGGCCAAAGTTGGCAAGCCGCCGAAATGTCCGACGACTATAGGGTCGTCCCCACGACCGCGAGCCAAGAATATCCAGCCGCCGTCTTGTCCGACGACTATAGGGTCGCCCCCACGACCCGGGACTAGACTGGCCCGCCACCGACATGTCCGACGACTATAGAGTCGTCCCCACGACCCCGGGTCAATGTTGGCTCGCCGCCGACATGTCCGACGACTATAGGGTCGTCCCCACGACCCCTGGGCCAAAGTTGGACAGCCACCGACATTTCCGACGACTATAGGGTCGTCCCCACGACCACGGGCCAAAGTTGGCCAGCCGCCGACATGTCCGACGACTATAGGGTCGTCCCCACGACCCGGGACTAGACTGGCCCGCCACCGTCATGTCCGACGACTATAGGGTCGTCCCCACGACCCCCGGACTAGGTTGGCCGGCCGCCGACTTGTCCGACGACTATAGGGTCGTCCCCACGACCCCCCGACTAGGTGGGCCAGCCGCCGACTTGTCCGAAGAATATAGGCCCGTCCCCATGTCCCCGGGTCATATTTGGCCAGCCGCCGACATGTCCGACGACTATAGGGTCGTCCCCACGACCCCGGGACTAGGTTGGCTCGCCGCCGAAATGTCCGACGACTGTAGGGTCGTCCCCACAACCCCGGGACTAGATTGGCCCGCCGCCGTCAAGTCCGACGACTATAAGGTCGTCCCCACGACCACGGGCCAAAGTTGGCCAGCCGCCGACATGTCCGACGACTATTGGGTCGTCCCCACGACACCGGGCCAAAGTTGGCAAGCCGCCGAAATGTCCGACGACTGTTGGGTCGTCCCCACGACCCAGGGACTAGATTGGCCCGCCACCGTCAAATCCGACGGCTATAGGGTCGTCCCCACGACCACGGGCTAAAGTTGGCCAATCCCCGACATGTCCGACGATTATAGGGTCGTCCCCACGACCCCGGGACAAGCTTGGCCCGCCGTCAACTTGTCCGACGACTATAGGGTCGTCCCCACGACCCCGGGACTAGATTGGCCCGCCACCGTCATGTCCGACTACAATAGGGCCGTCCCCACGACCCCGGGTCTAGGTTGGCCAGCCACCGTCATGTCCGACGATTATAGGGTCGTCCCCACGACCCCGGGACAAGCTTGGCCCGCCGCCGAATTGTTCGACGACTATAGGGTCGTCCCCACGACCCCGGGACTAGATTGGCCCGCCACCGTCATGTCCGACGACAATAGGGTCGTCCCCTCGATCCCGGGTCTAGGTTGGCCAGCCGCCGACTTGTCCGACGACTATAGGGTCGTCCCCACGACCCCGGGCCAAAGTTGGCAAGCCGCCGAAATGTCCGACGACTGTAGGGTCGTCCCCACGACCCCCGGACTAGATTGGCCCGCCACCGTCATGTCCAACGACTATCGGGTCGTCCCCACGACCACGGGCCAAAGTTGGCCAGCCGGCGACATGTCCGACGACTATAGGGTCGTCCCAGAGATCCCGGGACTAGATTGGCCCGCCACCGTCATGTCCAACGACTATAGGGTCGTCCCCACGACCCCGGGACAAGGTTGGCCCGCCGCCGACTTGTCCGACGACTATAGGGTCGTCCCCACGACCCCCGGACTAGGTTGGCTCGCCGCCGACTTGTCCGACGAGTATAGGGTCCTCCCCACGACCACGGGCCAAAGTTGGCCAGCCGCCGACATGTCCGACGACTATAGGGTCGTCCCCACGACCCCGGGACTAGGTTGCCCCGCCGCCGACTTGCCCGACGACTATAGGGTCGTCCCCACGACCCCGGGCCAAAGTTGGCAAGCCGCCGACATGTCCGACGACTATAGGGTCGTTCCTACGATCCCGGGACTAGATTGGCCCGCCACCGTCATGTCCAACGACTATAGGGTCGTCCCCACAACCACGGGACTAGGTTGACAAGCCGCCGAAATGTCCGACGACTATAGGGTCGTCCCCACGACCCCGGGACTAGATTGGCCCGCCACCGTCATGTCCGACGACTATAGGGTCGTCCCCACGACCCCGGGACAAGGTTGGCCCGCCGCCGACTTGTCCGACGACTATAGGGTCGTACCCACGACCCCGGGACTAGGCTGACAAGCCGCCAACATATCCGACGACTATAGGGTCGTCCGTACGACCCCGGGAATAGATTGGCCCGCCACCGTCATGTCCGACGACAATAGGGTCGTCCCGACGACCCCGGGTCTAGGTTGGCCAGCCGCGGACATGTCCGACGACTATAGAGTCGTCCCTACGACACCGGGACTAGATTGGCCCGCCACCGGCATGTCCAACGACTATAGGGTCGTCCCCACGACCCCGGGACTAGATTGGCCCGCCACCGTCATGTCCGACGACTATAGGGTCGTCCCCACGACCCCGGGACTAGACTGGCCCGCCACCGACATGTCCGACGACTATAGAGTCGTCCCCACGACCCTGGGTCAATGTTGGCTCGCCGCCGACATGTCCGACGACTATAGGGTCGTCCCCACGACCCCTGGGCCAAAGTTGGACAGCCACCGACATTTCCGACGACTATAGGGTCGTCCCCACGACCACGGGCCAAAGTTGGCCAGCCGCCGAAATGTCCGACGACTATAGGGTCGTCCCCACGACCCCGGGACTAGACTGGCCCGCCACCGTCATGTCCGACGACTATAGGGTCGTCCCCACGACCCCGAGACTAGGTAGGCCCGCCGCCGACTTGTCCGACCACTATAGGGTCGTCCCCACGACCCCGGGACTAGATTGGCCCGCCACCGTTATGTCCGACGACTATATGGTCGTCCCCACGACCACGGGCCACTGTTGGCCAGCCGCTGACTTGTCCGACGACTATAGGGTCGTCCCCACGACCGCGGGACTAGATTGGCTCGCCGCCGACTTGTCCGACGACTTTAGGGTCGTCCCCATGACCCCGGGACTAGATTGGCCCGCCACCGTCATGTCCGACGACTATAGGGTCGTCCCCACGACCCCGGGACAAGGTTGGCCCGCCGCCGACTTGTCCGACGACTATAGGGTCGTCCCCACGACCCCGGGACTAGGTTGCCCCGCCGCCGACTTGTCCGACGACTATAGGGTCGTCCCCACGACCCCGGGCCAAAGTTGGCAAGCCGCCGACATGTCCGACGACTATAGGGTCGTTCCTACGACCCCGGGACTAGATTGGCCCGCCACCGCCATGTCCAACGACTATAGGGTCGTCCCCACAACCACGGGACTAGGTTGACAAGCCGCCGAAATGTCCGACGACTATAGGGTCGTCCCCACGACCCCGGGACTAGATTGGCCCGCCACCGTCATGTCCGACGACTATAGGGTCGTCCCCACGACCCCGGGACAAGGTTGGCCCGCCGCCGACTTGTCCGACGACTATAGGGTCGTCCCCACGACCCCGGGACAAGGTTGGCCCGCCGCCGACTTGTCCGACGACTATAGGGCCGCACCCACGACCCCGGGACTAGGCTGACAAGCCGCCAACATGTCCGACGACTATAGGGTCGTCCCGACGACCCCGGGCCAATGTTGGCCAATCACCAACATGTCCGACGACTATAGGGTCGTCCCTACGACCCCGGCACTAGATTGGCCGGCCACCGTCATGTCCAACGACTATAGGGTCGTCCCCACGACCCCGGGACTAGGTTGACAAGCCGCCAACATATCCGACGACTATACGGTCGTCCCCACGACCTCGGGACTAGGTCGGCCAGCCGCCGACATGTCCGACGACTATAGGGTCGTCCCCACGACCCCGGGCCAAAGTTGGCAAGCCGCCGAAATTTCCGACGACTATAGGGTCGTCCCCAAACCCCGGGACTAGATTGGCACGCCACCGTCAAGTCCGACGAGTATAGGATCGTCTCCACGACCACGGGCCAAAGTTGGCCAGCCGCCGACATGTCCGTCGACTATAGGGTCGTCCCCACGACCCCGGGCCAAAGTTGGCAAGCCGCCGAAATGTCCGACGACTATAGGGTCGTCCCCACGACCGCGGGCCAATGATGTCCAGCCGCCGTCTTGTCCGACGACTATAGGGTCGTACCCACGACCCCGGGACTAGGTTGACAAGCCGCCGAAATGTCCGACGACTATAGGGTCGTCCCCACGACCGCGAGCCAAGGATGTCCAGCCGCCGTCTTGTCCGACGACTATAGGGTCGTCCCCACGACCCCGGGACTAGATTGGCCCGCCACCGTCATGTCCGACGACTATAGGGTCGTCCCCACGACCCCGGGACTAGGTAGGCCCGCCGCCGACTTGTCCGACCACTATAGGGTCGTCCCCACGACCCCGGGACTAGATTGGCCCGCCACCGTTATGTCCGACGACTATATGGTCGTCCCCACGACCACGGGCCACTGTTGGCCAGCCGCTGACTTGTCCGACGACTATAGGGTCGTCCCCACGACCGCGGGACTAGATTGGCTCGCCGCCGACTTGTCCGACGACTTTAGGGTCGTCCCCATGACCCCGGGACTAGATTGGCCCGCCACCGTCATGTCCGACGACTATAGGGTCGTCCCCACGACCCCGGGACAAGGTTGGCCCGCCGCCGACTTGTCCGACGACTATAGGGTCGTCCCCACGACCCCGGGACTAGGTTGCCCCGCCGCCGACTTGTCCGACGACTATAGGGTCGTCCCCACGACCCCGGGCCAAAGTTGGCAAGCCGCCGACATGTCCGACGACTATAGGGTCGTTCCTACGACCCCGGGACTAGATTGGCCCGCCACCGCCATGTCCAACGACTATAGGGTCGTCCCCACAACCACGGGACTAGGTTGACAAGCCGCCGAAATGTCCGACGACTATAGGGTCGTCCCCACGACCCCGGGACTAGATTGGCCCGCCACCGTCATGTCCGACGACTATAGGGTCGTCCCCACGACCCCGGGACAAGGTTGGCCCGCCGCCGACTTGTCCGACGACTATAGGGTCGTCCCCACGACCGCGAGCCAAGAATATCCAGCCGCCGTCTTGTCCGACGACTATAGGGTCGTCCCCACGACCCCGGGACTAGATTGGCCCGCCACCGTCATGTCCGACGACTATAGGGTCGTCCCCACGACCCCGGGACAAGGTTGGCCCGCCGCCGACTTGTCCGACGACTATAGGGCCGCACCCACGACCCCGGGACTAGGCTGACAAGCCGCCAACATGTCCGACGACTATAGGGTCGTCCCGACGACCCCGGGCCAATGTTGGCCAATCACCAACATGTCCGACGACTATAGGGTCGTCCCTACGACCCCGGCACTAGATTGGCCGGCCACCGTCATGTCCAACGACTATAGGGTCGTCCCCACGACCCCGGGACTAGGTTGACAAGCCGCCAACATATCCGACGACTATACGGTCGTCCCCACGACCTCGGGACTAGGTCGGCCAGCCGCCGACATGTCCGACGACTATAGGGTCGTCCCCACGACCCCGGGCCAAAGTTGGCAAGCCGCCGAAATTTCCGACGACTATAGGGTCGTCCCCAAACCCCGGGACTAGATTGGCACGCCACCGTCAAGTCCGACGAGTATAGGATCGTCTCCACGACCACGGGCCAAAGTTGGCCAGCCGCCGACATGTCCGTCGACTATAGGGTCGTCCCCACGACCCCGGGCCAAAGTTGGCAAGCCGCCGAAATGTCCGACGACTATAGGGTCGTCCCCACGACCGCGGGCCAAAGATGTCCAGCCGCCGTCTTGTCCGACGACTATAGGGTCGTACCCACGACCCCGGGACTAGGTTGACAAGCCGCCGAAATGTCCGACGACTATAGGGTCGTCCCCACGACCGCGAGCCAAGGATGTCCAGCCGCCGTCTTGTCCGACGACTATAGGGTCGTCCCCACGACCCCGGGCCAATCTTGGCCAATCGCCAACATGTCCGACGACTATAGGGTCGTCCGTACGACCCCGGGAATAGATTGGCCCGCCACCGTCATGTCCGAAGACAATACGGTCGTCCCCACGACCCCGGGTCTAGGTTGGCCCGCCACCGTCATGTCCGAAGACAATACGGTCGTCCCCACGACCACGGGCCAAAGTTGGCCAGCCGCCGACATGTCCGACGACTATAGGGTCGCCCCCACGACCCCGGGACTAGATTGGCCCGCCACCGTCATGTCCAACGACTATAGGGTCGTCCCCACGACCCCGGGCCAAAGTTGGCAAGCTGCCGAAATGTCCAACGATTATTGGGTCGTCCCCACGACCCCGGGACTAGATTGGCCCGCCACCGTCAAGTCCGACGACTATAGGGTCGTCCCCACGACCCCGGGCAAATTTGGCAAGCCGCCGACATGTCCGACGACTGTAGGGTCGTCCCCACGACCCCGGGACTAGATTGGTCCGCCACCGTCATGTCCGACGACTATAGGGTCGTCCCCACGACCCCGGGCCAAAGTTGGCAAGCCGCCGAAATGTCCGACGACTGTAGGGTCGTCCCCACGACCCCGGGCCAATGTTGGCCAATCGCCGACATGTCCGACGACTATAGGGTCGTCCCTACGACCCCGGGACTAGATTGGCCCGCCACCGTCATGTCCAACGACTATAGGGTCGTCCCCACGACCCCCGGACTAGGTTGGCCAATCGCCGACATGTCCGACGACTATAGGGTCGTCCCCACGACCCCCCGACTAGGTGGGCTCGCCGCCGGCTTGTCCGACGACTATAGGGTCGTTCCCACGACCCCGGGCCAAAGTTGGCAAGCTGCCGACTTATCCGACGACTATAGGGTCGTCCCCATGACCCCGGGACTAGGTAGGCCCGCCGCCGACTTGTCCGACCACTATAGGGTCGTCCCCACGACCCCGGGACTAGATTGGCCCGCCACCGTTATGTCCGACGACTATAGGGTCGTCCCCACGACCACGGGCCAATCTTGGCCAATCGCCAACATGTCCGACGACTATAGGGTCGTCCGTACGACCCCGGGAATAGATTGGCCCGCCACCGTCATGTCCGAAGACAATACGGTCGTCCCCACGACCCCGGGTCTAGGTTGGCCAGCCGCCGACATGTTCGACGACTGTAGGGTCGTCCCCACGACCACGGGCCAAAGTTGGCCAGCCGCCGACATGTCCGACGACTATAGGGTCGTCCCCACGACCCGGGACTAGACTGGCCCGCCACCGTCATGTCCGACGACTATAGGGTCGTCCCCACGACCCCCGGACTAGGTTGGCCGGCCGCCGACTTGTCCGACGACTATAGGGTCGTCCCCACGACCCCCCGACTAGGTGGGCTCGCCGCCGGCTTGTCCGACGACTATAGGGTCGTTCCCACGACCCCGGGCCAAAGTTGGCAAGCTGCCGACTTATCCGACGACTATAGGGTCGTCCCCACGACCCCGGGACTAGGTTGGCTCGCCACCGTCATGTCTGACGACTATAGGGTCGTCCCCACGACCCCGGGACTAGATTGGCCCGCCACCGTCATGTCCAACGACTATAGGGTCGTCCCCACAACCACGGGACTAGGTTGACAAGCCGCCGAAATGTCCGACGACTATAGGGTCGTCCCCACGACCCCGGGACTAGATTGGCCCGCCACCGTCATGTCCGACGACTATAGGGTCGTCCCCACGACCCCGATACAAGGTTGGCCCGCCCCCGAATTGTCCGACGACTATAGGGTCGTACCCACGACCCCGGGACTAGGCTGACAAGCCGCCAACATGTCCGACGACTATAGGGTCGTCCCGACGACCCCGGGACTAGGTCGGCCAGCCGCCGACATGTCCGACGACTATAGGGTCGTCCCCACGACCCCGGGCCAAAGTTGGCAAGCCGCCGAAATGTCCGACGACTATAGGGTCGTCCCCACAACCCCGGGACTAGATTGGCCGGCCACCGTCATGTCCAACGACTATAGGGTCGTCCCCACGACCCCGGGACTAGGTTGACAAACCGCCAACATATCCGACGACTATACGGTCGTCCCCACGACCTCGGGACTAGGTCGGCCAGCCGCCGACATGTCCGACGACTATAGGGTCGTCCCCACGACCCCGGGCCAAAGTTGGCAAGCCGCCGAAATGTCCGACGACTATAGGGTCGTCCCCACAACCCCGGGACTAGATTGGCCCGCCGCCGACATGTCCGACGACTATAGGGTCGTCCCCACGACCCCGGGACTAGGTTGGCTCGCCACCGTCATGTCTGACGACTATAGGGTCGTCCCCACGACCACGGGCCAAAGTTGGCCAGCCGCCGACTTGTCCGACGACTATAGGGTCGTCCCCACGACCACGGGCCAAAGTTGGCCAGCCGGCGACATGTCCGACGACTATAGGGTCGTCCCTACGACCCCGGGACTAGATTGGCCCGCCACCGTCAGGTCCAACGACTATAGGGTCGTCCCCACAACCCCGGGACTAGGTTGACAAACCGCCGAAATGTCCGACGACTATAGGGTCGTCCCCATGACCCCGGGACTAGATTGGCCCGCCACCGTCACGTCCGACGAATATAGGGTCGTCCCCCCGACCCCGGGACAAGGTTGGCCCGCCGCCGTCTTGTCCGACGACTATAGGGTCGTCCCCACGACCCCCGGACTAGGTTGGCTCGCCGCCGACTTGTCCGACGAGTATAGGGTCCTCCCCACGACCACGGGCCAAAGTTGGCCAGCCGCCGACATGTCCGACGACTATAGGGTCGTCCCCACGACCCGGGACTAGACTGGCCCACCACCGTCATGTCCGACGACTATAGGGTCGTCCCCACGACCCCGGGACTAGGTTGCCCCGCCGCCGACTTGTCCGACGACTATAGGGTCGTCCCCACGACCCCGGGCCAAAGTTGGCAAGCCGCCGACATGTCCGACGACTATAGGGTCGTTCCTACGACCCCGGGACTAGATTGGCCCGCCACCGTCATGTCCAACGACTATAGGGTCGTCCCCACGACCCCGGGACAAGATTGGCCCGCCACCGTCATGTCCGACGACTATAGGGTCGTCCCCACGACCCCGGGACAAGGTTGGCCCGCCGCCGACTTGTCCGACGACTATAGGGTCGTACCCACGACCCCGGGACTAGGCTGACAAGCCGCCAACATATCCGACGACTATAGGGTCGTCCGTACGACCCCGGGAATAGATTGGCCCGCCACCGTCATGTCCGAAGACAATAGGGTCGTCCCGACGACCCCGGGTCTAGGTTGGCCAGCCGCGGACATGTCCGACGACTATAGAGTCGTCCCCACGACACCGGGCCAAAGTTGGCCAGCCGCTGACATGTCCAACGACTATAGGGTCGTCCCCACGACCACGGGCCAAAGTTGGCCAGCCGCCGACATGTCCGACGACTATTGGATCGTCCCCACGACCACGGGCCAAAGTTGGCCAGCCGCCGACATGTCCGACGACTATAGGGTCGTCCCCACGACCCCGGGACTAGATTGGTCCGCCACCGTCATGTCCGACGACTATAGGGTCGTCCCCACGACCCCGGGCCAAAGTCGGCAAGCCGCCGAAATGTCCGACGAATATAGGGTCGTCCCCACGACCGCGAGCCAAGAATATCCATCCGCCGTCTTGTCCGACGACTATAGGGTCGTCCCCACGACCCGGGACTAGGTTGACAAGCCGCCGAAATGTCCGACGACTATAGGGTCGTCCCCACGACCGCGAGCCAAGGATGTCCAGCCGCCGTCTTGTCCGACGACTATAGGGTCGTCCCCACGACCCCGGGACTAGATTGGCCCGCCACCGTCATGTCCGAAGACAATACGGTCCTCCCCACGACCCCGGGTCTAGGTTGGCCAGCCGCCGACATGTCCGACGACTATAGAGTCGTCCCCACGACACCGGGCCAAAGTTGGCCAGCCGCTGACATGTCCAACGACTATAGGGTCGTCCCCACGACCACGGGCCAAAGTTGGCCAGCCGTCGACATGTCCGACGACTATTGGATCGTCCCCACGACCACGGGCCAAAGTTGGCCAGCCGCCGACATGTCCGACGACTATAGGGTCGCCCCCACGACCCCGGGACTAGATTGGCCCGCCACCGTCATGTCCAACGACTATAGGGTCGTCCCCACGACCCCGGGCCAAAGTTGGCAAGCTGCCGAAATGCCCGACGACTATAGGGTCGTACCCACGACCCCGGGACTAGGCTGACAAGCCGCCAACATGTCCGACGACTATAGAGTCGTCCCCACGACCCCGGGCCAATGTTGGCCAATCGCCAACATATCCGACGACTATAGGGTCGTCCGTACGACCCCGGGAATAGATTGGCCCGCCACCGTCATGTCCGACGACAATAGGGTCGTTCCGACGACCCCGGGTCTAGGTTGGCCAGCCGCGGACATGTCCGACGACTATAGAGTCGTCCCCACGACACCGGGCCAGAGTTGGCCAGCCGCTGACATGTCCAACGACTATAGGGTCGTCCCCACGACCACGGGCCAAAGTTGGCCAGCCGCCGACATGTCCGACGACTATTGGATCGTCCCCACGACCACGGGCCAAAGTTGGCCAGCCGCCGACATGTCCGACGACTATAGGGTCGTCCCCACGACCCCGGGACTAGATTGGACCGCCACCGTCATGTCCGACGACTATAGGGTCGTCCCCACGACACCGGGCCAAAGTTGGCAAGCCGCCGAAATGTCCGACGACTGTAGGGTCGTCCCCACGACCCCGGGACTAGATTGGCCCGCCACCGTGAAGTGCGACGACTATAGGGTCGTCCCCACGACCTCGGGACTAGGTTGGCCAGCCGCCGACATGTCCGACGACTATAGGGTCGTCCCCACGACCCCGGGACTAGGTCGGCCAGCCGCCGACATGTCCGACGACTATAGGGTCGTCCCCACGACCCCGGGCCAAAGTTGGCAAGCCGCCGAAATGTCCGACGACTATAGGGTCGTCCCCACAACCCCGGGACTAGATTGGCCCGCCGCCGACATGTCCGACGACTATAGGGTCGTCCCCACGACCCCGGGACTAGGTTGGCTCGCCACCGTCATGTCTGACGACTATAGGGTCGTCCCCACGACCACGGGCCAAAGTTGGCCAGCCGCCGACTTGTCCGACGACTATAGGGTCGTCCCTACGACCCCGGGACTAGATTGGCCCGCCACCGTCATGTCCAACGACTATAGGGTCGTCCCCACAACCCCGGGACTAGGTTGACAAACCGCCGAAATGTCCGACGACTATAGGGTCGTCCCCACGACCCCGGGACTAGATTGGCCCGCCACCGTCATGTCCGACGACTATAGGGTCGTCCCCACGACCCCGGGACAAGGTTGGCCCGCCGCCGACTTGTCCGACGACTATAGGGTCGTCCCCACGACCCCCGGACTAGGTTGGCTCGCCGCCGACTTGTCCGACGAGTATAGGGTCCTCCCCACGACCACCGGCCAAAGTTGGCCAGCCGCCGAAATGTCCGACGACTGTAGGGTCGTCCCCACGACCCCGGAACTAGATTGGCCCGCCACCGTGAAGTGCGACGACTATAGGGTCGTCCCCACGACCTCGGGACTAGGTTGGCCAGCCGCCGACATGTGCGACGACTATAGGGTCGTCCCCACGACCCCGGGCCAATGTTGGCCAATCGCCGACATGTCCGACGACTATAGGGTCGTCCCTACGACCCCGGGACTAGATTGGCCCGCCACCGTCATGTCCAACGACTATAGGGTCGTCCCCACGACCCCGGGCCAAAGGTGGCATGCCGCCGAAATGTCCGACGACTATAGGGTCGTCCCCACGACCCCGGGCCAAAGTTGGCAAGCCGCCGAAATGTCCGACGACTATAGGCTCGTCCCCACGACCGCGAGCCAAGAATATCCAGCCGCCGTCTTGTCCGACGACTATAGGGTCGTCCCCACGACCCGGGACTAGACTGGCCCGCCACCGACATGTCCGACGACTATAGAGTCGTCCCCACGACCCCGGGTCAATGTTGGCTCGCCGCCGGCATGTCCGACGACTATAGGGTCGTCCCCACGACCCCTGGGCCAAATTTGGACAGCCACCGACATTTCCGACGACTATAGGGTCGTCCCCACGACCACGGGCCAAAGTTGGCCAGCCGCCGACATGTCCGACGACTATAGGGTCGTCCCCACGACCCGGGACTAGACTGGCCCGCCACCGTCGTGTCCGACGACTATAGGGTCGTCCCCACGACCCCCGGGCTAGGTTGGCCGGCCGCCGACTTGTCCGACGACTATAGGGTCGTCCCCACGACCCCCCGACTAGGTGGGCTCGCCGCCGGCTTGTCCGACGACTATAGGGTCGTTCCCACGACCCCGGGCCAAAGTTGGCAAGCTGCCGACTTATCCGACGACTATAGGGTCGTCCCCACGACCCCGGGAATAGGTAGGCCAGCCGCCGACTTGTCCGACCACTATAGGGTCGTCCCCACGACCCCGGGACTAGATTGGCCCGCCACCGTTATGTCCGACGACTATAGGGTCGTCCCCACGACCACGGGCCAAAGTTGGCCAGCCGGCGACATGTCCGACGACTATAGGGTCATCCCCACGACCCCGGGACTATGTTGGCCGGCCGGCGACTTGTCTGACGACTATAGGGTCGTCCCCACGACCCCGGGACTAGATTGGCCCGCCACCGTCATTTCCGACGACTATAGGGTCGTCCCCACGACCACGGGCCAAAGTTGGCCAGCCGCCGACATATCCGACGACTATAGGGTCGTCCCCACGACCCCGGGCCAAAGTTGGCCAGCCGCCGACATGTCCGACGACTATAGGGACGTCCCCACGACCCGGGACTAGAGTGGCCCGCCACCGTCATGTCCAACGACTATAGGGTCGTCCCCACGACCCGTGACTAGACTGGCCCGCCACCGACATGTCCGACGACTATAGAGTCGTCCCCACGACCCTGGGTCAATGTTGGCTCGCCGCCGACATGTCCGACGACTATAGGGTCGTCCCCACGAACCCTGGGCCAAAGTTGGACAGCCACCGACATTTCCGACGACTATAGGGTCGTCCCCACGACCACGGGCCAAAGTTGGCCGGCCGCCGACTTGTCCGACGACTATAGGGTCGTCCCCACGACCCCCCGACTAGGTGGGCTCGCCGCCGGCTTGTCCGACGACTATAGGGTCGTTCCCACGACCCCGGGCCAAAGTTGGCAAGCTGCCGACTTATCCGACGACTATAGGGTCGTCCCCACGACCCCGGGACTAGGTAGGCCAGCCGCCGACTTGTCCGACCACTATAGGGTCGTCCCCACGACCCCGGGACTAGATTGGCCCGCCACCGTTATGTCCGACGACTATAGGGTCGTCCCCACGACCACGGGCCAAAGTTGGCCAGCCGGCGACATGTCCGACGACTATAGGGTCATCCCCACGACCCCGGTACTATGTTGGCCCGCCGGCGACTTGTCTGACGACTATAGGGTCGTCCCCACGACCCCTGGACTAGATTGGCCCGCCACCGTCATTTCCGACGACTTAAGGTCGTCCCCACGACCACGGGCCAAAGTTGGCCAGCCGCCGACATATCCGACGACTATAGGGTCGTCCCCACGACCCCGGGCCAAAGTTGGCCAGCCGCCGACATGTCCGACGACTATAGGGTCGTCCCCACGACCCGGGACTAGAGTGGCCCGCCACCGTCATGTCCGACGACTATATGGTCGTCCCCACGACCACGGGCCACTGTTGGCCAGCCGCTGACTTGTCCGACGACTATAGGGTCGTCCCCACGACCGCGGGACTAGATTGGCTCGCCGCCGACTTGTCCGACGACTTTAGGGTCGTCCCCATGACCCCGGGACTAGATTGGCCCGCCACCGTCATTTCCGACGACTATAGGGTGGTCCCCACGACCACGGGCCAAAGTTGGCCAGCCGGCGACATGTCCGACGACTATAGGGTCGTCCCTACGACCCCGGGACTAGATTGGCCCGCCACCGTCATGTCCAACGACTATAGGGTCGTCCCCACAACCCCGGGACTAGGTTGACAAGCCGCCGAAATGTCCGACGACTATAGGGTCGTTCCCACGACCCCGGGACTAGATTGGCCCGCCACCGTCATGTCCGACGACTATAGGGTCGTCCCCACGACCCCGGGACAAGGTTGGCCCGCCGCCGACTTGTCCGACGACTATAGGGTCGTCCCCACGACCCCCGGACTAGGTTGGCTCGCCGCCGACTTGTCCGACGAGTATAGGGTTCTCCCCACGACCACGGGCCAAAGTTGGCCAGCCGCCGACATGTCCGACGACTATAG
This sequence comes from Andrena praecox, assembly GCA_963932275.1. Classification (NCBI taxonomy): domain Eukaryota; kingdom Metazoa; phylum Arthropoda; class Insecta; order Hymenoptera; family Andrenidae; genus Andrena; species Andrena praecox. Next base: position 4,245,969 of record CAWVQO010000356.1, on the reverse strand, counting down.
GGTCGTCCCCACGACCCGGGACTAGACTGGCCCACCACCGTCATGTCCGACGACTATAGGGTCGTCCCCACGACCCCGGGACTAGGTTGCCCCGCCGCCGACTTGTCCGACGACTATAGGGTCGTCCCCACGACCCCGGGCCAAAGTTGGCAAGCCGCCGACATGTCCGACGACTATAGGGTCGTTCCTACGACTCCGGGACTAGATTGGCCCGCCACCGCCATGTCCAACGACTATAGGGTCGTCCCCACAACCACGGGACTAGGTTGACAAGCCGCCGAAATGTCCGACGACTATAGAGTCGTCCCCACGACCCCGGGCCAATCTTGGCCAATCGCCAACATGTCCGACGACTATAGGGTCGTCTGTACGACCCCGGGAATAGATTGGCCCGCCACCGTCATGTCCGAAGACAATACGGTCGTCCCCACGACCCCGGGTCTAGGTTGGCCAGCCGCCGACATGTCCGACGACTATAGAGTCGTCCCCACGACACCGGGCCAAAGTTGGCCAGCCGCTGACATGTCCAACGACTATAGGGTCGTCCCCACGACCACGGGCCAAAGTTGGCCAGCCGTCGACATGTCCGACGACTATAGGGTCGTCCCCACGACCGCGAGCCAAGAATATCCAGCCGCCGTCTTGTCCGACGACTATAGGGTCGTCCCCACGACCCCGGGACTAGATTGGCCCGCCACCGTCATGTCCGACGACTATAGGGTCGTCCCCACGACCCCGGGCCAAAGTTGGCAAGCCGCCGAAATGTCCGACGACTATAGGGTCGTCCCCAAACCCCGGGACTAGATTGGCCCGCCACCGTCATGTCCGACGACTATAGGGTCGTCCCCACGACCCCGGGACAAGGTTGGCCCGCCGCCGACTTGTCCGACGACTATAGGGTCGTCCCCACGACCGCGAGCCAAGAATATCCAGCCGCCGTCTTGCCCGACGACTATAGGGTCGTCCCCACGACCCCGGAACTAGATTGGCCCGCCACCGTCATGTCCGACGACTATAGGGTCGTCCCCACGACCCCGGGCCAAAGTTGGCAAGCCGCCGTCTTGTCCGACGACTATAGGGTCGTCCCCACGACCCCGGGACTAGATTGGCCCGCCACCGTCATGTCCGAAGACAATACGGTCCTCCCCACGACCCCGGGTCTAGGTTGGCCAGCCGCCGACATGTCCGACGACTATAGAGTCGTCCCCACGACACCGGGCCAAAGTTGGCCAGCCGCTGACATGTCCAACGACTATAGGGTCGTCCCCACGACCACGGGCCAAAGTTGGCCAGCCGTCGACATGTCCGACGACTATTGGATCGTCCCCACGACCACGGGACTAGATTGGCCCGCCACCGTCATGTCCAACGACTATAGGGTCGTCCCCACGACCCCGGGCCAAAGTTGGCAAGCTGCCGAAATGCCCGACGACTATAGGGTCGTCCCCACGACCGCGAACCAGGAATATCCAGCCGCCGTCTTGTCCGACGACTATAGGGTCGTCCCCACGACCCCGGGACTAGATTGGCCCGCCACCGTCATGTCCGACGACTATAGGGTCGTCCCCACGACCCCGGGACAAGGTTGGCCCGCCGCCGACTTGTCCGACGACTATAGGGTCGCACCCACGACCCCGGGACTAGGCTGACAAGCCGCCAACATGTCCGACGACTATAGAGTCGTCCCCACGACCCCGGGCCAATGTTGGCCAATCGCCAACATATCCGACGACTATAGGGTCGTCCGTACGACCCCGGGAATAGATTGGCCCGCCACCGTCATGTCCGACGACAATAGGGTCGTTCCGACGACCCCGGGTCTAGGTTGGCCAGCCACGGACATGTCCGACGACTATAGAGTCGTCCCCACGACACCGGGCCAGAGTTGGCCAGCCGCTGACATGTCCAACGACTATAGGGTCGTCCCCACGACCACGGGCCAAAGTTGGCCAGCCGCCGACATGTCCGACGACTATTGGATCGTCCCCACGACCACGGGCCAAAGTTGGCCAGCCGCCGACATGTCCGACGACTATAGGGTCGTCCCCACGACCCCGGGACTAGGTCGGCCAGCCGCCGACATGTCCGACGACTATAGGGTCGTCCCCACGACCCCGGGCCAAAGTTGGCAAGCCGCCGAAATGTCCGACGACTATAGGGTCGTCCCCACAACCCCGGGACTAGATTGGCCCGCCGCCGACATGTCCGACGACTATAGGGTCGTCCCCACGACCCCGGGACTAGGTTGGCTCGCCACCGTCATGTCTGACGACTATAGGGTCGTCCCCACGACCACGGGCCAAAGTTGGCCAGCCGCCGACTTGTCCGACGACTATAGGGTCGTCCCTACGACCCCGGGACTAGATTGGCCCGCCACCGTCATGTCCAACGACTATAGGGTCGTCCCCACAACCCCGGGACTAGGTTGACAAACCGCCGAAATGTCCGACGACTATAGGGTCGTCCCCACGACCCCGGGACTAGATTGGCCCGCCACCGTCATGTCCGACGACTATAGGGTCGTCCCCACGACCCCGGGACAAGGTTGGCCCGCCGCCGACTTGTCCGACGACTATAGGGTCGTCCCCACGACCCCCGGACTAGGTTGGCTCGCCGCCGACTTGTCCGACGAGTATAGGGTCCTCCCCACGACCACCGGCCAAAGTTGGCCAGCCGCCGAAATGTCCGACGACTGTAGGGTCGTCCCCACGACCCCGGAACTAGATTGGCCCGCCACCGTGAAGTGCGACGACTATAGGGTCGTCCCTACGACCTCGGGACTAGGTTGGCCAGCCGCCGACATGTGCGACGACTATAGGGTCGTCCCCACGACCCCGGGCCAATGTTGGCCAATCGCCGACATGTCCGACGACTATAGGGTCGTCCCTACGACCCCGGGACTAGATTGGCCCGCCACCGTCATGTCCAACGACTATAGGGTCGTCCCCACGACCCCGGGCCAAAGGTGGCATGCCGCCGAAATGTCCGACGACTATAGGGTCGTCCCCACGACCCCGGGCCAAAGTTGGCAAGCCGCCGAAATGTCCGACGACTATAGGGTCGTCCCCACGACCGCGAGCCAAGAATATCCAGCCGCCGTCTTGTCCGACGACTATAGGGTCGTCCCCACGACCCGGGACTAGACTGGCCCGCCACCGACATGTCCGACGACTATAGAGTCGTCCCCACGACCCCGGGTCAATGTTGGCTCGCCGCCGGCATGTCCGACGACTATAGGGTCGTCCCCACGACCCCTGGGCCAAATTTGGACAGCCACCGACATTTCCGACGACTATAGGGTCGTCCCCACGACCACGGGCCAAAGTTGGCCAGCCGCCGACATGTCCGACGACTATAGGGTCGTCCCCACGACCCGGGACTAGACTGGCCCGCCACCGTCGTGTCCGACGACTATAGGGTCGTCCCCACGACCCCCGGACTAGGTTGGCCGGCCGCCGACTTGTCCGACGACTATAGGGTCGTCCCCACGACCCCCCGACTAGGTGGGCTCGCCGCCGGCTTGTCCGACGACTATAGGGTCGTTCCCACGACCCCGGGCCAAAGTTGGCAAGCTGCCGACTTATCCGACGACTATAGGGTCGTCCCCACGACCCCGGGAATAGGTAGGCCAGCCGCCGACTTGTCCGACCACTATAGGGTCGTCCCCACGACCCCGGGACTAGATTGGCCCGCCACCGTTATGTCCGACGACTATAGGGTCGTCCCCACGACCACGGGCCAAAGTTGGCCAGCCGGCGACATGTCCGACGACTATAGGGTCATCCCCACGACCCCGGGACTATGTTGGCCGGCCGGCGACTTGTCTGACGACTATAGGGTCGTCCCCACGACCCCGGGACTAGATTGGCCCGCCACCGTCATTTCCGACGACTATAGGGTCGTCCCCACGACCACGGGCCAAAGTTGGCCAGCCGCCGACATATCCGACGACTATAGGGTCGTCCCCACGACCCCGGGCCAAAGTTGGCCAGCCGCCGACATGTCCGACGACTATAGGGACGTCCCCACGACCCGGGACTAGAGTGGCCCGCCACCGTCATGTCCAACGACTATAGGGTCGTCCCCACAACCCCGGGACTAGGTTGACAAGCCGCCGAAATGTCCGACGACTATAGGGTCGTCCCCACGACCCCGGGACTAGATTGGCCCGCCACCGTCATGTCCAACGACTATAGGGTCGTCCCCACAACCACGGGACTAGGTTGACAAGCCGCCGAAATGTCCGACGACTATAGGGTCGTCCCCACGACCCCGGGACTAGATTGGCCCGCCACCGTCATGTCCGACGACTATAGGGTCGTCCCCACGACCCCGGGTCTAGATTGGCCCGCCACCGTCATGTCCAACGACTATAGGGTCGTCCCCACAACCCCGGGTCTAGGTTGGCCAGCCGCGGACATGTCCGACGACTATAGAGTCGTCCCCACGACACCGGGCCAATGTTAGCCAATCGCCGACATGTCCGACGACTATAGGGTCGTCCCCACGACCCCGGGACTAGATTGGCCCGCCACCGTCATGTCCGACGACTATAGGGTCGTCCCCACGACCCCGGGTCTAGATTGGCCCGCCACCGTCATGTCCAACGACTATAGGGTCGTCCCCACGACCCCGGGACTAGATTGGCCCGCCACCGTTATGTCCGACGACTATAGGGTCGTCCCCACGACCACGGGCCAAAGTTGGCCAGCCGGCGACATGTCCGACGACTATAGGGTCATCCCCACGACCCCGGGACTATGTTGGCCGGCCGGCGACTTGTCCGACGACTATAGGGTCGTCCCCACGACCCCGGGACTAGATTGGCCCGCCACCGTCATTTCCGACGACTATAGGGTCGTCCCCACGACCACGGGCCAAAGTTGGCCAGCCGCTGACATGTCCGACGACTATTGGATCGTCCCCACGACCACGGGCCAAAGTTGGCCAGCCGCCGACATGTCCGACGACTATAGGGTCGTCCCCACGACCCCGGGACTAGATTGGTCCGCCACCGTCATGTCCGACGACTATAGGGTCGTCCCCACGACACCGGGCCAAAGTTGGCAAGCCGCCGAAATGTCCGACGACTGTAGGGTCGTCCCCACGACCACGGGCCAAAGTTGGCCAGCCGCCGACATGTCCGACGACTATAGGGTCGTCCCCACGACCCCGGGACTAGATTGGTCCGCCACCGTCATGTCCGACGACTATAGGGTCGTCCCCACGACACCGGGACTAGATTGGCCCGCCACCGTGAAGTGCGACGACTATAGGGTCGTCCCCACGACCTCGGGACTAGGTTGGCCAGCCGCCGACATGTCCGACGACTATAGGGTCGTCCCCACGACCCCGGGCCAATGTTAGCCAATCGCCGACATGTCCGACGACTATAGGGTCGTCCCTACGACCCCGGGACTAGATTGGCCCGCCACCGTCATGTCCAACGACTATAGGGTCGTCCCCACGACCCCGAGCCAAAGGTGGCATGCCGCCGAAATGTCCGACGACTATAGGGTCGTCCCCACGACCCCGGGCCAAAGTTGGCAAGCCGCCGAAATGTCCGACGACTATAGGGTCGTCCCCACGACCGCGAGCCAAGAATATCCAGCCGCCGTCTTGTCCGACGACTATAGGGTCGTCCCCACGACCCGGGACTAGACTGGCCCGCCACCGACATGTCCGACGACTATAGAGTCGTCCCCACGACCCTGGGTCATTGTTGGCTCGCCGCCGACATGTCCGACGACTATAGGGTCGTCCCCACGACCTCTGGGCCAAAGTTGGACAGCCACCGACATTTCCGACCACTATAGGGTCGTCCCCACGACCACGGGCCAAAGTTGGCCAGCCGCCGACATGTCCGACGACTATAGGGTCGTCCCCACGACCCGGGACTAGACTGGCCCGCCACCGTCATGTCCGACGACTATAGGGTCGTCCCCACGACCCCCGGACTAGGTTGGCCGGCCGCCGACTTGTCCGACGACTATAGGGTCGTCCCCACGACCCCCCGACTAGGTGGGCTCGCCGCCGGCTTGTCCGACGACTATAGGGTCGTTCCCACGACCCCGGGCCAAAGTTGGCAAGCTGCCGACTTATCCGACGACTATAGGGTCGTCCCCACGACCCCGGGACTAGGTAGGCCCGCCGCCGACTTGTCCGACCACTATAGGGTCGTCCCCACGACCCCGGGACTAGATTGGCCCGCCACCGTTATGTCCGACGACTATAGGGTCGTCCCCACGACCACGGGCCAAAGTTGGCCAGCCGGCGACATGTCCGACGACTATAGGGTCATCCCCACGACCCCGGGACTATGTTGGCCCGCCGGCGACTTGTCTGGCGACTATAGGGTCGTCCCCACGACCCCGGGACTAGATTGGCCCGCCACCGTCATTTCCGACGACTTAAGGTCGTCCCCACGACCACGGGCCAAAGTTGGCCAGCCGCCGACATATCCGACGACTATAGGGTCGTCCCCACGACCCCGGGCCAAAGTTGGCCAGCCGCCGACATGTCCGACGACTATTGGGTCGTCCCCACGACCCGGGACTAGAGTGGCCCGCCACCGTCATGTCCGACGACTATATGGTCGTCCCCACGACCACGGGCCAAAGTTGGCCATCCGGCGACATGTCCGACGACTATAGGGTCGTCCCTACGACCCCGGGACTAGATTGGCCCGCCACCGTCATGTCCAACGACTATAGGGTCGTCCCCACAACCCCGGGACTAGGTTGACAAGCCGCCGAAATGTCCGACGACTATAGGGTCGTCCCCACGACCCCGGGACTAGATTAGCCCGCCACCGTCATGTCCGACGACTATAGGGTCGTCCCCACGACCCCGGGACAAGGTTGGCCCGCCGCCGACTTGTCCGACGACTATAGGGTCGTCCCCACGACCCCCGGACTAGGTTGGCTCGCCGCCGACTTGTCCGACGAGTATAGGGTTCTCCCCACGACCACGGGCCAAAGTTGGCCAGCCGCCGACATGTCCGACGACTATAGGGTCGTCCCCACGACCCGGGACTAGACTGGCCCACCACCGTCATGTCCGACGACTATAGGGTCGTCCGCACGACCGCGGGACTAGGTTGCCCCGCCGCCGACTTGTCCGACGACTATAGGGTCGTCCCCACGACCCCGGGCCAAAGTTGGCAAGCCGCCGACATGTCCGACGACTATAGGGTCGTTCCTACGACCCCGGGACTAGATTGGCCCGCCACCGCCATGTCCAACGACTATAGGGTCGTCCCCACAACCACGAGACTAGGTTGACAAGCCGCCGAAATGTCCGACGACTATAGGGTCGTCCCCACGACCCCGGGACTAGATTGGCCCGCCACCGTCATGTCCGACGACTATAGGGTCGTCCCCACGACCCCGGGACAAGGTTGGCCCGCCGCCGACTTCTCCGACGACTATAGGGTCGTCCCCACGACCGCGAGCCAAGAATATCCAGCCGCCGGCTTGTCCGACGACTATAGGGTCGTCCCCACGACCCCGGGACTAGATTGGCCCGCCACCGTCATGTCCGACGACTATAGGGTCGTCCCCACGACCCCGGGACAAGGTTGGCCCGCCGCCGACTTGTCCGACGACTATAGGGTCGTACCCACGACCCCGGGACTAGGCTGACAAGCCACCAACATGTCCGACGACTATAAGGTCGTCCCGACGACCCCGGGCCAATGTTGGCCAATCACCAACATGTCCGACGACTATAGGGTCGTCCCTACGACCCCGGCACTAGATTGGCCGGCCACCGTCATGTCCAACGACTATAGGGTTGTCCCCACGACCCCGGGACTAGGTTGACAAACCGCCAACATATCCGACGACTATACGGTCGTCCCCACGACCTCGGGACTAGGTCGGCCAGCCGCCGACATGTCCGACGACTATAGGGTCGTCCCCACGACCCCGGGCCAAAGTTGGCAAGCCGCCGAAATGTCCGACGACTATAGGGTCGTCCCCACGACCGCGGGCCAAAGATGTCCAGCCGCCGTCTTGTCCGACGACTATAGGGTCGTACCCACGACCCTGGGACTAGATTGGCCCGCCACCGTCATGTCCAACGACTATAGGGTCGTCCCCACGACCCCGGGACTAGGTTGACAAGCCGCCAAAATGTCCGACGACAATAGGGTCGTCCCCACGACCGCGAGCCAAGGATGTCCAGCCGCCGTCTTGTCCGACGACTATAGGGTCGTCCCCACGACCCCCGGACTAGATTGGCCCGCCACCGTCATGTCCGACGACTATAGGGTCGTCCCCACGACCCCGGGACAAGGTTGGCCCGCCGCCGACTTGTCCGACGACTATAGGGTCGTACCCACGACCCCGGGCCAAAGTTGGCAAGGCGCCGAAATGTCCGACGACTGTAGGGTCGTCCCCACGACCCCGGGCCAATGTTGGCCAATCGCCGAGATGTCCGACGACTATAGGGTCGTCCCTACGTCCCCGGGACTAGATTGGCCCGCCACCGTCATGTCCAACGACTATAGGGTCGTCCCCACGACCATGGGCCAAAGTTGGCCAGCCACCGTAATGTCCAACGACTATTGGGTCGTCCCCACGACTCCGGGACTAGATTGGCCCGCCACCGTCAAGTCCGACGACTATACGGTCGTCCCCACGACCCCGGGCCAAAGTTGGCAAGCCGCCGAAATGTCCGACGACTGTAGGGTCGTCCCCACGACCCCGGGCCAATGTTGGCCAATCGCCGACATGTCCGACGACTATAGGGTCGTCCCTACGACCCCGGGACTAGATTGGCCCGCCACCGTCATGTCCAACGACTATAGGGTCGTCCCCACGACCATGGGCCAAAGTTGGCCAGCCGCCGTAATGTCCAACGACTATTGGGTCGTCCCCACGACCCCGGGACTAGGTTGACAAGCCGCCGAAATGTTCGACGACTATAGGGTCGTCCCCACGACCCCGGGCCAAAGTTGGCAAGCCGCCGAAATGTCCGACGACTATAGGGTCGTCCCCACGACCCCGGGACTAGGTTGACAAGCCGCCGAAATGTTCGACGACTATAGGATCGTCCCCACGACCCCGGGCAAATTTGGCACGCCGCCGTCATGTCCGACGACTATAGGGTCGTCCCCACGACCCCGGGACTAGGTTGACAAGCCGCCGAAATGTCCGACGACTATAGGGTCGTCCCCACGACCGCGAGCCAAGGATGTCCAGCCGCCGTCTTGTCCGACGACTATAGGGTCGTCCCCACGACCCCGGGACTAGATTGGCCCGCCACCGTCAAGTCCGACGACTATAGAGTCGTCCCCACGACCCCGGGCCAAAGTTGGCAAGCCGCCGAAATGTCCGACGACTATAGGGTCGTCCCTACGACCCCGGGACTAGATTGGCCCGCCACCGTCATGTCCAACGACTATAGGGTCGTCCCCACGACCCCGGGCCAAAGTTGGCAAGCCACCGAAATGTCCGACGACTATAGGGTCGTCCCCACGACCCCGGGCCAAAGTTGGCAAGCCGCCGAAATGTCCGACGACTATAGGGTCGTCCCCACGACCGCGGGACTAGGTTGACAAGCCGCCGAAATGTTCGACGACTATAGGATCGTCCCCACGACCCCGGGCAAATTTGGCAAGCCGCCGTCATGTCCGACGACTATAGGGTCGTCCCCACGACCGCGAGCCAAGGATGTCCAGCCGCCGTCTTGTCCGACGACTATAGGGTCGTCCCCACGACCCCGGGACTAGATTGGCCCGCCACCGTCAAGTCCGACGACTATAGAGTCGTCCCCACGACCCCGGGCCAAAGTTGGCAAGCCGCCGAAATGTCCGACGACTATAGGGTCGTCCCTACGACCCCGGGACTAGATTGGCCCGCCACCGTCATGTCCAACGACTATAGGGTCGTCCCCACGACCCCGGGCCAAAGTTGGCAAGCCACCGAAATGTCCGACGACTATAGGGTCGTCCCACGACCGCGAGCCAAGGATATCCAGCCGCCGTCTTGTCCGACGACTATAGGGTCGTCCCCACGACCCCGGGCCAAAGTTGGCAAGCCGCCGAAATGTCCGACGACTATAGGGTCGTCCCCACGACCGCGGGCCAAAGATGTCCAGCCGCCGTCTTGTCCGACGACTATAGGATCGTCCCCACGACCCCGGGACTAGATTGGCCCGCCACCGTCATGTCCAACGACTATAGGGTCGCCCCCACGACCCCGGGACTAGGTTGACAAGCCGCCGAAATGTTCGACGACTATAGGATCGTCCCCACGACCCCGGGCAAATTTGGCACGCCGCCGTCATGTCCGACGACTATAGGGTCGTCCCCACGACCCCGGGACTAGGTTGACAAGCCGCCGAAATGTCCGACGACTATAGGGTCGTCCCCACGACCGCGAGCCAAGGATGTCCAGCCGCCGTCTTGTCCGACGACTATAGGGTCGTCCCCACGACCCCGGGACTAGATTGGCCCGCCACCGTCAAGTCCGACGACTATAGAGTCGTCCCCACGACCCCGGGCCAAAGTTGGCAAGCCGCCGAAATGTCCGACGACTATAGGGTCGTCCCTACGACCCCGGGACTAGATTGGCCCGCCACCGTCATGTCCAACGACTATAGGGTCGTCCCCACGACCCCGGGCCAAAGTTGGCAAGCCACCGAAATGTCCGACGACTATAGGGTCGTCCCCACGACCCCGGGCCAAAGTTGGCAAGCCGCCGAAATGTCCGACGACTATAGGGTCGTCCCCACGACCGCGGGCCAAAGATGTCCAGCCGCCGTCTTGTCCGACGACTATAGGGTCGTCCCCACGACCCCCGGACTAGGTTGGCCGGCCGCCGACTTGTCCGACGACTATAGGGTCGTCCCCACGACCCCCCGACTAGGTGGGCCCGCCGCCGACTTGTCCGACGACTATAGGCTCGTCCCCACGTCCCCGGGTCATATTTGGCCAGCCGCCGACATGTCCGACGACTATAGGGTCGTCCCCACGACCCCGGGACTAGGTTGGCTCGCCACCGTCATGTCTGACGACTATAGGGTCGTCCCCACGACCACGGGCCAAAGTTGGCCAGCCGCCGACTTGTCCGACGACTATAGGGTCGTCCCCACGACCACGGGCCAAAGTTGGCCAGCCACCGTCATTTCCGACGACTATAGGGTCGTCCCCACGACCACGGGCCAAAGTTGGCCAGCCGCCGACATATCCGACGACTATAGGGTCGTCCTCACGAACCCCGGGCCAAAGTTGGCCAGCCGCCGACATGTCCGACGACTATAGGGTCGTCCCCACGACCCCGGGACAAGGTTGGCCCGCCGCCGACTTGTCCGACGACTTTAGGGTCGTCCCCATGACCCCGGGACTAGATTGGCCCGCCACCGTCATTTCCGACGACTATAGGGTCGTCCCCACGACAACAGGCCAAAGTTGGCCAGCCGCCGACATATCCGACGACTATAGGGTCGTCCACACGACCACGGGCCAAAGTTGGCCAGCCGCCGACTTGTCCGAAGAATATAGGCTCGTCCCCACGTCCCCGGGTCATATTTGGCCAGCCGCCGACATGTCCGACGACTATAGGGTCGTCCCCACGACCCCGGGACTAGGTTGGCTCGCCACCGTCATGTCTGACGACTATAGGGTCGTCCCCACGACCACGGGCCAAAGTTGGCCAGCCGCCGACTTGTCCGACGACTATAGGGTCGTCCCCACGACCACGGGCCAAAGTTGGCCAGCCGGCGACATGTCCGACGACTATAGGGTCGTCCCTACGACCCCAGGACTACATTGGCCCGCCACGGTCATGTCCAACGACTATAGGGTCGTCCCCACAAACCCGGGACTAGGTTGACAAGCCGCCGTCATTTCCGACGACTATAGGGTCGTCCCCACGACAACAGGCCAAAGTTGGCCAGCCGCCGACATATCCGACGACTATAGGGTCGTCCACACGACCACGGGCCAAAGTTGGCCAGCCGCCGACTTGTCCGAAGAATATAGGCTCGTCCCCACGTCCCCGGGTCATATTTGGCCAGCCGCCGACATGTCCGACGACTATAGGGTCGTCCCCACGACCCCGGGACTAGGTTGGCTCGCCACCGTCATGTCTGACGACTATAGGGTCGTCCCCACGACCACGGGCCAAAGTTGGCCAGCCGCCGACTTGTCCGACGACTATAGGGTCGTCCCCACGACCACGGGCCAAAGTTGGCCAGCCGGCGACATGTCCGACGACTATAGGGTCGTCCCTACGACCCCAGGACTAGATTGGCCCGCCACGGTCATGTCCAACGACTATAGGGTCGTCCCCACAACCCCGGGACTAGGTTGACAAGCCGCCGAAATGTCCGACGACTATAGGGTCGTCCCCACGACCCCGGGACTAGATTGGCCCGCCACCGTCATGTCCGACGACTATAGGGTCGTCCCCACGACCCCGGGACAAGGTTGGCCCGCCGCCGACTTGTCCGACGACTATAGGGTCGTCCCCGCGACCCCCGGACTAGGTTGGCTCGCCGCCGACATGTCCGACGAGTATAGGGTCCTCCCCACGACCACGGGCCAAAGTTGGCCAGCCGCCGACATGTCCGACGACTATAGGGTCGTTCCTACGACCCCGGGACTAGATTGGCCCGCCACCGTCATGTCCAACGACTATAGGGTCGTCCCCACAACCACGGGACTAGGTTGACAAGCCGCCGAAATGTCCGACGACTATAGGGTCGTCCCCACGACCCCGGGACTAGATTGGCCCGCCACCGTCATGTCCGACGACAATAGGGTCGTCCCGACGACCCCGGGTCTAGGTTGCCCTGCCGCGGACATGTCCGACGACTATAGAGTCGTCCCCACGACACCGGGCCAAAGTTGGCCAGCCGCCGAAATGTCCGACGACTGTAGGGTCGTCCCCACGACCCCGGGACTAGATTGGCCCGCCACCGTGAAATCCGACGACTATAGGGTCCTCCCCACGACCCCGGGACAAGGTTGGCCCGCCGCCGACTTGTCCGACGACTATAGGGTCGTACCCACGACCCCGGGACTAGGCTGACAAGCCGCCAACATGTCCGACGACTATAGAGTCGTCCCCACGAACCCGGGCCAATGTTGGCCAATCGCCAACATAGCCGACGACTATAGGGTCGTCCGTACGACCCCGGGAATAGATTGGCCCGCCACCGTCATGTCCGACGACAATAGGGTCGTCCCGACGACCCCGGGTCTAGGTTGCCCTGCCGCGGACATGTCCGACGACTATAGAGTCGTCCTCACGACACCGGGCCAAAGTTGGCCAGCCGCCGAAATGTCCGACGACTGTAGGGTCGTCCCCACGACCCCGGGACTAGATTGGCCCGCCACCGTGAAATCCGACGACTATAGGGTCCTCCCCACGACCTCGGGACTAGGTTGGCCAGCCGCCGACATGTCCGACGACTATTGGATCGTCCCCACGACCACGGGCCAAAGTTGGCAAGCTGCCGACTTGTCCGAAGACTGTAGGGTCGTCCCCACGACTCCGGGAATAGATTGGCCCGCCACCGTCATTTCCGACGACAATAGGGTCGTCCCCACGACCACGGGTCAAAGTTGGCCAGCCGCCGACATATCCGACGACTATAGGGTCGTCCACACGACCACGGGCCAAAGTTGGCCAGCCGCCGACTTGTCCGAAGACTATAGGCTCGTCCCCACGTCCCCGGGTCATATTTGGCCAGCCGCCGACATGTCCGACGACTATAGGGTCGTCCCCACGACCCCGGGACTAGGTTGGCTCGCCACCGTCATGTCTGACGACTATAGGGTCCTCCCCACGACCACGGGCCAAAGTTGGCCAGCCGCCGACATGTCCGACGACTATAGGGTCGTCCCCACGACCCGGGACTAGACTGGCCCGCCACCGTCATGTCCGACGGCTATAGGGTCGTCCCCACGACCCCGGGACTAGGTTGCCCCGCCGCCGACTTGTCCGACGACTATAGGGTCGTCCCCACGACCTCGGGACTAGGTTGGCCAGCCGCCGACATGTCCGACGACTATTGGATCGTCCCCACGACCACGGGCCAAAGTTGGCCAGCCGCCGACATGTCCGACGACTATAGGGTCGTCCCCACGACCCCGGGACTAGATTGGTCCGCCACCGTGATGTCCGACGACTATAGGGTCCTCCCCACGACCTCGGGACTAGGTTGGCCAGCCGCCGACATGTCCGACGACTATAGGGTCGTCCCCACGACCCCGGGCCAATGTTGGCCAATCGCCGACATGTCCGACGACTATAGGGTCGTCCCTACGACCCCGGGACTAGATTGGCCCGCCACCGTCATGTCCGACGACTATACGGTCGTCCCCACGACTCCGGGACAAGGTTGGCCCGCCGCCGACTTGTCCGACGACTATAGGGTCGTACCCACGACCCCGGGACTAGGCTGACAAGCCGCCAACATGTCCGACGACTATAGAGTCGTCCCCACGACACCGGGCCAATGTTGGCCAGCCGCCGACATGTCCGACGACTATAGGGTCGTCCACCACGACCTCGGGACTAGATTGGCCCGCTACCGTCATGTCCGACGATTATAGGGTCGTCCCCACGACCCCGAGCCAACGTTGGCCAGCCGTCGACATGTTCGACGACTATAGGGTCGTCCCCACGACCCTGATCCTAAGTTAGCCCGTGGCCGTCATGTCCGACGACTATATAGTCGTGCACACGACCCCGAGCCTACGCTGGCCCGCCGTTGACATGTTCGACGACTATAGGTTCGTCCTCACGACCTCGGGACTAGATTGGCCCGCTACCGTCATGTCCGACGACTATAGGGTCGTCCCCACGACCACGGGCCAAAGTTGGCCAGCCGCCGAAATGTCCGACGACTATACGGTCGTCCCCACGACCCTGATCCTAAGTTAGCCCGCTACCGACATGTCCGACGACTATAGGGTCGTCCCCACGACCACGGGCCAAAGTTGGCCTGCCGCCAAAATGTCCGACGACTGTAGGGTCGTCCCCGCGACCACGGGACTAGATTGGCCCGCCACCGCCATGTCCGACGACAATAGGGTCGTCCCCACGACCCCGGGACTAGGTTGACCTGCCGCCAACATGTCCGACGACTATAGGGTCGTTCCCATGACCCCGGGACTAGATTGGCCCGCCACCGTCATGTCCGACGACTACATGGTCGTCCAAACGACCCCGGGAATAGATTGCCCCGCCATCGTTATTTCCGACGACTATAGGGTCGTCCCCACGACCACGGACCAAAGTTGGCCAGCCGCCGACATATCCGACGACTATAGGGTCGTCCCCATGACCTCGGGACTAGATTGGCCCGCCACCATCATGTCCGATGACTATAGGGTCGACCCCACGACCCCGGGAGTTGATTGCCCCGCCACCGTTATTTCTGACGACTATAGGGTCGTCCCCACGACCACGGACCAAAGTTGGACAGCCGCCGACATATCCGACGACTATAGGGTCGTCCCCATGACCCCGGGACTAGGTTGGCCCGCCGCCGACTTGTCCGACGACTATAGGGTCGTCCCCACGACCACGGGACTAGATTGGCCCGCCACCGTCTAGTCCGACGACTATAGGGTCGTCCCCACGACGACGGGCCAAAGTAGGCCTGCCGCCGAAATGTCCGACGACTGTAGGGTCGTCCCCGCGACCACGGGACTAGATTGGCCCCCCACCGCCATGTCCGACGACAATAGGGTCGTCCCCACGACCCCGGGACTAGGTTGACCTGCCGCCAACATGTCCAACGACTATAGGGTCGTCCCAACGACCACGGGCCAAAGTTGGCCGGCCGCCGAAATATCCGACGACTATAGGGTCGTTCCCACAACCCCGGGACTAGATTGGCCCGCCACCGTCATGTCCGACGACTATAGGGTCGTCCCCACGACCCCGGGCCAATAATGGCCAATCACCGACATGTCCGATGACTATAGGGTCGTCCCCACGACCACGGACCAAAGTTGGCCAGCCGCCGACATATCCGACGACTATAGGGTCGTCCCCATGACCCCGGGACTAGGTTGGCCCGCCGCCGACTTGTCCGACGACTATAGGGTCGTCCCCACGACCACGGGACTAGATTGGCCCGCCACCGTCTAGTCCGACGACTATAGGGTCGTCCCCACGACGACGGGCCAAAGTAGGCCTGCCGCCGAAATGTCCGACGACTGTAGGGTCGTCCCCGCGACCACGGGACTAGATTGGCCCGCCACCGCCATGTCCGACGACAATAGGGTCGTCCCCACGACCCCGGGACTAGGTTGACCTGCCGCCAACATGTCCAACGACTATAGGGTCGTCCCAACGACCACGGGCCAAAGTTGGCCGGCCGCCGAAATATCCGACGACTATAGGGTCGTTCCCACAACCCCGGGACTAGATTGGCCCGCCACCGTCATGTCCGACGACTATAGGGTCGTCCCCACGACCCCGGGCCAAAGCTGGCAAGCCGCCGACATGTCCGACGACTATAGGGTCGTCCCCACGACCCCGGGCCAATAATGGCCAATCACCGACATGTCCGATGACTATAGGGTCGTCCCCACGACCACGGACCAAAGTTGGCCAGCCGCCGACATATCCGACGACTATAGGGTCGTCCCCATGACCTCGGGACTAGATTGGCCCGCCACCATCATGTCCGACGACTATAGGGTCGACCCCACGACCCCGGGAGTTGATTGCCCCGCCACCGTTATTTCTGACGACTATAGGGTCGTCCCCACGACCACGGACAAAAGTTGGACAGCCGCCGACATATCCGACGACTATAGGGTCGTCCCCATGACCCCGGGACTAGGTTGGCCCGCCGCCGACTTGTCCGACGACTATAGGGTCGTCCCCACGACCCCGGGTGCAGGTTGGCCAGCCGCCGACTTGTCCGACCACTATAGGGTCGTCCCCACGACCCCGGGCACATTTCGCAAGTCGCCGACATATCCCCACAATCCCGGGACTAGATTATTATTATTATTATTATTATTAAATGTCTTTATTCACCATTACAACTAAAATTACAATGGCGAATAGGCGAGGTTCAGCATTAACTGCTGCTCTACAACCTAACCTAACCTAACCTAAAATACAATAAAATAAGATAAAATAAATTATGAATAAGATAAGAATAAGAATAAGCCGATTACATAGGAAACCTCGAGAGGATGAAAGAACGAGCACTAGGTTTAAATGAAGCAAACGATGATAGGGAACGTATATTAGAAGGAATGGAGTTATAATAATAGGAAGATATGTAGGAGAAGGACGCAGTGAATTTATAAGAACGATGGTGCGGCACAGACAAATCAAAACAGCGTCTCGTTGTCATAGAGCCGCTAGAGTGCATTGACAAATTAGAGCGAAGCAGTTCATACAGATACCTCGGGGTACCTGTCGGAAGTATTTTATAGACAAGACAGCAGAGATGAAAAATCCATCTCTGCTTCATCTTTAGCCAGCCAGAACGTTGGAAAGAAGGCGTTATGTGGTCGTACTTACGAACATTATAAGAGAAACGGAGACATGAGTTTTGCACACGTTGTACAACAGACAAAAGTGAAGAGGAGAGACACGGACCGTACACTACATCAGCATAATCAAAGATGGAGATGATTAAGGCTTGACACAACAAGAGCTTCGTGTTAGTAGATAATATACGACGTGAAGGGTAAAGGAGACGCATGCGAGAGAAGGCAGATCGACACAACACAGCAACATGACGGTCAAAACACCAATGGGGATCAAAGGTCACACCTAAATTTTTTAATGCAGGTTGTACACCAAGGACAGAGGAGCCAAAAGAAATGTCGAAAGAGGACAGGTTACTAAGGAAAATAGGAGAACCAGCAACTAAGACAGTGGTTTTGACAGGATTTAACTGGAGACCGTGAGAGTCAGACCAGTGTATAAGTCGACGTAAATCAGCTTCAATTTCTGCTTTGGCTAGATCAGCACAGCTGGGATCAAAAACCTTGATAAGCTGGGTGTCATCCGCATACATATAAACTTGACAGTGATTACAGACTGCAGGCAAATCGCACACATAGACACTGAACAGAAGCGGACCTAGCACAGAGCCTTGCGGAACTCCACTAGAATTCTGTCTAATAGTCGAAGTTAGAGGTAAGGAGCGTTTAAGCACCACCTGCTGAGTGCGCGGTGAGAGATAGGATTTAAGAAACGATAAGGCGCTAGGCGACAGACCAAGATAGCCTAACTTGGCACACAGCAAGTCGTGATCAATTGTATCAAACGCCTTTGAGAAATCCAGAGACGTGATACAAGTTAAGCGACGCGAGTCAAACGCACGAAGTACAGTGTCCGAGATGTGAAGCAAGGCAGTGCTCGTACTATAACCTCTACGAAAGCCCGATTGGAAAGGCGGAATAGCGCTGCAAGAGTCAAAGTACCTCACCAGTTGCGCAAGACAAAGTTTTTCAAGAACCTTGGACAGGAAAGGCGTAAGAGAAATAGGACGAAGAGAATCAAGGGTGGTGGCATTAGCCGTCTTAGGAATAGGATAGACAAAAGAATGCTTCCAAGCAGCGGGGAACGACCCGGATAGGACAGCAGAATTGAAGATATGCAGGAGAGAATCAAGACAGTAAGGAACACAATTAAGTATCATGCTGCCAGAAATATCATAGGGGTTGGAGGAGGTAAGCTTTATGCCTTTGAAAACAGAGAAAAGATCGCCAAGTGAGAAAGGTGTAAAAGTAAAGCTAGAGGAAGAAGAGGACTCATGTGACTGAGATGAGTAATAGGAAATGAGCTCGGGAGACGCAGAGATAGAAGGTAGAGAATCAAGGAAGTGATCGTTAATTGCAGAGGGATCCGGAAAGGAATCAGAGACAGAGGAGGAATGTGATGATTTGTGAAACCCAGCAGTAGAAAGAGAGTGCCAGAAACTCTTAGGGGAGCCGAAGCGGGAGAGATTCTTGAAATATAATCGCTTCTCCGTACGAATAGAGGAATTTGCGAGGTTCCGAAGTAATTTATAATAATCCCAAGCAGCTGCCGCTCCAGATCTCCTATACTTCGTCAGTGCATGATTACGGAGGCTCATAAGTTTTTTGACGGTAGGTGTGAGCCAAGGCAAGGGAGTCTTCGAGACACGCACTAGACGTACAGGCGCGAACTGATCAAATAAAGCAGTAATTATCGTAGTAAACGCTTCAACTTTGGAGTCCACAGTATCCAAGTTATGGATATACTCCCAATTGACCTGCTCAGCAGCGATACGGAAGCGCTCAACAGGGACACTTTTTAGGTCTCGACTCAAAACGTAACGCTGTCGCATACGTGACTTAGGAATATCAAAGAGCCCATAAATTAGGCAGTGATCACTAATGTGACTTATGTCGTATACACCCGACGAGACGACTTCCACATCCCTGCTGACCAAGATCAGGTCCAGCAAGGTCGATGAAGTTTGCGTAATCCGCGTTGGCTCAGCAATGATTTGTTTTAAAGAAATAATAGACATTATACTATGAATGTAATGTAAATCGGAATTGCTGGTGTTATTGAAGTTGACATTAAAATCGCCTAGGCATACTATGCGATCGACGTAGCAAGAAACATCAGTTAGAAAAAGTTCCAAATTCTTTAAAGACGTGATCGGACAGCTAGGCGGCCGGTAAACAGAAAGTATTGCCAGACGACTCCGATTTACACTTATAAGAGCACCAGATACATCAAGTAAGCTGTTGGAAAAAAGGTTGTCGGAAAACGTATTGAAGATACTAGAGCAATGAAAGCTAGACTTAGTATATAGAGCCGTACCTCCTCCTCGAGAGAGGGAGTCAGAGCACCGGTCAGAACGAATAAGTACATATCCAGGTATAGATAAAGACACGGAGTTATCCGCGCTACGCAGCCAGGTTTCACTAAGCGCAATAACATCGAAATTGTGGTCATGCAAGAGATCAGTTAAGCCAGAGAAGTGAAAAGTCAGAGAACGAACATTTATATGCGCAACAGAGAGAGAGCTAGGATTAGCACGTAGAATATCCGAGAGCGTAGAGGAGACAGTAGAGTTGACCATAGGCGCAGCAGCAAGCGACGAGATCTCCGCCGAGGAAGAAAAAGAGATAGATGCCGTAGACCCCATAGAAGATAAGCTACGTAGATCACAGGAAGAGAGTCCAGAAGAAGGTCCAATAGGTTGCCGGTTATTACGATGCGCAGTCACTAGGTGGTTAGCGTAAGTGGAAATAATGTTAGAAAGCGAGGCGTCGCCCGATGACAGGTCAGAAGAGTCAGCATCGGTGGAGGCTGGCGTAGCAGGCGACGAGAGCAGTGGACTGTGCGAGCTGGAAGCCATCAACCAGGAGCATGATTCCGCTGAAGCCGACCGGGAAAATGATCCAGTGCGATTTTGAAGGCCTGGCGAAGAGCGTCATTGAAGAAGAGGAGGATTTCCGGCAGAATGTGCAAGAGAGGGTGTGAAGTGCTGTGTCTGCAGCTGTGGCTGTAAAGAGTGGGCCTGCATCGAGTCAACCAGTAGCCCGGAAGAAGAGAAGAGCTGCTGCGTAGAAGAGATGCCCGGTGCGTGGGAATTATTGGAATCAGTTTCAGTTTGGAGCCCCAACTGAACCATTTGAGGAAACTGCTGCGGCGAGGCATATTTGAACGGCCGCGAATTATCGTTCACTTTAACGAATACAACTCCCCGCTTCATCCACACGTAACTGCAATTATGTGTTTTGCCCAAAGCCTTGGCCTCCGCCAGTCTGCGTCTTTCCTCTTTAGTAGAGCGCTCGTTGATAAAAACTAGCGTCTTCGGCCATGGAGGATGGATGTCCGACGCCAAGAGGTCCTTCCGATTCTTCTTGCCCATCAGCCACGCGTCCCTTGTAAAAGTAGATAAGAATCGCATCGTAATGGGCCGAGCCATGTTCGCTTTAGCCCTGATTCTGGCAAAGTGGGCGAAATCGGTTGGAGAGCAGGGAACACTGATAGCAGCGGCCACACAAGAAATCGTATGTTGTAGATTTTCGTTCGGCACCTCTGGGACACCCGTGATGATCAGCTCAAAGTCCCTATTGGCCGAAGCAAGACTTTCAAGACGCCGGGCTATGTCCTGCGACGGAGGAAGCATATCCTCTGGGAAGGTCGAGATCTTGTTTTCAAGACGCGCTATCCTCTGATCCTGCTGTGCGCTCTGCGTTACAAGAGATTGCTGCGATGCAGTGATGGAATCGACCCGGCTTGTTAAGTCCCCCACAATAACTTTCATCTCAGCGAATTCAGCGAGACATTGATCCAGCTTCTTATTCACCTGAGCAAGCCCGCCGAGTTTCACGTTAATATCGGCAAGTATGTCCTGAAAGGACGACGAATTGTGATTATCAGTCTGAACGAGGGGCAAATTGACAGTACGAGATGAGGAGCCAGACTGTGAAGCAATCGGTGACCTGGAACCTGTGACAGCATAGTTTATGCCGCAAGCTGCGCAGGTACCAGATTTCGGCAGAAATTTTGAGCACTTCTTGCAACGATTCATCCTGTAAAGTACACAGCTGTCCCAGTCGATCAAGAAGGAAGAAGAATTCAGCGAATGCCACTAGATGTCCTTCGTTTCTGTATATAATGCCTTTAGAGACAGTGACGACACAGAGACACGAACAGCGGTGCAAAAACTCCGAAACAATAGACGTAACGGCTCGGTAAATTGGATCAAGACGAAGACCGAAGGAGCAAAATCACTTAATTTAGCACTTAGGATAGATTCAGAAGCGAGACCCGGCGGCTAGCACCTTATGAGCACACGAACTAAATTTAGGCACAGCACAATTAGTTGAGCGACAGAACCAATACAGAAAATCACGATTAGCAGCGAGAGCGAGATAAACCGCGTGCACCTTGACTGACAGTAGCGGACGACACCGTCATGTCCGACGACTATAGGGTCGTCCCCACGACCCCGGGCACATTTGTCAAGCCGCCGACATGTCCCCACAACCCCGGGACTAGATTGGCCCGCCACCGTCATGTCCGACGACTATAGGGCCGTCCCCACGACCCCAGGTCCAGGTTGGCCAGCCGCCGAAATGTCCGACGACTAAACAGTCGTCCCCACGACCACGGGCCAAAGTTGGCCAGCCGCCGACATGTCCGATGACTATAGGGTCGTCCCCACGACCCTGGGACTAGATTGGCCCGCCACCGTCATGTCCGACGACTATAGGGTCGTCCCCACGACTCCGGACCAAAGTTTGCAAGCTGCCGACTTGTCCGACGACTATAGGGTCGTCCCCACGACCGCGGGACTAGGTTGGCCCGCCACCGTCATGTCCGACGACTATAGGGCCGTCCCCACGACCCCAGGTCCAGGTTGGCCAGCCGCCGAAATGTCCGACGACTAAACAGTCGTCCCCACGACCACGGGCCAAAGTTGGCCAGCCGCCGACATGTCCGATGACTATAGGGTCGTCCCCACGAACCTGGGACTAGATTGGCCCGCCACCGCCATGTTCGACGACTATAGGGTCGTCCCCACGACCCTGGGACTAGATTGGCCCGCCACCGTCATGTCCGACGACTATAGGGTCGTCCCCACGACCGCAGGACTAGGTTGGCCCACCGCCGACTTGTCCGACGACTATAGAGTCGTCCCCACGACCCCGGGACTAGGATACAACAGCCGCCAACATGTCCGACGACAATAGGGTCGTCCCCACGACCCCGGGTCTAGGTTGGCCAGCCGCCGAAATGTCCGACGACTAAACAGTCGTCCCCGCGACCACGGGCCAAAGTTGGCCAGCCGCCGACATGTCCGATGACTATAGGGTCGTCCCCACGACCCTGGGACTAGATTGGCCCGCCACCGTCATGTTCGACGACTATAGGGTCGTCCCCACGACCCTGGGACTAGATTGGCCCGCCACCGTCATGTCCGACGACTATAGGGTCGTCCCCAAGACCCCGGGCCAAAGTTGGCAAGCCGCCGACATGTCCGACGACTATAGGGTCGTCCCCACGACCCTGGGACTAGATTGGCCCGCCGCCGACATGTCCGACGACTATACGGTCGACCCCACGACCCCGGGAGTTGATTGCCCCGCCACCGTTATTTCTGACGACTATAGGGTCGTCCCCACGACCACGGACCAAAGTTGGACAGCCGCCGACATATCCGACGACTATAGGGTCGTCCCCACAACCCCGGGACTAGGTTGGCCCGCCGCCGACTTGTCCGACGACTATAGAGTCGTCCCCACGACCCCCGGACTAGGTTGGCCAGCCGCCGACTTGTCCGACCACTATTGGGTCGTCCCCATGACCTCGGGACTAGATTGGCCCGCCACCATCATGTCCGACGACTATAGGGTCGTCCCCACGACCACGGACCAAAGTTGGACAGCCGCCGACATATCCGACGACTATAGGGTCGTCCCCATGACCCCGGGACTAGGTTGGCCCGCCGCCGACTTGTCCGACGACTATAGGGTCGTCCCCACGACCACGGGACTAGATTGGCCCGCCACCGTCTAGTCCGACGACTATAGGGTCGTCCCCACGACGACGGGCCAAAGTAGGCCAGCCGCCGACATATCCGACGACTATAGGGTCGTCCCCACAACCCCGGGACTAGGTTGGCCCGCCGCCGACTTGTCCGACGACTATAGAGTCGTCCCCACGACCCCCGGACTAGGTTGGCCAGCCGCCGACTTGTCCGACCACTATAGGGTCGTCCCCATGACCTCGGGACTAGATTGGCCCGCCACCATCATGTCCGACGACTATAGGGTCGACCCCACGACCCCGGGAGTTGATTGCCCCGCCACCGTTATTTCTGACGACTATAGGGTCGTCCCCACGACCACGGACAAAAGTTGGACAGCCGCCGACATATCCGACGACTATAGGGTCGTCCCCATGACCCCGGGACTAGGTTGGCCCGCCGCCGACTTGTCCGACGACTATAGGGTCGTCCCCACGACCCCGGGTGCAGGTTGGCCAGCCGCCGACATGTCCGACGACTATAGGGTCGTCCCCACGACCCCGGGTGCAGGTTGGCCAGCCGCCGACATGTCCGACGACTATAGGGTCGTCCCCACGACCCCGGGCAAAAGTTGGCCAGCCGCCGACATGTCCAACGACTATAGAGTCGTCCCCACGACACCGGGCCAAAGTTGGCCAGCCGCCGACATGTCCGACGACTATAGGGTCGTCCCCACGACCCCGGGCCAATGTTGGCCAGCCGCCGACATGTCCGACGACTATAGGGTCGTCCACCACGACCTCGGGACTAGATTGGCCCGCTACCGTCATGTCCGACGATTATAGGGTCGTCCCCACGACCCCGAGCCAACGTTGGCCAGCCGTCGACATGTTCGACGACTATAGGGTCGTCCCCACGACCCTGATCCTAAGTTAGCCCGTGGCCGTCATGTCCGACGACTATATAGTCGTGCACACGACCCCGAGCCTACGCTGGCCCGCCGTTGACATGTTCGACGACTATAGGTTCGTCCTCACGACCTCGGGACTAGATTGGCCCGCTACCGTCATGTCCGACGACTATAGGGTCGTCCCCACGACCACGGGCCAAAGTTGGCCAGCCGCCGAAATGTCCGACGACTATACGGTCGTCCCCACGACCCTGATCCTAAGTTAGCCCGCTACCGACATGTCCGACGACTATAGGGTCGTCCCCACGACCACGGGCCAAAGTTGGCCTGCCGCCGAAATGTCCGACGACTGTAGGGTCGTCCCCGCGACCACGGGACTAGATTGGCCCGCCACCGTCATGTCCGACGACTACATGGTCGTCCAAACGACCCCGGGAATAGATTGCCCCGCCATCGTTATTTCCGACGACTATAGGGTCGTCCCCACGACCACGGACCAAAGTTGGCCAGCCGCCGACATATCCGACGACTATAGGGTCGTCCCCACGACCCCGGGCACATTTGTCAAGCCGCCGACATGTCCCCACAACCCCGGGACTAGATTGGCCCGCCACCGTCATGTCCGACGACTATAGGGCCGTCCCCACGACCCCAGGTCCAGGTTGGCCAGCCGCCGAAATGTCCGACGACTAAACAGTCGTCCCCACGACCACGGGCCAAAGTTGGCCAGCCGCCGACATGTCCGATGACTATAGGGTCGTCCCCACGACCCTGGGACTAGATTGGCCCGCCACCGTCATGTCCGACGACTATAGGGTCGTCCCCACGACTCCGGACCAAAGTTTGCAAGCTGCCGACTTGTCCGACGACTATAGGGTCGTCCCCACGACCGCGGGACTAGGTTGGCCCGCCACCGTCATGTCCGACGACTATAGGGCCGTCCCCACGACCCCAGGTCCAGGTTGGCCAGCCGCCGAAATGTCCGACGACTAAACAGTCGTCCCCACGACCACGGGCCAAAGTTGGCCAGCCGCCGACATATCCGATGACTATAGGGTCGTCCCCACGAACCTGGGACTAGATTGGCCCGCCACCGCCATGTTCGACGACTATAGGGTCGTCCCCACGACCCTGGGACTAGATTGGCCCGCCACCGTCATGTCCGACGACTATAGGGTCGTCCCCACGACCGCAGGACTAGGTTGGCCCACCGCCGACTTGTCCGACGACTATAGAGTCGTCCCCACGACCCCGGGACTAGGATACAACAGCCGCCAACATGTCCGACGACAATAGGGTCGTCCCCACGACCCCGGGTCTAGGTTGGCCAGCCGCCGAAATGTCCGACGACTAAACAGTCGTCCCCGCGACCACGGGCCAAAGTTGGCCAGCCGCCGACATGTCCGATGACTATAGGGTCGTCCCCACGACCCTGGGACTAGATTGGCCCGCCACCGTCATGTTCGACGACTATAGGGTCGTCCCCACGACCCTGGGACTAGATTGGCCCGCCACCGTCATGTCCGACGACTATAGGGTCGTCCCCAAGACCCCGGGCCAAAGTTGGCAAGCCGCCGAAATGTCCGACGACTATAGGGTCGTCCCCACGACCCTGGGACTAGATTGGCCCGCCGCCGACATGTCCGACGACTATAGGGTCGTCCCCACGACCCCGGGCCAAAGATGTCCAGCCGCCGTCTTGTCCGACGACTATAGGGTCGTCCCCACGACACCGGGACTAGATTGGCCCGCCACCGTCATGTCCAACGACTATAGGGTCGTCCCCACAACCACGGGCCAAAGTTGGCCAGCCGCCGACATTTCCGACGACTATAGAGTCGTCCCCACGACACCGGGCCAAAGTTGGCCAGCCGCCGACATGTCCGACGACTATAGGGTCGTCCCCACGACCCCGGGACAAGGTTGGCCCGCCGCCGACTTGTCCGACGACTATAGGGTCGTACCCACGACCCCGGGACTAGATTGGCCCGCCACCGTCATGTCCAACGACTATAGGGTCGTCCCCACAACCACGGGCCAAAGTTGGCCAGCCGCCGACATTTCCGACGACTATAGAGTCGTCCCCACGACACCGGGCCAAAGTTGGCCAGCCGCCGACATGTCCGACGACTATAGGGTCGTCCCCACGACCCCGGGCCAAAGATGTCCAGCCGCCATCTTGTCCGACGACTATAGGGTCTTACCCACGACCCCGGGACTAGATTGGCCCGCCACCGCCATGTCCAACGACTATAGGGTCGTCCCCACAACCACGGGCCAAAGTTGGCCAGCCGCCGACATTTCCGACGACTATAGAGTCGTCCCCACGACACCGGGCCAAAGTTGGCCAGCCGCCGACATGTCCGACGACTATAGGGTCGTCCCCACGAACCCGGGCCAAAGTTGGCCAGCCGCCGACATGTCCGACGACTATAGGGTCGTCCCCACGACCTCGGGTCTAGATTGGCCCGCTACCGTCATGTCCGAAGACTATAGGGTCGTCCCCACGACACCGGTCCAAAGTTGGCCAGCCGCCGACATGTCCGACGACTATAGGGTCGTCCCCACGAACCCGGGCCAAAGTTGGCAAGCCGCCGAAATGTCCGACGACTATAGGGTCGTCCCTACGACCCCGGGGCTAGATTGGCCCGCCACCGTCATGTCCAACGATTATAGGGTCGTCCCCACGACCCCGGGCCAAAGTTGGCCAGCCGCCGACATGTCCGACGACTATAGGGTCGTCCCCACGACCCCGAGACTAGATTGGCCCGCCACCGTCATGTCCGACGACAATAGGGTCGTCCCCACGACCCCGGGCCAAAGTTGGCCAGCCGCCGACATGTCCGACGACTATAGGGTCGTCCCCACGACCCCGAGACTAGATTGGCCCGCCACCGTCATGTCCGACGACAATAGGGTCGTCCCCTCGACCCCGGGTCTAGGTTGGCCAGCCGCCGACTTGTCCGACGACTATAGGGTCGTACCCACGGCCCCGGGCCAAAGTTGGCAAGCCGCCGAAATGTCCGACGACTATAGGGTCGTCCCCACGACCCCGGGCCAAAGTTGGCCAGCCGCCGACATTTCCGACGACTATAGAGTCGTCCCCACGACACCGGGCCAAAGTTGGCCAGCCGCCGACATGTCCGACGACTATAGGGTCGTCCCCACGACCCCGGGACAAAGTTGGCCCGCCGCCGACTTGTCCGACGACTATAGGGTCGTACCCACGACCCCGGGACTAGATTGGCCCGACACCGTCATGTCCGACGACTATAGGGTCGTACCCACGAGTACGGGCCAAAGTTGGCCAGCCGGCGACATGTCCGACGACTATAGGGTCGTCCCTACGACCCCGGGACTAGGTTGGCCCGCCGCAGACTTCTCCGACGACTATAGGGTCGTCCCCACGACCCCGGGCCAAAGTTGGCAAGCCGTCGAAATGTCCGACGACTGTAGGGTCGTCCCCACGACCTCGGGTCTAGATTGGCCCGCTACCGTCATGTCCGAAGACTATAGGGTCGTCCCCACGACACCGGTCCAAAGTTGGCCAGCCGCCGACATGTCCGACGACTATAGGGTCGTCCCCACGAACCCGGGCCAAAGTTGGCAAGCCGCCGAAATGTCCGACGACTATAGGGTCGTCCCTACGACCCCGGGGCTAGATTGGCCCGCCACCGTCATGTCCAACGATTATAGGGTCGTCCCCACGACCCCGGGCCAAAGTTGGCCAGCCGCCGACATGTCCGACGACTATAGGGTCGTCCCCACGACCCCGAGACTAGATTGGCCCGCCACCGTCATGTCCGACGACAATAGGGTCGTCCCCACGACCCCGGGCCAAAGTTGGCCAGCCGCCGACATGTCCGACGACTATAGGGTCGTCCCCACGACCCCGAGACTAGATTGGCCCGCCACCGTCATGTCCGACGACAATAGGGTCGTCCCCTCGACCCCGGGTCTAGGTTGGCCAGCCGCCGACTTGTCCGACGACTATAGGGTCGTACCCACGACCCCGGGACTAGGCTGACAAGCCGCCAACATGTCCGACGACTATAGGTTCGTCCCCACGACCCCGGGCCAAAGATGTCCAGCCGCCGTCTTGTCCGACGACTATAGGGTCGTCCCCACGACCCCGGGACTAGATTGGCCCGCCACCGTCATGTCCAACGACTATAGGGTCGTCCCCACAACCACGGGCCAAAGTTGGCCAGCCGCCGACATGTCCAACGACTATAGGGTCGTCCCCACGACCACGGGCCAAAGTTGACCAGCCGCCGACATGTCCGACGACTATTGGATCGTCCCCACGACCCCGGGCCAAAGTTGGCAAGCCGCCGACATGTCCGACGACTATAGGGTCGTCCCCACGACCTCGGGACTAGGTTGGCCACCCGCCGACATGTCCGACGACTATAGGGTCGTCCCCACGACCCCGGGTCTAGGTTGGCCAGCCGCCGACATATCCGACGAATATAGAGTCGTCCCCACGACACCGGGCCAAAGTTGGCCAGCCGCCGACATGTCCGACGACTATTGGGTCGTCCCCACGACACCGCGCCAAAGTTGGCCAGCCGCCGACATGTCCGACGACAATCGGATCGTCCCCACGACCACGCGCCAATGTTGGCCAGCCGCCGACATGTCCGACGACTTTTGGATCGTCCCCACGACCACGGGCCAAAGTTGGCCAGCCGCCGACATGTCCGACGACTATAGGGTCGTCCCCACGACCCCGGGACTAGATTGGTCCGCCACCGTCATGTCCGACGACTATAGGGTCGTCCCCACGACCCCGGGCCAAAGTTGGCAAGCCGCCGAAATGTCCGACGACTGTAGGGTCGTCCCCACGACCCCGGGACTAGATTGGCCCGCCACCGTCAAGTCCGACGACCTCGGGACTAGGTTGGTCAGCCGCCGACATGTCCGACGACCATAGGGTCGCCCCCACGACCTCGGGCCAATTTTGGCCAGCCGCCGACATGTCCGACGACTATAGGGTCGTCCCCACGACCCCGGGCCAAAGTTGGCAAGCCGCCGAAATGTCCGACGACTGTAGGGTCGTCCCCACGACCCCGGGAATAGATTGGCCGGCCACCGTCAAGTCCGACGACTATAGGGTCGTCCCCACGACCCCGGGCCAAAGTTGGCAAGCCGCCAACATGTCCGACGACTATAGGGTCGTCCTCACGACCCCGGGACAAGGTTGGCCCGCCGCCGACTTGTCCGACGACTATAGGATCGTACCCACGACCCCGGGACTAGGCTGACAACCCGCCAACATGTCCGACGACTATAGGGTCGTCCCCACGACCCCGGGCCAAAGATGTCCATCCGCCATCTTGTCCGACGACTATAGGGTCTTACCCACGACCCCGGGACTAGATTGGCCCGCCACCGTCATGTCCAACGACTATAGAGTCGTCCCCACGACACCGGGCCAAAGTTGGCCAGCCGCCGACATGTCCGACGACTATAGGGTCGTCCCCACGACCCCGGGCCAAAGATGTCCAGCCGCCATCTTGTCCGACGACTATAGGGTCTTACCCACGACCCCGGGACTAGATTGGCCCGCCACCGTCATGTCCAACGACTATAGGGTCGTCCCCACAACCACGGGCCAAAGTTGGCCAGCCGCCGACATTTCCGACGACTATAGAGTCGTCCCCACGACACCGGGCCAAAGTTGGCCAGCCGCCGACATGTCCGACGACTATAGGGTCGTACCCACGACCCCGGGGCTAGGCTGACAAGCCGCCAACATGTCCGACGACTATAGGGTCGTCCCCACGACCCCGGGCCAAAGTTGGTCAGCCGCCGAAATGTCCGACGACTATAGGGTCGTCCCCACGACCCCGGGACTAGATTGGCCCGCCACCGTCATGTCCGACGACTATAGGGTCGTCCCCACGACCCCGGGCCAAAGTTGGCAAGCCGTCGAAATGTCCGACGACTGTAGGGTCGTACCCACGACCCAGGGACTAGGCTGACAAGCCGCCAACATGTCCGACGAGTATAGGGTCGCCCCCACGACCCCGGGCCAAAGTTGGCCAGCCGCCGACATGTCCGACGACTATAGGGTCGTCCCCACGACCTCGGGTCTAGATTGGCCCGCTACCGTCATGTCCGAAGACTATAGGGTCGTCCCCACGACACCGGCCCAAAGTTGGCCAGCCGCCGACATGTCCGACGACTATAGGGTCGTCCCCACGAACCCGGGCCAAAGTTGGCAAGCCGCCGAAATGTCCGACGACTATAGGGTCGTCCCCACGACCCCGGGACTAGGTTGGCCAGCCGCCGACATGTCCGACGACTATAGGGTCGCCCCGACGACCCCGGGCCAATGTTGGCCAATCGCCAACATGTCCGACGACTATAGGGTCGTCCCTACGACCCCGGGACTAGATTGGCCCGCCACCGTCATGTCCAACGATTATAGGGTCGTCCCCACGACCCCGGGCCAAAGTTGGCCAGCCGCCGACATGTCCGACGACTATAGGGTCGTCCCCACGACCCCGAGACTAGATTGGCCCGCCACCGTCATGTCCGACGACAATAGGGTCGTCCCGTCGACCCCGGGTCTAGGTTGGCCAGCCGCCGACTTGTCCGACGACTATAGGGTCGTACCCACGACCCCGGGACTAGGCTGACAAGCCGCCAACATGTCCGACGACTATAGGGTCGTCCCCACGACCCCGGGCCAAAGATGTCCAGCCGCCGTCTTGTCCGACGACTATAGGGTCGTCCCCACGACACCGGGACTAGATTGGCCCGCCACCGTCATGTCCAACGACTATAGGGTCGTCCCCACAACCACGGGCCAAAGTTGGCCAGCCGCCGACATTTCCGACGACTATAGAGTCGTCCCCACGACACCGGGCCAAAGTTGGCCAGCCGCCGACATGTCCGACGACTATAGGGTCGTCCCCACGACCCCGGGACAAGGTTGGCCCGCCGCCGACTTGTCCGACGACTATAGGGTCGTACCCACGACCCCGGGACTAGATTGGCCCGCCACCGTCATGTCCAACGACTATAGGGTCGCCCCCACAACCACGGGCCAAAGTTGGCCAGCCGCCGACATTTCCGACGACTATAGAGTCGTCCCCACGACACCGGGCCAAAGTTGGCCAGCCGCCGACATGTCCGACGACTATAGGGTCGTCCCCACGACCCCGAGACTAGATTGGCCCGCCACCGTCATGTCCGACGACAATAGGGTCGTCCCCACGACCCCGGGCCAAAGATGGCCAGCCGCCGACATGTCCGACGACTATAGGGTCGTCCCCACGACCCCGAGACTAGATTGGCCCGCCACCGTCATGTCCGACGACAATAGGGTCGTCCCCTCGACCCCGGGTCTAGGTTGGCCAGCCGCCGACTTGTCCGACGACTATAGGGTCGTACCCACGACCCCGGGACTAGGCTGACAAGCCGCCAACATGTCCGACGACTATAGGTTCGTCCCCACGACCCCGGGCCAAAGATGTCCAGCCGCCGTCTTGTCCGACGACTATAGGGTCGTCCCCACGACCCCGGGACTAGATTGGCCCGCCACCGTCATGTCCAACGACTATAGGGTCGTCCCCACAACCACGGGCCAAAGTTGGCCAGCCGCCGACATGTCCAACGACTATAGGGTCGTCCCCACGACCACGGGCCAAAGTTGACCAGCCGCCGACATGTCCGACGACTATTGGATCGTCCCCACGACCCCGGGCCAAAGTTGGCAAGCCGCCGACATGTCCGACGACTATAGGGTCGTCCCCACGACCTCGGGACTAGGTTGGCCACCCGCCGACATGTCCGACGACTATAGGGTCGTCCCCACGACCCCGGGTCTAGGTTGGCCAGCCGCCGACATATCCGACGAATATAGAGTCGTCCCCACGACACCGGGCCAAAGTTGGCCAGCCGCCGACATGTCCGACGACTATTGGGTCGTCCCCACGACACCGGGCCAAAGTTGGCCAGCCGCCGACATGTCCGACGACAATCGGATCGTCCCCACGACCACGCGCCAATGTTGGCCAGCCGCCGACATGTCCGACGACTTTTGGATCGTCCCCACGACCACGGGCCAAAGTTGGCCAGCCGCCGACATGTCCGACGACTATAGGGTCGTCCCCACGACCCCGGGACTAGATTGGTCCGCCACCGTCATGTCCGACGACTATAGGGTCGTCCCCACGACCCCGGGCCAAAGTTGGCAAGCCGCCGAAATGTCCGACGACTGTAGGGTCGTCCCCACGACCCCGGGACTAGATTGGCCCGCCACCGTCAAGTCCGACGACCTCGGGACTAGGTTGGTCAGCCGCCGACATGTCCGACGACTATAGGGTCGCCCCCACGACCTCGGGCCCATTTTGGCCAGCCGCCGACATGTCCGACGACTATAGGGTCGTCCCCACGACCCCGGGCCAAAGTTGGCAAGCCGCCGAAATGTCCGACGACTGTAGGGTCGTCCCCACGACCCCGGGAATAGATTGGCCGGCCACCGTCAAGTCCGACGACTATAGGGTCGTCCCCACGACCTCGGGACTAGATTGGCCCGCCACCGTCAAGTCCGACGACTATAGGGTCGTCCCCACGACCCCGGGCCAAAGTTGGCAAGCCGCCGAAATGTCCGACGACTGTAGGGTCATCCCCGCAACCCCGGGACTAGATTGGCCCGCCACCGTCAAGTCCGACGACTATAGGGTCGTCCCCACGACCCCGGGCCAAAGTTGGCAAGCCGCCGAAATATCCGACGACTGTAGGATCGTCCCCACGACCCCCGGACTAGATTGGCCCGCCACCATCATGTCCAACGACTATCGGATCGTCCCCACGAACACGGGCCAAAGTTGGCCAGCCGCCGACATGTCCGACGACTATTGGGTCGTCCCCACGACACCGGGCCAAAGTTGGCCAGCCGCTGACATGTCCGACGACTAAAGGGTCGTCCCCACGACCCCGGGACAAGGTTGGCCCGCCGCCGACATGTCCGACGACTATTGGGTCGTCCCCACGACACCGGGCCAAAGTTGGCCAGCCGCTGACATGTCCAACGACTATGGGGTCGTCCCCACGACCACGGGCCAAAGTTGACCAGCCGCCAACATGTCCGACGGCTATTGGATCGTCCCCACGACCCCGGGCCAAAGTTGGCAAGCCGCCGAAATGTCCGACGACTATAGGGTCGTCCCCACGACCCCGGGCCAAAGTTGGCCAGCCGCCGACATTTCCGACGACTATAGAGTCGTCCCCACGACACCGGGCCAAAGTTGGCCAGCCGCCGACATGTCCAACGACTATAGGGTCGTCCCCACGACCCCGGGACAAGGTTGGCCCGCCGCCGACTTGTCCGACGACTATAGGGTCGTACCCACGACCCCGGGACTAGGCTGACAACCCGCCAACATGTCCGACGACTATAGGGTCGTCCCCACGACCCCGGGCCAAAGATGTCCAGCCGCCATCTTGTCCGACGACTATAGGGTCTTACCCACGACCCCGGGGCTAGATTGGCCCGCCACCGTCATGTCCAACGACTATAGGGTCGTCCCCACAACCACGGACCAAAGTTGGCCAGCCGCCGACATGTCCGACGACTATAGAGTCGTCTCCACGACCCCGGGTCAATGTTGGCTCGCCGCCGACATGTCCGACGACTATAGGGTCGTCCCCACGACCCCCGGGCCAAAGTTGGACAGCCACCGACATTTCCGACGACTATTGGGTCGTCCCCACGACCACGGGCCAAAGTTGGCCAGCCGCCGACATGTCCGACGACTATAGGGTCGTCCCCACGACCCCGGGACTAGATTGGCCCGACACCGTCATGTCCGACGACTATAGGGTCGTACCCACGAGTACGGGCCAAAGTTGGCCA
Source organism: Andrena praecox (assembly GCA_963932275.1). Taxonomy (NCBI): domain Eukaryota; kingdom Metazoa; phylum Arthropoda; class Insecta; order Hymenoptera; family Andrenidae; genus Andrena; species Andrena praecox. The sequence continues at coordinate 4,211,728 of CAWVQO010000356.1, read as the reverse complement.
GCCGGCGACATGTCCGACGACTATAGGGTCGTCCCTACGACCCCGGGACTAGCTTGGCCCGCCGCAGACTTCTCCGACGACTATAGGGTCGTCCCCACGACCCCCGGACTAGGTTGGCTCGCCGCCGACTTGTCCGACGAGTATAGGGTCCTCCCCACGACCACGGGCCAAAGTTGGCCAGCCGCCGACATGTCCGACGACTATAGGGTCGTCCCCACGACCCGGGACTAGACTGACCCACCACCGTCACGTCCGACGACTATAGGGTGGTCCCCACGACCCCGGGACTATGTTGCCCCGCCGCCGACTTGTCCGACGACTATAGGGTGGTCCCCACGACCCCGGGAGTAGGTTGGCTCGCCACCGTCATGTCTGACGACTATAGGGTCGTCCCCACGACCACGGGCCAAAGTTGGCCTGCCGCCGACTTGTCCGACGACTATAGGGTCGTCCCCATGACCCGGGACTAGACTGGCCCGCCACCGTCATGTCCGACGACAATAGGGTCGTCCCCTCGACCCCGGGTCTAGGTTGGCCAGCCGCCGACTTGTCCGACGACTATAGGGTCGTACCCACGACCCCGGGCCAAAGTTGGCAAGCCGCCGAAATGTCCGACGACTATAGGGTCGTCCCCACGACCCCGGGCCAAAGTTGGCCAGCCGCCGACATTTCCGACGACTATAGAGTCGTCCCCACGACACCGGGCCAAAGTTGGCCAGCCGCCGACATGTCCGACGACTATAGGGTCGTCCCCACGACCCCGGGACAAAGTTGGCCCGCCGCCGACTTGTCCGACGACTATAGGGTCGTACCCACGACCCCGGGCCAATGTTGGCTAGCCGCCGACATGTCCGACGACTATAGGGTCGTCCCCACGACCCCGGGCCAAAGATGTCCAGCCGCCATCTTGTCCGACGACTATAGGGTCTTACCCACGACCCCGGGACTAGATTGGCCCGCCACCGTCATGTCCAACGACTATAGGGTCGTCCCCACAACCACGGGCCAAAGTTGGCCAGCCGCCGACATGTCCGACGACTATAGAGTCGTCCCCACGACCCCGGGTCAATGTTGGCTCGCCGCCGACATGTCCGACGACTATAGGGTCGTCCCCACGACCCCCGGGCCAAAGTTGGACAGCCACCGACATTTCCGACGATTATTGGATCGTCCCCACGACCACGGGCCAAAGTTGCCCAGCCGCCGACATGTGCGACGACTATACGGTCGTCCCCACGACCCCGGGACTAGATTGGCCCGCCACCGTCAAGTCCGACGACTATAGGGTCGTCCCCAGGACCTCGGGACTAGATTGGCCCGCCACTGACAAGTCCGACGACTATAGGGTCGTCCCCACGACACCGGGCCAAAGTTGGCCAGCCGCCGATATGTCCGACGACTATAGAGTCGTCCCCACGACACCGGGCCAAAGTTGGCCAGCCGCCGACATGTCCGACGACTATTGGGTCGTCCCCACGACACCGGGCCAAAGTTGGCCGGCCGCTGACATGTCCGACGACTATAGGGTCGTCCACACGACCCCGGGCCAAAGTTGGCAAGACGCCGAAATGTCCGACGACTGTAGGGTCGTCCCCACGACCCCGGGACTAGATTGGCCCGCCACCGTCAATTCGACGACTATAGGGTCGTCCCCACGACCTCGGGACTAGGTTGGCCAGCCGCCGACATGTCCGACGACTATAATGTCGTCCCCACGACCCCGGGCCAATGTTGACCAATCGCCGACATGTCCGACGACTATAGGGTCGTCCCTACGACCCCGGGCCAAAGCTGGCCAGCCGCCGACATGTCCGACGACTATTGGATCGTCCCCACGACCACGGGCCAAAGTTGGACTGCCGCCGACATGTCCGAAGACTATAGGGTCGTCCCCACGACCCCGGGACTAGATTGGCCAGCCGCCGACATGTCCGACGACTATAGAGTCGTCCCCACGACACCGGGTCAAAGTTGGCCAGCCGCTGACATTTCCAACGACTATTGGGTCGTCCCCACGACCACGGGCCAATGTTGGCTAGCCGCCGACATGTCCGACGACTATAGGGTCGTCCCCACGACCACGGGCCAAAGCTGGCCATCCGCCGACATGTCCGACGACTATTGGATCGTCCCCACGACCACGGGCCAAAGTTGGCCAGCCGCCGACATGTCCGACGACTATAGGGTCGTCCCCACGACCCCGGGACTAGATTGGTCCGCCACCGTCATGTCCGACGACTATAGGGTCGTCCACACGACCCCGGGCCAAAGTTGGCAAGCCGCCGAAATGTCCGACGACTGTAGGGTCGTCCCCACGACCCCGGGACTAGATTGGCCAGCCGCCGACATGTCCGACGACTATAGGGTCGTCCCCACGAGCTCGGGACTAGATTGGCTCGCCAACGTCAAGTCCGACGACTATAGGGTCGTCCCCACGACCCCGAGACTAGACTGGCCCGCCACCGTCATGTCCGACGACTATAGGGTCATCCCCACGACCCCAGGACTAGGTTGGCCCGCCGCCGACATGTCCGACGACTATAGGGTCGTCCCCACGACCCCGGGACTAGGTTGGCTCGCCACCGTCATGTCTGACGACTATAGGGTCGTCCCAACGACCACGGGCCAAAGTTGGCCAGCCGCCGACTTGTCCGACGACTATAGGGTCGTCCCCACGACCACGGGCCAAAGTTGGCCAGCCGGCGACATGTCCGACGACTATAGGGTCGTCCCTACGACCCCGGGACTAGGTTGGCCCGCCGCAGACTTCTCCGACGACTATAGGGTCGTCCCCACGACCCCCGGACTAGGTTGGCTCGCCGCCGACTTTTCCGACGAGTATAGGGTCCTCCCCACGACCACGGGCCAAAGTTGGCCAGCCGCCGACATGTCCGACGACTATAGGGTCGTCCCCACGACCCCGAGAATAGACTGGCCCGCCACCGTCATGTCCGACGACTATAGGGTCATCCCCACGACCCCGGGACTAGGTTGGCCCGCCGCCGACATGTCCGACGACTATAGGGTCGTCCCCACGACCCCGGGACTAGGTTGGCTCGCCACCGTCATGTCTGACGACTATAGGGTCGTCCCCACGACCACGGGCCAAAGTTGGCCAGCCGCCGACTTGTCCGACGACTATAGGGTCGTCCCTACGACCCCGGGCCAAAGCTGGCCAGCCGCCGACATGTCCGACGACTATTGGATCGTCCCCACGACCACGGGCCAAAGTTGGACAGCCGCCGACATGTCCGAAGACTATAGGGTCGTCCCCACGACCCCGGGACTAGATTGGTCCGCCACCGTCATGTCCGACGACTATAGGGTCGTCCACACGACCCCGGGCCAAAGTTGGCAAGCCGCCGAAATGTCCGACGACTGTAGGGTCGTCCCCACGACCCCGGGACTAGATTGGCCCGCCACCGTCATGTCCGACGAATATAGGGTGGTCCCCACGACCCCGGGACTAGGTTGCCCCGCCGCCGACTTGTCCGACGACTATAGGGTCGTCCCCACGACCCCGGGAGTAGGTTGGCTCGCCACCGTCATGTCTGACGACTATAGGGTCGTCCCCACGACCACGGGCCAAAGATGGCCAGCCGCCGACTTGTCCGACGACTATAGGGTCGTCCCCACGACCCCGGGAGTAGGTTGGCTCGCCGCCGACATGTCCGACGACTATTGGATCGTCCCCACGACCACGGGCCAAAGTTGGACAGCCGCCGACATGTCCGAAGACTATAGGGTCGTCCCCACGACCCCGGGACTAGATTGGCCAGCCGCCGACATGTCCGACGATTATAGAGTCGTCCCCACGACATCGGGTCAAAGTTGGCCAGCCGCTGACATTTCCAACGACTATTGGGTCGTCCCCACGACCACGGGCCAATGTTGGCCAGCCGCTGACATTTCCAACGACTATTGGGTCGTCCCCACGACCACGGGCCAATGTTGGCTAGCCGCCGACATGTCCGACGACTATAGGGTCGTCCCCACGACCACGGGCCAAAGCTGGCCAGCCGCCGACATGTCCGACGACTATTGGATCGTCCCCACGACCACGGGCCAAAGTTGGCCTGCCGCCGACATGTCCGACGACTATAGGGTCGTCCCTACGACCCCGGGACTAGGTTGGCCCGCCGCAGACTTCTCCGACGACTATAGGGTCGTCCCCACGACCCCCGGACTAGGTTGGCTCGCCGCCGACTTTTCCGACGAGTATAGGGTCCTCCCCACGACCACGGGCCAAAGTTGGCCAGCCGCCGACATGTCCGACGACTATAGGGTCGTCCCCACGACCCGGGACTAGACTGGCCCACCACCGTCATGTCCGACGACTATAGGGTGGTCCCCACGACCCCGGGACTAGGTTGCCCCGCCGCCGACTTGTCCGACGACTATAGGGGCGTCCCCACGACCCCGGGAGTAGGTTGGCTCGCCACCGTCATGTCTGACGACTATAGGGTCGTCCCCACGACCACGGGCCAAAGTTGGCCAGCCGCCGACTTGTCCGACGACTATAGGGTCGTCCCCATGACCCGGGACTAGACTGGCCCGCCACCGTCATGTCCGACGACTATAGGGTCGTCCCCACGACCACGGGCCAAAGTTGGCCAGCCGCCGACATATTCGACGACTATAGGATCGTCCCCACGACCCCGGGCCAAAGTTGGCCAGCCGCCGACATGTCCGACGACTATAGGGTCGTCCCCACGACCCGGGACTAGAGTGGCCCGCCACCGTCATGTCCGACGACTATATGGTCGTCCCCACGACCACGGGCCAATGTTGGCCAGCCGCGGTCTTGGCGACGACCCTATAGTCGTCGGACAAGTATATACAAGTATATAAGTATAGCGACCCTATAGCCGCTGACTTGTCCGACGACTATAGGGTCGTCGCCAAGACCGCGGGACTAGATTGGCTCGCCGCCGACTTGTCCGACGACTGTAGTGTCGTCCCCAAGACTCCGTGCCAAAGTTGGCAAGCTGCCGACTTGTCCGACGACTATAGGGTCGTCCCCACGACCCCGGGAATAGATTGGCCCGCCACCGTCATTTCCGACGACTATTGGGTCGTCCCCACGACACCGGGCCAAAGTTGGCCAGCCGCTGACATGTCCAACGACTATAGGGTCGTCCCCACGACCACGGGCCAAAGTTGACCAGCCGCCGACATGGCCGACGACTATTGGATCGTCCCCACGACCCCGGGCCAAAGTTGGCAAGCCGCCGAAATGTCCGACGACTGTAGGGTCGTCCCCACGACCCCCGGACCAGATTGGCCCGCCACCGACAAGTCCGACGGCTATAGGGTCGTCCCCACGACCCCGGGACTAGATTGGCCCGCCACCGTCATGTCCAACGACTGTCGGATCGTCCCCACGACCACGGGCCAAAGTTGGCCAGCCGCCGACATGTCCGACGACTATTGGATCGTCCCCACGACCACGGGCCAAAGTTGGCCAGCCGCCGACATGTCCGACGATAATCGGATCGTCCCCACGACCACGCGCCAAAGTTGGCCAGCCGCCGACATGTCCGACGACAATAGGGTCGTCCCCACGACCCCGGGTCCAGGTTGGCCAGCCGCCGACATGTCCGACGACTATTCGATCGTCCCCACGACCCCGGGACTAGATTGGCCCGCCACCGTCAAGTCCGACGACTATAGGGTCGCCCCCACGACCCCGGGCCAAAGTTGGCAAGCCGCCGAAATGTCCGACGACTGTAGGGTCGTCCCCACGACCCCGGGACTAGATTGGCCCGCCACCGTCAAGTCCGACGACCTCGGGACTAGGTTGGCCAGCCGCCGACATGTCCGACGACTATAGGGTCGCCCCCACGACCTCGGGCCAATTTTGGCCAGCCGCCGACATGTCCGACGACTATAGGGTCGTCCCCACGACCCCGGGACTAGATTGGTCCGCCACCGTCATGTCCGACGATTATAGGGTCGTCCCCACGACCCCGGGCCAAAGTTGGCAAGCCGCCGAAATGTCCGACGACTGTAGGGTCGTCCCCACAACCCCGAGACTAGATTGGCCCGCCACCGTCAAGTCCGACGACTATAGGGTCGTCCCCACGACCCCGGGCCAAAGTTGGCAAGCCGCCGAAATGTCCGACGACTGTAGGGTCGTCCCCACGACCCCCGGACTAGATTGGCCCGCCACCGTCATGTCCAACGACTATCGGATCGTCCCCACGACCACGGGCCAAAGTTGGCCAGCCGCCGACATGTCCGACGACTATTGGGTCGTCCCCACGACACCGGGCCAAAGTTGGCCAGCCGCTGACATGTCCAACGACTATAGGGTCGTCCCCACGACCACGGGCCAAAGTTGACCAGCCGCCGACATGTCCGACGACTATTGGATCGTCCCCACGACCCCGGGCCAAAGTTGGCAAGCCGCCGAAATGTCCGACGACTGTAGGGTCGTCCCCACGACCCCCGGACTAGATTGGCCCGCCGCCGACAAGTCCGACGGCTATAGGGTCGTCCCCACGAGCCCGGGACTAGATTGGCCCGCCACCGTCATGTCCAACGACTATCGGATCGTCCCCACGACGACGGGCCAAAGTTGGCCAGCCGCCGACATGTCCGACGACTATAGGGTCGTCCCCACGACCCGGGACTAGACTGGGCCGCCACCGTCATGTCCGACGACTATAGGGTAATCCCCACGACCCCGGGTCTAGGTTGGCCCGCCGCCGACTTGTCCGACGACTATAGGGTCGTCCCCACGACCCCGGGACTAGGTTGGCTCGCCACCGATATGTCTGACGAAAATAGGGTCGTCCCCACGACCCCGGGACTAGATTGGCCCGCCACCGTCAAGTCCGACGACTATAGGGTCGTCCCCACGACCCCGGGCCAAAGTTGGACAGCCGCCGACTTGTCCGACGACTATAGGGTCGTCCCCACGACCACGGGCCAAAGTTGGCCAGCCGCCGGCTTGTCCGACGATTATAGGGTCGTCCCCACGACACCGGGACTAGGTTGGCCCGCCGCCGACTTGTCCGACGACTATAGGGTCGTCCCCACGACCCCGGGCCAAAGTTGGCCAGCCGCTCGTATGTCCGACGACTATACGGTCGTCCCCACGAACCCGGGAATAGATTGGCCCGCCACCGTCATTTCCGACGACTATAGGGTCGTCCCCACGACCCCGGGCCAAAGTTGGACAGCCACCGACATTTCCGACGACTATAGGGTCGTCCCCACGACCACGGGCCAAAGTTGGCCAGCCGCCGACTTGTCCGACGACTATAGGGTCGTCCCCATGACCCGGGACTAGACTGGCCCGCCACCGTCATGTCCGACGACTATAGGGTCGTCCCCACGACCCCCGGACTAGGTTGGTACGCCGCCGACTTGTCCGACGAGTATAGGGTCCTCCCCACGACCACGGGCCAAAGTTGGCCAGCCGCCGACATGTCCGACGAGTATAGGGTCGTCCCCACGACCCGGGACTAGACTGGCCCGCCACCGACATGTCCGACGACTATAGAGTCGTCCCCACGACCCCGGGTCAATGTTGGCTCGCCGCCGACATGTCCGACGACTATAGGGTCGTCCCCACGACCCCCGGGCCAAAGTTGGACAGCCACCGACATTTCCGACGACTATAGGGTCGTCCCCACGACCACGGGCCAAAGTTGGCCAGCCGCCGACATGTCCGACGACTATAGGGTCGTCCCCACGACCCGGGACTAGACTGGCCCGCCACCGTCATGTCCGACGACTATAGGGTCGTCCCCACGACCCCCGGGCCAAAGTTGGACAGCCACCGACATTTCCGACGACTATAGGGTCGTCCCCACGACCCCCGGACTAGGTTGGCCGGCCGCCGACTTGTCCGACGACTATAGGGTCGTCCCCACGACCCCCCGACTAGGTGGGCTCGCCGCCGACTTGTCCGACGACTATAGGGTCATCCCCACGACCCCGGGACTAGGTTGGCCCGCCGCCGACTTGTCCGACGACTATAGGGTCGTCCCCACGACCCCGGGACTAGGTTGGCTCGCCACCGACATGTCTGACGACTATAGGGTCGTCCCCACGACCCGGGACTAGACTGGCCCGCCACCGACATGTCCGACGACTATAGAGTCGTCCCCACGACCCCGGGTCAATGTTGGCTCGCCGCCGACATGTCCGACGAATATAGGGTCGTCCCCACGTCCCCGGGACTAGGTTGGCCCGCCGCCGACTTGTCCGACGACTATAGGGTCGTCCCCACGACCAGGGGCCAAAGTTGGCCAGCCGCCGACTTGTCCGACGACTATAGGGTCGTCCCCATGACCCGGGACTAGACTGGCCCGCCACCGTCATGTCCGACGACTATAGGGTCGTCCCCACGACCCCCGGACTAGGTTGGTACGCCGCCGACTTGTCCGACGAGTATAGAGTCCTCCCCACGACCACGGGCCAAAGTTGGCCAGCCGCCGACATGTCCGACGACTATAGGGTCGTCCCCACGACCCGGGACTAGACTGGCCCGCCACCGACATGTCCGACGACTATAGAGTCGTCCCCACGACCCCGGGTCAATGTTGGCTCGCCGCCGACATGTCCGACGACTACAGGGTCGTCCCCACGACCCCCGGGCCAAAGTTGGACAGCCACCGACATTTCCGACGACTATAGGGTCGTCCCCACGACCACGGGCCAAAGTTGGACAGCCGCCGACTTGTCCGACGACTATAGGGTCGTCCCCACGACCCCCGGACTAGGTTGGCCGGCCGCCGACTTGTCCGACGACTATAGGGTCGTCCCCACGACCACGGGCCAAAGTTGGCCAGCCGCCGACATATCCGACGACTATAGGGTCGTCCCCACGACCACGGGCCAAAGTTGGCCAGCCGCCGACATATCCGACGACTATAGGGTCGTCCCCACGACCCCGGGTCAATGTTGGCTCGCCGCCGACATGTCCGACGACTACAGGGTCGTCCCCACGACCCCCGGGCCAAAGTTAGCCAGCCGCCGACATATCCGACGACTATAGGGTCGTCCCCACGACCCCCGGACTAGGTTGGCCGGCCGCCGACTTGTCCGACGACTATAGGGTCGTCCCCACGACCACGGGCCAAAGTTGGCCAGCCGCCGACATGTCCGACGACTATAGGGTCGTCCCCACGCCCCGGGACTAGAGTGGCCCGCCACCGTCATGTCCGACGACTATATGGTCGTCCCCACGACCACGGCCAATGTTGGCCAGCCGCTGACTTGTCCGACGACTATAGGGTCGTCCCCATGACCGCGGGACTAGATTGGCTCGCCGCCGACTTGTCCGACGACTGTAGGCTGGTCCCCACGACCCCGGGACTAGATTGGCCCGCCACCGTCATTTTCGAGGACTATAGGGTCGTCCCCACGACCACGGGACAAAGTTGGCCAGCCGCCGACTTGTCCGACGACTATAGGGTCGTCCCCATGACCCGGGACTAGACTGGACCGCCACCGTCATGTCCAAAGACTATTGGGTCGTCCCCACGACCCCCGGACTAGGTTGGCCGGCCGCCGACTTGTCCGACGACTATAGGGTCGTCCCCACGACCCCCCGACTAGGTGGGCTCGCCGCCGACTTGTCCGACGACTATAGGGTCGTCCCCACGACCCCCCGACTAGGTGGGCTCGCCGCCGACTTGTCCGACGACTATAGGGTCATCCCCACGACCCCGGGACTAGATTGGCCCGCCACCGTTATGGCCGTCGACTATAGGGTCGTCCCCACGACCACGGGCCAAAGTTGGCCAGCCGGCGACATGTCCGACGACTATAGGGTCGTCCCCACGACCCGGGACTAGACTGGCCCGCCACCGTCATGTCCGACGACTGTAGGGTCGTCCCCACGACCCCGGGACTAGATTGGCCCGCCACCGTCATTTCCGACGACTATAGGGTCGTCCCCACGACCACGGGCCAAAGTTGGCCAGCCGCCGACTTGTCCGACGACTATAGGATCGTCCCCATGACCCGGGACTAGACTGGCCCGCCACCGTCATGTCCGACGACTATAGGGTCGTCCCCACGACCCCCGGACTAGGTTGGTACGCCGCCGACTTGTCCGACGAGTATAGGGTCCTCCCCACGACCACGGGCCAAAGTTGGCCAGCCGCCGACATGTCCGACGACTATAGGGTCGTCCCCACGACCCCCGGGCCAAAGTTGGACAGCCACCGACATTTCCGACGACTATAGGGTCGTCCCCACGACCACGGGCCAAAGTTGGCCAGCCGCCGACATGTCCGACGACTATAGGGTCGTCCCCATGACCCGGGACTAGACTGGCCCGCCACCGTCATGTCCGACGACTATAGGGTCGTCCCCACGACCCCCGGGCCAAAGTTGGACAGCCACCGACATGTCCGACGACTATAGGGTCGTCCCCACGACCCGGGACTAGACTGGCCCGCCACCGACTTGTCCGACGACTATAGGGTCGTCCCCACGACCCCCGGACTAGATTGGCTCGCCGCCGAGTTTTCCGACGACTGTAGGGTCGTCCCCACGACCCCGGGACTAGATTGGCCCGCCACCGTCATTTCCGACGACTATAGGGTCGTCCCCACGACCACGGGCCAAAGTTGGCCAGCGGCCGACTTGTCCGACGACTATAGGGTCGTCCCCATGACCCGGGACTAGACTGGCCCGCCACCGTCATGTCCGACGACTATAGGGTCGTCCCCACGACCCCCGGACTAGGTTGGTACGCCGCCGACTTGTCCGACGAGTATAGGGTCCTCCCCACGACCACGGGCCAAATTTGGCCAGCCGCCGACATGTCCGACGACTATAGGGTCGTCCCCACGACCCCCGGGCCAAAGTTGGACAGCCACCGACATTTCCGACGACTATAGGGTCGTCCCCACGACCACGGGCCAAAGTTGGCCAGCCGCCGACATGTCCGACGACTATAGGGTCGTCCCCATGACCCGGGACTAGACTGACCCGCCACCGTCATGTCCGACGACTATAGGGTCGTCCCCACGACCCCCCGGCCAAAGTTGGACAGCCACCGACATTTCCGACGACTATAGGGTCGTCCCCACGACCACGGGCCAAAGTTGGCCAGCCGCCGACATGTCCGACGACTATAGGGTCGTCCCCACGACCCGGGACTAGACTGGCCCGCCACCGTCATGTCCGACGACTATAGGGTCGTCCCCACGACCCCCCGACTAGGTGGGCTCGCCGCCGACTTGTCCGACGACTATAGGGTCGTCCCCACGACCCCGGGACTAGATTGGCCCGCCACCGTCAAGTCCGACGACTATAGGGTCGTCCCCACGACCCCGGGCCAAAGTTGGCCAGCCGCCGGCTTGTCCGACGAATATAGGGCCGTCCCCACGACCCTGGGACTAGGTTGGCCCGCCGCCGACTTGTCCGACGACTATAGGGTCGTCCCCACGACCACGGGCCAAAGTTGGCCTGCCGCCGACATATCCGACGACTATAGGGTCGTCCCCACGACCCCGGGCCAAAGTTGGCCAGCCGCCGGCTTGTCCGACGAATATAGGGTCGTCCCCACGACCCCGGGACTAGATTGGCCCGCCACCGTCATTTCCGACGACTATAGGGTCGTCCCCACGACCACGGGCCAAAGTTGGCCAGCCGCCGACATGTCCGACGACTATAGGGTCGTCCCCACTACCCGGGACTAGAGTGGCCCGCCGCCGACTTGTCCGACGACTATAGGGTCGTCCCCACGACCCGGGACTAGAGTGGCCCGCCACCGCCATGTCCGACGGCTATATGGTCGTCCCCACGACCACGGGCCAATGTTGGCCAGCCGCTGACTTGTCCGACGACTATAGGGTCGTCCCCACGACCGCGGGACTAGATTGGCTCGCCGCCGACTTCTCCGACGACTGTAGGGTCGTCCCCACGACCCCGGGACTAGATTGGCCCGCCACCGTCATTTCCGACGACTATAGGGTCGTCCCCACGACCACGGGCCAAAGTTGGCCAGCCGCCGACATGTCCGACGACTATAGGGTCGTCCCCACGACCCGGGACTAGACTGGCCCGCCACCGTCATGTCCGACGACTATAGGGTCATCCCCACGACCCCGCGTCTAGGTTGGCCCGCCGCCGACTTGTCCGACGACTATAGGGTCGTCCCCACGACCCCGGGACTAGGTTGGCTCGCCACCGATATGTCTGACGACTATAGGGTCGTCCCCACGACCCCGGGACTAGATTGGCCCGCCACCGTCAAGTCCGACGACTATAGGGTCGTCCCCACGACCCCGGGCCAAAGTTGGACAGCCGCCGACTTGTCCGACGACTATAGGGTCGTCCCCACGACCACGGGCCAATGTTGGCCAGCCGCTGACTTGTCCGACGACTATAGGGTCGTCCCCATGACCGCGGGACTAGATTGGCTCGCCGCCGACTTGTCCGACGACTGTAGGCTCGTCCCCACGACCCCGGGACTAGATTGGCCCGCCACCGTCATTTCCGACGACTATAGGGTCGTCCCCACGACCACGGGCCAAAGTTGGCCAGCCGCCGACTTGTCCGACGACTATAGGGTCGTCCCCATGACCCGGGACTAGACTGGCCCGCCACCGTCATGTCCGACGACTATAGGGTCGTCCCCACGAACCCCGGACTAGGTTGGTACGCCGCCGACTTGTCCGACGAGTATAGGGTCCTCCCCACGACCACGGGCCAAAGTTGGCTCGCCGCCGACATGTCCGACGACTATAGGGTCGTCCCCACGACCCCCGGGCCAAAGTTGGACAGCCACCGACATTTCCGACGACTATAGGGTCGTCCCCACGACCCCCGGACTAGGTTGGCCGGCCGCCGACTTGTCCGACGACTATAGGGTCGTCCCCACGACCCCCCGACTAGGTGGGCTCGCCACCGACATGTCCGACGACTATAGGGTCGTCCCCACGACCCGGGACTAGACTGGCCCGCCACCGTCAAGTCCGACGACTATAGGGTCGTCCCCACGACCCCGGGCCAAAGTTGGCCAGCCGCCGGCTTGTCCGACGACTATAGGGTCGTCCCCACGACCACGGGCCAAAGTTGGCCTGCCGCCGACTTGTCCGACGACTATAGGGTCGTCCCCATGACCCGGGACTAGACTGGCCCGCCACCGTCATGTCCGACGACTATAGGGTCGTCCCCACGAACCCCGGACTAGGTTGGTACGCCGCCGACTTGTCCGACGAGTATAGGGTCCTCCCCACGACCACGGGCCAAAGTTGGCCAGCCGCCGACATGTCCGACGACTATAGGGTCGTCCCCACGACCCGGGACTAGACTGGCCCGCCACCGACATGTCCGACGACTATAGAGTCGTCCCCACGACCCCGGGTCAATGTTGGCTCGCCGCCGACATGTCCGACGACTATAGGGTCGTCCCCACGACCCCCGGGCCAAAGTTGGACAGCCACCGACATTTCCGACGACTATAGGGTCGTCCCCACGACCCCCGGACTAGGTTGGCCGGCCGCCGACTTGTCCGACGACTATAGGGTCGTCCCCACGACCCCCCGACTAGGTGGGCTCGCCACCGACATGTCCGACGACTATAGGGTCGTCCCCACGACCCGGGACTAGACTGGCCCGCCACCGTCAAGTCCGACGACTATAGGGTCGTCCCCACGACCCCGGGCCAAAGTTGGACAGCCGCCGACTTGTCCGACGACTATAGGGTCGTCCCCACGACCACGGGCCAAAGTTGGCCAGCCGCCGGCTTGCCCGACGATTATAGGGTCGTCCCCACGACCCCGGGACTAGGTTGGCCCGCCGCCGACTTGTCCGACGACTATAGGGTCGTCCCGACGACCACGGGCCAAAGTTGGCCAGCCGCCGACATATCCGACGACTATAGGGTCGTCCCCACGACCCCGGGCCAAAGTTGGCCAGCCGCCGGCTTGTCCGACGAATATAGGGTCGTCCCCACGACCCCGGGACTAGATTAGCCCGCCACCGTCATTTCCGACGACTATAGGGTCGTCCCCACGACCACGGGCCAAAGTTGGCCAGCCGCCGACATGTCCGACGACTATAGGGTCGTCCCCACTACCCGGGACTAGAGTGGCCCGCCACCGTCATGTCCGACGACTATAGGGTCGTCCCCACGACCCCCCGACTAGGTGGGCTCGCCACCGACATGTCCGACGACTATAGGGTCGTCCCCACGACCCGGGACTAGACTGGCCCGCCACCGTCATGTCCAAAGACTATTGGGTCGTCCCCACGACCCCCGGACTAGGTTGGCCGGCCGCCGACTTGTCCGACGACTATAGGGTCGTCCCCACGACCCCCCGACTAGGTGGGCTCGCCGCCGACTTGTCCGACGACTATAGGGTCATCCCCACGACCCCGGGACTAGGTAGGCCCGCCGCCGACTTGTCCGACGACTATAGGGTCGTCCCCACGACCCCGGGACTAGATTGGCCCGCCACCGTTATGGCCGACGACTATAGGGTCGTCCCCACGACCACGGGCCAAAGTTGGCCAGCCGGCGACATGTCCGACGACTATAGGGTCGTCCCCACGACCCGGGACTAGACTGGCCCGCCACCGTCATGTCCGACGACTGTAGGGTCGTCCCCACGACCCCGGGACTAGATTGGCCCGCCACCGTCATTTCCGACGACTATAGGGTCGTCCCCACGACCACGGGCCAAAGTTGGCCAGCCGCCGACTTGTCCGACGACTATAGGGTCGTCCCCATGACCCGGGACTAGACTGGCCCGCCACCGTCATGTCCGACGACTATAGGGTCGTCCCCACGACCCCCGGACTAGGTTGGTACGCCGCCGACTTGTCCGACGAGTATAGGGTCCTCCCCACGACCACGGGCCAAAGTTGGCCAGCCGCCGACATGTCCGACGACTATAGGGTCGTCCCCACGACCCCCGGGCCAAAGTTGGACAGCCACCGACATTTCCGACGACTATAGGGTCGTCCCCACGACCACGGGCCAAAGTTGGCCAGCCGCCGACATGTCCGACGACTATAGGGTCGTCCCCATGACCCGGGACTAGACTGGCCCGCCACCGTCATGTCCGACGACTATAGGGTCGTCCCCACGACCCCCGGGCCAAAGTTGGACAGCCACCGACATGTCCGACGACTATAGGGTCGTCCCCACGACCCGGGACTAGACTGGCCCGCCACCGACTTGTCCGACGACTATAGGGTCGTCCCCACGACCCCCGGACTAGATTGGCTCGCCGCCGACTTGTCCGACGACTGTAGGGTCGTCCCCACGACCCCGGGACTAGATTGGCCCGCCACCGTCATTTCCGACGACTATAGGGTCGTCCCCACGACCACGGGCCAAAGTTGGCCAGCCGCCGACTTGTCCGACGACTATAGGGTCGTCCCCATGACCCGGGACTAGACTGGCCCGCCACCGTCATGTCCGACGACTATAGGGTCGTCCCCACGACCCCCGGACTAGGTTGGTACGCCGCCGACTTGTCCGACGAGTATAGGGTCCTCCCCACGACCACGGGCCAAATTTGGCCAGCCGCCGACATGTCCGACGACTATAGGGTCGTCCCCACGACCCCCGGGCCAAAGTTGGACAGCCACCGACATTTCCGACGACTATAGGGTCGTCCCCACGACCACGGGCCAAAGTTGGCCAGCCGCCGACATGTCCGACGACTATAGGGTCGTCCCCATGACCCGGGACTAGACTGACCCGCCACCGTCATGTCCGACGACTATAGGGTCGTCCCCACGACCCCCCGGCCAAAGTTGGACAGCCACCGACATTTCCGACGACTATAGGGTCGTCCCCACGACCACGGGCCAAAGTTGGCCAGCCGCCGACATGTCCGACGACTATAGGGTCGTCCCCACGACCCGGGACTAGACTGGCCCGCCACCGTCATGTCCGACGACTATAGGGTCGTCCCCACGACCCCCCGACTAGGTGGGCTCGCCGCCGACTTGTCCGACGACTATAGGGTCGTCCCCACGACCCCGGGACTAGATTGGCCCGCCACCGTCAAGTCCGACGACTATAGGGTCGTCCCCACGACCCCGGGCCAAAGTTGGCCAGCCGCCGGCTTGTCCGACGAATATAGGGCCGTCCCCACGACCCTGGGACTAGGTTGGCCCGCCGCCGACTTGTCCGACGACTATAGGGTCGTCCCCACGACCACGGGCCAAAGTTGGCCTGCCGCCGACATATCCGACGACTATAGGGTCGTCCCCACGACCCCGGGCCAAAGTTGGCCAGCCGCCGGCTTGTCCGACGAATATAGGGTCGTCCCCACGACCCCGGGACTAGATTGGCCCGCCACCGTCATTTCCGACGACTATAGGGTCGTCCCCACGACCACGGGCCAAAGTTGGCCAGCCGCCGACATGTCCGACGACTATAGGGTCGTCCCCACGACCCCCGGACTAGGTTGGTACGCCGCCGACTTGTCCGACGAGTATAGGGTCCTCCCCAAGACCACGGGCCAAAGTTGGCCAGCCGCCGACATGTCCGACGACTATAGGGTCGTCCCCACGACCCCCGGGCCAAAGTTGGACAGCCACCGACATTTCCGACGACTATAGGGTCGTCCCCACGACCACGGGCCAAAGTTGGCCAGCCGCCGACATGTCCGACGACTATAGGGTCGTCCCCACGACCCGGGACTAGACTGGCCCGCCACCGTCATGTCCGACGACTATAGGGTCGTCCCCACGACCCCCCGACTAGGTGGGCTCGCCGCCGACTTGTCCGACGACTATAGGGTCGTCCCCACGACCCCGGGACTAGATTGGCCCGCCACCGTCAAGTCCGACGACTATAGGGTCGTCCCCACGACCCCGGGCCAAAGTTGGCCAGCCGCCGGCTTGTCCGACGAATATAGGGCCGTCCCCACGACCCTGGGACTAGGTTGGCCCGCCGCCGACTTGTCCGACGACTATAGGGTCGTCCCCACGACCACGGGCCAAAGTTGGCCTGCCGCCGACATATCCGACGACTATAGGGTCGTCCCCACGACCCCGGGCCAAAGTTGGCCAGCCGCCGGCTTGTCCGACGAATATAGGGTCGTCCCCACGACCCCGGGACTAGATTGGCCCGCCACCGTCATTTCCGACGACTATAGGGTCGTCCCCACGACCACGGGCCAAAGTTGGCCAGCCGCCGACATGTCCGACGACTATAGGGTCGTCCCCACTACCCGGGACTAGAGTGGCCCGCCGCCGACTTGTCCGACGACTATAGGGTCGTCCCCACGACCCGGGACTAGAGTGGCCCGCCACCGCCATGTCCGACGGCTATATGGTCGTCCCCACGACCACGGGCCAATGTTGGCCAGCCGCTGACTTGTCCGACGACTATAGGGTCGTCCCCACGACCGCGGGACTAGATTGGCTCGCCGCCGACTTCTCCGACGACTGTAGGGTCGTCCCCACGACCCCGGGACTAGATTGGCCCGCCACCGTCATTTCCGACGACTATAGGGTCGTCCCCACGACCACGGGCCAAAGTTGGCCAGCCGCCGACATGTCCGACGACTATAGGGTCGTCCCCACGACCCGGGACTAGACTGGCCCGCCACCGTCATGTCCGACGACTATAGGGTCATCCCCACGACCCCGCGTCTAGGTTGGCCCGCCGCCGACTTGTCCGACGACTATAGGGTCGTCCCCACGACCCCGGGACTAGGTTGGCTCGCCACCGATATGTCTGACGACTATAGGGTCGTCCCCACGACCCCGGGACTAGATTGGCCCGCCACCGTCAAGTCCGACGACTATAGGGTCGTCCCCACGACCCCGGGCCAAAGTTGGACAGCCGCCGACTTGTCCGACGACTATAGGGTCGTCCCCACGACCACGGGCCAATGTTGGCCAGCCGCTGACTTGTCCGACGACTATAGGGTCGTCCCCATGACCGCGGGACTAGATTGGCTCGCCGCCGACTTGTCCGACGACTGTAGGCTCGTCCCCACGACCCCGGGACTAGATTGGCCCGCCACCGTCATTTCCGACGACTATAGGGTCGTCCCCACGACCACGGGCCAAAGTTGGCCAGCCGCCGACTTGTCCGACGACTATAGGGTCGTCCCCATGACCCGGGACTAGACTGGCCCGCCACCGTCATGTCCGACGACTATAGGGTCGTCCCCACGAACCCCGGACTAGGTTGGTACGCCGCCGACTTGTCCGACGAGTATAGGGTCCTCCCCACGACCACGGGCCAAAGTTGGCTCGCCGCCGACATGTCCGACGACTATAGGGTCGTCCCCACGACCCCCGGGCCAAAGTTGGACAGCCACCGACATTTCCGACGACTATAGGGTCGTCCCCACGACCCCCGGACTAGGTTGGCCGGCCGCCGACTTGTCCGACGACTATAGGGTCGTCCCCACGACCCCCCGACTAGGTGGGCTCGCCACCGACATGTCCGACGACTATAGGGTCGTCCCCACGACCCGGGACTAGACTGGCCCGCCACCGTCAAGTCCGACGACTATAGGGTCGTCCCCACGACCCCGGGCCAAAGTTGGCCAGCCGCCGGCTTGTCCGACGACTATAGGGTCGTCCCCACGACCACGGGCCAAAGTTGGCCTGCCGCCGACTTGTCCGACGACTATAGGGTCGTCCCCATGACCCGGGACTAGACTGGCCCGCCACCGTCATGTCCGACGACTATAGGGTCGTCCCCACGAACCCCGGACTAGGTTGGTACGCCGCCGACTTGTCCGACGAGTATAGGGTCCTCCCCACGACCACGGGCCAAAGTTGGCCAGCCGCCGACATGTCCGACGACTATAGGGTCGTCCCCACGACCCGGGACTAGACTGGCCCGCCACCGACATGTCCGACGACTATAGAGTCGTCCCCACGACCCCGGGTCAATGTTGGCTCGCCGCCGACATGTCCGACGACTATAGGGTCGTCCCCACGACCCCCGGGCCAAAGTTGGACAGCCACCGACATTTCCGACGACTATAGGGTCGTCCCCACGACCCCCGGACTAGGTTGGCCGGCCGCCGACTTGTCCGACGACTATAGGGTCGTCCCCACGACCCCCCGACTAGGTGGGCTCGCCACCGACATGTCCGACGACTATAGGGTCGTCCCCACGACCCGGGACTAGACTGGCCCGCCACCGTCAAGTCCGACGACTATAGGGTCGTCCCCACGACCCCGGGCCAAAGTTGGACAGCCGCCGACTTGTCCGACGACTATAGGGTCGTCCCCACGACCACGGGCCAAAGTTGGCCAGCCGCCGGCTTGCCCGACGATTATAGGGTCGTCCCCACGACCCCGGGACTAGGTTGGCCCGCCGCCGACTTGTCCGACGACTATAGGGTCGTCCCCACGACCACGGGCCAAAGTTGGCCAGCCGCCGACATATCCGACGACTATAGGGTCGTCCCCACGACCCCGGGCCAAAGTTGGCCAGCCGCCGACATGTCCGACGACTATAGGGTCGTCCCCACGACCCGGGACTAGAGTGGCCCGCCACTGTCATGTCCGACGGCTATATGGTCGTCGCCACGACCACGGGCCAATGTTGGCCAGCCGCTGACTTGTCCGACGACTGTAGGGTCGTCCCCACGACCGCGGGACTAGATTGGCTCGCCGCCGACTTGTCCGACGACTGTAGGGTCGTCCCCACGACCCCGGGACTAGATTGGCCCGCCACCGTCTTTTCCGACGACTATAGGGTCGTCCCCACGACCACGGGCCAAAGTTGGCCAGCCGCCGACTTGTCCGACGACTATAGGGTCGTCCCCATGACCCGGGACTAGACTGGCCCGCCGCCGACTTGTCCGACGACTATAGGGTCGTCCCCACGACCCCCCGACTAGGTGGGCTCGCCGCCGACTTGTCCGACGACTATAGGGTCGTCCCCACGACCCCGGGACTAGGTTGGCTCGCCACCGTCATGTCTGACGACTATAGGGTCGTCCCCACGACCCCCGGGCCAAAGTTGGACAGCCACCGACACTTCCGACGACTATAGGGTCGTCCCCACGACCACGGGCCAAAGTTGGCCAGCCGCCGACATGTCCGACGACTATAGGGTCGTCCCCACGACCCCCGGACTAGGCTGGCCGGCCGCCGACTTGTCCGACGACTATAAGGTCGTCCCCACGACCCCCCGACTAGGTGGGCTCGCCGCCGACTTGTCCGACGACTATAGGGTCGTCCCCACGACCCCGGGACTAGGTTGGCTCGCCACCGTCATGTCTGACGACTATAGGGTCGTCCCCACGACCACGGGCCAATGTTGGCCAGCCGCCGACATGTCCGACGACTATAGGGTCGTCCCCACGACCACAGGCCAAAGTTGGCCAGCCGCCGACATGTCCGACGACTATAGGGTCGTCCCCACGACCCCGGGACTAGGTTGGCTCGCCACCGACATGTCTGACGACTATAGGGTCGTCCCCACGACCCCGGGACTAGATTGGCCCGCCACCGTCAATTCCGACGACTACAGGGTCGTCCCCACGACCCCGGGCCAAAGTTGGACAGCCGCCGACTTGTCCGACGACTATAGGGTCGTCCCCAAGACCCCGGGACTAGGTTGGCCCGCCGCCGACTTGTCCGACGACTGTAGGGTCGTCCCCACGACCCCGGGACTAGATTGGCCCGCCACCGTCATTTCCGACGACTATAGGGTCGTCCCCACGACCACGGGCCAAAGTTGGCCAGCCGCCGACATGTCCGACGACTATAGGGTCGTCCCCACGACCCGGGACTAGACTGGCCCGCCACCGTCATGTCCGACGACTATATGGTCATCCCCACGACCCCGGGTCTAGGTTGGCCCGCCGCCGACTTGTCCGACGACTATAGGGTCGTCCCCACGACCCCGGGACTAGGTTGGCTCGCCACCGATATGTCTGACGACTATAGGGTCGTCCCCACGACCCCGGGACTAGATTGGCCCGCCACCGTCAAGTCCGACGACTATAGGTTCGTCCCCACGACCCCGGGCCAAAGTTGGACAGCCGCCGACTTGTCCGACGACTATAGGGTCGTCCCCACGACCACGGGCCAATGTTGGCCAGCCGCTGACTTGTCCGACGACTATAGGGTCGTCCCCATGACCGCGGGACTAGATTGGCTCGCCGCCGACTTGTCCGACGACTATAGGGTCGTCCCCACGAACCCCGGACTAGGTTGGTACGCCGCCGACTTGTCCGACGAGTATAGGGTCCTCCCCACGACCACGGGCCAAAGTTGGCCAGCCGCCGACATGTCCGACGACTATAGGGTCGTCCCCATGACCCGGGACTAGACTGGCCCGCCACCGTCATGTCCGACGACTATAGGGTCGTCCCCACGAACCCCGGACTAGGTTGGTACGCCGCCGACTTGTCCGACGAGTATAGGGTCCTCCCCACGACCACGGGCCAAAGTTGGCCAGCCGCCGACATGTCCGACGACTATAGGGTCGTCCCCACGACCCGGGACTAGACTGGCCCGCCACCGACATGTCCGACGACTATAGAGTCGTCCCCACGACCCCGGGTCAATGTTGGCTCGCCGCCGACATGTCCGACGACTATAGGGTCGTCCCCACGACCACGGGCCAAAGTTGGCCAGCCGCCGACTTGTCCGACGACTATAGGGTCGTCCCCATGACCCGGGACTAGACTGGCCCGCCACCGTCATGTCCGACGACTATAGGGTCGTCCCCACGACCCCCGGACTAGGTTGGTACGCCGCCGACTTGTCCGACGAGTATAGGGTCCTCCCCACGACCACGGGCCAAATTTGGCCAGCCGCCGACATGTCCGACGACTATAGGGTCGTCCCCACGACCCCCGGGCCAAAGTTGGACAGCCACCGACATTTCCGACGACTATAGGGTCGTCCCCACGACCACCGGCCAAAGTTGGCCAGCCGCCGACATGTCCGACGACTATAGGGTCGTCACCATGACCCGGGACTAGACTGACCCGCCACCGTCATGTCCGACGACTATAGGGTCGTCCCCACGACCTCCCGGCCAAAGTTGGACTGCCACCGACATTTCCGACGACTATAGGGTCGTCCCCACGACCACGGGCCAAAGTTGGCCAGCCGCCGACATGTCCGACGACTATAGGGTCGTCCCCACGACCCGGGACTAGACTGGCCCGCCACCGTCATGTCCGACGACTATAGGGTCGTCCCCACGACCCCCCGACTAGGTGGGCTCGCCGCCGACTTGTCCGACGACTATAGGGTCGTCCCCACGACCCCGGGACTAGATTGGCCCGCCACCGTCAAGTCCGACGACTATAGGGTCGTCCCCACGACCCCGGGCCAAAGTTGGCCAGCCGCCGGCTTGTCCGACGAATATAGGGCCGTCCCCACGACCCTGGGACTAGGTTGGCCCGCCGCCGACTTGTCCGACGACTATAGGGTCGTCCCCACGACCACGGGCCAAAGTTGGCCTGCCGCCGACATATCCGACGACTATAGGGTCGTCCCCACGACCCCGGGCCAATGTTGGCCAGCCGCTGACTTGTCCGACGACTATAGGGTCGTCCCCATGACCCGGGACTAGACTGGCCCGCCACCGTCATGTCCGACGACTATAGGGTCGTCCCCACGAACCCCGGACTAGGTTGGTACGCCGCCGACTTGTCCGACGAGTATAGGGTCCTCCCCACGACCACGGGCCAAAGTTGGCCAGCCGCCGACATGTCCGACGAATATAGGGTCGTCCCCACGACCCGGGACTAGACTGGCCCGCCACCGACATGTCCGACGACTATAGAGTCGTCCCCACGACCCCGGGTCAATGTTGGCTCGCCGCCGACATGTCCGACGACTATAGGGTCGTCCCCACGACCCCCGGGCTAGGTTGGTACGCCGCCGACTTGTCCGACGAGTATAGGGTCCTCCCCACGACCACGGGCCAAAGTTGGCCAGCCGCCGACATGTCCGACGACTATAGGGTCGTCCCCACTACCCGGGACTAGAGTGGCCCGCCACCGTCATGTCCGACGACTATATGGTCGTCCCCACGACCACGGGCCAATGTTGGCCAGCCGCTGACTTGTCCGACGACTATAGGGTCGTCCCCATGACCGCGGGACTAGATTGGCTCGCCGCCGACTTGTCCGACGACTGTAGGCTCGTCCCCACGACCCCGGGACTAGATTGGCCCGTCACCGTCAGTTCCGACGACTATAGGGTCGTCCCCACGACCACGGGCCAAAGTTGGCCAGCCGCCGACTTGTCCGACGACTATAGGGTCGTCCCCATGACCCGGGACTAGACTGGCCCGCCACCGTCATGTCCGACGACTATAGGGTCGTCCCCACGAACCCCGGACTAGGTTGGTACGCCGCCGACTTGTCCGATGAGTATAGGGTCCTCCCCACGACCACGGGCCAAAGTTGGCCAGCCGCCGGCTTGTCCGACGATTATAGGGTCGTCCCCACGACCCCGGGACTAGGTTGGCCCGCCGCCGACTTGTCCGACGACTATAGGGTCGTCCCCACGACCCCGGGCCAAAGTTGGCCAGCCGCTGATATGTCCGACGACTATACGGTCGTCCCCACGACCCCGGGAATAGATTGGCCCGCCACCGTCATTTCCGACGACTATAGGGTCGTCCCCACGACCCGGGACTAGACTGGCCCGCCACCGTCATTTCCGACGACTATAGGGTCGTCCCCACGACCACGGGCCAAAGTTGGCCAGCCGCCGACTTGTCCGACGACTATAGGGTCGTCCCCATGACCCGGGACTAGACTGGCCCGCCACCGTCATGTCCGACGACTATAGGGTCGTCCCCACGACCCCCGGACTAGGTTGGTACGCCGCCGACTTGTCCGACGAGTATAGGGTCCTCCCCACGACCACGGGCCAAAGTTGGCCAGCCGCCGATATGTCCGACGACTATAGGGTCGTCCCCACGCCCCGGGACTAGAGTGGCCCGCCACCGTCATGTCCGACGACTATATGGTCGTCCCCACGACCACGGCCAATGTTGGCCAGCCGCTGACTTGTCCGACGACTATAGGGTCGTCCCCATGACCCGGGACTAGACTGGCCCGCCACCGTCATGTCCGACGACTATAGGGTCGTCCCCACGACCCCCGGACTAGGTTGGTACGCCGCCGACTTGTCCGACGAGTATAGGATCCTCCCCACGACCACGGGCCAAAGTTGGCCAGCCGCCGACATGTCCGACGACTATAGGGTCGTCCCCACGACCCCCGAACTAGGTTGGCCGGCCGCCGACTTGTCCGACGACTATAGGGTCGTCCCCACGACCCCCCGACTAGGTGGGCTCGCCGCCGACTTGTCCGACGACTATAGGGTCATCCCCACGACCCCGGACTAGGTTGGTACGCCGCCGACTTGTCCGACGAGTATAGGGTCCTCCCCACGACCACGGGCCAAAGTTGGCCAGCCGCCGGCTTGTCCGACGATTATAGGGTCGTCCCCACGACCCCGGGACTAGGTTGGCCCGCCGCCGACTTGTCCGACGACTATAGGGTCGTCCCCACGACCCCGGGCCAAAGTTGGCCAGCCGCTGATATGTCCGACGACTATACGGTCGTCCCCACGACCCCGGGAATAGATTGGCCCGCCACCGTCATTTCCGACGACTATAGGGTCGTCCCCACGACCCGGGACTAGACTGGCCCGCCACCGTCATTTCCGACGACTATAGGGTCGTCCCCACGACCACGGGCCAAAGTTGGCCAGCCGCCGACTTGTCCGACGACTATAGGGTCGTCCCCATGACCCGGGACTAGACTGGCCCGCCACCGTCATGTCCGACGACTATAGGGTCGTCCCCACGACCCCCGGACTAGGTTGGTACGCCGCCGACTTGTCCGACGAGTATAGGGTCCTCCCCACGACCACGGGCCAAAGTTGGCCAGCCGCCGATATGTCCGACGACTATAGGGTCGTCCCCACGCCCCGGGACTAGAGTGGCCCGCCACCGTCATGTCCGACGACTATATGGTCGTCCCCACGACCACGGCCAATGTTGGCCAGCCGCTGACTTGTCCGACGACTATAGGGTCGTCCCCATGACCCGGGACTAGACTGGCCCGCCACCGTCATGTCCGACGACTATAGGGTCGTCCCCACGACCCCCGGACTAGGTTGGTACGCCGCCGACTTGTCCGACGAGTATAGGATCCTCCCCACGACCACGGGCCAAAGTTGGCCAGCCGCCGACATGTCCGACGACTATAGGGTCGTCCCCACGACCCCCGAACTAGGTTGGCCGGCCGCCGACTTGTCCGACGACTATAGGGTCGTCCCCACGACCCCCCGACTAGGTGGGCTCGCCGCCGACTTGTCCGACGACTATAGGGTCATCCCCACGACCCCGGGACTAGGTTGGCCCGCCGCCGACTTGTCCGACGACTATAGGGTCGTCCCCACGACCCCGGGACTAGATTGGCCCGCCACCGACATGTCCGACGACTATAGAGTCGTCCCCACGACCCCGGGTCAATGTTGGCTCGCCGCCGACATGTCCGACGACTATAGGGTCGTCCCCACGACCACGGGCCAAAGTTGGCCAGCCGCCGACTTGTCCGACGACTATAGGGTCGTCCCCATGACCCGGGACTAGACTGGCCCGCCACCGTCATGTCCGACGACTATAGGGTCGTCCCCACGACCCCCGGACTAGGTTGGTACGCCGCCGACTTGTCCGACGAGTATAGGGTCCTCCCCACGACCACGGGCCAAATTTGGCCAGCCGCCGACATGTCCGACGACTATAGGGTCGTCCCCACGACCCCCGGGCCAAAGTTGGACAGCCACCGACATTTCCGACGACTATAGGGTCGTCCCCACGACCACCGGCCAAAGTTGGCCAGCCGCCGACATGTCCGACGACTATAGGGTCGTCACCATGACCCGGGACTAGACTGACCCGCCACCGTCATGTCCGACGACTATAGGGTCGTCCCCACGACCTCCCGGCCAAAGTTGGACTGCCACCGACATTTCCGACGACTATAGGGTCGTCCCCACGACCACGGGCCAAAGTTGGCCAGCCGCCGACATGTCCGACGACTATAGGGTCGTCCCCACGACCCGGGACTAGACTGGCCCGCCACCGTCATGTCCGACGACTATAGGGTCGTCCCCACGACCCCCCGACTAGGTGGGCTCGCCGCCGACTTGTCCGACGACTATAGGGTCGTCCCCACGACCCCGGGACTAGATTGGCCCGCCACCGTCAAGTCCGACGACTATAGGGTCGTCCCCACGACCCCGGGCCAAAGTTGGCCAGCCGCCGGCTTGTCCGACGAATATAGGGCCGTCCCCACGACCCTGGGACTAGGTTGGCCCGCCGCCGACTTGTCCGACGACTATAGGGTCGTCCCCACGACCACGGGCCAAAGTTGGCCTGCCGCCGACATATCCGACGACTATAGGGTCGTCCCCACGACCCCGGGCCAATGTTGGCCAGCCGCTGACTTGTCCGACGACTATAGGGTCGTCCCCATGACCCGGGACTAGACTGGCCCGCCACCGTCATGTCCGACGACTATAGGGTCGTCCCCACGAACCCCGGACTAGGTTGGTACGCCGCCGACTTGTCCGACGAGTATAGGGTCCTCCCCACGACCACGGGCCAAAGTTGGCCAGCCGCCGACATGTCCGACGAATATAGGGTCGTCCCCACGACCCGGGACTAGACTGGCCCGCCACCGACATGTCCGACGACTATAGAGTCGTCCCCACGACCCCGGGTCAATGTTGGCTCGCCGCCGACATGTCCGACGACTATAGGGTCGTCCCCACGACCCCCGGGCTAGGTTGGTACGCCGCCGACTTGTCCGACGAGTATAGGGTCCTCCCCACGACCACGGGCCAAAGTTGGCCAGCCGCCGACATGTCCGACGACTATAGGGTCGTCCCCACTACCCGGGACTAGAGTGGCCCGCCACCGTCATGTCCGACGACTATATGGTCGTCCCCACGACCACGGGCCAATGTTGGCCAGCCGCTGACTTGTCCGACGACTATAGGGTCGTCCCCATGACCGCGGGACTAGATTGGCTCGCCGCCGACTTGTCCGACGACTGTAGGCTCGTCCCCACGACCCCGGGACTAGATTGGCCCGTCACCGTCAGTTCCGACGACTATAGGGTCGTCCCCACGACCACGGGCCAAAGTTGGCCAGCCGCCGACTTGTCCGACGACTATAGGGTCGTCCCCATGACCCGGGACTAGACTGGCCCGCCACCGTCATGTCCGACGACTATAGGGTCGTCCCCACGAACCCCGGACTAGGTTGGTACGCCGCCGACTTGTCCGATGAGTATAGGGTCCTCCCCACGACCACGGGCCAAAGTTGGCCAGCCGCCGGCTTGTCCGACGATTATAGGGTCGTCCCCACGACCCCGGGACTAGGTTGGCCCGCCGCCGACTTGTCCGACGACTATAGGGTCGTCCCCACGACCCCGGGCCAAAGTTGGCCAGCCGCTGATATGTCCGACGACTATACGGTCGTCCCCACGACCCCGGGAATAGATTGGCCCGCCACCGTCATTTCCGACGACTATAGGGTCGTCCCCACGACCCGGGACTAGACTGGCCCGCCACCGTCATTTCCGACGACTATAGGGTCGTCCCCACGACCACGGGCCAAAGTTGGCCAGCCGCCGACTTGTCCGACGACTATAGGGTCGTCCCCATGACCCGGGACTAGACTGGCCCGCCACCGTCATGTCCGACGACTATAGGGTCGTCCCCACGACCCCCGGACTAGGTTGGTACGCCGCCGACTTGTCCGACGAGTATAGGGTCCTCCCCACGACCACGGGCCAAAGTTGGCCAGCCGCCGATATGTCCGACGACTATAGGGTCGTCCCCACGCCCCGGGACTAGAGTGGCCCGCCACCGTCATGTCCGACGACTATATGGTCGTCCCCACGACCACGGCCAATGTTGGCCAGCCGCTGACTTGTCCGACGACTATAGGGTCGTCCCCATGACCCGGGACTAGACTGGCCCGCCACCGTCATGTCCGACGACTATAGGGTCGTCCCCACGACCCCCGGACTAGGTTGGTACGCCGCCGACTTGTCCGACGAGTATAGGATCCTCCCCACGACCACGGGCCAAAGTTGGCCAGCCGCCGACATGTCCGACGACTATAGGGTCGTCCCCACGACCCCCGAACTAGGTTGGCCGGCCGCCGACTTGTCCGACGACTATAGGGTCGTCCCCACGACCCCCCGACTAGGTGGGCTCGCCGCCGACTTGTCCGACGACTATAGGGTCATCCCCACGACCCCGGACTAGGTTGGTACGCCGCCGACTTGTCCGACGAGTATAGGGTCCTCCCCACGACCACGGGCCAAAGTTGGCCAGCCGCCGGCTTGTCCGACGATTATAGGGTCGTCCCCACGACCCCGGGACTAGGTTGGCCCGCCGCCGACTTGTCCGACGACTATAGGGTCGTCCCCACGACCCCGGGCCAAAGTTGGCCAGCCGCTGATATGTCCGACGACTATACGGTCGTCCCCACGACCCCGGGAATAGATTGGCCCGCCACCGTCATTTCCGACGACTATAGGGTCGTCCCCACGACCCGGGACTAGACTGGCCCGCCACCGTCATTTCCGACGACTATAGGGTCGTCCCCACGACCACGGGCCAAAGTTGGCCAGCCGCCGACTTGTCCGACGACTATAGGGTCGTCCCCATGACCCGGGACTAGACTGGCCCGCCACCGTCATGTCCGACGACTATAGGGTCGTCCCCACGACCCCCGGACTAGGTTGGTACGCCGCCGACTTGTCCGACGAGTATAGGGTCCTCCCCACGACCACGGGCCAAAGTTGGCCAGCCGCCGATATGTCCGACGACTATAGGGTCGTCCCCACGCCCCGGGACTAGAGTGGCCCGCCACCGTCATGTCCGACGACTATATGGTCGTCCCCACGACCACGGCCAATGTTGGCCAGCCGCTGACTTGTCCGACGACTATAGGGTCGTCCCCATGACCCGGGACTAGACTGGCCCGCCACCGTCATGTCCGACGACTATAGGGTCGTCCCCACGACCCCCGGACTAGGTTGGTACGCCGCCGACTTGTCCGACGAGTATAGGATCCTCCCCACGACCACGGGCCAAAGTTGGCCAGCCGCCGACATGTCCGACGACTATAGGGTCGTCCCCACGACCCCCGAACTAGGTTGGCCGGCCGCCGACTTGTCCGACGACTATAGGGTCGTCCCCACGACCCCCCGACTAGGTGGGCTCGCCGCCGACTTGTCCGACGACTATAGGGTCATCCCCACGACCCCGGGACTAGGTTGGCCCGCCGCCGACTTGTCCGACGACTATAGGGTCGTCCCCACGACCCCGGGACTAGATTGGCCCGCCACCGTCATGTCCGACGACAATAGGGTCGTCCCCACGACCCCGGGTCTAGGTTGGCCAGCCGCCGACTTGTCCGACGACTATAGGGTCGTACCCACGACCCCGGGACTAGGCTGACAAGCCGCCAACATGTCCGACGACTATAGGGTCGTCCCCACGACCCCGGGCCAAAGATGTCCAGCCGCCGTCTTGTCCGACGACTATAGGGTCGTCCCCACGACCCCGGGACTAGATTGGCCCGCCACCGTCATGTCCAACGACTATAGGGTCGTCCCCACAACCACGGGCAAAAGTTGGCCAGCCGCCGACATGTCCGACGACTATTGGATCGTCCCCACGACCACGGGCCAAAGTTGGCCAGCCGCCGACATGTCCGACGACAATCGGATCGTCCCCACGACCACGCGCCAAAGTTGGCCAGCCGCCGACATGTCCGACGACTATAGGGTCGTCCCCACGACCACGCGCCAAAGTTGGCCAGCCGCCGACATGTCCGTCGACTATAGGGTCGTCCCCACGACCCCGGGACTAGATTGGCCCGCCACCGTCATGTCCAACGACTATAGGGTCGTCCCCACAACCACGGGCCAAAGTTGGCCAGCCGCCGACATGTCCGACGACTATAGGATCGTCCCCACGACCCCGGGCCAATGTTGGACAATCGCCGACATGTCCGACGACTATAGGGTCGTCCCCACGACCCCGGGACAAGGTTGGCCCGCCGCCGACTTGTCCGACGACTATAGGGTCGTACCCACGACCCCGGGACTAGGCTGACAAGCCGCCAACATGTCCGACGACTATAGGGTCGTCCCCACGACCCCGGGCCAAAGATGTCCAGCCGCCGTCTTGTCCGACGACTATAGGGTCGTCCCACGACCCCGGGACTAGTTTGGCCCGCCACCGTCATGTCCAACGACTTGGGTCGTCCCCACAACCACGGGCCAAACTTGGCCAGCCGCCGACATGTCCGACGACTATAGGGTCGTCCCCACGACCCCGGGCCAAAGTTGGCCAGCCGCCGACATGTCCGACGACTATAGGGTCGTCCCGACGACCCCGGGCCAAAGTTGGCCAGCCGCCGACATGTCCGACGACTATAGGGTCGTCCCCACGACCCCGGGCCAATGTTGGCCAATCGCCGACATGTCCAACGACTATAGGGTCGTCCCCACGACCCCGGGACTAGATTAGCCCGCCACCGACATGTCCGACGACTATAGGATCGTCCCCACGACCCCGGGCCAATGTTGGCCAATCGCCGACATGTCCGACGACTATAGGGTCGTCCCCACGACCCCGGGACAAGGTTGGCCCGCCGCCGACTTGTCCGACGACTATAGGGTCGTACCCACGACCCCGGGACTAGGCTGACAAGCCGCCAACATGTCCGACGACTATAGGGTCGTCCCCACGACCCCGGGCCAAAGATGTCCAGCCGCCGTCTTGTCCGACGACTATAGGGTCGTCCCACGACCCCGGGACTAGTTTGGCCCGCCACCGTCATGTCCAACGACTTGGGTCGTCCCCACAACCACGGGCCAAACTTGGCCAGCCGCCGACATGTCCGACGACTATAGGGTCGTCCCCACGACCCCGGGCCAAAGTTGGCCAGCCGCCGACATGTCCGACGACTATAGGGTCGTCCCGACGACCCCGGGCCAAAGTTGGCCAGCCGCCGACATGTCCGACGACTATAGGGTCGTCCCCACGACCCCGGGCCAATGTTGGCCAATCGCCAACATGTCCGACGACTATAGGGTCGTCCCTACGTCCCCGGGACTAGATTGGCCCGCCACCGTCATGTCCAACGATTATAGGGTCGTCCCCACGACCCCGGGTCTAGGTTGGCCAGCCGCCGACATGTCCGACGACTATAGAGTCGTCCCCACGACACCGGGCCAAAGTTGGACCGCCGCCGACATGTCCGACTACTATAGGGTCGTCCCCACGACCTCGGGTCTAGATTGGCCCGCTACCGTCATGTCCGAAGACTATAGGGTCGTCCCCACGACCACGGGACTAGATTGGCCCGCCACCGCCAAGTCCGACGACAATAGGGTCGTCCCCACGACCCCGGGTCTAGGTTGGCCAGCCGCCGACATGTCCGACGACAATCGGATCGTCCCCACGACCACGCGCCAAAGTTGGCCAGCCGCCGACATGTCCAACGACTATTGGATCGTCCCCACGACCACGGGCCAAAGTTGGCCAGCCGCCGACATGTCCGACGACAATCGGATCGTCCCCACGACCACGCGCCAAAGTTGGCCAGCCGCCGACATGTCCGACGACTATAGGGTCGTCCCCACGACCCCGGGCCAATGTTGGCCAATCGCCGACATGTCCAACGACTATAGGGTCGTCCCCACGACCCCGGGACTAGATTAGCCCGCCACCGTCATGTCCAACGACTATAGGGTCGTCCCCACGACCACGGGCGAAAGTTGGCATGCCGCCGAAATGTCCGACGACTATAGGGTCGTCCCCACGACCCCGGGCCAAAGTTGGCCAGCCGCCGACATGTCCGACGACTATAGGGTCGTCCCCACGACCCCGGGACTACATTGGCCCGCCAACGTCATGTCCGACGATTATAGGGTCGTCCCCACGACCGCGAGACTAGATTGGCCCGCCACCGTCATGTCCGACGACAATAGGGTCGTCCCCACGACCCCGGGTCCAGGTTGGCCAGCCGCCGACATTTCCGACGACTATAGAGTCGTCCCCAAGACACCGGGCCAAAGTTGGCCAGCCGGCGACATGTCCGACGACTATAGGGTCGTCCCCACGACCCCGGGACAAGGTTGGCCCGCCGCCGACTTGTCCGACGACTATAGGGTCGTACCCACGACCCCGGGACTAGGCTGACAAGCCGCCAACATGTCCGACGACTATAGGGTCGTCCCCACGACCCCGGGCCAAAGATGTCCAGCCGCCGTCTTGTCCGACGACTATAGGGTCGTCCCCACGACCCCGGGACTAGATTGGCCCGCCAACGTCATGTCCGACGATTATAGGGTCGTCCCCACGACCGCGAGGCTAGATTGGCCCGCCACCGTCATGTCCGACGACAATAGGGTCGTCCCCACGACCCCGGGTCCAGGTTGGCCAGCCGCCGACATTTCCGACGACTATAGAGTCGTCCCCACGACACCGGGCCAAAGTTGGCCAGCCGGCGACATGTCCGACGACTATAGGGTCGTCCCCACGACCCCGGGACAAGGTTGGCCCGCCGCCGACTTGTCGGACGACTATAGGGTCGTACCCACGACCCCGGGACTAGGCTGACAAGCCGCCAACATGTCCGACGACTATAGGGTCGTCCCCACGACCCCGGGCCAAAGATGTCCAGCCGCCATCTTGTCCGACGACTATAGGGTCGTCCCCACGACCCCGGGACTAGATTGGTACGCCACCGTCATGTCCAACGACTATAGGGTCGTCCCCACAACCACGGGCCAAAGTTGGCCAGCCGCCGACATGTCCGACGACTATAGGGTCGTCCCCACGACCCCGGGCCAAAGTTGGCAAGCCGCCGAAATGTCCGACGACTATAGGGTCGTCCCCACGACCCCGGGACTAGGTTGGCCAGCCGCCGACATGTCCGACGACTATAGGGTCGTCCCCACGACCACGGGACTAGATTGGCCCGCCACCGTCATGTCCGACGACAATAGGGTCGTCCCCACGACCCCGGGTCTAGGTTGGCCAGCCGCCGACTTGTCCGACGACTATAGGGTCGTACCCACGACCCCGGGACTAGGCTGACAAGCCGCCAACATGTCCGACGACTATAGGGTCGTCCCCACGACCCCGGGCCAAAGATGTCCAGCCGCCGTCTTGTCCGACGACTATAGGGTCGTCCCCACGACCCCGGGACTAGATTGGCCCGCCACCGTCTTGTCCGACGACTATAGGGTCGTCCCCACGACCACGGGCCAAAGTTGACCAGCCGCCGACATGTCCGACGACTATAGGGTCGTCCCTACGACCCCGGGACTAGATTGGCCCGCCAACGTCATGTCCGACGATTATAGGGTCGTCCCCACGACCCCGAGTCCAGGTTGGCCAGCCGCCGACATTTCCGACGACTATAGAGTCGTCCCCACGACACCGGGCCAAAGTTGGCCAGCCGCCGACATGTCCGACGACTATAGGGTCGTCCCCGTGACCCCGGGACAAGGTTGGCCCGCCGCCGACTTGTCCGACGACTATAGGGTCGTACCCACGACCCTGGGACTAGGCTGACAAGCCGCCAACATGTCCGACGACTATAGGGTCGTCCCCACGACCCCGGGCCAACGATGTCCAGCCGCCGTCTTGTCCGACGACTATAAGGTCGTCCCCACGACCCCGGGACTAGATTGGCCCGCCACCGTCATGTCCAACGACTATAGGGTCGTCCCCACAACCACGGGCCAAAGTTGGCCAGCCGCCGACATGTCCGACGACTATACGGTCGTCCCCACGACCCCGGGCTAAAGTTGGCCAGCTGCCGACATGTCCGACGACTATAGGGTCGTCCCCACGACCCCGGGACAAGGTTGGCCCGCTGCCGACTTGTCCGACGACTATAGGGTCGTTCCCACCACCCCGGGACTAGGCTGACAAGCCGCCAACATGTCCGACTACTATAGGGTCGTCCCCACGACCTCGGGTCTAGATTGGCCCGCTACCGTCATGTCCGAAGACTATAGGGTCGTCCCCACGACCACGGGACTAGATTGGCCCGCCACCGCCAAGTCCGACGACAATAGGGTCGTCCCCACGACCCCGGGTCTAGGTTGGCCAGCCGCCGATATGTCCGACGACAATCGGATCGTCCCCACGACCACGCGCCAAAGTTGGCCAGCCGCCGACATGTCCAACGACTATTGGATCGTCCCCACGACCACGGGCCAAAGTTGGCCAGCCGCCGACATGTCCGACGACAATCGGATCGTCCCCACGACCACGCGCCAAAGTTGGCCAGCCGCCGACATGTCCGACGACTATAGGGTCGTCCCCACGACCCCGGGCCAATGTTGGCCAATCGCCGACATGTCCAACGACTATAGGGTCGTCCCCACGACCCCGGGACTAGATTAGCCCGCCACCGTCATGTCCAACGACTATAGGGTCGTCCCCACGACCACGGGCGAAAGTTGGCATGCCGCCGAAATGTCCGACGACTATAGGGTCGTCCCCACGACCCCGGGCCAAAGTTGGCCAGCCGCCGACATGTCCGACGACTATAGGGTCGTCCCCACGACCCCGGGACTACATTGGCCCGCCAACGTCATGTCCGACGATTATAGGGTCGTCCCCACGACCGCGAGACTAGATTGGCCCGCCACCGTCATGTCCGACGACAATAGGGTCGTCCCCACGACCCCGGGTCCAGGTTGGCCAGCCGCCGACATTTCCGACGACTATAGAGTCGTCCCCAAGACACCGGGCCAAAGTTGGCCAGCCGGCGACATGTCCGACGACTATAGGGTCGTCCCCACGACCCCGGGACAAGGTTGGCCCGCCGCCGACTTGTCCGACGACTATAGGGTCGTACCCACGACCCCGGGACTAGGCTGACAAGCCGCCAACATGTCCGACGACTATAGGGTCGTCCCCACGACCCCGGGCCAAAGATGTCCAGCCGCCGTCTTGTCCGACGACTATAGGGTCGTCCCCACGACCCCGGGACTAGATTGGCCCGCCAACGTCATGTCCGACGATTATAGGGTCGTCCCCACGACCGCGAGGCTAGATTGGCCCGCCACCGTCATGTCCGACGACAATAGGGTCGTCCCCACGACCCCGGGTCCAGGTTGGCCAGCCGCCGACATTTCCGACGACTATAGAGTCGTCCCCACGACACCGGGCCAAAGTTGGCCAGCCGGCGACATGTCCGACGACTATAGGGTCGTCCCCACGACCCCGGGACAAGGTTGGCCCGCCGCCGACTTGTCGGACGACTATAGGGTCGTACCCACGACCCCGGGACTAGGCTGACAAGCCGCCAACATGTCCGACGACTATAGGGTCGTCCCCACGACCCCGGGCCAAAGATGTCCAGCCGCCATCTTGTCCGACGACTATAGGGTCGTCCCCACGACCCCGGGACTAGATTGGTACGCCACCGTCATGTCCAACGACTATAGGGTCGTCCCCACAACCACGGGCCAAAGTTGGCCAGCCGCCGACATGTCCGACGACTATAGGGTCGTCCCCACGACCCCGGGCCAAAGTTGGCAAGCCGCCGAAATGTCCGACGACTATAGGGTCGTCCCCACGACCCCGGGACTAGGTTGGCCAGCCGCCGACATGTCCGACGACTATAGGGTCGTCCCCACGACCACGGGACTAGATTGGCCCGCCACCGTCATGTCCGACGACAATAGGGTCGTCCCCACGACCCCGGGTCTAGGTTGGCCAGCCGCCGACTTGTCCGACGACTATAGGGTCGTACCCACGACCCCGGGACTAGGCTGACAAGCCGCCAACATGTCCGACGACTATAGGGTCGTCCCCACGACCCCGGGCCAAAGATGTCCAGCCGCCGTCTTGTCCGACGACTATAGGGTCGTCCCCACGACCCCGGGACTAGATTGGCCCGCCACCGTCTTGTCCGACGACTATAGGGTCGTCCCCACGACCACGGGCCAAAGTTGACCAGCCGCCGACATGTCCGACGACTATAGGGTCGTCCCTACGACCCCGGGACTAGATTGGCCCGCCAACGTCATGTCCGACGATTATAGGGTCGTCCCCACGACCCCGAGTCCAGGTTGGCCAGCCGCCGACATTTCCGACGACTATAGAGTCGTCCCCACGACACCGGGCCAAAGTTGGCCAGCCGCCGACATGTCCGACGACTATAGGGTCGTCCCCGTGACCCCGGGACAAGGTTGGCCCGCCGCCGACTTGTCCGACGACTATAGGGTCGTACCCACGACCCTGGGACTAGGCTGACAAGCCGCCAACATGTCCGACGACTATAGGGTCGTCCCCACGACCCCGGGCCAACGATGTCCAGCCGCCGTCTTGTCCGACGACTATAAGGTCGTCCCCACGACCCCGGGACTAGATTGGCCCGCCACCGTCATGTCCAACGACTATAGGGTCGTCCCCACAACCACGGGCCAAAGTTGGCCAGCCGCCGACATGTCCGACGACTATACGGTCGTCCCCACGACCCCGGGCTAAAGTTGGCCAGCTGCCGACATGTCCGACGACTATAGGGTCGTCCCCACGACCCCGGGACAAGGTTGGCCCGCCGCCGACTTGTCCGACGACTATAGGGTCGTTCCCACCACCCCGGGACTAGGCTGACAAGCCGCCAACATGTCCGACGACTATAGGGTCGTCCCCACGACCCCGGGACTAGATTGGCCCGCCACCGTCATGTCCAACGACTATAGGGTCGTTCCCACAACCACGGGCCAAAGTTGGCCAGCCGCCGACATGTCCGACGACTATTGGATCGTCCCCACGACCACGGGCCAAAGTTGGCCAGCCGCCGACATGTCCGACGACTATAGGGTCGTCCCCACGACCCCGGGCCAATGTTGGCCAATCGCCGACATGTCCGACGACTATAGGGTCGTCCCTACGACCCCGGGACTAGATTGGCCCGCCACCGTCATGTCCGACGATTATAGGGTCGTCCCCACGACCGCGAGACTAGATTGGCCCGCCACCGTCATGTCCGACGACAATAGGGTCGTCCCGACGACCCCGGGCCAATGTTGGCCAATCGCCAACATGTCCGACGACTATAGGGTCGTCCCTACGACCCCGGGACTAGATTGGCCCGCCACCGTCATGTCCGACGATTATAGGGTCGTCCCCACGACCCCGGGACTAGATTGGTCCGCCACCGTCTTGTCCGACGACTATAGGGTCGTCCCCACGACCCCGGGCCAAAGTTGACCAACCGCCGACATTTCCGACGACTATTGGATCGTCCCCACGACCACGGGCCAAAGTTGGCCAGCCGCCGACATGTCCGACGACTATAGGGTCGTCCCCACGACCCCGGGACTCGATTGGTCCGCCACCGTCTTGTCCGACGACTATAGGGTCGTCCCCACGACCCCGAGTCCAGGTTGGCCAGCCGCCGACACTTCCGACGACTATAGAGTCGTCCCCACGACACCGGGCCAAAGTTGGCCAGCCGCCGACATGTCCGACGACTATAGAGTCGTCCCCACGACCCCGGGACTAGATTGGCCCGCCACCATCATGTCCGACGACAATAGGGTCGTCCCCACGACCCCGGGTCTAGGTTGGCCCGCCACCGTCATGTCCAACGATTATAGGGTCGTCCCCACGACCCCGGGACTAGATTGGCCCGCCACCGTCATGTCCGACGAATATAGGGTCGTCCCCACGACCCCGGGACTAGATTGGCCCGCCACCGTCATGTCCGACGAATATAGGGTCGTCCCCACGACCCCGGGACAAGCTTGGCCCGCCGCCGACTTGTCCGACGACTATAGGGTCGTACCCACCACCCCGGGACTAGGCTGACAAGCCGCCAACATGTCCGACGACTATAGGGTCGTCCCCACGACCCCGGGCCAAAGTTGGCCAGCCGCCGACATGTCCGACGACTATAGGGTCGTCCCCACGACCCCGGGCCAAAGTTGGCAAGCCGCCGAAATGTCCGACGACTATAGGGTCGTCCCCACGACCCCGGGACTAGGTTGGCCAGCCGTCGACATGTCCGACGACTATAGGGTCGTCCCCACGACCCCGGGACTAGATTGGCCCGCCACCGTCATGTTCGACGAATATAGGGTCGTCCCACCGACCCCGGGACAAGCTTGGCCCGCCGCTGACTTGTCCGACGACTATAGGGTCGTCCCCACGACCCCGGGACTAGATTGGCCCGCCACCGTCATGTCCGACGAATATAGGGTCGTCCCCACGACCGCGAGACTAGATTGGCCCGCCACCGTCATGTCCGACGACAATAGGGTCGTCCCCACGACCCCGGGTCCAGGTTGGCCAGCCGCCGACATTTCCGACGACTATAGAGTCGTCCCCACGACCCCGAGACTAGATTGGCCCGCCACCGTCATGTCCGACGACAATAGGGTCGTCCCCACGACCCCGGGACTAGATTGGTCCGCCACCGTCTTGTCCGACGACTATAGGGTCGACCCCACGACCCCGGGCCAGAGTTGACCAGCCGCCGACATGTCCGACAACTATAGGGTCGTCCCCACGACCCCGGGACTAGATTGGCCCGCCACCGTCATGTCCAACGACTATAGGGTCGTTCCCACAACCACGGGCCAAAGTTGGCCAGCCGCCGACATGTCCGACGACTATTGGATCGTCCCCACGACCACGGGCCAAAGTTGGCCAGCCGCCGACATGTCCGACGACTATAGGGTCGTCCCCACGACCCCGGGCCAATGTTGGCCAATCGCCGACATGTCCGACGACTATAGGGTCGTCCCTACGACCCCGGGACTAGATTGGCCCGCCACCGTCATGTCCGACGATTATAGGGTCGTCCCCACGACCGCGAGACTAGATTGGCCCGCCACCGTCATGTCCGACGACAATAGGGTCGTCCCGACGACCCCGGGCCAATGTTGGCCAATCGCCAACATGTCCGACGACTATAGGGTCGTCCCTACGACCCCGGGACTAGATTGGCCCGCCACCGTCATGTCCGACGATTATAGGGTCGTCCCCACGACCCCGGGACTAGATTGGTCCGCCACAGTCTTGTCCGACGACTATAGGGTCGTCCCCACGACCCCGGGCCAAAGTTGACCAGCCGCCGACATTTCCGACGACTATTGGATCGTCCCCACGACCACGGGCCAAAGTTGGCCAGCCGCCGACATGTCCGACGACTATAGGGTCGTCCCCACGACCCCGGGACTCGATTGGTCCGCCACCGTCTTGTCCGACGACTATAGGGTCGCCCCCACGACCCCGAGTCCAGGTTGGCCAGCCGCCGACACTTCCGACGACTATAGAGTCGTCCCCACGACCCCGGGCCAAAGTTGGCCAGCCGCCGACATGTCCAACGACTATAGGGTCGTCCCCACGACCCCGAGTCTAGATTGGCCCGCCACCGTCATGTCCGACGACAATAGGGTCGTCCCCACGACCCCGTGTCCAGGTTGGCCACCCGCCGACATTTCCGACGATTATAGAGTCGTCCCCACGACACCGGGCCAAAGTTGGCCAGCCGCCGACATGTCCGACGACTATAGAGTCGTCCCACCGACCCCGGGACAAGCTTGGCCCGCCGCTGACTTGTCCGACGACTATAGGGTCGTCCCCACGACCCCGGGACTAGATTGGCCCGCCACCGTCATGTCCGACGAATATAGGGTCGTCCCCACGACCGCGAGACTAGATTGGCCCGCCACCGTCATGTCCGACGACAATAGGGTCGTCCCCACGACCCCGGGTCCAGGTTGGCCAGCCGCCGACATTTCCGACGACTATAGAGTCGTCCCCACGACCCCGAGACTAGATTGGCCCGCCACCGTCATGTCCGACGACAATAGGGTCGTCCCCACGACCCCGGGACTAGATTGGTCCGCCACCGTCTTGTCCGACGACTATAGGGTCGACCCCACGACCCCGGGCCAGAGTTGACCAGCCGCCGACATGTCCGACAACTATAGGGTCGTCCCCACGACCCCGGGACTAGATTGGCCCGCCACCGTCATGTCCAACGACTATAGGGTCGTTCCCACAACCACGGGCCAAAGTTGGCCAGCCGCCGACATGTCCGACGACTATTGGATCGTCCCCACGACCACGGGCCAAAGTTGGCCAGCCGCCGACATGTCCGACGACTATAGGGTCGTCCCCACGACCCCGGGCCAATGTTGGCCAATCGCCGACATGTCCGACGACTATAGGGTCGTCCCTACGACCCCGGGACTAGATTGGCCCGCCACCGTCATGTCCGACGATTATAGGGTCGTCCCCACGACCGCGAGACTAGATTGGCCCGCCACCGTCATGTCCGACGACAATAGGGTCGTCCCGACGACCCCGGGCCAATGTTGGCCAATCGCCAACATGTCCGACGACTATAGGGTCGTCCCTACGACCCCGGGACTAGATTGGCCCGCCACCGTCATGTCCGACGATTATAGGGTCGTCCCCACGACCCCGGGACTAGATTGGTCCGCCACAGTCTTGTCCGACGACTATAGGGTCGTCCCCACGACCCCGGGCCAAAGTTGACCAGCCGCCGACATTTCCGACGACTATTGGATCGTCCCCACGACCACGGGCCAAAGTTGGCCAGCCGCCGACATGTCCGACGACTATAGGGTCGTCCCCACGACCCCGGGACTCGATTGGTCCGCCACCGTCTTGTCCGACGACTATAGGGTCGTCCCCACGACCCCGAGTCCAGGTTGGCCAGCCGCCGACACTTCCGACGACTATAGAGTCGTCCCCACGACCCCGGGCCAAAGTTGGCCAGCCGCCGACATGTCCAACGACTATAGGGTCGTCCCCACGACCCCGAGTCTAGATTGGCCCGCCACCGTCATGTCCGACGACAATAGGGTCGTCCCCACGACCCCGTGTCCAGGTTGGCCACCCGCCGACATTTCCGACGATTATAGAGTCGTCCCCACGACACCGGGCCAAAGTTGGCCAGCCGCCGACATGTCCGACGACTATAGAGTCGTCCCCACGACCCCGGGACTAGATTGGCCCGCCACCATCATGTCCGACGACAATAGGGTCGTCCCCACGACCCCGGGTCTAGGTTGGCCCGCCACCGTCATGTCCAACGATTATAGGGTCGTCCCCACGACCCCGGGACTAGATTGGCCCGCCACCGTCATGTCCGACGAATATAGGGTCGTCCCCACGACCCCGGGACAAGCTTGGCCCGCCGCCGACTTGTCCGACGACTATAGGGTCGTACCCACCACCCCGGGACTAGGCTGACAAGCCGCCAACATGTCCGACGACTATAGGGTCGTCCCCACGACCCCGGGCCAAAGTTGGCCAGCCGCCGACATGTCCGACGACTATAGGGTCGTCCCCACGACCCCGGGCCAAAGTTGGCAAGCCGCCGAAATGTCCGACGACTATAGGGTCGTCCCCACGACCCCGGGACTAGGTTGGCCAGCCGTCGACATGTCCGACGACTATAGGGTCGTCCCCACGACCCCGGGACTAGATTGGCCCGCCACCGTCATGTTCGACGAATATAGGGTCGTCCCACCGACCCCGGGACAAGCTTGGCCCGCCGCTGACTTGTCCGACGACTATAGGGTCGTCCCCACGACCCCGGGACTAGATTGGCCCGCCACCGTCATGTCCGACGACAATAGGGGCGTCCCCACGACCCCGGGTCTAGGTTGGCCAGCCGCCGACTTGTCCGACGACTATAGGGTCGTACCCACGACCCCGGGACTAGGCTGACAAGCCGCCAACATGTCCGACGACTATAGGGTCGTCCCCACGACCCCGGGCCAAAGATGTCCAGCCGCCGTCTTGTCCGACGACTATAGGGTCGTCCCCACGACCCCGGGTCCAGGTTGGCCAGCCGCCGACATTTCCGACGACTATAGAGTCGTCCCCACGACACCGGGCCAAAGTTGGCCAGCCGCCGACATGTCCGACGACTATAGGGTCGTCCCCACGACCCCGGGACAAGGTTGGCCCGCCGCCGACTTGCCCGACGACAATAAGGTCGTACCCACGACCCTGGGACTAGGCTGACAAGCCGCCAACATGTCCGACGACTATAGGGTCGTCCCCACGACCCCGGGCCAAAGATGTCCAGCCGCCGTCTTGTCCGACGACTATAGGGTCGTCCCCACGACCCCGGGACTAGATTGGCCCGCCACCGTCATGTCCAACGACTATAGGGTCGTCCCCACAACCACGGGCCAAAGTTGGCAAGCCGCCGACATGTTCGACGACTATAGGGTCGTCCCCACGACCCCGGCCCAAAGTTGGCAAGCCGCCGAAACGTCCGACGACTATAGGGTCGTCCCCATGACCCCGGGACAAGCTTGGCCCGCCGACGACTATTCCGACGACTATAGGGTCGTCCCCACGACCCCGGGACTAGATTGGCCCGCCACCGTCATGTCCGACGACAATATGGTCGTCCCCACGACCCCGGGTCTAGGTTGCCCAGCTGCCGACATGTCCGACGACTATAGAGTCGTCCCCACGACACCGCGCCAAAGTTGGACAGCCGCCGACATGTCCGACTACTATAGGGTCGTCCCCACGACCTCGGGTCTAGACTGGCCAGCCGCCGACATGTCCAACGACTATAGGGTCGTCCCCACGACCACGGGCCAAAGTTGGCATGCCGCCGAAATGTCCGACGACTATAGGGTCGTCCCCCGACCCCGGGACTAGATTGGCCCGCCACCGTCATGTCCGACGATTATAGGGTCGTCCCCACGACCGCGAGACTAGATTGGCCCGCCACCGTCATGTCCGACGATTATAGGGTCGTCCCCACGACCACGGGCCAAAGTTGGCCAGCCGCCGACATGTCCGACGACTATTTGGTCGTCCCCACGACCCTGGGACTAGATTGGCTAGCCACCGTCACGTCCGACGACTATCGGATCGTCCCCACGACCACGAGCCAAAGTTGGCCAGCCGCCGACATGTCCAACGACTATTGGGTCGCTCCACGACCA
The DNA here is from genome assembly GCA_963932275.1 of Andrena praecox. NCBI lineage: Eukaryota > Metazoa > Arthropoda > Insecta > Hymenoptera > Andrenidae > Andrena > Andrena praecox. Next base: position 4,168,748 of record CAWVQO010000356.1, on the reverse strand, counting down.
CGGGCCAAAGTTGGCCAGCCGCCGACATGTCCGACGATTATAGGGTCGTCCCCACGACCCCGGGACTAGATTGGCCCGCCACCGTCATGTCCAACAACTATAGGGTCGTCCCCACGACCACGGGCCAAAGTTGGCATGCCGCCGAAATGTCCGACGACTATAGGGTCGTCCCCCGACCCCGGGACTAGATTGGCCCGCCACCGTCATGTCCGACGATTATAGGGTCGTCCCCACGACCGCGAGACTAGATTGGCCCGCCACCGTCATGTCCGCCGACAATAGGGTCGTCCCCACGACCCCGGGTCCAGGTTGGCCAGCCGCCGACATATCCGACGACTATACAGTCGTCCCCACGACACCGGGCCAAAGTTGGCCAGCCGCCGACATGTCCGACGACTATAGGGTCGTCCCCACGACCCCGGGACTAGATTGGCCCGCCACCGTCATGTCCAACGACTATAGGGTCGTCCCCACAACCACGGGCCAAAGTTGGCCAGCCGCCGACATGTCCGACGACTATAGGGTCGTCCCCACGACCCCGGGCCAAAGTTGGCAAGCCGCCGAAATGTCCGACGACTATAGGGTCGTCCCCACGACCCCGGGACTAGGTTGGCCAGCCGCCGACATGTCCGACGACTATAGGGTCGTCCCGACGACCCCGGGCCAATGTTGGCCAATCGCCAACATGTCCGACGACTATAGGGTCGTCCCTACGACCCCGGGACTAGATTAGCCCGCCACCGTCTCGTCCAACAACTATAGGTTCGTCCCCACGACCACGGGTCAAAGTTGGCATGCCGCCGAAATGTCCGACGACTATAGGGTCGTCCCCACGACCCCGGGACTAGATTGGCCCGCCACCGTCATGTCCGACGATTATAAGGTCGTCCCCACGACTGCGAGACTAGATTGGCCCGCCACCGTCATGTCCGACGACAATAGGGTCGTCCCCACGACCCCGGGTCCAGGCTGGCCAGCCGCCGACATTTTCGACGACTATAGAGTCGTCCCCACGACACCGGGCCAATAATGGCCAATCGCCGACATGTCCGACGACTATAGGGTCGTCCCCACGACCGCGAGACTAGATTGGCCCGCCACCGTCATGTCCGACGACAATAGGGTCGTCCCCACGACCCCGGGTCCAGGTTGGCCAGCCGCCGACATATCCGACGACTATACAGTCGTCCCCACGACACCGGGCCAAAGTTGGCCAGCCGCCGACATGTCCGACGACTATAGGGTCGTCCCCACGACCCCGGGACTAGATTGGCCCGCCACCGTCATGTCCAACGACTATAGGGTCGTCCCCACAACCACGGGCCAAAGTTGGCCAGCCGCCGACATGTCCGACGACTATAGGGTCGTCCCCACGACCCCGGGCCAAAGTTGGCAAGCCGCCGAAATGTCCGACGACTATAGGGTCGTCCCCACGACCCCGGGACTAGGTTGGCCAGCCGCCGACATGTCCGACGACTATAGGGTCGTCCCGACGACCCCGGGCCAATGTTGGCCAATCGCCAACATGTCCGACGACTATAGGGTCGTCCCTACGACCCCGGGACTAGATTAGCCCGCCACCGTCACGTCCAACAACTATAGGTTCGTCCCCACGACCACGGGTCAAAGTTGGCATGCCGCCGAAATGTCCGACGACTATAGGGTCGTCCCCACGACCCCGGGACTAGATTGGCCCGCCACCGTCATGTCCGACGATTATAAGGTCGTCCCCACGACTGCGAGACTAGATTGGCCCGCCACCGTCATGTCCGACGACAATAGGGTCGTCCCCACGACCCCGGGTCCAGGCTGGCCAGCCGCCGACATTTTCGACGACTATAGAGTCGTCCCCACGACACCGGGCCAATAATGGCCAATCGCCGACATGTCCGACGACTATAGGGTCGTCCCCACGACCGCGAGACTAGATTGGCCCGCCACCGTCATGTCCGACGACAATAGGGTCGTCCCCACGACCCCGGGTCCAGGTTGGCCAGCCGCCGACATTTCCGACGACTATAGAGTCGTCCCCACGACACCGGGCCAAAGATGGCCAGCCGCCGACATGTCCGACGATTATAGGGTCGTCCCCACGACCCCGGGACAAGGTTGGCCCGCCGCCGACTTGTCCGACGACTATAGGGTCGTTCCCACCACCCCGGGACTAGGCTGACAAGCCGCCAACATGTCCGACGACTATAGGGTCGTCCCCACGACCCCGGGACTAGATTGGCCCGCCACCGTCATGTCCAACGACTATAGGGTCGTTCCCACAACCACGGGCCAAAGTTGGCCAGCCGCCGACATGTCCGACGACTATTGGATCGTCCCCACGACCACGGGCCAAAGTTGGCCAGCCGCCGACATGTCCGACGACTATAGGGTCGTCCCCACGACCCCGGGCCAATGTTGGCCAATCGCCGACATGTCCGACGACTATAGGGTCGTCCCTACGACCCCGGGACTAGATTGGCCCGCCACCGTCATGTCCGACGATTATAGGGTCGTCCCCACGACCGCGAGACTAGATTGGCCCGCCACCGTCATGTCCGACGACAATAGGGTCGTCCCGACGACCCCGGGCCAATGTTGGCCAATCGCCAACATGTCCGACGACTATAGGGTCGTCCCTACGACCCCGGGACTAGATTGGCCCGCCACCGTCATGTCCGACGATTATAGGGTCGTCCCCACGACCCCGGGACTAGATTGGTCCGCCACCGTCTTGTCCGACGACTATAGGGTCGTCCCCACGACCCCGGGCCAAAGTTGACCAACCGCCGACATTTCCGACGACTATTGGATCGTCCCCACGACCACGGGCCAAAGTTGGCCAGCCGCCGACATGTCCGACGACTATAGGGTCGTCCCCACGACCCCGGGACTCGATTGGTCCGCCACCGTCTTGTCCGACGACTATAGGGTCGTCCCCACGACCCCGAGTCCAGGTTGGCCAGCCGCCGACACTTCCGACGACTATAGAGTCGTCCCCACGACACCGGGCCAAAGTTGGCCAGCCGCCGACATGTCCGACGACTATAGAGTCGTCCCCACGACCCCGGGACTAGATTGGCCCGCCACCATCATGTCCGACGACAATAGGGTCGTCCCCACGACCCCGGGTCTAGGTTGGCCCGCCACCGTCATGTCCAACGATTATAGGGTCGTCCCCACGACCCCGGGACTAGATTGGCCCGCCACCGTCATGTCCGACGAATATAGGGTCGTCCCCACGACCCCGGGACTAGATTGGCCCGCCACCGTCATGTCCGACGAATATAGGGTCGTCCCCACGACCCCGGGACAAGCTTGGCCCGCCGCCGACTTGTCCGACGACTATAGGGTCGTACCCACCACCCCGGGACTAGGCTGACAAGCCGCCAACATGTCCGACGACTATAGGGTCGTCCCCACGACCCCGGGCCAAAGTTGGCCAGCCGCCGACATGTCCGACGACTATAGGGTCGTCCCCACGACCCCGGGCCAAAGTTGGCAAGCCGCCGAAATGTCCGACGACTATAGGGTCGTCCCCACGACCCCGGGACTAGGTTGGCCAGCCGTCGACATGTCCGACGACTATAGGGTCGTCCCCACGACCCCGGGACTAGATTGGCCCGCCACCGTCATGTTCGACGAATATAGGGTCGTCCCACCGACCCCGGGACAAGCTTGGCCCGCCGCTGACTTGTCCGACGACTATAGGGTCGTCCCCACGACCCCGGGACTAGATTGGCCCGCCACCGTCATGTCCGACGAATATAGGGTCGTCCCCACGACCGCGAGACTAGATTGGCCCGCCACCGTCATGTCCGACGACAATAGGGTCGTCCCCACGACCCCGGGTCCAGGTTGGCCAGCCGCCGACATTTCCGACGACTATAGAGTCGTCCCCACGACCCCGAGACTAGATTGGCCCGCCACCGTCATGTCCGACGATTATAGGGTCGTCCCCACGACCCCGGGACTAGATTGGCCCGCCACCGTCATGTCCGACGAATATAGGGTCGTCCCCACGACCGCGAGACTAGATTGGCCCGCCACCGTCATGTCCAACGACTATAGGGTCGTTCCCACAACCACGGGCCAAAGTTGGCCAGCCGCCGACATGTCCGACGACTATTGGATCGTCCCCACGACCACGGGCCAAAGTTGGCCAGCCGCCGACATGTCCGACGACTATAGGGTCGTCCCCACGACCCCGGGCCAATGTTGGCCAATCGCCGACATGTCCGACGACTATAGGGTCGTCCCTACGACCCCGGGACTAGATTGGCCCGCCACCGTCATGTCCGACGATTATAGGGTCGTCCCCACGACCGCGAGACTAGATTGGCCCGCCACCGTCATGTCCGACGACAATAGGGTCGTCCCGACGACCCCGGGCCAATGTTGGCCAATCGCCAACATGTCCGACGACTATAGGGTCGTCCCTACGACCCCGGGACTAGATTGGCCCGCCACCGTCATGTCCGACGATTATAGGGTCGTCCCCACGACCCCGGGACTAGATTGGTCCGCCACCGTCTTGTCCGACGACTATAGGGTCGTCCCCACGACCCCGGGCCAAAGTTGACCAGCCGCCGACATTTCCGACGACTATTGGATCGTCCCCACGACCACGGGCCAAAGTTGGCCAGCCGCCGACATGTCCGACGACTATAGGGTCGTCCCCACGACCCCGGGACTCGATTGGTCCGCCACCGTCTTGTCCGACGACTATAGGGTCGTCCCCACGACCCCGAGTCCAGGTTGGCCAGCCGCCGACACTTCCGACGACTATAGAGTCGTCCCCACGACCCCGGGCCAAAGTTGGCCAGCCGCCGACATGTCCAACGACTATAGGGTCGTCCCCACGACCCCGAGTCTAGATTGGCCCGCCACCGTCATGTCCGACGACAATAGGGTCGTCCCCACGACCCCGTGTCCAGGTTGGCCACCCGCCGACATTTCCGACGATTATAGAGTCGTCCCCACGACACCGGGCCAAAGTTGGCCAGCCGCCGACATGTCCGACGACTATAGAGTCGTCCCCACGACCCCGGGACTAGATTGGCCCGCCACCATCATGTCCGACGACAATAGGGTCGTCCCCACGACCCCGGGTCTAGGTTGGCCCGCCACCGTCATGTCCAACGATTATAGGGTCGTCCCCACGACCCCGGGACTAGATTGGCCCGCCACCGTCATGTCCGACGAATATAGGGTCGTCCCCACGACCCCGGGACAAGCTTGGCCCGCCGCCGACTTGTCCGACGACTATAGGGTCGTACCCACCACCCCGGGACTAGGCTGACAAGCCGCCAACATGTCCGACGACTATAGGGTCGTCCCCACGACCCCGGGCCAAAGTTGGCCAGCCGCCGACATGTCCGACGACTATAGGGTCGTCCCCACGACCCCGGGACTAGATTGGCCCGCCACCGTCATGTCCAACGACTATAGGGTCGTCCCCACAACCACGGGCCAAAGTTGGCCAGCCGCCGACATGTCCGACGACTATAGGGTCGTCCCCACGACCCCGGGCCAAAGTTGGCAAGCCGCCGAAATGTCCGACGACTATAGGGTCGTCCCCACGACCCCGGGACTAGGTTGGCCAGCCGCCGACATGTCCGACGACTATAGGGTCGTCCCGACGACCCCGGGCCAATGTTGGCCAATCGCCAACATGTCCGACGACTATAGGGTCGTCCCTACGACCCCGGGACTAGATTAGCCCGCCACCGTCACGTCCAACAACTATAGGTTCGTCCCCACGACCACGGGTCAAAGTTGGCATGCCGCCGAAATGTCCGACGACTATAGGGTCGTCCCCACGACCCCGGGACTAGATTGGCCCGCCACCGTCATGTCCGACGATTATAAGGTCGTCCCCACGACTGCGAGACTAGATTGGCCCGCCACCGTCATGTCCGACGACAATAGGGTCGTCCCCACGACCCCGGGTCCAGGCTGGCCAGCCGCCGACATTTTCGACGACTATAGAGTCGTCCCCACGACACCGGGCCAATAATGGCCAATCGCCGACATGTCCGACGACTATAGGGTCGTCCCCACGACCGCGAGACTAGATTGGCCCGCCACCGTCATGTCCGACGACAATAGGGTCGTCCCCACGACCCCGGGTCCAGGTTGGCCAGCCGCCGACATTTCCGACGACTATAGAGTCGTCCCCACGACACCGGGCCAAAGATGGCCAGCCGCCGACATGTCCGACGATTATAGGGTCGTCCCCACGACCCCGGGACAAGGTTGGCCCGCCGCCGACTTGTCCGACGACTATAGGGTCGTACCCACGACCCTGGGACTAGGCTGACAAGCCGCCAACATGTCCGACGACTATAGGGTCGTCCCGACGACCCCGGGCCAATGTTGGCCAATCGCCAACATGTCCGACGACTATAGGGTCGTCCCTACGACCCCGGGACTAGATTGGCCCGCCACCGTCATGTCCAACGATTATAGGGTCGTCCCCACGACCCCGGGACTAGATTGGCCCGCCACCGTCATGTCCGACGAATATAGGGTCGTCCCCACGACCCCGGGACAAGCCTGGCCCGCCGCCGACTTGTCCGACGACTATAGGGTCGTACCCACCACCCCGGGACTAGGCTGACAAGCCGCCAACATGTCCGACGACTATAGGGTCGTCCCCACGACCCCGGGCCAAAGATGTCCAGCCGCCGTCTTGTCCGACGACTATAGGGTCGTCCCCACGACCCCGAGTCCAGGTTGGCCAGCCGCCGTACATTTCCGACGACTATAGAGTCGTCCCCACGACCCCGGGCCAAAGATGTCCAGCCGCCGTCTTGTCCGACGACTATAGGGTCGTCCCCACGACCCCGAGTCCAGGTTGGCCAGCCGCCGACATTTCCGACGACTATAGAGTCGTCCCCACGACCCCGGGCCAAAGTTGGCCAGCCGCCGACATGTCCGACGACTATAGGGTCATCCCCACGACCCCGGGACTAGATTGGCCCGCCACCGTCATGTCCGACGATTATAGGGTCGTCCCCACGACCCCGGGACAAGCTTGGCCCGCCGCCGAATTGTTCGACGACTATAGGGTCGTCCCCACGACCCCGGGACTAGATTGGCCCGCCACCGTGATGTCCGACGACAATAGGGTCGTCCCCACGACCCCGGGACTAGATTGGCCCGCCACCGTGATGTCCGACGACAATAGGGTCGTCCCCACGACCCCGGGTCTAGGTTGGCCAGCCGCCGACTTGTCCGACGACTATAGGGTCGTACCCACGACCCCGGGACTAGGCTGACAAGCCGCCAACATGTCCGACGACTATAGGGTCGTCCCCACGACCCCGGGCCAAAGATGTCCAGCCGCCGTCTTGTCCGACGACTATAGGGTCGTCCCCACGACCCCGGGACTAGATTGGCCCGCCACCGTCAAGTCCGACGACTATAGGGTCGTCCCCACGACCCCGGGTCCAGGTTGGCCAGCCGCCGACATTTCCGACGACTATAGAGTCGTCCCACGACACCGGGCCGAAGTTGACCAGCCGCCGTCTTGTCCGACGACTATAGGGTCGTCCCCACGACCCTGGGACTAGATTGGCCCGCCACCGTCATGTCCAACGACTATAGGGTCGTCCCCACAACCACGGGCCAAAGTTGGCAAGCCGCCGACATGTCCGACGACTATAGGGTCGTCCCCACGACCCCGGGCCAAAGTTGGCAAGCCGCCGAAATGTCCGACGACTATAGGGTCGTCCCCACGACCCCGGGACTAGGTTGGCCAGCCGCCGACATGTCCGACGACTATAGGGTCGTCCCGACGACCCCGGGCCAAAGTTGTCAAGCCGCCGACATGTCCGACGACTATAGGGTCGTCCCCACGACCCCGGGCCAAAGTTGGCAAGCCGCCGAAATGTCCGACGACTATAGGGTCGTCCCCACGACCCCGGGACTAGGTTGGCCAGCCGCCGACATGTCCGACGACTATAGGGTCGTCCCGACGACCCCGGGCCAATGTTGGCCAATCGCCAACATGTCCGACGACTATAGGGTCGTCCCTACGACCCCGGGACTAGATTGGCCCGCCACCGTCATGTCCAACGATTATAGGGTCGTCCCCACGACCCCGAGACTAGATTGGCCCGCCACCGTCATGTCCGACGACAATAGGATCGTCCCCACGACCCCGGGTCCAGGTTGGCCAGCCGCCGACATTTCCGACGACTGTAGGGTCGTCCCCACGACCCCGGGACTAGATTGGCCCGCCACCGTCAAGTCCGACGACTATAGGGTCGTCCCCACGACCTCGGGACTAGGTTGGCCAGCCGCCGACATGTCCGACGACTATAGGGTCGTCCCCACGACCCCGGGCCAATGTTGGCCAATCGCCGACATGTCCGACGACTATAGGGTCGTCCCTACGACCCCGGGACTAGATTGGCCCGCCACCGTCATGTCCGACGATTATAGGGTCGTCCCCACGACCGCGAGACTAGATTGGCCCGCCACCGTCATGTCCGACGACAATAGGGTCGTCCCGACGACCCCGGGCCAATGTTGGCCAATCGCCAACATGTCCGACGACTATAGGGTCGTCCCTACGACCCCGGGACTAGATTGGCCCGCCACCGTCATGTCCGACGATTATAGGGTCGTCCCCACGACCCCGGGACTAGATTGGTCCGCCACCGTCTTGTCCGACGACTATAGGGTCGTCCCCACGACCCCGGGCCAAAGTTGACCAGCCGCCGAAATGTCCGACGACTATAGGGTCGTCCCCACGACCCCGGGACTAGGTTGGCCAGCCGTCGACATGTCCGACGACTATAGGGTCGTACCCACGACCCTGGGACTAGGCTGACAAGCCGCCAACATGTCCGACGACTATAGGGTCGTCCCCACGACCCCGGGACTAGATTGGTCCGCCACCGTCTTGTCCGACGACTATAGGGTCGTCCCCACGACCACGGGCCAAAGTTGGCATGCCGCCGAAATGTCCGACGACTATAGGGTCGTCCCCACGACCCCGGGACTAGATTGGCCCGCCACCGTCATGTCCGACGATTATAGGTTCGTCCCCACGACCGCGAGACTAGATTGGCCCGCCACCGTCATGTCCGACGACAATAGGGTCGTCCCCACGACCCCGGGTCCAGACTGGCCAGCCGCCGACATTTCCGACGACTATAGAGTCGTCCCCACGACACCGGGCCAAAGTTGGCCAGCCGCCGACACGTCCGACGACTATAGGGTCGTCCCCACGACCCCGGGACTAGATTGGCCCGCCACCGTCATGTCCAACGACTATAGGGTCGTCCCCACAACCACGGGCCAAAGTTGGCCAGCCGCCGACATGTCCGACGACTATAGGGTCGTCCCCACGACCCCGGGCCAATGTTGGCCAATCGCCAACATGGCCGACGACTATAGGGTCGTCCCTACGACCCCGGGACTAGATTGGCCCGCCACCGTCATGTCCAACGATTATAGGGTCGTCCCCACGACCCCGGGACTAGATTGGCCCGCCACCGTCATGTCCGACGATTATAGGGTCGTCCCCACGACCCCGGGACAAGCTTGGCCCGCCGCCGACTTGTCCGACGACTATAGGGTCGTCCCCACGACCCCGGGACTAGATTGGCCCGCCACCGTCATGTCCGACGACAATAGGGTCGTCCCCACGACCCCGGGTCTAGGTTGGCCAGCCGCCGACATGTCCGACGACTATAGAGTCGTCCCCACGACACTGGGCCAAAGTTGGACAGCCGCCGACATGTCCGACGATTATAGGGTCGTCCCCACGACCCCGGGACTAGATTGGCCCGCCACCGTCATGTCCAACAACTATAGGGTCGTCCCCACGACCACGGGCCAAAGTTGGCATGCCGCCGAAATGTCCGACGACTATAGGGTCGTCCCCCGACCCCGGGACTAGATTGGCCCGCCACCGTCATGTCCGACGATTATAGGGTCGTCCCCACGACCGCGAGACTAGATTGGCCCGCCACCGTCATGTCCGCCGACAATAGGGTCGTCCCCACGACCCCGGGTCCAGGTTGGCCAGCCGCCGACATATCCGACGACTATACAGTCGTCCCCACGACACCGGGCCAAAGTTGGCCAGCCGCCGACATGTCCGACGACTATAGGGTCGTCCCCACGACCCCGGGACTAGATTGGCCCGCCACCGTCATGTCCAACGACTATAGGGTCGTCCCCACAACCACGGGCCAAAGTTGGCCAGCCGCCGACATGTCCGACGACTATAGGGTCGTCCCCACGACCCCGGGCCAAAGTTGGCAAGCCGCCGAAATGTCCGACGACTATAGGGTCGTCCCCACGACCCCGGGACTAGGTTGGCCAGCCGCCGACATGTCCGACGACTATAGGGTCGTCCCGACGACCCCGGGCCAATGTTGGCCAATCGCCAACATGTCCGACGACTATAGGGTCGTCCCTACGACCCCGGGACTAGATTAGCCCGCCACCGTCACGTCCAACAACTATAGGTTCGTCCCCACGACCACGGGTCAAAGTTGGCATGCCGCCGAAATGTCCGACGACTATAGGGTCGTCCCCACGACCCCGGGACTAGATTGGCCCGCCACCGTCATGTCCGACGATTATAAGGTCGTCCCCACGACTGCGAGACTAGATTGGCCCGCCACCGTCATGTCCGACGACAATAGGGTCGTCCCCACGACCCCGGGTCCAGGCTGGCCAGCCGCCGACATTTTCGACGACTATAGAGTCGTCCCCACGACACCGGGCCAATAATGGCCAATCGCCGACATGTCCGACGACTATAGGGTCGTCCCCACGACCGCGAGACTAGATTGGCCCGCCACCGTCATGTCCGACGACAATAGGGTCGTCCCCACGACCCCGGGTCCAGGTTGGCCAGCCGCCGACATTTCCGACGACTATAGAGTCGTCCCCACGACACCGGGCCAAAGATGGCCAGCCGCCGACATGTCCGACGATTATAGGGTCGTCCCCACGACCCCGGGACAAGGTTGGCCCGCCGCCGACTTGTCCGACGACTATAGGGTCGTACCCACGACCCTGGGACTAGGCTGACAAGCCGCCAACATGTCCGACGACTATAGGGTCGTCCCGACGACCCCGGGCCAATGTTGGCCAATCGCCAACATGTCCGACGACTATAGGGTCGTCCCTACGACCCCGGGACTAGATTGGCCCGCCACCGTCATGTCCAACGATTATAGGGTCGTCCCCACGACCCCGGGACTAGATTGGCCCGCCACCGTCATGTCCGACGAATATAGGGTCGTCCCCACGACCCCGGGCCTAGATTGGCCCGCCACCGTCAAGTCCGACGACTATAGGGTCGTCCCCACGACCTCGGGACTAGGTTGGCCAGCCGCCGACATGTCCGACGACTATAGGGTCGTCCCCACGACCCCGGGCCAATGTTGGCCAATCGCCGACATGTCCGACGACTATAGGGTCGTCCCTACGACCCCGGGACTAGATTGGCCCGCCACCGTCATGTCCGACGATTATAGGGTCGTCCCCACGACCGCGAGACTAGATTGGCCCGCCACCGTCATGTCCGACGACAATAGGGTCGTCCCGACGACCCCGGGCCAATGTTGGCCAATCGCCAACATGTCCGACGACTATAGGGTCGTCCCTACGACCCCGGGACTAGATTGGCCCGCCACCGTCATGTCCGACGATTATAGGGTCGTCCCCACGACCCCGGGACTAGATTGGTCCGCCACCGTCTTGTCCGACGACTATAGGGTCGTCCCCACGACCCCGGGCCAAAGTTGACCAGCCGCCGAAATGTCCGACGACTATAGGGTCGTCCCCACGACCCCGGGACTAGGTTGGCCAGCCGTCGACATGTCCGACGACTATAGGGTCGTACCCACGACCCTGGGACTAGGCTGACAAGCCGCCAACATGTCCGACGACTATAGGGTCGTCCCCACGACCCCGGGACTAGATTGGTCCGCCACCGTCTTGTCCGACGACTATAGGGTCGTCCCCACGACCACGGGCCAAAGTTGGCATGCCGCCGAAATGTCCGACGACTATAGGGTCGTCCCCACGACCCCGGGACTAGATTGGCCCGCCACCGTCATGTCCGACGATTATAGGGTCGTCCCCACGACCGCGAGACTAGATTGGCCCGCCACCGTCATGTCCGACGACAATAGGGTCGTCCCCACGACCCCGGGTCCAGACTGGCCAGCCGCCGACATTTCCGACGACTATAGAGTCGTCCCCACGACACCGGGCCAAAGTTGGCCAGCCGCCGACACGTCCGACGACTATAGGGTCGTCCCCACGACCCCGGGACTAGATTGGCCCGCCACCGTCATGTCCAACGACTATAGGGTCGTCCCCACAACCACGGGCCAAAGTTGGCCAGCCGCCGACATGTCCGACGACTATAGGGTCGTCCCCACGACCCCGGGCCAATGTTGGCCAATCGCCAACATGGCCGACGACTATAGGGTCGTCCCTACGACCCCGGGACTAGATTGGCCCGCCACCGTCATGTCCAACGATTATAGGGTCGTCCCCACGACCCCGGGACTAGATTGGCCCGCCACCGTCATGTCCGACGATTATAGGGTCGTCCCCACGACCCCGGGACAAGCTTGGCCCGCCGCCGACTTGTCCGACGACTATAGGGTCGTCCCCACGACCCCGGGACTAGATTGGCCCGCCACCGTCATGTCCGACGACAATAGGGTCGTCCCCACGACCCCGGGTCTAGGTTGGCCAGCCGCCGACATGTCCGACGACTATAGAGTCGTCCCCACGACACTGGGCCAAAGTTGGACAGCCGCCGACATGTCCGACTACTATAGGGTCGTCCCCAGGACCTCGGGTCTAGATTGGCCTGCTACCGTCATGTCCGAAGACTATAGGGTCGTCCCCACGACCACGGGACTAGATTGGCCCGCCACCGCCATGTCCGACGACAATAGGGTCGTCCCCACGACCCCGGGACTAGATTGGCCCGCCACCGTCAAGTCCGACGACTATAGGGTCGTCCCCACGACCCCGGGACTAGATTGGCCCGCCACCGTCATGTCCGACGAATATAGGGTCGTCCCCACGACCCCGGGACAAGCTTGGCCCGCCGACGACTATTCCGACGACTATAGGGTCGTCCCCACGACCCCGGGACTAGATTGGCCCGCCACCGTCATGTCCGACGACAATATGGTCGTCCCCACGACCCCGGGTCTAGGTTGCCCAGCTGCCGACATGTCCGACGACTATAGAGCCGTCCCCACGACACCGCGCCAAAGCTGGACAGCCGCCGACATGTCCGACTACTATAGGGTCGTCCCCACGACCTCGGGTCTAGACTGGCCCGCTACCGTCATGTCCGAAGACTATAGGGTCGTCCCCACGACCTCGGGACTAGATTGGCCCGCTACCGTCAAGTCCGACGACTATAGGGTCGTCCCACGACCCCGGGCCAAAGTTGGCAAGCCGCCGAAATGTCCGACGACTGTAGGGTCGACCCCACGACCCCGGGACTAGATTGGCCCGCCACCGTCAAGTCCGACGACTATAGGGTCGTCCCCACGACTCCGGGTCCAGGTTGGCCAGCCGCCGACATTTCCGACGACTATAGAGTCGTCCCCACGACACCGGGCCAAAGTTGGCCAGCCGCCGACATGTCCGACGACTATAGGGTCGTCCCCACGACCCCGGGACTAGATTGGCCCGCCACCGTCAAGTCCGACGACTATAGGGTCGTCCCCACGACCCCGGGTCCAGGTTGGCCAGCCGCCGACATTTCCGACGACTATAGGGTCGTCCCCACAACCACGGGCCAAAGTTGCCCAGCCGTCGACATGTCCGACGACTATAGGGTCGTCCCCACGACCCCGGGACTAGATTGGCCCGCTACCGTCAAGTCCGACGACTATAGGGTCGTCCCACGACCCCGGGCCAAAGTTGGCAAGCCGCCGAAATGTCCGACGACTGTAGGGTCGTCCCCACGACCCCGGGACTAGATTGGCCCGCCACCGTCAAGTCCGACGACTATAGGGTCGTCCCCACGACCCCGGGTCCAGGTTGGCCAGCCGCCGACATTTCCGACGACTATAGAGTCGTCCCCACGACACCGGGCCAAAGTTGGCCAGCCGCCGACATGTCCGACGACTATAGGGTCGTCCCCACGACCCCGGGACTAGATTGGCCCGCCACCGTCATGTCCGACGATTATAGGGTCGTCCCCACGACCGCGAGACTAGATTGGCCCGCCACCGTCATGTCCGACGACAATAGGGTCGTCCCCACGACCACGGGCCAAAGTTGGCCAGCCGCCGACATGTCCGACGACTATTTGGTCGTCCCCACGACCCTGGGACTAGATTGGCTAGCCACCGTCACGTCCGACGACTATCGGATCGTCCCCACGACCACGAGCCAAAGTTGGCCAGCCGCCGACATGTCCAACGACTATTGGGTCGCTCCACGACCACGGGCCAAAGTTGGCCAGCCGCCGACATGTCCGACGATTATAGGGTCGTCCCCACGACCCCGGGACTAGATTGGCCCGCCACCGTCATGTCCAACAACTATAGGGTCGTCCCCACGACCACGGGCCAAAGTTGGCATGCCGCCGAAATGTCCGACGACTATAGGGTCGTCCCCCGACCCCGGGACTAGATTGGCCCGCCACCGTCATGTCCGACGATTATAGGGTCGTCCCCACGACCGCGAGACTAGATTGGCCCGCCACCGTCATGTCCGCCGACAATAGGGTCGTCCCCACGACCCCGGGTCCAGGTTGGCCAGCCGCCGACATTTCCGACGACTATACAGTCGTCCCCACGACACCGGGCCAAAGTTGGCCAGCCGCCGACATGTCCGACGACTATAGGGTCGTCCCCACGACCCCGGGACTAGATTGGCCCGCCACCGTCATGTCCAACGACTATAGGGTCGTCCCCACAACCACGGGCCAAAGTTGGCCAGCCGCCGACATGTCCGACGACTATAGGGTCGTCCCCACGACCCCGGGCCAAAGTTGGCAAGCCGCCGAAATGTCCGACGACTATAGGGTCGTCCCCACGACCCCGGGACTAGGTTGGCCAGCCGCCGACATGTCCGACGACTATAGGGTCGTCCCGACGACCCCGGGCCAATGTTGGCCAATCGCCAACATGTCCGACGACTATAGGGTCGTCCCTACGACCCCGGGACTAGATTAGCCCGCCACCGTCACGTCCAACAACTATAGGTTCGTCCCCACGACCACGGGCCAAAGTTGGCATGCCGCCGAAATGTCCGACGACTATAGGGTCGTCCCCACGACCCCGGGACTAGATTGGCCCGCCACCGTCATGTCCGACGATTATAGGGTCGTCCCCACGACCGCGAGACTAGATTGGCCCGCCACCGTCATGTCCGACGACAATAGGGTCGTCCCCACGACCCCGGGTCCAGACTGGCCAGCCGCCGACATTTCCGACGACTATAGAGTCGTCCCCACGACACCGGGCCAAAGTTGGCCAGCCGCCGACACGTCCGACGACTATAGGGTCGTCCCCACGACCCCGGGACTAGATTGGCCCGCCACCGTCATGTCCAACGACTATAGGGTCGTCCCCACAACCACGGGCCAAAGTTGGCCAGCCGCCGACATGTCCGACGACTATAGGGTCGTCCCCACGACCCCGGGCCAATGTTGGCCAATCGCCAACATGGCCGACGACTATAGGGTCGTCCCTACGACCCCGGGACTAGATTGGCCCGCCACCGTCATGTCCAACGATTATAGGGTCGTCCCCACGACCCCGGGACTAGATTGGCCCGCCACCGTCATGTCCGACGATTATAGGGTCGTCCCCACGACCCCGGGACAAGCTTGGCCCGCCGCCGACTTGTCCGACGACTATAGGGTCGTCCCCACGACCACGCGCCAAAGTTGGCCAGCCGCCGACATGTCCGACGACTATTGGATCGTCCCCACGACCACGGGCCAAAGTTGGCCAGCCGCCGACATGTCCGACGATAATCGGATCGTCCCCACGACCACGCGCCAAAGTTGGCCAGCCGCCGACATGTCCGACGACTATAGGGTCGTCCCCACGACCCCGGGCCAATGTTGGCCAATCGCCGACATGTCCAACGACTATAGGGTCGTCCCTACGACCCCGGGACCAGATTAGCCCGCGACCGTCATGTCCAACAACTATAGGGTCGTCCCCACGACCACGGGCCAAAGTTGGCATGCCGCCGAAATGTCCGACGACTATAGGGTCGTCCCCACGACACCGGGCCAAAGTTGGCCAGCCGCCGACATGTCCGACGACTATAGGGTCGTCCCCACGACCCCGGGACTAGATTGGCCCGCCACCGTCATGTCCGACGATTATAGGGTCGTCCCCAC
Organism: Andrena praecox; assembly: GCA_963932275.1. NCBI lineage: Eukaryota > Metazoa > Arthropoda > Insecta > Hymenoptera > Andrenidae > Andrena > Andrena praecox. Next base: position 4,152,379 of record CAWVQO010000356.1, on the reverse strand, counting down.
GACCGCGAGACTAGATTGGCCCGTCACCGTCATGTCCGACGACAATAGGGTCGTCCCCACGACCCCGGGTCCAGGTTGGCCAGCCGCCGACATGTCTGACGACTATTGGATCGTCCCCACGACCACGGTGCCAAAGTTGGACAGCCGCCGACATGTCCGACGACAATCGGATCGTCCCCACGACCACGCGCCAAAGTTGGCCAGCCGCCGACATGTCCGACGACTATAGAGTCGTCCCCACGACTCCGGGCCAAAGTTGGACAGCCGCCGACATGTCCGAAGACTATAGGGTCGTCCCCACGACCACGGGACTAGATTGGCCCGCCACCGCCATGTCCGACGACAATAGGGTCGTCCCCACAACCCCGGGTCTAGGTTGGCCAGCCGCCGAAATGTCCGACGACTATAGGGTCGTCCCCACGACACCGGGCCAAAGTTGGCCAGCCGCCGACATGTCCGACTACTATAGGGTCGTCCCCAGGACCTCGGGTCTAGATTGGCCTGCTACCGTCATGTCCGAAGACTATAGGGACGTCCCCACGACCACGGGACTAGATTGGCCCGCCACCGCCATGTCCGACGACTATAGGGTCGTCCCCTCGACCCCGGGACTAGATTGGCCCGCCACCGTCATGTCCGACGATTATAGGGTCGTCCCCACGACCGCGAGACTAGATTGGCCCGCCACCGTCATGTCCGACGACAATAGGGTCGTCCCCACGACCCCGGGTCTAGGTTGGCCAGCCGCCGACATGTCCGACGACTATAGAGTCGTCCCCACGACTCCGGGCCAAAGTTGGACAGCCGCCGACATGTCCGACGACTATAGGGTCGTCCCGACGACCCCGGGCCAATGTTGGCCAATCGACAACATGTCCGACGACTATAGGGTCGTCCCTACGACCCCGGGACTAGATTAGCCCGCCACCGTCATGTCCAACAACTATAGGGTCGTCCCCACGACCACGGGCCAATGTTGGCATGCCGCCGAAATGTCCGACGACAATAGGGTCGTCCCCACGACCCCGGGACTAGATTGGCCCGCCACCGTCATGTCCGACGATTATAGGGTCGTCCCCACGACCCCGGGACAAGCTTGGCCCGCCGCCGACTTGTCCGACGACTATAGGGTCGTCCCCACGACCCCGGGACTAGGTTGGCCAGCCGCCGACATGTCCGACGACTATAGGGTCGTCCCGACGACCCCGGGCCAATGTTGGACAGCCGCCGACATGTCCGACTACTATAGGGTCGTCCCCAGGACCTCGGGTCTAGATTGGCCCGCTACCGTCATGTCCGAAGACTATAGGGTCGTCCCCACGACCACGGGAATAGATTGGCCCGCCACCGCCATGTCCGACGACAATAGGGTCGTCCCCACGACCCCGGGTCTAGGTTGGCCAGCCGCCGACATGTCCGACGACAAACGGATCGTCCCCACGACCACGCGCCAAAGTTGGCCAGCCGCCGACATGTCCAACGACTATAGGGTCGTCCCCACAACCACGGGCCAAAGTTGGCCAGCCGCCGACATGTCCGACGACTATAGGATCGTCCCCACGACCCCGGGCCAAAATTGGCAAGCCGTTGAAATGTCCGACGACTATAGGGTCGTCCCCACGACCCCGGGACTAGGTGGGCCAGCCGCCGACATGTCCGACGACAATCGGATCGTCCCCACGACCACGCGCCAAAGTTGGCCAGCCGCCGACATGTCCGACGACTATTGGATCGTCCCCACGACCACGGGCCAAAGTTGGCCAGCCGCCGACATGTCCGACGACTATAGGGTCGTCCCCACGACCCCGGGACAAGGTTGGCCAGCCGCCGACATGTCCGACGACTATAGGGTCGTCCCGACGACCCCGGGCCAATGTTGGCCAATCGCCAACATGTCCGACGACTATAGGGTCGTCCCTACGACCCCAGGACAAGATTGGCCCGCCACCGTCAAGTCCACCGATTATAGGGTCGTCCCCACGACCCCGGGACTAGATTGGCCCGCCGCCGACATGTCCGACGACTATTGGATCGTCCCCACGACCACGGGCCAAAGTTGGCCAGCCGCCGACATGTCCGACGACTATAGGGTCGTCCCCACGACCCCGGGACAAGGTTGGCCAGCCGCCGACATGTCCGACGACCCCGGGCCAATGTTGGCCAATCGCCAACATGTCCGACGACTATAGGGTCGTCCCTACGACCCCGGGACAAGATTGGCCCGCCACCGTCAAGTCCAACGATTATAGGGCCGTCCCCACGACCACGGGACTAGATTGGCCCGCCGCCGACATGTCCGACGATTATAGGGTCGTCCCTACGACCCCAGGACTAGATTGGCCCGCCACCGTCATGTCCAACGATTATAGGGTCGTCCCCACGACCCCGGGACTAGATTGGCCCGCCACCGTCATGTCCGACGATTATAGGGTCGTCCCCACGACCCCGGGACAAGCTTGGCCCGCCGCCGACTTGTCCGACGACTATAGGGTCGTCCCCACGACCCCGGGCCTAGATTGGCCCGCCACCGTCATGTCCGACGATTATAGGGTCGTCCACACGACCGCGAGACTAGATTGGCCCGCCACCGTCATGTCCGACGACAATAGGGTCGTCCCCACGACCCCGGATCCAGGTTGGCCAGCCGCCGACATTTCCGACGACTATAGGGTCGTCCCCACGACCCCGGGCCACAGTTGGCAAGCCGTCGAAATGTCCGACGACTATAGGGTCGTCCCCACGACCCCGGGACTAGATTAGCCCGCCACCGTCATGTCCAACAACTATAGGGTCGTCCCCACGACCACGGGCCAAAGTTGGCATGCCGCCGAAATGTCCGACGACTATAGGGTCGTCCCCACGACACTGGGCCAAAGTTGGCCAGCCGCCGAAATGTCCGACGACTATAGGGTCGTTCCCACGACCCCGGGACTAGGTTGGCCAGCCGCCGACATGTCCGACGACTATAGGGTCGTCCCGACGACCCCGGGCCAATGTTGGCCAATCGCCAACATGGCCGACGACTATAGGGTCGTCCCTACGACCCCGGGACTAGATTGGCCCGCCACCGTCATGTCCAACGATTATAGGGTCGTCCCCACGACCCCGGGACTAGATTGGCCCGCCACCGTCATGTCCGACGATTATAGGGTCGTCCCCAGGACCCCGGGACAAGCTTGGCCCGCCGCCGACTTGTCCGACGACTATAGGGTCGTCCCCACGACCCCGGGACTAGATTGGCCCGCCACCGTCATGTCCGACGACAATAGGGTCGTCCCCACGACCCCGGGTCTAGGTTGGCCAGCCGCTGACATGTCCGCCGACTATAGAGTCGTCCCCACGACACCGGGCCAAAGTTGGACAGCCGCCGACATGTCCGACTACTATAGGGTCGTCCCCAGGACCTCGGGTCTAGATTGGCCCGCTACCGTCATGTCCGAAGACTATAGGGTCGTCCCCACGACCACGGGAATAGATTGGCCCGCCACCGCCATGTCCGACGACAATAGGGTCGTCCCCACGACCCCGGGTCTAGGTTGGCCAGCCGCCGACATGTCCGACGACAATCGGATCGTCCCCACGACCACGCGCCAAAGTTGGCCAGCCGCCGACATGTCCGACGACTATTGGATCGTCCCCACGACCACGGGCCAAAGTTGGCCAGCCGCCGACATGTCCGACGATAATCGGATCGTCCCCACGACCACGCGCCAATGTTGGCCAGCCGCCGACATGTCCGACGACTATAGGGTCGTCCCCACGACCCCGGGCCAATGTTGGCCAATCGCCGACATGTCCAACGACTATAGGGTCGTCCCTACGACCCCGGGACTAGATTAGCTCGCCACCGTCATGTCCAACAACTATAGGGTCGTCCCCACGACCACGGGCCAAAGTTGGCATGCTGCCGAAATGTCCGACGACTATAGGGTCGTCCCCACGACACCGGGCCAAAGTTGGCCAGCCGCCGACATGTCCGACGACTATAGGGTCGTCCCCACGACCCCGGGCCAAAGTTGGCCAGCCGCCGACATGTCCAACGACTATTGGGTCGCCCCACGACCACGGGCCAAAGTTGGCCAGCCGCCGACATGTCCGATGACTATATGGTCGTCCCCACGACCCCGGGTCTAGGTTGGCCAGCCGCCGACATGTTCGACGACTATAGAGGCGTCCCCACGACACCGGTCAGCCGCTGACATGCCCAACGACTATAGGGTCGTCCCCACGACCACGGGCCAAAGTTGGCCAGCCGCCGACATGTCCGACGACAATATGGTCGTCCCCACGACCCCGGGTCTAGGTTGGCCAGCCGCCGACATGTTCGACGACTATAGAGGCGTCCCCACGACACCGGTCAGCCGCTGACATGCCCAACGACTATAGGGTCGTCCCCACGACCACGGGCCAAAGTTGGCCAGCCGCCGACATGTCCGACGACAATAGGGTCGTCCCCACGACCCCGGGTCTAGGTTGGCCCGCCACCGTCATGTCCGACGACAATAGGGTCGTCCCCACGACCCCGGGTCTAGGTTGGCCAGCCGCCGACATGTCCGACGACTATAGGGTCGTCCCCACGACCACGAGCCAAAGTTGGCCAGCCGCAGACATGTCCAACGACTATTGGGTCGCCCCACGACCACGGGCCAAAGTTGGCCAGCCGCCGACATGTCCGATGACTATATGGTCGTCCCCACGACCCCGGGTCTAGGTTGGCCAGCCGCCGACATGTTCGACGACTATAGAGGCGTCCCCACGACACCGGTCAGCCGCTGACATGCCCAACGACTATAGGGTCGTCCCCACGACCACGGGCCAAAGTTGGCCAGCCGCCGACATGTCCGACGACTATTGGATCGTCCCCACGACCACGGGCCAAAGTTGGCCAGCCGCCGACATGTCCGACGACTATAGGGTCGTCCCCACGACCCCGGGACAAGGTTGGCCAGCCGCCGACATGTCCGACGACTATAGGGTCGTCCCGACGACCCCGGGCCAATGTTGGCCAATCGCCAACATGTCCGACGACTATAGGCTCGTCCCCACGACCCCCGGACTAGCTTGGCTCGCCGCCGACTTGTCCGACGATTATAGGGTCGTCCCCACGACCCCGGGCAAACGTTGGCCAGCCGCCGACTTGTCCGACGACTATAGGGTCGTCCCCGCGACCCCTGGACTAGATTGGCCCGCCACCGTCTTGTCCGACGACTATAGGGTCGTCTTCACGACCACGGGCCAAAGTTGGCCAGCCGCCGACATGTCCGACGACTATAGGGTCGTCCCCACGACCCGGGACTAGACTGGCCCGCCACCGTCATGTCCGACGACTATAGGGTCGTCCCCACGACCCCGGGACTAGATTGGCCCGCCACCGTCATTTCCGACGACTATAGGGTCGTCCCCACGACCACGGGCCAATGTTGGCTAGCCGCTGACTTGTCCGACGACTATAGGGTCGTCCCCACGACCGCGGGACTAGATTGGCTCGCCGCCGACTTGTCCGACGACTGTAGGGTCGTCCCCACGACCCCGGGACTAGATTGGCCCGCCACCGTCATTTCCGACGACTATAGGGTCGTCCCCACGACCACGGGCCAATGTTGGCTAGCCGCTGACTTGTCCGACGACTATAGGGTCGTCCCCACGACCGCGGGACTAGATTGGCTCGCCGCCGACTTGTCCGACCACTGTAGGGTCGTCCCCACGACCCCGGGACTAGATTGGCCCGCCACCGTCATTTCCGACGACTATAGGGTCGTCCCCACGACCACGGGCCAAAGGTGGCCAGCCGCCGGCTTGTCCGACGACAATAGGGTCGTCCCCATGACCCGGGGCTAGACTGGCCCGCCACCGTCATGTCCGGCGACTACAGGGTCGTCCCCACGACCCCCGGACTAGGCTGGTACGCCGCCGACTTGTCCGACGAGTATAGGGTCCTCCCCACGACCACGGGCCAAAGTTGGCCAGCCGCCGACATGTCCGACGACTATAGATTCGTCCCCACGACCCCGGGCCAAAGTTGGCCAGCCGCCGACTTGTCCGACGACTATAGGGTCGTCCCTACGATCCCGGGACTAGATTGGGCAGCCGCCGACTTGTCCGACGACTATAGGGTCGTCCCCACGGCCACGGGCCAAAGTTGGCCAGCCGCCGACATGTCCGACGACTATAGATTCGTCCCCACAACCCCGGGCCAAAGATGGCCAGCCGCCGACTTGTCCGACGACTATAGGGTCGTCCCTACGATCCCGGGACTAGATTGGGCCGCCACCACCATGTCCGACGACAATAAGGTCGTCCCCACGGCCACGGGCCAAAGTTGGCCAGCCGCCGACATGTCCGACGACTATAGATTCGTCCCCACGACCCCGGGCCAAAGTTGGCCAGCCGCCGACTTGTCCGACGACTATGGGGTCGTCCCTACGATCCCGGGACTAGATTGGGCAGCCGCCGACTTGTCCGACGACTATAGGGTCGTCCCCACGATCCCGGGACTAGATTGGCCCGCCACCGCCATGTCCGACGACAATAGGGTCGTCCCCACGATCCCGGGACTAGATTGGCCCGCCACCGCCATGTCCGACAATTATAGGGTTGTCCCCACGACCACGGGCCAACTTTGGCCACCCGCCGACATATCCGACGACTAAAGGGTCGTCCCCACGACCACGGGCCAAAGTTTGCCAGCCGCCGACTTGTCCGACGACTATAGGGTCGTCCCCACGACCCCCGGACTAGCTTGGCTCGCCGCCGACTTGTCCGACGACTATAGGATCGTCCCCACGACCCCGGGCAAACGTTGGCCAGCCGCCGACTTGTCCGACGACTATAGGGTCGTCCCCACGACCCCGGGACTAGATTGGCCCGCCACCGTCTTGTCCGACGACTATAGGGTCGTCTTCACGACCACGGGCCAAAGTTGGCCAGCCGCCGACATTTCCGACGACAATAGGGTCGTCCTCACGACCACGGGCCAAATTTGGCCAGCCGCCGACTTGTCCGACGACTATAGGGTCGTCCCCACGACCCCGGGCCAATAATGTCCAATCGCCGACATGTCCGACGACTATAGGGTCGTCCCCACGACCCCGGGCCAAAGTTGGACAGCCGCCGACTTGTCCGACGACTATAGGGTCGTCCCCACGACCCCGGGCCAAAGTTGGCCAGCCGCTGATATGTCCGACGACTATACGGTCGTCCCCACGACCCCGGGAATAGATTGGCCCGCCACCGTCATTTCCGGCGACTATAGGGTCGTCCCCACGACCCCGGGCCAAAGTTGGCAAGCCGCCGACATGTCCGACGACTATAGGATCGTCCCCACGACCCGGGACTAGAGTGGCCCGCCACCGTCATGTCCGACGAATATATGGTCGTCACAACGACCACGGGCCAATGTTGGCTAGCCGCTGACTTGTCCGACGACTATAGGGTCGTCCCCACGACCGCGGGACTAGATTGGCTCGCCGCCGACTTGTCCGACGACTGTAGGGTCGTCCCCACGACCCCGGGACTAGATTGGCCCGCCACCGTCATTTCCGACGACTATAGGGTCGTCCCCACGACCACGGGCCAATGTTGGCTAGCCGCTGACTTGTCCGACGACTATAGGGTCGTCCCCACGACCGCGGGACTAGATTGGCTCGCCGCCGACTTGTCCGACGACTGTAGGGTCGTCCCCACGACCCCGGGACTAGATTGGCCCGCCACCGTCATTTCCGACGACTATAGGGTCGTCCCCACGACCACGGGCCAAAGGTGGCCAGCCGCCGGCTTGTCCGACGACAATAGGGTCGTCCCCATGACCCGGGGCTAGACTGGCCCGCCACCGTCATGTCCGGCGACTACAGGGTCGTCCCCACGACCCCCGGACTAGGCTGGTACGCCGCCGACTTGTCCGACGAGTATAGGGTCCTCCCCACGACCACGGGCCAAAGTTGGCCAGCCGCCGACATGTCCGACGACTATAGATTCGTCCCCACGACCCCGGGCCAAAGTTGGCCAGCCGCCGACTTGTCCGACGACTATAGGGTCGTCCCTACGATCCCGGGACTAGATTGGGCAGCCGCCGACTTGTCCGACGACTATAGGGTCGTCCCCACGGCCACGGGCCAAAGTTGGCCAGCCGCCGACATGTCCGACGACTATAGATTCGTCCCCACAACCCCGGGCCAAAGATGGCCAGCCGCCGACTTGTCCGACGACTATAGGGTCGTCCCTACGATCCCGGGACTAGATTGGGCCGCCACCACCATGTCCGACGACAATAAGGTCGTCCCCACGGCCACGGGCCAAAGTTGGCCAGCCGCCGACATGTCCGACGACTATAGATTCGTCCCCACGACCCCGGGCCAAAGTTGGCCAGCCGCCGACTTGTCCGACGACTATGGGGTCGTCCCTACGATCCCGGGACTAGATTGGGCAGCCGCCGACTTGTCCGACGACTATAGGGTCGTCCCCACGATCCCGGGACTAGATTGGCCCGCCACCGCCATGTCCGACGACAATAGGGTCGTCCCCACGATCCCGGGACTAGATTGGCCCGCCACCGCCATGTCCGACAATTATAGGGTTGTCCCCACGACCACGGGCCAACTTTGGCCACCCGCCGACATATCCGACGACTAAAGGGTCGTCCCCACGACCACGGGCCAAAGTTTGCCAGCCGCCGACTTGTCCGACGACTATAGGGTCGTCCCCACGACCCCCGGACTAGCTTGGCTCGCCGCCGACTTGTCCGACGACTATAGGATCGTCCCCACGACCCCGGGCAAACGTTGGCCAGCCGCCGACTTGTCCGACGACTATAGGGTCGTCCCCACGACCCCGGGACTAGATTGGCCCGCCACCGTCTTGTCCGACGACTATAGGGTCGTCTTCACGACCACGGGCCAAAGTTGGCCAGCCGCCGACATTTCCGACGACAATAGGGTCGTCCTCACGACCACGGGCCAAATTTGGCCAGCCGCCGACTTGTCCGACGACTATAGGGTCGTCCCCACGACCCCGGGCCAATAATGTCCAATCGCCGACATGTCCGACGACTATAGGGTCGTACCCACGACCCCGGGACTTGATTGGCCCGGCACCGTCATGTCCAACGACTATCGGATCGTCCCTACGACCACGGGCCTAAGTTGACCAGCCGCCGACATGTCCGACGACTATGGGGTCGTCCCCACGTCCACGGGCCAAAGTTGTCCAGCCGCCGACATGTCCGACGACTATAGGGTCGTCCCCACGACCCCGGGCCAAAGTTGGACAGCCGCCGACATTTCCGACGACTACAGGGTCGTCCCCACAACCCCGGTCCAAAGTTGGCAAGCCGCCGACATGTCCGACGACTATAGGGTCGTCCCCACGACCCCTGGACTAGGTTGGCTCACCGCCGACTTGTCCGACGACAATAGCGTCGTCCCCACGACCCCGGGCCAAAGATGGCCAGCCGCCGATTTGTCCGACGACTATAGGGTCGTCCCCACGACCACGGGCCAAAGTTGGCCAGCCTGCGACTTGTCCGACGACTATAGGGTCGTCCCCACGACCCCGGGCCAATAATGGCCAATCGCCGACATGTCCGACGACTATAGGGTCGTACCCACGACCCCGGGACTTGATTGGCCCGACACCGTCATGTCCAACGACTATCGGATCGTCCCTACGAACACGGGCCTAAGTTGACCAGCCGCCGACATGTCCGACGACTAAGGGGGGTCCCCACGTCCACGGGCCAAAGTTGTCCAGCCGCCGACATGTCCGACGACTATAGGGTCGTCCCCACGACCCCGGGCCAAAGATGTCCAGCCGCCGTCTTCTCCGACGACTATAGGGTCGTCCCCACGACCCCGGGCCAATGTTGGCCAGTCGCCGACATGTCCGACGACTATAGGGTCGTCCCTACGACCCCGGGACTAGATTGGCCCGCCACCGTCATGTCCAACGACTATAGGGTCGTCCCCACGACCCCAGGACTAGATTGGCCCGCCACCGTCATGTCCGACGACTATAGGGTCGTCCCCACGACCCCGGGACTAGGTTGGCTCGCCGCCGACTTGTCCGACGACTATTGGGTCGTCCCCACAACCCCGGGACTAGATTGGCCCGCCACCGTCATGTCCAACGACTATGGGGTCGTCCCCACGACCCCGGGACTAGATTGGCCCGCAACCGTCATGTCCGTCGACTATTGGGTCGTCCCCACAACCCCGGGACTAGGTTGGCTCGCCGCCATCATGTCCGACGACTATAGGGTCGTCCCCACGACCCCGGGCCAAAGTTGGACAGCCGCCGACATTTCCGACGACTACAGGGTCGTCCCCACAACCCCGGTCCAAAGTTAGCATGCCGCCGACATGTCCGACGACTATAGGGTCGTCCCCACGACCCCTGGACTAGGTTGGCTCACCGCCGACTTGTCCGACGACAATAGCGTCGTCCCCACGACCCCGGGCCAAAGATGGCCAGCCGCCGATTTGTCCGACGACTATAGGGTCGTCCCCACGACCACGGGCCAAAGTTGGCCAGCCTGCGACTTGTCCGACGACTATAGGGTCGTCCCCACGACCCCGGGACTAGGTTGGCTTGCCGCCGACTTATCCGACGACTATAGGGTCGTCCCCACGACCCCGGGCAAATTTGGCAAGCCGCCGACATGTCCGACGACTATAGGGTCGTCCCCACAACCCCGGGACTAGATTGGCCCGACACCGTCAAGTCCGCCGACTATAGGGTCGTCCCCACGACACCCGGACTACCTTGGCCCGCCGTCGACTTGTCCGAAGACTATAGGGTCGTCCCCACGACCCCGGGACTAGGTTGACCTGCCACCGTCATTTCCGACGACTATAGGGTCGTCCCCACGACCAAGGGCCAAAGTTGGCCAGCCGCCGACTTGTCCGACGACTATAGGGTCGTCCCCATGACCCGGGACTAGACTGGCCCGCCACCGTCATGTCCGACGACTATAGGGTCGTCCCCACGACCCCCGGACTAGGTTGGTACGCCGCCGACTTGTCCGACGAGTATAGGGTCCTCCCCACGACCACGGCCCAAAGTTGGCCAGCCGCCGACATGTCCGACGACTATAGGGTCGTCCCCACGACGCCGCGCAAAGGTTGGCCAGCCGCCGACATGTTCGACGAGTATAGGGTCGTCCCCACGACCCGGGACTAGAGTGGCCCGCCACCGTCATGTCCGACGACTATATGGTCGTCCCCACGACCACGGGCCAATGTTGGCCAGCCGCTGACTTGTCCGACGACTATAGGGTCGTCCCCACGACCGCGGGAATAGATTGGCTCGCCGCCGACTTGTCCGACGACTGTAGGGTCGTCCCCACGACCCCGGGGCTAGATTGGCCCGCTACCGTCATGTCCGACGACTATAGGGTCGTCCCCATGACCCCCGGACTAGGTTGGTACGCCGCCGACTTGTCCGACGACTATAGGGTCCTCCCCACGACCACGGGCCAAAGTTGGCCAGCCGCCGACATGTCCGACGACTATAGGGTCGTCCCCACGACCCGGGACTAGACTGGCCCGCCTCCGACATGTCCGACGACTATAGAGTCGTCCCCACGACCCCGGGTCAATGTTGGCTCGCCGCCGACATGTCCGACGACTATAGGGTCGTCCCCACGACCCCTGGGCCAAAGTTGGACAGCCACCGACATTTCCGACGACTATACGGTCGTCCCCACGACCACGGGCCAAAGTTGGCCAGCCGCCGACATGTCCGACGACTATAGGGTCGTCCCCACGACCCGGGACTAGACTGGCCCGCCACCGTCATGTCCGACGACTATAGGGTCGTCCCCACGACCCCCGGACTAGGTTGGCCGGCCGCCGACTTGTCCGACGACTATAGGGTCGTCCCCACGACCCCCCGACTAGGTGGGCTCGCCGCCGACTTGTCCGACGACTATAGGGTCGTCCCCACGACCCCGGGACTAGGTTGGCTCGCCACCGTTATGTCTGACGACTATAGGGTCGTCCCCACGACCCCGGGCCAAAGTTGGACAGCCGCCGACTTGTCCGACGACTATAGGGTCGTCCCCACGACCCCGGGCCAAAGTTGGCCAGCCGCTGATATGTCCGACGACTATACGGTCGTCCCCACGACCCCGGGAATAGATTGGCCCGCCACCGTCATTTCCGGCGACTATAGGGTCGTCCCCACAACCCCGGGCCAAAGTTGGCAAGCCGCCGACATGTCCGACGACTATAGGATCGTCCCCACGACCCGGGACTAGAGTGGCCCGCCACCGTCATGTCCGACGAATATATGGTCGTCCCCACGACCACGGGCCAATGTTGGCTAGCCGCTGACTTGTCCGACGACTATAGGGTCGTCCCCACGACCGCGGGACTAGATTGGCTCGCCGCCGACTTGTCCGACGACTGTAGGGTCGTCCCCACGACCCCGGGACTAGATTGGCCCGCCACCGTCATTTCCGACGACTATAGGGTCGTCCCCACGACCACGGGCCAATGTTGGCTAGCCGCTGACTTGTCCGACGACTATAGGGTCGTCCCCACGACCGCGGGACTAGATTGGCTCGCCGCCGACTTGTCCGACGACTGTAGGGTCGTCCCCACGACCCCGGGACTAGATTGGCCCGCCACCGTCATTTCCGACGACTATAGGGTCGTCCCCACGACCACGGGCCAAAGGTGGCCAGCCGCCGGCTTGTCCGACGACTATAGGGTCGTCCCCATGACCCGGGGCTAGACTGGCCCGCCACCGTCATGTCCGGCGACTACAGGGTCGTCCCCACGACTCCCGGACTAGGCTGGTACGCCGCCGACTTGTCCGACGAGTATAGGGTCCTCCCCACGACCACGGGCCAAAGTTGGCCAGCCGCCGACATGTCCGACGACTATAGGGTCGTCCCCACGACCCGGGACTAGACTGGCCCGCCACCGACATGTCCGACGACTATAGAGTCGTCCCCACGACCCCGGGCCAAAGCTGGACAGCCGCCGACTTGTCCGACGACTATAGGGTCGTCCCCACGACCACGGGCCAAAGTTGGCCAGCCGGCGACATTTCCGACGACTATAGGGTCGTCCTCACGACCACGGGCCAAAGTTGGCCAGCCGCCGACATGTCCGACGACTATAGGGTCGTCCCCACGACCCGGGACTAGACTGGCCCGCCACCGCATGTCCGACGACTATAGGGTCGTCCCCACGACCCCCGGACTAGGTTGGCCGGCCGCCGACTTGTCCGACGACTATAAGGTCGTCCCCACGACCCCCCGACTAGGTGGGCTGGCCGCCGACTTGTCCGACGACTATAGGGTCGTCCCCACGACCCCGGGACTAGGTTGGCTCGCCACCGTCATGTCTGACGACTATAGGGTCGTCCCCACGACCACGGGCCAAAGTTGGCCAGCCGCCGACATGTCCGACGACTATAGGGTCGTCCCCACGACCCGGGACTAGGTTGGCTCGCCACCGATATGTCTGACGACTATAGGGTCGTCCCCACGACCCCGGGACTAGATTGGCCCGCCACCGTCAAGTCCGACGACTATAGGGTCGTCCCCACGACCCCGGGCCAAAGTTGGACAGCCGCCGACTTGTCCGACGACTATAGGGTCGTCCCCACGACCACGGGCCAAAGTTGGCCAGCCGCCGTATTGTCCGACGATTATAGGGTCGTCCCCACGACCCCGGGACTAGGTTGGCCCGCCGCCGACTTGTCCGACGACTATAGGGTCGTCCCCACGACCCCGGGCCAAAGTTGGCCAGCCGCTGATATGTCCGACGACTATACGGTCGTCCCCACGACCCCGGGAATAGATTGGCCCGCCACCGTCATTTCCGACGACTATAGGGTCGTCCCCACGACCCCGGGCCAAAGTTGGCCAGCCGCCGACATGTCCGACGACTATAGGATCGTCCCCACGACCCAGGACTAGAGTGGCCCGCCACCGTCATTTCCGACGACTATAGGGTCGTCCCCACGACCACGGGCCAAAGGTGGCCAGCCGCCGGCTTGTCCGACGACTATAGGGTCGTCCCCATGACCCGGGGCTAGACTGGCCCGCCACCGTCATGTCCGGCGACTACAGGGTCGTCCCCACGACCCCCGGACTAGGCTGGTACGCCGCCGACTTGTCCGACGAGTATAGGGTCCTCCCCACGACCACGGGCCAAAGTTGGCCAGCCGCCGACATGTCCGACGACTATAGGGTCGTCCCCACGACCCCCGGACTAGGCTGGTACGCCGCCGACTTGTCCGACGAGTATAGGGTCCTCCCCACGACCACGGGCCAAAGTTGGCCAGCCGCCGACATGTCCGACGACTATAGGGTCGTCCCCACGACCCGGGACTAGACTGGCCCGCCACCGACATGTCCGACGACTATAGAGTCGTCCCCACGACCCCGGGTCAATGTTGGCTCGCCGCCGACATGTCCGACGACTATAGGGTCGTCCCCACGACCCCCGGACTAGGTGGGCTCGCCCCCGACTTGTCCGACGACTATAGGGTCGTCCCCACGACCCCGGGTCAATGTTGGCTCGCCGCCGACATGTCCGACGACTATACGGTCGTCCCCACGACCACGGGCCAAAGTTGGCCAGCCGCCGACATGTCCGACGACTATAGGGTCGTCCCCACGACCCGGGACTAGACTGGCCCGCCACCGTCATTTCCGACGACTATAGGGTCGTCCCCACGACCAAGGGCCAAAGTTGGCCAGCCGCCGACTTGTCCGACGACTATAGGGTCGTCCCCATGACCCGGGACTAGACTGGCCCGCCACCGTCATGTCCGACGACTATAGGGTCGTCCCCACGACCCCCGGACTAGGTTGGTACGCCGCCGACTTGTCCGACGAGTATAGGGTCCTCCCCACGACCACGGCCCAAAGTTGGCCAGCCGCCGACATGTCCGACGACTATAGGGTCGTCCCCACGACGCCGCGCAAAGGTTGGCCAGCCGCCGACATGTTCGACGAGTATAGGGTCGTCCCCACGACCCGGGACTAGAGTGGCCCGCCACCGTCATGTCCGACGACTATATGGTCGTCCCCACGACCACGGGCCAATGTTGGCCAGCCGCTGACTTGTCCGACGACTATAGGGTCGTCCCCACGACCGCGGGAATAGATTGGCTCGCCGCCGACTTGTCCGACGACTGTAGGGTCGTCCCCACGACCCCGGGGCTAGATTGGCCCGCTACCGTCATGTCCGACGACTATAGGGTCGTCCCCATGACCCCCGGACTAGGTTGGTACGCCGCCGACTTGTCCGACGACTATAGGGTCCTCCCCACGACCACGGGCCAAAGTTGGCCAGCCGCCGACATGTCCGACGACTATAGGGTCGTCCCCACGACCCGGGACTAGACTGGCCCGCCTCCGACATGTCCGACGACTATAGAGTCGTCCCCACGACCCCGGGTCAATGTTGGCTCGCCGCCGACATGTCCGACGACTATAGGGTCGTCCCCACGACCCCTGGGCCAAAGTTGGACAGCCACCGACATTTCCGACGACTATACGGTCGTCCCCACGACCACGGGCCAAAGTTGGCCAGCCGCCGACATGTCCGACGACTATAGGGTCGTCCCCACGACCCGGGACTAGACTGGCCCGCCACCGTCATGTCCGACGACTATAGGGTCGTCCCCACGACCCCCGGACTAGGTTGGCCGGCCGCCGACTTGTCCGACGACTATAGGGTCGTCCCCACGACCCCCCGACTAGGTGGGCTCGCCGCCGACTTGTCCGACGACTATAGGGTCGTCCCCACGACCCCGGGACTAGGTTGGCTCGCCACCGTTATGTCTGACGACTATAGGGTCGTCCCCACGACCCCGGGCCAAAGTTGGACAGCCGCCGACTTGTCCGACGACTATAGGGTCGTCCCCACGACCCCGGGCCAAAGATGTCCAGCCGCCGTCTTCTCCGACGACTATAGGGTCGTCCCCACGACCCCGGGCCAATGTTGGCCAGTCGCCGACATGTCCGACGACTATAGGGTCGTCCCTACGACCCCGGGACTAGATTGGCCCGCCACCGTCATGTCCAACGACTATAGGGTCGTCCCCACGACCCCAGGACTAGATTGGCCCGCCACCGTCATGTCCGACGACTATAGGGTCGTCCCCACGACCCCGGGACTAGGTTGGCTCGCCGCCGACTTGTCCGACGACTATTGGGTCGTCCCCACAACCCCGGGACTAGATTGGCCCGCCACCGTCATGTCCAACGACTATGGGGTCGTCCCCACGACCCCGGGACTAGATTGGCCCGCAACCGTCATGTCCGTCGACTATTGGGTCGTCCCCACAACCCCGGGACTAGGTTGGCTCGCCGCCATCATGTCCGACGACTATAGGGTCGTCCCCACGACCCCGGGCCAAAGTTGGACAGCCGCCGACATTTCCGACGACTACAGGGTCGTCCCCACAACCCCGGTCCAAAGTTGGCATGCCGCCGACATGTCCGACGACTATAGGGTCGTCCCCACGACCCCTGGACTAGGTTGGCTCACCGCCGACTTGTCCGACGACAATAGCGTCGTCCCCACGACCCCGGGCCAAAGATGGCCAGCCGCCGATTTGTCCGACGACTATAGGGTCGTCCCCACGACCACGGGCCAAAGTTGGCCAGCCTGCGACTTGTCCGACGACTATAGGGTCGTCCCCACGACCCCGGGACTAGGTTGGCTTGCCGCCGACTTATCCGACGACTATAGGGTCGTCCCCACGACCCCGGGCAAATTTGGCAAGCCGCCGACATGTCCGACGACTATAGGGTCGTCCCCACAACCCCGGGACTAGATTGGCCCGACACCGTCAAGTCCGCCGACTATAGGGTCGTCCCCACGACACCCGGACTACCTTGGCCCGCCGTCGACTTGTCCGAAGACTATAGGGTCGTCCCCACGACCCCGGGACTAGGTTGACCTGCCACCGTCATTTCCGACGACTATAGGGTCGTCCCCACGACCAAGGGCCAAAGTTGGCCAGCCGCCGACTTGTCCGACGACTATAGGGTCGTCCCCATGACCCGGGACTAGACTGGCCCGCCACCGTCATGTCCGACGACTATAGGGTCGTCCCCACGACCCCCGGACTAGGTTGGTACGCCGCCGACTTGTCCGACGAGTATAGGGTCCTCCCCACGACCACGGCCCAAAGTTGGCCAGCCGCCGACATGTCCGACGACTATAGGGTCGTCCCCACGACGCCGCGCAAAGGTTGGCCAGCCGCCGACATGTTCGACGAGTATAGGGTCGTCCCCACGACCCGGGACTAGAGTGGCCCGCCACCGTCATGTCCGACGACTATATGGTCGTCCCCACGACCACGGGCCAATGTTGGCCAGCCGCTGACTTGTCCGACGACTATAGGGTCGTCCCCACGACCGCGGGAATAGATTGGCTCGCCGCCGACTTGTCCGACGACTGTAGGGTCGTCCCCACGACCCCGGGGCTAGATTGGCCCGCTACCGTCATGTCCGACGACTATAGGGTCGTCCCCATGACCCCCGGACTAGGTTGGTACGCCGCCGACTTGTCCGACGACTATAGGGTCCTCCCCACGACCACGGGCCAAAGTTGGCCAGCCGCCGACATGTCCGACGACTATAGGGTCGTCCCCACGACCCGGGACTAGACTGGCCCGCCTCCGACATGTCCGACGACTATAGAGTCGTCCCCACGACCCCGGGTCAATGTTGGCTCGCCGCCGACATGTCCGACGACTATAGGGTCGTCCCCACGAACCCTGGGCCAAAGTTGGACAGCCACCGACATTTCCGACGACTATACGGTCGTCCCCACGACCACGGGCCAAAGTTGGCCAGCCGCCGACATGTCCGACGACTATAGGGTCGTCCCCACGACCCGGGACTAGACTGGCCCGCCACCGTCATGTCCGACGACTATAGGGTCGTCCCCACGACCCCCGGACTAGGTTGGCCGGCCGCCGACTTGTCCGACGACTATAGGGTCGTCCCCACGACCCCCCGACTAGGTGGGCTCGCCGCCGACTTGTCCGACGACTATAGGGTCGTCCCCACGACCCCGGGACTAGGTTGGCTCGCCACCGTTATGTCTGACGACTATAGGGTCGTCCCCACGACCCCGGGCCAAAGTTGGACAGCCGCCGACTTGTCCGACGACTATAGGGTCGTCCCCACGACCCCGGGCCAAAGTTGGCCAGCCGCTGATATGTCCGACGACTATACGGTCGTCCCCACGACCCCGGGAATAGATTGGCCCGCCACCGTCATTTCCGGCGACTATAGGGTCGTCCCCACAACCCCGGGCCAAAGTTGGCAAGCCGCCGACATGTCCGACGACTATAGGATCGTCCCCACGACCCGGGACTAGAGTGGCCCGCCACCGTCATGTCCGACGAATATATGGTCGTCCCCACGACCACGGGCCAATGTTGGCTAGCCGCTGACTTGTCCGACGACTATAGGGTCGTCCCCACGACCGCGGGACTAGATTGGCTCGCCGCCGACTTGTCCGACGACTGTAGGGTCGTCCCCACGACCCCGGGACTAGATTGGCCCGCCACCGTCATTTCCGACCCACTATAGGGTCGTCCCCACGACCACGGGCCAATGTTGGCTAGCCGCTGACTTGTCCGACGACTATAGGGTCGTCCCCACGACCGCGGGACTAGATTGGCTCGCCGCCGACTTGTCCGACGACTGTAGGGTCGTCCCCACGACCCCGGGACTAGATTGGCCCGCCACCGTCATTTCCGACGACTATAGGGTCGTCCCCACGACCACGGGCCAAAGGTGGCCAGCCGCCGGCTTGTCCGACGACTATAGGGTCGTCCCCATGACCCGGGGCTAGACTGGCCCGCCACCGTCATGTCCGGCGACTACAGGGTCGTCCCCACGACCCCCGGACTAGGCTGGTACGCCGCCGACTTGTCCGACGAGTATAGGGTCCTCCCCACGACCACGGGCCAAAGTTGGCCAGCCGCCGACATGTCCGACGACTATAGGGTCGTCCCCACGACCCGGGACTAGACTGGCCCGCCACCGACATGTCCGACGACTATAGAGTCGTCCCCACGACCCCGGGCCAAAGCTGGACAGCCGCCGACTTGTCCGACGACTATAGGGTCGTCCCCACGACCACGGGCCAAAGTTGGCCAGCCGGCGACATTTCCGACGACTATAGGGTCGTCCCCACGACCCGGGACTAGGTTGGCTCGCCGCCGACTTGTCCGACGACTGTAGGGTCGTCCCCACGACCCGGGACTAGACTGGCCCGCCACCGCATGTCCGACGACTATAGGGTCGTCCCCACGACCCCCGGACTAGGTTGGCCGGCCGCCGACTTGTCCGACGACTATAAGGTCGTCCCCACGACCCCCCGACTAGGTGGGCTGGCCGCCGACTTGTCCGACGACTATAGGGTCGTCCCCACGACCCCGGGACTAGGTTGGCTCGCCACCGTCATGTCTGACGACTATAGGGTCGTCCCCACGACCACGGGCCAAAGTTGGCCAGCCGCCGACATGTCCGACGACTATAGGGTCGTCCCCACGACCCGGGACTAGGTTGGCTCGCCACCGATATGTCTGGCGACTATAGGGTCGTCCCCACGACCCCGGGACTAGATTGGCCCGCCACCGTCAAGTCCGACGACTATAGGGTCGTCCCCACGACCACGGGCCAAAGTTGGCCAGCCGCCGGATTGTCCGACGATTATAGGGTCGTCCCCACGACCCCGGGACTAGGTTGGCCCGCCGCCGACTTGTCCGACGACTATAGGGTCGTCCCCACGACCCCGGGCCAAAGTTGGCCAGCCGCTGATATGTCCGACGACTATACGGTCGTCCCCACGACCCCGGGAATAGATTGGCCCGCCACCGTCATTTCCGACGACTATAGGGTCGTCCCCACGACCCCGGGCCAAAGTTGGCCAGCCGCCGACATGTCCGACGACTATAGGATCGTCCCCACGACCCAGGACTAGAGTGGCCCGCCACCGTCATTTCCGACGACTATAGGGTCGTCCCCACGACCACGGGCCAAAGGTGGCCAGCCGCCGGCTTGTCCGACGACTATAGGGTCGTCCCCATGACCCGGGGCTAGACTGGCCCGCCACCGTCATGTCCGGCGACTACAGGGTCGTCCCCACGACCCCCGGACTAGGCTGGTACGCCGCCGACTTGTCCGACGAGTATAGGGTCCTCCCCACGACCACGGGCCAAAGTTGGCCAGCCGCCGACATGTCCGACGACTATAGGGTCGTCCCCACGACCCCCGGACTAGGCTGGTACGCCGCCGACTTGTCCGACGAGTATAGGGTCCTCCCCACGACCACGGGCCAAAGTTGGCCAGCCGCCGACATGTCCGACGACTATAGGGTCGTCCCCACGACCCGGGACTAGACTGGCCCGCCACCGACATGTCCGACGACTATAGAGTCGTCCCCACGACCCCGGGTCAATGTTGGCTCGCCGCCGACATGTCCGACGACTATACGGTCGTCCCCACGACCACGGGCCAAAGTTGGCCAGCCGCCGACATGTCCGACGACTATAGGGTCGTCCCCACGACCCGGGACTAGACTGGCCCGCCACCGTCATGTCCGACGACTATAGGGTCGTCCCCACGACCCCCGGACTAGGTTGGCCGGCCGCCGACTTGTCCGACGACTATAGGGTCGTCCCCACGACCCCCGGACTAGGTGGGCTCGCCCCCGACTTGTCCGACGACTATAGGGTCGTTCCCACGACCCCGGGCCAAAGTTGGCAAGCTGCCGACTTATCCGACGACTATAGGGTCGTCCCCACGACCCCGGGACTAGGTAGGCCCGCCCCCGACTTGTCCGACGACTATAGGGTCGTCCCCACGACCCCGGGACTAGATTGGCCCGCCACCGTCATTTCCGACAACTATAGGGTCGTCCCCACGACCACGGGCCAAAGTTGGCCAGCCGCCGACTTGTCCGACGACTACAGGGTCGTCCCCATGACCCGGGACTAGACTGGCCCGCCACCGTCATGTCCGACGACTATAGGGTCGTCCCCACGACCCCCGGACTAGGTTGGTACGCCGCCGACTTGTCCGACGAGTATAGGGTCCTCCCCACGACCACGGGCCAAAGTTGGCCAGCCGCCGACATGTCCGACGACTATAGGGTCGTCCCCACGACCCGGGACTAGACTGGCCCGCCACCGACATGTCCGACGACTATAGAGTCGTCCCCACGACCCCGGGTCAATGTTGGCTCGCCGCCGACATGTCCGACGACTATAGGGTCGTCCCCACGACCCCCGGGCCAAAGTTGGACAGCCACCGACATTTCCGACGACTATAGGGTCGTCCCCACGACCACGGGCCAAAGTTGGCCAGCCGCCGACATGTCCGACGACTATAGATTCGTCCCCACGACCCCGGGCCAAAGTTGGGCAGCCGCCGACTTGTCCGACGACTATGGGGTCGTCCCTACGATCCAGGGACTAGATTGGGCAGCCGCCGACTTGTCCGACGACTATAGGGTCGCCCCACGATCCCGGGACTAGATTGGCCCGCCACCGCCATGTCCGACGACAATAGGGTCGTCCCCACGATCCCGGGACTAGATTGGCCCGCCACCGCCATGTCCGACGATTATAGGGTTGTCCCCACGACCACGGGCCAACTTTGGCCAGCCGCCGACATATCCGACGACTAAAGGGTCGTCCCCACGACCACGGACCAAAGTTTGCCAGCCGCCGACTTGTCCGACGACTACAGGGTCGTCCCCACGGCCACGGGCCAAAGTTGGCCAGCCGCCGACATGTCCGACGACTATAGATTCGTCCCCATAACCCCGGGCCAAAGATGGCCAGCCGCCGACTTGTCCGACGACTATAGGGTCGTCCCTACGATCCCGGGACTAGATTGGGCAGCCGCCGACTTGTCCGACGACTATAGGGTCGTCCCCACGGCCACGGGCCAAAGTTGGCCAGCCGCCGACATGTCCGACGACTATAGATTCGTCCCCACAACCCCGGGCCAAAGATGGCCAGCCGCCGACTTGTCCGACGACTATAGGGTCGTCCCTACGATCCCGGGACTAGATTGGGCAGCCGCCGACTTGTCCGACGACTATAGGGTCGTCCCCACGGCCACGGGCCAAAGTTGGCCAGCCGCCGACATGTCCGACGACTATAGATTCGTCCCCACAACCCCGGGCCAAAGATGGCCAGCCGCCGACTTGTCCGACGACTATAGGGTCGTCCCTACGATCCCGGGACTAGATTGGGCCGCCACCACCATGTCCGACGACAATAAGGTCGTCCCCACGGCCACGGGCCAAAGTTGGCCAGCCGCCGACATGTCCGACGACTATAGATTCGTCCCCACGACCCCGGGCCAAAGTTGGCCAGCCGCCGACTTGTCCGACGACTATGGGGTCGTCCCTACGATCCCGGGACTAGATTGGGCAGCCGCCGACTTGTCCGACGACTATAGGGTCGTCCCCACGATCCCGGGACTAGATTGGCCCGCCACCGCCATGTCCGACGACAATAGGGTCGTCCCCACGATCCCGGGACTAGATTGGCCCGCCACCGCCATGTCCGACAATTATAGGGTTGTCCCCACGACCACGGGCCAACTTTGGCCTCCCGCCGACATATCCGACGACTAAAGGGTCGTCCCCACGACCACGGGCCAAAGTTTGCCAGCCGCCGACTTGTCCGACGACTATAGGGTCGTCCCCACGACCCCCGGACTAGCTTAGCTCGCCGCCGACTTGTCCGACGACTATAGGGTCGTCCCCACGACCCCGGGCAAACGTTGGCCAGCCGCCGACTTGTCCGACGACTATAGGGTCGTCCCCACGACCCCGGGACTAGATTGGCCCGCCACCGTCTTGTCCGACGACTATAGGGTCGTCCCCACGACCCCTGGACTAGGTTGGCTCACCGCCGACTTGTCCGACGACAATAGCGTCGTCCCCACGACCCCGGGCCAAAGATGGCCAGCCGCCGATTTGTCCGACGACTATAGGGTCGTCCCCACGACCACGGGCCAAAGTTGGCCAGCCTGCGACTTGTCCGACGACTATAGGGTCGTCCCCACGACCCCGGGACTAGGTTGGCTTGCCGCCGACTTATCCGACGACTATAGGGTCGTCCCCACGACCCCGGGCAAATTTGGCAAGCCGCCGACATGTCCGACGACTATAGGGTCGTCCCCACAACCCCGGGACTAGATTGGCCCGACACCGTCAAGTCCGCCGACTATAGGGTCGTCCCCACGACACCCGGACTACCTTGGCCCGCCGTCGACTTGTCCGAAGACTATAGGGTCGTCCCCACGACCCCGGGACTAGGTTGACCTGCCACCGTCATTTCCGACGACTATAGGGTCGTCCCCACGACCAAGGGCCAAAGTTGGCCAGCCGCCGACTTGTCCGACGACTATAGGGTCGTCCCCATGACCCGGGACTAGACTGGCCCGCCACCGTCATGTCCGACGACTATAGGGTCGTCCCCACGACCCCCGGACTAGGTTGGTACGCCGCCGACTTGTCCGACGAGTATAGGGTCCTCCCCACGACCACGGCCCAAAGTTGGCCAGCCGCCGACATGTCCGACGACTATAGGGTCGTCCCCACGACGCCGGGCAAAGGTTGGCCAGCCGCCGACATGTTCGACGAGTATAGGGTCGTCCCCACGACCCGGGACTAGAGTGGCCCGCCACCGTCATGTCCGACGACTATATGGTCGTCCCCACGACCACGGGCCAATGTTGGCCAGCCGCTGACTTGTCCGACGACTATAGGGTCGTCCCCACGACCGCGGGAATAGATTGGCTCGCCGCCGACTTGTCCGACGACTGTAGGGTCGTCCCCACGACCCCGGGGCTAGATTGGCCCGCTACCGTCATGTCCGACGACTATAGGGTCGTCCCCATGACCCCCGGACTAGGTTGGTACGCCGCCGACTTGTCCGACGAGTATAGGGTCCTCCCCACGACCACGGGCCAAAGTTGGCCAGCCGCCGACATGTCCGACGACTATAGGGTCGTCCCCACGACCCGGGACTAGACTGGCCCGCCTCCGACATGTCCGACGACTATAGAGTCGTCCCCACGACCCCGGGTCAATGTTGGCTCGCCGCCGACATGTCCGACGACTATAGGGTCGTCCCCACGACCCCTGGGCCAAAGTTGGACAGCCACCGACATTTCCGACGACTATACGGTCGTCCCCACGACCACGGGCCAAAGTTGGCCAGCCGCCGACATGTCCGACGACTATAGGGTCGTCCCCACGACCCGGGACTAGACTGGCCCGCCACCGTCATGTCCGACGACTATAGGGTCGTCCCCACGACCCCCCGACTAGGTGGGCTCGCCGCCGACTTGTCCGACGACTATAGGGTCGTCCCCACGACCCCGGGACTAGGTTGGCTCGCCACCGTCATGTCTGACGACTATAGGGTCGTCCCCACGACCCCGGGCCAAAGTTGGACAGCCGCCGACTTGTCCGACGACTATAGGGTCGTCCCCACGACCCCGGGCCAAAGTTGGCCAGCCGCTGATATGTCCGACGACTATAGGGTCGTCCCCACGACCCCGGGCCAAAGTTGGCCAGCCGCTGATATGTCCGACGACTGTAGGGTCGTCCCCACGACCCGGGACTAGACTGGCCCGCCACCGTCATGTCCGACGACTATAGGGTCGTCCCCACGACCCCCGGACTAGGTTGGCCGGCCGCCGACTTGTCCGACGACTATAGGGTCGTCCCCACGACCCCGGGAATAGATTGGCCCGCCACCGTCATTTCCGGCGACTATAGGGTCGTCCCCACGACCCCGGGCCAAAGTTGGCAAGCCGCCGACATGTCCGACGACTATAGGATCGTCCCCACGACCCGGGACTAGAGTGGCCCGCCACCGTCATGTCCGACGAATATATGGTCGTCCCCACGACCACGGGCCAATGTTGGCTAGCCGCTGACTTGTCCGACGACTATAGGGTCGTCCCCA
The DNA here is from genome assembly GCA_963932275.1 of Andrena praecox. NCBI lineage: Eukaryota > Metazoa > Arthropoda > Insecta > Hymenoptera > Andrenidae > Andrena > Andrena praecox. The sequence continues at coordinate 4,127,398 of CAWVQO010000356.1, read as the reverse complement.
CGACCGCGGGACTAGATTGGCTCGCCGCCGACTTGTCCGACGACTGTAGGGTCGTCCCCACGACCCCGGGACTAGATTGGCCCGCCACCGTCATTTCCGACGACTATAGGGTCGTCCCCACGACCACGGGCCAATGTTGCTAGCCGCTGACTTGTCCGACGACTATAGGGTCGTCCCCACGACCGCGGGACTAGATTGGCTCGCCGCCGACTTGTCCGACGACTGTAGGGTCGTCCCGACGACCCCGGGCCTAGATTGGCCCGCCACCGTCATTTCCGACGACTATAGGGTCGTCCCCACGACCACGGGCCAAAGGTGGCCAGCCGCCGACATGTTCGACGAGTATAGGGTCGTCCCCACGACCCGGGACTAGAGTGGCCCGCCACCGTCATGTCCGACGACTATATGGTCGTCCCCACGACCACGGGCCAATGTTGGCCAGCCGCTGACTTGTCCGACGACTATAGGGTCGTCCCCACGACCGCGGGAATAGATTGGCTCGCCGCCGACTTGTCCGACGACTATAGGGTCGTCCCCACGACCCCTGGGCCAAAGTTGGACAGCCACCGACATTTCCGACGACTATACGGTCGTCCCCACGACCACGGGCCAAAGTTGGCCAGCCGCCGACATGTCCGACGACTGTAGGGTCGTCCCCACGACCCGGGACTAGACTGGCCCGCCACCGTCATGTCCGACGACTATAGGGTCGTCCCCACGACCCCCGGACTAGGTTGGCCGGCCGCCGACTTGTCCGACGACTATAGGGTCGTCCCCACGACCCCCGGACTAGGTGGGCTCGCCCCCGACTTGTCCGACGACTATAGGGTCGTCCCCACGACCCCCGGACTAGGTTGGCCGGCCGCCGACTTGTCCGACGACTATAGGGTCGTCCCCACGACCCCCCGACTAGGTGGGCTCGCCGCCGACTTGTCCGACGACTATAGGGTCGTCCCCACGACCCCGGGACTAGGTTGGCTCGCCACCGTCATGTCTGACGACTATAGGGTCGTCCCCACGACCCCGGGCCAAAGTTGGACAGCCGCCGACTTGTCCGACGACTATAGGGTCGTCCCCACGACCCCGGGCCAAAGTTGGCCAGCCGCTGATATGTCCGACGACTATACGGTCGTCCCCACGACCCCGGGAATAGATTGGCCCGCCACCGTCATTTCCGGCGACTATAGGGTCGTCCCCACGACCCCGGGCCAAAGTTGGCAAGCCGCCGACATGTCCGACGACTATAGGATCGTCCCCACGACCCGGGACTAGAGTGGCCCGCCACCGTCATGTCCGACGAATATATGGTCGTCCCCACGACCACGGGCCAATGTTGGCTAGCCGCTGACTTGTCCGACGACTATAGGGTCGTCCCCACGACCGCGGGACTAGATTGGCTCGCCGCCGACTTGTCCGACGACTGTAGGGTCGTCCCCACGACCCCGGGACTAGATTGGCCCGCCACCGTCATTTCCGACGACTATAGGGTCGTCCCCACGACCACGGGCCAATGTTGGCTAGCCGCTGACTTGTCCGACGACTATAGGGTCGTCCCCACGACCGCGGGACTAGATTGGCTCGCCGCCGACTTGTCCGACGACTGTAGGGTCGTCCCGACGACCCCGGGCCTAGATTGGCCCGCCACCGTCATTTCCGACGACTATAGGGTCGTCCCCACGACCACGGGCCAAAGGTGGCCAGCCGCCGGCTTGTCCGACGACTATAGGGTCGTCCCCATGACCCAGGGCTAGACTGGCCCGCCACCGTCATGTCCGGCGACTACAGGGTCGTCCCCACGACCCCCGGACTAGGCTGGTACGCCGCCGACTTGTCCGACGAGTATAGGGTCCTCCCCACGACCACGGGCCAAAGTTGGCCAGCCGCCGACATGTCCGACGACTATAGGGTCGTCCCCACGACCCGGGACTAGACTGGCCCGCCACCGACATGTCCGACGACTATAGAGTCGTCCCCACGACCCCGGGTCAATGTTGGCTCGCCGCCGACATGTCCGACGACTATAGGGTCGTCCCCACGACCCCTGGGCCAAAGTTGGACAGCCACCGACATTTCCGACGACTATACGGTCGTCCCCACGACCACGGGCCAAAGTTGGCCAGCCGCCGACATGTCCGACGACTATAGGGTCGTCCCCACGACCCGGGACTAGACTGGCCCGCCACCGTCATGTCCGACGACTATAGGGTCGTCCCCACGACCCCCGGACTAGGTTGGCCGGCCGCCGACTTGTCCGACGACTATAGGGTCGTCCCCACGACCCCCGGACTAGGTGGGCTCGCCCCCGACTTGTCCGACGACTATAGGGTCGTTCCCACGACCCCGGGCCAAAGTTGGCAAGCTGCCGACTTATCCGACGACTATAGGGTCGTCCCCACGACCCCGGGACTAGGTAGGCCCGCCCCCGACTTGTCCGACGACTATAGGGTCGTCCCCACGACCCCGGGACTAGATTGGCCCGCCACCGTCATTTCCGACGACTATAGGGTCGTCCCCACGACCACGGGCCAAAGTTGGCCAGCCGCCGACTTGTCCGACGACTACAGGGTCGTCCCCACGACCCGGGACTAGACTGGCCCGCCACCGACATGTCCGACGACTATAGAGTCGTCCCCACGACCCCGGGTCAATGTTGGCTCGCCGCCGACATGTCCGACGACTATAGGGTCGTCCCCACGACCCCCGGGCCAAAGTTGGACAGCCACCGACATGTCCGACGACTATAGAGTCGTCCCCACGACCCCGGGTCAATGTTGGCTCGCCGCCGACATGTCCGACGACTATAGGGTCGTCCCCACGACCCCCGGGCCAAAGTTGGACAGCCACCGAGAATTTCCGACGACTATAGGGTCGCCCCACGACCACGGGCCAAAGTTGGCCAGCCGCCGACATGTCCGACGACTATAGATTCGTCCCCACGACCCCGGGCCAAAGTTGGGCAGCCGCCGACTTGTCCGACGACTATGGGGTCGTCCCTACGATCCAGGGACTAGATTGGGCAGCCGCCGACTTGTCCGACGACTATAGGGTCGCCCCACGATCCCGGGACTAGATTGGCCCGCCACCGCCATGTCCGACGACAATAGGGTCGTCCCCACGATCCCGGGACTAGATTGGCCCGCCACCGCCATGTCCGACGATTATAGGGTTTTCCCCACGACCACGGGCCAACTTTGGCCAGCCGCCGACATATCCGACGACTAAAGGGTCGTCCCCACGACCACGGACCAAAGTTTGCCAGCCGCCGACTTGTCCGACGACTACAGGGTCGTCCCCACGGCCACGGGCCCAAGTTGGCCAGCCGCCGACATGTCCGACGACTATAGATTCGTCCCCACAACCCCGGGCCAAAGATGGCCAGCCGCCGACTTGTCCGACGACTATAGGGTCGTCCCTACGACCCCGGGACTAGATTGGGCCGCCACCGCCATGTCCGACGACAATAAGGTCGTCCCCACGGCCACGGGCCAAAGTTGGCCAGCCGCCGACATGTCCGACGACAATAGATTCGTCCCCACGACCCCGGGCCAAAGTTGGCCAGCCGCCGACTTGTCCGACGACTATAGGGTCGTCCCTACGATCCCGGGACTAGATTGGGCAGCCGCCGACTTGTCCGACGACTATAGGGTCGTCCCCACGATCCCGGGACTAGATTGGCCCGCCACCGCCATGTCCGACGACAATAGGGTCGTCCCCACGATCCCGGGACTAGATTGGCCCGCCACCGCCATGTCCGACAATTATAGGGTTGTCCCCACGACCACGGGCCAACTTTGGCCACACGCCGACATATCCGACGACTAAAGGGTCGTCCCCACGACCACGGGCCAAAGTTTGCCAGCCGCCGACTTGTCCGACGACTATAGGGTCGTCCCCACGACCCCCGGACTAGCTTGGCTCGCCGCCGACTTGTCCGACGACTATAGGGTCGTCCCCACGACCCCGGGCAAACGTTGGCCAGCCGCCGACTTGTCCGACGACTATAGGGTCGTCCCCACGACCCCGGGACTAGTTTGGCCCGCCACCGTCTTGTCCGACGACTATAGGGTCGTCTTCACGACCACGGGCCAAAGTTGGCCAGCCGCCGACATTTCCGACGACAATAGGGTCGTCCTCACGACCACGGGCCAAATTTGGCCAGCCGCCGACTTGTCCGACGACTATAGGGTCGTCCCCACGACCCCGGGCCAATAATGGCCAATCGCCGACATGTCCGACGACTATAGGGTCGTACCCACGACCCCGGGACTTGATTGGCCCGGCACCGTCATGTCCAACGACTTTCGGATCGTCCCTACGACCACGGGCCTAAGTTGACCAGCCGCCGACATGTCCGACGACTATGGGGTCGTCCCCACGTCCACGGGCCAAAGTTGTCCAGCCGCCGACATGTCCGACGACTATAGGGTCGTCCCCACGACCCCGGGCCAAAGATGTAAAGCCGCCGTCTTCTCCGACGACTATAGGGTCGTCCCCACGACCCCGGGCCAATAATGGCCAATCGCCGACATGTCCGACGACTATAGGGTCGTACCCACGACCCCGGGACTTGATTGGCCCGGCACCGTCATGTCCAACGACTATCGGATCGTCCCTACGACCACGGGCCTAAGTTGACCAGCCGCCGACATGTCCGACGACTATGGGGTCGTCCCCACGTCCACGGGCCAAAGTTGTCCAGCCGCCGACATGTCCGACGACTATAGGGTCGTCCCTACGACCCCGGGACTAGATTGGCCCGCCACCGTCATGTCCAACGACTATAGGGTCGTCCCCACGACCCCAGGACTAGATTGGCCCGCCACCGTCATGTCCGACGACTATAGGGTCGTCCCCACGACCCCGGGACTAGGTTGGCTCGCCGCCGACTTGTCCGACGACTATTGGGTCGTCCCCACAACCCCGGGACTAGATTGGCCCGCCACCGTCATGTCCAACGACTATGGGGTCGTCCCCACGACCCCGGGACTAGATTGGCCCGCAACCGTCATGTCCGTCGACTATTGGGTCGTCCCCACAACCCCGGGACTAGGTTGGCTCGCCGCCATCATGTCCGACGACTATAGGGTCGTCCCCACGACCCCGGGCCAAAGTTGGACAGCCGCCGACATTTCCGACGACTACAGGGTCGTCCCCACAACCCCGGTCCAAAGTTGGCAAGCCGCCGACATGTCCGACGACTATAGGGTCGTCCCCACGACCCCTGGACTAGGTTGGCTCACCGCCGACTTGTCCGACGACAATAGCGTCGTCCCCACGACCCCGGGCCAAAGATGGCCAGCCGCCGATTTGTCCGACGACTATAGGGTCGTCCCCACGACCACGGGCCAAAGTTGGCCAGCCTGCGACTTGTCCGACGACTATAGGGTCGTCCCCACGACCCCGGGACTAAGTTGGCTTGCCGCCGACTTATCCGACGACTATAGGGTCGTCCCCACGACCCCGGGCAAATTTGGCAAGCCGCCGACATGTCCGACGACTATAGGGTCGTCCCCACAACCCCGGGACTAGATTGGCCCGACACCGTCAAGTCCGCCGACTATAGGGTCGTCCCCACGACACCCGGACTACCTTGGCCCGCCGTCGACTTGTCCGAAGACTATAGGGTCGTCCCCACGACCCCGGGACTAGGTTGACCTGCCACCGTCATTTCCGACGACTATAGGGTCGTCCCCACGACCACGGGCCAAAGTTGGCCAGCCGCCGACTTGTCCGACGACTATAGGGTCGTCCCCATGACCCGGGACTAGACTGGCCCGCCACCGTCATGTCCGACGACTATAGGGTCGTCCCCACGACCCCCGGACTAGGTTGGTACGCCGCCGACTTGTCCGACGAGTATAGGGTCCTCCCCACGACCACGGCCCAAAGTTGGCCAGCCGCCGACATGTCCGACGACTATAGGGTCGTCCCCATGACCCGGGACTAGAGTGGCCCGCCACCGTCATGTCCGACGACTATAGGGTCGTCCCCACGACCCCCGGACTAGGTTGGTACGCCGCCGACTTGTCCGACGACTATAGGGTCGTCCCCACGACCGCGGGCCAAAGTTGGCCTGCCGCCGACATATCCGACGACTATAGGGTCGTCCCCACGACCCCCCGACTAGGTGGGCTCGCCGCCGACTTGTCCGACGACTATAGGGTCGTCCCCACGACCCCGGGACTAGGTTGGCTCGCCACCGTCATGTCTGACGACTATAGGGTCGTCCCCACGACCCCGGGCCAAAGTTGGACAGCCGCCGACTTGTCCGACGACTATAGGGTCGTCCCCACGACCCCGGGCCAAAGTTGGCCAGCCGCTGATATGTCCGACGACTATACGGTCGTCCCCACGACCCCGGGAATAGATTGGCCCGCCACCGTCATTTCCGGCGACTATAGGGTCGTCCCCACGACCCCGGGCCAAAGTTGGCAAGCCGCCGACATGTCCGACGACTATAGGATCGTCCCCACGACCCGGGACTAGAGTGGCCCGCCACCGTCATGTCCGACGAATATATGGTCGTCCCCACGACCACGGGCCAATGTTGGCTAGCCGCTGACTTGTCCGACGACTATAGGGTCGTCCCCACGACCGCGGGACTAGATTGGCTCGCCGCCGACTTGTCCGACGACTGTAGGGTCGTCCCCACGACCCCGGGACTAGATTGGCCCGCCACCGTCATTTCCGACGACTATAGGGTCGTCCCCACGACCACGGGCCAATGTTGGCTAGCCGCTGACTTGTCCGACGACTATAGGGTCGTCCCCACGACCGCGGGACTAGATTGGCTCGCCGCCGACTTGTCCGACGACTGTAGGGTCGTCCCGACGACCCCGGGCCTAGATTGGCCCGCCACCGTCATTTCCGACGACTATAGGGTCGTCCCCACGACCACGGGCCAAAGGTGGCCAGCCGCCGACATGTCCGACGACTGTAGGGTCGTCCCCACGACCCGGGACTAGAGTGGCCCGCCACCGTCATGTCCGACGAATATATGGTCGTCCCCACGACCACGGGCCAATGTTGGCTAGCCGCTGACTTGTCCGACGACTATAGGGTCGTCCCCACGACCGCGGGACTAGATTGGCTCGCCGCCGACTTGTCCGACGACTGTAGGGTCGTCCCCACGACCCCGGGACTAGATTGGCCCGCCACCGTCATTTCCGACGACTATAGGGTCGTCCCCACGACCACGGGCCAATGTTGGCTAGCCGCTGACTTGTCCGACGACTATAGGGTCGTCCCCACGACCGCGGGACTAGATTGGCTCGCCGCCGACTTGTCCGACGACTGTAGGGTCGTCCCGACGACCCCGGGCCTAGATTGGCCCGCCACCGTCATTTCCGACGACTATAGGGTCGTCCCCACGACCACGGGCCAAAGGTGGCCAGCCGCCGGCTTGTCCGACGACTATAGGGTCGTCCCCATGACCCAGGGCTAGACTGGCCCGCCACCGTCATGTCCGGCGACTACAGGGTCGTCCCCACGACCCCCGGACTAGGCTGGTACGCCGCCGACTTGTCCGACGAGTATAGGGTCCTCCCCACGACCACGGGCCAAAGTTGGCCAGCCGCCGACATGTCCGACGACTATAGGGTCGTCCCCACGACCCGGGACTAGACTGGCCCGCCACCGACATGTCCGACGACTATAGAGTCGTCCCCACGACCCCGGGTCAATGTTGGCTCGCCGCCGACATGTCCGACGACTATAGGGTCGTCCCCACGACCCCTGGGCCAAAGTTGGACAGCCACCGACATTTCCGACGACTATACGCTCGTCCCCACGACCACGGGCCAAAGTTGGCCAGCCGCCGACATGTCCGACGACTATAGGGTCGTCCCCACGACCCGGGACTAGACTGGCCCGCCACCGTCATGTCCGACGACTATAGGGTCGTCCCCACGACCCCCGGACTAGGTTGGCCGGCCGCCGACTTGTCCGACGACTATAGGGTCGTCCCCACGACCCCCGGACTAGGTGGGCTCGCCCCCGACTTGTCCGACGACTATAGGGTCGTTCCCACGACCCCGGGCCAAAGTTGGCAAGCTGCCGACTTATCCGACGACTATAGGGTCGTCCCCACGACCCCGGGACTAGGTAGGCCCGCCCCCGACTTGTCCGACGACTATAGGGTCGTCCCCACGACCCCGGGACTAGATTGGCCCGCCACCGTCATTTCCGACGACTATAGGGTCGTCCCCACGACCACGGGCCAAAGTTGGCCAGCCGCCGACTTGTCCGACGACTACAGGGTCGTCCCCACGACCCGGGACTAGACTGGCCCGCCACCGACATGTCCGACGACTATAGAGTCGTCCCCACGACCCCGGGTCAATGTTGGCTCGCCGCCGACATGTCCGACGACTATAGGGTCGTCCCCACGACCCCCGGGCCAAAGTTGGACAGCCACCGACATTTCCGACGACTATAGGGTCGTCCCCACGACCACGGGCCAAAGTTGGCCAGCCGCCGACATGTCCGACGACTATAGATTCGTCCCCACGACCCCGGGCCAAAGTTGGGCAGCCGCCGACTTGTCCGACGACTATGGGGTCGTCCCTACGATCCAGGGACTAGATTGGGCAGCCGCCGACTTGTCCGACGACTATAGGGTCGCCCCACGATCCCGGGACTAGATTGGCCCGCCACCGCCATGTCCGACGACAATAGGGTCGTCCCCACGATCCCGGGACTAGATTGGCCCGCCACCGCCATGTCCGACGATTATAGGGTTTTCCCCACGACCACGGGCCAACTTTGGCCAGCCGCCGACATATCCGACGACTAAAGGGTCGTCCCCACGACCACGGACCAAAGTTTGCCAGCCGCCGACTTGTCCGACGACTACAGGGTCGTCCCCACGGCCACGGGCCCAAGTTGGCCAGCCGCCGACATGTCCGACGACTATAGATTCGTCCCCACAACCCCGGGCCAAAGATGGCCAGCCGCCGACTTGTCCGACGACTATAGGGTCGTCCCTACGACCCCGGGACTAGATTGGGCCGCCACCGCCATGTCCGACGACAATAAGGTCGTCCCCACGGCCACGGGCCAAAGTTGGCCAGCCGCCGACATGTCCGACGACAATAGATTCGTCCCCACGACCCCGGGCCAAAGTTGGCCAGCCGCCGACTTGTCCGACGACTATAGGGTCGTCCCTACGATCCCGGGACTAGATTGGGCAGCCGCCGACTTGTCCGACGACTATAGGGTCGTCCCCACGATCCCGGGACTAGATTGGCCCGCCACCGCCATGTCCGACGACAATAGGGTCGTCCCCACGATCCCGGGACTAGATTGGCCCGCCACCGCCATGTCCGACAATTATAGGGTTGTCCCCACGACCACGGGCCAACTTTGGCCACACGCCGACATATCCGACGACTAAAGGGTCGTCCCCACGACCACGGGCCAAAGTTTGCCAGCCGCCGACTTGTCCGACGACTATAGGGTCGTCCCCACGACCCCCGGACTAGCTTGGCTCGCCGCCGACTTGTCCGACGACTATAGGGTCGTCCCCACGACCCCGGGCAAACGTTGGCCAGCCGCCGACTTGTCCGACGACTATAGGGTCGTCCCCACGACCCCGGGACTAGTTTGGCCCGCCACCGTCTTGTCCGACGACTATAGGGTCGTCTTCACGACCACGGGCCAAAGTTGGCCAGCCGCCGACATTTCCGACGACAATAGGGTCGTCCTCACGACCACGGGCCAAATTTGGCCAGCCGCCGACTTGTCCGACGACTATAGGGTCGTCCCCACGACCCCGGGCCAATAATGGCCAATCGCCGACATGTCCGACGACTATAGGGTCGTACCCACGACCCCGGGACTTGATTGGCCCGGCACCGTCATGTCCAACGACTTTCGGATCGTCCCTACGACCACGGGCCTAAGTTGACCAGCCGCCGACATGTCCGACGACTATGGGGTCGTCCCCACGTCCACGGGCCAAAGTTGTCCAGCCGCCGACATGTCCGACGACTATAGGGTCGTCCCCACGACCCCGGGCCAAAGATGTAAAGCCGCCGTCTTCTCCGACGACTATAGGGTCGTCCCCACGACCCCGGGCCAATAATGGCCAATCGCCGACATGTCCGACGACTATAGGGTCGTACCCACGACCCCGGGACTTGATTGGCCCGGCACCGTCATGTCCAACGACTATCGGATCGTCCCTACGACCACGGGCCTAAGTTGACCAGCCGCCGACATGTCCGACGACTATGGGGTCGTCCCCACGTCCACGGGCCAAAGTTGTCCAGCCGCCGACATGTCCGACGACTATAGGGTCGTCCCTACGACCCCGGGACTAGATTGGCCCGCCACCGTCATGTCCAACGACTATAGGGTCGTCCCCACGACCCCAGGACTAGATTGGCCCGCCACCGTCATGTCCGACGACTATAGGGTCGTCCCCACGACCCCGGGACTAGGTTGGCTCGCCGCCGACTTGTCCGACGACTATTGGGTCGTCCCCACAACCCCGGGACTAGATTGGCCCGCCACCGTCATGTCCAACGACTATGGGGTCGTCCCCACGACCCCGGGACTAGATTGGCCCGCAACCGTCATGTCCGTCGACTATTGGGTCGTCCCCACAACCCCGGGACTAGGTTGGCTCGCCGCCATCATGTCCGACGACTATAGGGTCGTCCCCACGACCCCGGGCCAAAGTTGGACAGCCGCCGACATTTCCGACGACTACAGGGTCGTCCCCACAACCCCGGTCCAAAGTTGGCAAGCCGCCGACATGTCCGACGACTATAGGGTCGTCCCCACGACCCCTGGACTAGGTTGGCTCACCGCCGACTTGTCCGACGACAATAGCGTCGTCCCCACGACCCCGGGCCAAAGATGGCCAGCCGCCGATTTGTCCGACGACTATAGGGTCGTCCCCACGACCACGGGCCAAAGTTGGCCAGCCTGCGACTTGTCCGACGACTATAGGGTCGTCCCCACGACCCCGGGACTAAGTTGGCTTGCCGCCGACTTATCCGACGACTATAGGGTCGTCCCCACGACCCCGGGCAAATTTGGCAAGCCGCCGACATGTCCGACGACTATAGGGTCGTCCCCACAACCCCGGGACTAGATTGGCCCGACACCGTCAAGTCCGCCGACTATAGGGTCGTCCCCACGACACCCGGACTACCTTGGCCCGCCGTCGACTTGTCCGAAGACTATAGGGTCGTCCCCACGACCCCGGGACTAGGTTGACCTGCCACCGTCATTTCCGACGACTATAGGGTCGTCCCCACGACCACGGGCCAAAGTTGGCCAGCCGCCGACTTGTCCGACGACTATAGGGTCGTCCCCATGACCCGGGACTAGACTGGCCCGCCACCGTCATGTCCGACGACTATAGGGTCGTCCCCACGACCCCCGGACTAGGTTGGTACGCCGCCGACTTGTCCGACGAGTATAGGGTCCTCCCCACGACCACGGCCCAAAGTTGGCCAGCCGCCGACATGTCCGACGACTATAGGGTCGTCCCCATGACCCGGGACTAGAGTGGCCCGCCACCGTCATGTCCGACGACTATAGGGTCGTCCCCACGACCCCCGGACTAGGTTGGTACGCCGCCGACTTGTCCGACGACTATAGGGTCGTCCCCACGACCGCGGGCCAAAGTTGGCCTGCCGCCGACATATCCGACGACTATAGGGTCGTCCCCACGACCCCCCGACTAGGTGGGCTCGCCGCCGACTTGTCCGACGACTATAGGGTCGTCCCCACGACCCCGGGACTAGGTTGGCTCGCCACCGTCATGTCTGACGACTATAGGGTCGTCCCCACGACCCCGGGCCAAAGTTGGACAGCCGCCGACTTGTCCGACGACTATAGGGTCGTCCCCACGACCCCGGGCCAAAGTTGGCCAGCCGCTGATATGTCCGACGACTATACGGTCGTCCCCACGACCCCGGGAATAGATTGGCCCGCCACCGTCATTTCCGGCGACTATAGGGTCGTCCCCACGACCCCGGGCCAAAGTTGGCAAGCCGCCGACATGTCCGACGACTATAGGATCGTCCCCACGACCCGGGACTAGAGTGGCCCGCCACCGTCATGTCCGACGAATATATGGTCGTCCCCACGACCACGGGCCAATGTTGGCTAGCCGCTGACTTGTCCGACGACTATAGGGTCGTCCCCACGACCGCGGGACTAGATTGGCTCGCCGCCGACTTGTCCGACGACTGTAGGGTCGTCCCGACGACCCCGGGCCTAGATTGGCCCGCCACCGTCATTTCCGACGACTATAGGGTCGTCCCCACGACCACGGGCCAAAGGTGGCCAGCCGCCGGCTTGTCCGACGACTATATGGTCGTCCCCATGACCCGGGGCTAGACTGGCCCGCCACCGTCATGTCCGGCGACTACAGGGTCGTCCCCACGACCCCCGGACTAGGCTGGTACGCCGCCGACTTGTCCGACGAGTATAGGGTCCTCCCCACGACCACGGGCCAAAGTTGGCCAGCCGCCGACATGTCCGACGACTATAGGGTCGTCCCCACGACCCGGGACTAGACTGGCCCGCCACCGACATGTCCGACGACTATAGAGTCGTCCCCACGACCCCGGGTCAATGTTGGCTCGCCGCCGACATGTCCGACGACTATAGGGTCGTCCCCACGACCCCTGGGCCAAAGTTGGACAGCCACCGACATTTCCGACGACTATACGGTCGTCCCCACGACCACGGGCCAAAGTTGGCCAGCCGCCGACATGTCCGACGACTATAGGGTCGTCCCCACGACCCGGGACTAGACTGGCCCGCCACCGTCATGTCCGACGACTATAGGGTCGTCCCCACGACCCCCGGACTAGGTTGGCCGGCCGCCGACTTGTCCGACGACTATAGGGTCGTCCCCACGACCCCCGGACTAGGTGGGCTCGCCCCCGACTTGTCCGACGACTATAGGGTCGTTCCCACGACCCCGGGCCAAAGTTGGCAAGCTGCCGACTTATCCGACGACTATAGGGTCGTCCCCACGACCCCGGGACTAGGTAGGCCCGCCCCCGACTTGTCCGACGACTATAGGGTCGTCCCCACGACCCCGGGACTAGATTGGCCCGCCACCGTCATTTCCGACGACTATAGGGTCGTCCCCACGACCACGGGCCAAAGTTGGCCAGCCGCCGACTTGTCCGACGACTACAGGGTCGTCCCCATGACCCGGGACTAGACTGGCCCGCCACCGTCATGTCCGACGACTATAGGGTCGTCCCCACGACCCCCGGACTAGGTTGGTACGCCGCCGACATGTCCGACGAGTATAGGGTCCTCCCCACGACCACGGGCCAAAGTTGGCCAGCCGCCGACATGTCCGACGACTATAGGGTCGTCCCCACGACCCGGGACTAGACTGGCCCGCCACCGACATGTCCGACGACTATAGAGTCGTCCCCACGACCCCGGGTCAATGTTGGCTCGCCGCCGACATGTCCGACGACTATAGGGTCGTCCCCACGACCCCCGGGCCAAAGTTGGACAGCCACCGACATTTCCGACGACTATAGGGTCGTCCCCACCACCACGGGCCAAAGTTGGCCAGCCGCCGACATGTCCGACGACTATAGATTCGTCCCCACGACCCCGGGCCAAAGTTGGGCAGCCGCCGACTTGTCCGACGACTATGGGGTCGTCCCTACGATCCAGGGACTAGATTGGGCAGCCGCCGACTTGTCCGACGACTATAGGGTCGCCCCACGATCCCGGGACTAGATTGGCCCGCCACCGCCATGTCCGACGACAATTGGGTCGTCCCCACGATCCCGGGACTAGATTGGCCCGCCACCGCCATGTCCGACGATTATAGGGTTTTCCCCACGACCACGGGCCAACTTTGGCCAGCCGCCGACTTGTCCGACGACTACAGGGTCGTCCCCACGGCCACGGGCCCAAGTTGGCCAGCCGCCGACATGTCCGACGACTATAGATTCGTCCCCACAACCCCGGGCCAAAGATGGCCAGCCGCCGACTTGTCCGACGACTATAGGGTCGTCCCTACGACCCCGGGACTAGATTGGGCCGCCACCGCCATGTCCGACGACAATAAGGTCGTCCCCACGGCCACGGGCCAAAGTTGGCCAGCCGCCGACATGTCCGACGACAATAGATTCGTCCCCACGACCCCGGGCCAAAGTTGGCCAGCCGCCGACTTGTCCGACGACTATAGGGTCGTCCCTACGATCCCGGGACTAGATTGGGCAGCCGCCGACTTGTCCGACGACTATAGGGTCGTCCCCACGATCCCGGGACTAGATTGGCCCGCCACCGCCATGTCCGACGACAATAGGGTCGTCCCCACGATCCCGGGACTAGATTGGCCCGCCACCGCCATGTCCGACAATTATAGGGTTGTCCCCACGACCACGGGCCAACTTTGGCCACACGCCGACATATCCGACGACTAAAGGGTCGTCCCCACGACCACGGGCCAAAGTTTGCCAGCCGCCGACTTGTCCGACGACTATAGGGTCGTCCCCACGACCCCCGGACTAGCTTGGCTCGCCGCCGACTTGTCCGACGACTATAGGGTCGTCCCCACGACCCCGGGCAAACGTTGGCCAGCCGCCGACTTGTCCGACGACTATAGGGTCGTCCCCACGACCCCGGGACTAGTTTGGCCCGCCACCGTCTTGTCCGACGACTATAGGGTCGTCTTCACGACCACGGGCCAAAGTTGGCCAGCCGCCGACATTTCCGACGACAATAGGGTCGTCCTCACGACCACGGGCCAAATTTGGCCAGCCGCCGACTTGTCCGACGACTATAGGGTCGTCCCCACGACCCCGGGCCAATAATGGCCAATCGCCGACATGTCCGACGACTATAGGGTCGTACCCACGACCCCGGGACTTGATTGGCCCGGCACCGTCATGTCCAACGACTTTCGGATCGTCCCTACGACCACGGGCCTAAGTTGACCAGCCGCCGACATGTCCGACGACTATGGGGTCGTCCCCACGTCCACGGGCCAAAGTTGTCCAGCCGCCGACATGTCCGACGACTATAGGGTCGTCCCCACGACCCCGGGCCAAAGATGTAAAGCCGCCGTCTTCTCCGACGACTATAGGGTCGTCCCCACGACCCCGGGCCAATAATGGCCAATCGCCGACATGTCCGACGACTATAGGGTCGTACCCACGACCCCGGGACTTGATTGGCCCGGCACCGTCATGTCCAACGACTATCGGATCGTCCCTACGACCACGGGCCTAAGTTGACCAGCCGCCGACATGTCCGACGACTATGGGGTCGTCCCCACGTCCACGGGCCAAAGTTGTCCAGCCGCCGACATGTCCGACGACTATAGGGTCGTCCCTACGACCCCGGGACTAGATTGGCCCGCCACCGTCATGTCCAACGACTATAGGGTCGTCCCCACGACCCCAGGACTAGATTGGCCCGCCACCGTCATGTCCGACGACTATAGGGTCGTCCCCACGACCCCGGGACTAGGTTGGCTCGCCGCCGACTTGTCCGACGACTATTGGGTCGTCCCCACAACCCCGGGACTAGATTGGCCCGCCACCGTCATGTCCAACGACTATGGGGTCGTCCCCACGACCCCGGGACTAGATTGGCCCGCAACCGTCATGTCCGTCGACTATTGGGTCGTCCCCACGACCACGGGCCAAAGTTGGCCAGCCGCCGACTTGTCCGACGACTATAGGGTCGCCCCCCCGACCCGGGACTAGACTGGCCCGCCACCGACATGTCCGACGACTATAGAGTCGTCCCCACGACCCCGGGTCAATGTTGGCTCGCCGCCGACATGTCCGACGACTATAGGGTCGTCCCCACGACCCCCGGGCCAAAGTTGGACAGCAACCGACATTTCCGACGACTATAGGGTCGTCCCCACAACCACGGGCCAAAGTTGGCCAGCCGCCGACATGTCCGACGACTATAGATTCGTCCCCACGACCCCGGGCCAAAGTTGGGCAGCCGCCGACTTGTCCGACGACTATGGGGTCGTCCCTACGATCCAGGGACTAGATTGGGCAGCCGCCGACTTGTCCGACGACTATAGGGTCGCCCCACGATCCCGGGACTAGATTGGCCCGCCACCGCCATGTCCGACGACAATAGGGTCGTCCCCACGATCCCGGGACTAGATTGGCCCGCCACCGCCATGTCCGACGATTATAGGGTTGTCCCCACGACCACGGGCCAACTTTGGCCAGCCGCCGACATATCCGACGACTAAAGGGTCGTCCCCACGACCACGGACCAAAGTTTGCCAGCCGCCGACTTGTCCGACGACTACAGGGTCGTCCCCACGGCCACGGGCCAAAGTTGGCCAGCCGCCGACATGTCCGACGACTATAGATTCGTCCCCACAACCCCGGGCCAAAGATGGCCAGCCGCCGACTTGTCCGACGACTATAGGGTCGTCCCTACGATCCCGGGACTAGATTGGGCCGCCACCGCCATGTCCGACGACAATAAGGTCGTCCCCACGGCCACGGGCCAAAGTTGGCCAGCCGCCGACATGTCCGACGACAATAGATTCGTCCCCACGACCCCGGGCCAAAGTTGGCCAGCCGCCGACTTGTCCGACGACTATAGGGTCGTCCCTACGATCCCGGGACTAGATTGGGCAGCCGCCGACTTGTCCGACGACTATAGGGTCGTCCCCACGATCCCGGGACTAGATTGGCCCGCCACCGCCATGTCCGACGACAATAGGGTCGTCCCCACGATCCCGGGACTAGATTGGCCCGCCACCGCCATGTCCGACAATTATAGGGTTGTCCCCACGACCACGGGCCAACTTTGGCCACACGCCGACATATCCGACGACTAAAGGGTCGTCCCCACGACCACGGGCCAAAGTTTGCCAGCCGCCGACTTGTCCGACGACTATAGGGTCGTCCCCACGACCCCCGGACTAGCTTGGCTCGCCGCCGACTTGTCCGACGACTATAGGGTCGTCCCCACGACCCCGGGCAAACGTTGGCCAGCCGCCGACTTGTCCGACGACTATAGGGTCGTCCCCACGACCCCGGGACTAGATTGGCCCGCCACCGTCTTGTCCGACGACTATAGGGTCGTCTTCACGACCACGGGCCAAAGTTGGCCAGCCGCCGACATTTCCGACGACAATAGGGTCGTCCTCACGACCACGGGCCAAATTTGGCCAGCCGCCGACTTGTCCGACGACTATAGGGTCGTCCCCACGACCCCGGGCCAATAATGGCCAATCGCCGACATGTCCGACGACTATAGGGTCGTACCCACGACCCCGGGACTTGATTGGCCCGGCACCGTCATGTCCAACGACTATCGGATCGTCCCTACGACCACGGGCCTAAGTTGACCAGCCGCCGACATGTCCGACGACTATGGGGTCGTCCCCACGTCCACGGGCCAAAGTTGTCCAGCCGCCGACATGTCCGACGACTATAGGGTCGTCCCCACGACCCCGGGCCAAAGATGTAAAGCCGCCGTCTTCTCCGACGACTATAGGGTCGTCCCCACGACCCCGGGCCAATAATGGCCAATCGCCGACATGTCCGACGACTATAGGGTCGTACCCACGACCCCGGGACTTGATTGGCCCGGCACCGTCATGTCCAACGACTATCGGATCGTCCCTACGACCACGGGCCTAAGTTGACCAGCCGCCGACATGTCCGACGACTATGGGGTCGTCCCCACGTCCACGGGCCAAAGTTGTCCAGCCGCCGACATGTCCGACGACTATAGGGTCGTCCCTACGACCCCGGGACTAGATTGGCCCGCCACCGTCATGTCCAACGACTATAGGGTCGTCCCCACGACCCCAGGACTAGATTGGCCCGCCACCGTCATGTCCGACGACTATAGGGTCGTCCCCACGATCCCGGGACTAGGTTGGCTCGCCGCCGACTTGTCCGACGACTATTGGGTCGTCCCCACAACCCCGGGACTAGATTGGCCCGCCACCGTCATGTCCAACGACTATGGGGTCGTCCCCACGACCCCGGGACTAGATTGGCCCGCAACCGTCATGTCCGTCGACTATTGGGTCGTCCCCACAACCCCGGGACTAGGTTGGCTCGCCGCCATCATGTCCGACGACTATAGGGTCGTCCCCACGACCCCGGGCCAAAGTTGGACAGCCGCCGACATTTCCGACGACTACAGGGTCGTCCCCACAACCCCGGTCCAAAGTTGGCAAGCCGCCGACATGTCCGACGACTATAGGGTCGTCCCCACGACCCCTGGACTAGGTTGGCTCACCGCCGACTTGTCCGACGACAATAGCGTCGTCCCCACGACCCCGGGCCAAAGATGGCCAGCCGCCGATTTGTCCGACGACTATAGGGTCGTCCCCACGACCACGGGCCAAAGTTGGCCAGCCTGCGACTTGTCCGACGACTATAGGGTCGTCCCCACGACCCCGGGACTAAGTTGGCTTGCCGCCGACTTATCCGACGACTATAGGGTCGTCCCCACGACCCCGGGCAAATTTGGCAAGCCGCCGACATGTCCGACGACTATAGGGTCGTCCCCACAACCCCGGGACTAGATTGGCCCGACACCGTCAAGTCCGCCGACTATAGGGTCGTCCCCACGACACCCGGACTACCTTGGCCCGCCGTCGACTTGTCCGAAGACTATAGGGTCGTCCCCACGACCCCGGGACTAGGTTGACCTGCCACCGTCATTTCCGACGACTATAGGGTCGTCCCCACGACCACGGGCCAAAGTTGGCCAGCCGCCGACTTGTCCGACGACTATAGGGTCGTCCCCATGACCCGGGACTAGACTGGCCCGCCACCGTCATGTCCGACGACTATAGGGTCGTCCCCACGACCCCCGGACTAGGTTGGTACGCCGCCGACTTGTCCGACGAGTATAGGGTCCTCCCCACGACCACGGCCCAAAGTTGGCCAGCCGCCGACATGTCCGACGACTATAGGGTCGTCCCCATGACCCGGGACTAGAGTGGCCCGCCACCGTCATGTCCGACGACTATAGGGTCGTCCCCACGACCCCCGGACTAGGTTGGTACGCCGCCGACTTGTCCGACGACTATAGGGTCGTCCCCACGACCGCGGGCCAAAGTTGGCCTGCCGCCGACATATCCGACGACTATAGGGTCGTCCCCACGACCCCGGGCCAAAGTTGGCCAGCCGCCGACTTGTCCGACGACTATAGGGTCGTCCCCATGACCCGGGACTAGAGTGGCCCGCCACCGTCATGTCCGACGACTATATGGTCGTCCCCACGACCACGGGCCAATGTTGGCCAGCCGCTGACTTGTCCGACGACTATAGGGTCGTCCCCACGACCGCGGGACTAGATTGGCTCGCCGCCGACTTGTCCGACGACTGTAGGGTCGTCCCCACGACCCCCGGACTAGATTGGCCCGCCACCGTCATTTCCGACGACTATAGGGTCGTCCCCACGACCACGGGCCAAAGTTGGACAGCCGCCGACATGTCCGACGACTATAGGGTCGTCCCCACGACCACGGGCCAAAGTTGGCCAGCCGCCGACTTGTCCGACGACTATAGGGTCGTCCCCATGACCCGGGACTAGAGTGGCCCGCCACCGTCATGTCCGACGACTATAGGGTCGTCCCCACGACCCCCGGACTAGGTTGGTACGCCGCCGACTTGTCCGACGACTATAGGGTCGTCCCCACGACCGCGGGCCAAAGTTGGCCTGCCGCCGACATATCCGACGACTATAGGGTCGTCCCCACGACCCCGGGCCAAAGTTGGCCAGCCGCCGACTTGTCCGACGACTATAGGGTCGTCCCCATGATCCGGGACTAGAGTGGCCCGCCACCGTCATGTCCGACGACTATAGGGTCGTCCCCACGACCCCCGGACTAGGTTGGTACGCCGCCGACTTGTCCGACGAGTATAGGGTCCTCCCCACGACCACGGCCCAAAGTTGGCCAGCCGCCGACATGTCCGACGACTATAGGGTCGTCCCCATGACCCGGGACTAGAGTGGCCCGCCACCGTCATGTCCGACGACTATAGGGTCGTCCCCACGACCCCCGGACTAGGTTGGTACGCCGCCGACTTGTCCGACGACTATAGGGTCGTCCCCACGACCGCGGGCCAAAGTTGGCCTGCCGCCGACATATCCGACGACTATAGGGTCGTCCCCACGACCCCGGGCCAAAGTTGGCCAGCCGCCGACTTGTCCGACGACTATAGGGTCGTCCCCATGACCCGGGACTAGAGTGGCCCGCCACCGTCATGTCCGACGACTATATGGTCGTCCCCACGACCACGGGCCAATGTTGGCCAGCCGCTGACTTGTCCGACGACTATAGGGTCGTCCCCACGACCGCGGGACTAGATTGGCTCGCCGCCGACTTGTCCGACGACTGTAGGGTCGTCCCCACGACCCCCGGACTAGATTGGCCCGCCACCGTCATTTCCGACGACTATAGGGTCGTCCCCACGACCACGGGCCAAAGTTGGACAGCCGCCGACATGTCCGACGACTATAGGGTCGTCCCCACGACCACGGGCCAAAGTTGGCCAGCCGCCGACTTGTCCGACGACTATAGGGTCGTCCCCATGACCCGGGACTAGACTGGCCCGCCACCGTCATGTCCGACGACTATAGGGTCGTCCCCACGACCCCCGGACTAGGTTGGTACGCCGCCGACTTGTCCGACGAGTATAGGGTCCTCCCCACGACCACGGGCCAAAGTTGGCCAGCCGCCGACATGTCCGACGACTATAGGGTCGTCCCCATGACCCGGGACTAGAGTGGCCCGCCACCGTCATGTCCGACGACTATAGGGTCGTCCCCACGACCCCCGGACTAGGTTGGTACGCCGCCGACTTGTCCGACGACTATAGGGTCGTCCCCACGACCGCGGGACTAGATTGGCTCGCCGCCGACTTGTCCGACGACTGTAGGGTCGTCCCCACGACCCCGGGACTAGATTGGCCCGCCGCCGTCATTTCCGACGACTATAGGGTCGTCCCCACGACCACGGGCCAAAGTTGGCCAGCCGCCGACTTGTCCGACGACTATAGGGTCGTCCCCACGACCGCGGGACTAGATTGGCTCGCCGCCGACTTGTCCGACGACTGTAGGGTCGTCCCCACGACCCCGGGACTAGATTGGCCCGCCACCGTCATTTCCGACGACTATAGGGTCGTCCCCACGACCACGGGCCAAAGTTGGCCAGCCGCCGACTTGTCCGACGACTATAGGGTCGCCCCCCCGACCCCGGGACTAGATTGGCCCGCCACCGTCAAGTCCGACGACTATAGGGTCGTCCCCACGACCCCGGGACTAGATTGGCCCGCCACCGTCAAGTCCGACGACTATAGGGTCGTCCCCACGACCCCGGGCCAAAGCTGGACAGCCGCCGACTTGTCCGATGACTATAGGGTCGTCCCCACGACCACGGGCCAAAGTTGGCCAGCCGGCGACATTTCCGACGACTATAGGGTCGTCCCCACGACCACGGGCCAAAGTTGGCCAGCCGCCGACATGTCCGACGACTATAGGGTCGTCCCCACGACCCGGGACTAGGTTGGCTCGCCACCGATATGTCTGACGACTATAGGGTCGTCCCCACGACCCCGGGACTAGATTGGCCCGCCACCGTCAAGTCCGACGACTATAGGGTCGTCCCCACGACCCCCGGACTAGGTTGGTACGCCGCCGACTTGTCCGACGAGTATAGGGTCCTCTCCACGACCACGGGCCAAAGTTGGCCTGCCGCCGACTTGTCCGACGACTATAGGGTCGTCCCCACGACCACGGGCCAAAGTTGGCCAGCCGCCGGATTGTCCGACGATTATAGGGTCGTCCCCACGACCCCGGGACTAGGTTGGCCCGCCGCCGACTTGTCCGACGACTATAGGGTCGTCCCCACGACCCCGGGCCAAAGTTGGCCAGCCGCTGATATGTCCGACGACTATACGGTCGTCCCCACGACCCCGGGAATAGATTGGCCCGCCACCGTCATTTCCGACGACTATAGGGTCGTCCCCACGACCCCGGGCCAAAGTTGGCCAGCCGCCGACATGTCCGACGACTATAGGATCGTCCCCACGACCCGGGACTAGAGTGGCCCGCCACCGTCATGTCCGACGACTATATGGTCGTCCCCACGACCACGGGCCAATGTTGGCTAGCCGCTGACTTGTCCGACGACTATAGGGTCGTCCCCACGACCGCGGGACTAGATTGGCTCGCCGCCGACTTGTCCGACGACTGTAGGGTCGTCCCCACGACCCCGGGACTAGATTGGCCCGCCACCGTCATTTCCGACGACAATAGGGTCGTCCCCACGACCACGGGCCAAAGCTGGCCAGCCGCCGGCTTGTCCGACGACTATAGGGTCGTCCCCATGACCCGGGACTAGACTGGCCCGCCACCGTCATGTCCGACGACTACAGGGTCGTCCCCACGACCCCCGGACTAGGTTGGTACGCCGCCGACTTGTCCGACGAGTATAGGGTCCTCTCCACGACCACGGGCCAAAGTTGGCCAGCCGCCGACATGTCCGACGACTATAGGGTCGTCCCCACAACCCCGGGCCAAAGATGGCCAGCCGCCGACTTGTCCGACGACTATAGGGTCGTCCCTACGACCCCGGGACTAGATTGGCCCGCCACCGTCATTTCCGACGACTATAGGGTCGTCCCCACGACCCCCTGACTAGGTTGGCCGGCCGCCGACTTGTCCAACGACTATAGGGTCGTCCCTACGACCCCCCGACTAGGTGGGCTCGCCGCCGACTTGTCCGACGACTATAGGGTCGTCCCCACGACCCCGGGACTAGGTTGGCTCGCCACCGATATGTCTGACGACTATAGGGTCGTCCCCACGACCCCGGGACTAGATTGGCCCGCCACCGTCAAGTCCGACGACTATAGGGTCGTCCCCACGACCCCGGGCCAAAGTTGGACAGCCGCCGACTTGTCCGACGACTATAGGGTCGTCCCCACGACCACGGGCCAAAGTTGGCCAGCCGCCGGCATGTCCGACGATTATAGGGTCGTCCCCACGACCCCGGGACTAGGTTGGCCCGCCGCCGACTTGTCCGACGACTATAGGGTCGTCCCCACGACCCCGGGCCAAAGTTGGCCAGCCGCTGATATGTCCGACGACTATACGGTCGTCCCCACGACCCCGGGAATAGATTGGCCCGCCACAGTCATTTCCGACGACTATAGGGTCGTCCCCACGACCCCGGGCCAAAGTTGGCCAGCCGCCGACATGTCCGACGACTATAGGATCGTCCCCACGACCCGGGACTAGAGTGGCCCGCCACCGTCATGTCCGACGACTATATGGTCGTCCCCACGACCACGGGCCAATGTTGGCTAGCCGCTGACTTGTCCGACGACTATAGGGTCGTCCCCACGACCGCGGGACTAGATTGGCTCGCCGCCGACTTGTCCGACGACTGTAGGGTCGTCCCCACGACCCCGGGACTAGATTGGCCCGCCACCGTCATTTCCGACGACTATAGGTTCGTCCCCACGACCACGGGCCAATGTTGGCTAGCCGCTGACTTGTCCGACGACTATAGGGTCGTCCCCACGACCGCGGGACTAGATTGGCTCGCCGCCGACTTGTCCGACGACTGTAGGGTCGTCCCCACGACCCCGGGACTAGATTGGCCCGCCACCGTCATTTCCGACGACTATAGGGTCGTCCCCACGACCACGGGCCAAAGCTGGCCAGCCGCCGGCTTGTCCGACGACTATAGGGTCGTCCCCATGACCCGGGACTAGACTGGCCCGCCACCGTCATGTCCGACGACTACAGGGTCGTCCCCACGACCCCCGGACTAGGTTGGTACGCCGCCGACTTGTCCGACGAGTATAGGGTCCTCCCCACGACCACGGGCCAAAGTTGGCCTGCCGCCGACATGTCCGACGACTATAGGGTCGTCCCCACGACCCGGGACTAGACTGGCCCGCCACCGACTTGTCCGACGACTATAGGGTCGTCCCCACGACCCCCCGACTAGGTGGGCTCGCCGCCGACTTGTCCGACGACTATAGGGTCGTCCCCACGACCCCGGGACTAGGTTGGCTCGCCACCGTCATGTCTGACGACTATAGGGTCGTCCCCACAACCCGGGAGTAGACTGGCCCGCCACCGTCAAGTCCGACGACTATAGGGTCGTCCCCACGACCCCGGGACTAGATTGGCCCGCCACCGTCAAGTCCGACGACTATAGGGTCGTCCCCACGACCCCGGGCCAAAGCTGGACAGCCGCCGACTTGTCCGACGACTATAGGGTCGTCCCCACGACCCCGGGCCAAAGCTGGACAGCCGCCGACTTGTCCGACGACTATAGGGTCGTCCCCACGACCACGGGCCAAAGTTGCCCAGCCGGCGACATTTCCGACGACTATAGGGTCGTGCCCACGACCCGGGACTAGACTGGCCCGCCACCGTCATGTCCAACGACTATGGGGTCGTCCCCACGACCACGGGCCAAAGTTGGCCAGCCGCCGACATGTCCGACGACTATAGGGTCGTCCCCACGACCACGGGCCAAAGTTGGCCAGCCGCCGACATGTCCGACGACTATAGGGTCGTCCCCACGACCCGGGACTAGACTGGCCCGCCACCGTCATGTCCGACGACTATAGGGTCGTCCCCACGACCACGGGCCAAAGTTGGCCAGCCGCCGACTTGTCCGACGACTATAGGGTCGTCCCCATGACCCGGGACTAGACTGGCCCGCCACCGTCATGTCCGACGACTATAGGGTCGTCCCCACGACCCCCGGACTAGGTTGGTACGCCGCCGACTTGTCCGACGAGTATAGGGTCCTCCCCACGACCACGGGCCAAAGTTGGCCAGCCGCCGACTTGTCCGACGACTATAGGGTCATCCCCACGACCCCGGGACTAGGTTGGCCCGCCGCCGACTTGTCCGACGACTATAGGGTCGTCCCCACGACCACGGGCCAAAGTTGGCCAGCCGCCGGCTTGTCCGACGATTATAGGGTCGTCCCCACGACCCCGGGACTAGGTTGGCCCGCCGCCGACCTGTCCGACGACTATAGGGTCGTCCCCACGACCGCGGGCCAAAGTTGGCCTGCCGACGACATATCCGACGACTATAGGGTCGTCCCCACGACCCCGGGACTAGGTTGGCTCACCACCGACATGTCTGACGACTATAGGGTCGTCCCCACGACCCCGGGACTAGATTGGCCCGCCACCGTCAAGTCCGACGACTATAGGGTCGTCCCCACGACCCCGGGCCAAAGTTGGACAGCCGCCGACTTGTCCGACGATTATAGGGTCGTCCCCACGACCACGGGCCAAAGTTGGCCAATCGCCGGCTTGTCCGACGACTATAGGGTCGTCCCCACGACCCCGGGCCAAAGTTGGCCAGCCGCCGACATGTCCGACGACTATAGGGTCGTCCCCACGACCCCGGGACTAGATTGGCCCGCCACCGTCATTTCCGACGACTATAGGGTCGTCCCCACGACCACGGGTCAAAGTTGGCCAGCCGCCGACTTGTCCGACGACTATAGGGTCGTCCCCATGACCCGGGACTAGACTGGCCCGCCACCGTCATGTCCGACGACTATAGGGTCGTCCCCACGACCCCCGGACTAGGTTGGTACGCCGCCGACTTGTCCGACGAGTATAGGGTCCTCCCCACGACCACGGGCCAAAGTTGGCCAGCCGCCGACATGTCCGACGACTATAGGGTCGTCCCCACGACCCGGGACTAGACTGGCCCGCCACCGACATGTTCGACGACTATAGGGTCGTCCCCACGACCCGGGACTAGAGTGGCCCGCCACCGTCATGTCCGACGACTATATAGTCGTCCCCACGACCACGGGCCAATGTTGGCCAGCCGCTGACTTGTCCGACGACTATAGGGTCGTCCCCACGACCGCGGGCCTAGATTGGCTCGCCGCCGACTTGTCCGACGACTGTAGGGTCGTCCCCACGACCCCGGGACTAGATTGGCCCGCCACCGTCATTTCCGACGACTATGGGGTCGTCCCCACGTCCACGGGCCAAAGTTGTCCAGCCGCCGACATGTCCGACGACTATAGGGTCGTCCCTACGACCCCGGGACTAGATTGCCCCGCCACCGTCATGTCCAACGACTATAGGGTCGTCCCCACGACCCCAGGACTAGATTGGCCCGCCACCGTCATGTCCGACGACTATAGGGTCGTCCCCACGACCCCGGGACTAGGTTGGCTCGCCGCCGACTTGTCCGACGACTATTGGGTCGTCCCCACAACCCCGGGACTAGATTGGCCCGCCACCGTCATGTCCAACGACTATGGGGTCGTCCCCACGACCCCGGGACTAGATTGGCCCGCAACCGTCATGTCCGTCGACTATTGGGTCGTCCCCACGACCACGGGCCAAAGTTGGCCAGCCGCCGACTTGTCCGACGACTATAGGGTCGCCCCCCCGACCCGGGACTAGACTGGCCCGCCACCGACATGTCCGACGACTATAGAGTCGTCCCCACGACCCCGGGTCAATGTTGGCTCGCCGCCGACATGTCCGACGACTATAGGGTCGTCCCCACGACCCCCGGGCCAAAGTTGGACAGCCACCGACATTTCCGACGACTATAGGGTCGTCCCCACAACCACGGGCCAAAGTTGGCCAGCCGCCGACATGTCCGACGACTATAGATTCGTCCCCACGACCCCGGGCCAAAGTTGGGCAGCCGCCGACTTGTCCGACGACTATGGGGTCGTCCCTACGATCCAGGGACTAGATTGGGCAGCCGCCGACTTGTCCGACGACTATAGGGTCGCCCCACGATCCCGGGACTAGATTGGCCCGCCACCGCCATGTCCGACAACAATAGGGTCGTCCCCACGATCCCGGGACTAGATTGGCCCGCCACCGCCATGTCCGACGATTATAGGGTTGTCCCCACGACCACGGGCCAACTTTGGCCAGCCGCCGACATATCCGACGACTAAAGGGTCGTCCCCACGACCACGGACCAAAGTTTGCCAGCCGCCGACTTGTCCGACGACTACAGGGTCGTCCCCACGGCCACGGGCCAAAGTTGGCCAGCCGCCGACATGTCCGACGACTATAGATTCGTCCCCACAACCCCGGGCCAAAGATGGCCAGCCGCCGACTTGTCCGACGACTATAGGGTCGTCCCTACGATCCCGGGACTAGATTGGGCCGCCACCGCCATGTCCGACGACAATAAGGTCGTCCCCACGGCCACGGGCCAAAGTTGGCCAGCCGCCGACATGTCCGACGACTATAGATTCGTCCCCACGACCCCGGGCCAAAGTTGGCCAGCCGCCGACTTGCCCGACGACTATAGGGTCGTCCCTACGATCCCGGGACTAGATTGGGCAGCCGCCGACTTGTCCGACGACTATAGGGTCGTCCCCACGATCCCGGGACTAGATTGGCCCGCCACCGCCATGTCCGACGACAATAGGGTCGTCCCCACGATCCCGGGACTAGATTGGCCCGCCACCGCCATGTCCGACAATTATAGGGTTGTCCCCACGACCACGGGCCAACTTTGGCCACACGCCGACATATCCGACGACTAAAGGGTCGTCCCCACGACCACGGGCCAAAGTTTGCCAGCCGCCGACTTGTCCGACGACTATAGGGTCGTCCCCACGACCCCCGGACTAGCTTGGCTCGCCGCCGACTTGTCCGACGACTATAGGGTCGTCCCCACGACCCCGGGCAAACGTTGGCCAGCCGCCGACTTGTCCGACGACTATAGGGTCGTCCCCACGACCCCGGGACTAGATTGGCCCGCCACCGTCTTGTCCGACGACTATAGGGTCGTCTTCACGACCACGGGCCAAAGTTGGCCAGCCGCCGACATTTCCGACGACAATAGGGTCGTCCTCACGACCACGGGCCAAATTTGGCCAGCCGGCGACTTGTCCGACGACTATAGGGTCGTCCCCACGACCCCGGGCCAATAATGGCCAATCGCCGACATGTCCGACGACTATAGGGTCGTACCCACGACCCCGGGACTTGATTGGCCCGGCACCGTCATGTCCAACGACTATCGGATCGTCCCTACGACCACGGGCCTAAGTTGACCAGCCGCCGACATGTCCGACGACTATGGGGTCGTCCCCACGTCCACGGGCCAAAGTTGTCCAGCCGCCGACATGTCCGACGACTATAGGGTCGTCCCCACGACCCCGGGCCAAAGATGTAAAGCCGCCGTCTTCTCCGACGACTATAGGGTCGTCCCCACGACCCCGGGCCAATAATGGCCAATCGCCGACATGTCCGACGACTATAGGGTCGTACCCACGACCCCGGGACTTGATTGGCCCGGCACCGTCATGTCCAACGACTATCGGATCGTCCCTACGACCACGGGCCTAAGTTGACCAGCCGCCGACATGTCCGACGACTATGGGGTCGTCCCCACGTCCACGGGCCAAAGTTGTCCAGCCGCCGACATGTCCGACGACTATAGGGTCGTCCCTACGACCCCGGGACTAGATTGGCCCGCCACCGTCATGTCCAACGACTATAGGGTCGTCCCCACGACCCCAGGACTAGATTGGCCCGCCACCGTCATGTCCGACGACTATAGGGTCGTCCCCACGACCCCGGGACTAGGTTGGCTCGCCGCCGACTTGTCCGACGACTATTGGGTCGTCCCCACAACCCCGGGACTAGATTGGCCCGCCACCGTCATGTCCAACGACTATGGGGTCGTCCCCACGACCCCGGGACTAGATTGGCCCGCAACCGTCATGTCCGTCGACTATTGGGTCGTCCCCACAACCCCGGGACTAGGTTGGCTCGCCGCCATCATGTCCGACGACTATAGGGTCGTCCCCACGACCCCGGGCCAAAGTTGGACAGCCGCCGACATTTCCGACGACTACAGGGTCGTCCCCACAACACCGGTCCAAAGTTGGCCAGCCGCCGACTTGGCCAAAGATGTAAAGCCGCCGTCTTCTCCGACGACTATAGGGTCGTCCCCACGACCCCGGGCCAATAATGGCCAATCGCCGACATGTCCGACGACTATAGGGTCGTACCCACGACCCCGGGACTTGATTGGCCCGGCACCGTCATGTCCAACGACTATCGGATCGTCCCTACGACCACGGGCCTAAGTTGACCAGCCGCCGACATGTCCGACGACTATGGGGTCGTCCCCACGTCCACGGGCCAAAGTTGTCCAGCCGCCGACATGTCCGACGACTATAGGGTCGTCCCTACGACCCCGGGACTAGATTGGCCCGCCACCGTCATGTCCAACGACTATAGGGTCGTCCCCACGACCCCAGGACTAGATTGGCCCGCCACCGTCATGTCCGACGACTATAGGGTCGTCCCCACGATCCCGGGACTAGGTTGGCTCGCCGCCGACTTGTCCGACGACTATTGGGTCGTCCCCACAACCCCGGGACTAGATTGGCCCGCCACCGTCATGTCCAACGACTATGGGGTCGTCCCCACGACCCCGGGACTAGATTGGCCCGCAACCGTCATGTCCGTCGACTATTGGGTCGTCCCCACAACCCCGGGACTAGGTTGGCTCGCCGCCATCATGTCCGACGACTATAGGGTCGTCCCCACGACCCCGGGCCAAAGTTGGACAGCCGCCGACATTTCCGACGACTACAGGGTCGTCCCCACAACCCCGGTCCAAAGTTGGCAAGCCGCCGACATGTCCGACGACTATAGGGTCGTCCCCACGACCCCTGGACTAGGTTGGCTCACCGCCGACTTGTCCGACGACAATAGCGTCGTCCCCACGACCCCGGGCCAAAGATGGCCAGCCGCCGATTTGTCCGACGACTATAGGGTCGTCCCCACGACCACGGGCCAAAGTTGGCCAGCCTGCGACTTGTCCGACGACTATAGGGTCGTCCCCACGACCCCGGGACTAAGTTGGCTTGCCGCCGACTTATCCGACGACTATAGGGTCGTCCCCACGACCCCGGGCAAATTTGGCAAGCCGCCGACATGTCCGACGACTATAGGGTCGTCCCCACAACCCCGGGACTAGATTGGCCCGACACCGTCAAGTCCGCCGACTATAGGGTCGTCCCCACGACACCCGGACTACCTTGGCCCGCCGTCGACTTGTCCGAAGACTATAGGGTCGTCCCCACGACCCCGGGACTAGGTTGACCTGCCACCGTCATTTCCGACGACTATAGGGTCGTCCCCACGACCACGGGCCAAAGTTGGCCAGCCGCCGACTTGTCCGACGACTATAGGGTCGTCCCCATGACCCGGGACTAGACTGGCCCGCCACCGTCATGTCCGACGACTATAGGGTCGTCCCCACGACCCCCGGACTAGGTTGGTACGCCGCCGACTTGTCCGACGAGTATAGGGTCCTCCCCACGACCACGGCCCAAAGTTGGCCAGCCGCCGACATGTCCGACGACTATAGGGTCGTCCCCATGACCCGGGACTAGAGTGGCCCGCCACCGTCATGTCCGACGACTATAGGGTCGTCCCCACGACCCCCGGACTAGGTTGGTACGCCGCCGACTTGTCCGACGACTATAGGGTCGTCCCCACGACCGCGGGCCAAAGTTGGCCTGCCGCCGACATATCCGACGACTATAGGGTCGTCCCCACGACCCCGGGCCAAAGTTGGCCAGCCGCCGACTTGTCCGACGACTATAGGGTCGTCCCCATGACCCGGGACTAGAGTGGCCCGCCACCGTCATGTCCGACGACTATATGGTCGTCCCCACGACCACGGGCCAATGTTGGCCAGCCGCTGACTTGTCCGACGACTATAGGGTCGTCCCCACGACCGCGGGACTAGATTGGCTCGCCGCCGACTTGTCCGACGACTGTAGGGTCGTCCCCACGACCCCCGGACTAGATTGGCCCGCCACCGTCATTTCCGACGACTATAGGGTCGTCCCCACGACCACGGGCCAAAGTTGGACAGCCGCCGACATGTCCGACGACTATAGGGTCGTCCCCACGACCACGGGCCAAAGTTGGCCAGCCGCCGACTTGTCCGACGACTATAGGGTCGTCCCCATGACCCGGGACTAGAGTGGCCCGCCACCGTCATGTCCGACGACTATAGGGTCGTCCCCACGACCCCCGGACTAGGTTGGTACGCCGCCGACTTGTCCGACGACTATAGGGTCGTCCCCACGACCGCGGGCCAAAGTTGGCCTGCCGCCGACATATCCGACGACTATAGGGTCGTCCCCACGACCCCGGGCCAAAGTTGGCCAGCCGCCGACTTGTCCGACGACTATAGGGTCGTCCCCATGATCCGGGACTAGAGTGGCCCGCCACCGTCATGTCCGACGACTATAGGGTCGTCCCCACGACCCCCGGACTAGGTTGGTACGCCGCCGACTTGTCCGACGAGTATAGGGTCCTCCCCACGACCACGGCCCAAAGTTGGCCAGCCGCCGACATGTCCGACGACTATAGGGTCGTCCCCATGACCCGGGACTAGAGTGGCCCGCCACCGTCATGTCCGACGACTATAGGGTCGTCCCCACGACCCCCGGACTAGGTTGGTACGCCGCCGACTTGTCCGACGACTATAGGGTCGTCCCCACGACCGCGGGCCAAAGTTGGCCTGCCGCCGACATATCCGACGACTATAGGGTCGTCCCCACGACCCCGGGCCAAAGTTGGCCAGCCGCCGACTTGTCCGACGACTATAGGGTCGTCCCCATGACCCGGGACTAGAGTGGCCCGCCACCGTCATGTCCGACGACTATATGGTCGTCCCCACGACCACGGGCCAATGTTGGCCAGCCGCTGACTTGTCCGACGACTATAGGGTCGTCCCCACGACCGCGGGACTAGATTGGCTCGCCGCCGACTTGTCCGACGACTGTAGGGTCGTCCCCACGACCCCCGGACTAGATTGGCCCGCCACCGTCATTTCCGACGACTATAGGGTCGTCCCCACGACCACGGGCCAAAGTTGGACAGCCGCCGACATGTCCGACGACTATAGGGTCGTCCCCACGACCACGGGCCAAAGTTGGCCAGCCGCCGACTTGTCCGACGACTATAGGGTCGTCCCCATGACCCGGGACTAGACTGGCCCGCCACCGTCATGTCCGACGACTATAGGGTCGTCCCCACGACCCCCGGACTAGGTTGGTACGCCGCCGACTTGTCCGACGAGTATAGGGTCCTCCCCACGACCACGGGCCAAAGTTGGCCAGCCGCCGACATGTCCGACGACTATAGGGTCGTCCCCATGACCCGGGACTAGAGTGGCCCGCCACCGTCATGTCCGACGACTATAGGGTCGTCCCCACGACCCCCGGACTAGGTTGGTACGCCGCCGACTTGTCCGACGACTATAGGGTCGTCCCCACGACCGCGGGACTAGATTGGCTCGCCGCCGACTTGTCCGACGACTGTAGGGTCGTCCCCACGACCCCGGGACTAGATTGGCCCGCCGCCGTCATTTCCGACGACTATAGGGTCGTCCCCACGACCACGGGCCAAAGTTGGCCAGCCGCCGACTTGTCCGACGACTATAGGGTCGTCCCCACGACCGCGGGACTAGATTGGCTCGCCGCCGACTTGTCCGACGACTGTAGGGTCGTCCCCACGACCCCGGGACTAGATTGGCCCGCCACCGTCATTTCCGACGACTATAGGGTCGTCCCCACGACCACGGGCCAAAGTTGGCCAGCCGCCGACTTGTCCGACGACTATAGGGTCGCCCCCCCGACCCCGGGACTAGATTGGCCCGCCACCGTCAAGTCCGACGACTATAGGGTCGTCCCCACGACCCCGGGACTAGATTGGCCCGCCACCGTCAAGTCCGACGACTATAGGGTCGTCCCCACGACCCCGGGCCAAAGCTGGACAGCCGCCGACTTGTCCGATGACTATAGGGTCGTCCCCACGACCACGGGCCAAAGTTGGCCAGCCGGCGACATTTCCGACGACTATAGGGTCGTCCCCACGACCACGGGCCAAAGTTGGCCAGCCGCCGACATGTCCGACGACTATAGGGTCGTCCCCACGACCCGGGACTAGGTTGGCTCGCCACCGATATGTCTGACGACTATAGGGTCGTCCCCACGACCCCGGGACTAGATTGGCCCGCCACCGTCAAGTCCGACGACTATAGGGTCGTCCCCACGACCCCCGGACTAGGTTGGTACGCCGCCGACTTGTCCGACGAGTATAGGGTCCTCTCCACGACCACGGGCCAAAGTTGGCCTGCCGCCGACTTGTCCGACGACTATAGGGTCGTCCCCACGACCACGGGCCAAAGTTGGCCAGCCGCCGGATTGTCCGACGATTATAGGGTCGTCCCCACGACCCCGGGACTAGGTTGGCCCGCCGCCGACTTGTCCGACGACTATAGGGTCGTCCCCACGACCCCGGGCCAAAGTTGGCCAGCCGCTGATATGTCCGACGACTATACGGTCGTCCCCACGACCCCGGGAATAGATTGGCCCGCCACCGTCATTTCCGACGACTATAGGGTCGTCCCCACGACCCCGGGCCAAAGTTGGCCAGCCGCCGACATGTCCGACGACTATAGGATCGTCCCCACGACCCGGGACTAGAGTGGCCCGCCACCGTCATGTCCGACGACTATATGGTCGTCCCCACGACCACGGGCCAAT
This sequence comes from Andrena praecox, assembly GCA_963932275.1. NCBI lineage: Eukaryota > Metazoa > Arthropoda > Insecta > Hymenoptera > Andrenidae > Andrena > Andrena praecox. The sequence continues at coordinate 4,093,815 of CAWVQO010000356.1, read as the reverse complement.
GTTGGCTAGCCGCTGACTTGTCCGACGACTATAGGGTCGTCCCCACGACCGCGGGACTAGATTGGCTCGCCGCCGACTTGTCCGACGACTGTAGGGTCGTCCCCACGACCCCGGGACTAGATTGGCCCGCCACCGTCATTTCCGACGACAATAGGGTCGTCCCCACGACCACGGGCCAAAGCTGGCCAGCCGCCGGCTTGTCCGACGACTATAGGGTCGTCCCCATGACCCGGGACTAGACTGGCCCGCCACCGTCATGTCCGACGACTACAGGGTCGTCCCCACGACCCCCGGACTAGGTTGGTACGCCGCCGACTTGTCCGACGAGTATAGGGTCCTCTCCACGACCACGGGCCAAAGTTGGCCAGCCGCCGACATGTCCGACGACTATAGGGTCGTCCCCACAACCCCGGGCCAAAGATGGCCAGCCGCCGACTTGTCCGACGACTATAGGGTCGTCCCTACGACCCCGGGACTAGATTGGCCCGCCACCGTCATTTCCGACGACTATAGGGTCGTCCCCACGACCCCCTGACTAGGTTGGCCGGCCGCCGACTTGTCCAACGACTATAGGGTCGTCCCTACGACCCCCCGACTAGGTGGGCTCGCCGCCGACTTGTCCGACGACTATAGGGTCGTCCCCACGACCCCGGGACTAGGTTGGCTCGCCACCGATATGTCTGACGACTATAGGGTCGTCCCCACGACCCCGGGACTAGATTGGCCCGCCACCGTCAAGTCCGACGACTATAGGGTCGTCCCCACGACCCCGGGCCAAAGTTGGACAGCCGCCGACTTGTCCGACGACTATAGGGTCGTCCCCACGACCACGGGCCAAAGTTGGCCAGCCGCCGGCATGTCCGACGATTATAGGGTCGTCCCCACGACCCCGGGACTAGGTTGGCCCGCCGCCGACTTGTCCGACGACTATAGGGTCGTCCCCACGACCCCGGGCCAAAGTTGGCCAGCCGCTGATATGTCCGACGACTATACGGTCGTCCCCACGACCCCGGGAATAGATTGGCCCGCCACAGTCATTTCCGACGACTATAGGGTCGTCCCCACGACCCCGGGCCAAAGTTGGCCAGCCGCCGACATGTCCGACGACTATAGGATCGTCCCCACGACCCGGGACTAGAGTGGCCCGCCACCGTCATGTCCGACGACTATATGGTCGTCCCCACGACCACGGGCCAATGTTGGCTAGCCGCTGACTTGTCCGACGACTATAGGGTCGTCCCCACGACCGCGGGACTAGATTGGCTCGCCGCCGACTTGTCCGACGACTGTAGGGTCGTCCCCACGACCCCGGGACTAGATTGGCCCGCCACCGTCATTTCCGACGACTATAGGTTCGTCCCCACGACCACGGGCCAATGTTGGCTAGCCGCTGACTTGTCCGACGACTATAGGGTCGTCCCCACGACCGCGGGACTAGATTGGCTCGCCGCCGACTTGTCCGACGACTGTAGGGTCGTCCCCACGACCCCGGGACTAGATTGGCCCGCCACCGTCATTTCCGACGACTATAGGGTCGTCCCCACGACCACGGGCCAAAGCTGGCCAGCCGCCGGCTTGTCCGACGACTATAGGGTCGTCCCCATGACCCGGGACTAGACTGGCCCGCCACCGTCATGTCCGACGACTACAGGGTCGTCCCCACGACCCCCGGACTAGGTTGGTACGCCGCCGACTTGTCCGACGAGTATAGGGTCCTCCCCACGACCACGGGCCAAAGTTGGCCTGCCGCCGACATGTCCGACGACTATAGGGTCGTCCCCACGACCCGGGACTAGACTGGCCCGCCACCGACTTGTCCGACGACTATAGGGTCGTCCCCACGACCCCCCGACTAGGTGGGCTCGCCGCCGACTTGTCCGACGACTATAGGGTCGTCCCCACGACCCCGGGACTAGGTTGGCTCGCCACCGTCATGTCTGACGACTATAGGGTCGTCCCCACAACCCGGGAGTAGACTGGCCCGCCACCGTCAAGTCCGACGACTATAGGGTCGTCCCCACGACCCCGGGACTAGATTGGCCCGCCACCGTCAAGTCCGACGACTATAGGGTCGTCCCCACGACCCCGGGCCAAAGCTGGACAGCCGCCGACTTGTCCGACGACTATAGGGTCGTCCCCACGACCCCGGGCCAAAGCTGGACAGCCGCCGACTTGTCCGACGACTATAGGGTCGTCCCCACGACCACGGGCCAAAGTTGCCCAGCCGGCGACATTTCCGACGACTATAGGGTCGTGCCCACGACCCGGGACTAGACTGGCCCGCCACCGTCATGTCCAACGACTATGGGGTCGTCCCCACGACCACGGGCCAAAGTTGGCCAGCCGCCGACATGTCCGACGACTATAGGGTCGTCCCCACGACCACGGGCCAAAGTTGGCCAGCCGCCGACATGTCCGACGACTATAGGGTCGTCCCCACGACCCGGGACTAGACTGGCCCGCCACCGTCATGTCCGACGACTATAGGGTCGTCCCCACGACCACGGGCCAAAGTTGGCCAGCCGCCGACTTGTCCGACGACTATAGGGTCGTCCCCATGACCCGGGACTAGACTGGCCCGCCACCGTCATGTCCGACGACTATAGGGTCGTCCCCACGACCCCCGGACTAGGTTGGTACGCCGCCGACTTGTCCGACGAGTATAGGGTCCTCCCCACGACCACGGGCCAAAGTTGGCCAGCCGCCGACTTGTCCGACGACTATAGGGTCATCCCCACGACCCCGGGACTAGGTTGGCCCGCCGCCGACTTGTCCGACGACTATAGGGTCGTCCCCACGACCACGGGCCAAAGTTGGCCAGCCGCCGGCTTGTCCGACGATTATAGGGTCGTCCCCACGACCCCGGGACTAGGTTGGCCCGCCGCCGACCTGTCCGACGACTATAGGGTCGTCCCCACGACCGCGGGCCAAAGTTGGCCTGCCGACGACATATCCGACGACTATAGGGTCGTCCCCACGACCCCGGGACTAGGTTGGCTCACCACCGACATGTCTGACGACTATAGGGTCGTCCCCACGACCCCGGGACTAGATTGGCCCGCCACCGTCAAGTCCGACGACTATAGGGTCGTCCCCACGACCCCGGGCCAAAGTTGGACAGCCGCCGACTTGTCCGACGATTATAGGGTCGTCCCCACGACCACGGGCCAAAGTTGGCCAATCGCCGGCTTGTCCGACGACTATAGGGTCGTCCCCACGACCCCGGGCCAAAGTTGGCCAGCCGCCGACATGTCCGACGACTATAGGGTCGTCCCCACGACCCCGGGACTAGATTGGCCCGCCACCGTCATTTCCGACGACTATAGGGTCGTCCCCACGACCACGGGTCAAAGTTGGCCAGCCGCCGACTTGTCCGACGACTATAGGGTCGTCCCCATGACCCGGGACTAGACTGGCCCGCCACCGTCATGTCCGACGACTATAGGGTCGTCCCCACGACCCCCGGACTAGGTTGGTACGCCGCCGACTTGTCCGACGAGTATAGGGTCCTCCCCACGACCACGGGCCAAAGTTGGCCAGCCGCCGACATGTCCGACGACTATAGGGTCGTCCCCACGACCCGGGACTAGACTGGCCCGCCACCGACATGTTCGACGACTATAGGGTCGTCCCCACGACCCGGGACTAGAGTGGCCCGCCACCGTCATGTCCGACGACTATATAGTCGTCCCCACGACCACGGGCCAATGTTGGCCAGCCGCTGACTTGTCCGACGACTATAGGGTCGTCCCCACGACCGCGGGCCTAGATTGGCTCGCCGCCGACTTGTCCGACGACTGTAGGGTCGTCCCCACGACCCCGGGACTAGATTGGCCCGCCACCGTCATTTCCGACGACTATGGGGTCGTCCCCACGTCCACGGGCCAAAGTTGTCCAGCCGCCGACATGTCCGACGACTATAGGGTCGTCCCTACGACCCCGGGACTAGATTGCCCCGCCACCGTCATGTCCAACGACTATAGGGTCGTCCCCACGACCCCAGGACTAGATTGGCCCGCCACCGTCATGTCCGACGACTATAGGGTCGTCCCCACGACCCCGGGACTAGGTTGGCTCGCCGCCGACTTGTCCGACGACTATTGGGTCGTCCCCACAACCCCGGGACTAGATTGGCCCGCCACCGTCATGTCCAACGACTATGGGGTCGTCCCCACGACCCCGGGACTAGATTGGCCCGCAACCGTCATGTCCGTCGACTATTGGGTCGTCCCCACGACCACGGGCCAAAGTTGGCCAGCCGCCGACTTGTCCGACGACTATAGGGTCGCCCCCCCGACCCGGGACTAGACTGGCCCGCCACCGACATGTCCGACGACTATAGAGTCGTCCCCACGACCCCGGGTCAATGTTGGCTCGCCGCCGACATGTCCGACGACTATAGGGTCGTCCCCACGACCCCCGGGCCAAAGTTGGACAGCCACCGACATTTCCGACGACTATAGGGTCGTCCCCACAACCACGGGCCAAAGTTGGCCAGCCGCCGACATGTCCGACGACTATAGATTCGTCCCCACGACCCCGGGCCAAAGTTGGGCAGCCGCCGACTTGTCCGACGACTATGGGGTCGTCCCTACGATCCAGGGACTAGATTGGGCAGCCGCCGACTTGTCCGACGACTATAGGGTCGCCCCACGATCCCGGGACTAGATTGGCCCGCCACCGCCATGTCCGACAACAATAGGGTCGTCCCCACGATCCCGGGACTAGATTGGCCCGCCACCGCCATGTCCGACGATTATAGGGTTGTCCCCACGACCACGGGCCAACTTTGGCCAGCCGCCGACATATCCGACGACTAAAGGGTCGTCCCCACGACCACGGACCAAAGTTTGCCAGCCGCCGACTTGTCCGACGACTACAGGGTCGTCCCCACGGCCACGGGCCAAAGTTGGCCAGCCGCCGACATGTCCGACGACTATAGATTCGTCCCCACAACCCCGGGCCAAAGATGGCCAGCCGCCGACTTGTCCGACGACTATAGGGTCGTCCCTACGATCCCGGGACTAGATTGGGCCGCCACCGCCATGTCCGACGACAATAAGGTCGTCCCCACGGCCACGGGCCAAAGTTGGCCAGCCGCCGACATGTCCGACGACTATAGATTCGTCCCCACGACCCCGGGCCAAAGTTGGCCAGCCGCCGACTTGCCCGACGACTATAGGGTCGTCCCTACGATCCCGGGACTAGATTGGGCAGCCGCCGACTTGTCCGACGACTATAGGGTCGTCCCCACGATCCCGGGACTAGATTGGCCCGCCACCGCCATGTCCGACGACAATAGGGTCGTCCCCACGATCCCGGGACTAGATTGGCCCGCCACCGCCATGTCCGACAATTATAGGGTTGTCCCCACGACCACGGGCCAACTTTGGCCACACGCCGACATATCCGACGACTAAAGGGTCGTCCCCACGACCACGGGCCAAAGTTTGCCAGCCGCCGACTTGTCCGACGACTATAGGGTCGTCCCCACGACCCCCGGACTAGCTTGGCTCGCCGCCGACTTGTCCGACGACTATAGGGTCGTCCCCACGACCCCGGGCAAACGTTGGCCAGCCGCCGACTTGTCCGACGACTATAGGGTCGTCCCCACGACCCCGGGACTAGATTGGCCCGCCACCGTCTTGTCCGACGACTATAGGGTCGTCTTCACGACCACGGGCCAAAGTTGGCCAGCCGCCGACATTTCCGACGACAATAGGGTCGTCCTCACGACCACGGGCCAAATTTGGCCAGCCGGCGACTTGTCCGACGACTATAGGGTCGTCCCCACGACCCCGGGCCAATAATGGCCAATCGCCGACATGTCCGACGACTATAGGGTCGTACCCACGACCCCGGGACTTGATTGGCCCGGCACCGTCATGTCCAACGACTATCGGATCGTCCCTACGACCACGGGCCTAAGTTGACCAGCCGCCGACATGTCCGACGACTATGGGGTCGTCCCCACGTCCACGGGCCAAAGTTGTCCAGCCGCCGACATGTCCGACGACTATAGGGTCGTCCCCACGACCCCGGGCCAAAGATGTAAAGCCGCCGTCTTCTCCGACGACTATAGGGTCGTCCCCACGACCCCGGGCCAATAATGGCCAATCGCCGACATGTCCGACGACTATAGGGTCGTACCCACGACCCCGGGACTTGATTGGCCCGGCACCGTCATGTCCAACGACTATCGGATCGTCCCTACGACCACGGGCCTAAGTTGACCAGCCGCCGACATGTCCGACGACTATGGGGTCGTCCCCACGTCCACGGGCCAAAGTTGTCCAGCCGCCGACATGTCCGACGACTATAGGGTCGTCCCTACGACCCCGGGACTAGATTGGCCCGCCACCGTCATGTCCAACGACTATAGGGTCGTCCCCACGACCCCAGGACTAGATTGGCCCGCCACCGTCATGTCCGACGACTATAGGGTCGTCCCCACGACCCCGGGACTAGGTTGGCTCGCCGCCGACTTGTCCGACGACTATTGGGTCGTCCCCACAACCCCGGGACTAGATTGGCCCGCCACCGTCATGTCCAACGACTATGGGGTCGTCCCCACGACCCCGGGACTAGATTGGCCCGCAACCGTCATGTCCGTCGACTATTGGGTCGTCCCCACAACCCCGGGACTAGGTTGGCTCGCCGCCATCATGTCCGACGACTATAGGGTCGTCCCCACGACCCCGGGCCAAAGTTGGACAGCCGCCGACATTTCCGACGACTACAGGGTCGTCCCCACAACACCGGTCCAAAGTTGGCAAGCCGCCGACATGTCCGACGACTATAGGGTCGTCCCCACGACCCCTGGACTAGGTTGGCTCACCGCCGACTTGTCCGACGACAATAGCGTCGTCCCCACGACCCCGGGCCAAAGATGGCCAGCCGCCGATTTGTCCGACGACTATAGGGTCGTCCCCACGACCACGGGCCAAAGTTGGCCAGCCTGCGACTTGTCCGACGACTATAGGGTCGTCCCCACGACCCCGGGACTAAGTTGGCTTGCCGCCGACTTATCCGACGACTATAGGGTCGTCCCCACGACCCCGGGCAAATTTGGCAAGCCGCCGACATGTCCGACGACTATAGGGTCGTCCCCACAACCCCGGGACTAGATTGGCCCGACACCGTCAAGTCCGCCGACTATAGGGTCGTCCCCACGACACCCGGACTACCTTGGCCCGCCGTCGACTTGTCCGAAGACTATAGGGTCGTCCCCACGACCCCGGGACTAGGTTGACCTGCCACCGTCATTTCCGACGACTATAGGGTCGTCCCCACGACCACGGGCCAAAGTTGGCCAGCCGCCGACTTGTCCGACGACTATAGGGTCGTCCCCATGACCCGGGACTAGACTGGCCCGCCACCGTCATGTCCGACGACTATAGGGTCGTCCCCACGACCCCCGGACTAGGTTGGTACGCCGCCGACTTGTCCGACGAGTATAGGGTCCTCCCCACGACCACGGCCCAAAGTTGGCCAGCCGCCGACATGTCCGACGACTATAGGGTCGTCCCCATGACCCGGGACTAGAGTGGCCCGCCACCGTCATGTCCGACGACTATAGGGTCGTCCCCACGACCCCCGGACTAGGTTGGTACGCCGCCGACTTGTCCGACGACTATAGGGTCGTCCCCACGACCGCGGGCCAAAGTTGGCCTGCCGCCGACATATCCGACGACTATAGGGTCGTCCCCACGACCCCGGGCCAAAGTTGGCCAGCCGCCGACTTGTCCGACGACTATAGGGTCGTCCCCATGACCCGGGACTAGAGTGGCCCGCCACCGTCATGTCCGACGACTATATGGTCGTCCCCACGACCACGGGCCAATGTTGGCCAGCCGCTGACTTGTCCGACGACTATAGGGTCGTCCCCACGACCGCGGGACTAGATTGGCTCGCCGCCGACTTGTCCGACGACTGTAGGGTCGTCCCCACGACCCCCGGACTAGAGTGGCCCGCCACCGTCATTTCCGACGACTATAGGGTCGTCCCCACGACCACGGGCCAAAGTTGGACAGCCGCCGACATGTCCGACGACTATAGGGTCGCCCCCACGACCACGGGCCAAAGTTGGCCAGCCGCCGACTTGTCCGACGACTATAGGGTCGTCCCCATGACCCGGGACTAGAGTGGCCCGCCACCGTCATGTCCGACGACTATAGGGTCGTCCCCACGACCCCCGGACTAGGTTGGTACGCCGCCGACTTGTCCGACGACTATAGGGTCGTCCCCACGACCGCGGGCCAAAGTTGGCCTGCCGCCGACATATCCGACGACTATAGGGTCGTCCCCACGACCCCGGGCCAAAGTTGGCCAGCCGCCGACTTGTCCGACGACTATAGGGTCGTCCCCATGATCCGGGACTAGAGTGGCCCACCACCGTCATGTCCGACGACTATAGGGTCGTCCCCACGACCCCCGGACTAGGTTGGTACGCCGCCGACTTGTCCGACGAGTATAGGGTCCTCCCCACGACCACGGCCCAAAGTTGGCCAGCCGCCGACATGTCCGACGACTATAGGGTCGTCCCCATGACCCGGGACTAGAGTGGCCCGCCACCGTCATGTCCGACGACTATAGGGTCGTCCCCACGACCCCCGGACTAGGTTGGTACGCCGCCGACTTGTCCGACGACTATAGGGTCGTCCCCACGACCGCGGGCCAAAGTTGGCCTGCCGCCGACATATCCGACGACTATAGGGTCGTCCCCACGACCCCGGGCCAAAGTTGGCCAGCCGCCGACTTGTCCGACGACTATAGGGTCGTCCCCATGACCCGGGACTAGAGTGGCCCGCCACCGTCATGTCCGACGACTATATGGTCGTCCCCACGACCACGGGCCAATGTTGGCCAGCCGCTGACTTGTCCGACGACTATAGGGTCGTCCCCACGACCGCGGGACTAGATTGGCTCGCCGCCGACTTGTCCGACGACTGTAGGGTCGTCCCCACGACCCCCGGACTAGATTGGCCCGCCACCGTCATTTCCGACGACTATAGGGTCGTCCCCACGACCACGGGCCAAAGTTGGACAGCCGCCGACATGTCCGACGACTATAGGGTCGTCCCCACGACCACGGGCCAAAGTTGGCCAGCCGCCGACTTGTCCGACGACTATAGGGTCGTCCCCATGACCCGGGACTAGACTGGCCCGCCACCGTCATGTCCGACGACTATAGGGTCGTCCCCACGACCCCCGGACTAGGTTGGTACGCCGCCGACTTGTCCGACGAGTATAGGGTCCTCCCCACGACCACGGGCCAAAGTTGGCCAGCCGCCGACATGTCCGACGACTATAGGGTCGTCCCCATGACCCGGGACTAGAGTGGCCCGCCACCGTCAAGTCCGACGACTATAGGGTCGTCCCCACGACCCCGGGCCAAAGCTGGACAGCCGCCGACTTGTCCGATGACTATAGGGTCGTCCCCACGACCACGGGCCAAAGTTGGCCAGCCGGCGACATTTCCGACGACTATAGGGTCGTCCCCACGACCACGGGCCAAAGTTGGCCAGCCGCCGACATGTCCGACGACTATAGGGTCGTCCCCACGACCCGGGACTAGGTTGGCTCGCCACCGATATGTCTGACGACTATAGGGTCGTCCCCACGACCCCGGGACTAGATTGGCCCGCCACCGTCAAGTCCGACGACTATAGGGTCGTCCCCACGACCCCCGGACTAGGTTGGTACGCCGCCGACTTGTCCGACGAGTATAGGGTCCTCTCCACGACCACGGGCCAAAGTTGGCCTGCCGCCGACTTGTCCGACGACTATAGGGTCGTCCCCACGACCACGGGCCAAAGTTGGCCAGCCGCCGGATTGTCCGACGATTATAGGGTCGTCCCCACGACCCCGGGACTAGGTTGGCCCGCCGCCGACTTGTCCGACGACTATAGGGTCGTCCCCACGACCTCGGGACTAGGTTGGCCAGCCGCCGACATGTCCGACGACTATAGGGTCGTCGCCACGACCCCGGGCCAATGTTGGCCAATCGCCGACATGTCCGACGACTATAGGGTCGTCCCTACGACCCCGGACTAGGTTGGCCAGCCGCCGACATGTCCGACGACTATAGGGTCGTCCCCACGACCCCGGGCCAAAGTTGGCAAGCCGCCGACATGTCCGACGACTATAAGGTCGTCCCCACGACCCCGGGACTAGGTTGGCCCACCGCCGACATGTCCGACGATTATAGTGTCGTCCAAACGACCCCGGGAATAGATTGGCCCGCCCCCGACAAGTCCGACGACTATAGGGTCGTCCCCACGACCTCGGGACTAGGTTGGCCAGCCGCCGACATGTCCTACGACTATAGGGTCGTCGCCACGACCCCGGGCCAATGTTGGCCAATCGCCGACATGTCCGACGACTATAGGGTCGTCCCCACGATCCCGGGACTAGATTGGCCCGCCACCGCCATGTCCGACGACAATAGGGTCGTCCCCACGATCCCGGGACTAGATTGGCCCGCCACCGCCATGTCCGACGATTATAGGGTTGTCCCCACGACCACGGGCCAACTTTGGCCAGCCGCCGACATATCCGACGACTAAAGGGTCGTCCCCACGACCATGGGCCAAAGTTTGCCAGCCGCCGACTTGTCCGACGACTATAGGGTCGTCCCCACGACCCCGGGTCAAAGTTGGCCAGCCACCGACATGTCCGACGACTATAGGGTCGTCCCCACGACCCCCGCACAAGGTTGGCTCGCCGCCGACTTGTCCGACGACTATTGTGTCGTCCCCACGACCCCCGGACTAGGTTGGCTCGCCGCCGACTTGTCCGACGACTATAGGGTCGTCCCCACGACCCCGGGCCAATATTGGCCAGCTGCCGGCTTGACCGACGACTATAGGGTCGACCCCACGACCCCGGGACTAGATTGGCCCGCCACCGTCATGTCCGACGACTATAAGGTCGTCCCCACGACCCCGGGCCAAAGTTGGCCAGCCGCCGACATGTCCGACGATTATAGTGTCGTCCAAACGACCCCGGGTATAGATTGGCCCGCCCCCGACAAGTCCGACGACTATAGGGTCGTCCCCACGACCTCGGGACTAGATTGGCCCGCCACCGTCATGTCCGACGACTATAAGGTCGTCCCCACGACCCCCGGACTAGGTTGGCTCGCCGCCGACTTGTCCGACGACTATAGGGTCGTCCCCACGACCCCAGCACTATATTGGCCCGCCACCGTCATGTCCGATGACTATAGGGTCGTCCCCACGACCCCCGGACTAGGTTGGCTCGCCGCCGACTTGTCCGACGACTATAGGGTGGGCCCCACGACCCCAGCACTATATTGGCCCGCCACCGTCATGTCCGACGACTATAGGGTCGTTCCCACGGCCCCGGGCCAAAGTTGGCCAGCCGCCGACTTGTCCGACGACTATACGGTCGTACCCACGACCCCGGGACTAGATTGGCCCGCCACCGTCAAGTCCGACGACTATACGGTCGTCCCCACGACCCCGGGACTAGATTGGCCCCCCGCCGACTTGTCCGACGACTATAGGGTCGTCCCCACGACCCCGGGTCAAAGTTGGCCAGCCACCGACATGTCCGACGACTATAGGGTCGTCCCCACGACCCCCGCACAAGGTTGGCTCGCCGCCGACTTGTCCGACGACTATTGTGTCGTCCCCACGACCCCGGACTAGGTTGGCTGGCCGCCGACTTGTCCGACGACTATAGGGTCGTCCCCACGACCCCGGGCCAATATTGGCCAGCTGCCGGCTTGACCGACGACTATAGGGTCGACCCCACGACCCCGGGACTAGATTGGCCCGCCACCCTCATGTCCGACGACTATAAGGTCGTCCCCACGACCCCGGGCCACAGTTGGCCAGCGGCCGACATGTCCGACGATTATAGTGTCGTCCAAACGACCCCGGGAATAGATTGGCCCGCCCCCGACAAGTCCGACGACTATAGGGTCGTCCTCACGACCCCGGGCCAAAGTTGGCAAGCCGCCGACATGTCCGATGACTATAGGGTCGTCCCCACGACCCCGGGACTAGGTTGGCCCACCGCCGACTTGTCCGACGACAATAGGGTCGTCCCCACGACCCCGGGTCTAGGTTGGCCAGCTGCCGACATGTCCGACGACTATAGAGTCGTCCCCATGACCAGGGGCCAAAGTTGGCCTGCCGCCGAAATGTCCGACAACTATACAGTCGTCCCCACGACACCAGGCCAAAGTTGGCCAGCCGCCAACATGTCCGACGACTATAGGGTCGTCCCTACGACCCCGGGACTAGATTGGCCCGCCGCCGACTTGTCCGACGACTATAGGGTCGTCCCCACGACCCCTGGGCTAGGTTGGCTCGCCGCCGACTTGTCCGACGACTATAGGGTCGTCCCCACGACCACGGGCCAAAGTTGGCCAGCCGCCGACATGTCCGACGACTATAGGGTCGTCCCATGGACCCCGGGACTAGATTGGCCCGCCACCGTCATGTCCGACGACTATAAGGTCGTCCCCACGACCCCCGGACTAGGTTGGCTCGCCGCCGACTTGTCCGACGACTATAGGGTCGTCCCCACGACCCCAGCACTATATTGGCCCGCCACCGTCATGTCCGACGACTATAGGGTCGTTCCCACGGCCCCGGGCCAAAGTTGGCCCGCCGCCGACTTGTCCGACGACTATAGGGTCGTCCCTACGACCCCTGGGCTAGGTTGGCTCGCCGCCGACTTGTCCGACGACTATAGGGTCGTCCCCACGACCCCTGGGCTAGGTTGGCTCGCCGCCGACTTGTCCGACGACTATAGGGTCGTCCCCACGACCACGGGCCAAAGTTGGCCAGCCGCCGACATGTCCGACGACTATAGGGTCGTCCCATGGACCCCGGGACTAGATTGGCCCGCCACCGTCATGTCCGACAACTATAAGGTCGTCCCCACGACCCCCGGACTAGGTTGGCTCGCCGCCGACTTGTCCGACGACTATAGGGTCGTCCCCACGACCCCAGCACTATATTGGCCCGCCACCGTCATGTCCGATGACTATAGGGTCGTCCCCACGACCCCCGGACTAGGTTGGCTCGCCGCCGACTTGTCCGACGACTATAGGGTCGTCCCCACGACCCCGGGACTAGATTGGCCCGCCGCCGACTTGTCCGACGACTATAGGGTCGTCCCCACGACCCCGGGTCAAAGTTGGCCAGCCACCGACATGTCCGACGACTATAGGGTCGTCCCCACGACCCCCGCACAAGGTTGGCTCGCCGCCGACTTGTCCGACGACTATTGTGTCGTCCCCACGACCCCCGGACTAGGTTGGCTGGCCGCCGACTTGTCCGACGACTATAGGGTCGTCCCCACGACCCCGGGCCAATATTGGCCAGCTGCCGGCTTGACCGACGACTATAGGGTCGACCCCACGACCCCGGGACTAGATTGGCCCGCCACCCTCATGTCCGACGACTATAAGGTCGTCCCCACGACCCCGGGCCAAAGTTGGCCAGCCGCCGACATGTCCGACGATTATAGTGTCGTCCAAACGACCCCGGGAATAGATTGGCCCGCCCCCGACAAGTCCGACGACTATAGGGTCGTCCCCACGACCTCGGGACTAGGTTGGCCAGCCGCCGACATGTCCGACGACTATAGGGTCGTCGCCACGACCCCGGGCCAATGTTGGCCAATCGCCGACATGTCCGACGACTATAGGGTCGTCCCCACGATCCCGGGACTAGATTGGCCCGCCACCGCCATGTCCGGCGACAATAGGGTCGCCCCACGATCCCGGGACTAGATTGGCCCGCCACCGCCATGTCCGACGATTATAGGGTTGTCCCCACGACCACGGGCCAACTTTGGCCAGCCGCCGACATATCCGACGACTAAAGGGTCGTCCCCACGACCACGGGCCAAAGTTTGCCAGCCGCCGACTTGTCCGACGACTATAGGGTCGTCCCCACGACCCCGGGTCAAAGTTGGCCAGCCACCGACATGTCCGACGACTATAAGGTCGTCCCCACGACCCCCGCACAAGGTTGGCTCGCCGCCGACTTGTCCGACGACTATTGTGTCGTCCCCACGACCCCCGGACTAGGTTGGCTCGCCGCCGACTTGTCCGACGACTATAGGGTCGTCCCCACGACCCCGGGCCAATATTGGCCAGCTGCCGGCTTGACCGACGACTATAGGGTCGACCCCACGACCCCGGGACTAGATTGGCCCGCCACCGTCATGTCCGACGACTATAAGGTCGTCCCCACGACCCCGGGCCAAAGTTGGCCAGCCGCCGACATGTCCGACGATTATAGTGTCGTCCAAACGACCCCGGGTATAGATTGGCCCGCCCCCGACAAGTCCGACGACAATAGGGTCGTACCTACGACCCCGGGACTTGATTGGCCCGGCACCGTCATGTCCAACGACTATCGGTTCGTCCCTACGACCACGGGCCAAAGTTGGCCAGCCGCCGACAGGTCCGACGACTATTTGGTCGTCCCCACGACCCTGGGACTAGATTGGCTAGCCACCGTCACGTCCGACGACTATCGGATCGTCCCCACGACCACGAGCCAAAGTTGGCCAGCCGCCGACATGTCCAACGACTATTGGGTCGCCCCACGACCACGGGCCAAAGTTGGCCAGCCGCCGACATGTCCGATGACTATATGGTCGTCCCCACGACCCCGGGTCTGGGTTGGCCAGCCGCCGACATGTTCGACGACTATAGAGGCGTCCCTACGACACCGGTCAGCCGCTGACATGCCCAACGACTATAGGGTCGTCCCCACGACCACGGGCCAAAGTTGGCCAGCCGCCGACATGTCCGACGACAATAGGGTCGTCCCCACGACCCCGGGTCTAGGTTGGCCAGCCGCCGACATGTCCGACGACTATAGAGTCGTCCCCACGACACCGGGCCAAAGTTGGCCAGCCGCCGATATGTCCGACGACTATTGGGTCGTCCCCACGACCCCGGGTCTAGGTTGGCCAGCCGCCGACATGTCCGACGACTATTGAGTCGTCCCCACGACACCGGGCCAAAGTTGGCCAGCCGCCGACATGTCCGACGACTATAGAGTCGTCCCCACGACCCCGGGCCAATGTTGGCCAATCGCCGACATGTCCGACGACTATAGGGTCGTCCCTACGACCCCGGACTAGGTTGGCCAGCCGCTGACATGTCCAACGACTATAGGGTCGTCCCCACAACCACAGGCCAAAGTTGACCAGCCGCCGACATGTCCGACGACTATTGGATCGTCCCCACGACCCCGGGCCAAAGTTGGCAAGCCGCCGACATATCCGACGACTATAGGGTCGTCCCCACGACCTCGGGACTAGGTTGGCCACCCGCCGACATGTCCGACGACTATAGGGTCGTGCCCACGACCCCGGGTCTAGGTTGGCCAGCCGCCGACATGTCCGACGACTATAGAGGCGTCCCCACGATACCGGTCAGCCGCTGACATGCCCAACGACTATAGGGTCGTCCCCACGACCACGGGCCAAAGTTGGCCAGCCGCCGACATGTCCGACGACAATAGGGTCGTCCCCACGACCCCGGGTCTAGGTTGGCCAGCCGCCGACATGTCCGACGACTATAGAGTCGTCCCCACGACACCGGGCCAAAGTTGGCCAGCCGCTGACATGTCCAACGACTATAGGGTCGTCCGCACGACCACGGGCCAAAGTTGGCCAGCCGCTGACATGCCCAACGACTATAGGGTCGTCCCCACGACCACGGGCCAAAGTTGGCCAGCCGCCGACATGTCCGACGACAATAGGGTCGTCCCCACGACCCCGGGTCTAGGTTGGCCAGCCGCCGACATGTCCGACGACTATAGAGTCGTCCCCACGACACCGGGCCAAAGTTGGCCAGCCGCCGATATGTCCGACGACTATTGGGTCGTCCCCACGACCCCGGGTCTAGGTTGGCCAGCCGCCGACATGTCCGACGACTATTGAGTCGTCCCCACGACACCGGGCCAAAGTTGGCCAGCCGCCGACATGTCCGACGACTATAGAGTCGTCCCCACGACACCGGGCCAAAGTTGGCAAGCCGCCAACATGTCCGACGACTATTGGGTCGTCCCCACGACACCGGGCCAAAGTTGGCCAGCCGCTGACATGTCCAACGACTATAGGGTCGTCCCCACAACCACGGGCCAAAGTTGACCAGCCGCCGACATGTCCGACGACTATTGGATCGTCCCCACGACCCCGGGCCAAAGTTGGCAAGCCGCCGACATATCCGACGACTATAGGGTCGACCCCACGACCCCGGGACTAGATTGGCCCGCCACCGTCATGTCCGACGACTATAAGGTCGTCCCCACGACCCCGGGCCAAAGTTGGCCAGCCGCCGATATGTCCGACGACTATTGGGTCGTCCCCACGACCCCGGGTCTAGGTTGGCCAGCCGCCGACATGTCCGACGACTATTGAGTCGTCCCCACGACACCGGGCCAAAGTTGGCCAGCCGCCGACATGTCCGACGACTATAGAGTCGTCCCCACGACACCGGGCCAAAGTTGGCCAGCCGCCAACATGTCCGACGACTATTGGGTCGTCCCCACGACACCGGGCCAAAGTTGGCCAGCCGCTGACATGTCCAACGACTATAGGGTCGTCCCCACAACCACGGGCCAAAGTTGACCAGCCGCCGACATGTCCGACGACTATTGGATCGTCCCCACGACCCCGGGCCAAAGTTGGCAAGCCGCCGACATATCCGACGACTATAGGGTCGTCCCCACGACCTCGGGACTAGGTTGGCCACCCGCCGACATGTCCGACGACTATAGGGTCGTGCCCACGACCCCGGGTCTAGGTTGGCCAGCCGCCGACATGTCCGACGACTATAGAGGCGTCCCCACGACACCGGTCAGCCGCTGACATGCCCAACGACTATAGGGTCGTCCCCACGACCACGGGCCAAAGTTGGCCAGCCGCCGACATGTCCGACGACAATAGGGTCGTCCCCACGACCCCGGGTCTAGGTTGGCCAGCCGCCGACATGTCCGACGACTATAGAGTCGTCCCCACGACACCGGGCCAAAGTTGGCCAGCCGCTGACATGTCCAACGACTATAGGGTCGTCCGCACGACCACGGGCCAAAGTTGGCCAGCCGCCGACATGTCCGACGACTATTGGATCGTCCCCACGACCACGGGCCAAAGTTGGCCAGCCGCCGACATGTCCGACGACTATAGGGTCGTCCCCACGACCCCGGGACAAGGTTGGCCAGCCGCCGACTTGTCCGACGACTATTGTGTCGTCCCCACGACCCCCGGACTAGGTTGGCTCGCCGCCGACTTGTCCGACGACTATAGGGTCGTCCCCACGACCCCGGGCCAATATTGGCCAGCTGCCGGCTTGACCGACGACTATAGGGTCGACCCCACGACCCCGGGACTAGATTGGCCCGCCACCGTCATGTCCGACGACTATAAGGTCGTCCCCACGACCCCGGGCCAAAGTTGGCCAGCCGCTGACATGTCCGACGATTATAGTGTCGTCCAAACGACCCCGGGTATAGATTGGCCCGCCCCCGACAAGTCCGACGACTATAGGGTCGTCCCCACGACCTCGGGACTAGGTTGGCCAGCCGCCGACATGTCCGACGACTATAGGGTCGTCTCCACGACCCCGGGCCAATGTTGGCCAATCGCCGACATGTCCGACGACTATAGGGTCGTCCCTACGACCCCGGACTAGGTTGGCCAGCCGCCGACATGTCCGACGACTATAGGGTCGTCCCCACGACCCCGGGCCAAAGTTGGCAAGCCGCCGACATGTCCGATGACTATAGGGTCGTCCCCACGACCCCGGGACTAGGTTGGCCCACCGCCGACTTGTCCGACGACAATAGGGTCGTCCCCACGACCCCGGGACTAGATTGGCCCGCCACCGCCATGTCCGGCGACAATAGGGTCGTCCCCACGATCCCGGGACTAGATTGGCCCGCCACCGCCATGTCCGACGATTATAGGGTTGTCCCCACGACCACGGGCCAACTTTGGCCAGCCGCCGACATATCCGACGACTAAAGGGTCGTCCCCACGACCACGGGCCAAAGTTTGCCAGCCGCCGACTTGTCCGACGACTATAGGGTCGTCCCCACGACCCCGGGTCAAAGTTGGCCAGCCACCGACATGTCCGACGATTATAAGGTCGTCCCCACGACCCCCGCACAAGGTTGGCTCGCCGCCGACTTGTCCGACGACTATTGTGTCGTCCCCACGACCCCCGGACTAGGTTGGCTCGCCGCCGACTTGTCCGACGACTATAGGGTCGTCCCCACGACCCCGGGCCAATATTGGCCAGCTGCCGGCTTGACCGACGACTATAGGGTCGACCCCACGACCCCGGGACTAGATTGGCCCGCCACCGTCATGTCCGACGACTATAAGGTCATCCCTACGACCCCGGGCCAAAGTTGGCCAGCCGCCGACATGTCCGACGATTATAGTGTCGTCCAAACGACCCCGGGTATAGATTGGCCCGCCCCCGACAAGTCCGACGACAATAGGGTCGTACCTACGACCCCGGGACTTGATTGGCCCGGCACCGTCATGTCCAACGACTATCGGTTCGTCCCTACGACCACGGGCCAAAGTTGGCCAGCCGCCGACAGGTCCGACGACTATTTGGTCGTCCCCACGACCCTGGGACTAGATTGGCTAGCCACCGTCACGTCCGACGACTATCGGATCGTCCCCACGACCACGAGCCAAAGTTGGCCAGCCGCCGACATGTCCAACGACTATTGGGTCGCCCCACGACCACGGGCCAAAGTTGGCCAGCCGCCGACATGTCCGATGACTATATGGTCGTCCCCACGACCCCGGGTCTAGGTTGGCCAGCCGCCGACATGTTCGACGACTATAGAGGCGTCCCTACGACACCGGTCAGCCGCTGACATGCCCAACGACTATAGGGTCGTCCCCACGACCACGGGCCAAAGTTGGCCAGCCGCCGACATGTCCGACGACTATTGGGTCGTCCCCACGACACCGGGCCAAAGTTGGCCAGCCGCCGATATGTCCGACGACTATTGAGTCGTCCCCACGACACCGGGCCAAAGTTGGCCAGCCGCCGACATGTCCGACGACTATAGAGTCGTCCCCACGACACCGGGCCAAAGTTGGCAAGCCGCCAACATGTCCGACGACTATTGGGTCGTCCCCACGACACCGGGCCAAAGTTGGCCAGCCGCTGACATGTCCAACGACTATAGGGTCGTCCCCACAACCACGGGCCAAAGTTGACCAGCCGCCGACATGTCCGACGACTATTGGATCGTCCCCACGACCCCGGGCCAAAGTTGGCAAGCCGCCGACATATCCGACGACTATAGGGTCGTCCCCACGACCTCGGGACTAGGTTGGCCACCCGCCGACATGTCCGACGACTATAGGGTCGTGCCCACGACCCCGGGTCTAGGTTGGCCAGCCGCCGACATGTCCGACGACTATAGAGGCGTCCCCACGACACCGGTCAGCCGCTGACATGCCCAACGACTATAGGGTCGTCCCCACGACCACGGGCCAAAGTTGGCCAGCCGCCGACATGTCCGACGACAATAGGGTCGTCCCCACGACCCCGGGTCTAGGTTGGCCAGCCGCCGACATGTCCGACGACTATAGAGTCGTCCCCACGACACCGGGCCAAAGTTGGCCAGCCGCTGACATGTCCAACGACTATAGGGTCGTCCGCACGACCACGGGCCAAAGTTGGCCAGCCGCCGACATGTCCGACGACTATTGGATCGTCCCCACGACCACGGGCCAAAGTTGGCCAGCCGCCGACATGTCCGACGACTATAGGGTCGTCCCCACGACCCCGGGACAAGGTTGGCCAGCCGCCGACTTGTCCGACGACTATTGTGTCGTCCCCACGACCCCGGACTAGGTTGGCTGGCCGCCGACTTGTCCGACGACTATAGGGTCGTCCCCACGACCCCGGGCCAATATTGGCCAGCTGCCGGCTTGACCGACGACTATAGGGTCGACCCCACGACCCCGGGACTAGATTGGCCCGCCACCCTCATGTCCGACGACTATAAGGTCGTCCCCACGACCCCGGGCCACAGTTGGCCAGCGGCCGACATGTCCGACGATTATAGTGTCGTCCAAACGACCCCGGGAATAGATTGGCCCGCCCCCGACAAGTCCGACGACTATAGGGTCGTCCTCACGACCCCGGGCCAAAGTTGGCAAGCCGCCGACATGTCCGATGACTATAGGGTCGTCCCCACGACCCCGGGACTAGGTTGGCCCACCGCCGACTTGTCCGACGACAATAGGGTCGTCCCCACGACCCCGGGTCTAGGTTGGCCAGCTGCCGACATGTCCGACGACTATAGAGTCGTCCCCATGACCAGGGGCCAAAGTTGGCCTGCCGCCGAAATGTCCGACAACTATACAGTCGTCCCCACGACACCAGGCCAAAGTTGGCCAGCCGCCAACATGTCCGACGACTATAGGGTCGTCCCTACGACCCCGGGACTAGATTGGCCCGCCGCCGACTTGTCCGACGACTATAGGGTCGTCCCCACGACCCCTGGGCTAGGTTGGCTCGCCGCCGACTTGTCCGACGACTATAGGGTCGTCCCCACGACCACGGGCCAAAGTTGGCCAGCCGCCGACATGTCCGACGACTATAGGGTCGTCCCATGGACCCCGGGACTAGATTGGCCCGCCACCGTCATGTCCGACGACTATAAGGTCGTCCCCACGACCCCCGGACTAGGTTGGCTCGCCGCCGACTTGTCCGACGACTATAGGGTCGTCCCCACGACCCCAGCACTATATTGGCCCGCCACCGTCATGTCCGACGACTATAGGGTCGTTCCCACGGCCCCGGGCCAAAGTTGGCCCGCCGCCGACTTGTCCGACGACTATAGGGTCGTCCCTACGACCCCTGGGCTAGGTTGGCTCGCCGCCGACTTGTCCGACGACTATAGGGTCGTCCCCACGACCCCTGGGCTAGGTTGGCTCGCCGCCGACTTGTCCGACGACTATAGGGTCGTCCCCACGACCACGGGCCAAAGTTGGCCAGCCGCCGACATGTCCGACGACTATAGGGTCGTCCCATGGACCCCGGGACTAGATTGGCCCGCCACCGTCATGTCCGACAACTATAAGGTCGTCCCCACGACCCCCGGACTAGGTTGGCTCGCCGCCGACTTGTCCGACGACTATAGGGTCGTCCCCACGACCCCAGCACTATATTGGCCCGCCACCGTCATGTCCGATGACTATAGGGTCGTCCCCACGACCCCCGGACTAGGTTGGCTCGCCGCCGACTTGTCCGACGACTATAGGGTCGTCCCCACGACCCCGGGACTAGATTGGCCCGCCGCCGACTTGTCCGACGACTATAGGGTCGTCCCCACGACCCCGGGTCAAAGTTGGCCAGCCACCGACATGTCCGACGACTATAGGGTCGTCCCCACGACCCCCGCACAAGGTTGGCTCGCCGCCGACTTGTCCGACGACTATTGTGTCGTCCCCACGACCCCCGGACTAGGTTGGCTGGCCGCCGACTTGTCCGACGACTATAGGGTCGTCCCCACGACCCCGGGCCAATATTGGCCAGCTGCCGGCTTGACCGACGACTATAGGGTCGACCCCACGACCCCGGGACTAGATTGGCCCGCCACCCTCATGTCCGACGACTATAAGGTCGTCCCCACGACCCCGGGCCAAAGTTGGCCAGCCGCCGACATGTCCGACGATTATAGTGTCGTCCAAACGACCCCGGGAATAGATTGGCCCGCCCCCGACAAGTCCGACGACTATAGGGTCGTCCCCACGACCTCGGGACTAGGTTGGCCAGCCGCCGACATGTCCGACGACTATAGGGTCGTCGCCACGACCCCGGGCCAATGTTGGCCAATCGCCGACATGTCCGACGACTATAGGGTCGTCCCCACGATCCCGGGACTAGATTGGCCCGCCACCGCCATGTCCGGCGACAATAGGGTCGTCCCCACGATCCCGGGACTAGATTGGCCCGCCACCGCCATGTCCGACGATTATAGGGTTGTCCCCACGACCACGGGCCAACTTTGGCCAGCCGCCGACATATCCGACGACTAAAGGGTCGTCCCCACGACCACGGGCCAAAGTTTGCCAGCCGCCGACTTGTCCGACGACTATAGGGTCGTCCCCACGACCCCGGGTCAAAGTTGGCCAGCCACCGACATGTCCGACGACTATAAGGTCGTCCCCACGACCCCCGCACAAGGTTGGCTCGCCGCCGACTTGTCCGACGACTATTGTGTCGTCCCCACGACCCCCGGACTAGGTTGGCTCGCCGCCGACTTGTCCGACGACTATAGGGTCGTCCCCACGACCCCGGGCCAATATTGGCCAGCTGCCGGCTTGACCGACGACTATAGGGTCGACCCCACGACCCCGGGACTAGATTGGCCCGCCACCGTCATGTCCGACGACTATAAGGTCGTCCCCACGACCCCGGGCCAAAGTTGGCCAGCCGCCGACATGTCCGACGATTATAGTGTCGTCCAAACGACCCCGGGTATAGATTGACCCGCCCCCGACAAGTCCGACGACAATAGGGTCGTACCTACGACCCCGGGACTTGATTGGCCCGGCACCGTCATGTCCAACGACTATCGGTTCGTCCCTACGACCACGGGCCAAAGTTGGCCAGCCGCCGACAGGTCCGACGACTATTTGGTCGTCCCCACGACCCTGGGACTAGATTGGCTAGCCACCGTCACGTCCGACGACTATCGGATCGTCCCCACGACCACGAGCCAAAGTTGGCCAGCCGCCGACATGTCCAACGACTATTGGGTCGCCCCACGACCACGGGCCAAAGTTGGCCAGCCGCCGACATGTCCGATGACTATATGGTCGTCCCCACGACCCCGGGTCTAGGTTGGCCAGCCGCCGACATGTCCGACGACTATAGAGGCGTCCCCACGACACCGGTCAGCCGCTGACATGCCCAACGACTATAGGGTCGTCCCCACGACCACGGGCCAAAGTTGGCCAGCCGCCGACATGTCCGACGACTATAGAGTCGTCCCCACGACACCGGGCCAAAGTTGGCCAGCCGCCAACATGTCCGACGACTATTGGGTCGTCCCCACGACACCGGGACTAGGTTGGCCAGCCGCCGACATGTCCGACGACTATAGGGTCGTCTCCACGACCCCGGGCCAATGTTGGCCAATCGCCGACATGTCCGACGACTATAGGGTCGTCCCTACGACCCCGGACTAGGTTGGCCAGCCGCCGACATGTCCGACGACTATAGGGTCGTCCCCACGACCCCGGGCCAAAGTTGGCAAGCCGCCGACATGTCCGATGACTATAGGGTCGTCCCCACGACCCCGGGACTAGGTTGGCCCACCGCCGACTTGTCCGACGACAATAGGGTCGTCCCCACGACCCCGGGTCTAGGTTGGCCAGCTGCCGACATGTCCGACGACTATAGAGTCGTCCCCATGACCAGGGGCCAAAGTTGGCCTGCCGCCGAAATGTCCGACAACTATACAGTCGTCCCCACGACACCAGGCCAAAGTTGGCCCACCGCCGACTTGTCCGACGACAATAGGGTCGTCCCCACGACCCCGGGACTAGATTGGCCCGCCACCGCCATGTCCGGCGACAATAGGGTCGTCCCCACGATCCCGGGACTAGATTGGCCCGCCACCGCCATGTCCGACGATTATAGGGTTGTCCCCACGACCACGGGCCAACTTTGGCCAGCCGCCGACATATCCGACGACTAAAGGGTCGTCCCCACGACCACGGGCCAAAGTTTGCCAGCCGCCGACTTGTCCGACGACTATAGGGTCGTCCCCACGACCCCGGGTCAAAGTTGGCCAGCCACCGACATGTCCGACGACTATAAGGTCGTCCCCACGACCCCCGCACAAGGTTGGCTCGCCCCGACTTGTCCGACGACTATTGTGTCGTCCCCACGACCCCCGGACTAGGTTGGCTCGCCGCCGACTTGTCCGACGACTATAGGGTCGTCCCCACGACCCCGGGCCAATATTGGCCAGCTGCCGGCTTGACCGACGACTATAGGGTCGACCCCACGACCCCGGGACTAGATTGGCCCGCCACCGTCATGTCCGACGACTATAAGGTCGTCCCCACGACCCCGGGCCAAAGTTGGCCAGCCGCCGACATGTCCGACGATTATAGTGTCGTCCAAACGACCCCGGGTATAGATTGGCCCGCCCCCGACAAGTCCGACGACAATAGGGTCGTACCTACGACCCCGGGACTTGATTGGCCCGGCACCGTCATGTCCAACGACTATCGGTTCGTCCCTACGACCACGGGCCAAAGTTGGCCAGCCGCCGACAGGTCCGACGACTATTTGGTCGTCCGCACGACCCTGGGACTAGATTGGCTAGCCACCGTCACGTCCGACGACTATCGGATCGTCCCCACGACCACGAGCCAAAGTTGGCCAGCCGCCGACATGTCCAACGACTATTGGGTCGCCCCACGACCACGGGCCAAAGTTGGCCAGCCGCCGACATGTCCGATGACTATATGGTCGTCCCCACGACCCCGGGTCTGGGTTGGCCAGCCGCCGACATGTTCGACGACTATAGAGGCGTCCCTACGACACCGGTCAGCCGCTGACATGCCCAACGACTATAGGGTGGTCCCCACGACCACGGGCCAAAGTTGGCCAGCCGCCGACATGTCCGACGACAATAGGGTCGTCCCCACGACCCCGGGTCTAGGTTGGCCAGCCGCCGACATGTCCGACGACTATAGAGTCGTCCCCACGACACCGGGCCAAAGTTGGCCAGCCGCCGATATGTCCGACGACTATTGGGTCGTCCCCACGACCCCGGGTCTAGGTTGGCCAGCCGCCGACATGTCCGACGACTATTGAGTCGTCCCCACGACACCGGGCCAAAGTTGGCCAGCCGCCGACATGTCCGACGACTATAGAGTCGTCCCCACGACCCCGGGCCAATGTTGGCCAATCGCCGACATGTCCGACGACTATAGGGTCGTCCCTACGACCCCGGACTAGGTTGGCCAGCCGCTGACATGTCCAACGACTATAGGGTCGTCCCCACAACCACGGGCCAAAGTTGACCAGCCGCCGACATGTCCGACGACTATTGGATCGTCCCCACGACCCCGGGCCAAAGTTGGCAAGCCGCCGACATATCCGACGACTATAGGGTCGTCCCCACGACCTCGGGACTAGGTTGGCCACCCGCCGACATGTCCGACGACTATAGGGTCGTGCCCACGACCCCGGGTCTAGGTTGGCCAGCCGCCGACATGTCCGACGACTATAGAGGCGTCCCCACGACACCGGTCAGCCGCTGACATGCCCAACGACTATAGGGTCGTCCCCACGACCACGGGCCAAAGTTGGCCAGCCGCCGACATGTCCGACGACAATAGGGTCGTCCCCACGACCCCGGGTCTAGGTTGGCCAGCCGCCGACATGTCCGACGACTATAGAGTCGTCCCCACGACACCGGGCCAAAGTTGGCCAGCCGCTGACATGTCCAACGACTATAGGGTCGTCCGCACGACCACGGGCCAAAGTTGGCCAGCCGCTGACATGCCCAACGACTATAGGGTCGTCCCCACGACCACGGGCCAAAGTTGGCCAGCCGCCGACATGTCCGACGACAATAGGGTCGTCCCCACGACCCCGGGTCTAGGTTGGCCAGCCGCCGACATGTCCGACGACTATAGAGTCGTCCCCACGACACCGGGCCAAAGTTGGCCAGCCGCCGATATGTCCGACGACTATTGGGTCGTCCCCACGACCCCGGGTCTAGGTTGGCCAGCCGCCGACATGTCCGACGACTATTGAGTCGTCCCCACGACACCGGGCCAAAGTTGGCCAGCCGCCGACATGTCCGACGACTATAGAGTCGTCCCCACGACACCGGGCCAAAGTTGGCAAGCCGCCAACATGTCCGACGACTATTGGGTCGTCCCCACGACACCGGGCCAAAGTTGGCCAGCCGCTGACATGTCCAACGACTATAGGGTCGTCCCCACAACCACGGGCCAAAGTTGACCAGCCGCCGACATGTCCGACGACTATTGGATCGTCCCCACGACCCCGGGCCAAAGTTGGCAAGCCGCCGACATATCCGACGACTATAGGGTCGACCCCACGACCCCGGGACTAGATTGGCCCGCCACCGTCATGTCCGACGACTATAAGGTCGTCCCCACGACCCCGGGCCAAAGTTGGCCAGCCGCCGATATGTCCGACGACTATTGGGTCGTCCCCACGACCCCGGGTCTAGGTTGGCCAGCCGCCGACATGTCCGACGACTATTGAGTCGTCCCCACGACACCGGGCCAAAGTTGGCCAGCCGCCGACATGTCCGACGACTATAGAGTCGTCCCCACGACACCGGGCCAAAGTTGGCCAGCCGCCAACATGTCCGACGACTATTGGGTCGTCCCCACGACACCGGGCCAAAGTTGGCCAGCCGCTGACATGTCCAACGACTATAGGGTCGTCCCCACAACCACGGGCCAAAGTTGACCAGCCGCCGACATGTCCGACGACTATTGGATCGTCCCCACGACCCCGGGCCAAAGTTGGCAAGCCGCCGACATATCCGACGACTATAGGGTCGTCCCCACGACCTCGGGACTAGGTTGGCCACCCGCCGACATGTCCGACGACTATAGGGTCGTGCCCACGACCCCGGGTCTAGGTTGGCCAGCCGCCGACATGTCCGACGACTATAGAGGCGTCCCCACGACACCGGTCAGCCGCTGACATGCCCAACGACTATAGGGTCGTCCCCACGACCACGGGCCAAAGTTGGCCAGCCGCCGACATGTCCGACGACAATAGGGTCGTCCCCACGACCCCGGGTCTAGGTTGGCCAGCCGCCGACATGTCCGACGACTATAGAGTCGTCCCCACGACACCGGGCCAAAGTTGGCCAGCCGCTGACATGTCCAACGACTATAGGGTCGTCCGCACGACCACGGGCCATAGTTGGCCAGCCGCCGACATGTCCGACGACTATTGGATCGTCCCCACGACCACGGGCCAAAGTTGGCCAGCCGCCGACATGTCCGACGACTATAGGGTCGTCCCCACGACCCCGGGACAAGGTTGGCCAGCCGCCGACTTGTCCGACGACTATTGTGTCGTCCCCACGACCCCCGGACTAGGTTGGCTCGCCGCCGACTTGTCCGACGACTATAGGGTCGTCCCCACGACCCCGGGCCAATATTGGCCAGCTGCCGGCTTGACCGACGACTATAGGGTCGACCCCACGACCCCGGGACTAGATTGGCCCGCCACCGTCATGTCCGACGACTATAAGGTCGTCCCCACGACCCCGGGCCAAAGTTGGCCAGCCGCCGACATGTCCGACGATTATAGTGTCGTCCAAACGACCCCGGGTATAGATTGGCCCGCCCCCGACAAGTCCGACGACTATAGGGTCGTCCCCACGACCTCGGGACTAGGTTGGCCAGCCGCCGACATGTCCGACGACTATAGGGTCGTCTCCACGACCCCGGGCCAATGTTGGCCAATCGCCGACATGTCCGACGACTATAGGGTCGTCCCTACGACCCCGGACTAGGTTGGCCAGCCGCCGACATGTCCGACGACTATAGGGTCGTCCCCACGACCCCGGGCCAAAGTTGGCAAGCCGCCGACATGTCCGATGACTATAGGGTCGTCCCCACGACCCCGGGACTAGGTTGGCCCACCGCCGACTTGTCCGACGACAATAGGGTCGTCCCCACGACCCCGGGTCTAGGTTGGCCAGCTGCCGACATGTCCGACGACTATAGAGTCGTCCCCATGACCAGGGGCCAAAGTTGGCCTGCCGCCGAAATGTCCGACAACTATACAGTCGTCCCCACGACACCAGGCCAAAGTTGGCCCACCGCCGACTTGTCCGACGACAATAGGGTCGTCCCCACGACCCCGGGACTAGATTGGCCCGCCACCGCCATGTCCGGCGACAATAGGGTCGTCCCCACGATCCCGGGACTAGATTGGCCCGCCACCGCCATGTCCGACGATTATAGGGTTGTCCCCACGACCACGGGCCAACTTTGGCCAGCCGCCGACATATCCGACGACTAAAGGGTCGTCCCCACGACCACGGGCCAAAGTTTGCCAGCCGCCGACTTGTCCGACGACTATAGGGTCGTCCCCACGACCCCGGGTCAAAGTTGGCCAGCCACCGACATGTCCGACGATTATAAGGTCGTCCCCACGACCCCCGCACAAGGTTGGCTCGCCGCCGACTTGTCCGACGACTATTGTGTCGTCCCCACGACCCCCGGACTAGGTTGGCTCGCCGCCGACTTGTCCGACGACTATAGGGTCGTCCCCACGACCCCGGGCCAATATTGGCCAGCTGCCGGCTTGACCGACGACTATAGGGTCGACCCCACGACCCCGGGACTAGATTGGCCCGCCACCGTCATGTCCGACGACTATAAGGTCATCCCTACGACCCCGGGCCAAAGTTGGCCAGCCGCCGACATGTCCGACGATTATAGTGTCGTCCAAACGACCCCGGGTATAGATTGGCCCGCCCCCGACAAGTCCGACGACAATAGGGTCGTACCTACGACCCCGGGACTTGATTGGCCCGGCACCGTCATGTCCAACGACTATCGGTTCGTCCCTACGACCACGGGCCAAAGTTGGCCAGCCGCCGACAGGTCCGACGACTATTTGGTCGTCCCCACGACCCTGGGACTAGATTGGCTAGCCACCGTCACGTCCGACGACTATCGGATCGTCCCCACGACCACGAGCCAAAGTTGGCCAGCCGCCGACATGTCCAACGACTATTGGGTCGCCCCACGACCACGGGCCAAAGTTGGCCAGCCGCCGACATGTCCGATGACTATATGGTCGTCCCCACGACCCCGGGTCTAGGTTGGCCAGCCGCCGACATGTTCGACGACTATAGAGGCGTCCCTACGACACCGGTCAGCCGCTGACATGCCCAACGACTATAGGGTCGTCCCCACGACCACGGGCCAAAGTTGGCCCGCCGCCGACATGTCCGACGACAATAGGGTCGTCCCCACGACCCCGGGTCTAGGTTGGCCAGCCGCCGACATGTCCGACGACTATAGAGTCGTCCCCACGACACCGGGCCAAAGTTGGCCAGCCGCCGATATGTCCGACGACTATTGGGTCGTCCCCACGACCCCGGGTCTAGGTTGGCCAGCCGCCGACATGTCCGACGACTATTGAGTCGTCCCCACGACACCGGGCCAAAGTTGGCCAGCCGCCGACATGTCCGACGACTATAGAGTCGTCCCCACGACACCGGGCCAAAGTTGGCAAGCCGCCAACATGTCCGACGACTATTGGGTCGTCCCCACGACACCGGGCCAAAGTTGGCCAGCCGCTGACATGTCCAACGACTATAGGGTCGTCCCCACAACCACGGGCCAAAGTTGACCAGCCGCCGACATGTCCGACGACTATTGGATCGTCCCCACGACCCCGGGCCAAAGTTGGCAAGCCGCCGACATATCCGACGACTATAGGGTCGTCCCCACGACCTCGGGACTAGGTTGGCCACCCGCCGACATGTCCGACGACTATAGGGTCGTGCCCACGACCCCGGGTCTAGGTTGGCCAGCCGCCGACATGTCCGACGACTATAGAGGCGTCCCCACGACACCGGTCAGCCGCTGACATGCCCAACGACTATAGGGTCGTCCCCACGACCACGGGCCAAAGTTGGCCAGCCGCCGACATGTCCGACGACAATAGGGTCGTCCCCACGACCCCGGGTCTAGGTTGGCCAGCCGCCGACATGTCCGACGACTATAGAGTCGTCCCCACGACACCGGGCCAAAGTTGGCCAGCCGCTGACATGTCCAACGACTATAGGGTCGTCCGCACGACCACGGGCCAAAGTTGGCCAGCCGCCGACATGTCCGACGACTATTGGATCGTCCCCACGACCACGGGCCAAAGTTGGCCAGCCGCCGACATGTCCGACGACTATAGGGTCGTCCCCACGACCCCGGGACAAGGTTGGCCAGCCGCCGACTTGTCCGACGACTATTGTGTCGTCCCCACGACCCCCGGACTAGGTTGGCTCGCCGCCGACTTGTCCGACGACTATAGGGTCGTCCCCACGACCCCGGGCCAATATTGGCCAGCTGCCGGCTTGACCGACGACTATAGGGTCGACCCCACGACCCCGGGACTAGATTGGCCCGCCACCGTCATGTCCGACGACTATAGTGTCGTCCAAACGACCCCGGGTATAGATTGGCCCGCCCCCGACAAGTCCGACGACTATAGGGTCGTCCCCACGACCTCGGGACTAGGTTGGCCAGCCGCCGACATGTCCGACGACTATAGGGTCGTCGCCACGACCCCGGGCCAATGTTGGCCAATCGCCGACATGTCCGACGACTATAGGGTCGTCCCTACGACCCCGGACTAGGTTGACCAGCCGCCGACATGTCCGATGACTATAGGGTCGTCCCCACGACCCCGGGACTAGGTTGGCCCACCGCCGACTTGTCCGACGACAATAGGGTCGTCCCCACGACCCCGGGTCTAGGTTGGCCAGCTGCCGACATGTCCGACGACTATAGAGTCGTCCCCATGACCAGGGGCCAAAGTTGGCCTGCCGCCGAAATGTCCGACAACTATACAGTCGTCCCCACGACACCAGGCCAAAGTTGGCCAGCCGCCAACATGTCCGACGACTATAGGGTCGTCCCTACGACCCCGGGACTAGATTGGCCCGCCGCCGACTTGTCCGACGACTATAGGGTCGTCCCCACGACCCCTGGGCTAGGTTGGCTCGCCGCCGACTTGTCCGACGACTATAGGGTCGTCCCCACGACCACGGGCCAAAGTTGGCCAGCCGCCGACATGTCCGACGACTATAGGGTCGTCCCATGGACCCCGGGACTAGATTGGCCCGCCACCGTCATGTCCGACGACTATAAGGTCGTCCCCACGACCCCCGGACTAGGTTGGCTCGCCGCCGACTTGTCCGACGACTATAGGGTCGTCCCCACGACCCCAGCACTATATTGGCCCGCCACCGTCATGTCCGACGACTATAGGGTCGTTCCCACGGCCCCGGACCAAAGTTGGCCCGCCGCCGACTTGTCCGACGACTATAGGGTCGTCCCCACGACCCCTGGGCTAGGTTGGCTCGCCGCCGACTTGTCCGACGACTATAGGGTCGTCCCCACGACCCCTGGGCTAGGTTGGCTCGCCGCCGACTTGTCCGACGACTATAGGGTCGTCCCCACGACCACGGGCCAAAGTTGGCCAGCCGCCGACATGTCCGACGACTATAGGGTCGTCCCCACGACCCCAGCACTATATTGACCCGCCACCGTCATGTCCGACGACTATAGGGTCGTTCCCACGGCCCCGGGCCAAAGTTGGCCAGCCGCCGACTTGTCCGACGACTATACGGTCGTACCCACGACCCCGGGACTAGATTGGCTCGCCACCGTCAAGTCCGACGACTATACGGTCGTCCCCACGACCCCGGGACTAGATTGGCCCGCCACCGTCATGTCCGACGACTTCAGGGTCGTCCCCACGACCACGGGCCAAAGTTGGCCAGCCGCCGACATGTCCGACGACTGTAGGATCGTCCCCCCGAACCCGGGTCTAGATTGGCCCGCCACCGTCCAGTCCGATGACCTCGGGACTAGGTTGGCCAGCCGCCGACATGTCCGACGACTATAGGGTCGCCCCACGACCACGGGCCAAAGTTGGCCAGCCGCCGACATGTCCGACGGCTATAGGGTCGTCCCCACGACCACGGGCTAAAGTTGGCCAATCCCCGACATGTCCGACGACTATAGGGTCGTAACCTACGACCCCGGGACTCGATTGCCCCGGCACCGTCATGTCCAACGACTATCAGATCGTCCCCACGACCACGGGCCCAAGTTGGCCAGCCGCCGACATGTCCGACGACTATTGGGTCGTCCCCACGACCACGGGCCAAAGTTGGCCAGCCGCCGACATCTCCGACGACTATAGGGTCGTCCCCACGACCCCGGGCCAATAATGGCCAATCGCCGACATGTCCGACAACTGTAGGGTCGTACCTACGACCCCGGGACTTGATTGGCCCGGCACCGTCATGTCCAACGACTATCGGTTTGTCCCTACGACCACGGGCCAAAGTTGGCCAGCCGCCGACAGGTCCGACGACTATTTGGTCGTCCCCACGACCCTGGGACTAGATTGGCTAGCCACCGTCACGTCCGACGACTATCGGATCGTCCCCACGACCACGAGCCAAAGTTGGCCTGCCGCCGACATGTCCAACGACTATTGGGTCGCCCCACGACCACGGGCCAAAGTTGGCCAGCCGCCGACATGTCCGATGACTATATGGTCGTCCCCACGACCCCGGGTCTAGGTTGGCCAGCCGCCGACATGTTCGACGACTATAGAGGCGTCCCTACGACACCGGTCAGCCGCTGACATGCCCAACGACTATAGGGTCGTCCCCACGACCACGGGCCAAAGTTGGCCAGCCGCCGACATGTCCGACGACAATAGGGTCGTCCCCACGACCCCGGGTCTAGGTTGGCCAGCCGCCGACATGTTCGACGACTATAGAGTCGTCCCCACGACACCGGGCCAAAGTTGGCCAGCCGCCGACATGTCCGACGACTATTGGGTCGTCCCCACGACCCCGGGTCTAGGTTGGCCAGCCGCCGACATGTCCGACGACTATAGAGTCGTCCCCACGACACCGGGCCAAAGTTGGCCAGCCGCCGACATGTCCGACGACTATAGAGTCGTCCCCACGACACCGGGCCAAAGTTGGCCAGCCGCCAACATGTCCGACGACTATTGGGTCGTCCCCACGACACCGGGCCAAAGTTGGCCAGCCGCTGACATGTCCAACGACTATAGGGTCGTCCCCACAACCACGGGCCAAAGTTGACCAGCCGCCGACATGTCTGACGACTATTGGATCGTCCCCACGACCCCGGGCCAAAGTTGGCAAGCCGCCGACATATCCGACGACTATAGGGTCGTCCCCACGACCTCGGGACTAGGTTGGCCACCCGCCGACATGTCCGACGACTATAGGGTCGTGCCCACGACCCCGGGTCTAGGTTGGCCAGCCGCCGACATGTCCGACGACTATAGAGGCGTCCCCACGACACCGGTCAGCCGCTGACATGCCCAACGACTATAGGGTCGTCCCCACGACCACGGGCCAAAGTTGGCCAGCCGCCGACATTTCCGACGACAATAGGGTCGTCCCCACGACCCCGGGTCTAGGTTGGCCAGCCGCCGACATGTCCGACGACTATTGGATCGTCCCCACGACCACGGGCCAAAGTTGGCCAGCCGCCGACATGTCCGACGACTATAGGGTCGTCCCCACGACCCCGGGACAAGGTTGGCCAGCCGCCGACATGTCCGACGACTATAGGGTCGTCCCGACGACCCCGGGCCAATGTTGGCCAATCGCCAACATGTCCGACGACTATAGGGTCGTCCCTACGACCCCGGGACTAGATTGGCCCGCCACCGTCAAGTCCAACGATTATAGGGTCGTCCCCACGACCCCGGGACTAGATTGGCCCGCCGCCGACATGTCCGACGACTTTTGGATCGTCCCCACGACCCCGGGCCAAAGTTGGACAGCCGCCGACTTGTCCGACGACTAAAGGGTCGTCCCCACGACCACGGGCCAAAGTTGACCCAGCCGGCGACATTCCCGACGACTATAGGGTCGTCCCCACGGCCACGGGCCAAAGTTGGCCAGCCGCCGACATGTCCGACGACTATAGATTCGTCCCCACAACCCCGGGCCAAAGATGGCCAGCCGCCGACTTGTCCGACGACTATAGGGTCGTCCCTACGATCCCGGGACTAGATTGGGCCGCCACCGCCATGTCCGACGACAATAAGGTCGTCCCCACGGCCACGGGCCAAAGTTGGCCAGCCGCCGACATGTCCTACGACTATATATTCGTCCCCACGACCCCGGGCCAAAGTTGGCCTGCCGCCGACTTGTCCGACGACTATAGGGTCGTCCCTACGATCCCGGGACTAGATTGGGCAGCCGCCGACATATCCGACGACTAAAGGGTCGTCCCCACGGCCACGGGCCAAAGTTGGCCAGCCGCCGACATGTCCGACGACTATAGATTCGTCCCCACAACCCCGGGCCAAAGATGGCCAGCCGCCGACTTGTCCGACGACTATAGGGTCGTCCCTACGATCCCGGGACTAGATTGGGCCGCCACCGCCATGTCCGACGACAATAAGGTCGTCCCCACGGCCACGGGCCAAAGTTGGCCAGCCGCCGACATGTCCTACGACTATAGATTCGTCCCCACGACCCCGGGCCAAAGTTGGCCTGCCGCCGACTTGTCCGACGACTATAGGGTCGTCCCTACGATCCCGGGACTAGATTGGGCAGCCGCCGACTTGTCCGACGACTATAGGGTCGTCCCCACGATCCCGGGACTAGATTGGCCCGCCGCCGCCATGTCCGACGACAATAGGGTCGTCCCCACGATCGCGGGACTATATTGGCCCGCCACCGCCATGTCCGACGATTATAGGGTTGTCCCCACGACCACGGGCCAACTTTGGCCAGCCGCCGACATATCCGACGACTAAAGGGTCGTCCCCACGACCACGGGCCAAAGTTTGCCAGCCGCCGACTTGTCCGACGACTATAGGGTCGTCCCCACGACCCCGGGTCAAAGTTGGCCAGCCACCGACATGTCCGACGACTATAGGGTCGTCCCCACGACCCCCGCACAAGGTTGGCTCGCCGCCGACTTGTCCAACGACTATTGTGTCGTCCCCACGACCCGCGGACTAGGTTGGCTCGCCGCCGACTTGTCCGACGACTATAGGGTCGTCCCCACGACCCCGGGCCAATATTGGCCAGCTGCCTGCTTGACCGACGACTATAGGGTCGACCCCACGACCCCGGGACTAGATTGGCCCGCCACCGTCATGTCCGACGACTATAAGGTCGTCCCCACGATCCCGGGCCAAAGTTGGCCAGCCGCCGACATGTCCGACGATTATAGTGTCGTCCAAACGACCCGGGGAATAGATTGGCCCGCCCCCGACAAGTCCGACGACTATAGGGTCGTCCCCACGACCTCGGGACTAGGTTGGCCAGCCGCCGACATGTCCGACGACTATAGGGTCGTCGCCACGACCCCGGGCCAATGTTGGCCAATCGCCGACATGTCCGACGACTATAGGGTCGTCCCTACGACCCCGGACTAGGTTGGCCAGCCGCCGACATGTCCGACGACTATAGGGTCGTCCCCACGACCCCGGGCCAAAGTTGGCAAGCCGCCGACATGTCCGATGACTATAGGGTCGTCCCCACGACCCCGGGACTAGGTTGGCCCACCGCCGACTTGTCCGACGACAATAGGGTCGTCCCCACGACCCCGGGTCTAGGTTGGCCTGCCGCCGACTTGTCCGACGACTATAGGGTCGTCCCTACGATCCCGGGACGAGATTGGGCAGCCGCCGACTTGTCCGACGACTATAGGGTCGTCCCCACGATCCCGGGACTAGATTGGCCCGCCACCGTCATGTCCGACGGCAATAGGGTCGTCTCCACGACCCCGGGTCCAGGTTGGCCAGCCGCCGACATTTCCGACGACTATAGAGTCGTCCCCACGACACCGGGCCAAAGTTGGCCAGC
This sequence comes from Andrena praecox, assembly GCA_963932275.1. Taxonomy (NCBI): domain Eukaryota; kingdom Metazoa; phylum Arthropoda; class Insecta; order Hymenoptera; family Andrenidae; genus Andrena; species Andrena praecox. Next base: position 4,058,128 of record CAWVQO010000356.1, on the reverse strand, counting down.
CGCCGACATGTCCGACGACTATAGGGTCGTCCCCACGACCCCGGGACAAGGTTGGCCCGCCGCCGACTTGTCCGACGACTATAGGGTCGTCCCCACGACCCGGGACTAGACTGGCCCGCCACCGTCATGTCCGACGACTATAGGGTCATCCCCACGACCCCGGGACTAGGTTGGCCCGCCACCGACTTGTCCGACGACTATAGGGTCGTCCCCACGACCCCGGGACTAGATTGGCCCGCCACCGTCATTTCCGACGACTATAGGGTCGTCCCCACGACCACGGGCCAAAGTTGGCCAGCCGCCGACTTGTCCGACGACTATAGGGTCGTCCCCACGACCCCCCGACTAGGTGGGCTCGCCGCCGACTTGTCCGACGACTATAGGGTCGTCCCCACGACCCCGGGACTAGGTTAGCTCGCCACCGTCATGTCTGACGACTATAGGGTCGTCCCCACGACCACGGGCCAAAGTTGGCCAGCCGCCGACATGTCCGACGACTATAGGGTCGTCCCCACGACCACGGGCCAAAGTTGGCCAGCCGCCGACATGTCCGACGACTATAGGGTCGTCCCCACGACCCGGGACTAGACTGGCCCGCCACCGTCATGTCCGACGACTATAGGGTCGTCCTCACGACCCCCGGACTAGGTTGGCCGGCCGCCGACTTGTCCGACGACTATAGGGTCGTCCCCACGACCCCCCGACTAGGTGGGCTCGCCGCCGACTTGTCCGACGACTATAGGGTCGTCCCCACGACCCCGGGACTAGGTTAGCTCGCCACCGTCATGTCTGACGACTATAGGGTCGTCCCCACGACCACGGGCCAAAGTTGGCCAGCCGCCGACATGTCCGACGACTATAGGGTCGTCCCCACGACCACGGGCCAAAGTTGGCCAGCCGCCGACATGTCCGACGACTATAGGGTCGTCCCCACGACCCGGGACTAGACTGGCCCGCCACCGGCATGTCCGACGACTATAGGGTCGTCCCCACGACCCCCGGACTAGGTTGGCCCGGCACCGTCATGTCCAACGACTATCGGATCGTCCCTACGACCACGGGCCTAAGTTGACCAGCCGCCAACATGTCCGACGACTATGGGCGCGTCCCCACGACCCCGGGCCAAAGTTGGACAGCCGCCGACTTGTCCGACGACTATAGGGTCGTCCCCACGACCCCGGGACTAGGTTGGCCCGCCGCCGACTTGTCCGACGACTATAGGGTCGTTCCCACGACCGCGGGCCAAAGTTGGCCTGCCGCCGACATATCCGACGACTATAGGGTCGTCCCCACGACCGCGGGCCAAAGTTGGCCTGCCGCCGACATATCCGACGACTATAGGGTCGTCCCCACGACCCCGGGCCAATAATGGCCAATCGCCGACATGTCCGACGACTATAGGGTCGTCCCCACGACCCCGGGACTAGGTTGGCTCGCCACCGTCATGTCTGACGACTATAGGGTCGTCCCCACGACCCCGGGCCAAAGCTGGACAGCCGCCGACTTGTCCGACGACTATAGGGTCGTCCCCACGACCACGGGCCAAAGTTGGCCAGCCGGCGACATTTCCGACGACTATAGGGTCGTGCCCACGACCCGGGACTAGACTGGCCCGCCACCGTCATGTCCAACGACTATGGGGTCGTCCCCACGACCCCGGGACTAGATTGGCCCGCCACCGTCATGTCCGACGACTATAGGGTCGTCCCCACGACCACGGGCCAAAGTTGGCCAGCCGCCGACATGTCCGACGACTATAGGGTCGTCCCCACGACCACGGGCCAAAGTTGGCCAGCCGCCGACATGTCCGACGACTATAGGGTCGTCCCCACGACCCGGGACTAGACTGGCCCGCCACCGTCATGTCCGACGACTATAGGGTCGTCCCCACGACCCCCGGACTAGGTTGGCCGGCCGCCGACTTGTCCGACGACTATAGGGTCGTCCCCACGACCCCCCGACTAGGTGGGCTCGCCGCCGACTTGTCCGACGACTATAGGGTCATCCCCACGACCCCGGGACTAGGTTGGCCCGCCGCCGACTTGTCCGACGACTATAGGGTCGTCCCCACGACCCCGGGACTAGGTTGGCTCGCCCCCGACATGTCTGACGACTATAGGGTCGTCCCCACGACCCCGGGACTAGATTGGCCCGCCACCGTCAAGTCCGACGACTATAGGGTCGTCCCCACGACCCCGGGCCAAAGTTGGACAGCCGCCGACTTGTCCGACGACTATAGGGTCGTCCCCACGACCCCGGGACTAGGTTGGCCCGCCGCCGACTTGTCCGACGACTATAGGGTCGTTCCCACGACCGCGGGCCAAAGTTGGCCTGCCGCCGACATATCCGACGACTATAGGGTCGTCCCCACGACCCCGGGCCAAAGTTGGCCAGCCGCCGACATGTCCGACGACTATAGGGTCGTCCCCACGACCCCGGGACTAGATTGGCTCGCCGCCGACTTGTCCGACGACTGTAGGGTCGTCCCCACGACCCCGGGACTAGATTGGCCCGCCACCGTCATTTCCGACGACTATAGGGTCGTCCCCACGACCACGGGCCAAAGTTGGCCAGCCGCCGACTTGTCCGACGACTATAGGGTCGTCCCCACGACCCCCGGACTAGGTTGGTACGCCGCCGACTTGTCCGACGACTATAGGGTCGTCCCCATGAACCAGGACTAGTGTGGCCCGCCACCATCATGTCCGACGACTATAGGGTCGTCCCCACGACCCCCGGACTAGGTTGGTGCGCCGCCGACTTGTCCGACGACTATAGGGTCGTCCCCACGACCGCGGGCCAAAGTTGGCCTGCCGCCGACATATCCGACGACTATAGGGTCGTCCCCACGACCCCGGGCCAAAGTTGGCCAGCCGCCGACTTGTCCGACGACTATAGGGTCGTCCCCATGACCCGGGACTAGAGTGGCCCGCCACCGTCATGTCCGACGACTATATGGTCGTCCCCGCGACCACGGGCCAATGTTGGCCAGCCGCAGACTTGTCCGACGACTATAGGGTCGTCCCCACGACCGCGGGACTAGATTGGCTCGCCGCCGACTTGTCCGACGACTGTAGGGTCGTCCCCACGACCCCGGGACTAGATTGGCCCGCCACCGTCATTTCCGACGACTATAGGGTCGTCCCCACGACCACGGGCCAAAGTTGGCCAGCCGCCGACTTGTCCGACGACTATAGGGTCGTCCCCATGACCCGGGACTAGACTGGCCCGCCACCGTCATGTCCGACGACTATAGGGTCGTCCCCACGACCCCCGGACTAGGTTGGTACGCCGCCGACTTGTCCGACGAGTATAGGGTCCTCCCCACGACCACGGGCCAAAGTTGGCCAGCTGCCGACATGTCCGACGACTATAGGGTCGTCCCCACGACCCCGGGCCAAAGTTGGCCAGCCGCCGACATGTCCGACGACTATAGGGTCGTCCCCACGACCCGGGACTAGACTGGCCCGCCTCCGACATGTCCGACGACTGTTGGGTCGTCCCCACGACCACGGGCCAATGTTGGCCAGCCGCCGACATGTCCGACGACTATAGGGTCGTCCCCACGACCCCGGGCCAATAATGGCCAATCGCCGACATGTCCGACCACTATAGGGTCGTACCCACGACCCCGGGACTTGATTGGCCCGGCACCATCATGTCCAACGACTATCGGATCGTCTCCACGACCACGGGCCAAAGTTGGCCAGCCGCCGACATGTCCGACGACTATAGGGTCGTCCCCACCACCCCCGGACTAGGCTGGCTCGCCGCCGACTTGTCCGACCACTATAGGGTCGTCCCCACGACCTCGGGACTAGGTTGGCCAGCCGCTGACATGTCCGACGACTAGAGGGTCGTCCCCACGACATCGGGACTAGGTTGGCCAGCCGCCGACATCTCCGACGACTAAACAGTCGTCCCCACGACCACGGGCCAAAGTTGGCCAGCCGCCGACATGTCCGACGACTATAGGGTCGTCCCCCGACCCCGGGATTTGGTAGACCAGCCGCCAACATGTCCGACGACTATAGGGTCGTCCCCACGACCCAGGGATTTGGTAGACCAGCCGCCAACATGTCCGACGACTATAGGGTCGTCCCCCTGACCCCGGGCCAAAGTTGGCCCGCCGCCGACATGTCCGACGACTATAGGGTCGTCCCTACGACCCCGGGACTAGATTGGCCCGCCGCCGACTTGTCCGACGACTATAGGGTCGTCCCCACGAACTCCCGGACTAGGTTGGCTCGCCGCCGACATGTCTGACGACTATTGGGTCGTCCCCAAGGCCAGGGGCCAAAGTTGGCACGCCACCGTCATGTCCGACGACAATAGGGTCGTCCCCACGACCTCGGGAATAGGTTGGCCAGCCGCCGACATGTCCGACGACTATAGGGTCGCCCCCACGACCTCGGGACTAGGTTGGCCAGCCGCCGTGTTGTCCGACGACAATAGGGTCGTCCCCACGACCCCGGGTCTAGGTTGGCTAGCCGCCGACATGTCCGACGACTAAACAGTCGTCCCCACGACCACGGGCCAAAGTTGGCCAGCCGCCGACATGTCCGACGACAATAGGGTCGTCCCCACGACCCCGGGACTGGATTGGCCAGCCGCCTACATGTCCGACGACTATAGGGTCGTCCCCACGACCCCCGGACTAGGTTGGCTAGCCGCCGACTTCTCCGACCACTATAGGGTCGTCCCCACGACAACGGGCCTACGTTGGCCAGCCGCCGACATGTCCGACGACTATAGGGTCGTCCCCACGACCCCGGGACTAGATTGGCCCTAGACCGTCATGTCCGACGACTATCGGATCGTCCCCACGACCACGGGCCAAAGCTGGCCAGCCATCGACATGTCCGACGACTATGGGGTCGTCCCCACGACCCCGGCACAAGGTTGGCCCGCCGCCGACTTGCCCGGCGACTATAGGGTCGTCCCCACGACCCGGGACTAGACTGGCCCGCCACCGGCATGTCCGACGACTATAGGGTCGTCCCCACGACCCCCGGACTAGGTTGGCCCGGCACCGTCATGTCCAACGACTATCGGATCGTCCCTACGACCACGGGCCTAAGTTGACCAGCCGCCAACATGTCCGACGACTATGGGCGCGTCCCCACGACCCCGGGCCAAAGTTGGACAGCCGCCGACTTGTCCGACGACTATAGGGTCGTCCCCACGACCCCGGGACTAGGTTGGCCCGCCGCCGACTTGTCCGACGACTATAGGGTCGTTCCCACGACCGCGGGCCAAAGTTGGCCTGCCGCCGACATATCCGACGACTATAGGGTCGTCCCCACGACCGCGGGCCAAAGTTGGCCTGCCGCCGACATATCCGACGACTATAGGGTCGTCCCCACGACCCCGGGCCAATAATGGCCAATCGCCGACATGTCCGACGACTATAGGGTCGTCCCCACGACCCCGGGACTAGGTTGGCTCGCCACCGTCATGTCTGACGACTATAGGGTCGTCCCCACGACCCCGGGCCAAAGCTGGACAGCCGCCGACTTGTCCGACGACTATAGGGTCGTCCCCACGACCACGGGCCAAAGTTGGCCAGCCGGCGACATTTCCGACGACTATAGGGTCGTGCCCACGACCCGGGACTAGACTGGCCCGCCACCGTCATGTCCAACGACTATGGGGTCGTCCCCACGACCCCGGGACTAGATTGGCCCGCCACCGTCATGTCCGACGACTATAGGGTCGTCCCCACGACCACGGGCCAAAGTTGGCCAGCCGCCGACATGTCCGACGACTATAGGGTCGTCCCCACGACCACGGGCCAAAGTTGGCCAGCCGCCGACATGTCCGACGACTATAGGGTCGTCCCCACGACCCGGGACTAGACTGGCCCGCCACCGTCATGTCCGACGACTATAGGGTCGTCCCCACGACCCCCGGACTAGGTTGGCCGGCCGCCGACTTGTCCGACGACTATAGGGTCGTCCCCACGACCCCCCGACTAGGTGGGCTCGCCGCCGACTTGTCCGACGACTATAGGGTCATCCCCACGACCCCGGGACTAGGTTGGCCCGCCGCCGACTTGTCCGACGACTATAGGGTCGTCCCCACGACCCCGGGACTAGGTTGGCTCGCCCCCGACATGTCTGACGACTATAGGGTCGTCCCCACGACCCCGGGACTAGATTGGCCCGCCACCGTCAAGTCCGACGACTATAGGGTCGTCCCCACGACCCCGGGCCAAAGTTGGACAGCCGCCGACTTGTCCGACGACTATAGGGTCGTCCCCACGACCCCGGGACTAGGTTGGCCCGCCGCCGACTTGTCCGACGACTATAGGGTCGTTCCCACGACCGCGGGCCAAAGTTGGCCTGCCGCCGACATATCCGACGACTATAGGGTCGTCCCCACGACCCCGGGCCAAAGTTGGCCAGCCGCCGACATGTCCGACGACTATAGGGTCGTCCCCACGACCCCGGGACTAGATTGGCCCGCCACCGTCATTTCCGACGACTATATGGTCGTCCCCACGACCACGGGCCAATGTTGGCCAGCCGCTGACTTGTCCGACGACTATAGGGTCGTCCCCACGACCGCGGGACTAGATTGGCTCGCCGCCGACTTGTCCGACGACTGTAGGGTCGTCCCCACGACCCCGGGACTAGATTGGCCCGCCACCGTCATTTCCGACGACTATAGGGTCGTCCCCACGACCACGGGCCAAAGTTGGCCAGCCGCCGACTTGTCCGACGACTATAGGGTCGTCCCCACGACCCCCGGACTAGGTTGGTACGCCGCCGACTTGTCCGACGACTATAGGGTCGTCCCCATGAACCAGGACTAGTGTGGCCCGCCACCATCATGTCCGACGACTATAGGGTCGTCCCCACGACCCCCGGACTAGGTTGGTGCGCCGCCGACTTGTCCGACGACTATAGGGTCGTCCCCACGACCGCGGGCCAAAGTTGGCCTGCCGCCGACATATCCGACGACTATAGGGTCGTCCCCACGACCCCGGGCCAAAGTTGGCCAGCCGCCGACTTGTCCGACGACTATAGGGTCGTCCCCATGACCCGGGACTAGAGTGGCCCGCCACCGTCATGTCCGACGACTATATGGTCGTCCCCGCGACCACGGGCCAATGTTGGCCAGCCGCAGACTTGTCCGACGACTATAGGGTCGTCCCCACGACCGCGGGACTAGATTGGCTCGCCGCCGACTTGTCCGACGACTGTAGGGTCGTCCCCACGACCCCGGGACTAGATTGGCCCGCCACCGTCATTTCCGACGACTATAGGGTCGTCCCCACGACCACGGGCCAAAGTTGGCCAGCCGCCGACTTGTCCGACGACTATAGGGTCGTCCCCATGACCCGGGACTAGACTGGCCCGCCACCGTCATGTCCGACGACTATAGGGTCGTCCCCACGACCCCCGGACTAGGTTGGTACGCCGCCGACTTGTCCGACGAGTATAGGGTCCTCCCCACGACCACGGGCCAAAGTTGGCCAGCTGCCGACATGTCCGACGACTATAGGGTCGTCCCCACGACCCCGGGCCAAAGTTGGCCAGCCGCCGACATGTCCGACGACTATAGGGTCGTCCCCACGACCCGGGACTAGACTGGCCCGCCTCCGACATGTCCGACGACTGTTGGGTCGTCCCCACGACCACGGGCCAATGTTGGCCAGCCGCCGACATGTCCGACGACTATAGGGTCGTCCCCACGACCCCGGGCCAATAATGGCCAATCGCCGACATGTCCGACCGCTATAGGGTCGTACCCACGACCCCGGGACTTGATTGGCCCGGCACCATCATGTCCAACGACTATCGGATCGTCTCCACGACCACGGGCCAAAGTTGGCCAGCCGCCGACATGTCCGACGACTATAGGGTCGTCCCCACCACCCCCGGACTAGGCTGGCTCGCCGCCGACTTGTCCGACCACTATAGGGTCGTCCCCACGACCTCGGGACTAGGTTGGCCAGCCGCTGACATGTCCGACGACTAGAGGGTCGTCCCCACGACATCGGGACTAGGTTGGCCAGCCGCCGACATCTCCGACGACTAAACAGTCGTCCCCACGACCACGGGCCAAAGTTGGCCAGCCGCCGACATGTCCGACGACTATAGGGTCGTCCCCCGACCCCGGGATTTGGTAGACCAGCCGCCAACATGTCCGACGACTATAGGGTCGTCCCCACGACCCAGGGATTTGGTAGACCAGCCGCCAACATGTCCGACGACTATAGGGTCGTCCCCCTGACCCCGGGCCAAAGTTGGCCCGCCGCCGACATGTCCGACGACTATAGGGTCGTCCCTACGACCCCGGGACTAGATTGGCCCGCCGCCGACTTGTCCGACGACTATAGGGTCGTCCCCACGAACTCCCGGACTAGGTTGGCTCGCCGCCGACATGTCTGACGACTATTGGGTCGTCCCCAAGGCCAGGGGCCAAAGTTGGCACGCCACCGTCATGTCCGACGACAATAGGGTCGTCCCCACGACCTCGGGAATAGGTTGGCCAGCCGCCGACATGTCCGACGACTATAGGGTCGCCCCCACGACCTCGGGACTAGGTTGGCCAGCCGCCGTGTTGTCCGACGACAATAGGGTCGTCCCCACGACCCCGGGTCTAGGTTGGCTAGCCGCCGACATGTCCGACGACTAAACAGTCGTCCCCACGACCACGGGCCAAAGTTGGCCAGCCGCCGACATGTCCGACGACAATAGGGTCGTCCCCACGACCCCGGGACTGGATTGGCCAGCCGCCTACATGTCCGACGACTATAGGGTCGTCCCCACGACCCCCGGACTAGGTTGGCTAGCCGCCGACTTCTCCGACCACTATAGGGTCGTCCCCACGACAACGGGCCTACGTTGGCCAGCCGCCGACATGTCCGACGACTATAGGGTCGTCCCCACGACCCCGGGACTAGATTGGCCCTAGACCGTCATGTCCGACGACTATCGGATCGTCCCCACGACCACGGGCCAAAGCTGGCCAGCCATCGACATGTCCGACGACTATGGGGTCGTCCCCACGACCCCGGCACAAGGTTGGCCCGCCGCCGACTTGCCCGGCGACTATAGGGTCGTCCCCACGACCCCGGGACTAGATTGGCCCGCCACCGTCATGTCCAACGACAATAGGGTCGTCCCCAGGACCCTGGGTCTAGGTTGGCCAGCCGCCGACATGTCCGGCGACTAAACAGTCGTCCCCACGACCCCGGGCCAATGTTGGCCAATCGCCGACATGTCCGACGAACATAGGGTCGTACCTACGACCCCGGGACTAGATTGGCCCGCCACCGTCATGTCCGACGACAATAGGGTCGTCCCCACGACCCTGGGTCTAGGTTATCCAGCCGCCGACATGTCCGGCGACTAAACAGTCGTCCCCACGACCACGGACAAAAGTTGGCCAGCCGCCGACATGTCCGACGACTATAGGGTCGTCCCCACGACGCCGGGACTAGATTGGCCCGCCACCGTCATGTCCGACGACTATCGGATCGACCCCACGACCACGGGCCAAAGTTGGCCAATCGCCGACATGTCCGACGACTATAGGGTCGTCCCTATGACCCCGGGACTAGATTGGCCCGCCACCGTCATGTCCGACGACAATAGGGTCGTCCCCACGACTCCGGGTCCAGGTTGGCCAGCCGCCGACATGTCCGACGAATATAGAGTCGCCCCACGACACTGGGCCAAAGTTGGCCAGCCGGCGACATGTACGACGACTATAAGGTCGTCCCCACGACCCCGGGACAAGGGTGGCCCGCCGCCGACTTGGCCGACGACTATAGGGTCGTACCCACGACCCTGGGACTAGGCTGACAAGCCGCCAACATGTCCGACGACTATGGGGTCGTCCCCACGACCCCGGGCCAAAGATGTCCAGCCGCCGTCTTGTCCGACGACTATAGGGTCGTCCCCACGACCCCGGGACTAGATTGGCCCGCCACCGTCATGTCCAACGACTATAGGGTCGTCCCCACAACCACTGGCCAAAGTTGGCCAGCCGCCGACATGTCCGACGACTATAGGGTCGTCCCCACGACCCCGGGCCAAAGTTGGCCAGCTGCCGACATGTCCGACGACTATAGGGTCGTTCCCACGACCCCGGGACAAGGTTGGCCCGCCGCCGACTTGTCCGACGACTATAGGGTCGTACCCACCACCCCGGGACTAGGCTGACAAGCCGCCAACATGTCCGACGACTATAGGGTTGTCCCCACGACCCCGGGCCAAAGATGTCCAGCCGCCGTCTTGTCCGACGACTATAGGGTCGTCCCCACGAACCGGGACTAGACTGGCCCGCCACCGTCATGTCCGACGACTATAGGGTCGTCCCCACGACCACGGGCCAAAGTTGGCCAGCCGCCGACATGTCCGACGACTATAGGGTCGTCCCCACGAACCGGGACTAGACTGGCCCGCCACCGACATGTCCGACGACTATAGAGTCGTCCCCACGACCACGGGCCAATGTTGGCTCGCCGCCGACATGTCCGACGACTATAGGGTCGTCCCCACGACCCCCGGGCCAAAGTTGGACAGCCACCGACATTTCCGACGACTATAGGGTCGTCCCCACGACCACGGGCCAAAGTTGGCCAGCCGCCGACATGTCCGACGACTATAGGGTCGTCCCCACGAACCGGGACTAGACTGGCCCGCCACCGTCATTTCCGACGACTATAGGGTCGTCCCCACGACCACGGGCCAAAGTTGGCCAGCCGCCGACATATCCGACGACTGTAGGGTCGTCCCCACGACCCCGGGCCAAAGTTGGCCAGCCGCCGACAGGTCCGACGACTATAGGGTCGTCCCCACGACCCGGGACTAGACTGGCCCGCCACCGACATGTCCGACGACTATAGAGTCGTCCCCACGACCCCGGGTCAATGTTGGCTCGCCGCCGACATGTCCGACGACTATAGGGTCGTCCCCACGACCCCCGGGCCAAAGTTGGACAGCCACCGACATTTCCGACGACTATAGGGTCGTCCCCACGACCACGGGCCAATGTTGGCCAGCCGCTGACTTGTCCGACGACTATAGGGTCGTCCCCACGACCGCGGGACTAGTTTGGCTCGCCGCCGACTTGTCCGACGACTGTAGGGTCGTCCCCACACCCCCGGGACTAGATTGGCCAGCCGCCGACATGTCCGACGACTGTTGGGTCGTCCCCACGACCACGGGCCAATGTTGGCCAGCCGCCGTCATTTCCGACGACTATAGGGTCGTCCCCACGACCACGGGCCAAAGTTGGCCAGCCGCCGACTTGTCCGACGACTATAGGGTCGTCCCCATGACCCGGGACTAGACTGGCCCGCCACCGTCATGTCCGACGACTATAGGGTCGTCCCCACGACCCCCGGACTAGGTTGGTACGCCGCCGACTTGTCCGACGAGTATAGGGTCCTCCCCACGACCACGGGCCAAAGTTGGCCAGCCGCCGACATGTCCGACGACTATAGGGTCGTCCCCACGACCACGGGCCAAAGCTGGCCAGCCGGCGTCATGTCCGACGACTATCGGATCGACCCCACGACCACGGACCAAAGTTGGCCAATCGCAGACATGTCCGACGACTATAGGGTCGTCCCTATGACCCCGGGACTAGATTGGCCCGACACCGTCATGTCCGGCGACAATAGGGTCGTCCCCACGACCCCGGGTCTAGGTTGGCCAGCCGCCGACATGTCCGACGACTAAACAGTCGTCCCCACGACCACGGGCCAAAGTTGGCCAGCCGCCGACATGTCCGACGACTATTGGGTCGTCCCCACGACCCCGGGACTAAATTGGCCAGCCGCCGACATGTCCGACGACTATAGGGTCGTCCCGCCGACCGCGGGCCAAAGTTGGCCAATCGCCGACATGTCCGACGACTATTGAGTCGTCCCCACGACCACGGGCCAAAGTTGGCCAGCCGCCGACATGTCCGACGACTATAGGGTCGTCCCCACGACCCCGGGCCAATGTTGGCAAATCGCCAACATGTCCGACGACTATAGGGTCATCCCTACGACCCCGGGACTAGATTGGCCCGCCACCGTCATGTCCGACGACAATAGGGTCGTCCCTACGACCCCGGGACTAGATTGGCCCGCCACCGTCATGTCCGACGACAATAGGGTCGTCCCCCCGAACCCCGGGACTAGATTGGCTCGCCGCCGACTTGTCCGACGACTATAGGGTCGTCCCCACGACCCCGGGACAAGGTTGGCCAGCCGCCGACTTGTCCGACGACTATAGGGTCGTCCCCACGACCCCGGGACTAGATTGGCCCGCCACCGTCATGTCCAACGACTATCGGATCGTCTCCACGACCACGGGCCAAAGTTGGCCAGCCGTCGACATGATCGACGACAATAGGGTCGTCCCCACGACCCCGGGATTAGATTGGCCCGCCGCCGACTTGTCCGACGACTATAGGGTCATTCCTACGACCCCGGGACTATATTGGCCCGCCACCGTCATGTCCGACGACAATAGGGTCGTCCCCACGACCCCGGGAATAGATTGGCCCGCCGCCGACATGTCCGACGACTATAGGGTCGTCCCCACGACCACAGGCCAATTTGGCCAGCCGCCGACATGTGCGACGACTATAGGGTCGTCCCCACGACCGCGGGCCAAAGTTGGCCAGCCGCCGACATGTCCGACGACTATAGGGTCGTCCCCACGACGCCGAGAATAGATTGGCCCGCCGCCGTCATGTCCGACGACTATAGGGTCGTCCCCACGACCACGGACCAAAGATGGCCAGCCGCCGTGTTGTCCGACGACTATAGTGTCGTCCCCACGACCCCCGGTCTAGATTGGCCAGCCACCGTCATGTCCGACGATTATAGGGTCGTCCCCACGACCACGGGCCAAAGATGGCCAGCCGCCGTGTTGTCCGACGACAATAGGGTCGTCCCCACGACCCCGGGTCTAGGTTGGCTAGCCGCCGACATGTCCGACGACTAAACAGTCGTCCCCACGACCACGGGCCAAAGTTGGCCAGCCGCCGTCATGTCCGACGACTATCGGATCGACCCAACGACCACGGACCAAAGTTGGCCAATCGCCGACATGTCCGACGACTATAGGGTCGTCCCTATGACCCCGGGGCTAGTTTGGCCCGCCACCGTCATGTCCGACGACAATAGGGTCGTCCCCACGACCCCGGGTCTAGGTTGGCCAGCCGCCGACATGTCCGACGACTAAACAGTCGTCCCCACGACCACGGGCCAAAGTTGGCCAGCCGCCGACATGTCCGACGACTATTGGGTCGTCCCCACGACCCCGGGACTAAATTGGCCAGCCGCCGACATGTCCGACGACTATAGGGTCGTCCCCACGACCCCGGGCCAATGTTGGCCAATCGCCGACATGTCCGACGACTATAGGGTCATCCCTACAACCCCGGGACTAGATTGGCCCGCCACCGTCATGTCCGACGACAATAGGGTCGTCCCTACGACCCCGGGACTAGATTGGCCCGCCAATGTCATGCCCGACGACAATAGGGTCGTCCCCACGACCCCGGGACTAGATTGGCCCGCCGCCGACTTGTCCGACGACTATAGGGTCGTCCCCACGACCTCGGGACTAGGTTGGCCAGCCGCTGACATGTCCGACGACTAGAGGGTCGTCCCCACGACATCGGGACTAGGTTGGCCAGCCGCCGACATCTCCGACGACTAAACAGTCGTCCCCACGACCACGGGCCAAAGTTGGCCAGCCGCCGACATGTCCGACGACTATAGGGTCGTCCCCACGACCCCGGGATTTGGTAGACCAGCCGCCAACATGTCCGACGACTATAGGGTCGTCCCCCTGACCCCGGGCCAAAGTTGGCCCGCCGCCGACATGTCCGACGACTATAGGGTCGTCCCTACGACCCCAGGACTAGATTGGCCCGCCGCCGACTTGTCCGACGACTATAGGGTCGTCCCCACGAACTCCCGGACTAGGTTGGCTCGCCGCCGACATGTCTGACGACTATTGGGTCGTCCCCAAGACCAGGGGCCAAAGTTGGCCCGCCACCGTCATGTCCGACGACAATAGGGTCGTCCCCACGACCTCGGGAATAGGTTGGCCAGCCGCCGACATGTCCGACGACTATAAGGTCGCCCCCACGACCTCGGGACTAGGTTGGCCAGCCGCCGACATGTCCGACGACTATAGGGTCGTCCCCGCAACCCCGGGCCAAAGTTGGCCGGCCGCCGAATTGTCCGACGACTATACGGTCCTCCCCACGACCCCGGTACTAGATTGGCCAGCCGCCGACATGTCCGACGACAATAGGGTCGTCCCCACGACCCCGGGACTGGATTGGCCAGCCGCCTACATGTCCGACGACTATAGGGTCGTCCCCACGACCCCCGGACTAGGTTGGCTAGCCGCCGACTTCTCCGACCACTATAGGGTCGTCCCCACGACAACGGGCCTACGTTGGCCAGCCGCCGACATGTCCGACGACTATAGGGTCGTCCCCACGACCCCGGGACTAGATTGGCCCTAGACCGTCATGTCCGACGACTATCGGATCGTCCCCACGACCACGGGCCAAAGCTGGCCAGCCATCGACATGTCCGACGACTATGGGGTCGTCCCCACGACCCCGGCACAAGGTTGGCCCGCCGCCGACTTGCCCGGCGACTATAGGGTCGTCCCCACGACCCCGGGACTAGATTGGCCCGCCACCGTCATGTCCAACGACAATAGGGTCGTCCCCAGGACCCTGGGTCTAGGTTGGCCAGCCGCCGACATGTCCGGCGACTAAACAGTCGTCCCCACGACCCCGGGCCAATGTTGGCCAATCGCCGACATGTCCGACGAACATAGGGTCGTACCTACGACCCCGGGACTAGATTGGCCCGCCACCGTCATGTCCGACGACAATAGGGTCGTCCCCACGACCCTGGGTCTAGGTTATCCAGCCGCCGACATGTCCGGCGACTAAACAGTCGTCCCCACGACCACGGACAAAAGTTGGCCAGCCGCCGACATGTCCGACGACTATAGGGTCGTCCCCACGACGCCGGGACTAGATTGGCCCGCCACCGTCATGTCCGACGACTATCGGATCGACCCCACGACCACGGGCCAAAGTTGGCCAACCGCCGACATGTCCGACGACTATAGGGTCGTCCCTATGACCCCGGGACTAGATTGGCCCGCCACCGTCATGTCCGACGACAATAGGGTCGTCCCCACGACTCCGGGTCCAGGTTGGCCAGCCGCCGACAGGTCCGACGAATATAGAGTCGCCCCACGACACTGGGCCAAAGTTGGCCAGCCGGCGACATGTACGACGACTATAAGGTCGTCCCCACGACCCCGGGACAAGGGTGGCCCGCCGCCGACTTGTCCGACGACTATAGGGTCGTACCCACGACCCTGGGACTAGGCTGACAAGCCGCCAACATGTCCGACGACTATGGGGTCGTCCCCACGACCCCGGGCCAAAGATGTCCAGCCGCCGTCTTGTCCGACGACTATAGGGTCGTCCCCACGACCCCGGGTCTAGGTTGGCTAGCCGCCGACATGTCCGACGACTAAACAGTCGTCCCCACGACCACGGGCCAAAGTTGGCCAGCCGCCGTCATGTCCGACGACTATCGGATCGACCCAACGACCACGGACCAAAGTTGGCCAATCGCCGACATGTCCGACGACTATAGGGTCGTCCCTATGACCCCGGGGCTAGTTTGGCCCGCCACCGTCATGTCCGACGACAATAGGGTCGTCCCCACGACCCCGGGTCTAGGTTGGCCAGCCGCCGACATGTCCGACGACTAAACAGTCGTCCCCACGACCACGGGCCAAAGTTGGCCAGCCGCCGACATGTCCGACGACTATTGGGTCGTCCCCACGACCCCGGGACTAAATTGGCCAGCCGCCGACATGTCCGACGACTATAGGGTCGTCCCGCCGACCGCGGGCCAAAGTTGGCCAATCGCCGACATGTCCGACGACTATTGAGTCGTCCCCACGACCACGGGCCAAAGTTGGCCAGCCGCCGACATGTCCGACGACTATAGGGTCGTCCCCACGACCCCGGGCCAATGTTGGCCAATCGCCGACATGTCCGACGACTATAGGGTCATCCCTACAACCCCGGGACTAGATTGGCCCGCCACCGTCATGTCCGACGACAATAGGGTCGTCCCTACGACCCCGGGACTAGATTGGCCCGCCAATGTCATGCCCGACGACAATAGGGTCGTCCCCACGACCCCGGGACTAGATTGGCCCGCCGCCGACTTGTCCGACGACTATAGGGTCGTCCCCACGACCTCGGGACTAGGTTGGCCAGCCGCTGACATGTCCGACGACTAGAGGGTCGTCCCCACGACATCGGGACTAGATTGGCCCGCCACCGTCATGTCCAACGACAATAGGGTCGTCCCCAGGACCCTGGGTCTAGGTTGGCCAGCCGCCGACATGTCCGGCGACTAAACAGTCGTCCCCACGACCCCGGGCCAATGTTGGCCAATCGCCGACATGTCCGACGAACATAGGGTCGTACCTACGACCCCGGGACTAGATTGGCCCGCCACCGTCATGTCCGACGACAATAGGGTCGTCCCCACGACCCTGGGTCTAGGTTATCCAGCCGCCGACATGTCCGGCGACTAAACAGTCGTCCCCACGACCACGGACAAAAGTTGGCCAGCCGCCGACATGTCCGACGACTATAGGGTCGTCCCCACGACGCCGGGACTAGATTGGCCCGCCACCGTCATGTCCGACGACTATCGGATCGACCCCACGACCACGGGCCAAAGTTGGCCAATCGCCGACATGTCCGACGACTATAGGGTCGTCCCTATGACCCCGGGACTAGATTGGCCCGCCACCGTCATGTCCGACGACAATAGGGTCGTCCCCACGACTCCGGGTCCAGGTTGGCCAGCCGCCGACATGTCCGACGAATATAGAGTCGCCCCACGACACTGGGCCAAAGTTGGCCAGCCGGCGACATTGTACGACGACTATAAGGTCGTCCCCACGACCCCGGGACAAGGGTGGCCCGCCGCCGACTTGTCCGACGACTATAGGGTCGTACCCACGACCCTGGGACTAGGCTGACAAGCCGCCAACATGTCCGACGACTATGGGGTCGTCCCCACGACCCCGGGCCAAAGATGTCCAGCCGCCGTCTTGTCCGACGACAATAGGGTCGTCCCCACGACCTCGGGAATAGGTTGGCCAGCCGCCGACATGTCCGACGGCTATAGGGTCGCCCCCACGACCTCGGGACTAGGTTGGCCAGCCGCCGACATGTCCGACGACTATAGGGTCGTCCCCGCAACCCCGGGCCAAAGTTGGCCGGCCGCCGAATTGTCCGACGACTATACGGTCCTCCCCACGACCCCGGTACTAGATTGGCCAGCCGCCGACATGTCCGACGACAATAGGGTCGTCCCCACGACCCCGGGACTGGATTGGCCAGCCGCCTACATGTCCGACGACTATAGGGTCGTCCCCACGACCCCCGGACTAGGTTGGCTAGCCGCCGACTTCTCCGACCACTATAGGGTCGTCCCCACGACAACGGGCCTACGTTGGCCAGCCGCCGACATGTCCGACGACTATAGGGTCGTCCCCACGACCCCGGGACTAGATTGGCCCTAGACCGTCATGTCCGACGACTATCGGATCGTCCCCACGACCACGGGCCAAAGCTGGCCAGCCATCGACATGTCCGACGACTATGGGGTCGTCCCCACGACCCCGGCACAAGGTTGGCCCGCCGCCGACTTGCCCGGCGACTATAGGGTCGTCCCCACGACCCCGGGACTAGATTGGCCCGCCACCGTCATGTCCAACGACAATAGGGTCGTCCCCAGGACCCTGGGTCTAGGTTGGCCAGCCGCCGACATGTCCGGCGACTAAACAGTCGTCCCCACGACCCCGGGCCAATGTTGGCCAATCGCCGACATGTCCGACGAACATAGGGTCGTACCTACGACCCCGGGACTAGATTGGCCCGCCACCGTCATGTCCGACGACAATAGGGTCGTCCCCACGACCCTGGGTCTAGGTTATCCAGCCGCCGACATGTCCGGCGACTAAACAGTCGTCCCCACGACCACGGACAAAAGTTGGCCAGCCGCCGACATGTCCGACGACTATAGGGTCGTCCCCACGACGCCGGGACTAGATTGGCCCGCCACCGTCATGTCCGACGACTATCGGATCGACCCCACGACCACGGGCCAAAGTTGGCCAATCGCCGACATGTCCGACGACTATAGGGTCGTCCCTATGACCCCGGGACTAGATTGGCCCGCCACCGTCATGTCCGACGACAATAGGGTCGTCCCCACGACTCCGGGTCCAGGTTGGCCAGCCGCCGACATGTCCGACGAATATAGAGTCGCCCCACGACACTGGGCTAAAGTTGGCCAGCCGGCGACATTGTACGACGACTATAAGGTCGTCCCCACGACCCCGGGACAAGGGTGGCCCGCCGCCGACTTGTCCGACGACTATAGGGTCGTACCCACGACCCTGGGACTAGGCTGACAAGCCGCCAACATGTCCGACGACTATGGGGTCGTCCCCACGACCCCGGGCCAAAGATGTCCAGCCGCCGTCTTGTCCGACGACTATAGGGTCGTCCCCACGACCCCGGGACTAGATTGGCCCGCCACCGTCATGTCCAACGACTATAGGGTCGTCCCCACAACCACTGGCCAAAGTTGGCCAGCCGCCGACATGTCCGACGACTATAGGGTCGTCCCCACGACCACGGGCCAAAGTTGGCCAGCCGCCGACATGTCCGACGACTATAGGGTCGTCCCCACGAACCGGGACTAGACTGGCCCGCCACCGACATGTCCGACGACTATAGAGTCGTCCCCACGACCACGGGCCAATGTTGGCTCGCCGCCGACATGTCCGACGACTATAGGGTCGTCCCCGCAACCCCGGGCCAAAGTTGGCCGGCCGCCGAATTGTCCGACGACTATACGGTCCTCCCCACGACCCCGGTACTAGATTGGCCAGCCGCCGACATGTCCGACGACAATAGGGTCGTCCCCACGACCCCGGGACTGGATTGGCCAGCCGCCTACATGTCCGACGACTATAGGGTCGTCCCCACGACCCCCGGACTAGGTTGGCTAGCCGCCGACTTCTCCGACCACTATAGGGTCGTCCCCACGACAACGGGCCTACGTTGGCCAGCCGCCGACATGTCCGACGACTATAGGGTCGTCCCCACGACCCCGGGACTAGATTGGCCCTAGACCGTCATGTCCGACGACTATCGGATCGTCCCCACGACCACGGGCCAAAGCTGGCCAGCCATCGACATGTCCGACGACTATGGGGTCGTCCCCACGACCCCGGCACAAGGTTGGCCCGCCGCCGACTTGCCCGGCGACTATAGGGTCGTCCCCACGACCCCGGGACTAGATTGGCCCGCCACCGTCATGTCCAACGACAATAGGGTCGTCCCCAGGACCCTGGGTCTAGGTTGGCCAGCCGCCGACATGTCCGGCGACTAAACAGTCGTCCCCACGACCCCGGGCCAATGTTGGCCAATCGCCGACATGTCCGACGAACATAGGGTCGTACCTACGACCCCGGGACTAGATTGGCCCGCCACCGTCATGTCCGACGACAATAGGGTCGTCCCCACGACCCTGGGTCTAGGTTATCCAGCCGCCGACATGTCCGGCGACTAAACAGTCGTCCCCACGACCACGGACAAAAGTTGGCCAGCCGCCGACATGTCCGACGACTATAGGGTCGTCCCCACGACGCCGGGACTAGATTGGCCCGCCACCGTCATGTCCGACGACTATCGGATCGACCCCACGACCACGGGCCAAAGTTGGCCAACCGCCGACATGTCCGACGACTATAGGGTCGTCCCTATGACCCCGGGACTAGATTGGCCCGCCACCGTCATGTCCGACGACAATAGGGTCGTCCCCACGACTCCGGGTCCAGGTTGGCCAGCCGCCGTCTTGTCCGACGACTATAGGGTCGTCCCCACGACCCCGGGTCTAGGTTGGCTAGCCGCCGACATGTCCGACGACTAAACAGTCGTCCCCACGACCACGGGCCAAAGTTGGCCAGCCGCCGTCATGTCCGACGACTATCGGATCGACCCAACGACCACGGACCAAAGTTGGCCAATCGCCGACATGTCCGACGACTATAGGGTCGTCCCTATGACCCCGGGGCTAGTTTGGCCCGCCACCGTCATGTCCGACGACAATAGGGTCGTCCCCACGACCCCGGGTCTAGGTTGGCCAGCCGCCGACATGTCCGACGACTAAACAGTCGTCCCCACGACCACGGGCCAAAGTTGGCCAGCCGCCGACATGTCCGACGACTATTGGGTCGTCCCCACGACCCCGGGACTAAATTGGCCAGCCGCCGACATGTCCGACGACTATAGGGTCGTCCCGCCGACCGCGGGCCAAAGTTGGCCAATCGCCGACATGTCCGACGACTATTGAGTCGTCCCCACGACCACGGGCCAAAGTTGGCCAGCCGCCGACATGTCCGACGACTATAGGGTCGTCCCCACGACCCCGGGCCAATGTTGGCCAATCGCCGACATGTCCGACGACTATAGGGTCATCCCTACAACCCCGGGACTAGATTGACCCGCCACCGTCATGTCCGACGACAATAGGGTCGTCCCCACGACCCCGGGAATAGATTGGCCCGCCGCCGACATGTCCGACGACTATAGGCTCGTCCCCACGACCTCGGGACTAGGTTGGCCAGCCGCCGACATGTCCGACGACTGAACAGTCGTTCCCACGACCACGGGCCAAAGTTGGCCAGCCGCCGACATGTCCGGCGACTATAGGGTCGTCCCCACCACCCCCGGACTAGGCTGGCTCGCCGCCGACTTGTCCGACCACTATAGGGTCGTCCCCACGACCTCGGGACTAGGTTGGCCAGCCGCTGACATGTCCGACGACTAGAGGGTCGTCCCCACGACATCGGGACTAGGTTGGCCAGCCGCCGACATCTCCGACGACTAAACAGTCGTCCCCACGACCACGGGCCAAAGTTGGCCAGCCGCCGACATGTCCGACGACTATAGGGTCGTCCCCACGACCCCGGGATTTGGTAGACCAGCCGCCAACATGTCCGACGACTATAGGGTCGTCCCCACGACCCAGGGATTTGGTAGACCAGCCGCCAACATGTCCGACGACTATAGGGTCGTCCCCCTGACCCCGGGCCAAAGTTGGCCCGCCGCCGACATGTCCGACGACTATAGGGTCGTCCCTACGACCCCGGGACTAGATTGGCCCGCCGCCGACTTGTCCGACGACTATAGGGTCGTCCCCACGAACTCCCGGACTAGGTTGGCTCGCCGCCGATATGTCTGACGACTATTGGGTCGTCCCCAAGACCAGGGGCCAAAGTTGGCCCGCCACCGTCATGTCCGACGACAATAGGGTCGTCCCCACGACCTCGGGAATAGGTTGGCCAGCCGCCGACATGTCCGACGACTATAGGGTCGCCCCCACGACCTCGGGACTAGGTTGGCCAGCCGCCGAATTGTCCGACGACTATACGGTCCTCCCCACGACCCCGGTACTAGATTGGCCAGCCGCCGACATGTCCGACGACTATAGGGTCGTCCCCACGAACCGGGACTAGACTGGCCCGCCACCGTCATGTCCGACGACAATAGGGTCGTCCCCACGACCCTGGGTCTAGGTTATCCAGCCGCCGACATGTCCGGCGACTAAACAGTCGTCCCCACGACCACGGACAAAAGTTGGGCAGCCGCCGACATGTCCGACGACTATAGGGTCGTCCCCACGACCCCGGGACTAGATTGGCCCGCCACCGTCATGTCCAACGACAATAGGGTCGTCCCCAGGACCCTGGGTCTAGGTTGGCCAGCCGCCGACATGTCCGGCGACTAAACAGTCGTCCCCACGACCCCGGGCCAATGTT
Source organism: Andrena praecox (assembly GCA_963932275.1). NCBI lineage: Eukaryota > Metazoa > Arthropoda > Insecta > Hymenoptera > Andrenidae > Andrena > Andrena praecox. The sequence goes on along the minus strand of CAWVQO010000356.1, from coordinate 4,036,196 downwards.
GGCCAATCGCCGACATGTCCGACGAACATAGGGTCGTACCTACGACCCCGGGACTAGATTGGCCCGCCACCGTCATGTCCGACGACAATAGGGTCGTCCCCACGACTCCGGGTCCAGGTTGGCCAGCCGCCGACATGTCCGACGAATATAGAGTCGCCCCACGACACTGGGCCAAAGTTGGCCAGCCGGCGACATGTACGACGACTATAAGGTCGTCCCCACGACCCCGGGACAAGGATGGCCCGCCGCCGACTTGTCCGACGACTATAGGGTCGTACCCACGACCCTGGGACTAGGCTGACAAGCCGCCAACATGTCCGACGACTATGGGGTCGTCCCCACGACCCCGGGCCAAAGATGTCCAGCCGCCGTCTTGTCCGACGACTATAGGGTCGTCCCCACGACCCCGGGACTAGATTGGCCCGCCACCGTCATGTCCAACGACTATAGGGTCGTCCCCACAACCACTGGCCAAAGTTGGCCAGCCGCCGACATGTCCGACGACTATAGGGTCGTCCCCACGACCCCGGGCCAAAGTTGGCCAGCTGCCGACATGTCCGACGACTATAGGGTCGTTCCCACGACCCCGGGACAAGGTTGGCCCGCCGCCGACTTGTCCGACGACTATAGGGTCGTACCCACCACCCCGGGACTAGGCTGACAAGCCGCCAACATGTCCGACGACTATAGGGTCGTCCCCACGACCCCGGGCCAAAGATGTCCAGCCGCCGTCTTGTCCGACGACTATAGGGTCGTCCCCACGAACCGGGACTAGACTGGCCCGCCACCGTCATGTCCGACGACTATAGGGTCGTCCCCACGACCACGGGCCAAAGTTGGCCAGCCGCCGACATGTCCGACGACTATAGGGTCGTCCCCACGAACCGGGACTAGACTGGCCCGCCACCGACATGTCCGACGACTATAGAGTCGTCCCCACGACCACGGGCCAATGTTGGCTCGCCGCCGACATGTCCGACGACTATAGGGTCGTCCCCACGACCCCCGGACCAAAGTTGGACAGCCACCGACATTTCCGACGACTATAGGGTCGTCCCCACGACCACGGGCCAAAGTTGGCCAGCCGCCGACATGTCCGACGACTATAGGGTCGTCCCCACGAACCGGGACTAGACTGGCCCGCCACCGTCATTTCCGACGACTATAGGGTCGTCCCGCCGACCGCGGGCCAAAGTTGGCCAGCCGCCGACATATCCGACGACTATTGAGTCGTCCCCACGACCACGGGCCAAAGTTGGCCAGCCGCCGACATGTCCGACGACTATAGGGTCGTCCCCACGACCCCGGGCCAATGTTGGCCAATCGCCGACATGTCCGACGACTATAGGGTCATCCCTACGACCCCGGGACTAGATTGGCCCGCCACCGTCATGTCCGACGACAATAGGGTCGTCCCTACGACCCCGGGACTAGATTGGCCCGCCACCGACATTTCCGACGACTATAGGGTCGTCCCCACGACCACGGGCCAATGTTGGCCAGCCGCTGACTTGTCCGACGACTATAGGGTCGTCCCCACGACCGCGGGACTAGTTTGGCTCGCCGCCGACTTGTCCGACGACTGTAGGGTCGTCCCCACGACCCCGGGACTAGATTGGCCAGCCGCCGACATGTCCGACGACTGTTGGGTCGTCCCCACGACCACGGGCCAATGTTGGCCAGCCGCCGTCATTTCCGACGACTGTAGGGTCGTCCCCACGACCCCGGGCCAAAGTTGGCCAGCCGCCGACATGTCCGACGACTATAGGGTCGTCCCCACGACCCCGGGACTGGATTGGCCAGCCGCCTACATGTCCGACGACTATAGGGTCGTCCCCACGACCCCCGGACTAGGTTGGCTAGCCGCCGACTTCTCCGACCACTATAGGGTCGTCCCCACGACAACGGGCCTACGTTGGCCAGCCGCCGACATGTCCGACGACTATAGGGTCGTCCCCACGACCCCGGGACTAGATTGGCCCTAGACCGTCATGTCCGACGACTATCGGATCGTCCCCACGACCACGGGCCAAAGCTGGCCAGCCATCGACATGTCCGACGACTATGGGGTCGTCCCCACGACCCCGGCACAAGGTTGGCCCGCCGCCGACTTGCCCGGCGACTATAGGGTCGTCCCCACGACCCCGGGACTAGATTGGCCCGCCACCGTCATGTCCAACGACAATAGGGTCGTCCCCAGGACCCTGGGTCTAGGTTGGCCAGCCGCCGACATGTCCGGCGACTAAACAGTCGTCCCCACGACCCCGGGCCAATGTTGGCCAATCGCCGACATGTCCGACGAACATAGGGTCGTACCTACGACCCCGGGACTAGATTGGCCCGCCACCGTCATGTCCGACGACAATAGGGTCGTCCCCACGACCCTGGGTCTAGGTTATCCAGCCGCCGACATGTCCGGCGACTAAACAGTCGTCCCCACGACCACGGACAAAAGTTGGCCAGCCGCCGACATGTCCGACGACTATAGGGTCGTCCCCACGACCCCGGGCCAAAGTTGGCCAGCTGCCGACATGTCCGACGACTATAGGGTCGTTCCCACGACCCCGGGACAAGGTTGGCCCGCCGCCGACTTGTCCGACGACTATAGGGTCGTACCCACCACCCCGGGACTAGGCTGACAAGCCGCCAACATGTCCGACGACTATAGGGTCGTCCCCACGACCCCGGGCCAAAGATGTCCAGCCGCCGTCTTGTCCGACGACTATAGGGTCGTCCCCACGAACCGGGACTAGACTGGCCCGCCACCGTCATGTCCGACGACTATAGGGTCGTCCCCACGACCCCGGGTCTAGGTTGGCCAGCCGCCGACATGTCCGACGACTAAACAGTCGTCCCCACGACCACGGGCCAAAGTTGGCCAGCCGGCGTCATGTCCGACGACTATCGGATCGACCCCACGACCACGGACCAAAGTTGGCCAATCGCAGACATGTCCGACGACTATAGGGTCGTCCCTATGACCCCGGGACTAGATTGGCCCGACACCGTCATGTCCGGCGACAATAGGGTCGTCCCCACGACCCCGGGTCTAGGTTGGCCAGCTGCCGACATGTCCGACGACTAAACAGTCGTCCCCACGACCACGGGCCAAAGTTGGCCAGCCGCCGACATGTCCGACGACTATTGGGTCGTCCCCACGACCCCGGGACTAAATTGGCCAGCCGCCGACATGTCCGACGACTATAGGGTCGTCCCGCCGACCGCGGGCCAAAGTTGGCCAATCGCCGACATGTCCGACGACTATTGAGTCGTCCCCACGACCACGGGCCAAAGTTGGCCAGCCGCCGACATGTCCGACGACTATAGGGTCGTCCCCACGACCCCGGGCCAATGTTGGCCAATCGCCGACATGTCCGACGATTATAGGGTCATCCCTACGACCCCCACACTAGATTGGCCCGCCACCGTCATGTCCGACGACAATAGGGTCGTCCCTACGACCCCGGGACTAGATTGGCCCGACACCGTCATGTCCGGCGACAATAGGGTCGTCCCCACGACCCCGGGTCTAGGTTGGCCAGCTGCCGACATGTCCGACGACTAAACAGTCGTCCCCACGACCACGGGCCAAAGTTGGCCAGCCGCCGACATGTCCGACGACTATTGGGTCGTCCCCACGACCCCGGGACTAAATTGGCCAGCCGCCGACATGTCCGACGACTATAGGGTCGTCCCGCCGACCGCGGGCCAAAGTTGGCCAATCGCCGACATGTCCGACGACTATTGAGTCGTCCCCACGACCACGGGCCAAAGTTGGCCAGCCGCCGACATGTCCGACGACTATAGGGTCGTCCCCACGACCCCGGGCCAATGTTGGCCAATCGCCGACATGTCCGACGACTATAGGGTCATCCCTACGACCCCCACACTAGATTGGCCCGCCACCGTCATGTCCGACGACAATAGGGTCGTCCCTACGACCCCGGGACTAGATTGGCCCGCCACCGTCATGTCCGACGACAATAGGGTCGTCCCCACGACCCCGGGACTAGATTGGCCCGCCGCCGACTTGTCCGACGACTATAGGGTCGTCCCCACGACCCCGGGACTAGATTGGCCCGCCACCGTCATGTCCAACGACTATCGGATCGTCTCCACGACCACGGGCCAAAGTTGGCCAGCCGTCGACATGATCGACGACAATAGGGTCGTCCCCACGACCCCGGGACTAGATTGGCCCGCCGCCGACTTGTCCGACGACTATAGGGTCATTCCTACGACCCCGGGACTATATTGGCCCGCCACCGTCATGTCCGACGACAATAGGGTCGTCCCCACGACCCCGGGAATAGATTGGCCCGCCGCCGACATGTCCGACGACTATAGGGTCGTCCCCACGACCACAGGCCAATTTGGCCAGCCGCCGACATGTGCGACGACTATATGGTCGTCCCCACGACCGCGGGCCAAAGTTGGCCAGCCGCCGACATGTCCGACGACTATAGGGTCGTCCCCACGACCCCGAGAATAGATTGGCCCGCCGCCGTCATGTCCGACGACTATAGGGTCGTCCCCACGACCACGGACCAAAGATAGCCAGCCGCCGTGTTGTCCGACGCCTATAGTGTCGTCCCCACGACCCCCGGTCTAGATTGGCCAGCCACCGTCATGTCCGACGATTATAGGGTCGTCCCCACGACCACGGGCCAAAGATGGCCAGCCGCCGTGTTGTCCGACGACAATAGGGTCGTCCCCACGACCCCGGGTCTAGGTTGGCTAGCCGCCGACATGTCCGACGACTAAACAGTCGTCCCCACGACCACGGGCCAAAGTTGGCCAGCCGCCGTCATGTCCGACGACTATCGGATCGACCCAACGACCACGGACCAAAGTTGGCCAATCGCCGACATGTCCGACGACTATAGGGTCGTCCCTATGACCCCGGGGCTAGTTTGGCCCGCCACCGTCATGTCCGACGACAATAGGGTCGTCCCCACGACCCCGGGTCCAGGTCGGCCAGCCGCCGACATGTCCGACGAATATAGAGTCGTCCCCACTACACCGGGCCAAAGTTGGCCAGCCGGCGACATGTCCGACGACTATAGGGTCGTCCCCACGACCCCCGGACTAGGTTGGCTAGCCGCCGATTTCTCCGACCACTATAGGGTCGTCCCCACGACAACGGGCCTACGTTGGCCAGCCGCCGACATGTCCGACGACTATCGGATCGTCCCCACGACCACGGGCCAAAGCTGGCCAGCCATCGACATGTCCGACGACTATAGGGTCGTCCCCACGACCCCGGCACAAGGTTGGCCCGCCGCCGACTTGCCCGGCGACTATAGGGTCGTCCCCACGACCCCGGGACTAGATTGGCCCGCCACCGTCATGTCCAACGACAATAGGGTCGTCCCCAGGACCCTGAGTCTATGTTGGCCAGCCGCCGACATGTCCGGCGACTAAACAGTCGTCCCCACGACCCCGGGCCAATGTTGGCCAATCGCCGACATGTCCGACGAACATAGGGTCGTACCTACGACCCCGGGACTAGATTGGCCCGCCACCGTCATGTCCGACGACTATAGGGTCGTCCTCACGACCCTGGGTCTAGGTTATCCAGCCGCCGACATGTCCGGCGACTAAACAGTCGTCCCCACGACCACGGACAAAAGTTGGCCAGCCGCCGACATGTCCGACGACTATTGGGTCGTCCCCACGACCCCGGGACTAGATTGGCCCGCCACCGTCATGTCCGACGACTATCGGATCGACCCCACGACCACGGGCCAAAGTTGGCCAATCGCCGACATGTCCGACGACTATAGGGTCGTCCCCACGACCCCGGGAATAGATTGGCCCGCCGCCGACATGTCCGACGACTATAGGGTCGTCCCCACGACCACAGGCCAATTTGGCCAGCCGCCGACATGTGCGACGACTATATGGTCGTCCCCACGACCGCGGGCCAAAGTTGGCCAGCCGCCGACATGTCCGACGACTATAGGGTCGTCCCCACGACCCCGGGACTAGATTGGCCCGCCACCGTCATGTCCAACGACTATAGGGTCGTCCCCACGACCCCGGGCCAAAGTTGGCATGCCGCCGAAATGTCCGACGACTATAGGGTCGTCCCCACGTACCACGGGCCAATGTTGGCTCGCCGCCGACTTGCCCGACGACTGTAGGGTCGTCCCCACGCCTCCGTGCCAAAGTTGGCAAGCTGCCGACTTGTCCGACGACTATAGGGTCGTCCCCACGACCCCGGGAATAGATTGGCCCGACACCGTCATTTCCGACGACAATAGGGTCGTCCCCACGACCACGGGTCAAAGTTGGCCAGCCGCCGACATATCCGACGACTATAGGGTCGTCCACACGACCACGGGCCAAAGTTGGCCAGCCGCCGACTTGTCCGAAGACTATAGGCTCGTCCCCACGTCCCCGGGTCATATTTGGCCAGCCGCCGACATGTCCCACGACTATAGGGTCGTTCCTACGACCCCGGGACTAGATTGACCCGCCACCGTCATGTCCAACGACTATAGGGTCGTCCCCACAACCCCGGGACTAGGTTGACAAGCCGCCGAAATGTCCGACGACTATAGGGTCGTCCCCACGACCTCGGGACTAGGTTGGCCAGCCGCCGACATGTCCGACGACTATAGGGTCGTCCCCACTACCCCGGGCCAATGTTGGCCAATCGCCGACATGTCCGACGACTATAGGGTCGTCCCTACGACCCCGGGACTAGATTGGCCCGCCACCGTCATGTCCAACGACTATAGGGTCGTCCCCACGACCCCGGGCCAAAGTTGGCATGCCGCCGAAATGTCCGACGACTATAGGGTCGTCCCCACGTACCACGGGCCAATGTTGGCTCGCCGCCGACTTGCCCGACGACTGTAGGGTCGTCCCCACGCCTCCGTGCCAAAGTTGGCAAGCTGCCGACTTGTCCGACGACTATAGGGTCGTCCCCACGACCCCGGGAATAGATTGGCCCGACACCGTCATTTCCGACGACAATAGGGTCGTCCCCACGACCACGGGTCAAAGTTGGCCAGCCGCCGACATATCCGACGACTATAGGGTCGTCCACACGACCACGGGCCAAAGTTGGCCAGCCGCCGACTTGTCCGAAGACTATAGGCTCGTCCCCACGTCCCCGGGTCATATTTGGCCAGCCGCCGACATGTCCCACGACTATAGGGTCGTTCCTACGACCCCGGGACTAGATTGACCCGCCACCGTCATGTCCAACGACTATAGGGTCGTCCCCACAACCCCGGGACTAGGTTGACAAGCCGCCGAAATGTCCGACGACTATAGGGTCGTCCCCACGACCACGGGCCAAAGTTGGCCAGCCGCTGACATGTCCAACGACTATAGGGTCGTCTCCACGACCACGGGCCAAAGTTGGCCAGCCGCCGACATGTCCGACGACTATAGGGTCGTCCCCACGACCCCGGGACTAGATTGGTCCGCCACCGTCATGTCCGACGACTATAGGGTCGTCCCCACGACACCGGGCCAAAGTTGGCAAACCGCCGAAATGTCCGACGACTGTAGGGTCGTCCCCATGACCCCGGGACTAGATTGGCCCGCCACCGTCATTTCCGACGACTATAGGGTCGTCCCCACGACCACAGGCCAAAGTTGGCCAGCCGCCGACATATCCGACGACTGTAGGGTCGTCCCCACGACCACGGGCCAATGTTGGCCAGCCGCTGACTTGTCCGACGACTATAGGCTCTTCCCCACGACCACGGGCCAGTGTTGGCCAGCCGCTGACTTGTCCGACGACTATAGGGTCGTCCCCACGACCACGGGCCAAAGTTGGCCAGCCGCCGACATATCCGACGACTATAGGGTCGTCCCCACGTACCACGGGCCAATGTTGGCTCGCCGCCGACTTGCCCGACGACTGTAGGGTCGTCCCCACGCCTCCGTGCCAAAGTTGGCAAGCTGCCGACTTGTCCGACGACTATAGGGTCGTCCCCACGACCCCGGGAATAGATTGGCCCGACACCGTCATTTCCGACGACAATAGGGTCGTCCCCACGACCACGGGTCAAAGTTGGCCAGCCGCCGACATATCCGACGACTATAGGGTCGTCCACACGACCACGGGCCAAAGTTGGCCAGCCGCCGACTTGTCCGAAGACTATAGGCTCGTCCCCACGTCCCCGGGTCATATTTGGCCAGCCGCCGACATGTCCGACGACTATAGGGTCGTCCCCACGACCCCGGGACTAGGTTGGCTCGCCACCGTCATGTCAGACGACTATAGGGTCGTCCCCACTACCACGGGCCAAAGTTGGCCAGCCGCCGACTTGTCCGACGACTATAGGGTCGTCCCCACGACCACGGGCCAAAGGTGGCCAGCCGGCGACATGTCCGACGACTATAGGGTCGTCCCTACGACCCCGGGACTAGGTTGGCCCGCCGCAGACTTCTCCGACGACTATAGGGTCGTCCCCACGACCCCCGGACTAGGTTGGCTCGCCGCCGACTTGTCCGACGAGTATAGGGTCCTCCCTACGACCACGGGCCAAAGTTGGCCAGCCGCCGACATGTCCGACGACTATAGGGTCGTCCCCACGACCCGGGACTAGACTGGCCCACCACCGTCATGTCCGACGACTATAGGGTCGTCCCCACGACCCCGGGACTAGGTTGCCCCGCCGCCGACTTGTCCGACGACTATAGGGTCGTCCCCACGACCCCGGGCCAAAATTGGCAAGCCGCCGACATGTCCGACGACTATAGGGTCGTTCCTACGACCCCGGGACTAGATTGGCCCGCCACCGTCATGTCCAACGACTATAGGGTCGTCCCCACAACCCCGGGACTAGGTTGACAAGCCGCCGAAAGGTCCGACGACTATAGGGTCGTCCCCACAACCCCGGGACTAGATTGGCCCGCCACCGTCATGTCCGACGATTATAGGGTCGTCCCCACGACCCCGGGACAAGGTTGGCCCGCCGCCGACTTGTCCGACGACTATAGGGTCGTACCCACGACCCCGGGACTAGGCTGACAAGCCGCCAACATGTCCGACGACTATAGAGTCGTCCCCACGACCCCGGGCCAATGTTGGCCAATCGCCAACATATCCGACGACTATAGGGTCGTCCGTACGACCCCGGGAATAGATTGGCCCGCCACCGTCATGTTCGACGACAATAGGGTCGTCCCCACGACCCCGGGTCTAGGTTGGCCAGCCGCCGACATATCCGACGACTATAGAGTCGTCCCCACGACACCGGGCCAAAGTTGGCCAGCCGCTGACATGTCCAACGACTATAGGGTCGTCCCCACGACCACGGGCCAAAGTTGGCCAGCCGTCGACATGTCCGACGACTATTGGATCGTCCCCACGACCACGGGCCAAAGTTGGCCAGCCGCCGACATGTCCGACGACTATAGGGTCGCCCCCACGACCCCGGGGCTAGATTGGTCCGCCACCGTCATGTCCGACGACTATAGGGTCGTCCCCACGACCCCGGGCCAAAGTTGGCAAGCCGCCGAAATGTCCGACGACTATAGGGTCGTCCCCACGACACCGGGCCAAAGTTGGCCAGCCGCTGACATGTCCAACGACTATAGGGTCGTCTCCACGACCACGGGCCAAAGTTGGCCAGCCGCCGACATGTCCGACGACTATAGGGTCGTCCCCACGACCTCGGGACTAGGTTGGCCAGCCGCCGACATGTCCGACGACTATAGGGTCGTCCCCACTACCCCGGGCCAATGTTGGCCAATCGCCGACATGTCCGACGACTATAGGGTCGTCCCTACGACCCCGGGACTAGATTGGCCCGCCACCGTCATGTCCAACGACTATAGGGTCGTCCCCACGACCCCGGGCCAAAGTTGGCATGCCGCCGAAATGTACGACGACTATAGGGTCGTCCCCACGACACCGGGCCAAAGTTGGCAAACCGCCGAAATGTCCGACGACTGTAGGGTCGTCCCCATGACCCCGGGACTAGATTGGCCCGCCACCGTCATGTCCAACGACTATAGGGTCGTCCCCACGACCACAGGCCAAAGTTGGCCAGCCGCCGACATATCCGACGACTGTAGGGTCGTCCCCACGACCACGGGCCAATGTTGGCCAGCCGCTGACTTGTCCGACGACTATAGGCTCTTCCCCACGACCACGGGCCAGTGTTGGCCAGCCGCTGACTTGTCCGACGACTATAGGGTCGTCCCCACGACCACGGGCCAAAGTTGGCCAGCCGCCGACATATCCGACGACTATAGGGTCGTCCCCACGTACCACGGGCCAATGTTGGCTCGCCGCCGACTTGCCCGACGACTGTAGGGTCGTCCCCACGCCTCCGTGCCAAAGTTGGCAAGCTGCCGACTTGTCCGACGACTATAGGGTCGTCCCCACGACCCCGGGAATAGATTGGCCCGACACCGTCATTTCCGACGACAATAGGGTCGTCCCCACGACCACGGGTCAAAGTTGGCCAGCCGCCGACATATCCGACGACTATAGGGTCGTCCACACGACCACGGGCCAAAGTTGGCCAGCCGCCGACTTGTCCGAAGACTATAGGCTCGTCCCCACGTCCCCGGGTCATATTTGGCCAGCCGCCGACATGTCCGACGACTATAGGGTCGTCCCCACGACCCCGGGACTAGGTTGGCTCGCCACCGTCATGTCAGACGACTATAGGGTCGTCCCCACGACCACGGGCCAAAGTTGGCCAGCCGCCGACTTGTCCGACGACTATAGGGTCGTCCCCACGACCACGGGCCAAAGTTGGCCAGCCGGCGACATGTCCGACGACTATAGGGTCGTCCCTACGACCCCGGGACTAGGTTGGCCCGCCGCAGACTTCTCCGACGACTATAGGGTCGTCCCCACGACCCCCGGACTAGGTTGGCTCGCCGCCGACTTGTCCGACGAGTATAGGGTCCTCCCTACAACCACGGGCCAAAGTTGGCCAGCCGCCGACATGTCCGACGACTATAGGGTCGTCCCCACGACCCGGGACTAGACTGGCCCACCACCGTCATGTCCGACGACTATAGGGTCGTCCCCACGACCCCGGGACTAGGTTGCCCCGCCGCCGACTTGTCCGACGACTATAGGGTCGTCCCCACGACCCCGGGCCAAAATTGGCAAGCCGCCGACATGTCCGACGACTATAGGGTCGTTCCTACGACCCCGGGACTAGATTGGCCCGCCACCGTCATGTCCAACGACTATAGGGTCGTCCCCACAACCCCGGGACTAGGTTGACAAGCCGCCGAAATGTCCGACGACTATAGGGTCGTCCCCACAACCCCGGGACTAGATTGGCCCGCCACCGTCATGTCCGACGATTATAGGGTCGTCCCCACGACCCCGGGACAAGGTTGGCCCGCCGCCGACTTGTCCGACGACTATAGGGTCGTACCCACGACCCCGGGACTAGGCTGACAAGCCGCCAACATGTCCGACGACTATAGAGTCGTCCCCACGACCCCGGGCCAATGTTGGCCAATCGCCAACATATCCGACAACTATAGGGTCGTCCGTACGACCCCGGGAATAGATTGGCCCGCCACCGTCATGTCCGACGACAATAGGGTCGTCCCCACGACCCCGGGTCTAGGTTGGCCAGCCGCCGACATATCCGACGACTATTGGATCGTCCCCACGACCACGGGCCAAAGTTGGCCAGCCGCCGACATGTCCGACGACTATAGGGTCGCCCCCACGACCCCGGGGCTAGATTGGTCCGCCACCGTCATGTCCGACGACTATAGGGTCGTCCCCACGACCACGGGTCAAAGTTGGCCAGCCGCCGACATATCCGACGACTATAGGGTCGTCCACACGACCACGGGCCAAAGTTGGCCAGCCGCCGACTTGTCCGAAGACTATAGGCTCGTCCCCACGTCCCCGGGTCATATTTGGCCAGCCGCCGACATGTCCCACGACTATAGGGTCGTTCCTACGACCCCGGGACTAGATTGACCCGCCACCGTCATGTCCAACGACTATAGGGTCGTCCCCACAACCCCGGGACTAGGTTGACAAGCCGCCGAAATGTCCGACGACTATAGGGTCGTCCCCACGACCTCGGGACTAGGTTGGCCAGCCGCCGACATGTCCGACGACTATAGGGTCGTCCCCACTACCCCGGGCCAATGTTGGCCAATCGCCGACATGTCCGACGACTATAGGGTCGTCCCTACGACCCCGGGACTAGATTGGCCCGCCACCGTCATGTCCAACGACTATAGGGTCGTCCCCACGACCCCGGGCCAAAGTTGGCATGCCGCCGAAATGTCCGACGACTATAGGGTCGTCCCCACGTACCACGGGCCAATGTTGGCTCGCCGCCGACTTGCCCGACGACTGTAGGGTCGTCCCCACGCCTCCGTGCCAAAGTTGGCAAGCTGCCGACTTGTCCGACGACTATAGGGTCGTCCCCACGACCCCGGGAATAGATTGGCCCGACACCGTCATTTCCGACGACAATAGGGTCGTCCCCACGACCACGGGTCAAAGTTGGCCAGCCGCCGACATATCCGACGACTATAGGGTCGTCCACACGACCACGGGCCAAAGTTGGCCAGCCGCCGACTTGTCCGAAGACTATAGGCTCGTCCCCACGTCCCCGGGTCATATTTGGCCAGCCGCCGACATGTCCCACGACTATAGGGTCGTTCCTACGACCCCGGGACTAGATTGACCCGCCACCGTCATGTCCAACGACTATAGGGTCGTCCCCACAACCCCGGGACTAGGTTGACAAGCCGCCGAAATGTCCGACGACTATAGGGTCGTCCCCACGACCACGGGCCAAAGTTGGCCAGCCGCTGACATGTCCAACGACTATAGGGTCGTCTCCACGACCACGGGCCAAAGTTGGCCAGCCGCCGACATGTCCGACGACTATAGGGTCGTCCCCACGACCCCGGGACTAGATTGGTCCGCCACCGTCATGTCCGACGACTATAGGGTCGTCCCCACGACACCGGGCCAAAGTTGGCAAACCGCCGAAATGTCCGACGACTGTAGGGTCGTCCCCATGACCCCGGGACTAGATTGGCCCGCCACCGTCATGTCCAACGACTATAGGGTCGTCCCCACGACCACAGGCCAAAGTTGGCCAGCCGCCGACATATCCGACGACTGTAGGGTCGTCCCCACGACCACGGGCCAATGTTGGCCAGCCGCTGACTTGTCCGACGACTATAGGCTCTTCCCCACGACCACGGGCCAGTGTTGGCCAGCCGCTGACTTGTCCGACGACTATAGGGTCGTCCCCACGACCACGGGCCAAAGTTGGCCAGCCGCCGACATATCCGACGACTATAGGGTCGTCCCCACGTACCACGGGCCAATGTTGGCTCGCCGCCGACTTGCCCGACGACTGTAGGGTCGTCCCCACGCCTCCGTGCCAAAGTTGGCAAGCTGCCGACTTGTCCGACGACTATAGGGTCGTCCCCACGACCCCGGGAATAGATTGGCCCGACACCGTCATTTCCGACGACAATAGGGTCGTCCCCACGACCACGGGTCAAAGTTGGCCAGCCGCCGACATATCCGACGACTATAGGGTCGTCCACACGACCACGGGCCAAAGTTGGCCAGCCGCCGACTTGTCCGAAGACTATAGGCTCGTCCCCACGTCCCCGGGTCATATTTGGCCAGCCGCCGACATGTCCGACGACTATAGGGTCGTCCCCACGACCCCGGGACTAGGTTGGCTCGCCACCGTCATGTCAGACGACTATAGGGTCGTCCCCACTACCACGGGCCAAAGTTGGCCAGCCGCCGACTTGTCCGACGACTATAGGGTCGTCCCCACGACCACGGGCCAAAGGTGGCCAGCCGGCGACATGTCCGACGACTATAGGGTCGTCCCTACGACCCCGGGACTAGGTTGGCCCGCCGCAGACTTCTCCGACGACTATAGGGTCGTCCCCACGACCCCCGGACTAGGTTGGCTCGCCGCCGACTTGTCCGACGAGTATAGGGTCCTCCCTACGACCACGGGCCAAAGTTGGCCAGCCGCCGACATGTCCGACGACTATAGGGTCGTCCCCACGACCCGGGACTAGACTGGCCCACCACCGTCATGTCCGACGACTATAGGGTCGTCCCCACGACCCCGGGACTAGGTTGCCCCGCCGCCGACTTGTCCGACGACTATAGGGTCGTCCCCACGACCCCGGGCCAAAATTGGCAAGCCGCCGACATGTCCGACGACTACAGGGTCGTTCCTACGACCCCGGGACTAGATTGGCCCGCCACCGTCATGTCCAACGACTATAGGGTCGTCCCCACAACCCCGGGACTAGGTTGACAAGCCGCCGAAATGTCCGACGACTATAGGGTCGTCCCCACAACCCCGGGACTAGATTGGCCCGCCACCGTCATGTCCGACGATTATAGGGTCGTCCCCACGACCCCGGGACAAGGTTGGCCCGCCGCCGACTTGTCCGACGACTATAGGGTCGTACCCACGACCCCGGGACTAGGCTGACAAGCCGCCAACATGTCCGACGACTATAGAGTCGTCCCCACGACCCCGGGCCAATGTTGGCCAATCGCCAACATATCCGACGACTATAGGGTCGTCCGTACGACCCCGGGAATAGATTGGCCCGCCACCGTCATGTTCGACGACAATAGGGTCGTCCCCACGACCCCGGGTCTAGGTTGGCCAGCCGCCGACATATCCGACGACTATAGAGTCGTCCCCACGACACCGGGCCAAAGTTGGCCAGCCGCTGACATGTCCAACGACTATAGGGTCGTCCCCACGACCACGGGCCAAAGTTGGCCAGCCGTCGACATGTCCGACGACTATTGGATCGTCCCCACGACCACGGGCCAAAGTTGGCCAGCCGCCGACATGTCCGACGACTATAGGGTCGCCCCCACGACCCCGGGGCTAGATTGGTCCGCCACCGTCATGTCCGACGACTATAGGGTCGTCCCCACGACCCCGGGCCAAAGTTGGCAAGCCGCCGAAATGTCCGACGACTATAGGGTCGTCCCCACGACACCGGGCCAAAGTTGGCCAGCCGCTGACATGTCCAACGACTATAGGGTCGTCTCCACGACCACGGGCCAAAGTTGGCCAGCCGCCGACATGTCCGACGACTATAGGGTCGTCCCCACGACCTCGGGACTAGGTTGGCCAGCCGCCGACATGTCCGACGACTATAGGGTCGTCCCCACTACCCCGGGCCAATGTTGGCCAATCGCCGACATGTCCGACGACTATAGGGTCGTCCCTACGACCCCGGGACTAGATTGGCCCGCCACCGTCATGTCCAACGACTATAGGGTCGTCCCCACGACCCCGGGCCAAAGTTGGCATGCCGCCGAAATGTACGACGACTATAGGGTCGTCCCCACGACACCGGGCCAAAGTTGGCAAACCGCCGAAATGTCCGACGACTGTAGGGTCGTCCCCATGACCCCGGGACTAGATTGGCCCGCCACCGTCATGTCCAACGACTATAGGGTCGTCCCCACGACCACAGGCCAAAGTTGGCCAGCCGCCGACATATCCGACGACTGTAGGGTCGTCCCCACGACCACGGGCCAATGTTGGCCAGCCGCTGACTTGTCCGACGACTATAGGCTCTTCCCCACGACCACGGGCCAGTGTTGGCCAGCCGCTGACTTGTCCGACGACTATAGGGTCGTCCCCACGACCACGGGCCAAAGTTGGCCAGCCGCCGACATATCCGACGACTATAGGGTCGTCCCCACGTACCACGGGCCAATGTTGGCTCGCCGCCGACTTGCCCGACGACTGTAGGGTCGTCCCCACGCCTCCGTGCCAAAGTTGGCAAGCTGCCGACTTGTCCGACGACTATAGGGTCGTCCCCACGACCCCGGGAATAGATTGGCCCGACACCGTCATTTCCGACGACAATAGGGTCGTCCCCACGACCACGGGTCAAAGTTGGCCAGCCGCCGACATATCCGACGACTATAGGGTCGTCCACACGACCACGGGCCAAAGTTGGCCAGCCGCCGACTTGTCCGAAGACTATAGGCTCGTCCCCACGTCCCCGGGTCATATTTGGCCAGCCGCCGACATGTCCGACGACTATAGGGTCGTCCCCACGACCCCGGGACTAGGTTGGCTCGCCACCGTCATGTCAGACGACTATAGGGTCGTCCCCACGACCACGGGCCAAAGTTGGCCAGCCGCCGACTTGTCCGACGACTATAGGGTCGTCCCCACGACCACGGGCCAAAGTTGGCCAGCCGGCGACATGTCCGACGACTATAGGGTCGTCCCTACGACCCCGGGACTAGGTTGGCCCGCCGCAGACTTCTCCGACGACTATAGGGTCGTCCCCACGACCCCCGGACTAGGTTGGCTCGCCGCCGACTTGTCCGACGAGTATAGGGTCCTCCCTACAACCACGGGCCAAAGTTGGCCAGCCGCCGACATGTCCGACGACTATAGGGTCGTCCCCACGACCCGGGACTAGACTGGCCCACCACCGTCATGTCCGACGACTATAGGGTCGTCCCCACGACCCCGGGACTAGGTTGCCCCGCCGCCGACTTGTCCGACGACTATAGGGTCGTCCCCACGACCCCGGGCCAAAATTGGCAAGCCGCCGACATGTCCGACGACTATAGGGTCGTTCCTACGACCCCGGGACTAGATTGGCCCGCCACCGTCATGTCCAACGACTATAGGGTCGTCCCCACAACCCCGGGACTAGGTTGACAAGCCGCCGAAATGTCCGACGACTATAGGGTCGTCCCCACAACCCCGGGACTAGATTGGCCCGCCACCGTCATGTCCGACGATTATAGGGTCGTCCCCACGACCCCGGGACAAGGTTGGCCCGCCGCCGACTTGTCCGACGACTATAGGGTCGTACCCACGACCCCGGGACTAGGCTGACAAGCCGCCAACATGTCCGACGACTATAGAGTCGTCCCCACGACCCCGGGCCAATGTTGGCCAATCGCCAACATATCCGACAACTATAGGGTCGTCCGTACGACCCCGGGAATAGATTGGCCCGCCACCGTCATGTCCGACGACAATAGGGTCGTCCCCACGACCCCGGGTCTAGGTTGGCCAGCCGCCGACATATCCGACGACTATAGAGTCGTCCCCACGACACCGGGCCAAAGTTGGCCAGCCGCTGACATGTCCAACGACTATAGGGTCGTCCCCACGACCACGGGCCAAAGTTGGCCAGCCGTCGACATGTCCGACGACTATTGGATCGTCCCCACGACCACGGGCCAAAGTTGGCCAGCCGCCGACATGTCCGACGACTATAGGGTCGCCCCCACGACCCCGGGGCTAGATTGGTCCGCCACCGTCATGTCCGACGACTATAGGGTCGTCCCCACGACCCCGGGCCAAAGTTGGCAAGCCGCCGAAATGTCCGACGACTGTAGGGTCGTCCCCACGACCCCGGGACTAGATTGGCCCGCCACCGTGAAGTCCGACGACTATAGGGTCGTCCCCACGACCCCGGGACTAGATTGGCCCGCCACCGTGAAGTCCGACGACTATAGGGTCGTCCCCACGACCTCGGCACTAGGTTGGCAGGCGCCGACATGTCCGACGACTATAGGGTCGTCCCTACGACCCCGGGACTAGATTGGCCCGCCACCGTCATGTCCAACGACTATAGGGTCGTCCCCACGACCCCGGGCCAAAGTTGGCATGCCGCCGAAATGTCCAACGACTATAGGGTCGTCCCTACGACCCCGGGACTAGGTTGGCCCGCCGCAGACTTCTCCGACGACTATAGGGTCGTCCCCACGACCACGGGCCAAAGTTGGCCAGCCGTCGACATGTCCGACGACTATTGGATCGTCCCCACGACCACGGGCCAAAGTTGGCCAGCCGCCGACATGTCCGACGACTATAGGGTCGCCCCCACGACCCCGGGGCTAGATTGGTCCGCCACCGTCATGTCCGACGACTATAGGGTCGTCCCCACGACCCCGGGCCAAAGTTGGCAAGCCGCCGAAATGTCCGACGACTGTAGGGTCGTCCCCACGACCCCGGGACTAGATTGGCCCGCCACCGTGAAGTCCGACGACTATAGGGTCGTTCCCACGACCCCGGGACTAGATTGGCCCGCCACCGTGAAGTCCGACGACTATAGGGTCGTCCCCACGACCTCGGGACTAGGTTGGCCAGCCGCCGACATGTCCGACGACTATAGGGTCGTCCCTACGAACCCGGGACTAGATTGGCCCGCCACCGTCATGTCCAACGACTATAGGGTCATCCCCACGACCCCGGGCCAAAGTTGGCATGCCGCCGAAATGTCCAACGACTATAGGGTCGTCCCCACGACCCCGGGCCAAAGTTGGAAAGCCGCCGAAATGTCCGACGACTATAGGGTCGTCCCCACGACCGCGAGCCAAGAATATCCAGCCGCCGTCTTGTCCGACGACTATAGGGTCGTCCCCACGACCCCGCGACTAGATTGGCCCGCCACCGTCATGTCCGACGACAATAGGGTCGTCCCCACGACCACGGGTCAAAGTTGGCCAGCCGCCGACATATCCGACGACTATAGGGTCGTCCACACGACCACGGGCCAAAGTTGGCCAGCCGCCGACTTGTCCGAAGACTATAGGCTCGTCCCCACGTCCCCGGGTCATATTTGGCCAGCCGCCGACATGTCCGACGACTATAGGGTCGTCCCCACGACCACGGGCCTAAGTTGGCCAGCCGCCGACATATCCAACGACTATAGGGTCGTCCCCACGTACCACGGGCCAATGTTGGCTCGCCGCCGACTTGTCCGACGACTGTAAGGTCGTCCCCACGACTCCGTGCCAAAGTTGGCAAGCTGCCGACTTGTCCGACGACTATAGGGTCGTCCCCACGACCCCGGGAATAGATTGGCCCGCCACCGTCAAGTCCGACGACTATAGGATCGTCTCCACGACCACGGGCCAAAGTTGGCCAGCCGCTGACATGTCCAAAGACTATAGGGTCGTCCCCACGACCCCGGGCCAAAGTTGGCAAGCCGCCGACATGTCCCACGACTATAGGGTCGTTCCTACGACCCCGGGACTAGATTGACCCGCCACCGTCATGTCCAACGACTATAGGGTCGTCCCCACAACCCCGGGACTAGGTTGACAAGCCGCCGAAATGTCCGACGACTATAGGGTCGTCCCCACGACCACGGGCCAAAGTTGGCCAGCCGCTGACATGTCCAACGACTATAGGGTCGTCTCCACGACCACGGGCCAAAGTTGGCCAGCCGCCGACATGTCCGACGACTATAGGGTCGTCCCCACGACCCCGGGACTAGATTGGTCCGCCACCGTCATGTCCGACGACTATAGGGTCGTCCCCACGACACCGGGCCAAAGTTGGCAAACCGCCGAAATGTCCGACGACTGTAGGGTCGTCCCCATGACCCCGGGACTAGATTGGCCCGCCACCGTCATTTCCGACGACTATAGGGTCGTCCCCACGACCACAGGCCAAAGTTGGCCAGCCGCCGACATATCCGACGACTGTAGGGTCGTCCCCACGACCACGGGCCAATGTTGGCCAGCCGCTGACTTGTCCGACGACTATAGGCTCTTCCCCACGACCACGGGCCAGTGTTGGCCAGCCGCTGACTTGTCCGACGACTATAGGGTCGTCCCCACGACCACGGGCCAAAGTTGGCCAGCCGCCGACATATCCGACGACTATAGGGTCGTCCCCACGTACCACGGGCCAATGTTGGCTCGCCGCCGACTTGCCCGACGACTGTAGGGTCGTCCCCACGCCTCCGTGCCAAAGTTGGCAAGCTGCCGACTTGTCCGACGACTATAGGGTCGTCCCCACGACCCCGGGAATAGATTGGCCCGACACCGTCATTTCCGACGACAATAGGGTCGTCCCCACGACCACGGGTCAAAGTTGGCCAGCCGCCGACATATCCGACGACTATAGGGTCGTCCACACGACCACGGGCCAAAGTTGGCCAGCCGCCGACTTGTCCGACGACTATAGGGTCGTCCCTACGATCCCGGGACTAGATTGGGCAGCCGCCGACTTGTACGACGACTATAGGGTCGTCCCCACGGCCACGGGCCAAAGTTGGCCAGCCGCCGACATGTCCGACGACTATAGATTCGTCCCCACAACCCCGGGCCAAAGATGGCCAGCCGCCGACTTGTCCGAAGACTATAGGCTCGTCCCCACGTCCCCGGGCCAAAGTTGGCATGCCGCCGAAATGTCCGACGACTATAGGGTCGTCCCCACGACCACGGGCCAATGTTGGCCAGCCGCTGACTTGTCCGACGACTATAGGCTCTTCCCCACGACCACGGGCCAGTGTTGGCCAGCCGCTGACTTGTCCGACGACTATAGGGTCGTCCCCACGACCACGGGCCAAAGTTGGCCAGCCGCCGACATATCCGACGACTATAGGGTCGTCCCCACGTACCACGGGCCAATGTTGGCTCGCCGCCGACTTGCCCGACGACTGTAGGGTCGTCCCCACGACTCCGTGCCAAAGTTGGCAAGCTGCCGACTTGTCCGACGACTATAGGGTCGTCCCCACGACCCCGGGAATAGATTGGCCCGACACCGTCATTTCCGACGACAATAGGGTCGTCCCCACGACCACGGGTCAAAGTTGGCCAGCCGCCGACATATCCGACGACTATAGGGTCGTCCACACGACCACGGGCCAAAGTTGGCCAGCCGCCGACTTGTCCGAAAACTATAGGCTCGTCCCCACGTCCCCGGGTCATATTTGGCCAGCCGCCGACATGTCCGACGACTATAGGGTCGTCCCCACGACCCCGGGACTAGGTTGGCTCGCCACCGTCATGTCAGACGACTATAGGGTCGTCCCCACGACCACGGGCCAAAGTTGGCCAGCCGCCGACTTGTCCGACGACTATAGGGTCGTCCCCACGACCACGGGCCAAAGTTGGCCAGCCGGCGACATGTCCGACGACTATAGGGTCGTCCCTACGACCCCGGGACTAGGTTGGCCCGCCGCAGACTTCTCCGACGACTATAGGGTCGTCCCCACGACCCCCGGACTAGGTTGGCTCGCCGCCGACTTGTCCGACGAGTATAGGGTCCTCCCTACGACCACGGGCCAAAGTTGGCCAGCCGCCGACATGTCCGACGACTATAGGGTCGTCCCCACGACCCGGGACTAGACTGGCCCACCACCGTCATGTCCGACGACTATAGGGTCGTCCCCACGACCCCGGGACTAGGTTGCCCCGCCGCCGACTTGTCCGACGACTATAGGGTCGTCCCCACGACCCCGGGCCAAAGTTGGCAAGCCGCCGACATGTCCGACGACTATAGGGTCGTCCCTACGACCCCGGGACTAGATTGGCCCGCCACCGTCATGTCCAACGACTATAGGGTCGTCCCCACGACCCCGGGCCAAAGTTGGCATGCCGCCGAAATGTCCAACGACTATAGGGTCGTCCCCACGACCCGGGACTAGACTGGCCCACCACCGTCATGTCCGACGACTATAGAGTCGTCCCCACGACCCCGGGCCAATGTTGGCCAATCGCCAACATATCCGACGACTATAGGGTCGTCCGTACGACCCCGGGAATAGATTGGCCCGCCACCGTCATGTCCAACGACTATTGGATCGTCCCCACGACCACGGGCCAAAGTTGGGCAGCCGCCGACATGTCCGACGACTATAGGGTCGCCCCCACGACCCCGGGGCTAGATTGGTCCGCCACCGTCATGTCCGACGACTATAGGGTCGTCCCCACGACCCCGGGCCGAAGTTGGCAAGCCGCCGAAATGTCCGACGACTGTAGGGTCGTCCCCACGACCCCGGGACTAGATTGGCCCGCCACCGTCATTTCCGACGACTATAGGGTCGTCCCCACGACCGCAGGCCAAAGTTGGCCAGCCGCCGACATATCCGACGACTGTAGGGTCGTCCCCACGACCACGGGCCAATGTTGGCCAGCCGCTGACTTGTCCGACGACTATAGGCTCTTCCCCACGACCACGGGCCAGTGTTGGCCAGCCGCTGACTTGTCCGACGACTATAGGGTCGTCCCCACGACCACGGGCCAAAGTTGGCCAGCCGCCGACATATCCGACGACTATAGGGTCGTCCCCACGTACCACGGGCCAATGTTGGCTCGCCGCCGACTTGCCCGACGACTGTAGGGTCGTCCCCACGACTCCGTGCCAAAGTTGGCAAGCTGCCGACTTGTCCGACGACTATAGGGTCGTCCCCACGACCCCGGGAATAGATTGGCCCGACACCGTCATTTCCGACGACAATAGGGTCGTCCCCACGACCACGGGTCAAAGTTGGCCAGCCGCCGACATATCCGACGACTATAGGGTCGTCCACACGACCACGGGCCAAAGTTGGCCCGCCGCCGACTTGTCCGAAAACTATAGGCTCGTCCCCACGTCCCCGGGTCATATTTGGCCAGCCGCCGACATGTCCGACGACTATAGGGTCGTCCCCACGACCCCGGGACTAGGTTGGCTCGCCACCGTCATGTCAGACGACTATAGGGTCGTCCCCACGACCACGGGCCAAAGTTGGCCAGCCGCCGACTTGTCCGACGACTATAGGGTCGTCCCCACGACCACGGGCCAAAGTTGGCCAGCCGGCGACATGTCCGACGACTATAGGGTCGTCCCTACGACCCCGGGACTAGGTTGGCCCGCCGCAGACTTCTCCGACGACTATAGGGTCGTCCCCACGACCCCCGGACTAGGTTGGCTCGCCGCCGACTTGTCCGACGAGTATAGGGTCCTCCCTACGACCACGGGCCAAAGTTGGCCAGCCGCCGACATGTCCGACGACTATAGGGTCGTCCCCACGACCCGGGACTAGACTGGCCCACCACCGTCATGTCCGACGACTATAGGGTCGTCCCTACGACCCCGGGACTAGGTTGGCCCGCCGCAGACTTCTCCGACGACTATAGGGTCGTCCCCACGACCCCCGGACTAGGTTGGCTCGCCGCCGACTTGTCCGACGAGTATAGGGTCCTCCCTACGACCACGGGCCAAAGTTGGCCAGCCGCCGACATGTCCGACGACTATAGGGTCGTCCCCACGACCCGGGACTAGACTGGCCCACCACCGTCATGTCCGACGACTATAGGGTCGTCCCCACGACCCCGGGACTAGGTTGCCCCGCCGCCGACTTGTCCGACGACTATAGGGTCGTCCCCACGACCCCGGGCCAAAATTGGCAAGCCGCCGACATGTCCGACGACTATAGGGTCGTTCCTACGACCCCGGGACTAGATTGGCCCGCCACCGTCATGTCCAACGACTATAGGGTCGTCCCCACAACCCCGGGACTAGGTTGACAAGCCGCCGAAATGTCCGACGCCTATAGGGTCGTCCCCACAACCCCGGGACTAGATTGGCCCGCCACCGTCATGTCCGACGATTATAGGGTCGTCCCCACGACCCCGGGACAAGGTTGGCCCGCCGCCGACTTGTCCGACGACTATAGGGTCGTACCCACGACCCCGGGACTAGGCTGACAAGCCGCCAACATGTCCGACGACTATAGAGTCGTCCCCACGACCCCGGGCCAATGTTGGCCAATCGCCAACATATCCGACGAGTATAGGGTCCTCCCTACGACCACGGGCCAGTGTTGGCCAGCCGCTGACTTGTCCGACGACTATAGGGTCGTCCCCACGACCACGGGCCAAAGTTGGCCAGCCGCCGACATATCCGACGACTATAGGGTCGTCCCCACGTACCACGGGCCAATGTTGGCTCGCCGCCGACTTGCCCGACGACTGTAGGGTCGTCCCCACGCCTCCGTGCCAAAGTTGGCAAGCTGCCGACTTGTCCGACGACTATAGGGTCGTCCCCACGACCCCGGGAATAGATTGGCCCGACACCGTCATTTCCGACGACAATAGGGTCGTCCCCACGACCACGGGTCAAAGTTGGCCAGCCGCCGACATATCCGACGACTATAGGGTCGTCCACACGACCACGGGCCAAAGTTGGCCAGCCGCCGACTTGTCCGAAGACTATAGGCTCGTCCCCACGTCCCCGGGTCATATTTGGCCAGCCGCCGACATGTCCGACGACTATAGGGTCGTCCCCACGACCCCGGGACTAGGTTGGCTCGCCACCGTCATGTCAGACGACTATAGGGTCGTCCCCACTACCACGGGCCAAAGTTGGCCAGCCGCCGACTTGTCCGACGACTATAGGGTCGTCCCCACGACCACGGGCCAAAGGTGGCCAGCCGGCGACATGTCCGACGACTATAGGGTCGTCCCTACGACCCCGGGACTAGGTTGGCCCGCCGCAGACTTCTCCGACGACTATAGGGTCGTCCCCACGACCCCCGGACTAGGTTGGCTCGCCGCCGACTTGTCCGACGAGTATAGGGTCCTCCCTACGACCACGGGCCAAAGTTGGCCAGCCGCCGACATGTCCGACGACTATAGGGTCGTCCCCACGACCCGGGACTAGACTGGCCCACCACCGTCATGTCCGACGACTATAGGGTCGTCCCCACGACCCCGGGACTAGGTTGCCCCGCCGCCGACTTGTCCGACGACTATAGGGTCGTCCCCACGACCCCGGGCCAAAATTGGCAAGCCGCCGACATGTCCGACGACTACAGGGTCGTTCCTACGACCCCGGGACTAGATTGGCCCGCCACCGTCATGTCCAACGACTATAGGGTCGTCCCCACAACCCCGGGACTAGGTTGACAAGCCGCCGAAATGTCCGACGACTATAGGGTCGTCCCCACAACCCCGGGACTAGATTGGCCCGCCACCGTCATGTCCGACGATTATAGGGTCGTCCCCACGACCCCGGGACAAGGTTGGCCCGCCGCCGACTTGTCCGACGACTATAGGGTCGTACCCACGACCCCGGGACTAGGCTGACAAGCCGCCAACATGTCCGACGACTATAGAGTCGTCCCCACGACCCCGGGCCAATGTTGGCCAATCGCCAACATATCCGACGACTATAGGGTCGTCCGTACGACCCCGGGAATAGATTGGCCCGCCACCGTCATGTTCGACGACAATAGGGTCGTCCCCACGACCCCGGGTCTAGGTTGGCCAGCCGCCGACATATCCGACGACTATAGAGTCGTCCCCACGACACCGGGCCAAAGTTGGCCAGCCGCTGACATGTCCAACGACTATAGGGTCGTCCCCACGACCACGGGCCAAAGTTGGCCAGCCGTCGACATGTCCGACGACTATTGGATCGTCCCCACGACCACGGGCCAAAGTTGGCCAGCCGCCGACATGTCCGACGACTATAGGGTCGCCCCCACGACCCCGGGGCTAGATTGGTCCGCCACCGTCATGTCCGACGACTATAGGGTCGTCCCCACGACCCCGGGCCAAAGTTGGCAAGCCGCCGAAATGTCCGACGACTATAGGGTCGTCCCCACGACACCGGGCCAAAGTTGGCCAGCCGCCGACATGTCCGACGACTATAGGGTCGCCCCCACGACCCCGGGGCTAGATTGGTCCGCCACCGTCATGTCCGACGACTATAGGGTCGTCCCCACGACCCCGGGCCAAAGTTGGCAAGCCGCCGAAATGTCCGACGACTATAGGGTCGTCCCCACGACACCGGGCCAAAGTTGGCCAGCCGCTGACATGTCCAACGACTATAGGGTCGTCTCCACGACCACGGGCCAAAGTTGGCCAGCCGCCGACATGTCCGACGACTATAGGGTCGTCCCCACGACCTCGGGACTAGGTTGGCCAGCCGCCGACATGTCCGACGACTATAGGGTCGTCCCCACTACCCCGGGCCAATGTTGGCCAATCGCCGACATGTCCGACGACTATAGGGTCGTCCCTACGACCCCGGGACTAGATTGGCCCGCCACCGTCATGTCCAACGACTATAGGGTCGTCCCCACGACCCCGGGCCAAAGTTGGCATGCCGCCGAAATGTACGACGACTATAGGGTCGTCCCCACGACACCGGGCCAAAGTTGGCAAACCGCCGAAATGTCCGACGACTGTAGGGTCGTCCCCATGACCCCGGGACTAGATTGGCCCGCCACCGTCATGTCCAACGACTATAGGGTCGTCCCCACGACCACAGGCCAAAGTTGGCCAGCCGCCGACATATCCGACGACTGTAGGGTCGTCCCCACGACCACGGGCCAATGTTGGCCAGCCGCTGACTTGTCCGACGACTATAGGCTCTTCCCCACGACCACGGGCCAGTGTTGGCCAGCCGCTGACTTGTCCGACGACTATAGGGTCGTCCCCACGACCACGGGCCAAAGTTGGCCAGCCGCCGACATATCCGACGACTATAGGGTCGTCCCCACGTACCACGGGCCAATGTTGGCTCGCCGCCGACATATCCGACGACTATAGGGTCGTCCACACGACCACGGGCCAAAGTTGGCCAGCCGCCGACTTGTCCGAAGACTATAGGCTCGTCCCCACGTCCCCGGGTCATATTTGGCCAGCCGCCGACATGTCCGACGACTATAGGGTCGTCCCCACGACCCCGGGACTAGGTTGGCTCGCCACCGTCATGTCAGACGACTATAGGGTCGTCCCCACGACCACGGGCCAAAGTTGGCCAGCCGCCGACTTGTCCGACGACTATAGGGTCGTCCCCACGACCACGGGCCAAAGTTGGCCAGCCGGCGACATGTCCGACGACTATAGGGTCGTCCCTACGACCCCGGGACTAGGTTGGCCCGCCGCAGACTTCTCCGACGACTATAGGGTCGTCCCCACGACCCCCGGACTAGGTTGGCTCGCCGCCGACTTGTCCGACGAGTATAGGGTCCTCCCTACAACCACGGGCCAAAGTTGGCCAGCCGCCGACATGTCCGACGACTATAGGGTCGTCCCCACGACCCGGGACTAGACTGGCCCACCACCGTCATGTCCGACGACTATAGGGTCGTCCCCACGACCCCGGGACTAGGTTGCCCCGCCGCCGACTTGTCCGACGACTATAGGGTCGTCCCCACGACCCCGGGCCAAAATTGGCAAGCCGCCGACATGTCCGACGACTATAGGGTCGTTCCTACGACCCCGGGACTAGATTGGCCCGCCACCGTCATGTCCAACGACTATAGGGTCGTCCCCACAACCCCGGGACTAGGTTGACAAGCCGCCGAAATGTCCGACGACTATAGGGTCGTCCCCACAACCCCGGGACTAGATTGGCCCGCCACCGTCATGTCCGACGATTATAGGGTCGTCCCCACGACCCCGGGACAAGGTTGGCCCGCCGCCGACTTGTCCGACGACTATAGGGTCGTACCCACGACCCCGGGACTAGGCTGACAAGCCGCCAACATGTCCGACGACTATAGAGTCGTCCCCACGACCCCGGGCCAATGTTGGCCAATCGCCAACATATCCGACAACTATAGGGTCGTCCGTACGACCCCGGGAATAGATTGGCCCGCCACCGTCATGTCCGACGACAATAGGGTCGTCCCCACGACCCCGGGTCTAGGTTGGCCAGCCGCCGACATATCCGACGACTATAGAGTCGTCCCCACGACACCGGGCCAAAGTTGGCCAGCCGCTGACATGTCCAACGACTATAGGGTCGTCCCCACGACCACGGGCCAAAGTTGGCCAGCCGTCGACATGTCCGACGACTATTGGATCGTCCCCACGACCACGGGCCAAAGTTGGCCAGCCGCCGACATGTCCGACGACTATAGGGTCGCCCCCACGACCCCGGGGCTAGATTGGTCCGCCACCGTCATGTCCGACGACTATAGGGTCGTCCCCACGACCCCGGGCCAAAGTTGGCAAGCCGCCGAAATGTCCGACGACTGTAGGGTCGTCCCCACGACCCCGGGACTAGATTGGCCCGCCACCGTGAAGTCCGACGACTATAGGGTCGTTCCCACGACCCCGGGACTAGATTGGCCCGCCACCGTGAAGTCCGACGACTATAGGGTCGTCCCCACGACCTCGGGACTAGGTTGGCCAGCCGCCGACATGTCCGACGACTATAGGGTCGTCCCTACGAACCCGGGACTAGATTGGCCCGCCACCGTCATGTCCAACGACTATAGGGTCATCCCCACGACCCCGGGCCAAAGTTGGCATGCCGCCGAAATGTCCAACGACTATAGGGTCGTCCCCACGACCCCGGGCCAAAGTTGGAAAGCCGCCGAAATGTCCGACGACTATAGGGTCGTCCCCACGACCGCGAGCCAAGAATATCCAGCCGCCGTCTTGTCCGACGACTATAGGGTCGTCCCCACGACCCCGCGACTAGATTGGCCCGCCACCGTCATGTCCGACGACAATAGGGTCGTCCCCACGACCACGGGTCAAAGTTGGCCAGCCGCCGACATATCCGACGACTATAGGGTCGTCCACACGACCACGGGCCAAAGTTGGCCAGCCGCCGACTTGTCCGAAGACTATAGGCTCGTCCCCACGTCCCCGGGTCATATTTGGCCAGCCGCCGACATGTCCGACGACTATAGGGTCGTCCCCACGACCACGGGCCTAAGTTGGCCAGCCGCCGACATATCCAACGACTATAGGGTCGTCCCCACGTACCACGGGCCAATGTTGGCTCGCCGCCGACTTGTCCGACGACTGTAAGGTCGTCCCCACGACTCCGTGCCAAAGTTGGCAAGCTGCCGACTTGTCCGACGACTATAGGGTCGTCCCCACGACCCCGGGAATAGATTGGCCCGCCACCGTCAAGTCCGACGACTATAGGATCGTCTCCACGACCACGGGCCAAAGTTGGCCAGCCGCTGACATGTCCAAAGACTATAGGGTCGTCCCCACGACCCCGGGCCAAAGTTGGCAAGCCGCCGACATGTCCCACGACTATAGGGTCGTTCCTACGACCCCGGGACTAGATTGACCCGCCACCGTCATGTCCAACGACTATAGGGTCGTCCCCACAACCCCGGGACTAGGTTGACAAGCCGCCGAAATGTCCGACGACTATAGGGTCGTCCCCACGACCACGGGCCAAAGTTGGCCAGCCGCTGACATGTCCAACGACTATAGGGTCGTCTCCACGACCACGGGCCAAAGTTGGCCAGCCGCCGACATGTCCGACGACTATAGGGTCGTCCCCACGACCCCGGGACTAGATTGGTCCGCCACCGTCATGTCCGACGACTATAGGGTCGTCCCCACGACACCGGGCCAAAGTTGGCAAACCGCCGAAATGTCCGACGACTGTAGGGTCGTCCCCATGACCCCGGGACTAGATTGGCCCGCCACCGTCATTTCCGACGACTATAGGGTCGTCCCCACGACCACAGGCCAAAGTTGGCCAGCCGCCGACATATCCGACGACTGTAGGGTCGTCCCCACGACCACGGGCCAATGTTGGCCAGCCGCTGACTTGTCCGACGACTATAGGCTCTTCCCCACGACCACGGGCCAGTGTTGGCCAGCCGCTGACTTGTCCGACGACTATAGGGTCGTCCCCACGACCACGGGCCAAAGTTGGCCAGCCGCCGACATATCCGACGACTATAGGGTCGTCCCCACGTACCACGGGCCAATGTTGGCTCGCCGCCGACTTGCCCGACGACTGTAGGGTCGTCCCCACGCCTCCGTGCCAAAGTTGGCAAGCTGCCGACTTGTCCGACGACTATAGGGTCGTCCCCACGACCCCGGGAATAGATTGGCCCGACACCGTCATTTCCGACGACAATAGGGTCGTCCCCACGACCACGGGTCAAAGTTGGCCAGCCGCCGACATATCCGACGACTATAGGGTCGTCCACACGACCACGGGCCAAAGTTGGCCAGCCGCCGACTTGTCCGACGACTATAGGGTCGTCCCTACGATCCCGGGACTAGATTGGGCAGCCGCCGACTTGTACGACGACTATAGGGTCGTCCCCACGGCCACGGGCCAAAGTTGGCCAGCCGCCGACATGTCCGACGACTATAGATTCGTCCCCACAACCCCGGGCCAAAGATGGCCAGCCGCCGACTTGTCCGAAGACTATAGGCTCGTCCCCACGTCCCCGGGCCAAAGTTGGCATGCCGCCGAAATGTCCGACGACTATAGGGTCGTCCCCACGACCACGGGCCAATGTTGGCCAGCCGCTGACTTGTCCGACGACTATAGGCTCTTCCCCACGACCACGGGCCAGTGTTGGCCAGCCGCTGACTTGTCCGACGACTATAGGGTCGTCCCCACGACCACGGGCCAAAGTTGGCCAGCCGCCGACATATCCGACGACTATAGGGTCGTCCCCACGTACCACGGGCCAATGTTGGCTCGCCGCCGACTTGCCCGACGACTGTAGGGTCGTCCCCACGACTCCGTGCCAAAGTTGGCAAGCTGCCGACTTGTCCGACGACTATAGGGTCGTCCCCACGACCCCGGGAATAGATTGGCCCGACACCGTCATTTCCGACGACAATAGGGTCGTCCCCACGACCACGGGTCAAAGTTGGCCAGCCGCCGACATATCCGACGACTATAGGGTCGTCCACACGACCACGGGCCAAAGTTGGCCAGCCGCCGACTTGTCCGAAAACTATAGGCTCGTCCCCACGTCCCCGGGTCATATTTGGCCAGCCGCCGACATGTCCGACGACTATAGGGTCGTCCCCACGACCCCGGGACTAGGTTGGCTCGCCACCGTCATGTCAGACGACTATAGGGTCGTCCCCACGACCACGGGCCAAAGTTGGCCAGCCGCCGACTTGTCCGACGACTATAGGGTCGTCCCCACGACCACGGGCCAAAGTTGGCCAGCCGGCGACATGTCCGACGACTATAGGGTCGTCCCTACGACCCCGGGACTAGGTTGGCCCGCCGCAGACTTCTCCGACGACTATAGGGTCGTCCCCACGACCCCCGGACTAGGTTGGCTCGCCGCCGACTTGTCCGACGAGTATAGGGTCCTCCCTACGACCACGGGCCAAAGTTGGCCAGCCGCCGACATGTCCGACGACTATAGGGTCGTCCCCACGACCCGGGACTAGACTGGCCCACCACCGTCATGTCCGACGACTATAGGGTCGTCCCCACGACCCCGGGACTAGGTTGCCCCGCCGCCGACTTGTCCGACGACTATAGGGTCGTCCCCACGACCCCGGGCCAAAGTTGGCAAGCCGCCGACATGTCCGACGACTATAGGGTCGTCCCTACGACCCCGGGACTAGATTGGCCCGCCACCGTCATGTCCAACGACTATAGGGTCGTCCCCACGACCCCGGGCCAAAGTTGGCATGCCGCCGAAATGTCCAACGACTATAGGGTCGTCCCCACGACCCGGGACTAGACTGGCCCACCACCGTCATGTCCGACGACTATAGAGTCGTCCCCACGACCCCGGGCCAATGTTGGCCAATCGCCAACATATCCGACGACTATAGGGTCGTCCGTACGACCCCGGGAATAGATTGGCCCGCCACCGTCATGTCCAACGACTATTGGATCGTCCCCACGACCACGGGCCAAAGTTGGGCAGCCGCCGACATGTCCGACGACTATAGGGTCGCCCCCACGACCCCGGGGCTAGATTGGTCCGCCACCGTCATGTCCGACGACTATAGGGTCGTCCCCACGACCCCGGGCCGAAGTTGGCAAGCCGCCGAAATGTCCGACGACTGTAGGGTCGTCCCCACGACCCCGGGACTAGATTGGCCCGCCACCGTCATTTCCGACGACTATAGGGTCGTCCCCACGACCGCAGGCCAAAGTTGGCCAGCCGCCGACATATCCGACGACTGTAGGGTCGTCCCCACGACCACGGGCCAATGTTGGCCAGCCGCTGACTTGTCCGACGACTATAGGCTCTTCCCCACGACCACGGGCCAGTGTTGGCCAGCCGCTGACTTGTCCGACGACTATAGGGTCGTCCCCACGACCACGGGCCAAAGTTGGCCAGCCGCCGACATATCCGACGACTATAGGGTCGTCCCCACGTACCACGGGCCAATGTTGGCTCGCCGCCGACTTGCCCGACGACTGTAGGGTCGTCCCCACGACTCCGTGCCAAAGTTGGCAAGCTGCCGACTTGTCCGACGACTATAGGGTCGTCCCCACGACCCCGGGAATAGATTGGCCCGACACCGTCATTTCCGACGACAATAGGGTCGTCCCCACGACCACGGGTCAAAGTTGGCCAGCCGCCGACATATCCGACGACTATAGGGTCGTCCACACGACCACGGGCCAAAGTTGGCCCGCCGCCGACTTGTCCGAAAACTATAGGCTCGTCCCCACGTCCCCGGGTCATATTTGGCCAGCCGCCGACATGTCCGACGACTATAGGGTCGTCCCCACGACCCCGGGACTAGGTTGGCTCGCCACCGTCATGTCAGACGACTATAGGGTCGTCCCCACGACCACGGGCCAAAGTTGGCCAGCCGCCGACTTGTCCGACGACTATAGGGTCGTCCCCACGACCACGGGCCAAAGTTGGCCAGCCGGCGACATGTCCGACGACTATAGGGTCGTCCCTACGACCCCGGGACTAGGTTGGCCCGCCGCAGACTTCTCCGACGACTATAGGGTCGTCCCCACGACCCCCGGACTAGGTTGGCTCGCCGCCGACTTGTCCGACGAGTATAGGGTCCTCCCTACGACCACGGGCCAAAGTTGGCCAGCCGCCGACATGTCCGACGACTATAGGGTCGTCCCCACGACCCGGGACTAGACTGGCCCACCACCGTCATGTCCGACGACTATAGGGTCGTCCCTACGACCCCGGGACTAGGTTGGCCCGCCGCAGACTTCTCCGACGACTATAGGGTCGTCCCCACGACCCCCGGACTAGGTTGGCTCGCCGCCGACTTGTCCGACGAGTATAGGGTCCTCCCTACGACCACGGGCCAAAGTTGGCCAGCCGCCGACATGTCCGACGACTATAGGGTCGTCCCCACGACCCGGGACTAGACTGGCCCACCACCGTCATGTCCGACGACTATAGGGTCGTCCCCACGACCCCGGGACTAGGTTGCCCCGCCGCCGACTTGTCCGACGACTATAGGGTCGTCCCCACGACCCCGGGCCAAAATTGGCAAGCCGCCGACATGTCCGACGACTATAGGGTCGTTCCTACGACCCCGGGACTAGATTGGCCCGCCACCGTCATGTCCAACGACTATAGGGTCGTCCCCACAACCCCGGGACTAGGTTGACAAGCCGCCGAAATGTCCGACGCCTATAGGGTCGTCCCCACAACCCCGGGACTAGATTGGCCCGCCACCGTCATGTCCGACGATTATAGGGTCGTCCCCACGACCCCGGGACAAGGTTGGCCCGCCGCCGACTTGTCCGACGACTATAGGGTCGTACCCACGACCCCGGGACTAGGCTGACAAGCCGCCAACATGTCCGACGACTATAGAGTCGTCCCCACGACCCCGGGCCAATGTTGGCCAATCGCCAACATATCCGACGACTATAGGGTCGTCCGTACGACCCCGGGAATAGATTGGCCCGCCACCGTCATGTTCGACGACAATAGGGTCGTCCCCACGACCCCGGGTCTAGGTTGGCCAGCCGCCGACATATCCGACGACTATAGAGTCGTCCCCACGACACCGGGCCAAAGTTGGCCAGCCGCTGACATGTCCAACGACTATAGGGTCGTCCCCACGACCACGGGCCAAAGTTGGCCAGCCGTCGACATGTCCGACGACTATTGGATCGTCCCCACGACCACGGGCCAAAGTTGGCCAGCCGCCGACATGTCCGACGACTATAGGGTCGCCCCCACGACCCCGGGGCTAGATTGGTCCGCCACCGTCATGTCCGACGACTATAGGGTCGTCCCCACGACCCCGGGCCAAAGTTGGCAAGCCGCCGAAATGTCCGACGACTATAGGGTCGTCCCCACGACACCGGGCCAAAGTTGGCCAGCCGCTGACATGTCCAACGACTATAGGGTCGTCTCCACGACCACGGGCCAAAGTTGGCCAGCCGCCGACATGTCCGACGACTATAGGGTCGTCCCCACGACCTCGGGACTAGGTTGGCCAGCCGCCGACATGTCCGACGACTATAGGGTCGTCCCCACTACCCCGGGCCAATGTTGGCCAATCGCCGACATGTCCGACGACTATGGGGTCGTCCCTACGACCCCGGGACTAGATTGGCCCGCCACCGTCATGTCCAACGACTATAGGGTCGTCCCCACGACCCCGGGCCAAAGTTGGCATGCCGCCGAAATGTACGACGACTATAGGGTCGTCCCCACGACACCGGGCCAAAGTTGGCAAACCGCCGAAATGTCCGACGACTGTAGGGTCGTCCCTACGACCCCGGGACTAGATTGGCCCGCCACCGTCATGTCCAACGACTATAGGGTCGTCCCCACGACCCCGGGCCAAAGTTGGCATGCCGCCGAAATGTCCAACGACTATAGGGTCGTCCCTACGACCCCGGGACTAGGTTGGCCCGCCGCAGACTTCTCCGACGACTATAGGGTCGTCCCCACGACCCCCGGACTAGGTTGGCTCGCCGCCGACATGTCCGACGACTATAGGGTCGTTCCTACGACCCCGGGACTAGATTGGCCCGCCACCGTCATGTCCGACGACTATAGGGTCGTCCCCACGACCCCGGGACAAGGTTGGCCCGCCGCCGACTTGTCCGACGACTATAGGGTCGTACCCACGACCCCGGGACTAGGCTGACAATCCGTCAACATGTCCGACGACTATAGAGTCGTCCCCACGACCCCGGGCCAATGTTGGCCAATCGCCAACATATCCGACGACTATAGGATCGTCCGTACGACCCCGGGAATAGATTGGCCCGCCACCGTCATGTCCAACGACTATAGGGTCGTCTCCACGACCACGGGCCAAAGTTGGCCAGCCGCTGACATGTCCAAAGACTATAGGGTCGTCCCCACGACCCCGGGCCAAAGTTGGCAAGCCGCCGACATGTCCCACGACTATAGGGTCGTTCCTACGACCCCGGGACTAGATTGACCCGCCACCGTCATGTCCAACGACTATAGGGTCGTGCCCACAACCCCGGGACTAGGTTGACAAGCCGCCGAAATGTCCGACGACTATAGGGTCGTCCCCACGACCACGGGCCAAAGTTGGCCAGCCGCTGACATGTCCAACGACTATAGGGTCGTCTCCACGACCACGGGCCAAAGTTGGCCAGCCGCCGACATGTCCGACGACTATAGGGTCGTCCCCACGACCCCGGGACTAGATTGGTCCGCCACCGTCATGTCCGACGACTATAGGGTCGTCCCCACGACACCGGCCCAAAGTTGGCAAGCCGCCAAAATGTCCGACGACTGTAGGGTCGTCCCCACGACCCCGGGACTAGATTGGCCCGCCACCGTGAAGTCCGACGACTATAGGGTCGTCCCCACGACCTCGGGACTAGGTTGGCCAGCCGCCGACATGTCCGACGACTATAGGGTCGTCCCCACTACCCCGGGCCAATGTTGGCCAATCGCCGACATGTCCGACGACTATAGGGTCGTCCCTACGACCCCGGGACTAGATTGGCCCGCCACCGTCATGTCCAACGACTATAGGGTCGTCCCCACGACCCCGGGCCAAAGTTGGCATGCCGCCGAAATGTCCGACGACTATAGGGTCGTCCCCACAACCCCGGGACTAGATTGGCCCGCCACCGTCAAGTCCGACGACTATAGGATCGTCTCCACGACCACGGGCCAAAGTTGGCCAGCCGCTGACATGTCCAAAGACTATAGGGTCGTCCCCACGACCCCGGGCCAAAGTTGGCAAGCCGCCGACATGTCCCACGACTATAGGGTCGTTCCTACGACCCCGGGACTAGATTGACCCGCCACCGTCATGTCCAACGACTATAGGGTCGTCCCCACAACCCCGGGACTAGGTTGACAAGCCGCCGAAATGTCCGACGACTATAGGGTCGTCCCCACGACCACGGGCCAAAGTTGGCCAGCCGCTGACATGTCCAACGACTATAGGGTCGTCTCCACGACCACGGGCCAAAGTTGGCCAGCCGCCGACATGTCCGACGACTATAGGGTCGTCCCCACGACCCGGGGACTAGATTGGTCCGCCACCGTCATGTCCGACGACTATAGGGTCGTCCCCACGACACCGGCCCAAAGTTGGCAAGCCGCCGAAATGTCCGACGACTGTAGGGTCGTCCCCACGACCCCGGGACTAGATTGGCCCGCCACCGTGAAGTCCGACGACTATAGGGTCGTCCCCACGACCTCGGGACTAGGTTGGCCAGCCGCCGACATGTCCGACGACTATAGGGTCGTCCCCACGACCCCGGGCCAATGTTGGCCAATCGCCGACATGTCCGACGACTATAGGGTCGTCCCTACGACCCCGGGACTAGATTGGCCCGCCACCGTCATGTCCAACGACTATAGGGTCGTCCCCACGACCCCGGGCCAAAGTTGGCATGCCGCCGAAATGTCCGACGACTATAGGGTCGTCCCCACGACACCGGGCCAAAGTTGGCAAACCGCCGAAATGTCCGACGACTGTAGGGTCGTCCCCATGACCCCGGGACTAGATTGGCCCGCCACCGTCATTTCCGACGACTATAGGGTCGTCCCCACGACCACAGGCCAAAGTTGGCCAGCCGCCGACATATCCGACGACTGTAGGGTCGTCCCCACGACCACGGGCCAATGTTGGCCAGCCGCTGACTTGTCCGACGACTATAGGCTCTTCCCCACGACCACGGGCCAGTGTTGGCCAGCCGCTGACTTGTCCGACGACTATAGGGTCGTCCCCACGACCACGGGCCAAAGTTGGCCAGCCGCCGACATATCCGACGACTATAGGGTCGTTCCCACGTACCACGGGCCAATGTTGGCTCGCCGCCGACTTGCCCGACGACTGTAGGGTCGTCCCCACGACTCCGTGCCAAAGTTGGCAAGCTGCCGACTTGTCCGACGACTATAGGGTCGTCCCCACGACCCCGGGAATAGATTGGCCCGACACCGTCATTTCCGACGACAATAGGGTCGTCCCCACGACCACGGGTCAAAGTTGGCCAGCCGCCGACATATCCGACGACTATAGGGTCGTCCACACGACCACGGGCCAAAGTTGGCCAGCCGCCGACTTGTCCGAAAACTATAGGCTCGTCCCCACGTCCCCGGGTCATATTTGGCCAGCCGCCGACATGTCCGACGACTATAGGGTCGTCCCCACGACCCCGGGACTAGGTTGGCTCGCCACCGTCATGTCAGACGACTATAGGGTCGTCCCCACGACCACGGGCCAAAGTTGGCCAGCCGCCGACTTGTCCGACGACTATAGGGTCGTCCCCACGACCACGGGCCAAAGTTGGCCAGCCGGCGACATGTCCGACGACTATAGGGTCGTCCCTACGACCCCGGGACTAGGTTGGCCCGCCGCAGACTTCTCCGACGACTATAGGGTCGTCCCCACGACCCCCGGACTAGGTTGGCCCGCCGCAGACTTCTCCGACGACTATAGGGTCGTCCCCACGACCCCCGGACTAGGTTGGCTCGCCGCCGACTTGTCCGACGAGTATAGGGTCGTCCCCACGACCCCGGGCCAAAGTTGGCAAGCCGCCGAAATGTCCGACGACTGTAGGGTCGTCCCCACGACCCCGGGACTAGATTGGCCCGCCACCGTGAAGTCCGACGACTATAGGGTCGTCCCCACGACCCTGGGACTAGATTGGCCCGCCACCGTGAAGTCCGACGACTATAGGGTCGTCCCCACGACCTCGGGACTAGGTTGGCCAGCCGCCGACATGTCCGACGACTATTGGATCGTCCCCACGACCACGGGTCAAAGTTGGCCAGCCGCTGACATGTCCGACGACTATAGGGTCGCCCCCACGACCCCGGGGCTAGATTGGTCCGCCACCGTCATGTCCGACGACTATAGGGTCGTCCCCACGACCCCGGGCCAAAGTTGGCAAGCCGCCGAAATGTCCGACGACTGTAGGGTCGTCCCCACGACCCCGGGACTAGATTGGCCCGCCACCGTGAAGTCCGACGACTATAGGGTCGTCCCTACGACCCCGGGACTAGATTGGCCCGCCACCGTCATGTCCAACGACTATAGGGTCGTCCCCACGACCACGGGCCAAAGTTGGCCAGCCGTCGACATGTCCGACGACTATTGGATCGTCCCCACGACCACGGGCCAAAGTTGGCCAGCCGCCGACATGTCCGACGACTATAGGGTCGCCCCCACGACCCCGGGGCTAGATTGGTCCGCCACCGTCATCTCCGACGACTATAGGGTCGTCCCCACAAACCCGGGACTAGGTTGACAAGCCGCCGAAATGTCCGACGACTATAGGGTCGTCCCCACGACCACGGGCCAAAGTTGGCCAGCCGCTGACATGTCCAACGACTATAGGGTCGTCCCTACGACCCCGGGACTAGGTTGGCCCGCCGCAGACTTCTCCGACGACTATAGGGTCGTCCCCACGACCCCCGGACTAGGTTGGCTCGCCGCCGACTTGTCCGACGAGTATAGGGTCCTCCCTACGACCACGGGCCAAAGTTGGCCAGCCGCCGACATGTCCGACGACTATAGGGTCGTCCCCACGACCCGGGACTAGACTGGCCCACCACCGTCATGTCCGACGACTATAGGGTCGTCCCCACGACCCCGGGACTAGGTTGCCCCGCCGCCGACTTGTCCGACGACTATAGGGTCGTCCCCACGACCCCGGGCCAAAGTTGGCAAGCCGCCGACATGTCCGACGACTATAGGGTCGTCCCTACGACCCCGGGACTAGATTGGCCCGCCACCGTCATGTCCAACGACTATAGGGTCGTCCCCACGACCCCGGGCCAAAGTTGGCATGCCGCCGAAATGTCCAACGACTATAGGGTCGTCCCCACGACCCGGGACTAGACTGGCCCACCACCGTCATGTCCGACGACTATAGAGTCGTCCCCACGACCCCGGGCCAATGTTGGCCAATCGCCAACATATCCGACGACTATAGGGTCGTCCGTACGACCCCGGGAATAGATTGGCCCGCCACCGTCATGTCCAACGACTATTGGATCGTCCCCACGACCACGGGCCAAAGTTGGGCAGCCGCCGACATGTCCGACGACTATAGGGTCGCCCCCACGACCCCGGGGCTAGATTGGTCCGCCACCGTCATGTCCGACGACTATAGGGTCGTCCCCACGACCCCGGGCCGAAGTTGGCAAGCCGCCGAAATGTCCGACGACTGTAGGGTCGTCCCCACGACCCCGGGACTAGATTGGCCCGCCACCGTGAAGTCCGACGACTATAGGGTCGTTCCCACGACCCCGGGACTAGATTGGCCCGCCACCGTGAAGTCCGACGACTATAGGGTCGTCCCCACGACCTCGGGACTAGGTTGGCCAGCCGCCGACATGTCCGACGACTATAGGGTCGTCCCTACGAACCCGGGACTAGATTGGCCCGCCACCGTCATGTCCAACGACTATAGGGTCGTCCCCACGACCCCGGGCCAAAGTTGGCATGCCGCCGAAATGTCCAACGACTATAGGGTCGTCCCCACGACCCCGGGCCAAAGTTGGAAAGCCGCCGAAATGTCCGACGACTATAGGGTCGTCCCCACGGCCGCGAGCCAAGAATATCCAGCCGCCGTCTTGTCCGACGACTATAGGGTCGTCCCCACGACCCCGCGACTAGATTGGCCCGCCACCGTCATGTCCGACGACTATAGTGTCGTCCCCACGACCCCGGGACAAGGTTGGCCCGCCGCCGACTTGTCCGACGACTATAGGGTCGTACACACGACCCCGGGACTAGACTGACAAGCCGCCAACATGTCCGACGACTATAGGGTCGTCCCGACGACCCCGGGCCAATGTTGGCCAATCGCCAACATGTCCGACGACTATAGGGTCGTCCCTACGACCCCGGCACTAGATTGGCCGGCCACCGTCATGTCCAACGACTATAGGGTCGTCCCCACGACCCCGGGACTAGGTTGACAAGCCGCCAACATATCCGACGACTATACGGTCGTCCCCACGACCTCGGGACTAGGTCGGCCAGCCGCCGTCATGTCCGACGACTATAGGGTCGTCCCCACAACCCCGGGACTAGATTGGCCCGCCACCGTCAAGTCCGACGACTATAGGGTCGTTCCCACGACCCCGGGACAAGATTGGCCCGCCACCGTGAAGTCCGACGACTATAGGGTCGTCCCCACGACCTCGGGACTAGGTTGGCCAGCCGCCGACATGTCCGACGACTATAGGGTCGTCCCTACGACCCCGGGACTAGATTGGCCCGCCACCGTCATGCCCAACGACTATAGGGTCGTCCCCACGACCCCGGGCCAAAGTTGGCCAGCCGCTGACATGTCCAAAGACTATAGGGTCGTCCCCACGACCCCGGGCCAAAGTTGGCAAGCCGCCGACATGTCCCACGACTATAGGGTCGTTCCTACGACCCCGGGACTAGATTGAGCCGCCACCGTCATGTCCAACGACTATAGGGTCGTCCCCACAACCCCGGGACTAGGTTGACAAGCCGCCGAAATGTCCGACGACTATAGGGTCGTCCCCACGACCACGGGCCAAAGTTGGCCAGCCGCTGACATGTCCAACGACTATAGGGTCGTCTCCACGACCACGGGCCAAAGTTGGCCAGCCGCCGACATGTCCGACGACTATAGGGTCGTCCCCACGACCCCGGGACTAGATTGGTCCGCCACCGTCATGTCCGACGACTATAGGGTCGTCCCCACGACACCGGCCCAAAGTTGGCAAGCCGCCGAAATGTCCGACGACTGTAGGGTCGTCCCCACGACCCCGGGACTAGATTGGCCCGCCACCGTGAAGTCCGACGACTATAGGGTCGTTCCCACGACCCCGGGACAAGATTGGCCCGCCACCGTGAAGTCCGACGACTATAGGGTCGTCCCCACGACCTCGGGACTAGGTTGGCCAGCCGCCGACATGTCCGACGACTATAGGGTCGTCCCTACGACCCCGGGACTAGATTGGCCCGCCACCGTCATGCCCAACGACTATAGGGTCGTCCCCACGACCCCGGGCCAAAGTTGGCATGCCGCCGAAATGTCCAACGACTATAGGGTCGTCCCCACGACCCCGGGCCAAAGTTGGAAAGCCGCCGAAATGTCCGACGACTATAGGGTCGTCCCCACGACCGCGAGCCAAGAATATCCAGCCGCCGTCTTGTCCGACGACTATAGGGTCGTCCCCACGACCCCGCGACTAGATTGGCCCGCCACCGTCATGTCCGACGACTACAGTGTCGTCCCCACGACCCCGGGACAAGGTTGGCCCGCCGCCGACTTGTCCGACGACTATAGGGTCGTACCCACGACCCCGGGACTAGGCTGACAAGCCGCCAACATGTCCGACGACTATAGGGTCGTCCCGACGACCCCGGGCCAATGTTGGCCAATCGCCAACATGTCCGACGACTATAGGGTCGTCCCTACGACCCCGGCACTAGATTGGCCGGCCACCGTCATGTCCAACGACTATAGGGTCGTCCCCACGACCCCGGGACTAGGTTGACAAGCCGCCAACATATCCGACGACTATACGGTCGTCCCCACGACCTCGGGACTAGGTCGGCCAGCCGCCGTCATGTCCGACGACTATAGGGTCGTCCCCACGACCCCGGGCCAAAGTTGGCAAGCCGCCGAAATGTCCGACGACTATAGGGTCGTCCCCACAACCCCGGGACTAGATTGGCCCGCCACCGTCAAGTCCGACGACTATAGGATCGTCTCCACGACCACGGGCCAAAGTTGGCCAGCCGCTGACATGTCCAAAGACTATAGGGTCGTCCCCACGACCCCGGGCCAAAGTTGGCAAGCCGCCGACATGTCCGACGACTATAGGGTCGTTCCTACGACCCCGGGACTAGATTGACCCGCCACCGTCATGTCCAACGACTATAGGGTCGTCCCCACAACCCCGGGACTAGGTTGACAAGCCGCCGAAATGTCCGACGACTATAGAGTCGTCCCCACGACCACGGGCCACAGTTGGCCAGCCGCTGACATGTCCAACGACTATAGGGTCGTCCCCACGACCCCGGGACTAGATTGGCCCGCCACCGTCAAGTCCGACGACTATAGGGTCGTCCCCACGACCCCGGGCAAATTTGGCAAACCGCCGACATATCCGACGACTATAGGGTCGTCCCCACAACCCCGGGACTAGATTGGCCCGCCACCGTCAAGTCCGACGACTATAGGATCGTCTCCACGACCACGGCCCAAAGTTGGCCAGCCGCCG
Source organism: Andrena praecox (assembly GCA_963932275.1). Taxonomy (NCBI): domain Eukaryota; kingdom Metazoa; phylum Arthropoda; class Insecta; order Hymenoptera; family Andrenidae; genus Andrena; species Andrena praecox. Next base: position 3,994,070 of record CAWVQO010000356.1, on the reverse strand, counting down.
ACATGTCCAACGACTATTGGGTCGTCCCCACGACCACGGGCCAAAGTTAGCCAGCCGCCGACATGTCCGACGACTATAGGGTCGTCTTTACGACCACGAGCCAAAGCTGGCCAGCCGCCGAAATGTCCGACGACTATAGGGTCGTCCCTACGACCCCGGGACTAGATTGGCAAGCCGCCGAAATGTCCGACGACTGTAGGGTCGTCCCCACGACCCCGGGACTAGATTGGCCCGCCACCGTCAAATCCGACGACTATAGGGTCGTCCCCACGACCCGGGACTAGGTTGACCAGCCGGCAACATGTCCGACGACTATAGGGTCGTGCCCACGACCCCGGGCCAAAGTTGGCAAGCCGCCGACATGTTCGACGACTATAGGGTCCTCCCCACGACCCCTGGACTAGGTTGGCTCACCGCCGACTTGTCCGACGACAATAGCGTCGTCCCCACGACCCCGGGCCAAAGTTGGCCAGCCGCCGATTTGTCCGACGACTATAGGGTCGTGCCCACGACCCCGGGCCAAAGTTGGCAAGCCGCCGACATGTCCGACTACTATAGGGTCGTCCCCAGGACCTCGGGTCTAGATTGGCCCGCTACCGTCATGTCCGAAGACTATAGGGTCGTCCCCACGACCACGGGACTAGATTGGCCCGCCACCGCCATGTCCGACGACAATAGGGTCGTCCCCACGACCCCGGGTCCAGGCTGGCCAGCCGCCGACATTTCCGGCGACTATAGAGTCGTCCCCACGACACCAGGCCAAAGTTAGCCAGCCGCCGACATGTCCGACGACTATAGGGTCGTCCCCACGACCCCGGGACTAGATTGGCCCGCCACCGTCATGTCCAACGATTATAGGGTCGTCCCCACGACCCCGGGACTAGATTGGCCCGCCACCGTCATGTCCGACGATTATAGGGTCGTCCCCACGACCCCGGGACAAGCTTGGCCCGCCGCCGACTTGTCCGACGACAATAGGGTCGTCCCCACGACCCCGGGACTAGGTTGGCCAGCCGCCGACATATCCGACGACTATAGAGTCGTCCCCACGACTCCGGGCCAAAGTTGGACAGCCGCCGACATGTCCGACTACTATAGGGTCGTCCCCAGGACCTCGGGTCTAGATTGGCCCGCTACCGTCATGTCCGAAGACTATAGGGTCGTCCACACGACCACGGGACTAGATTGGCCCGCCACCGCCCTGTCCGACGACAATAGGGTCGTCCCCACGACCCCGGGACTAGGTTGGCCAGCCGCCGACATGTCCGACGACTATAGGGTCGTCCCGACGACCCCGGGCCAATGTTGGCCAATCGCCCACATGTCCGACGACTATAGGGTCGTCCCTACGACCCCGGGACTAGATTATCCCGCCACCGTCATGTCCAACAACTATAGGGTCGTCCCCACGACCACGGGCCAAAGTTGGCATGCCGCCGAAATGTCCGACGACTATAGGGTCGTCCCCACGACCCCGGGTCCAGGCTGGCCAGCCGCCGACATTTCCGACGACTATAGAGTCGTCCCCACGACACCGGGCCAAAGTTGGCCAGCCGCCGACATGTCCGACGACTATAGGGTCGTCCCCACGACCCCGGGACTAGATTGGCCCGCCACCGTCATGTCCGACGATTATAGGGTCGTCCCCACGACCGGAGACTAGATTGGCCCGCCACCGACATGTCCGACGACAATCGGATCGTCCCCACGACCACGCGCCAAAGTTGGCCAGCCGCCGACATGTCCGACGACTATTGGATCGTCCCCACGACCCCGGGACAAGCTTGGCCTGCCGCCGACTTGCCCGACGACTATAGGGTCGTCCCCACGACACCGGGACTAGATTGGCCCGCCACCGTCATGTCCGACGACAATAGGGTCGTCCCCACGACCCCGGGTCTAGGTTGGCCAGCCGCCGACATGTCCGACGACTATAGTGTCGTCCCCACGACTCCGGGCCAAAGTTGGACAGCCGCCGACATGTCCGACTACTATAGGGTCGTCCCCAGGACCTCGGGTCTAGATTGGCCCGCTACCGTCATGTCCGAAGACTATAGGGTCGTCCCCACGACCCCGGGACAAGCTTGGCCCGCCGCCGACTTGTCCGACGACAATAGGGTCGTCCCCACGACCCCGGGTCTAGGTTGGCCAGCCGCCGACATTTCCGACGACTATAGAGTCGTCCCCACGACACCGGGCCAAAGTTGGCCAGCCGCCGACATGTCCGACGTCTATAGGGTCGTCCCCACGACCCCGGGACTAGATTGGCCCGCCACCGTCATGTCCGACGACAATAGGGTCGTCCCCACGACCACGGGCCAAAGTTGGCCAGCCGCCGACATGTCCGACGACTATAGGGTCGTCCCATGGACCCCGGGACTAGATTGGCCCGCCACCGTCATGTCCGACAACTATAAGGTCGTCCCCACGACCCCCGGACTAGGTTGGCTCGCCGCCGACTTGTCCGACGACTATAGGGTCGTCCCCACGACCCCAGCACTATATTGGCCCGCCACCGTCATGTCCGATGACTATAGGGTCGTCCCCACGACCCCCGGACTAGGTTGGCTCGCCGCCGACTTGTCCGACGACTATAGGGTCGTCCCCACGACCCCTGGGCTAGGTTGGCTCGCCGCCGACTTGTCCGACGACTATAGGGTCGTCCCCACGACCCCTGGGCTAGGTTGGCTCGCCGCCGACCTGTCCGACGACTATAGGGTCGTCCCCACGACCACGGGCCAAAGTTGGCCAGCCGCCGACATGTCCGACGACTATAGGGTCGTCCCATGGACCCCGGGACTAGATTGGCCCGCCACCGTCATGTCCGACAACTATAAGGTCGTCCCCACGACCCCCGGACTAGGTTGGCTCGCCGCCGACTTGTCCGACGACTATAGGGTCGTCCCCACGACCCCAGCACTATATTGGCCCGCCACCGTCATGTCCGATGACTATAGGGTCGTCCCCACGACCCCCGGACTAGGTTGGCTCGCCGCCGACTTGTCCGACGACTATAGGGTCGTCCCCACGACCCCCGCACAAGGTTGGCTCGCCGCCGACTTGTCCGACGACTATTGTGTCGTCCCCACGACCCCCGGACTAGGTTGGCTGGCCGCCGACTTGTCCGACGACTATAGGGTCGTCCCCACGACCCCGGGCCAATATTGGCCAGCTGCCGGCTTGACCGACGACTATAGGGTCGACCCCACGACCCCGGGACTAGATTGGCCCGCCACCCTCATGTCCGACGACTATAAGGTCGTCCCCACGACCCCGGGCCAAAGTTGGCCAGCCGCCGACATGTCCGACGATTATAGTGTCGTCCAAACGACCGCGGGAATAGATTGGCCCGCCCCCGACAAGTCCGACGACTATAGGGTCGTCCCCACGACCTCGGGACTAGGTTGGCCAGCCGCCGACATGTCCGACGACTATAGGGTCGTCGCCACGACCCCGGGCCAATGTTGGCCAATCGCCGACATGTCCGACGACTATAGGGTCGTCCCCACGATCCCGGGACTAGATTGGCCCGCCACCGCCATGTCCGACGACAATAGGGTCGTCCCCACGATCCCGGGACTAGATTGGCCCGCCACCGCCATGTCCGACGATTATAGGGTTGTCCCCACGACCACGAGCCAACTTTGGCCAGCCGCCGACATATCCGACGACTAAAGGGTCGTCCCCACGACCACGGGCCAAAGTTTGCCAGCCGCCGACTTGTCCGACGACTATAGGGTCGTCCCCACGACCCCGGGTCAAAGTTGGCCAGCCACCGACATGTCCGACGACTATAGGGTCGTCCCCACGACCCCCGCACAAGGTTGGCTCGCCGCCGACTTGTCCGACGACTATTGTGTCGTCCCCACGACCCCCGGACTAGGTTGGCTCGCCGCCGACTTGTCCGACGACTGTTGCGGTACGCGGGAAAGGAGTGAATAAGAAACGTTTCGATTACGATCACACGAGGCGTCGTGCCCGTCTGTCCGTGCTCCCCTGCCCGAACCGATCTCGCCCCTCCCCGTCGGTCCGCCAGATCGCGCTCCGGACGCACGCACACAACATCCTCTTTTCTTTATTGACTAATTAATGCGTTACAATGTCGCCGTAAAAGGCTGGTGGCCCGCAATTTCTTCTGGGCCTATTCTCCTGGTGTTCGTTAACCTCTACCGGGATATGAGCATCACCATTATTGTGGTTGTCATTGACTGCCTCGTCGCTTCGTACAGGAGCATTTTCGTCGCGTACATCAATATCTACCGGCGCTATATCATCTTGTATTACCAGATCATCGCGTTTATGTGGCGCGTGCACAAGATGCCATCTATTTCTCTTAATCAAACTCCCTCTCTCCGTCCGAATCAGATAGGAATTTGGAGTGTTTAGTCGTTTTACAATTCTACCATACACGCGAAGATCGATTATCCAACACGTATCATTCCTATCTAATTCTGACAGATTTCCAGTGCGGTGGCGCTTATTGTAATATATAGACTGTTTATCTTTCCTTTTTTCTTCTACCTTAATTACCTCTTTGTGGTGTTTGAATGATCCTAAGCTATCTGGCCACATTGGAAGAATGGAACGGATTTTTCTCGAAAACATAAGTTCAGATGGACTGTACCCATTCTCCAATGGAGTCGTTCTATATGCTAGAAGCCCTTCGTTCAGGTCTTCGCATTTTTTGATGATATTTTTTATTATCTTTACCGCCGCTTCCGCTGCCCCATTACTTTGTTGATATTTCGGCGAACTTGTCACGTGGGAAAAATCGTATCTCCGGGCAAACTGTTTGAATCCCGACTCAAACTGCGTACCACAGTCTGATCGCACAATTTCCGGAATGCCGAAACGAGCGAAGCTTTCTTGACACTTTTTAATGACTTCTTTTTGAGTTAAACAACTTAGCTCATATACTTCAATATATCTACTATAGTAGTCAGTAATTATAAGATACCATTTTTCCCATTTGAACAAGTCTAGGCCTATCTTCTGCCACGGTCTGCAGGGGAATTCCTCCCGGAGGAATGGCTCTTTGTGGTTTGCTCTGTGCTCGATACACTTCGGACAAAATTCAACAACATTCTTCAACTGTGAGCTCAACCCGATCCACCAAACCGATTGCCGCGCGCGTGCTCTGCATTTGTTAAGGCCGAGATGGCCGCTGTGAATTTTATTAAGCACTTCTAACTGTAAAGATGACGGGATAATTAATCGGGTTTTATACAGTAGGTACTCGCTGGCATACGATATATAATCTTTGGAGGCAAAATAAGGCAATAGACCTTCATCCAAATTACTTTTCTTTGGCCATCCATTTTGAGAATATCTAATCAACGTATTACAAATATAGTCTTGTTGTTGTTCGTCTTTTATTCTATCCAGCATTGTGCTCGTAGCTGGCAACCCGGCCACTACGTATCTAACGTAACTATAAATTTCTTTTGGAAGATCGTCATCAAACCCCGTTTTATTGTTGGAAGGTAGTCTAGATAGCCCGTCAGCCAGGATCAGCTGTTTGCCAGGTACGAACTCAACGCTATAATTGTATCTCATGAGACGCATTCTTATTCTTTGTAATCTCGGCGTAAGATCGTCGAGCGGTTTTGTTTGCAAAATTTGGATTAACGGTTTATGATCCGTTTCCAACTTAATATCTATACCAATTATAAATTCTTTAAAATGTTCGCATGCGAAGGCAAGCGCTAAAGCTTCCTTTTCGATTTGACTGTACCTTTTTTCGCAATCGGTAAGGGTTTTAGACGTGTAGGCTACCACTTCCCGTACCTTTTCCTCACTCTCTTGTAGTAAAGCTGCCCCTAACCCGTATCCCGATGCATCCGCCTGAACAATAATTGTTTTCCTGTAGTCGTAATGAGCTAGAATAGGTGCGTTCGTAATTAGTCTTTTAATTTCTTGGAAAGCTCGTTCTTGCACGTCAGTCCACACAAACTGTGTGTCTCCCTTTAGCAGTGAGTTAAGGGGCTCTAGTACATCTGATTTGTTCGGAATAAATTTACCCACATAGTTAACTATCCCCAAAAACTGCATAAGTGAACTCTTGTCCTTAGGAGACTCACATTCCGCGATAGCTGACGCGCGTTTTTCGTTCATTTTGATGCCTTTTTCGGATATCACGTGCCCTAGAAACTCTATCTCTGTAACACATATTCTACATTTTTCCTTATTCAATGTTAAACCCGCTTTCTCTAGTCTATCAAATACTGTTGTCAACAGTGCTTCGTGTTCTTCTCGAGATTTCGTGTGAATCAATACATCGTCGATGTGAACGATTACCTTTTCTAAATCCTTAAATATCTCCGCGAACCAAGCCGAGAAATAATCTGGAGCGCAGTTGATTCCGAACGGTAAGCGTGTAAACATAAAACGTCCGAACGGGGTGATAAAAGTGGTTAATTTTTTACTATCGGGATCGAGTTTTATTTGATAGAATCCTTTTTTTGCATCCAACTTCGTGAAGTATTTACTACCTTTGAGGCTAGCTAAAGCGACATCTACCTTCGTGACCGGAAAGTTTGCGCGTTTCACGCTTTTGTTTAACTTAGTATAGTCGCCGCATACCCGAACTTCCTCTCCATCTTTCTTAGGAATAACTACAATAGGGCTACACCAGTCTGTCGGAAAATCAACCGATACTATGATTCCACTAGCCTCTAAGCGAGTCAATTCTTCTTTGAGTTTATCGTTATGAGCGACGGCGACTGCTCTTGGCACCGATTGAAAATGGGGGATTGCGTCCCTCTTTACTTGAATATTTAACGGTCGATCGAATTGACCAATTCCCTCAAACACTTTCGGATAACGTTGAGCAAATTCGTGGACCCTTTCTCCATTACTTTGATTCAAATTGTTTACTATTTTAATCAAATCAAATGCTTTTATTTCTGGTTTACCTAAGAGACAGCGCTTCAAATTTTCTATCACGTATAAACGCGCCCTGGACGTTTTACGTTTATTATATAAATGAACTTCGACATACCCCAGCACCGAAAGCTTTTTTCCATCCGGCCCGACAATAATTTTACCGCTTCGCTTGATGTTATTCCTAAAGGTTCGCGGCAAATCGTCCCGAGAAACGCACGTTACATCCGCGCCAGAATCGACAACAAACGTCAGCTCTTTCGTGAACTCTCGTGCGCGTAATGTAAACACAAAGTCGTCGTCTTCTTGGCCTTCACTGACCGCTCCTAGGAAGGCTGCTGCTTCGTCTCCTGCCTCTTCTCCCTCTTCTTCTACTCGGTTTACCTTGTAGCCTGATTTGGTTCTACACGTGCGTTCCCAATGGCCGATGTTTCCACACTTTCGACATCTTGAACTCGAAGCGGGGCATTTTTGTGTTGTCGCGTGTTTAGCGAAACCGCATCTGCTACATGTGTTTTGTTCTCTTCCTTTTTCCCCTATGCTATTTTGCTTCCGTCTATTCTCAGCTATTCTATTTACTTCCGCATATTGCGTCATCTCTTCCCTGATTTTCTTTCCTTCGATCGCCTGCACTTCGGATTGACGTGCTACCTCGAGTGCTTTACTCACGGTCAAATCCGACATCAGCTGTAATCGCTCGGAGGTTCGCGCGTTGCGGATCCCAATCACTATACGGTCCCGAATGAGCTCGTCCTTCAGGTTGCCAAAGTCACATGTCTCCGCTAACGTGTACAAACTGGTCACGAACGAATCCACGGTTTCTTCGAGTTGCTGTGATCTTAAGTTAAACTTATATCTTTCAAAAACGACGTTCTTTTTTGGTGCAAAATAGCTTGTGAACTTTTCTTTCACCGCCTCGTAAGTAGTCGTAGCATTGATGGTCGGCATTACCTGTGACAGGATCTCTTCTGCTTTTTCTCCCATCATATAGCACAGCATATCGATCCGTTCTTTTTCGCTTTTCTTGTCGGCCTGCGACACTGATAAATATCTTTCGAATCGTTTCAGCCATGCCGTCCACAATTCTGGCTTGGAAAAGTCGAATTCCTTTGGCGAGTTAATCGGCACTACGCCTGCTGGTTTTCTCTCATCTCCCCCCGGCATCATTACTTTCACTTTCTTTCTTTATTTATCGCTGTTTCACACTTAGCACCATGTTGCGGTACGCGGGAAAGGAGTGAATAAGAAACGTTTCGATTACGATCACACGAGGCGTCGTGCCCGTCTGTCCGTGCTCCCCTGCCCGAACCGATCTCGCCCCTCCCCGTCGGTCCGCCAGATCGCGCTCCGGACGCACGCACACAACACTATAGGGTCGTCCCCACGACCCCGGGCCAATATTGGCCAGCTGCCGGCTTGACCGACGACTATAGGGTCGACCCCACGACCCCGGGACTAGATTGGCCCGCCACCGTCATGTCCGACGACTATAAGGTCGTCCCCACGACCCCGGGCCAAAGTTGGCCAGCCGCCGACATGTCCGACGATTATAGTGTCGTCCAAACGACCCCGGGTATAGATTGGCCCGCCCCCGACAAGTCCGACGACTATAGGGTCGTCCCCACGACCTCGGGACTAGGTTGGCCAGCCGCCGACATGTCCGACGACTATAGGGTCGTCGCCACGACCCCGGGCCAATGTTGGCCAATCGCCGACATGTCCGACGACTATAGGGTCGTCCCCACGATCCCGGGACTAGATTGGCCCGCCACCGCCATGTCCGACGACAATAGGGTCGTCCCCACGATCCCGGGACTAGATTGGCCCGCCACCGCCATGTCCGACGATTATAGGGTTGTCCCCACGACCACGGGCCAACTTTGGCCAGCCGCCGACATATCCGACGACTAAAGGGTCGTCCCCACGACCACGGGCCAAAGTTTGCCAGCCGCCGACTTGTCCGACGACTATAGGGTCGTCCCCACGACCCCGGGTCAAAGTTGGCCAGCCACCGACATGTCCGACGACTATAGGGTCGTCCCCACGACCCCCGCACAAGGTTGGCTCGCCGCCGACTTGTCCGACGACTATTGTGTCGTCCCCACGACCCCCGGACTAGGTTGGCTCGCCGCCGACTTGTCCGACGACTATAGGGTCGTCCCCACGACCCCGGGCCAATATTGGCCAGCTGCCGGCTTGACCGACGACTATAGGGTCGACCCCACGACCCCGGGACTAGATTGGCCCGCCACCGTCATGTCCGACGACTATAAGGTCGTCCCCACGACCCCGGGCCAAAGTTGGCCAGCCGCCGACATGTCCGACGATTATAGTGTCGTCCAAACGACCCCGGGTATAGATTGGCCCGCCCCCGACAAGTCCGACGACTATAGGGTCGTCCCCACGACCTCGGGACTAGGTTGGCCAGCCGCCGACATGTCCGACGACTATAGGGTCGTCGCCACGACCCCGGGCCAATGTTGGCCAATCGCCGACATGTCCGACGACTATAGGGTCGTCCCTACGACCCCGGACTAGGTTGGCCAGCCGCCGACTTGTCCGACGACTATAGGGTCGTCCCCACGACCCCGGGTCAAAGTTGGCCAGCCACCGACATGTCCGACGACTATATGGTCGTCCCCACGACCCCCGCACAAGGTTGGCTCGCCGCCGACTTGTCCGACGACTATTGTGTCGTCCCCACGACCCCCGGACTAGGTTGGCTGGCCGCCGACTTGTCCGACGACTATACGGTCGTACCCACGACCCCGGGACTAGATTGGCCCGCCACCGTCAAGTCCGACGACTATACGGTCGTCCCCACGACCCCGGGACTAGATTGGCCCGCCGCCGACTTGTCCGACGACTATAGGGTCGTCCCCACGACCCCGGGTCAAAGTTGGCCAGCCACCGACATGTCCGACGACTATATGGTCGTCCCCACGACCCCCGCACAAGGTTGGCTCGCCGCCGACTTGTCCGACGACTATTGTGTCGTCCCCACGACCCCCGGACTAGGTTGGCTGGCCGCCGACTTGTCCGACGACTATAGGGTCGTCCCCACGACCCCGGGCCAATATTGGCCAGCTGCCGGCTTGACCAACGACTATAGGGTCGACCCCACGACCCCGGGACTAGATTGGCCCGCCACCCTCATGTCCGACGACTATAAGGTCGTCCCCACGACCCCGGGCCACAGTTGGCCAGCGGCCGACATGTCCGACGATTATAGTGTCGTCCAAACGACCCCGGGAATAGATTGGCCCGCCCCCGACAAGTCCGACGACTATAGGGTCGTCCCCACGACCCCGGGCCAAAGTTGGCAAGCCGCCGACATGTCCGATGACTATAGGGTCGTCCCCACGACCCCGGGACTAGGTTGGCCCACCGCCGACTTGTCCGACGACAATAGGGTCGTCCCCACGACCCCGGGTCTAGGTTGGCCAGCTGCCGACATGTCCGACGACTATAGAGTCGTCCCCATGACCAGGGGCCAAAGTTGGCCTGCCGCCGAAATGTCCGACAACTATACAGTCGTCCCCACGACACCAGGCCAAAGTTGGCCAGCCGCCAACATGTCCGACGACTATAGGGTCGTCCCTACGACCCCGGGACTAGATTGGCCCGCCGCCGACTTGTCCGACGACTATAGGGTCGTCCCCACGACCCCTGGGCTAGGTTGGCTCGCCGCCGACTTGTCCGACGACTATAGGGTCGTCCCCACGACCACGGGCCAAAGTTGGCCAGCCGCCGACATGTCCGACGACTATAGGGTCGTCCCATGGACCCCGGGACTAGATTGGCCCGCCACCGTCATGTCCGACGACTATAAGGTCGTCCCCACGACCCCCGGACTAGGTTGGCTCGCCGCCGACTTGTCCGACGACTATAGGGTCGTCCCCACGACCCCAGCACTATATTGGCCCGCCACCGTCATGTCCGACGACTATAGGGTCGTTCCCACGGCCCCGGGCCAAAGTTGGCCCGCCGCCGACTTGTCCGACGACTATAGGGTCGTCCCCACGACCCCTGGGCTAGGTTGGCTCGCCGCCGACTTGTCCGACGACTATAGGGTCGTCCCCACGACCCCTGGGCTAGGTTGGCTCGCCGCCGACTTGTCCGACGACTATAGGGTCGTCCCCACGACCACGGGCCAAAGTTGGCCAGCCGCCGACATGTCCGACGACTATAGGGTCGTCCCATGGACCCCGGGACTAGATTGGCCCGCCACCGTCATGTCCGACAACTATAAGGTCGTCCCCACGACCCCCGGACTAGGTTGGCTCGCCGCCGACTTGTCCGACGACTATAGGGTCGTCCCCACGACCCCAGCACTATATTGGCCCGCCACCGTCATGTCCGATGACTATAGGGTCGTCCCCACGACCCCCGGACTAGGTTGGCTCGCCGCCGACTTGTCCGACGACTATAGGGTCGGCCCCACGACCCCAGCACTATATTGGCCCGCCACCGTCATGTCCGACGACTATAGGGTCGTTCCCACGGCCCCGGGCCAAAGTTGGCCAGCCGCCGACTTGTCCGACGACTATACGGTCGTACCCACGACCCCGGGACTAGATTGGTCCGCCACCGTCAAGTCCGACGACTATACGGTCGTCCCCACGACCCCGGGACTAGATTGGCCCGCCGCCGACTTGTCCGACGACTATAGGATCGTCCCCACGACCCCGGGTCAAAGTTGGCCAGCCACCGACATGTCCGACGACTATAGGGTCGTCCCCACGACCCCCGCACAAGGTTGGCTCGCCGCCGACTTGTCCGACGACTATTGTGTCGTCCCCACGACCCCCGGACTAGGTTGGCTGGCCGCCGACTTGTCCGACGACTATAGGGTCGTCCCCACGACCCCGGGCCAATATTGGCCAGCTGCCGGCTTGACCGACGACTATAGGGTCGACCCCACGACCCCGGGACTAGATTGGCCCGCCACCCTCATGTCCGACGACTATAAGGTCGTCCCCACGACCCCGGGCCAAAGTTGGCCAGCCGCCGACATGTCCGACGATTATAGTGTCGTCCAAACGACCCCGGGAATAGATTGGCCCGCCCCCGACAAGTCCGACGACTATAGGGTCGTCCCCACGACCTCGGGACTAGGTTGGCCAGCCGCCGACATGTCCGACGACTATAGGGTCGTCGCCACGACCCCGGGCCAATGTTGGCCAATCGCCGACATGTCCGACGACTATAGGGTCGTCCCCGCGATCCCGGGACTAGATTGGCCCGCCACCGCCATGTCCGACGACAATAGGGTCGTCCCCACGATCCCGGGACTAGATTGGCCCGCCACCGCCATGTCCGACGATTATAGGGTTGTCCCCACGACCACGGGCCAACTTTGGCCAGCCGCCGACATATCCGACGACTAAAGGGTCGTCCCCACGACCACGGGCCAAAGTTTGCCAGCCGCCGACTTGTCCGACGACTATAGGGTCGTCCCCACGACCCCGGGTCAAAGTTGGCCAGCCACCGACATGTCCGACGACTATAGGGTCGTCCCCACGACCCCCGCACAAGGTTGGCTCGCCGCCGACTTGTCCGACGACTATTGTGTCGTCCCCACGACCCCCGGACTAGGTTGGTTCGCCGCCGACTTGTCCGACGACTATAGGGTCGTCCCCACGACCCCGGGCCAATATTGGCCAGCTGCCGGCTTGACCGACGACTATAGGGTCGACCCCACGACCCCGGGACTAGATTGGCCCGCCACCGTCATGTCCGACGACTATAAGGTCGTCCCCACGACCCCGGGCCAAAGTTGGCCAGCCGCCGACATGTCCGACGATTATAGTGTCGTCCAAACGACCCCGGGTATAGATTGGCCCGCCCCCGACAAGTCCGACGACTATAGGGTCGTCCCCACGACCTCGGGACTAGGTTGGCCAGCCGCCGACATGTCCGACGACTATAGGGTCGTCGCCACGACCCCGGGCCAATGTTGGCGAATCGCCGACATGTCCGACGACTATAGGGTCGTCCCTACGACCCCGGACTAGGTTGGCCAGCCGCCGACATGTCCGACGACTATAGGGTCGTCCCCACGACCCCGGGCCAAAGTTGGCAAGCCGCCGACATGTCCGATGACTATAGGGTCGTCCCCACGACCCCGGGACTAGGTTGGCCCACCGCCGACTTGTCCGACGACAATAGGGTCGTCCCCACGACCCCGGGTCTAGGTTGGCCAGCTGCCGACATGTCCGACGACTATAGAGTCGTCCCCATGACCAGGGGCCAAAGTTGGCCTGCCGCCGAAATGTCCGACAACTATACAGTCGTCCCCACGACACCAGGCCAAAGTTGGCCAGCCGCCAACATGTCCGACGACTATAGGGTCGTCCATACGACCCCGGGACTAGATTGGCCCGCCGCCGACTTGTCCGACGACTATAGGGTCGTCCCCACGACCCCTGGGCTAGGTTGGCTCGCCGCCGACTTGTCCGACGACTATAGGGTCGTCCCCACGACCACGGGCCAAAGTTGGCCAGCCGCCGACATGTCCGACGACTATAGGGTCGTCCCATGGACCCCGGGACTAGATTGGCCCGCCACCGTCATGTCCGACGACTATAAGGTCGTCCCCACGACCCCCGGACTAGGTTGGCTCGCCGCCGACTTGTCCGACGACTATAGGGTCGTCCCCACGACCCCAGCACTATATTGGCCCGCCACCGTCATGTCCGACGACTATAGGGTCGTTCCCACGGCCCCGGGCCAAGGTTGGCCCGCCGCCGACTTGTCCGACGACTATAGGGTCGTCCCCACGACCCCTGGGCTAGGTTGGCTCGCCGCCGACTTGTCCGACGACTATAGGGTCGTCCCCACGACCCCTGGGCTAGGTTGGCTCGCCGCCGACTTGTCCGACGACTATAGGGTCGTCCCCACGACCACGGGCCAAAGTTGGCCAGCCGCCGACATGTCCGACGACTATAGGGTCGTCCCCACGACCCCAGCACTATATTGACCCGCCACCGTCATGTCCGACGACTATAGGGTCGTTCCCACGGCCCCGGGCCAAAGTTGGCCAGCCGCCGACTTGTCCGACGACTATACGGTCGTACCCACGACCCCGGGACTAGATTGGCTCGCCACCGTCAAGTCCGACGACTATACGGTCGTCCCCACGACCCCGGGACTAGATTGGCCCGCCACCGTCATGTCCGACGACTTCGGGGTCGTCCCCACGACCACGGGCCAAAGTTGGCCAGCCGCCGACATGTCCGACGACTGTAGGATCGTCCCCACGAACCCGGGACTAGATTGGCCCGCCACCGTCCAGTCCGATGACCTCGGGACTAGGTTGGCCAGCCGCCGACATGTCCGACGACTATAGGGTCGCCCCACGACCTCGGGACTAGGTTGGCCAGACGCCGACATGTCCGACGACTATTGGGTAGTCCCCACGACCATGGGCTAAAGTTGGCCAATCGCCGACATGTCCGACGACTATAGGGTCGTACCGACGACCCCGGGACTCGATTGCCCCGGCACCGTCATGTCCAACGACTATCGGATCGTCCCCACGACCACGGGCCAAAGTTGGCCAGCCGCCGACATGTCCGACGGCTATAGGGTCGTCCCCACGACCACGGGCTAAAGTTGGCCAATCCCCGACATGTCCGACGACTATAGGGTCGTACCTACGACCCCGGGACTCGATTGCCCCGGCACCGTCATGTCCAACGACTATCAGATCGTCCCCACGACCACGGGCCCAAGTTGGCCAGCCGCCGACATGTCCGACGACTATTGGGTCGTCCCCACGACCACGGGCCAAAGTTGGCCAGCCGCCGACATGTCCGACGACTATAGGGTCGTCCCCACGACACCGGGCCAATAATGGCCAATCGCCGACATGTCCGACGACTATAGGGTCGTACCTACGACCCCGGGACTTGATTGGCCCGGCACCGTCATGTCCAACGACTATCGGTTCGTCCCTACGACCACGGGCCAAAGTTGGCCAGCCGCCGACAGGTCCGACGACTATTTGGTCGTCCCCACGACCCTGGGACTAGATTGGCTAGCCACCGTCACGTCCGACGACTATCGGATCGTCCCCACGACCACGAGCCAAAGTTGGCCAGCCGCCGACATGTCCAACGACTATTGGGTCGCCCCACGACCACGGGCCAAAGTTGGCCAGCCGCCGACATGGACGATGACTATATGGTCGTCCCAACGACCCCGGGTCTAGGTTGGCCAGCCGCCGACATGTTCGACGACTATAGAGGCGTCCCTACGACACCGGTCAGCCGCTGACATGCCCAACGACTATAGGGTCGTCCCCACGACCACGGGCCAAAGTTGGCCAGCCGCCGACATGTCCGACGACAATAGGGTCGTCCCCACGACCCCGGGTCTAGGTTGGCCAGCCGCCGACATGTCCGACGACTATAGAGTCGTCCCCACGACACCGGGCCAAAGTTGGCCAGCCGCCGATATGTCCGACGACTATTGGGTCGTCCCCACGACCCCGGGTCTAGGTTGGCCAGCCGCCGACATGTCCGACGACTATTGAGTCGTCCCCACGACACCGGGCCAAAGTTGGCCAGCCGCCGACATGTCCGACGACTATAGAGTCGTCCCCACGACACCGGGCCAAAGTTGGCCAGCCGCCAACATGTCCGACGACTATTGGGTCGTCCCCACGACACCGGGCCAAAGTTGGCCAGCCGCTGACATGTCCAACGACTACAGGGTCGTCCCCACAACCACGGGCCAAAGTTGACCAGCCGCCGACATGTCCGACGACTATTGGATCGTCCCCACGACCCCGGGCCAAAGTTGGCAAGCCGCCGACATATCCGACGACTATAGGGTCGTCCCCACGACCCCTGGGCTAGGTTGGATCGCCGCCGACTTGTCCGACGACTATAGGGTCGTCCCCACGACCCCTGGGCTAGGTTGGCTCGCCGCCGACTTGTCCGACGACTATAGGGTCGTCCCCACGACCACGGGCCAAAGTTGGCCAGCCGCCGACATGTCCGACGACTATAGGGTCGTCCCCACGACCCCAGCACTATATTGACCCGCCACCGTCATGTCCGACGACTATAGGGTCGTTCCCACGGCCCCGGGCCAAAGTTGGCCAGCCGCCGACTTGTCCGACGACTATACGGTCGTACCCACGACCCCGGGACTAGATTGGCTCGCCACCGTCAAGTCCGACGACTATACGGTCGTCCCCACGACCCCGGGACTACATTGGCCCGCCACCGTCATGTCCGACGACTTCGGGGTCGTCCCCACGACCACGGGCCAAAGTTGGCCAGCCGCCGACATGTCCGACGACTGTAGGATCGTCCCCACGAACCCGGGACTAGATTGGCCCGCCACCGTCCAGTCCGATGACCTCGGGACTAGGTTGGCCAGCCGCCGACATGTCCGACGACTATAGGGTCGCCCCACGACCTCGGGCCAAAGTTGGCCAGACTCCGACATGTCCGACGACTATTGGGTAGTCCCCACGACCATGGGCTAATGTAAGCCAATCGCCGACATGTCCGACGACTATAGGGTCGTACCGACGACCCCGGGACTCGATTGCCCCGGCACCGTCATGTCCAACGACTATCGGATCGTCCCCACGACCACGGGCCAAAGTTGGCCAGCCGCCGACATGTCCGACGGCTATAGGGTCGTCCCCACGACCACGGGCTAAAGTTGGCCAATCCCCGACATGTCCGACGACTATAGGGTCGTACCTACGACCCCGGGACTCGATTGCCCCGGCACCGTCATGTCCAACGACTATCAGATCGTCCCTACGACCACGGGCCCAAGTTGGCCAGCCGCCGACATGTCCGACGACTATTGGGTCGTCCCCACGACCACGGGCCAAAGTTGGCCAGCCGCCGACATGTCCGACGACTATAGGGTCGTCCCCACGACCCCGGGCCAATAATGGCCAATCGCCGACATGTCCGACGACTATAGGGTCGTACCTACGACCCCGGGACTTGATTGGCCCGGCACCGTCATGTCCAACGACTATCGGTTCGTCCCTACGACCACGGGCCAAAGTTGGCCAGCCGCCGACAGGTCCGACGACTATTTGGTCGTCCCCACGACCCTGGGACTAGATTGGCTAGCCACCGTCACGTCCGACGACTATCGGATCGTCCCCACGACCACGAGCCAAAGTTGGCCAGCCGCCGACATGTCCAACGACTATTGGGTCGCCCCACGACCACGGGCCAAAGTTGGCCAGCCGCCGACATGGACGATGACTATATGGTCGTCCCAACGACCCCGGGTCTAGGTTGGCCAGCCGCCGACATGTTCGACGACTATAGAGGCGTCCCTACGACACCGGTCAGCCGCTGACATGCCCAACGACTATAGGGTCGTCCCCACGACCACGGGCCAAAGTTGGCCAGCCGCCGACATGTCCGACGACAATAGGGTCGTCCCCACGACCCCGGGTCTAGGTTGGCCAGCCGCCGACATGTCCGACGACTATAGAGTCGTCCCCACGACACCGGGCCAAAGTTGGCCAGCCGCCGATATGTCCGACGACTATTGGGTCGTCCCCACGACCCCGGGTCTAGGTTGGCCAGCCGCCGACATGTCCGACGACTATTGAGTCGTCCCCACGACACCGGGCCAAAGTTGGCCAGCCGCCGACATGTCCGACGACTATAGAGTCGTCCCCACGACACCGGGCCAAAGTTGGCCAGCCGCCAACATGTCCGACGACTATTGGGTCGTCCCCACGACACCGGGCCAAAGTTGGCCAGCCGCTGACATGTCCAACGACTACAGGGTCGTCCCCACAACCACGGGCCAAAGTTGACCAGCCGCCGACATGTCCGACGACTATTGGATCGTCCCCACGACCCCGGGCCAAAGTTGGCAAGCCGCCGACATATCCGACGACTATAGGGTCGTCCCCACGACCTCGGGACTAGGTTGGCCACCCGCCGACATGTCCGACGACTATAGGGTCGTGCCCACGACCCCGGGTCTAGGTTGGCCAGCCGCCGACATGTCCGACGACTATAGAGGCGTCCCCACGACACCGGTCAGCCGCTGACATGCCCAACGACTATAGGGTCGTCCCCACGACCACGGGCCAAAGTTGGCCAGCCGCCGACATGTCCGACGACAATAGGGTCGTCCCCACGACCCCGGGTCTAGGTTGGCCAGCCGCCGACATGTCCGACGACTATAGAGTCGTCCCCACGACACCGGGCCAAAGTTGACCAGCCGCCGACATGTCCGACGACTATTGGATCGTCCCCACGACCCCGGGCCAAAGTTGGCAAGCCGCCGACATATCCGACGACTATAGGGTCGTCCCCACGACCTCGGGACTAGGTTGGCCACCCGCCGACATGTCCGACGACTATAGGGTCGTGCCCACGACCCCGGGTCTAGGTTGGCTCGCCACCGTCAAGTCCGACGACTATACGGTCGTCCCCACGACCCCGGGACTAGATTGGCCCGCCACCGTCATGTCCGACGACTTCGGGGTCGTCCCCACGACCACGGGCCAAAGTTGGCCAGCCGCCGACATGTCCGACGACTGTAGGATCGTCCCCACGAACCCGGGACTAGATTGGCCCGCCACCGTCCAGTCCGATGACCTCGGGACTAGGTTGGCCAGCCGCCGACATGTCCGACGACTATAGGGTCGCCCCACGACCTCGGGACTAGGTTGGCCAGACTCCGACATGTCCGACGACTATTGGGTAGTCCCCACGACCATGGGCTAATGTAAGCCAATCGCCGACATGTCCGACGACTATAGGGTCGTACCGACGACCCCGGGACTCGATTGCCCCGGCACCGTCATGTCCAACGACTATCGGATCGTCCCCACGACCACGGGCCAAAGTTGGCCAGCCGCCGACATGTCCGACGGCTATAGGGTCGTCCCCACGACCACGGGCTAAAGTTGGCCAATCCCCGACATGTCCGACGACTATAGGGTCGTACCTACGACCCCGGGACTCGATTGCCCCGGCACCGTCATGTCCAACGACTATCAGATCGTCCCCACGACCACGGGCCCAAGTTGGCCAGCCGCCGACATGTCCGACGACTATTGGGTCGTCCCCACGACCACGGGCCAAAGTTGGCCAGCCGCCGACATGTCCGACGACTATAGGGTCGTCCCCACGACCCCGGGCCAATAATGGCCAATCGCCGACATGTCCGACGACTATAGGGTCGTACCTACGACCCCGGGACTTGATTGGCCCGGCACCGTCATGTCCAACGACTATCGGTTCGTCCCTACGACCACGGGCCAAAGTTGGCCAGCCGCCGACAGGTCCGACGACTATTTGGTCGTCCCCACGACCCTGGGACTAGATTGGCTAGCCACCGTCACGTCCGACGACTATCGGATCGTCCCCACGACCACGAGCCAAAGTTGGCCAGCCGCCGACATGTCCAACGACTATTGGGTCGCCCCACGACCACGGGCCAAAGTTGGCCAGCCGCCGACATGGACGATGACTATATGGTCGTCCCAACGACCCCGGGTCTAGGTTGGCCAGCCGCCGACATGTTCGACGACTATAGAGGCGTCCCTACGACACCGGTCAGCCGCTGACATGCCCAACGACTATAGGGTCGTCCCCACGACCACGGGCCAAAGTTGGCCAGCCGCCGACATGTCCGACGACAATAGGGTCGTCCCCACGACCCCGGGTCTAGGTTGGCCAGCCGCCGACATGTCCGACGACTATAGAGTCGTCCCCACGACACCGGGCCAAAGTTGGCCAGCCGCCGATATGTCCGACGACTATTGGGTCGTCCCCACGACCCCGGGTCTAGGTTGGCCAGCCGCCGACATGTCCGACGACTATTGAGTCGTCCCCACGACACCGGGCCAAAGTTGGCCAGCCGCCGACATGTCCGACGACTATAGAGTCGTCCCCACGACACCGGGCCAAAGTTGGCCAGCCGCCAACATGTCCGACGACTATTGGGTCGTCCCCACGACACCGGGCCAAAGTTGGCCAGCCGCTGACATGTCCAACGACTACAGGGTCGTCCCCACAACCACGGGCCAAAGTTGACCAGCCGCCGACATGTCCGACGACTATTGGATCGTCCCCACGACCCCGGGCCAAAGTTGGCAAGCCGCCGACAGGTCCGACGACTATTTGGTCGTCCCCACGACCCTGGGACTAGATTGGCTAGCCACCGTCACGTCCGACGACTATCGGATCGTCCCCACGACCACGAGCCAAAGTTGGCCAGCCGCCGACATGTCCAACGACTATTGGGTCGCCCCACGACCACGGGCCAAAGTTGGCCAGCCGCCGACATGGACGATGACTATATGGTCGTCCCAACGACCCCGGGTCTAGGTTGGCCAGCCGCCGACATGTTCGACGACTATAGAGGCGTCCCTACGACACCGGTCAGCCGCTGACATGCCCAACGACTATAGGGTCGTCCCCACGACCACGGGCCAAAGTTGGCCAGCCGCCGACATGTCCGACGACAATAGGGTCGTCCCCACGACCCCGGGTCTAGGTTGGCCAGCCGCCGACATGTCCGACGACTATAGGGTCGTCCGCACGACCACGGGCCAAAGTTGGCCAGCCGCCGACATGTCCGACGACTATTGGATCGTCCCCACGACCACGGGCCAAAGTTGGCCAGCCGCCGACATGTCCGACGACTATAGGGTCGTCCCCACGACCCCGGGACAAGGTTGGCCAGCCGCCGACATGTCCGACGACTATAGGGTCGTCCCGACGACCCCGGGCCAATGTTGGCCAATCGCCAACATGTCCGACGACTATAGGGTCGTCCCTACGACCCCGGGACTAGATTGGCCCGCCACCGTCAAGTCCAACGATTATAGGGTCGTCCCCACGACCCCGGGACTAGATTGGCCCGCCGCCGACATGTCCGACGACTTTTGGATCGTCCCCACGACCCCGGGCCAAAGTTGGACAGCCGCCGACTTGTCCGACGACTAAAGGGTCGTCCCCACGACCACGGGCCAAAGTTGACCCAGCCGGCGACATTCCCGACGACTATAGGGACGTCCCCACGGCCACGGGCCAAAGTTGGCCAGCCGCCGACATGTCCGACGACTATAGATTCGTCCCCACAACCCCGGGCCAAAGATGGCCACCCGCCGACATGTCCGACGACTATAGGGTCGTCCCCACGATCCCGGGACTAGATTGGCCCGCCACCGCCATGTCCGACGGCAATAGGGTCGTCCCCACGATCCCGGGACTAGATTGGCCCGCCACCGCCATGTCCGACGATTATAGGGTTGTCCCCTCGACCACGGGCCAACTTTGGCCAGCCGCCGACATATCCGACGACTAAAGGGTCGTCCCCACGACCACGGGCCAAAGTTTGCCAAACGCCGACTTGTCCGACGACTATAGGGTCGTCCCCATGACCAGGGGCCAAAGTTGGCCTGCCGCCGACATGTCCGACGACTATAGGGTCGTCCCTACGACCCCGGACTAGGTTGGCCAGCCGCCGACATGTCCGACGACTATAGGGTCGTCCCCACGAACCCGGGCCAAAGTTGGCAAGCCGCCGACATGTCCGATGACTATAGGGTCGTCCCCACGACCCCGGGACTAGGTTGGCCCACCGCCGACTTGTCCGACGACAATAGGGTCGTCCCCACGACCCCGGGTCTAGGTTGGCCAGCTGCCGACATGTCCGACGATTATAGGGTCGTCCCCATGACCAGGGGCCAAAGTTGGCCTGCCGCCGACATGTCCAACGACTATTGGGTCGCCCCACGACCACGGGCCAAAGTTGGCCAGCCCCCGACATGTCCGATGACTATATGGTCGTCCCCACGACCCCGGGTCTAGGTTGGCCCGCCACCGTCATGTCCGACGACAATAGGGTCGTCCCCACGACCCCGGGTCCAGGTTGGCCAGCCGCCGACATTTCCGACGACTATAGAGTCGTCCCCACGACACCGGGCCAAAGTTGGCCAGCCGCCGACATGTGCGACGACAATAGGGTCGTCCCCACGACCCCGGGTCTAGGTTGGCCAGCCGCCGACATGTCCGACGACAATCGGATCGTCCCTACGACCACGCGCCAAAGTTGGCCAGCCGCCGACATGTCCGACGACTTTTGGATCGTCTCCACGACCACGGGCCAAAGTTGGCCAGCCGCCGACATGTCCGACGACTATAGGGTCGTCCCCACGACCCCGGGACTAGATTGGCCCGCCACCGTCATGTCCGACGATTATAGGGTCGTCCCCACGACCGCGAGACTAGATTGGCCCGCCACCGTCATGTCCGACGACAATAGGGTCGTCCCCACGACCCCGGGTCCAGGTTGGCCAGCCGCCGACATTTCCGACGACTATAGAGTCGTCCCCACGACACCGGGCCAAAGTTGGCCAGCCGCCGACATGTCCGACGACAATAGGGTCGTCCCCACGACCACGGGCCAAAGTTGACCAGCCGCCGACATGTCCGACGACTATTGGATCGTCCCCACGACCCCGGGCCAAAGTTGGCAAGCCGCCGAAATGTCCGACGACTGTAGGGTCGTCCCCACGACCCCGGGCCAAATTTGGCAAGCCGCCGAAATGTCCGACGACTGTAGGGTCGTCCCCACGACCCCCGGACTAGATTGGCCCGCCACCGTCATGTCCAACGACAATCGGATCGTCCCCACGACCACGGGCCAAAGTTGGCCAGCCGCCGACATGTCCGACGACTATTGGGCCGTCCCCACGACACCGGGCCAAAGTTGGCCAGCCGCTGACATGTCCAACGACTATAGGGTCGTCCCCACGACCACGGGCCAAAGTTGACCAGCCGCCGACATGTCCGACGACTATTGGATCGTCCCCACGACCCCAGGCCAAAGTTGGCAAGCCGCCGAAATGTCCGACGACTGTAGGGTCGTCCCCACGACCCCCGGACTAGATTGGCCCGCCACCGACAAGTGCGACGACTATAGGGTCGTCCCCACGACCCCGGGACTAGATTGGCCCGCCACCGTCATGTCCAACGACTATCGGATCGTCCCCACGACCACGGGCCAAAGTTGGCCAGCCGCCGACATGTCCGACGACTATTGGGTCGTCCCCACGACACCGGGCCAAAGTTGGCCAGCCGCTGACATGTCCAACGACTATAGGGTCGTCCCCACGACCACGGGCAAAAGTTGACCAGCCGCCGACATGTCCGACGACTATTGGATCGTCCCCACGACCCCGGGCCAAAGTTGGCAAGCCGCCGACATGTCCGACGACTATAGGGTCGTCCCCACGACCTCGGGACTAGGTTGGCCACCCGCCGACATGTCCGACGACTATAGGGTCGTCCCCACGACCCCGGGTCTAGGTTGGCCAGCCGCCGACATGTCCGACGACTATTGGATCGTCCCCACGACCCCGGGCCAAAGTTGGCAAGCCGTCGAAATGTCCGACGACTGTAGGG
This sequence comes from Andrena praecox, assembly GCA_963932275.1. Lineage (NCBI taxonomy): Eukaryota > Metazoa > Arthropoda > Insecta > Hymenoptera > Andrenidae > Andrena > Andrena praecox. The sequence continues at coordinate 3,970,758 of CAWVQO010000356.1, read as the reverse complement.
TCGTCCCCACAACCCCGGGACTAGATTGGCCCGCCACCGTCATGTCCAACGACTATAGGGTCGTCCCCACAACCACGGGCCAAAGTTGGCCAGCCGCCGACATGTCCGACGACTATAGGGTCGTCCCCACGACCCCGGGACTAGATTGGCCCGCCACCGTCATGTCCGACGACTATTGGGTCGTCCCCACGACATCGGGCCAAAGTTGGCCAGCCGCTGACATGTCCAACGACAATAGGGTCGTCCCCACGACCACGGGCCAAAGTTGACCAGCCGCCGACATGTCCGACGACTATAGGGTCGTCCCCACGACCCCGGGCCAAAGTTGGCAAGCCGTCGAAATGTCCGACAACTATAGGGTCGTCCTTACGACCCCGGGACTAGATTGGCCCGCCACCGTCATGTCCAACGATTATAGGGTCGTCCCCACGACCCCGGGACTAGATTGGCCCGCCACCGTCATGTCCGACGATTATAGGGTCGTCCCCACGACCCCGGGACAAGCTTGGCCCGCCGCCGACTTGTCCGACGACTATAGGGTCGTCCCCACGACCCCGGGACTAGATTGGCCCGCCACCGTCATGTCCGACGACAATAGGGTCGTCCCCACGACCCCGGGTCTAGGTTGGCCAGCCGCCGACATATCCGACGACTATAGAGTCGTCCCCACGACACCGGGCCAAAGTTGGACAGCCGCCGACATGTCCGACTACTATAGGGACGTCCCAAGGACCTCGGGTCTAGATTGGCCCGCTACCGTCATGTCCGAAGACTATAGGGTCGTCCCCACGACCACGGGACTAGATTGGCCCGCCACCGCCATGTCCGACGACAATAGGGTCGTCCCCACGACCCCGGGTCTAGGTTGGCCAGCCGCCGACATGTCCGACGACTATTGGATCGTCCCCACGACCACGGGCCAAAGTTGGCCAGCCGCCGACATGTCCGACGACTATAGGGTCGTCCCCACGACCCCGGGACTAGATTGGCCCGCCACCGTCATGTCCAACGACTATAGGGTCGTCCCCACAACCACGGGCCAAAGTTGGCCAGCCGTCGACATGTCCGACGACTATAGGGTCGTCCCCACGACCCCGGGCCAATGCTGGCCAATCGCCGACATGTCCAACGACTATAGGGTCGTCCCTACGACCCCGGGACTAGATTAGCCCGCCACCGTCATGTCCAACAACTATAGGGTCGTCCCCACGACCACGGGCCAAAGTTGGCATGCCGCCGAAATGTCCGACGACTATGGGGTCGTCCCCACGACACCGGGCCAAAGTTGGCAAGCCGCCGACATGTCCGACGACTATAGGGTCGTCCCCACGACCTCGGGACTAGGTTGGCCACCCGCCGACATGTCCGACGACTATAGGGTCGTCCCCACGACCCCGGTTCTACGTTGGCCAGCCGCCGACATGTCCGACGACTATTGGATCGTCCCCACGACCCCGGGTCAAAGTTGGCAAGCCGTCGAAATGTCCGACGACTGTAGGGTCGTCCCCACAACCCCGGGACTAGATTGGCCCGCCACCGACATGTCCGACGACTATTGGATCGTCCCCACGACCACGGGCCAAAGTTGGCCAGCCGCCGACATGTCCGACGACTATAGGGTCGTCCCCACGACCCCGGGCCAAAGTTGGCAAGCCGCCGAAATGTCCGACGACTGTAGGGTCGTCCCCACGACCGCGGGACTAGATTGGCCCGCCACCGTGAAGTCCGACGACTATAGGGTCGTCCCCACGACCCCGGGCCAAAGTTGGCAAGCCGCCGAAATGTCCGACGACTGTAGGGTCGTCCCCACGACCCCGGGACTAGATTGGCCCGCCACCGTCATGTCCAACGACTATAGGGTCGTCCCCACGACCCCGGGACTAGGTTGACAAGCCGCCGAAATGTCCAACGACTATAGGGTCGTCCCCACGACCATGGGCCAAAGTTGGCCAGCCGCCGATATGTCCAACGACTATTGGGTCGTCCCCACGACCCCGGGACTAGATTGGCCCGCCACCGTCATGTCCGACGACTATAGGGTCGTCCCCACGACCCCGGGCCAAAGTTGGCCAGCCGCCGACATGTCCGATGATTATAGTGTCGTCCAAACGACCCAGGGAATAGATTGGCCCGCCACCGACAAGTCTGACGACTATAGGGTCGTCCCCACGACCTCGGGACTAGGTTGGCCAGCCGCCGACATGTCCGACGACTATAGGGTCGTCGCCACGACCCCGGGCCAATGTTGGCCAATCGCCGACATGTCCGACGACTATAGGGTCGTCCCTACGACCCCGGACTAGGTTGGCCAGCCGCCGACATGTCCGACGACTATAGGGTCGTCCCCACGACCACGGGCCAAAGTTGGCAAGCCGCCGACATGTCCGATGACTGTAGGGTCGTCCCCACGACCCCGGGTCTAGGTTGGCCCGCCACCGTCATGTCCGACGACAATAGGGTCGTCCCCACGACCCCGGGTCCAGGTTGGCCAGCCGCCGACATTTCCGACGACTATAGAGTCGTCCCCACGACACCGGGCCAAAGTTGGCCAGCCGCCGACATGTCCGACGACAATAGGGTCGTCCCCACGACCACGGGCCAAAGTTGACCAGCCGCCGACATGTCCGACGACTATTGGATCGTCCCCACGACCCCGGGCCAAAGTTGGCAAGCCGCCGAAATGTCCGACGACTGTAGGGTCGTCCCCACGACCCCGGGCCAAATTTGGCAAGCCGCCGAAATGTCCGACGACTGTAGGGTCGTCCCCACGACCCCCGGACTAGATTGGCCCGCCACCGTCATGTCCAACGACAATCGGATCGTCCCCACGACCACGGGCCAAAGTTGGCCAGCCGCCGACATGTCCGACGACTATTGGGTCGTCCCCACGACACCGGGCCAAAGTTGGCCAGCCGCTGACATGTCCAACGACTATAGGGTCGTCCCCACGACCACGGGCCAAAGTTGACCAGCCGCCGACATGTCCGACGACTATTGGATCGTCCCCACGACCCCAGGCCAAAGTTGGCAAGCCGCCGAAATGTCCGACGACTGTAGGGTCGTCCCCACGACCCCCGGACTAGATTGGCCCGCCACCGACAAGTCCGACGACTATAGGGTCGTCCCCACGACCCCGGGACTAGATTGGCCCGCCACCGTCATGTCCAACGACTATCGGATCGTCCCCACGACCACGGGCCAAAGTTGGCCAGCCGCCGACATGTCCGACGACTATTGGGTCGTCCCCACGACACCGGGCCAAAGTTGGCCAGCCGCTGACATGTCCAACGACTATAGGGTCGTCCCCACGACCACGGGCCAAAGTTGACCAGCCGCCGACATGTCCGACGACTATTGGATCGTCCCCACGACCCCGGGCCAAAGTTGGCAAGCCGCCGAAATGTCCGACGACTGTAGGGTCGTCCCCACGACCCCGGGCCAAATTTGGCAAGCCGCCGAAATGTCCGACGACTGTAGGGTCGTCCCCACGACCCCCGGACTAGATTGGCCCGCCACCGTCATGTCCAACGACAATCGGATCGTCCCCACGACCACGGGCCAAAGTTGGCCAGCCGCCGACATGTCCGACGACTATTGGGCCGTCCCCACGACACCGGGCCAAAGTTGGCCAGCCGCTGACATGTCCAACGACTATAGGGTCGTCCCCACGACCACGGGCCAAAGTTGACCAGCCGCCGACATGTCCGACGACTATTGGATCGTCCCCACGACCCCAGGCCAAAGTTGGCAAGCCGCCGAAATGTCCGACGACTGTAGGGTCGTCCCCACGACCCCCGGACTAGATTGGCCCGCCACCGACAAGTGCGACGACTATAGGGTCGTCCCCACGACCCCGGGACTAGATTGGCCCGCCACCGTCATGTCCAACGACTATCGGATCGTCCCCACGACCACGGGCCAAAGTTGGCCAGCCGCCGACATGTCCGACGACTATTGGGTCGTCCCCACGACACCGGGCCAAAGTTGGCCAGCCGCTGACATGTCCAACGACTATAGGGTCGTCCCCACGACCACGGGCAAAAGTTGACCAGCCGCCGACATGTCCGACGACTATTGGATCGTCCCCACGACCCCGGGCCAAAGTTGGCAAGCCGCCGACATGTCCGACGACTATAGGGTCGTCCCCACGACCTCGGGACTAGGTTGGCCACCCGCCGACATGTCCGACGACTATAGGGTCGTCCCCACGACCCCGGGTCTAGGTTGGCCAGCCGCCGACATGTCCGACGACTATTGGATCGTCCCCACGACCCCGGGCCAAAGTTGGCAAGCCGTCGAAATGTCCGACGACTGTAGGGTCGTCCCCACAACCCCGGGACTAGATTGGCCCGCCACCGTCATGTCCAACGACTATAGGGTCGTCCCCACAACCACGGGCCAAAGTTGGCCAGCCGCCGACATGTCCGACGACTATAGGGTCGTCCCCACGACCCCGGGACTAGATTGGCCCGCCACCGTCATGTCCGACGACTATTGGGTCGTCCCCACGACATCGGGCCAAAGTTGGCCAGCCGCTGACATGTCCAACGACAATAGGGTCGTCCCCACGACCACGGGCCAAAGTTGACCAGCCGCCGACATGTCCGACGACTATAGGGTCGTCCCCACGACCCCGGGCCAAAGTTGGCAAGCCGTCGAAATGTCCGACAACTATAGGGTCGTCCTTACGACCCCGGGACTAGATTGGCCCGCCACCGTCATGTCCAACGATTATAGGGTCGTCCCCACGACCCCGGGACTAGATTGGCCCGCCACCGTCATGTCCGACGATTATAGGGTCGTCCCCACGACCCCGGGACAAGCTTGGCCCGCCGCCGACTTGTCCGACGACTATAGGGTCGTCCCCACGACCCCGGGACTAGATTGGCCCGCCACCGTCATGTCCGACGACAATAGGGTCGTCCCCACGACCCCGGGTCTAGGTTGGCCAGCCGCCGACATATCCGACGACTATAGAGTCGTCCCCACGACACCGGGCCAAAGTTGGACAGCCGCCGACATGTCCGACTACTATAGGGACGTCCCAAGGACCTCGGGTCTAGATTGGCCCGCTACCGTCATGTCCGAAGACTATAGGGTCGTCCCCACGACCACGGGACTAGATTGGCCCGCCACCGCCATGTCCGACGACAATAGGGTCGTCCCCACGACCCCGGGTCTAGGTTGGCCAGCCGCCGACATGTCCGACGACTATTGGATCGTCCCCACGACCACGGGCCAAAGTTGGCCAGCCGCCGACATGTCCGACGACTATAGGGTCGTCCCCACGACCCCGGGACTAGATTGGCCCGCCACCGTCATGTCCAACGACTATAGGGTCGTCCCCACAACCACGGGCCAAAGTTGGCCAGCCGTCGACATGTCCGACGACTATAGGGTCGTCCCCACGACCCCGGGCCAATGCTGGCCAATCGCCGACATGTCCAACGACTATAGGGTCGTCCCTACGACCCCGGGACTAGATTAGCCCGCCACCGTCATGTCCAACAACTATAGGGTCGTCCCCACGACCACGGGCCAAAGTTGGCATGCCGCCGAAATGTCCGACGACTATGGGGTCGTCCCCACGACACCGGGCCAAAGTTGGCAAGCCGCCGACATGTCCGACGACTATAGGGTCGTCCCCACGACCTCGGGACTAGGTTGGCCACCCGCCGACATGTCCGACGACTATAGGGTCGTCCCCACGACCCCGGTTCTACGTTGGCCAGCCGCCGACATGTCCGACGACTATTGGATCGTCCCCACGACCCCGGGTCAAAGTTGGCAAGCCGTCGAAATGTCCGACGACTGTAGGGTCGTCCCCACAACCCCGGGACTAGATTGGCCCGCCACCGACATGTCCGACGACTATTGGATCGTCCCCACGACCACGGGCCAAAGTTGGCCAGCCGCCGACATGTCCGACGACTATAGGGTCGTCCCCACGACCCCGGGCCAAAGTTGGCAAGCCGCCGAAATGTCCGACGACTGTAGGGTCGTCCCCACGACCGCGGGACTAGATTGGCCCGCCACCGTGAAGTCCGACGACTATAGGGTCGTCCCCACGACCCCGGGCCAAAGTTGGCAAGCCGCCGAAATGTCCGACGACTGTAGGGTCGTCCCCACGACCCCGGGACTAGATTGGCCCGCCACCGTCATGTCCAACGACTATAGGGTCGTCCCCACGACCCCGGGACTAGGTTGACAAGCCGCCGAAATGTCCAACGACTATAGGGTCGTCCCCACGACCATGGGCCAAAGTTGGCCAGCCGCCGATATGTCCAACGACTATTGGGTCGTCCCCACGACCCCGGGACTAGATTGGCCCGCCACCGTCATGTCCGACGACTATAGGGTCGTCCCCACGACCCCGGGCCAAAGTTGGCCAGCCGCCGACATGTCCGATGATTATAGTGTCGTCCAAACGACCCAGGGAATAGATTGGCCCGCCACCGACAAGTCTGACGACTATAGGGTCGTCCCCACGACCTCGGGACTAGGTTGGCCAGCCGCCGACATGTCCGACGACTATAGGGTCGTCGCCACGACCCCGGGCCAATGTTGGCCAATCGCCGACATGTCCGACGACTATAGGGTCGTCCCTACGACCCCGGACTAGGTTGGCCAGCCGCCGACATGTCCGACGACTATAGGGTCGTCCCCACGACCACGGGCCAAAGTTGGCAAGCCGCCGACATGTCCGATGACTGTAGGGTCGTCCCCACGACCCCGGGTCTAGGTTGGCCCGCCACCGTCATGTCCGACGACAATAGGGTCGTCCCCACGACCCCGGGTCCAGGTTGGCCAGCCGCCGACATTTCCGACGACTATAGAGTCGTCCCCACGACACCGGGCCAAAGTTGGCCAGCCGCCGACATGTCCGACGACAATAGGGTCGTCCCCACGACCACGGGCCAAAGTTGACCAGCCGCCGACATGTCCGACGACTATTGGATCGTCCCCACGACCCCGGGCCAAAGTTGGCAAGCCGCCGAAATGTCCGACGACTGTAGGGTCGTCCCCACGACCCCGGGCCAAATTTGGCAAGCCGCCGAAATGTCCGACGACTGTAGGGTCGTCCCCACGACCCCCGGACTAGATTGGCCCGCCACCGTCATGTCCAACGACAATCGGATCGTCCCCACGACCACGGGCCAAAGTTGGCCAGCCGCCGACATGTCCGACGACTATTGGGTCGTCCCCACGACACCGGGCCAAAGTTGGCCAGCCGCTGACATGTCCAACGACTATAGGGTCGTCCCCACGACCACGGGCCAAAGTTGACCAGCCGCCGACATGTCCGACGACTATTGGATCGTCCCCACGACCCCAGGCCAAAGTTGGCAAGCCGCCGAAATGTCCGACGACTGTAGGGTCGTCCCCACGACCCCCGGACTAGATTGGCCCGCCACCGACAAGTCCGACGACTATAGGGTCGTCCCCACGACCCCGGGACTAGATTGGCCCGCCACCGTCATGTCCAACGACTATCGGATCGTCCCCACGACCACGGGCCAAAGTTGGCCAGCCGCCGACATGTCCGACGACTATTGGGTCGTCCCCACGACACCGGGCCAAAGTTGGCCAGCCGCTGACATGTCCAACGACTATAGGGTCGTCCCCACGACCACGGGCCAAAGTTGACCAGCCGCCGACATGTCCGACGACTATTGGATCGTCCCCACGACCCCGGGCCAAAGTTGGCAAGCCGCCGACATGTCCGACGACTATAGGGTCGTCCCCACGACCTCGGGACTAGGTTGGCCACCCGCCGACATGTCCGACGACTATAGGGTCGTCCCCACGACCCCGGGTCTAGGTTGGCCAGCCGCCGACATGTCCGACGACTATTGGATCGTCCCCACGACCCCGGGCCAAAGTTGGCAAGCCGTCGAAATGTCCGACGACTGTAGGGTCGTCCCCACAACCCCGGGACTAGATTGGCCCGCCACCGTCATGTCCAACGACTATAGGGTCGTCCCCACAACCACGGGCCAAAGTTGGCCAGCCGCCGACATGTCCGACGACTATAGGGTCGTCCCCACGACCCCGGGACTAGATTGGCCCGCCACCGTCATGTCCGACGACTATTGGGTCGTCCCCACGACATCGGGCCAAAGTTGGCCAGCCGCTGACATGTCCAACGACAATAGGGTCGTCCCCACGACCACGGGCCAAAGTTGACCAGCCGCCGACATGTCCGACGACTATAGGGTCGTCCCCACGACCCCGGGCCAAAGTTGGCAAGCCGTCGAAATGTCCGACAACTATAGGGTCGTCCTTACGACCCCGGGACTAGATTGGCCCGCCACCGTCATGTCCAACGATTATAGGGTCGTACCCACGACCCCGGGACTAGATTGGCCCGCCACCGTCATGTCCGACGATTATAGGGTCGTCCCCACGACCCCGGGACAAGCTTGGCCCGCCGCCGACTTGTCCGACGACTATAGGGTCGTCCCCACGACCCCGGGACTAGATTGGCCCGCCACCGTCATGTCCGACGACAATAGGGTCGTCCCCACGACCCCGGGTCTAGGTTGGCCAGCCGCCGACATATCCGACGACTATAGAGTCGTCCCCACGACTCCGGGCCAAAGTTGGACAGCCGCCGACATGTCCGACTACTATAGGGTCGTCCCCAGGACCTCGGGTCTAGATTGGCCCGCTACCGTCATGTCCGAAGACTATAGGGTCGTCCACACGACCACGGGACTAGATTGGCCCGCCACCGCCCTGTCCGACGACAATAGGGTCGTCCCCACGACCCCGGGACTAGGTTGGCCAGCCGCCGACATGTCCGACGACTATAGGGTCGTCCCGACGACCCCGGGCCAATGTTGGCCAATCGCCCACATGTCCGACGACTATAGGGTCGTCCCTACGACCCCGGGACTAGATTATCCCGCCACCGTCATGTCCAACAACTATAGGGTCGTCCCCACGACCACGGGCCAAAGTTGGCATGCCGCCGAAATGTCCGACGACTATAGGGTCGTCCCCACGACCCCGGGTCCAGGCTGGCCAGCCGCCGACATTTCCGACGACTATAGAGTCGTCCCCACGACACCGGGCCAAAGTTGGCCAGCCGCCGACATGTCCGACGACTATAGGGTCGTCCCCACGACCCCGGGACTAGATTGGCCCGCCACCGTCATGTCCGACGATTATAGGGTCGTCCCCACGACCGGAGACTAGATTGGCCCGCCACCGACATGTCCGACGACAATCGGATCGTCCCCACGACCACGCGCCAAAGTTGGCCAGCCGCCGACATGTCCGACGACTATTGGATCGTCCCCACGACCCCGGGACAAGCTTGGCCTGCCGCCGACTTGCCCGACGACTATAGGGTCGTCCCCACGACACCGGGACTAGATTGGCCCGCCACCGTCATGTCCGACGACAATAGGGTCGTCCCCACGACCCCGGGTCTAGGTTGGCCAGCCGCCGACATGTCCGACGACTATAGTGTCGTCCCCACGACTCCGGGCCAAAGTTGGACAGCCGCCGACATGTCCGACTACTATAGGGTCGTCCCCAGGACCTCGGGTCTAGATTGGCCCGCTACCGTCATGTCCGAAGACTATAGGGTCGTCCCCACGACCCCGGGACAAGCTTGGCCCGCCGCCGACTTGTCCGACGACAATAGGGTCGTCCCCACGACCCCGGGTCTAGGTTGGCCAGCCGCCGACATTTCCGACGACTATAGAGTCGTCCCCACGACACCGGGCCAAAGTTGGCCAGCCGCCGACATGTCCGACGTCTATAGGGTCGTCCCCACGACCCCGGGACTAGATTGGCCCGCCACCGTCATGTCCGACGACAATAGGGTCGTCCCCACGACCACGGGCCAAAGTTGGCCAGCCGCCGACATGTCCGACGACTATAGGGTCGTCCCATGGACCCCGGGACTAGATTGGCCCGCCACCGTCATGTCCGACAACTATAAGGTCGTCCCCACGACCCCCGGACTAGGTTGGCTCGCCGCCGACTTGTCCGACGACTATAGGGTCGTCCCCACGACCCCAGCACTATATTGGCCCGCCACCGTCATGTCCGATGACTATAGGGTCGTCCCCACGACCCCCGGACTAGGTTGGCTCGCCGCCGACTTGTCCGACGACTATAGGGTCGTCCCCACGACCCCTGGGCTAGGTTGGCTCGCCGCCGACTTGTCCGACGACTATAGGGTCGTCCCCACGACCCCTGGGCTAGGTTGGCTCGCCGCCGACCTGTCCGACGACTATAGGGTCGTCCCCACGACCACGGGCCAAAGTTGGCCAGCCGCCGACATGTCCGACGACTATAGGGTCGTCCCATGGACCCCGGGACTAGATTGGCCCGCCACCGTCATGTCCGACAACTATAAGGTCGTCCCCACGACCCCCGGACTAGGTTGGCTCGCCGCCGACTTGTCCGACGACTATAGGGTCGTCCCCACGACCCCAGCACTATATTGGCCCGCCACCGTCATGTCCGATGACTATAGGGTCGTCCCCACGACCCCCGGACTAGGTTGGCTCGCCGCCGACTTGTCCGACGACTATAGGGTCGTCCCCACGACCCCCGCACAAGGTTGGCTCGCCGCCGACTTGTCCGACGACTATTGTGTCGTCCCCACGACCCCCGGACTAGGTTGGCTGGCCGCCGACTTGTCCGACGACTATAGGGTCGTCCCCACGACCCCGGGCCAATATTGGCCAGCTGCCGGCTTGACCGACGACTATAGGGTCGACCCCACGACCCCGGGACTAGATTGGCCCGCCACCCTCATGTCCGACGACTATAAGGTCGTCCCCACGACCCCGGGCCAAAGTTGGCCAGCCGCCGACATGTCCGACGATTATAGTGTCGTCCAAACGACCGCGGGAATAGATTGGCCCGCCCCCGACAAGTCCGACGACTATAGGGTCGTCCCCACGACCTCGGGACTAGGTTGGCCAGCCGCCGACATGTCCGACGACTATAGGGTCGTCGCCACGACCCCGGGCCAATGTTGGCCAATCGCCGACATGTCCGACGACTATAGGGTCGTCCCCACGATCCCGGGACTAGATTGGCCCGCCACCGCCATGTCCGACGACAATAGGGTCGTCCCCACGATCCCGGGACTAGATTGGCCCGCCACCGCCATGTCCGACGATTATAGGGTTGTCCCCACGACCACGAGCCAACTTTGGCCAGCCGCCGACATATCCGACGACTAAAGGGTCGTCCCCACGACCACGGGCCAAAGTTTGCCAGCCGCCGACTTGTCCGACGACTATAGGGTCGTCCCCACGACCCCGGGTCAAAGTTGGCCAGCCACCGACATGTCCGACGACTATAGGGTCGTCCCCACGACCCCCGCACAAGGTTGGCTCGCCGCCGACTTGTCCGACGACTATTGTGTCGTCCCCACGACCCCCGGACTAGGTTGGCTCGCCGCCGACTTGTCCGACGACTGTTGCGGTACGCGGGAAAGGAGTGAATAAGAAACGTTTCGATTACGATCACACGAGGCGTCGTGCCCGTCTGTCCGTGCTCCCCTGCCCGAACCGATCTCGCCCCTCCCCGTCGGTCCGCCAGATCGCGCTCCGGACGCACGCACACAACATCCTCTTTTCTTTATTGACTAATTAATGCGTTACAATGTCGCCGTAAAAGGCTGGTGGCCCGCAATTTCTTCTGGGCCTATTCTCCTGGTGTTCGTTAACCTCTACCGGGATATGAGCATCACCATTATTGTGGTTGTCATTGACTGCCTCGTCGCTTCGTACAGGAGCATTTTCGTCGCGTACATCAATATCTACCGGCGCTATATCATCTTGTATTACCAGATCATCGCGTTTATGTGGCGCGTGCACAAGATGCCATCTATTTCTCTTAATCAAACTCCCTCTCTCCGTCCGAATCAGATAGGAATTTGGAGTGTTTAGTCGTTTTACAATTCTACCATACACGCGAAGATCGATTATCCAACACGTATCATTCCTATCTAATTCTGACAGATTTCCAGTGCGGTGGCGCTTATTGTAATATATAGACTGTTTATCTTTCCTTTTTTCTTCTACCTTAATTACCTCTTTGTGGTGTTTGAATGATCCTAAGCTATCTGGCCACATTGGAAGAATGGAACGGATTTTTCTCGAAAACATAAGTTCAGATGGACTGTACCCATTCTCCAATGGAGTCGTTCTATATGCTAGAAGCCCTTCGTTCAGGTCTTCGCATTTTTTGATGATATTTTTTATTATCTTTACCGCCGCTTCCGCTGCCCCATTACTTTGTTGATATTTCGGCGAACTTGTCACGTGGGAAAAATCGTATCTCCGGGCAAACTGTTTGAATCCCGACTCAAACTGCGTACCACAGTCTGATCGCACAATTTCCGGAATGCCGAAACGAGCGAAGCTTTCTTGACACTTTTTAATGACTTCTTTTTGAGTTAAACAACTTAGCTCATATACTTCAATATATCTACTATAGTAGTCAGTAATTATAAGATACCATTTTTCCCATTTGAACAAGTCTAGGCCTATCTTCTGCCACGGTCTGCAGGGGAATTCCTCCCGGAGGAATGGCTCTTTGTGGTTTGCTCTGTGCTCGATACACTTCGGACAAAATTCAACAACATTCTTCAACTGTGAGCTCAACCCGATCCACCAAACCGATTGCCGCGCGCGTGCTCTGCATTTGTTAAGGCCGAGATGGCCGCTGTGAATTTTATTAAGCACTTCTAACTGTAAAGATGACGGGATAATTAATCGGGTTTTATACAGTAGGTACTCGCTGGCATACGATATATAATCTTTGGAGGCAAAATAAGGCAATAGACCTTCATCCAAATTACTTTTCTTTGGCCATCCATTTTGAGAATATCTAATCAACGTATTACAAATATAGTCTTGTTGTTGTTCGTCTTTTATTCTATCCAGCATTGTGCTCGTAGCTGGCAACCCGGCCACTACGTATCTAACGTAACTATAAATTTCTTTTGGAAGATCGTCATCAAACCCCGTTTTATTGTTGGAAGGTAGTCTAGATAGCCCGTCAGCCAGGATCAGCTGTTTGCCAGGTACGAACTCAACGCTATAATTGTATCTCATGAGACGCATTCTTATTCTTTGTAATCTCGGCGTAAGATCGTCGAGCGGTTTTGTTTGCAAAATTTGGATTAACGGTTTATGATCCGTTTCCAACTTAATATCTATACCAATTATAAATTCTTTAAAATGTTCGCATGCGAAGGCAAGCGCTAAAGCTTCCTTTTCGATTTGACTGTACCTTTTTTCGCAATCGGTAAGGGTTTTAGACGTGTAGGCTACCACTTCCCGTACCTTTTCCTCACTCTCTTGTAGTAAAGCTGCCCCTAACCCGTATCCCGATGCATCCGCCTGAACAATAATTGTTTTCCTGTAGTCGTAATGAGCTAGAATAGGTGCGTTCGTAATTAGTCTTTTAATTTCTTGGAAAGCTCGTTCTTGCACGTCAGTCCACACAAACTGTGTGTCTCCCTTTAGCAGTGAGTTAAGGGGCTCTAGTACATCTGATTTGTTCGGAATAAATTTACCCACATAGTTAACTATCCCCAAAAACTGCATAAGTGAACTCTTGTCCTTAGGAGACTCACATTCCGCGATAGCTGACGCGCGTTTTTCGTTCATTTTGATGCCTTTTTCGGATATCACGTGCCCTAGAAACTCTATCTCTGTAACACATATTCTACATTTTTCCTTATTCAATGTTAAACCCGCTTTCTCTAGTCTATCAAATACTGTTGTCAACAGTGCTTCGTGTTCTTCTCGAGATTTCGTGTGAATCAATACATCGTCGATGTGAACGATTACCTTTTCTAAATCCTTAAATATCTCCGCGAACCAAGCCGAGAAATAATCTGGAGCGCAGTTGATTCCGAACGGTAAGCGTGTAAACATAAAACGTCCGAACGGGGTGATAAAAGTGGTTAATTTTTTACTATCGGGATCGAGTTTTATTTGATAGAATCCTTTTTTTGCATCCAACTTCGTGAAGTATTTACTACCTTTGAGGCTAGCTAAAGCGACATCTACCTTCGTGACCGGAAAGTTTGCGCGTTTCACGCTTTTGTTTAACTTAGTATAGTCGCCGCATACCCGAACTTCCTCTCCATCTTTCTTAGGAATAACTACAATAGGGCTACACCAGTCTGTCGGAAAATCAACCGATACTATGATTCCACTAGCCTCTAAGCGAGTCAATTCTTCTTTGAGTTTATCGTTATGAGCGACGGCGACTGCTCTTGGCACCGATTGAAAATGGGGGATTGCGTCCCTCTTTACTTGAATATTTAACGGTCGATCGAATTGACCAATTCCCTCAAACACTTTCGGATAACGTTGAGCAAATTCGTGGACCCTTTCTCCATTACTTTGATTCAAATTGTTTACTATTTTAATCAAATCAAATGCTTTTATTTCTGGTTTACCTAAGAGACAGCGCTTCAAATTTTCTATCACGTATAAACGCGCCCTGGACGTTTTACGTTTATTATATAAATGAACTTCGACATACCCCAGCACCGAAAGCTTTTTTCCATCCGGCCCGACAATAATTTTACCGCTTCGCTTGATGTTATTCCTAAAGGTTCGCGGCAAATCGTCCCGAGAAACGCACGTTACATCCGCGCCAGAATCGACAACAAACGTCAGCTCTTTCGTGAACTCTCGTGCGCGTAATGTAAACACAAAGTCGTCGTCTTCTTGGCCTTCACTGACCGCTCCTAGGAAGGCTGCTGCTTCGTCTCCTGCCTCTTCTCCCTCTTCTTCTACTCGGTTTACCTTGTAGCCTGATTTGGTTCTACACGTGCGTTCCCAATGGCCGATGTTTCCACACTTTCGACATCTTGAACTCGAAGCGGGGCATTTTTGTGTTGTCGCGTGTTTAGCGAAACCGCATCTGCTACATGTGTTTTGTTCTCTTCCTTTTTCCCCTATGCTATTTTGCTTCCGTCTATTCTCAGCTATTCTATTTACTTCCGCATATTGCGTCATCTCTTCCCTGATTTTCTTTCCTTCGATCGCCTGCACTTCGGATTGACGTGCTACCTCGAGTGCTTTACTCACGGTCAAATCCGACATCAGCTGTAATCGCTCGGAGGTTCGCGCGTTGCGGATCCCAATCACTATACGGTCCCGAATGAGCTCGTCCTTCAGGTTGCCAAAGTCACATGTCTCCGCTAACGTGTACAAACTGGTCACGAACGAATCCACGGTTTCTTCGAGTTGCTGTGATCTTAAGTTAAACTTATATCTTTCAAAAACGACGTTCTTTTTTGGTGCAAAATAGCTTGTGAACTTTTCTTTCACCGCCTCGTAAGTAGTCGTAGCATTGATGGTCGGCATTACCTGTGACAGGATCTCTTCTGCTTTTTCTCCCATCATATAGCACAGCATATCGATCCGTTCTTTTTCGCTTTTCTTGTCGGCCTGCGACACTGATAAATATCTTTCGAATCGTTTCAGCCATGCCGTCCACAATTCTGGCTTGGAAAAGTCGAATTCCTTTGGCGAGTTAATCGGCACTACGCCTGCTGGTTTTCTCTCATCTCCCCCCGGCATCATTACTTTCACTTTCTTTCTTTATTTATCGCTGTTTCACACTTAGCACCATGTTGCGGTACGCGGGAAAGGAGTGAATAAGAAACGTTTCGATTACGATCACACGAGGCGTCGTGCCCGTCTGTCCGTGCTCCCCTGCCCGAACCGATCTCGCCCCTCCCCGTCGGTCCGCCAGATCGCGCTCCGGACGCACGCACACAACACTATAGGGTCGTCCCCACGACCCCGGGCCAATATTGGCCAGCTGCCGGCTTGACCGACGACTATAGGGTCGACCCCACGACCCCGGGACTAGATTGGCCCGCCACCGTCATGTCCGACGACTATAAGGTCGTCCCCACGACCCCGGGCCAAAGTTGGCCAGCCGCCGACATGTCCGACGATTATAGTGTCGTCCAAACGACCCCGGGTATAGATTGGCCCGCCCCCGACAAGTCCGACGACTATAGGGTCGTCCCCACGACCTCGGGACTAGGTTGGCCAGCCGCCGACATGTCCGACGACTATAGGGTCGTCGCCACGACCCCGGGCCAATGTTGGCCAATCGCCGACATGTCCGACGACTATAGGGTCGTCCCCACGATCCCGGGACTAGATTGGCCCGCCACCGCCATGTCCGACGACAATAGGGTCGTCCCCACGATCCCGGGACTAGATTGGCCCGCCACCGCCATGTCCGACGATTATAGGGTTGTCCCCACGACCACGGGCCAACTTTGGCCAGCCGCCGACATATCCGACGACTAAAGGGTCGTCCCCACGACCACGGGCCAAAGTTTGCCAGCCGCCGACTTGTCCGACGACTATAGGGTCGTCCCCACGACCCCGGGTCAAAGTTGGCCAGCCACCGACATGTCCGACGACTATAGGGTCGTCCCCACGACCCCCGCACAAGGTTGGCTCGCCGCCGACTTGTCCGACGACTATTGTGTCGTCCCCACGACCCCCGGACTAGGTTGGCTCGCCGCCGACTTGTCCGACGACTATAGGGTCGTCCCCACGACCCCGGGCCAATATTGGCCAGCTGCCGGCTTGACCGACGACTATAGGGTCGACCCCACGACCCCGGGACTAGATTGGCCCGCCACCGTCATGTCCGACGACTATAAGGTCGTCCCCACGACCCCGGGCCAAAGTTGGCCAGCCGCCGACATGTCCGACGATTATAGTGTCGTCCAAACGACCCCGGGTATAGATTGGCCCGCCCCCGACAAGTCCGACGACTATAGGGTCGTCCCCACGACCTCGGGACTAGGTTGGCCAGCCGCCGACATGTCCGACGACTATAGGGTCGTCGCCACGACCCCGGGCCAATGTTGGCCAATCGCCGACATGTCCGACGACTATAGGGTCGTCCCTACGACCCCGGACTAGGTTGGCCAGCCGCCGACTTGTCCGACGACTATAGGGTCGTCCCCACGACCCCGGGTCAAAGTTGGCCAGCCACCGACATGTCCGACGACTATATGGTCGTCCCCACGACCCCCGCACAAGGTTGGCTCGCCGCCGACTTGTCCGACGACTATTGTGTCGTCCCCACGACCCCCGGACTAGGTTGGCTGGCCGCCGACTTGTCCGACGACTATACGGTCGTACCCACGACCCCGGGACTAGATTGGCCCGCCACCGTCAAGTCCGACGACTATACGGTCGTCCCCACGACCCCGGGACTAGATTGGCCCGCCGCCGACTTGTCCGACGACTATAGGGTCGTCCCCACGACCCCGGGTCAAAGTTGGCCAGCCACCGACATGTCCGACGACTATATGGTCGTCCCCACGACCCCCGCACAAGGTTGGCTCGCCGCCGACTTGTCCGACGACTATTGTGTCGTCCCCACGACCCCCGGACTAGGTTGGCTGGCCGCCGACTTGTCCGACGACTATAGGGTCGTCCCCACGACCCCGGGCCAATATTGGCCAGCTGCCGGCTTGACCAACGACTATAGGGTCGACCCCACGACCCCGGGACTAGATTGGCCCGCCACCCTCATGTCCGACGACTATAAGGTCGTCCCCACGACCCCGGGCCACAGTTGGCCAGCGGCCGACATGTCCGACGATTATAGTGTCGTCCAAACGACCCCGGGAATAGATTGGCCCGCCCCCGACAAGTCCGACGACTATAGGGTCGTCCCCACGACCCCGGGCCAAAGTTGGCAAGCCGCCGACATGTCCGATGACTATAGGGTCGTCCCCACGACCCCGGGACTAGGTTGGCCCACCGCCGACTTGTCCGACGACAATAGGGTCGTCCCCACGACCCCGGGTCTAGGTTGGCCAGCTGCCGACATGTCCGACGACTATAGAGTCGTCCCCATGACCAGGGGCCAAAGTTGGCCTGCCGCCGAAATGTCCGACAACTATACAGTCGTCCCCACGACACCAGGCCAAAGTTGGCCAGCCGCCAACATGTCCGACGACTATAGGGTCGTCCCTACGACCCCGGGACTAGATTGGCCCGCCGCCGACTTGTCCGACGACTATAGGGTCGTCCCCACGACCCCTGGGCTAGGTTGGCTCGCCGCCGACTTGTCCGACGACTATAGGGTCGTCCCCACGACCACGGGCCAAAGTTGGCCAGCCGCCGACATGTCCGACGACTATAGGGTCGTCCCATGGACCCCGGGACTAGATTGGCCCGCCACCGTCATGTCCGACGACTATAAGGTCGTCCCCACGACCCCCGGACTAGGTTGGCTCGCCGCCGACTTCTCCGACGACTATAGGGTCGTCCCCACGACCCCAGCACTATATTGGCCCGCCACCGTCATGTCCGACGACTATAGGGTCGTTCCCACGGCCCCGGGCCAAAGTTGGCCCGCCGCCGACTTGTCCGACGACTATAGGGTCGTCCCCACGACCCCTGGGCTAGGTTGGCTCGCCGCCGACTTGTCCGACGACTATAGGGTCGTCCCCACGACCCCTGGGCTAGGTTGGCTCGCCGCCGACTTGTCCGACGACTATAGGGTCGTCCCCACGACCACGGGCCAAAGTTGGCCAGCCGCCGACATGTCCGACGACTATAGGGTCGTCCCATGGACCCCGGGACTAGATTGGCCCGCCACCGTCATGTCCGACAACTATAAGGTCGTCCCCACGACCCCCGGACTAGGTTGGCTCGCCGCCGACTTGTCCGACGACTATAGGGTCGTCCCCACGACCCCAGCACTATATTGGCCCGCCACCGTCATGTCCGATGACTATAGGGTCGTCCCCACGACCCCCGGACTAGGTTGGCTCGCCGCCGACTTGTCCGACGACTATAGGGTCGGCCCCACGACCCCAGCACTATATTGGCCCGCCACCGTCATGTCCGACGACTATAGGGTCGTTCCCACGGCCCCGGGCCAAAGTTGGCCAGCCGCCGACTTGTCCGACGACTATACGGTCGTACCCACGACCCCGGGACTAGATTGGTCCGCCACCGTCAAGTCCGACGACTATACGGTCGTCCCCACGACCCCGGGACTAGATTGGCCCGCCGCCGACTTGTCCGACGACTATAGGATCGTCCCCACGACCCCGGGTCAAAGTTGGCCAGCCACCGACATGTCCGACGACTATAGGGTCGTCCCCACGACCCCCGCACAAGGTTGGCTCGCCGCCGACTTGTCCGACGACTATTGTGTCGTCCCCACGACCCCCGGACTAGGTTGGCTGGCCGCCGACTTGTCCGACGACTATAGGGTCGTCCCCACGACCCCGGGCCAATATTGGCCAGCTGCCGGCTTGACCGACGACTATAGGGTCGACCCCACGACCCCGGGACTAGATTGGCCCGCCACCCTCATGTCCGACGACTATAAGGTCGTCCCCACGACCCCGGGCCAAAGTTGGCCAGCCGCCGACATGTCCGACGATTATAGTGTCGTCCAAACGACCCCGGGAATAGATTGGCCCGCCCCCGACAAGTCCGACGACTATAGGGTCGTCCCCACGACCTCGGGACTAGGTTGGCCAGCCGCCGACATGTCCGACGACTATAGGGTCGTCGCCACGACCCCGGGCCAATGTTGGCCAATCGCCGACATGTCCGACGACTATAGGGTCGTCCCCGCGATCCCGGGACTAGATTGGCCCGCCACCGCCATGTCCGACGACAATAGGGTCGTCCCCACGATCCCGGGACTAGATTGGCCCGCCACCGCCATGTCCGACGATTATAGGGTTGTCCCCACGACCACGGGCCAACTTTGGCCAGCCGCCGACATATCCGACGACTAAAGGGTCGTCCCCACGACCACGGGCCAAAGTTTGCCAGCCGCCGACTTGTCCGACGACTATAGGGTCGTCCCCACGACCCCGGGTCAAAGTTGGCCAGCCACCGACATGTCCGACGACTATAGGGTCGTCCCCACGACCCCCGCACAAGGTTGGCTCGCCGCCGACTTGTCCGACGACTATTGTGTCGTCCCCACGACCCCCGGACTAGGTTGGTTCGCCGCCGACTTGTCCGACGACTATAGGGTCGTCCCCACGACCCCGGGCCAATATTGGCCAGCTGCCGGCTTGACCGACGACTATAGGGTCGACCCCACGACCCCGGGACTAGATTGGCCCGCCACCGTCATGTCCGACGACTATAAGGTCGTCCCCACGACCCCGGGCCAAAGTTGGCCAGCCGCCGACATGTCCGACGATTATAGTGTCGTCCAAACGACCCCGGGTATAGATTGGCCCGCCCCCGACAAGTCCGACGACTATAGGGTCGTCCCCACGACCTCGGGACTAGGTTGGCCAGCCGCCGACATGTCCGACGACTATAGGGTCGTCGCCACGACCCCGGGCCAATGTTGGCGAATCGCCGACATGTCCGACGACTATAGGGTCGTCCCTACGACCCCGGACTAGGTTGGCCAGCCGCCGACATGTCCGACGACTATAGGGTCGTCCCCACGACCCCGGGCCAAAGTTGGCAAGCCGCCGACATGTCCGATGACTATAGGGTCGTCCCCACGACCCCGGGACTAGGTTGGCCCACCGCCGACTTGTCCGACGACAATAGGGTCGTCCCCACGACCCCGGGTCTAGGTTGGCCAGCTGCCGACATGTCCGACGACTATAGAGTCGTCCCCATGACCAGGGGCCAAAGTTGGCCTGCCGCCGAAATGTCCGACAACTATACAGTCGTCCCCACGACACCAGGCCAAAGTTGGCCAGCCGCCAACATGTCCGACGACTATAGGGTCGTCCATACGACCCCGGGACTAGATTGGCCCGCCGCCGACTTGTCCGACGACTATAGGGTCGTCCCCACGACCCCTGGGCTAGGTTGGCTCGCCGCCGACTTGTCCGACGACTATAGGGTCGTCCCCACGACCACGGGCCAAAGTTGGCCAGCCGCCGACATGTCCGACGACTATAGGGTCGTCCCATGGACCCCGGGACTAGATTGGCCCGCCACCGTCATGTCCGACGACTATAAGGTCGTCCCCACGACCCCCGGACTAGGTTGGCTCGCCGCCGACTTGTCCGACGACTATAGGGTCGTCCCCACGACCCCAGCACTATATTGGCCCGCCACCGTCATGTCCGACGACTATAGGGTCGTTCCCACGGCCCCGGGCCAAGGTTGGCCCGCCGCCGACTTGTCCGACGACTATAGGGTCGTCCCCACGACCCCTGGGCTAGGTTGGCTCGCCGCCGACTTGTCCGACGACTATAGGGTCGTCCCCACGACCCCTGGGCTAGGTTGGCTCGCCGCCGACTTGTCCGACGACTATAGGGTCGTCCCCACGACCACGGGCCAAAGTTGGCCAGCCGCCGACATGTCCGACGACTATAGGGTCGTCCCCACGACCCCAGCACTATATTGACCCGCCACCGTCATGTCCGACGACTATAGGGTCGTTCCCACGGCCCCGGGCCAAAGTTGGCCAGCCGCCGACTTGTCCGACGACTATACGGTCGTACCCACGACCCCGGGACTAGATTGGCTCGCCACCGTCAAGTCCGACGACTATACGGTCGTCCCCACGACCCCGGGACTAGATTGGCCCGCCACCGTCATGTCCGACGACTTCGGGGTCGTCCCCACGACCACGGGCCAAAGTTGGCCAGCCGCCGACATGTCCGACGACTGTAGGATCGTCCCCACGAACCCGGGACTAGATTGGCCCGCCACCGTCCAGTCCGATGACCTCGGGACTAGGTTGGCCAGCCGCCGACATGTCCGACGACTATAGGGTCGCCCCACGACCTCGGGACTAGGTTGGCCAGACGCCGACATGTCCGACGACTATTGGGTAGTCCCCACGACCATGGGCTAAAGTTGGCCAATCGCCGACATGTCCGACGACTATAGGGTCGTACCGACGACCCCGGGACTCGATTGCCCCGGCACCGTCATGTCCAACGACTATCGGATCGTCCCCACGACCACGGGCCAAAGTTGGCCAGCCGCCGACATGTCCGACGGCTATAGGGTCGTCCCCACGACCACGGGCTAAAGTTGGCCAATCCCCGACATGTCCGACGACTATAGGGTCGTACCTACGACCCCGGGACTCGATTGCCCCGGCACCGTCATGTCCAACGACTATCAGATCGTCCCCACGACCACGGGCCCAAGTTGGCCAGCCGCCGACATGTCCGACGACTATTGGGTCGTCCCCACGACCACGGGCCAAAGTTGGCCAGCCGCCGACATGTCCGACGACTATAGGGTCGTCCCCACGACACCGGGCCAATAATGGCCAATCGCCGACATGTCCGACGACTATAGGGTCGTACCTACGACCCCGGGACTTGATTGGCCCGGCACCGTCATGTCCAACGACTATCGGTTCGTCCCTACGACCA
The DNA here is from genome assembly GCA_963932275.1 of Andrena praecox. Taxonomy (NCBI): domain Eukaryota; kingdom Metazoa; phylum Arthropoda; class Insecta; order Hymenoptera; family Andrenidae; genus Andrena; species Andrena praecox. Next base: position 3,948,371 of record CAWVQO010000356.1, on the reverse strand, counting down.
CGGGCCAAAGTTGGCCAGCCGCCGACAGGTCCGACGACTATTTGGTCGTCCCCACGACCCTGGGACTAGATTGGCTAGCCACCGTCACGTCCGACGACTATCGGATCGTCCCCACGACCACGAGCCAAAGTTGGCCAGCCGCCGACATGTCCAACGACTATTGGGTCGCCCCACGACCACGGGCCAAAGTTGGCCAGCCGCCGACATGGACGATGACTATATGGTCGTCCCAACGACCCCGGGTCTAGGTTGGCCAGCCGCCGACATGTTCGACGACTATAGAGGCGTCCCTACGACACCGGTCAGCCGCTGACATGCCCAACGACTATAGGGTCGTCCCCACGACCACGGGCCAAAGTTGGCCAGCCGCCGACATGTCCGACGACAATAGGGTCGTCCCCACGACCCCGGGTCTAGGTTGGCCAGCCGCCGACATGTCCGACGACTATAGAGTCGTCCCCACGACACCGGGCCAAAGTTGGCCAGCCGCCGATATGTCCGACGACTATTGGGTCGTCCCCACGACCCCGGGTCTAGGTTGGCCAGCCGCCGACATGTCCGACGACTATTGAGTCGTCCCCACGACACCGGGCCAAAGTTGGCCAGCCGCCGACATGTCCGACGACTATAGAGTCGTCCCCACGACACCGGGCCAAAGTTGGCCAGCCGCCAACATGTCCGACGACTATTGGGTCGTCCCCACGACACCGGGCCAAAGTTGGCCAGCCGCTGACATGTCCAACGACTACAGGGTCGTCCCCACAACCACGGGCCAAAGTTGACCAGCCGCCGACATGTCCGACGACTATTGGATCGTCCCCACGACCCCGGGCCAAAGTTGGCAAGCCGCCGACATATCCGACGACTATAGGGTCGTCCCCACGACCCCTGGGCTAGGTTGGATCGCCGCCGACTTGTCCGACGACTATAGGGTCGTCCCCACGACCCCTGGGCTAGGTTGGCTCGCCGCCGACTTGTCCGACGACTATAGGGTCGTCCCCACGACCACGGGCCAAAGTTGGCCAGCCGCCGACATGTCCGACGACTATAGGGTCGTCCCCACGACCCCAGCACTATATTGACCCGCCACCGTCATGTCCGACGACTATAGGGTCGTTCCCACGGCCCCGGGCCAAAGTTGGCCAGCCGCCGACTTGTCCGACGACTATACGGTCGTACCCACGACCCCGGGACTAGATTGGCTCGCCACCGTCAAGTCCGACGACTATACGGTCGTCCCCACGACCCCGGGACTACATTGACCCGCCACCGTCATGTCCGACGACTTCGGGGTCGTCCCCACGACCACGGGCCAAAGTTGGCCAGCCGCCGACATGTCCGACGACTGTAGGATCGTCCCCACGAACCCGGGACTAGATTGGCCCGCCACCGTCCAGTCCGATGACCTCGGGACTAGGTTGGCCAGCCGCCGACATGTCCGACGACTATAGGGTCGCCCCACGACCTCGGGCCAAAGTTGGCCAGACTCCGACATGTCCGACGACTATTGGGTAGTCCCCACGACCATGGGCTAATGTAAGCCAATCGCCGACATGTCCGACGACTATAGGGTCGTACCGACGACCCCGGGACTCGATTGCCCCGGCACCGTCATGTCCAACGACTATCGGATCGTCCCCACGACCACGGGCCAAAGTTGGCCAGCCGCCGACATGTCCGACGGCTATAGGGTCGTCCCCACGACCACGGGCTAAAGTTGGCCAATCCCCGACATGTCCGACGACTATAGGGTCGTACCTACGACCCCGGGACTCGATTGCCCCGGCACCGTCATGTCCAACGACTATCAGATCGTCCCCACGACCACGGGCCCAAGTTGGCCAGCCGCCGACATGTCCGACGACTATTGGGTCGTCCCCACGACCACGGGCCAAAGTTGGCCAGCCGCCGACATGTCCGACGACTATAGGGTCGTCCCCACGACCCCGGGCCAATAATGGCCAATCGCCGACATGTCCGACGACTATAGGGTCGTACCTACGACCCCGGGACTTGATTGGCCCGGCACCGTCATGTCCAACGACTATCGGTTCGTCCCTACGACCACGGGCCAAAGTTGGCCAGCCGCCGACAGGTCCGACGACTATTTGGTCGTCCCCACGACCCTGGGACTAGATTGGCTAGCCACCGTCACGTCCGACGACTATCGGATCGTCCCCACGACCACGAGCCAAAGTTGGCCAGCCGCCGACATGTCCAACGACTATTGGGTCGCCCCACGACCACGGGCCAAAGTTGGCCAGCCGCCGACATGGACGATGACTATATGGTCGTCCCAACGACCCCGGGTCTAGGTTGGCCAGCCGCCGACATGTTCGACGACTATAGAGGCGTCCCTACGACACCGGTCAGCCGCTGACATGCCCAACGACTATAGGGTCGTCCCCACGACCACGGGCCAAAGTTGGCCAGCCGCCGACATGTCCGACGACAATAGGGTCGTCCCCACGACCCCGGGTCTAGGTTGGCCAGCCGCCGACATGTCCGACGACTATAGAGTCGTCCCCACGACACCGGGCCAAAGTTGGCCAGCCGCCGATATGTCCGACGACTATTGGGTCGTCCCCACGACCCCGGGTCTAGGTTGGCCAGCCGCCGACATGTCCGACGACTATTGAGTCGTCCCCACGACACCGGGCCAAAGTTGGCCAGCCGCCGACATGTCCGACGACTATAGAGTCGTCCCCACGACACCGGGCCAAAGTTGGCCAGCCGCCAACATGTCCGACGACTATTGGGTCGTCCCCACGACACCGGGCCAAAGTTGGCCAGCCGCTGACATGTCCAACGACTACAGGGTCGTCCCCACAACCACGGGCCAAAGTTGACCAGCCGCCGACATGTCCGACGACTATTGGATCGTCCCCACGACCCCGGGCCAAAGTTGGCAAGCCGCCGACATATCCGACGACTATAGGGTCGTCCCCACGACCTCGGGACTAGGTTGGCCACCCGCCGACATGTCCGACGACTATAGGGTCGTGCCCACGACCCCGGGTCTAGGTTGGCCAGCCGCCGACATGTCCGACGACTATAGAGGCGTCCCCACGACACCGGTCAGCCGCTGACATGCCCAACGACTATAGGGTCGTCCCCACGACCACGGGCCAAAGTTGGCCAGCCGCCGACATGTCCGACGACAATAGGGTCGTCCCCACGACCCCGGGTCTAGGTTGGCCAGCCGCCGACATGTCCGACGACTATAGAGTCGTCCCCACGACACCGGGCCAAAGTTGACCAGCCGCCGACATGTCCGACGACTATTGGATCGTCCCCACGACCCCGGGCCAAAGTTGGCAAGCCGCCGACATATCCGACGACTATAGGGTCGTCCCCACGACCTCGGGACTAGGTTGGCCACCCGCCGACATGTCCGACGACTATAGGGTCGTGCCCACGACCCCGGGTCTAGGTTGGCTCGCCACCGTCAAGTCCGACGACTATACGGTCGTCCCCACGACCCCGGGACTAGATTGGCCCGCCACCGTCATGTCCGACGACTTCGGGGTCGTCCCCACGACCACGGGCCAAAGTTGGCCAGCCGCCGACATGTCCGACGACTGTAGGATCGTCCCCACGAACCCGGGACTAGATTGGCCCGCCACCGTCCAGTCCGATGACCTCGGGACTAGGTTGGCCAGCCGCCGACATGTCCGACGACTATAGGGTCGCCCCACGACCTCGGGACTAGGTTGGCCAGACTCCGACATGTCCGACGACTATTGGGTAGTCCCCACGACCATGGGCTAATGTAAGCCAATCGCCGACATGTCCGACGACTATAGGGTCGTACCGACGACCCCGGGACTCGATTGCCCCGGCACCGTCATGTCCAACGACTATCGGATCGTCCCCACGACCACGGGCCAAAGTTGGCCAGCCGCCGACATGTCCGACGGCTATAGGGTCGTCCCCACGACCACGGGCTAAAGTTGGCCAATCCCCGACATGTCCGACGACTATAGGGTCGTACCTACGACCCCGGGACTCGATTGCCCCGGCACCGTCATGTCCAACGACTATCAGATCGTCCCCACGACCACGGGCCCAAGTTGGCCAGCCGCCGACATGTCCGACGACTATTGGGTCGTCCCCACGACCACGGGCCAAAGTTGGCCAGCCGCCGACATGTCCGACGACTATAGGGTCGTCCCCACGACCCCGGGCCAATAATGGCCAATCGCCGACATGTCCGACGACTATAGGGTCGTACCTACGACCCCGGGACTTGATTGGCCCGGCACCGTCATGTCCAACGACTATCGGTTCGTCCCTACGACCACGGGCCAAAGTTGGCCAGCCGCCGACAGGTCCGACGACTATTTGGTCGTCCCCACGACCCTGGGACTAGATTGGCTAGCCACCGTCACGTCCGACGACTATCGGATCGTCCCCACGACCACGAGCCAAAGTTGGCCAGCCGCCGACATGTCCAACGACTATTGGGTCGCCCCACGACCACGGGCCAAAGTTGGCCAGCCGCCGACATGGACGATGACTATATGGTCGTCCCAACGACCCCGGGTCTAGGTTGGCCAGCCGCCGACATGTTCGACGACTATAGAGGCGTCCCTACGACACCGGTCAGCCGCTGACATGCCCAACGACTATAGGGTCGTCCCCACGACCACGGGCCAAAGTTGGCCAGCCGCCGACATGTCCGACGACAATAGGGTCGTCCCCACGACCCCGGGTCTAGGTTGGCCAGCCGCCGACATGTCCGACGACTATAGAGTCGTCCCCACGACACCGGGCCAAAGTTGGCCAGCCGCCGATATGTCCGACGACTATTGGGTCGTCCCCACGACCCCGGGTCTAGGTTGGCCAGCCGCCGACATGTCCGACGACTATTGAGTCGTCCCCACGACACCGGGCCAAAGTTGGCCAGCCGCCGACATGTCCGACGACTATAGAGTCGTCCCCACGACACCGGGCCAAAGTTGGCCAGCCGCCAACATGTCCGACGACTATTGGGTCGTCCCCACGACACCGGGCCAAAGTTGGCCAGCCGCTGACATGTCCAACGACTACAGGGTCGTCCCCACAACCACGGGCCAAAGTTGACCAGCCGCCGACATGTCCGACGACTATTGGATCGTCCCCACGACCCCGGGCCAAAGTTGGCAAGCCGCCGACAGGTCCGACGACTATTTGGTCGTCCCCACGACCCTGGGACTAGATTGGCTAGCCACCGTCACGTCCGACGACTATCGGATCGTCCCCACGACCACGAGCCAAAGTTGGCCAGCCGCCGACATGTCCAACGACTATTGGGTCGCCCCACGACCACGGGCCAAAGTTGGCCAGCCGCCGACATGGACGATGACTATATGGTCGTCCCAACGACCCCGGGTCTAGGTTGGCCAGCCGCCGACATGTTCGACGACTATAGAGGCGTCCCTACGACACCGGTCAGCCGCTGACATGCCCAACGACTATAGGGTCGTCCCCACGACCACGGGCCAAAGTTGGCCAGCCGCCGACATGTCCGACGACAATAGGGTCGTCCCCACGACCCCGGGTCTAGGTTGGCCAGCCGCCGACATGTCCGACGACTATAGGGTCGTCCGCACGACCACGGGCCAAAGTTGGCCAGCCGCCGACATGTCCGACGACTATTGGATCGTCCCCACGACCACGGGCCAAAGTTGGCCAGCCGCCGACATGTCCGACGACTATAGGGTCGTCCCCACGACCCCGGGACAAGGTTGGCCAGCCGCCGACATGTCCGACGACTATAGGGTCGTCCCGACGACCCCGGGCCAATGTTGGCCAATCGCCAACATGTCCGACGACTATAGGGTCGTCCCTACGACCCCGGGACTAGATTGGCCCGCCACCGTCAAGTCCAACGATTATAGGGTCGTCCCCACGACCCCGGGACTAGATTGGCCCGCCGCCGACATGTCCGACGACTTTTGGATCGTCCCCACGACCCCGGGCCAAAGTTGGACAGCCGCCGACTTGTCCGACGACTAAAGGGTCGTCCCCACGACCACGGGCCAAAGTTGACCCAGCCGGCGACATTCCCGACGACTATAGGGACGTCCCCACGGCCACGGGCCAAAGTTGGCCAGCCGCCGACATGTCCGACGACTATAGATTCGTCCCCACAACCCCGGGCCAAAGATGGCCACCCGCCGACATGTCCGACGACTATAGGGTCGTCCCCACGATCCCGGGACTAGATTGGCCCGCCACCGCCATGTCCGACGGCAATAGGGTCGTCCCCACGATCCCGGGACTAGATTGGCCCGCCACCGCCATGTCCGACGATTATAGGGTTGTCCCCTCGACCACGGGCCAACTTTGGCCAGCCGCCGACATATCCGACGACTAAAGGGTCGTCCCCACGACCACGGGCCAAAGTTTGCCAAACGCCGACTTGTCCGACGACTATAGGGTCGTCCCCATGACCAGGGGCCAAAGTTGGCCTGCCGCCGACATGTCCGACGACTATAGGGTCGTCCCTACGACCCCGGACTAGGTTGGCCAGCCGCCGACATGTCCGACGACTATAGGGTCGTCCCCACGAACCCGGGCCAAAGTTGGCAAGCCGCCGACATGTCCGATGACTATAGGGTCGTCCCCACGACCCCGGGACTAGGTTGGCCCACCGCCGACTTGTCCGACGACAATAGGGTCGTCCCCACGACCCCGGGTCTAGGTTGGCCAGCTGCCGACATGTCCGACGATTATAGGGTCGTCCCCATGACCAGGGGCCAAAGTTGGCCTGCCGCCGACATGTCCAACGACTATTGGGTCGCCCCACGACCACGGGCCAAAGTTGGCCAGCCCCCGACATGTCCGATGACTATATGGTCGTCCCCACGACCCCGGGTCTAGGTTGGCCCGCCACCGTCATGTCCGACGACAATAGGGTCGTCCCCACGACCCCGGGTCCAGGTTGGCCAGCCGCCGACATTTCCGACGACTATAGAGTCGTCCCCACGACACCGGGCCAAAGTTGGCCAGCCGCCGACATGTGCGACGACAATAGGGTCGTCCCCACGACCCCGGGTCTAGGTTGGCCAGCCGCCGACATGTCCGACGACAATCGGATCGTCCCTACGACCACGCGCCAAAGTTGGCCAGCCGCCGACATGTCCGACGACTTTTGGATCGTCTCCACGACCACGGGCCAAAGTTGGCCAGCCGCCGACATGTCCGACGACTATAGGGTCGTCCCCACGACCCCGGGACTAGATTGGCCCGCCACCGTCATGTCCGACGATTATAGGGTCGTCCCCACGACCGCGAGACTAGATTGGCCCGCCACCGTCATGTCCGACGACAATAGGGTCGTCCCCACGACCCCGGGTCCAGGTTGGCCAGCCGCCGACATTTCCGACGACTATAGAGTCGTCCCCACGACACCGGGCCAAAGTTGGCCAGCCGCCGACATGTCCGACGACAATAGGGTCGTCCCCACGACCACGGGCCAAAGTTGACCAGCCGCCGACATGTCCGACGACTATTGGATCGTCCCCACGACCCCGGGCCAAAGTTGGCAAGCCGCCGAAATGTCCGACGACTGTAGGGTCGTCCCCACGACCCCGGGCCAAATTTGGCAAGCCGCCGAAATGTCCGACGACTGTAGGGTCGTCCCCACGACCCCCGGACTAGATTGGCCCGCCACCGTCATGTCCAACGACAATCGGATCGTCCCCACGACCACGGGCCAAAGTTGGCCAGCCGCCGACATGTCCGACGACTATTGGGCCGTCCCCACGACACCGGGCCAAAGTTGGCCAGCCGCTGACATGTCCAACGACTATAGGGTCGTCCCCACGACCACGGGCCAAAGTTGACCAGCCGCCGACATGTCCGACGACTATTGGATCGTCCCCACGACCCCAGGCCAAAGTTGGCAAGCCGCCGAAATGTCCGACGACTGTAGGGTCGTCCCCACGACCCCCGGACTAGATTGGCCCGCCACCGACAAGTGCGACGACTATAGGGTCGTCCCCACGACCCCGGGACTAGATTGGCCCGCCACCGTCATGTCCAACGACTATCGGATCGTCCCCACGACCACGGGCCAAAGTTGGCCAGCCGCCGTCATGTCCGACGACTATTGGGTCGTCCCCACGACACCGGGCCAAAGTTGGCCAGCCGCTGACATGTCCAACGACTATAGGGTCGTCCCCACGACCACGGGCAAAAGTTGACCAGCCGCCGACATGTCCGACGACTATTGGATCGTCCCCACGACCCCGGGCCAAAGTTGGCAAGCCGCCGACATGTCCGACGACTATAGGGTCGTCCCCACGACCTCGGGACTAGGTTGGCCACCCGCCGACATGTCCGACGACTATAGGGTCGTCCCCACGACCCCGGGTCTAGGTTGGCCAGCCGCCGACATGTCCGACGACTATTGGATCGTCCCCACGACCCCGGGCCAAAGTTGGCAAGCCGTCGAAATGTCCGACGACTGTAGGGTCGTCCCCACAACCCCGGGACTAGATTGGCCCGCCACCGTCATGTCCAACGACTATAGGGTCGTCCCCACAACCACGGGCCAAAGTTGGCCAGCCGCCGACATGTCCGACGACTATAGGGTCGTCCCCACGACCCCGGGACTAGATTGGCCCGCCACCGTCATGTCCGACGACTATTGGGTCGTCCCCACGACATCGGGCCAAAGTTGGCCAGCCGCTGACATGTCCAACGACAATAGGGTCGTCCCCACGACCACGGGCCAAAGTTGACCAGCCGCCGACATGTCCGACGACTATAGGGTCGTCCCCACGACCCCGGGCCAAAGTTGGCAAGCCGTCGAAATGTCCGACAACTATAGGGTCGTCCTTACGACCCCGGGACTAGATTGGCCCGCCACCGTCATGTCCAACGATTATAGGGTCGTCCCCACGACCCCGGGACTAGATTGGCCCGCCACCGTCATGTCCGACGATTATAGGGTCGTCCCCACGACCCCGGGACAAGCTTGGCCCGCCGCCGACTTGTCCGACGACTATAGGGTCGTCCCCACGACCCCGGGACTAGATTGGCCCGCCACCGTCATGTCCGACGACAATAGGGTCGTCCCCACGACCCCGGGTCTAGGTTGGCCAGCCGCCGACATATCCGACGACTATAGAGTCGTCCCCACGACACCGGGCCAAAGTTGGACAGCCGCCGACATGTCCGACTACTATAGGGACGTCCCAAGGACCTCGGGTCTAGATTGGCCCGCTACCGTCATGTCCGAAGACTATAGGGTCGTCCCCACGACCACGGGACTAGATTGGCCCGCCACCGCCATGTCCGACGACAATAGGGTCGTCCCCACGACCCCGGGTCTAGGTTGGCCAGCCGCCGACATGTCCGACGACTATTGGATCGTCCCCACGACCACGGGCCAAAGTTGGCCAGCCGCCGACATGTCCGACGACTATAGGGTCGTCCCCACGACCCCGGGACTAGATTGGCCCGCCACCGTCATGTCCAACGACTATAGGGTCGTCCCCACAACCACGGGCCAAAGTTGGCCAGCCGTCGACATGTCCGACGACTATAGGGTCGTCCCCACGACCCCGGGCCAATGCTGGCCAATCGCCGACATGTCCAACGACTATAGGGTCGTCCCTACGACCCCGGGACTAGATTAGCCCGCCACCGTCATGTCCAACAACTATAGGGTCGTCCCCACGACCACGGGCCAAAGTTGGCATGCCGCCGAAATGTCCGACGACTATGGGGTCGTCCCCACGACACCGGGCCAAAGTTGGCAAGCCGCCGACATGTCCGACGACTATAGGGTCGTCCCCACGACCTCGGGACTAGGTTGGCCACCCGCCGACATGTCCGACGACTATAGGGTCGTCCCCACGACCCCGGTTCTACGTTGGCCAGCCGCCGACATGTCCGACGACTATTGGATCGTCCCCACGACCCCGGGTCAAAGTTGGCAAGCCGTCGAAATGTCCGACGACTGTAGGGTCGTCCCCACAACCCCGGGACTAGATTGGCCCGCCACCGACATGTCCGACGACTATTGGATCGTCCCCACGACCACGGGCCAAAGTTGGCCAGCCGCCGACATGTCCGACGACTATAGGGTCGTCCCCACGACCCCGGGCCAAAGTTGGCAAGCCGCCGAAATGTCCGACGACTGTAGGGTCGTCCCCACGACCGCGGGACTAGATTGGCCCGCCACCGTGAAGTCCGACGACTATAGGGTCGTCCCCACGACCCCGGGCCAAAGTTGGCAAGCCGCCGAAATGTCCGACGACTGTAGGGTCGTCCCCACGACCCCGGGACTAGATTGGCCCGCCACCGTCATGTCCAACGACTATAGGGTCGTCCCCACGACCCCGGGACTAGGTTGACAAGCCGCCGAAATGTCCAACGACTATAGGGTCGTCCCCACGACCATGGGCCAAAGTTGGCCAGCCGCCGATATGTCCAACGACTATTGGGTCGTCCCCACGACCCCGGGACTAGATTGGCCCGCCACCGTCATGTCCGACGACTATAGGGTCGTCCCCACGACCCCGGGCCAAAGTTGGCCAGCCGCCGACATGTCCGATGATTATAGTGTCGTCCAAACGACCCAGGGAATAGATTGGCCCGCCACCGACAAGTCTGACGACTATAGGGTCGTCCCCACGACCTCGGGACTAGGTTGGCCAGCCGCCGACATGTCCGACGACTATAGGGTCGTCGCCACGACCCCGGGCCAATGTTGGCCAATCGCCGACATGTCCGACGACTATAGGGTCGTCCCTACGACCCCGGACTAGGTTGGCCAGCCGCCGACATGTCCGACGACTATAGGGTCGTCCCCACGACCACGGGCCAAAGTTGGCAAGCCGCCGACATGTCCGATGACTGTAGGGTCGTCCCCACGACCCCGGGTCTAGGTTGGCCCGCCACCGTCATGTCCGACGACAATAGGGTCGTCCCCACGACCCCGGGTCCAGGTTGGCCAGCCGCCGACATTTCCGACGACTATAGAGTCGTCCCCACGACACCGGGCCAAAGTTGGCCAGCCGCCGACATGTCCGACGACAATAGGGTCGTCCCCACGACCACGGGCCAAAGTTGACCAGCCGCCGACATGTCCGACGACTATTGGATCGTCCCCACGACCCCGGGCCAAAGTTGGCAAGCCGCCGAAATGTCCGACGACTGTAGGGTCGTCCCCACGACCCCGGGCCAAATTTGGCAAGCCGCCGAAATGTCCGACGACTGTAGGGTCGTCCCCACGACCCCCGGACTAGATTGGCCCGCCACCGTCATGTCCAACGACAATCGGATCGTCCCCACGACCACGGGCCAAAGTTGGCCAGCCGCCGACATGTCCGACGACTATTGGGTCGTCCCCACGACACCGGGCCAAAGTTGGCCAGCCGCTGACATGTCCAACGACTATAGGGTCGTCCCCACGACCACGGGCCAAAGTTGACCAGCCGCCGACATGTCCGACGACTATTGGATCGTCCCCACGACCCCAGGCCAAAGTTGGCAAGCCGCCGAAATGTCCGACGACTGTAGGGTCGTCCCCACGACCCCCGGACTAGATTGGCCCGCCACCGACAAGTCCGACGACTATAGGGTCGTCCCCACGACCCCGGGACTAGATTGGCCCGCCACCGTCATGTCCAACGACTATCGGATCGTCCCCACGACCACGGGCCAAAGTTGGCCAGCCGCCGACATGTCCGACGACTATTGGGTCGTCCCCACGACACCGGGCCAAAGTTGGCCAGCCGCTGACATGTCCAACGACTATAGGGTCGTCCCCACGACCACGGGCCAAAGTTGACCAGCCGCCGACATGTCCGACGACTATTGGATCGTCCCCACGACCCCGGGCCAAAGTTGGCAAGCCGCCGACATGTCCGACGACTATAGGGTCGTCCCCACGACCTCGGGACTAGGTTGGCCACCCGCCGACATGTCCGACGACTATAGGGTCGTCCCCACGACCCCGGGTCTAGGTTGGCCAGCCGCCGACATGTCCGACGACTATTGGATCGTCCCCACGACCCCGGGCCAAAGTTGGCAAGCCGTCGAAATGTCCGACGACTGTAGGGTCGTCCCCACAACCCCGGGACTAGATTGGCCCGCCACCGTCATGTCCAACGACTATAGGGTCGTCCCCACAACCACGGGCCAAAGTTGGCCAGCCGCCGACATGTCCGACGACTATAGGGTCGTCCCCACGACCCCGGGACTAGATTGGCCCGCCACCGTCATGTCCGACGACTATTGGGTCGTCCCCACGACATCGGGCCAAAGTTGGCCAGCCGCTGACATGTCCAACGACAATAGGGTCGTCCCCACGACCACGGGCCAAAGTTGACCAGCCGCCGACATGTCCGACGACTATAGGGTCGTCCCCACGACCCCGGGCCAAAGTTGGCAAGCCGTCGAAATGTCCGACAACTATAGGGTCGTCCTTACGACCCCGGGACTAGATTGGCCCGCCACCGTCATGTCCAACGATTATAGGGTCGTACCCACGACCCCGGGACTAGATTGGCCCGCCACCGTCATGTCCGACGATTATAGGGTCGTCCCCACGACCCCGGGACAAGCTTGGCCCGCCGCCGACTTGTCCGACGACTATAGGGTCGTCCCCACGACCCCGGGACTAGATTGGCCCGCCACCGTCATGTCCGACGACAATAGGGTCGTCCCCACGACCCCGGGTCTAGGTTGGCCAGCCGCCGACATATCCGACGACTATAGAGTCGTCCCCACGACACCGGGCCAAAGTTGGACAGCCGCCGACATGTCCGACTACTATAGGGACGTCCCAAGGACCTCGGGTCTAGATTGGCCCGCTACCGTCATGTCCGAAGACTATAGGGTCGTCCCCACGACCACGGGACTAGATTGGCCCGCCACCGCCATGTCCGACGACAATAGGGTCGTCCCCACGACCCCGGGTCTAGGTTGGCCAGCCGCCGACATGTCCGACGACTATTGGATCGTCCCCACGACCACGGGCCAAAGTTGGCCAGCCGCCGACATGTCCGACGACTATAGGGTCGTCCCCACGACCCCGGGACTAGATTGGCCCGCCACCGTCATGTCCAACGACTATAGGGTCGTCCCCACAACCACGGGCCAAAGTTGGCCAGCCGTCGACATGTCCGACGACTATAGGGTCGTCCCCACGACCCCGGGCCAATGCTGGCCAATCGCCGACATGTCCAACGACTATAGGGTCGTCCCTACGACCCCGGGACTAGATTAGCCCGCCACCGTCATGTCCAACAACTATAGGGTCGTCCCCACGACCACGGGCCAAAGTTGGCATGCCGCCGAAATGTCCGACGACTATGGGGTCGTCCCCACGACACCGGGCCAAAGTTGGCAAGCCGCCGACATGTCCGATGATTATAGTGTCGTCCAAACGACCCAGGGAATAGATTGGCCCGCCACCGACAAGTCCGACGACTATAGGGTCGTCCCCACGACCTCGGGACTAGGTTGGCCAGCCGCCGACATGTCCGACGACTATAGGGTCGTCGCCACGACCCCGGGCCAATGTTGGCCAATCGCCGACATGTCCGACGACTATAGGGTCGTCCCCACGACCCCGGGACTAGATTGGCCCGCCACCGTCATGTCCAACGACTATAGGGTCGTCCCCACAACCACGGGCCAAAGTTGGCCACCCGCCGACATGTCCGACGACTATAGGGTCGTCCCCACGACCCCGGGTCTACGTTGGCCAGCCGCCGACATGTCCGACGACTATTGGATCGTCCCCACGACCCCGGGTCAAAGTTGGCAAGCCGTCGAAATGTCCGACGACTGTAGGGTCGTCCCCACAACCCCGGGACTAGATTGGCCCGCCACCGACATGTCCGACGACTATTGGATCGTCCCCACGACCACGGGCCAAAGTTGGCCAGCCGCCGACATGTCCGACGACTATAGGGTCGTCCCCACGACCCCGGGCCAAAGTTGGCAAGCCGCCGAAATGTCCGACGACTGTAGGGTCGTCCCCACGACCCCGGGCCAAAGTTGGCCAGCCGCCGACATGTCCGATGATTATAGTGTCGTCCAAACGACCCAGGGAATAGATTGGCCCGCCACCGACAAGTCCGACGACTATAGGGTCGTCCCCACGACCTCGGGACTAGGTTGGCCAGCCGCCGACATGTCCGACGACTATAGGGTCGTCGCCACGACCCCGGGCCAATGTTGGCCAATCGCCGACATGTCCGACGACTATAGGGTCGTCCCTACGACCCCGGACTAGGTTGGCCAGCCGCCGACATGTCCGACGACTATAGGGTCGTCCCCACGACCACGGGCCAAAGTTGGCAAGCCGCCGACATGTCCGATGACTGTAGGGTCGTCCCCACGACCCCGGGTCTAGGTTGGCCCGCCACCGTCATGTCCGACGACAATAGGGTCGTCCCCACGACCATGGGCCAAAGTTGGCCAGCCGCCGATATGTCCAACGACTATTGGGTCGTCCCCACGACCCCGGGACTAGATTGGCCCGCCACCGTCATGTCCGACGACTATAGGGTCGTCCCCACGACCCCGGGCCAAAGTTGGCCAGCCGCCGACATGTCCGATGATTATAGTGTCGTCCAAACGACCCAGGGAATAGATTGGCCCGCCACCGACAAGTCCGACGACTATAGGGTCGTCCCCACGACCTCGGGACTAGGTTGGCCAGCCGCCGACATGTCCGACGACTATAGGGTCGTCGCCACGACCCCGGGCCAATGTTGGCCAATCGCCGACATGTCCGACGACTATAGGGTCGTCCCTACGACCCCGGACTAGGTTGGCCAGCCGCCGACATGTCCGACGACTATAGGGTCGTCCCCACGACCACGGGCCAAAGTTGGCAAGCCGCCGACATGTCCGATGACTGTAGGGTCGTCCCCACGACCCCGGGTCTAGGTTGGCCCGCCACCGTCATGTCCGACGACAATAGGGTCGTCCCCACGACCCCGGGTCCAGGTTGGCCAGCCGCCGACATTTCCGACGACTATAGAGTCGTCCCCACGACACCGGGCCAAAGTTGGCCAGCCGCCGACATGTGCGACGACAATAGGGTCGTCCCCACGACCCCGGGTCTAGGTTGGCCAGCCGCCGACATGTCCGACGACAATCGGATCGTCCCTACGACCACGCGCCAAAGTTGGCCAGCCGCCGACATGTCCGACGACTTTTGGATCGTCTCCACGACCACGGGCCAAAGTTGGCCAGCCGCCGACATGTCCGACGACTATAGGGTCGTCCCCACGACCCCGGGACTAGATTGGCCCGCCACCGTCATGTCCGACGATTATAGGGTCGTCCCCACGACCGCGAGACTAGATTGGCCCGCCACCGTCATGTCCGACGACAATAGGGTCGTCCCCACGACCCCGGGTCCAGGTTGGCCAGCCGCCGACATTTCCGACGACTATAGAGTCGTCCCCACGACACCGGGCCAAAGTTGGCCAGCCGCCGACATGTCCGACGACAATAGGGTCGTCCCCACGACCACGGGCCAAAGTTGACCAGCCGCCGACATGTCCGACGACTATTGGATCGTCCCCACGACCCCGGGCCAAATTTGGCAAGCGGCCGAAATGTCCGACGACTGTAGGGTCGTCCCCACGACCCCCGGACTAGATTGGCCCGCCACCGTCATGTCCAACGACAATCGGATCGTCCCCACGACCACGGGCCAAAGTTGGCCAGCCGCCGACATGTCCGACGACTATTGGGTCGTCCCCACGACACCGGGCCAAAGTTGGCCAGCCGCTGACATGTCCAACGACTATAGGGTCGTCCCCACGACCACGGGCCAAAGTTGACCAGCCGCCGACATGTCCGACGACTATTGGATCGTCCCCACGACCCCAGGCCAAAGTTGGCAAGCCGCCGAAATGTCCGACGACTGTAGGGTCGTCCCCACGACCCCCGGACTAGATTGGCCCGCCACCGACAAGTCCGACGACTATAGGGTCGTCCCCACGACCCCGGGACTAGATTGGCCCGCCACCGTCATGTCCAACGACTATCGGATCGTCCCCACGACCACGGGCCAAAGTTGGCCAGCCGCCGACATGTCCGACGACTATAGGGTCGTCCCCACGACCCGGGACTAGACTGGCCCGCCACCGTCATGTCCGACGACTATAGGGTCGTCCCCACGACCCCCGGACTAGGTTGGCCGGCCGCCGACTTGTCCGACGACTATAGGGTCGTCCCCACGACACCCGGACTAGGTGGGCTCGCCCCCGACTTGTCCGACGACTATAGGGTCGTTCCCACGACCCCGGGCCAAAGTTGGCAAGCTGCCGACTTATCCGACGACTATAGGGTCGTCCCCACGACCCCGGGACTAGGTAGGCCCGCCCCCGACTTGTCCGACGACTATAGGGTCGTCCCCACGACCCCGGGACCAGATTGGCCCGCCACCGTCATGTCCGACGACTATAGGGTCGTCCCCACGACCCCCGGACTAGGTTGGTACGCCGCCGACTTGTCCGACGAGTATAGGGTCCTCCCCACGACCACGGGCCAAAGTTGGCCAGCCGCCGACATGTCCGACGACTATAGGGTCGTCCCCACGACCCGGGACTAGACTGGCCCGCCACCGACATGTCCGACGACTATAGAGTCGTCCCCACGACCCCGGGTCAATGTTGGCTCGCCGCCGACATGTCCGACGACTATAGGGTCGTCCCCACGACCCCCGGGCCAAAGTTGGACAGCCACCGACATTTCCGACGACTATAGGGTCGTCCCCACGACCACGGGCCAAAGTTGGCCAGCCGCCGACATGTCCGACGACTATAGGGTCGTCCCCACGACCCGGGACTAGACTGGCCCGCCACCGTCATGTCCGACGACTATAGGGTCGTCCCCACGACCCCCGGACTAGGTTAGCCGGCCGCCGACTTGTCCGACGACTATAGGGTCGTCCCCACGACCCCCGACTAGGTGGGCTCGCCGCCGACTTGTCCGACGACTATAGGGTCGTCCCCACGACCCCGGGACTAGACTGGCCCGCCACCGTCATGTCCGACGACTATAGGGTCATCCCCACGAACCCGGGTCTAGGTTGGCCCGCCGCCGACTTGTCCGACGACTATAGGGACGTCCCCACGACCCCGGGACAAAGTTGGCCAGCCGCCGACTTGTCCGACGACTATAGGGTCGTCCCTACGATCCCGGGACTAGATTGGGCAGCCGCCGACTTGTCCGACGACTATAGGGTCGTCCCCACGGCCACGGGCCAAAGTTGGCCAGCCGCCGACATGTCCGACGACTATAGATTCGTCCCCACAACCCCGGGCCAAAGATGGCCAGCCGCCGACTTGTCCGACGACTATAGGGTCGTCCCTACGATCCCGGGACTAGATTGGGCCGCCACCGCCATGTCCGACGACAATAAGGTCGTCCCCACGGCAACGGGCCAAAGTTGGCCAGCCGCCGACATGTCCGACGACTATAGATTCGTCCCCACGACCCCGGGTCAAAGTTGGCCAGCCGCCGACTTGTCCGACGACTATAGGGTCGTCCCTACGATCCCGGGACTAGATTGGGCAGCCGCCGACTTGTACGACGACTATAGGGTCGTCCCCACGGCCACGGGCCAAAGTTGGCCAGCCGCCGACATGTCCGACGACTATAGATTCGTCCCCACAACCCCGGGCCAAAGATGGCCAGCCGCCGACTTGTCCGACGACTATAGGGTCGTCCCTACGATCCCGGGACTAGATTGGGCCGCCACCGCCATGTCCGACGACAATAAGGTCGTCCCCACGGCCACGGGCCAAAGTTGGCCAGCCGCCGACATGTCCGACGACTATAGATTCGTCCCCACGACCCCGGGCCAAAGTTGGGCAGCCGCCGACTTGTCCGACGACTATGGGGTCGTCCCTACCATCCAGGGACTAGATTGGGCAGCCGCCGACTTGTCCGACGACTATAGGGTCGTCCCCACGATCCCGGGACTAGATTGGCCCGCCACCGCCATGTCCGACGACAATAGGGTCGTCCCCACGATCCCGGGACTAGATTGGCCCGCCACCGCCATGTCCGACGATTATAGGGTTGTCCCCACGACCACGGGCCAACTTTGGCCAGCCGCCGACATATCCGACGACTAAAGGGTCGTCCCCACGACCACGGACCAAAGTTTGCCAGCCGCCGACTTGTCCGACGACTATAGGGTCGTCCCCACGGCCACGGTCCAAAGTTGGCCAGCCGCCGACATGTCCGACGACTATAGATTCGTCCCCACAACCCCGGGCCAAAGATGGCCAGTCGCCGACTTGTCCGACGACTATAGGGTCGTCCCTACGATCCCGGGACTAGATTGGGCCGCCACCGCCATGTCCGACGACAATAATGTCGTCCCCACGGCCACGAGCCACAGTTGGCCAGTCGCCGACATGTCCGACGACTATAGATTCGTCCCCACGACCCCGGGCCAAAGTTGGCCAGCCGCCGACTTGTCCGACGACTATAGGGTCGTCCCTACGATCCCGGGACTAGATTGGGCAGCCGCCGACTTGTCCGACGACTATAGGGTCGTCCCCACGGCCACGGGCCAAAGTTGGCCAGCCGCCGACATGTCCGACGACTATAGATTCGTCCCCACAACCCCGGGCCAAAGATGGCCAGCCGCCGACTTGTCCGACGACTATAGGGTCGTCCCTACGATCCCGGGACTAGATTGGGCCGCCACCGCCATGTCCGACGACAATAAGGTCGTCCCCACGGCCACGGGCCAAAGTTGGCCTGCCGCCGACATGTCCGACGACTATAGATTCGTCCCCACGACCCCGGGCCAAAGTTGGCCAACCGCCGACTTGTCCGACGACTATAGGGTCGTCCCTACGATCCCGGGACTAGATTGGGCAGCCGCCGACTTGTACGACGACTATAGGGTCGTCCCCACGGCCACGGGCCAAAGTTGGCCAGCCGCCGACATGTCCGACGACTATAGATTCGTCCCCACAACCCCGGGCCAAAGATGGCCAGCCGCCGACTTGTCCGACGACTATAGGGTCGTCCCTACGATCCCGTGACTAGATTGGGCCGCCACCGCCATGTCCGACGACAATAAGGTCGTCCCCACGGCCACGGGCCAAAGTTGCCCAGCCGCCGACATGTCCGACGACTATAGATTCGTCCACACAACCCCGGGCCAAAGATGGCCAGCCGCCGACTTGTCCGACGACTATAGGGTCGTCCCTACGATCCCGGGACTAGATTGGGCCGCCACCGCCATGTCCGACGACAATAAGGTCGTCCCCACGGCCACGGGCCAAAGTTGGCCAGCCGCCGACATGTCCGACGACTATAGATTCGTCCCCACGACCCCGGGCCAAAGTTGGCCACCCGCCGACATGTCCGACGACAATAGGGTCGTCCCCACGACCACGGGCCAAAGTTGACCAGCCGCCGACATGTCCGACGACTATTGGATCGTCCCCACGACCCCGGGCCAAAGTTGGCAAGCCGCCGAAATGTCCGACGACTGTAGGGTCGTCCCCACGACCCCGGGCCAAATTTGGCAAGCCGCCGAAATGTCCGACGACTGTAGGGTCGTCCCCACGACCCCCGGACTAGATTGGCCCGCCACCGTCATGTCCAACGACAATCGGATCGTCCCCACGACCACGGGCCAAAGTTGGCCAGCCGCCGACATGTCCGACGACTATTGGGTCGTCCCCACGACACCGGGCCAAAGTTGGCCAGCCGCTGACATGTCCAACGACTATAGGGTCGTCCCCACGACCACGGGCCAAAGTTGACCAGCCGCCGACATGTCCGACGACTATTGGATCGTCCCCACGACCCCAGGCCAAAGTTGGCAAGCCGCCGAAATGTCCGACGACTGTAGGGTCGTCCCCACGACCCCCGGACTAGATTGGCCCGCCACCGACAAGTCCGACGACTATAGGGTCGTCCCCACGACCCCGGGACTAGATTGGCCCGCCACCGTCATGTCCAACGACTATCGGATCGTCCCCACGACCACGGGCCAAAGTTGGCCAGCCGCCGACATGTCCGACGACTATAGGGTCGTCCCCACGACCCGGGACTAGACTGGCCCGCCACCGTCATGTCCGACGACTATAGGGTCGTCCCCACGACCCCCGGACTAGGTTGGCCGGCCGCCGACTTGTCCGACGACTATAGGGTCGTCCCCACGACCCCCGGACTAGGTGGGCTCGCCCCCGACTTGTCCGACGACTATAGGGTCGTTCCCACGACCCCGGGCCAAAGTTGGCAAGCTGCCGACTTATCCGACGACTATAGGGTCGTCCCCACGACCCCGGGACTAGGTAGGCCCGCCCCCGACTTGTCCGACGACTATAGGGTCGTCCCCACGACCCCGGGACTAGATTGGCCCGCCACCGACATGTCCGACGACTATAGAGTCGTCCCCACGACCCCGGGTCAATGTTGGCTCGCCGCCGACATGTCCGACGACTATAGGGTCGTCCCCACGACCCCCGGGCCAAAGTTGGACAGCCACCGACATTTCCGACGACTATAGGGTCGTCCCCACGACCACGGGCCAAAGTTGGCCAGCCGCCGACATGTCCGACGACTATAGGGTCGTCCCCACGACCCGGGACTAGACTGGCCCGCCACCGTCATGTCCGACGACTATAGGGTCGTCCCCACGACCCCCGGACTAGGTTAGCCGGCCGCCGACTTGTCCGACGACTATAGGGTCGTCCCCACGACCCCCGACTAGGTGGGCTCGCCGCCGACTTGTCCGACGACTATAGGGTCGTCCCCACGACCCCGGGACTAGACTGGCCCGCCACCGTCATGTCCGACGACTATAGGGTCATCCCCACGAACCCGGGTCTAGGTTGGCCCGCCGCCGACTTGTCCGACGACTATAGGGACGTCCCCACGACCCCGGGACAAAGTTGGCCAGCCGCCGACTTGTCCGACGACTATAGGGTCGTCCCTACGATCCCGGGACTAGATTGGGCAGCCGCCGACTTGTCCGACGACTATAGGGTCGTCCCCACGGCCACGGGCCAAAGTTGGCCAGCCGCCGACATGTCCGACGACTATAGATTCGTCCCCACAACCCCGGGCCAAAGATGGCCAGCCGCCGACTTGTCCGACGACTATAGGGTCGTCCCTACGATCCCGGGACTAGATTGGGCCGCCACCGCCATGTCCGACGACAATAAGGTCGTCCCCACGGCCACGGGCCAAAGTTGGCCAGCCGCCGACATGTCCGACGACTATAGATTCGTCCCCACGACCCCGGGTCAAAGTTGGCCAGCCGCCGACTTGTCCGACGACTATAGGGTCGTCCCTACGATCCCGGGACTAGATTGGGCAGCCGCCGACTTGTACGACGACTATAGGGTCGTCCCCACGGCCACGGGCCAAAGTTGGCCAGCCGCCGACATGTCCGACGACTATAGATTCGTCCCCACAACCCCGGGCCAAAGATGGCCAGCCGCCGACTTGTCCGACGACTATAGGGTCGTCCCTACGATCCCGGGACTAGATTGGGCCGCCACCGCCATGTCCGACGACAATAAGGTCGTCCCCAGGGCCACGGGCCAAAGTTGGCCAGCCGCCGACATGTCCGACGACTATAGATTCGTCCCCACGACCCCGGGCCAAAGTTGGGCAGCCGCCGACTTGTCCGACGACTATGGGGTCGTCCCTACCATCCAGGGACTAGATTGGGCAGCCGCCGACTTGTCCGACGACTATAGGGTCGTCCCCACGATCCCGGGACTAGATTGGCCCGCCACCGCCATGTCCGACGACAATAGGGTCGTCCCCACGATCCCGGGACTAGATTGGCCCGCCACCGCCATGTCCGACGATTATAGGGTTGTCCCCACGACCACGGGCCAACTTTGGCCAGCCGCCGACATATCCGACGACTAAAGGGTCGTCCCCACGACCACGGACCAAAGTTTGCCAGCCGCCGACTTGTCCGACGACTATAGGGTCGTCCCCACGGCCACGGTCCAAAGTTGGCCAGCCGCCGACATGTCCGACGACTATAGATTCGTCCCCACAACCCCGGGCCAAAGATGGCCAGTCGCCGACTTGTCCGACGACTATAGGGTCGTCCCTACGATCCCGGGACTAGATTGGGCCGCCACCGCCATGTCCGACGACAATAATGTCGTCCCCACGGCCACGAGCCACAGTTGGCCAGTCGCCGACATGTCCGACGACTATAGATTCGTCCCCACGACCCCGGGCCAAAGTTGGCCAGCCGCCGACTTGTCCGACGACTATAGGGTCGTCCCTACGATCCCGGGACTAGATTGGGCAGCCGCCGACTTGTCCGACGACTATAGGGTCGTCCCCACGGCCACGGGCCAAAGTTGGCCAGCCGCCGACATGTCCGACGACTATAGATTCGTCCCCACAACCCCGGGCCAAAGATGGCCAGCCGCCGACTTGTCCGACGACTATAGGGTCGTCCCTACGATCCCGTGACTAGATTGGGCCGCCACCGCCATGTCCGACGACAATAAGGTCGTCCCCACGGCCACGGGCCAAAGTTGGCCAGCCGCCGACATGTCCGACGACTATAGATTCGTCCCCACAACCCCGGGCCAAAGATGGCCAGCCGCCGACTTGTCCGACGACTATAGGGTCGTCCCTACGATCCCGGGACTAGATTGGGCCGCCACCGCCATGTCCGACGACAATAAGGTCGTCCCCACGGCCACGGGCCAAAGTTGGCCAGCCGCCGACATGTCCGACGACTATAGATTCGTCCCCACAACCCCGGGCCAAAGATGGCCAGCCGCCGACTTGTCCGACGACTATAGGGTCGTCCCTACGATCCCGGGACTAGATTGGGCCGCCACCGCCATGTCCGACGACAATAAGGTCGTCCCCACGGCCACGGGCCAAAGTTGGCCTGCCGCCGACATGTCCGACGACTATAGATTCGTCCCCACGACCCCGGGCCAAAGTTGGCCAACCGCCGACTTGTCCGACGACTATAGGGTCGTCCCTACGATCCCGGGACTAGATTGGGCAGCCGCCGACTTGTACGACGACTATAGGGTCGTCCCCACGGCCACGGGCCAAAGTTGGCCAGCCGCCGACATGTCCGACGACTATAGATTCGTCCCCACAACCCCGGGCCAAAGATGGCCAGCCGCCGACTTGTCCGACGACTATAGGGTCGTCCCTACGATCCCGGGACTAGATTGGGCCGCCACCGCCATGTCCGACGACAATAAGGTCGTCCCCACGGCCACGGGCCAAAGTTGGCCTGCCGCCGACATGTCCGACGACTATAGATTCGTCCCCACGACCCCGGGCCAAAGTTGGCCAACCGCCGACTTGTCCGACGACTATAGGGTCGTCCCTACGATCCCGGGACTAGATTGGGCCGCCACCGCCATGTCCGACGACAATAAGGTCGTCCCCACGGCCACGGGCCAAAGTTGGCCTGCCGCCGACATGTCCGACGACTATAGATTCGTCCCCACGACCCCGGGCCAAAGTTGGCCAACCGCCGACTTGTCCGACGACTATAGGGTCGTCCCTACGATCCCGGGACTAGATTGGGCAGCCGCCGACTTGTACGACGACTATAGGGTCGTCCCCACGGCCACGGGCCAAAGTTGGCCAGCCGCCGTCATTTCCGACGACTATATGGTCGTCCCCACGACCACGGGCCAAAGTTGGCCAGCCGCCGACTTGTCCGACGACTATAGGGTCGTCCCCATGACCCGGGACTAGACTGGCCCGCCACCGTCATGTCCGACGACTATAGGGTCGTCCCCACGACCCCCGGACTAGGTTGGTACGCCGCCGACTTGTCCGACGAGTATAGGGTCCTCCCCACGACCACGGGCCAAAGTTGGCCAGCCGCCGACATGTCCGACGACTATAAGGTCGTCCCCACGACCCCGGGACAAGGGTGGCCCGCCGCCGACTTGTCCGACGACTATAGGGTCGTACCCACGACCCTGGGACTAGGCTGACAAGCCGCCAACATGTCCGACGACTATAGGGTCGTCCCCATGACCCCGGGCCAAAGATGTCCAGCCGCCGTCTTGTCCGACGACTATAGGGTCGTCCCCACGACCCCGGGACTAGATTGGCCCGCCACCGTCATGTCCAACAACTATAGGGCCGTCCCCACAACCACTGGCCAAAGTTGGCCAGCCGCCGACATGTCCGACGACTATAGGGTCGTCCCCACGACCCCGGGCCAAAGTTGGCCAGCTGCCGACATGTCCGACGACTATAGGGTCGTTCCCACGACCCCGGGACAAGGTTGGCCCGCCGCCGACTTGTCCGACGACTATAGGGTCGTACCCACCACCCCGGGACTAGGCTGACAAGCCGCCAACATGTCCGACGACTATAGGGTCGTCCCCACGACCCCGGGCCAAAGATGTCCAGCCGCCGTCTTGTCCGACGACTATAGGGTCGTCCCCACGAACCGGGACTAGACTGGCCCGCTACCGTCATTTCCGACGACTATAGGGTCGTCCCCACGACCACAGGCCAAAGTTGGCCAGCCGCCGACATATCCGACGACTGTAGGGTCGTCCCCACGACCACGGGCCAAAGTTGGCCAGCCGCCGACATATCCGACGACTATAGGGTCGTCCCCACGTACCACGGGCCAAGAATATCCAGCCGCCGTCTTGTCCGACGACTATAGGGTCGTCCCGACGACCCCGGGCCAATGTTGGCCAATCGCCAACATGTCCGACGACTATAGGGTCGTCCCTACGACCCCGGCACTAGATTGGCCGGCCACCGTCATGTCCAACGACTATAGGGTCGTCCCCACGACCCCGGGACTAGGTTGACAAGCCGCCAACATATCCGACGACTATACGGTCGTCCCCACGACCTCGGGACTAGGTCGGCCAGCCGCCGTCATGTCCGACGACTATTGGGTCGTCCCCACGACCCCGGGCCAAAGTTGGCAAGCCGCCGAAATGTCCGACGACTATAGGGTCGTCCCCACAACCCCGGGACTAGATTGGCCCGCCACCGTCAAGTCCGACGACTATAGGATCGTCTCCACGACCACGGGCCAAAGTTGGCCAGCCGCTGACATGTCCAACGACTTAAGGGTCGTCCCCACGACCCCGGGCCAAAATTGGCAAGCCGCCGACATGTCCGACGACTATAGGGTCGTTCCTACGACCCCGGGACTAGATTGACCCGCCACCGTCATGTCCAACGACTATAGGGTCGTCCCCACAACCCCGGGACTAGGTTGACAAGCCGCCGAAATGTCCGACGACTATAGGGTCGTCCCCACGACCACGGGCCAAAGTTGGCCAGCCGCTGACATGTCCAACGACTATAGGGTCGTCCCCACGACCCCGGGACTAGATTGGCCCGCCACCGTCAAGTCCGACGACTATAGGGTCGTCCCCACGACCCCGGGCAAATTTGGCAAGCCGCCGACATATCCGACGACTATAGGGTCGTCCCCACAACCCCGGGACTAGATTGGCCCGCCACCGTCAAGTCCGACGACTATAGGATCGTCTCCACGACCACGGCCCAAAGTTGGCCAGCCGCCGACATGTCCAACGACTATTGGGTCGTCCCCACGACCACGGGCCAAAGTTAGCCAGCCGCCGACATGTCCGACGACTATAGGGTCGTCTTTACGACCACGAGCCAAAGTTGGCCAGCCGCCGAAATGTCCGACGACTATAGGGTCGTCCCTACGACCCCGGGACTAGATTGGCAAGCCGCCGAAATGTCCGACGACTGTAGGGTCGTCCCCACGACCCCGGGACTAGATTGGCCCGCTACCGTCAAATCCGACGACTATAGGGTCGTCCCCACGACCCGGGACTAGGTTGACCAGCCGGCAACATGTCCGACGACTATAGGGTCGTGCCCACGACCCCGGGCCAAAGTTGGCAAGCCGCCGACATGTCCGACGACTATAGGGTCCTCCCCACGACCCCTGGACTAGGTTGGCTCACCGCCGACTTGTCCGACGACAATAGCGTCGTCCCCACGACCCCGGGCCAAAGTTGGCCAGCCGCCGATTTGTCCGACGACTATAGGGTCGTCCCCACGACCACGGGCCAAAGTTGGCCAGCCTCCGACTTGTCCGACGACTATAGGGTTGTCCCTACGACCCCGGGCCAAAGTTGGCCAGCCGCCGACTTGTCCGAGGACTATAGGGTCGTCCCCACGGACCCGGGACTAGGTTGGCCAGCCGCCGACTAGTCCGACCACTATAGGGTCGTCCCCACGACCCCGGGCAAAAGTTGGCCAGCCGCCGACTTGTCCGACGAGTATAGGGTCGTCCCCACGACGCCGGGACTAGATTGGCCCGCCACCGTCTTGTCCGACGACAATAGGTCGTCTTTACGACCACGGGCCAAAGTTGGCCAGCCGCCGACATTTCCGACGACTATAGGGTCGTCCCCACGATCACGGACCAAATTTGGCCAGCCGCCGACTTGTCCGACGACTATAGGGTCGTTCCCACGACCACGGGCCAAAGTTGGCCAGCCGCCGACATGTCCGAAGACTATAGGGTCGTCCCCACGACCCCGGGACTAGATTGGCCAGCCGCCGACATGTCCGACGACTATAGAGTCGTCCCCACGACGCCGGGCCAAAGTTGGCCAGCCGCTGTGTTTAGAAAATAACGGAACGCGCACGTCGCAAGGAACGGGAACTCGCGAGAGGGCTTCGTAAATTTATGACCCCTATGGTCTAAGCACTAGTTTAATGTTTAAGTCACTATTTCCAGTTGTACAATAAAGGGAACGCACGCACAAGTTTACAAAGAGACGCAACACAGACTTTCCTACGCCGTAGGCTTAATCTAATTTAACGAAGTCGAAGCACGCGGAATCGGCCCGATTCCGTAAGCAAGCAAAATATAAGCAGTTCTCCTACGCGGTAGGGTTTTCTGGAATAAGCAGCGCGATGCACGTGGGCTCGGCCCGATGCCCTTTACAACGCGAAACCAGCTGATGAACAAAGCAGGTCTGTGAAGTTGGCACCCCCAAATTCGAATTTTTAAAAAAACTCAACGGCATTCGTTTGTCCATCGTTTGCCCACGTTTGCCCATAAAAAATTTTCGTTTGCCCACCCTTCAAAAAAAAGTTATGGCAAAAAAAAAATTTTTCATCAGCACCCCCATGAAAACATTTTAATGATTTGACAGTGGGATATGATTGCCCATCGTTTGCCCACGTTTGCCCACCCAACAATTTTTTTTCCCACCCTTCAAAAAAAAGTTATGAAAAAATTAAAAATTTTGTCATCAGCACCCTCCATGAACAGTTTTGAATTTTTTAAAAGTAGGAAACGATTGTCCACGATCTGGCTTCGTTTGCCCACCCAATAATTTCGTATGCCCACCCTTCAGAATCGAAATAAAAAATAAAAACCGCGAGAATGAAGAGTTCCGAAGACGCGACCACGTTAAAGTTCGATTATTTATTAACTAAACATTCGAATCGTTTGTCCAACGACGCATTTCGATAGTGTATGTGTGGAAGACGTTTGCCCACCCAATAATTTCGTATGCCCACCCTTCAGAATCGAATAAAAAAATAAAAACCGCGAAAATGAAGAGTTCCGGAGACGCGGTCGCGTTAAAGTTCGATTATTTATTAACTAAACGTTCGAATCGTTTGTCCAACGACGCATTTCGTTAGTTTAGATGTGGAAGACGTTTGCCCACCCAATAATTTCGTATGCCCACCCTTCAGAATCGAAATAAAAAATAAAAACCGCGAAAATGAAGAGTACCGTAGACGCGACCACGTTAAAGTTCGATTTTTTTCGAAAATATTATCAAAATCGATCTTTCAACGACGCATTTCGTTAGTTTAGATGTGGAAGACGTTTGCCCACCCAATAATTTTGTATGCCCACCCTTCAGAATCGAAATAAAAAATAAAAACCGCGAAAATGAAGAGTACCGGTGACGCGACCACGTTAAAGTTCGATTATTTATTAACTAAACGTTCGAATCGTTTGTCCAACGACGCATTTCGATAGTTTAGATGTGGAAGACGTTTGCCCACCCAATAATTTCGTATGCCCACCCTTCAGAATCGAAATAAAAAATAAAAACCGCGAAAATGAAGAGTTCCGGAGACGCGACCACGTATAAGTTCGATTTTTTCCGAAAATATTATCAAAATCGATCTTTCAACGACGCATTTCGTTAGTTTAGATGTGGAAGACGTTTGCCCACCCAATAATTTCGTATGCCCACCCTTCAGAATCGAAATAAAAAATAAAAACCGCGAAAATGAAGAGTACCGTAGACGCGACCACGTTAAAGTTCGATTTTTTTCGAAAATATTATCAAAATCGATCTTTCAACGATGCAGTCCTTTAGTCTAGATGTAGAAGAGGTTTGCCCATCCAATAATTTCGTATGCCCACCCTCCAGAATCGAATAAAAAAATAAAAACCGCGAAAATGAAGAGTACCGGAGACGCGACCACGTTAAAGTTCGATTATTTATTAACTAAACGTTCGAATCGTTTGTCCAACGACGCATTTCGATAGTGTAGATGTGGAAGACGTTTGCCCATCCAATAATTTCGTATGCCCACCCTTCAGGATCGAAATAAAAAATAAAAACCGCGAAAATGAAGAGTACCGGTGACGCGACCACGTTAAAGTTCGATTATTTATTAACTAAACGTTCGAATCGTTTGTCCAACGACGCATTTCGTTAGTTTAGATGTGGAAGACGTTTGCCCACCCAATAATTTCGTATGCCCACCCTTCAGAATCGAAATAAAAAATAAAAACCGCGAAAATGAAGAGTTCCGGAGACGCGACCACGTATAAGTTCGATTTTTTCCGAAAATATTATCAAAATTGATCTTTCAACGATGCAGTCCTTTAGTCTAGATGTAGAAGAGGTTTGCCCATCCAATAATTTCGTATGCCCACCCTTCAGAATCGAAATAAAAAATAAAAACCGCGAAAATGAAGAGTACCGTAGACGCGACCACGTTAAAGTTCGATTTTTTTCGAAAATATTATCAAAATCGATCTTTCAACGACGCATTTCGTTAGTTTAGATGTGGAAGACGTTTGCCCACCCAATAATTTCGTATGCCCACCCTTCAGAATCGAAATAAAAAATAAAAACCGCGAAAATGAAGAGTACCGTAGACGCGACCACGTTAAAGTTCGATTTTTTTCGAAAATATTATCAAAATCGATCTTTCAACGATGCAGTCCTTTAGTCTAGATGTAGAAGAGGTTTGCCCATCCAATAATTTCGTATGCCCACCCTCCAGAATCGAATAAAAAAATAAAAACCGCGAAAATGAAGAGTACCGGAGACGCGACCACGTTAAAGTTCGATTATTTATTAACTAAACGTTCGAATCGTTTGTCCAACGACGCATTTCGTTAGTTTAGATGTGGAAGACGTTTGCCCACCCAATAATTTCGTATGCCCACCCTTCAGAATCGAAATAAAAAATAAAAACCGCGAAAATGAAGAATTCCGGAGACGCGACCACGTATAAGTTCGATTATTTATTAACTAAACGTTCGAATCGTTTGTCCAACGACGCATTTCGTTAGTTTAGATGTGGAAGACGTTTGCCCACCCAATAATTTCGTATGCCCACCCTTCAGAATCGAAATAAAAAATAAAAACCGCGAAAATGAAGAGTTCCGGAGACGCGACCACGTATAAGTTCGATTTTTTCCGAAAATATTATCAAAATCGATCTTTCAACGATGCAGTCCTTTAGTCTAGATGTAGAAGAGGTTTGCCCATCCAATAATTTCGTATGCCCACCCTTCAGAATCGAAATAAAAAATAAAAACCGCGAAAATGAAGAGTACCGTAGACGCGACCACGTTAAAGTTCGATTTTTTTCGAAAATATTATCAAAATCGATCTTTCAACGACGCATTTCGTTAGTTTAGATGTGGAAGACGTTTGCCCACCCAATAATTTCGTATGCCCACCCTTCAGAATCGAAATAAAAAATAAAAACCGCGAAAATGAAGAGTACCGTAGACGCGACCACGTTAAAGTTCGATTTTTTTCGAAAATATTATCAAAATCGATCTTTCAACGATGCAGTCCTTTAGTCTAGATGTAGAAGAGGTTTGCCCATCCAATAATTTCGTATGCCCACCCTCCAGAATCGAATAAAAAAATAAAAACCGCGAAAATGAAGAGTACCGGAGACGCGACCACGTTAAAGTTCGATTATTTATTAACTAAACGTTCGAATCGTTTGTCCAACGACGCATTTCGTTAGTTTAGATGTGGAAGACGTTTGCCCACCCAATAATTTCGTATGCCCACCCTTCAGAATCGAAATAAAAAATAAAAACCGCGAAAATGAAGAATTCCGGAGACGCGACCACGTATAAGTTCGATTATTTATTAACTAAACGTTCGAATCGTTTGTCCAACGACGCATTTCGTTAGTTTAGATGTGGAAGACGTTTGCCCACCCAATAATTTCGTATGCCCACCCTTCAGAATCGAAATAAAAAATAAAAACCGCGAAAATGAAGAGTTCCGGAGACGCGACCACGTATAAGTTCGATTTTTTCCGAAAATATTATCAAAATCGATCTTTCAACGATGCAGTCCTTTAGTCTAGATGTAGAAGAGGTTTGCCCATCCAATAATTTCGTATGCCCACCCTTCAGAATCGAAATAAAAAATAAAAACCGCGAAAATGAAGAGTACCGTAGACGCGACCACGTTAAAGTTCGATTTTTTTCGAAAATATTATCAAAATCGATCTTTCAACGACGCATTTCGTTAGTTTAGATGTGGAAGACGTTTGCCCACCCAATAATTTCGTATGCCCACCCTTCAGAATCGAAATAAAAAATAAAAACCGCGAAAATGAAGAGTTCCGGAGACGCGACCACGTATAAGTTCGATTTTTTCCGAAAATATTATCAAAATCGATCTTTCAACGACGCATTTCGTTAGTTTAGATGTGGAAGACGTTTGCCCACCCAATAATTTCGTATGCCCACCCTTCAGAATCGAAATAAAAAATAAAAACCGCGAAAATGAAGAATTCCGGAGACGCGACCACGTATAAGTTCGATTATTTATTAACTAAACGTTCGAATCGTTTGTCCAACGACGCATTTCGATAGTGTAGATGTGGAAGACGTTTGCCCATCCAATAATTTCGTATGCCCACCCTTCAGGATCGAAATAAAAAATAAAAACCGCGAAAATGAAGAGTACCGTAGACGCGACCACGTTAAAGTTCGATTTTTTTCGAAAATATTATCAAAATCGATCTTTCAACGATGCAGTCCTTTAGTCTAGATGTAGAAGAGGTTTGCCCATCCAATAATTTCGTATGCCCACCCTCCAGAATCGAATAAAAAAATAAAAACCGCGAAAATGAAGAGTACCGGAGACGCGACCACGTTAAAGTTCGATTATTTATTAACTAAACGTTCGAATCGTTTGTCCAACGACGCATTTCGTTAGTTTAGATGTGGAAGACGTTTGCCCACCCAATAATTTCGTATGCCCACCCTTCAGAATCGAAATAAAAAATAAAAACCGCGAAAATGAAGAGTACCGGTGACGCGACCACGTTAAAGTTCGATTATTTATTAACTAAACGTTCGAATCGTTTGTCCAACGACGCATTTCGTTAGTTTAGATGTGGAAGACGTTTGCCCACCCAATAATTTCGTATGCCCACCCTTCAGAATCGAAATAAAAAATAAAAACCGCGAAAATGAAGAGTTCCGGAGACGCGACCACGTATAAGTTCGATTTTTTCCGAAAATATTATCAAAATCGATCTTTCAACGACGCATTTCGTTAGTTTAGATGTGGAAGACGTTTGCCCACCCAATAATTTCGTATGCCCACCCTTCAGAATCGAAATAAAAAATAAAAACCGCGAAAATGAAGAGTACCGTAGACGCGACCACGTTAAAGTTCGATTTTTTTCGAAAATATTATCAAAATCGATCTTTCAACGATGCAGTCCTTTAGTCTAGATGTAGAAGAGGTTTGCCCATCCAATAATTTCGTATGCCCACCCTCCAGAATCGAATAAAAAAATAAAAACCGCGAAAATGAAGAGTACCGGAGACGCGACCACGTTAAAGTTCGATTATTTATTAACTAAACGTTCGAATCGTTTGTCCAACGACGCATTTCGTTAGTTTAGATGTGGAAGACGTTTGCCCACCCAATAATTTCGTATGCCCACCCTTCAGAATCGAAATAAAAAATAAAAACCGCGAAAATGAAGAATTCCGGAGACGCGACCACGTATAAGTTCGATTATTTATTAACTAAACGTTCGAATCGTTTGTCCAACGACGCATTTCGATAGTGTAGATGTGGAAGACGTTTGCCCATCCAATAATTTCGTATGCCCACCCTTCAGGATCGAAATAAAAAATAAAAACCGCGAAAATGAAGAGTACCGGTGACGCGACCACGTTAAAGTTCGATTATTTATTAACTAAACGTTCGAATCGTTTGTCCAACGACGCATTTCGTTAGTTTAGATGTGGAAGACGTTTGCCCACCCAATAATTTCGTATGCCCACCCTTCAGAATCGAAATAAAAAATAAAAACCGCGAAAATGAAGAATTCCGGAGACGCGACCACGTATAAGTTCGATTATTTATTAACTAAACGTTCGAATCGTTTGTCCAACGACGCATTTCGATAGTGTAGATGTGGAAGACGTTTGCCCATCCAATAATTTCGTATGCCCACCCTTCAGGATCGAAATAAAAAATAAAAACCGCGAAAATGAAGAGTACCGGTGACGCGACCACGTTAAAGTTCGATTATTTATTAACTAAACGTTCGAATCGTTTGTCCAACGACGCATTTCGTTAGTTTAGATGTGGAAGACGTTTGCCCACCCAATAATTTCGTATGCCCACCCTTCAGAATCGAAATAAAAAATAAAAACCGCGAAAATGAAGAGTTCCGGAGACGCGACCACGTATAAGTTCGATTTTTTCCGAAAATATTATCAAAATCGATCTTTCAACGGTGCAGTCCTTTAGTCTAGATGTAGAAGAGGTTTGCCCATCCAATAATTTCGTATGCCCACCCTTCAGAATCGAAATAAAAAATAAAAACCGCGAAAATGAAGAGTACCGTAGACGCGACCACGTTAAAGTTCGATTTTTTTCGAAAATATTATCAAAATCGATCTTTCAACGACGCATTTCGTTAGTTTAGATGTGGAAGACGTTTGCCCACCCAATAATTTCGTATGCCCACCCTTCAGAATCGAAATAAAAAATAAAAACCGCGAAAATGAAGAGTACCGTAGACGCGACCACGTTAAAGTTCGATTTTTTTCGAAAATATTATCAAAATCGATCTTTCAACGATGCAGTCCTTTAGTCTAGATGTAGAAGAGGTTTGCCCATCCAATAATTTCGTATGCCCACCCTCCAGAATCGAATAAAAAAATAAAAACCGCGAAAATGAAGAGTACCGGAGACGCGACCACGTTAAAGTTCGATTATTTATTAACTAAACGTTCGAATCGTTTGTCCAACGACGCATTTCGTTAGTTTAGATGTGGAAGACGTTTGCCCACCCAATAATTTCGTATGCCCACCCTTCAGAATCGAAATAAAAAATAAAAACCGCGAAAATGAAGAATTCCGGAGACGCGACCACGTATAAGTTCGATTATTTATTAACTAAACGTTCGAATCGTTTGTCCAACGACGCATTTCGTTAGTTTAGATGTGGAAGACGTTTGCCCACCCAATAATTTCGTATGCCCACCCTTCAGAATCGAAATAAAAAATAAAAACCGCGAAAATGAAGAGTTCCGGAGACGCGACCACGTATAAGTTCGATTTTTTCCGAAAATATTATCAAAATCGATCTTTCAACGACGCATTTCGTTAGTTTAGATGTGGAAGACGTTTGCCCACCCAATAATTTCGTATGCCCACCCTTCAGAATCGAAATAAAAAATAAAAACCGCGAAAATGAAGAGTTCCGGAGACGCGACCACGTATAAGTTCGATTTTTTCCGAAAATATTATCAAAATCGATCTTTCAACGACGCATTTCGTTAGTTTAGATGTGGAAGACGTTTGCCCACCCAATAATTTCGTATGCCCACCCTTCAGAATCGAAATAAAAAATAAAAACCGCGAAAATGAAGAGTACCGTAGACGCGACCACGTTAAAGTTCGATTTTTTTCGAAACTATTATCAAAATCGATCTTTCAACGATGCAGTCCTTTAGTCTAGATGTAGAAGAGGTTTGCCCATCCAATAATTTCGTATGCCCACCCTCCAGAATCGAATAAAAAAATAAAAACCGCGAAAATGAAGAGTACCGGAGACGCGACCACGTTAAAGTTCGATTATTTATTAACTAAACGTTCGAATCGTTTGTCCAACGACGCATTTCGTTAGTTTAGATGTGGAAGACGTTTGCCCACCCAATAATTTCGTATGCCCACCCTTCAGAATCGAAATAAAAAATAAAAACCGCGAAAATGAAGAATTCCGGAGACGCGACCACGTATAAGTTCGATTATTTATTAACTAAACGTTCGAATCGTTTGTCCAACGACGCATTTCGTTAGTTTAGATGTGGAAGACGTTTGCCCACCCAATAATTTCGTATGCCCACCCTTCAGAATCGAAATAAAAAATAAAAACCGCGAAAATGAAGAGTTCCGGAGACGCGACCACGTATAAGTTCGATTTTTTCCGAAAATATTATCAAAATCGATCTTTCAACGATGCAGTCCTTTAGTCTAGATGTAGAAGAGGTTTGCCCATCCAATAATTTCGTATGCCCACCCTTCAGAATCGAAATAAAAAATAAAAACCGCGAAAATGAAGAGTACCGTAGACGCGACCACGTTAAAGTTCGATTTTTTTCGAAAATATTATCAAAATCGATCTTTCAACGACGCATTTCGTTAGTTTAGATGTGGAAGACGTTTGCCCACCCAATAATTTCGTATGCCCACCCTTCAGAATCGAAATAAAAAATAAAAACCGCGAAAATGAAGAATTCCGGAGACGCGACCACGTATAAGTTCGATTATTTATTAACTAAACGTTCGAATCGTTTGTCCAACGACGCATTTCGTTAGTTTAGATGTGGAAGACGTTTGCCCACCCAATAATTTCGTATGCCCACCCTTCAGAATCGAAATAAAAAATAAAAACCGCGAAAATGAAGAATTCCGGAGACGCGACCACGTATAAGTTCGATTATTTATTAACTAAACATTCGAATCGTTTGTCCAACGACGCATTTCGATAGTGTAGATGTGGAAGACGTTTGCCCACCCAATAATTTCGTATGCCCACCCTTCAGAATCGAAATAAAAAATAAAAACCGCGAAAATGAAGAGTTCCGGAGACGCGATCGCGTTAAAGTTCGATTCTTTTCGAAAATAGTATCAAATTCGTTTGTTCTTACCGTAAAGGTTTAAGGTGTTTTGTGGTATATTATCCAAAAAATTGCACACACTTCTTTCCGTCACTTTATTCAAACGACACTTCAATTTGTAGCTCGCATCGAATACTTTACACTTTTCACACATCTGCAGCATTTGCAGAATAACACCCGAGTTTATCATTGGTTTTCTAGGCATTTTTCACTAAGCACAACATTGAAATCGCAAAACGGAAAATAATATAATATTCTCACAGTTACTTCACAAGCCGTAAATGAACGCGCGATCTTACAAGAGCTGTGGCCGAACTCTGAAGACTGACTGATTTTCGTGCGTCGTTGGACAATGTCGGAGACATCTGTTTACGTTTCAGCCGTGACACTTGACGCCGCGACCCTTTAGGGCTTAGGGCGTCAGCGTTGCGTGCCGTCAGCGAAAGCATTTATCTATGCATTTATAAACATTTGTGATAACTTGTCACCAAATGCACGAAACTCTTACGTTAAAAACAATCGGTGGAATTTGCTAACAAATTTGAAATACATTTAAAAATTCCAGTGGATGAGGAAGATAGAGAAATAGTGGATAGCATTAATGTTTCTAACGAAAGTAATACTAGAATTTGAGAATTCTAGCCTTACAATAATCTATATACAATAAAAAATATACTGCCGCTATTATATTTCGATATTACATTATCTGAGGAGCAATGGATAAATATTAATCAGAGACAATGACCACCTTTAAGTGAAATTTTGATCCAAATATTTGTCCACCCTTAAAAAAAATTCGAGAATGAATGCTTTATATTAATTACGCATTACATTTTGAAAGAAATTTAACGTTCCACTATTCGTCCACGAGTTTCGACGAAAAGTTTTTTATTGTCTATCCTGTTCGTGTCGACAGGAAAAGCAGAACTTGCTGGTTCGAAAAACTAGCCGGAATAATCGGACAGAGTGTCTATCCAGGTTCGTCGTTTATGGCGGTATTTTCCCGTGAGTCGGCCCTGGACGATGGTACGCGCGCGTAGGGATGGTTACCAAATGTACCCCCCGCCGACAGAGCAATATACCTCTTAACTCGAAGCGAGGAAAGTCGAAGTCCCAGAAAAAAATGGCACGATGTCGATTGTCTCTTATTCGACATCTGGCAGGCAAATGTTCCCCGACGAATGCTTCGAAAATAAGTTTTGCCCGATTGTAAACGCTTCGCGCTACCTCCACCATGATACGGAACAATACAGTCATAAACCGCGACTCTGATGAGACGCTCTGGCCGGTTAACCTGGCTAGTTTTTCGGAAACAACTGGTTCCATTAGGCCCGAAATATACTAAAATTTTATACCTGATGTGTATTTAGTTTTTACTAAAAAGTTGAAATTGAAGAATTCTACGTATCCGTATTTCACAGTTTGGTCTGTAGTTTACGTTGACAATTTTACGCCAAAATGGATTAACAATTTATAAGAAACAGGAGTAAAAAATGACTACTTTTTAATATATTGTTTAAACAAATTGATGTATTACGAATTTGATTGCGTGGCTGAATTCGTTATAAAAAAATACATCAGTTTCGCCTAACAGATTATTCTCCACGGTGCATATTTTGCGAGATATTGGGGCAAACGTATTTTTCACCCCCCGTTATTTATGATTGCTGATTGGTGTCAAATATTTAATGTTTTAAAATTGAAAATTTGATACCAGCGCTCCACAGATTAAACCAAAGGAATGTAAAAGGAGCGGTTAAAAAAGAAAATTCCAAGTTCGTAGTATCTACTATTACTGCAATTGCAATATCTTATTTTGGCATAATTTTATATTCTGAAGAATTGCGTAACAAAATTAAAAAAAATTTGTTTAAAATCTTGGCTTGTGTCTTATTATTAAAGTCTATTAGTAAACCTTTTCATAAATGTTCTTTACACGATTGCTATTGCGCGCCTGAAACCAGTGGACGAAAGCCAGACCACGGTGGGAAAAGGTCGCGGGCGGAGACAACTCGACTTTCCCCAAACGTGCATTTGGCAACACTCAAGGTCAAGTCCCTTCTAACATCGACGGAAATTCGAGCCTAACCCTGAGTTGTAAACATCTGCAACGCAGACGACCGGGTTACACCTCAAGCATTGCCCGTCGTAATAAATGGTACAGTCCTGTCCCTGTTACAGGGTGTACAAAAATAATAAAAAATGGTCGAGTTATTTGTTGTCCCGGGAAGCTCCTCCGCGTGAGCGGTGTATCAAATGTTTCCAAAACTAATTGTCTGATTTATTTCAAACCTGGTACACATATTCTTAATAGTATTATCTAAAACGTAGCACATCATTTTTTTATGCAATAACCCATTCGTATATAATAAATGTCTTAAGTTTGCCTTGTTAGGTAAACAATGAATAGTGATATTCACCTTGCTCTCATTTGTACAATAAATTTTTTTCTTCTCAAATCCGTATGCTACAATGCAGATATTTTATTAATGAACACTAGAATCATGGTCTTTCTTATGTTAGATAAACCTGGGCGTCATAATTGTATACATCGTTCATGCGCGTCACGGCCGAATAGCTTCACGGGACAAGAAATAACTCGGCCATTGTTTAATATTTTTATAGAATATTTATACAACATATGCGTTAATACATGCTGTACACATAAGAAGTAAAGAAATAATTTTCAACCTCACAGTATCTGTAAAAAAAAACTTCTAGTTTCGAGCGCCTCAGTATGGTGTAACCCCTTCTTAAAGGGTGTTGCCCGTTAATGGCTAAATAAGTATAAATGAATAAATGAAGAAATTGGTATAACATAGTGAAATAGTATAACAAGTGGAACATTCACCGATTTATATTTCATCATTAAGAAGATTTTAAAAATATATTTGTAATTTGGCATATTCTGGGTATTTTTCATATTTATTTACAAATTAGCTCGAGTAATTGTTAGAAGTTGCTGAACCGCGAGGCGTATTAATGTTGGGTGATACTTTTTAATTGCTACGTTGATGGCACCTTTCGTACATCTGGCATATTGAAATAAAAACTGAGGGGGGCTGACTGGTTTTACCATCCCTAGTCCCCAAAAATTAATCAGGCTGATCGGTCAGAGTTTGTCGCCAGGGTTGCGGTTTATGACCGTATTGTCCCGCGAGTCGGCGAACCGGCAGAGCAATATACAGATTAGCTCAGGCCGAAGAATGACTAAAATTCTTAAAGACCGTACCACGTTCTTGATTGCCGTTATAATTTTCGTTTCGCTCAGGGCCCGTTTTTGTCACTATGCACAGTGGCTCTCAACACCAAGAAATGCCGGAAAAATATAACAACCCATTTGTTCCTATCATAATGCCGAATCGTATTAAGCTGATTTTAAAGAACTGTTTGGTTTGCTGTTGGCAAAGATAGAAAAGTGTCTGTTAATGGATCTGAAGAATTGTGATGAAAATGTACAAACATCTTTTTACATGTGTTTCGCGAAGACATCTTGAATGGATTTCTTCAAACCAAACAGTTCTTTAAAATCAGCTTAATAAGATTCGGCATTATGATAGGAACAAATGGCATGTTGAATTTTTCCAACATTTCTTGGGGTTGAGGGCCACTGTGCATAGTGACAAAAACGGGCCCTGAGCGAAACGAAAATTATAACGGCAATCAAGAACGTGGTACGGTCTTTAAGAATTTTAGTCATTCTTCGGCCTGAGCTAATCTGTATATTGCTCTGCCGGTTCGCCGACTCGCGGGACAATACGGTCATAAACCGCAACCCTGGCGACAAACTCTGACCGATCAGCCTGATTAATTTTTGGGGACTAGGGATGGTAATCCCAGTCAGCCCCCCTCAGTTTTTATTTCAATATGCCAGATGTACGAAAGGTGCCATCAACGTAGCAATTAAAAAGTATCACCCAACATTAATACGCCTCGCGGTTCAGCAACTTCTAACAATTACTCGAGCTAATTTGTAAATAAATATGAAAAATACCCAGAATATGCCAAATTACAAATATATTTTTAAAATCATCTTAATGATGAAATATAAATCGGTGAATGTTCCACTTGTTATACTATTCCACTATGTTATACCTATTTCTTCATTTATTCATTTATACTTATTTAGCCATTAACGGACAACACCCTTTATGAAGGGGTTACGCCATCCTGAGTCTATTCCGTTGAATAAATGAATAATAAATGAATAATAATGTTTAACTAAACTGTAGATTTCGTCACAATTTAAGAAAAAGTAAAATAGTACTATTAAGTACTATTAAGGGGGTTGGTTACCCTCGATATCCCCCAAAACAGGCCTTTTTTCAAACGCAAATTGTAAAGTGAGAAATAACAGTAGAGGGAAGTTTTTTTTCTATGTTTAATCGTTATTCTATTAGCTTTAACACAAAAAACGAAAAGTCTAAATATCTCTATATACATAAAAGTTGTGAATAAAAACGTAAAGGCGTGTACGCGGTGCACCGTTTGATGGTGAATATAAAATCTCGGAATCCGCTCCAACGATTTGGATGAAAATTTAATGAGAGATTCAGAAAATCATTCCCTACGATGTGTCGCGAGCACATTTTCGAGATAAATTCTTAAAAAAAAAGATAAATATTTTTCATACAAGAAATCGATAAAATCGCATTTTTCAACATAAAAATCGTATTATTATTTTTTCAAACATCTGTTCTTGACACATCGTAGGGAATGGTTTTCTGCATCTCTCATTAAATTTTCATCCAAATTGTTTGAGCAGTTTTCGAGATTTTATGTTCACCATCAAACGGTGCACCGCGTACACGCCTTTACGTTTTTACTCATAACTTTTATATACTTAGAGATATTTAGACTTTTCCTGTTTTGTTGTTAAAGCTCGTAGAATAACGATTAAAAATAGAAGGAATCGTTCTCTCTAGTGTTATTTATCACTTTACAATTTGCGTATGAAAAAGTCTCCCCAACATGCGATTTAAATCACTTAAAGAGCATTAAATAAACTACTAAATAAACAGTTTTCAATTTTTTTTATAACAAATAAGTTGAACAAATTGAAAAAAGAAACATTAAATAAACGTAGAATATTTTCAATTCTAAATCATTAGAAAGGGATAATTTTTTCCTGTTTTTTGGCGCAAATTTCATTCCGATATCTTTTATACTTTAAAAGTTATATACGAATGTCAGTAACTACCCCTGTTCCCACCACTGTGCGCCGGTCTCGGCCGCCAGGCCCATGATACACAGGGCCAGCACGAGGATGGTCAGGTAGTAAGTGGCTGTGGCGGTGGTATAAAAACCCTGTGTTCTTGACCGAGGAATATCAGTAATTCGACAAACTCCGAACAAGGCAGTCGTATCACAAGCATGGAAAACATGAAAACTGTAAGTATTAAAATTCCATACTATTAAACCGGGTGATTCTTCCCCTACAGTCTTCAAATCGAGTCATGTACCTAAATCAGACTGTTTTTAAGGAAGTTAATTTCACTTTATGCAAATAAATTTTTCATGTGACCCATTTACATTCGGATGACACAACGACGTGCGTTACGAAAAACAGTACATCCGTCTTCGTTTGAGCATGTTTGCACGGTTTGCCACCAAAAGAATACGATACAGATATAAATTAAAATTTTCATATATGTATGTTTTCTTTGGAGATTAGATGGAGTTATTATTTATTAAACAACATTTTGATAAATTGAATTCTTTGGTGCAAAATGCACTTCAACAATTTGAACTGATCACGCGCCAAAACGTTTCTGCCGTATAATCAAAAATGTGCTATTCTTCGAATGAGTGAAATGTGCTAGTTTTCGCGGCGGAAGACCAAACGTGTTAATATTCGTCTGAAACGATGAAATGTACTTCTTTACGTGGCAAACTGATACGTGCGGTTTTTCGTAAAAAAAAAGAAACTTTACTTTTCGTGACGCAGGTCGTTATGTCGTCCCGATGAAAATGGCCCACGTGAAAAATTTATTTGCATAATGTAAAGCTAACTTCGTTAATAGCCAAGGCAT
Source organism: Andrena praecox (assembly GCA_963932275.1). Taxonomy (NCBI): domain Eukaryota; kingdom Metazoa; phylum Arthropoda; class Insecta; order Hymenoptera; family Andrenidae; genus Andrena; species Andrena praecox. The sequence goes on along the minus strand of CAWVQO010000356.1, from coordinate 3,906,953 downwards.
GTTTGTTCAAGTCAAATAAAATTGTTTAAATTCAAATTATTTGTTATATATATTTTTCCATTTCTAGATGCAATCAGCTTTGCCGGAGAGTACCACCCCGGTCGTCGACGCGGCGGCGGCAACAGCCGCAGCAGGGCCAAGCGGCCGAAACATTAGGGGCGAAAATCCGGGCGACGTTGGAAGGTGTCAGCCCGCCGCGCCAAACATTCCCGAGACTTCGGGAGAAACAATAGCGAAGGTAATTATGTGGAATGTGGTACTATATCTTAATAGGGTAGACCGGGGCGATAGTAACACTTTGACTTTGGAATACGATTACGCAAGAACTATCACAGTTAGAACAAAAGTTATTATACGAAAATGTTACTTACTTATCGAACATTATTGAGACACAACAGTTTCGCTGCATGTTAAGTAATATCCAGGTTATTAATAAAAAATGAGAAGCGGAGAAAGTGATACAACCGTCCCTGACCAGGCTTTTGAACTTACATTATAAATTTTGATTAACGAGACACTTAAAAGTATTAGGTAACGATCAGTATTACTTTAAAAATGGCTGGATTAAATATTAAAAAGAAAAAGAAAAAACACGTAATTGCAAACGGAGTATTTATATTACAATTTTAAATCTGTTAGAACAACTTACTTTGCTAGGACATGGATGTGTGTATTCCAAATGTCATTCTTCATCATATATTCAAATTTTGTGTTAATATCTATCATATGTTTTGAGATATTTAACGTGTTACAATCGCCCCCGGTCAACCCTACATCCTACTCATCTATTTTGTGCAATTGTCAGAATGTTATTCCGTTTTAAGAAATGTCCGAATATTTTTTTTATGAATCACTATATGTATGGGTAGAAGTAAAAAACATCATTTTTATGTTTTTGTTTCAGCTAAGAAGACAGATTAGGAAATTGAAATTTCTACGGGGTGGCCGCCATCAAGGGCGCGGAAGAGGTGGGTGGAGAGGTGGCGCGGGAGGTGGCTGGGGAAGAGGTGGATGGAGCAGAGGCGGAGGGGGCTGGAGCAGAGGCGGAGGTGGATGGAGCAGAGGCGGAGGGGGCTGGAGCAGAGGCGGAGGGGGCTGGAGCAGAGGCGGAGGAGGTAGCTGGGGATGTGAATGGGGAGGAGGCGCAGGAGGTGGAAATATTAATATCTTCAACTGCAAACAATGATTTAATAAATTCTGTTTATTTCTTGTATGTTTGGTTCAAATCTAGAAACTCAATTTCAACCCAATTCCACCCATCCAATTGTCTTGAACCCTCGCAAGCGTACGTAGTTATGATGACAGTACAAAGTTACGAAAAAATCCGAGGGGGTTGAAACATTACCCAGCCATCAATACATATAACCCATAACCACAAATCCAAACGACTTGAAATCAACCTATAACCACAAATCAAATCAATTTAATAAACATGAAATCAGCATATGTCACGCTGTCCGACACTCAATCGCCACCCAGCAATCCGATGTTTCATATCCGATCGAACTCCAGACATAAGAATTGCCCCTCCACTCTGTACATTCCGATAGTAATAACCGATTCCGTTGCCAAGGAAGAATAAATGAATGTCAGTCGTTCCAAGCCTATTATCCTGTGACGTTCATTCTTCCCGACTCTAAGTCTAATTAAACATAAGAGTACTGCGTGAGCCGAAATTATTATTAGACCGCGTCTACCTCTAAGAAGCTGTCGCGTTACGAGCCTTATTTAGAAATAAAACATTGTTTAATTTCACTTCCACTGGTTTCACGTGCTATCCCAGCAAGAAACGTGGGAACTAGTACTGTGTCACCAATTTTGCGGATTTCCCCGTGACACATAACCACAAATCCAAACTTAGACAGTAATAAGAAAATAAAATGTATTAAATTTTTTTTTGAATTATACGATTTTATTTAAAACGCACTCAAAACTAAAATTATAATTATTTTCTTGCACTACCATTTCGATGTTGTTTTGTCAATTTAAATAGAATCGTGGAGTAGGATGTTTTTATAATAGAATATGGATTAATTTAATACAGAATCACGCGTCCAAATGAATTTGTTGTGAGATATCCTGCGCCACGGTTTTATTTGAAGTGAAAAACAATATCGAAATGGTTGTACAAGAAAATTTTTTAGTTTATAATTTCGCCATTGTCTCGGCTTAATATTTAAAAGTTAGTCTTTTCTTTTCATGCTGTATTCCCGAAGTATCGACTGTGTGCACTCTTCACACAATACCAGTGCCAGGAGCCGGTTTATGTAAGCAATGAGCTTTAAATTCGGCACCGAATTCATTACAAGTGCCGTATATTTTCAAATATGTCCCCGCATCCGGAGAATCGAAAACTTTGCCATATTTAAACGTATATGCGCACGGAATTTTGGTTTTTAAAAAACAAGCTTTGTAAATAGTATCAGTCCAACCGGGACTAAGTATTTTATAGGACTTTCCACGAGTGCCCTTTTCTTTATAGACTTTAGATACAGGGGCAATAGATTTCCATTGCTCCTCAGACAATGTGATATCAAAATAAAGTGGCGGCAGTTTAATATGTATTTTATTCGCATTATTGTCAGGGTCGAATTCTTGGCTAGTATTACTTTCGTTTGAAGCATTAATGCTATCCACTAGGAGTGTGCGGATCCATGAGCGGGCAATTTGATTTCAGGTCGGCTCGGCAAAACTCGGCCGCGATCGGCTCGAAAGCTATTAACAGGAGAACGAAACGGAAAGAATTCTGTATATCATTTATATCGATACCAGTAATAAGTATTCTGTCTCCTGTTGAATCATAATTAACCGAGCCATCAGTAACCGAACAAAATTGTTACCTGAGAACATAGAACAATTATCTTTCTTACATGTTAATTTAAAATAATAAAATATTCGCCATCCCGTATAGTTTAGTTACTATGAAACGTCCACGAAATATTCCTTTCTGTGTGTTAATAGTTATTTGTACGTTTTGTATTTTAAATCTGAACCTATCCCAAAAAACATAATATCCTATATATTCCCTTTACATAAAGTACTAAGTATGAAGTATATTGTATTAACATTTTAAAATATTAATATTAGTAGCAATCAAAAAATATATATATAAATCAATAATAAGATACAAATTATGATTCAACAGGAGACAGAAAACTTATCACTGGTAATAATATAAATGATACACATCTAATTTTTTCCGTCTCGGTCTCCTGTTAATAGCTGGCTTTCGAGCCGATCGCGGCCGGGTTTTGCCGAGCCGATGATCTGAAATCAAATTTCCCGCTCATGGCGGCCAAGCTTGTAGCCCGAATCGAGTCTCGGGATCTCGAGCATCACGAAAGTATTGGGACTCCGCCCGATCCCGCCCGAAATTTTCCGGCGGGTCCCGAGCCCGAAACGTCGGGTACACGCACACCCCCACACCCCTGCTATCCACTATTTCTCTTTCTTCTTCATCCACTGGAATTTTGAAATGTATTTCAAATTTGTTAGCAAATTCCACCGATTGTTTTTAACGTAAGAGTTTCGTGTATTTGGTGACAACTAATCAGAAATGTTTATAAATGCGTAGTTACTTTCTTTCGCTGACGGCCCTCAGCGCTGCGCCCTAAAGCGGCGCGGCACCAAGTGCCACTTCTAAATCGTAAACAGATGTTTGCCAAACTCTCGAATTCTTTGCAACGACGCACGAAAGTCAGTTAGTCTTCAGACACAGCTCTTGCAAGATCGTGCGTTCATTTACGGCTTGTGAAGTAACTGTGAGAAGATTTTACTTTCGCGATTTTATTGTAGTTATTAGTGAAAAATGCCGAGAAAAGCAGTGGTAGACTCTGGTGTGATTCTGCACATGCTGCAGAAGTGTGAAAAGTGGGAATTATTCGATGGGAGCTGCAAATTGAAGTGTCGTACGGATAAAGTGTGGAAAGAAGTAGCTGCAAAATTTCCAAGTAAGTTGTCGCCAGAAACATTAAATTTTCACGTTAGAACAAATAGATGGAATTTGTTAACAAATTTAAAAAAACATTTCGATATTGAAGAAGAAGAAAAAGAAATAGAGGATAGTATCAATGTCACTAACGAAATTAATATTAGCCAAGAATTCGAACCTGACAATATTCCGCTTAAAATGAATAATAAACTGCCGCCATTATATTTTAATATGACATTGTCTGAGGAGCAATGGAAATCTATTGCTCCTGTATTAAAAATTTATAAAGAAAAGGGCACTCGTGGAAAATCGTACAAAATACTTAGTCCCGGTTGGACCGATATTATTTCCAAAACTTGTTTCTTAAAAACAAAACTTCCGTGCGCTTATACCTTTAAATATGGAAAAATTTTCGATTCGTCAGAAGCGGGAACATATTTGCAAATATATGGTATTTGCAATGAATGCGGTGCTGAATTTAAAGCTCATTCCCTATATGAACCGGCTCCTGGCACTGGTATTGTGTTAAGAGTGCACACATTCGATACTTCGGGAATACCGCATGACAAGAAAAGAGCAGTTAAAGGAACAAATAGGGTAGAAATTGGGAAGCAATTGATAAATATTAAACCCAGAAAATGGAGGAACGATGCAGCATCAGATATAACCTACGACGATCCTGAACCTCCTTATGTTGCGCGACAATGCACTTTAAGAAAAATCAGGGAAGAAGCCATCGTACGGGAATTAGGAATCAACAAAGATCTTGATGCTATTAATTCGTTATGCGAGTTAAAATATAAGGGTCAATACGCGGGATACATTAAAGAGATTTCGAAGGATCATTTCTATTGCTTCTATTGGTCACCTATGCAAATGGAATTGTACAAAACGTTAATTAAAACGTTCAAAAAAATAGAATTAGACGCCACTGGAAAATTAGTTAAAGTAATAGAAAAACTAAATGGTGAGAAGAAACATATATTCTTGTACCAAATTATTATAAAAGGTGCAAATGGTATACAACCAGTGTTTCAAATGCTTTCAGAAAAGCACGATACTAATTTAATTACATACTGGTTGAGAGAAATCATAAGACACGGGGCACCAGTGCCTCCAGAAGTTGATTGTGATTATTCACTGGCGCTTTTGAATGCAAGTTGCTTAGCATTCAATGAACGTTGTTTGAAAACGTACATTTCGGATTGTTATAATTGGATCAGTGAAGAAATATTGCAACATCCACTTCACTGTTTTATCAGAATTGATATTGCTCATCTGATAAAAATTATTTGTACCAAAGATGTATTTCACAGAAAGCATCCTAAAATTAAAGACTTCTTTGTGCGATGCACGGGGATAATGTCATCGTGTGATAATGTAGAAGATTTTAAGACATTGCTTCAGTCAATATTTATTGTCGCTTACAGTGAGTACGATGGCAAAGATGCCGATGGAAATACAGTAATATGTGAGCAGAAGCGATTGTATTTATTTGAAAGAATAAAGTCATTCACCTTTACGAGTGACGAGAATGACACAGAATGCGATGATTTAGAAATGCTAAATGAAAATGAAAATATAGTTGCATTTATAAATAATATCCGAGATGAGGCTGAACAAATTGCAAAAGACAGTGTAGAGACAGATAGGTATAACGCATTCTACTGTCCAGAACTTGTCCCTTATCTAGTTAAATTATCTAGACATTTTCCTCTCTGGACACAGGTGATGACGCGACATTTCCCTATGTCATCGCATGTAGCGACATCCTCTAGATGTGAGGCATATTTTAAAGATCTAAAGCATTCAGATTTGGGCGCAAATTATAAACCAATGCGCGTCGATAAATTTATCGTTCAACACATAAAATCTATTGAAAATCTCTCGAAATTGGAACGTGCTGCAATTAAACGCACCAATGAAAAAATTGCACTGCTGACTACTGTAGAAAGACATGAAAAACAAAGAAAAATTGATTCACGCGATTTTGACGAAAATGTGCAGGACGCTACGGATAATTGTGATTATTTAAGGGAACAAGAAAATTGGAAAGGATTAAATATTGAAGTGAAATCAAGTAAATCAAAATATATACAAGTGGACAACGATGAAAATACACAAAAACGAAGTCCAACCGCAGATGTAGAAAAAAACAATACTTTGAATGTAATACACAAGCCCTTAACCAACAAAAAAAATACTCCTAGAGGGAAATATTTAACTCCATGTCCAGACATTCACCTCACATATGACAGGCCATTAAGGAAAAGAAAAAATGAAATATTAAGGAATGGAAACAACTGCAATGTGGTTAATCTTAATGGCGAAAAAATATATATTCAAAATACGTGTGGATTCGACTCATTGGTTGAAGTATTCACCAGTGCGTATTGCAACTATAGCACATTCAATAACTGGATCGATGAAAATTCAGATAATATATTTTTTATGTTCGTCAAAAAATACGCTATGGAGAACATTAACAACTCCGTGTATGAAGAGCGAGGAACAATTTTGTGTACAATATTTAAAATTTGCAATAATATTGTAGATTGTACTACAAACCCCAATTGGCTATTTTCGAAACTTGTAACAGATATTTGCAGTGTCGAAGAAAATAGAATCTGCGCCAAATGTGAAATACATACGAGAAAATTGATTGTAGTAGATATAATTACTACAAACACAACTGAAGATTTTAAACAAGATTTTCTGAATTTTGTTGCGCAATTCTTCAGTACACAAACAGTCGCGTGTAAAACATGTCGATCAGCAGTGCAATTAAAGAGAGAAGCAAAATCATATGTGGTTATAGACCCCGAAATCTTTTTGCAACATAATAAAATTAAATATCCGGATGGAATAGTTTTAAACAGCATCCCAGAAAGACTTCAAATTCAAGATGCCATATACGTTTTAAGTGGCATCGTATGTCATAGCGCAAACCATTTTACAGCTTACTGCCGTAATACAGCAGGAATATGGACATTGCACAATGACATTAGTCAAAAGTTGCGGACAATTACAAATCCACAAAGGGTAAAAATAAATCCGTCATCAATAACATTTATAAAAATATAAAAATTCTGATAATATTATAATTAAACAGAATATATGGTACTGGTATTTCAGAATAATACAACTATTGATTTTGTGCGGCGTCGACAGCGGTGTAAAGTGCAAGACCACTGACTGCGTCACAATTATTAGCAATAGGACATTCCCTGGCGGATCATGCGATCACGCGAGAGGGTCGACGCCGCCGTAACTTTCCCAAAAAAGGGACGAAGGGAATAATACATTTGATCGGTACGGCGTCGACAGCAGTGTAAAGTGCAAGACCACTGACTGCGTCACAATTATTAGCAATAGGACATTCCCTGGCGGATCATGCGATCACGCGAGAGGGTCGACGCCGCCGTAACTTTCCCAAAAAAGGGACGAAGGGAATAATACATTTGATCGGTACGGCGTCGACAGCAGTGTAAAGTGCAAGACCACTGACTGCGTCACAATTATTAGCAATAGGACATTCCCTGGCGGATCATGCGATCACGCGAGAGGGTCGACGCCGCCGTAACTTTCCCAAAAAAGGGACGAAGGGAATAATACATTTGATCGGTACGGCGTCGACAGCAGTGTAAAGTGCAAGACCACTGACTGCGTCACAATTATTAGCAATAGGACATTCCCTGGCGGATCATGCGATCACGCGAGAGGGTCGACGCCGCCGTAACTTTCCCAAAAAAGGGACGAAGAAAATAATAAATTTAATTCACCCTTTAATTTTTTTAGATACATTTCTAAGTTCATAGGAGCAGACAGACAGAAGCCAGATAGATAATGTCGGTTTATAAAGATCCAACTGACGCGCTGCGCCTCAGAGTTTTCTCTATAGGTAGGTAGCAGCAATTTAAACAAAGCAAGATAGTGTGAGCTGACTCCTATCAAAGAACCACGGGAAGGGCGGAAAACAGTAAGGAAGTTGAAGACCACGCTTGACTCGATGGAATCACCGTAACATGGAATACAGACAGAAAACAGCTACAAGAAAAGATATAGATGCGGACCTACGTTGCAAATTATTTGCATACCATATTTAAGGTAATATTTGACATCTTATGAATCTCTGGTAAAATTTTGTACGCTTATAATACAACTATTAAGCATTTCCATTACAAAATGTGTTACAGATCCAGAAATATTAAGAATGCAGTCTTAGATTGCACAAGCAACCTCTGTTGATGATTGAAGAAAATATGCGATAGAAATAATTAAAACAATTCCTTAATTAGAAACGGAAGGTTTAAATAAACTGTATACAGCAACAAAAGATATTTGTAAATAAGTATTAGATGTCCCAATTACTGCCAGTGTCCATATTATTGCCATTAAATTTATAGTAGTCAATAATAATATTCTGCAACGTCGAATATTCAGTATATACGAATAAAGTATGTGCGGACGTCGCATCAATTTCCGTCGATTAAATTGATACATCTTTCCTTCCTTCACTCCCTGATATCGCTATCTTCTATCCTTCTACCCTTCATTTTCGCGGTTTTTATTTTTTTATTCGATTCTGAAGGGTGGGCATACGAAATTATTGGATGGGCAAACGTCTTCCACATCTAGACTAACGGACTGCATCGTTGAAAGATCGATTTTGATAATATTTTCGAAAAAAATCGAACTTTAACGTGGTCGCGTCTACGGTACTCTTCATTTTCGCGGTTTTTATTTTTTATTTCGATTCTGAAGGGTGGGCATACGAAATTATTGGATGGGCAAACCTCTTCTACATCTAGACTAAAGGACTGCATCGTTGAAAGATCGATTTTGATAATATTTTCGAAAAAAATCGAACTTATACGTGGTCGCGTCTCCGGAACTCTTCATTTTCGCGGTTTTTATTTTTTATTTCGATTCTGAAGGGTGGGCATACGAAATTATTGGGTGGGCAAACGTCTTCCACATCTAAACTAACGAAATGCGTCGTTGGACAAACGATTCGAACGTTTAGTTAATAAATAATCGAACTTTAACGTGGTCGCGTCACCGGAATTCTTCATTTTCGCGGTTTTTATTTTTTATTTCGATTCTGAAGGGTGGGCATACGAAATTATTGGGTGGGCAAACGTCTTCCACATCTAAACTAACGAAATGCGTCGTTGGACAAACGATTCGAACGTTTAGTTAATAAATAATCGAACTTTAACGTGGTCGCGACTCCGGTACTCTTCATTTTCGCGGTTTTTATTTTTTTATTCGATTCTGGAGGGTGGGCATACGAAATTATTGGATGGGCAAACCTCTTCTACATCTAGACTAAAGGACTGCATCGTTGAAAGATCGATTTTGATAATATTTTCGAAAAAAATCGAACTTTAACGTGGTCGCGTCTACGGTACTCTTCATTTTCGCGGTTTTTATTTTTTATTTCGATCCTGAAGGGTGGGCATACGAAATTATTGGATGGGCAAACGTCTTCCACATCTACACTATCGAAATGCGTCGTTGGACAAACGATTCGAACGTTTAGTTAATAAATAATCGAACTTATACGTGGTCGCGTCTCCGGAATTCTTCATTTTCGCGGTTTTTATTTTTTATTTCGATTCTGAAGGGTGGGCATACGAAATTATTGGGTGGGCAAACGTCTTCCACATCTAAACTAACGAAATGCGTCGTTGAAAGATCGATTTTGATAATATTTTCGGAAAAAATCGAACTTATACGTGGTCGCGTCTCCGGAACTCTTCATTTTCGCGGTTTTTATTTTTTATTTCGATTCTGAAGGGTGGGCATACGAAATTATTGGGTGGGCAAACGTCTTCCACATCTAAACTAACGAAATGCGTCGTTGAAAGATCGATTTTGATAATATTTTCGAAAAAAATCGAACTTTAACGTGGTCGCGTCTACGGTACTCTTCATTTTCGCGGTTTTTATTTTTTATTTCGATTCTGAAGGGTGGGCATACGAAATTATTGGATGGGCAAACCTCTTCTACATCTAGACTAAAGGACTGCATCGTTGAAAGATCGATTTTGATAATATTTTCGGAAAAAATCGAACTTATACGGGGTCGCGTCTCCGGAACTCTTCATTTTCGCGGTTTTTATTTTTTATTTCGATTCTGAAGGGTGGGCATACGAAATTATTGGGTGGGCAAACGTCTTCCACATCTAAACTAACGAAATGCGTCGTTGGACAAACGATTCGAACGTTTAGTTAATAAATAATCGAACTTTAACGTGGTCGCGTCACCGGTACTCTTCATTTTCGCGGTTTTTATTTTTTATTTCGATTCTGAAGGGTGGGCATACGAAATTATTGGGTGGGCAAACGTCTTCCACATCTAAACTAACGAAATGCGTCGTTGAAAGATCGATTTTGATAATATTTTCGAAAAAAATCGAACTTTAACGTGGTCGCGTCTACGGTACTCTTCATTTTCGCGGTTTTTATTTTTTATTTCGATTCTGAAGGGTGGGCATACGAAATTATTGGATGGGCAAACCTCTTCTACATCTAGACTAAAGGACTGCATCGTTGAAAGATCGATTTTGATAATATTTTCGGAAAAAATCGAACTTATACGTGGTCGCGTCTCCGGAACTCTTCATTTTCGCGGTTTTTATTTTTTATTTCGATTCTGAAGGGTGGGCATACGAAATTATTGGATGGGCAAACCTCTTCTACATCTAGACTAAAGGACTGCATCGTTGAAAGATCGATTTTGATAATATTTTCGGAAAAAATCGAACTTATACGTGGTCGCGTCTCCGGAACTCTTCATTTTCGCGGTTTTTATTTTTTATTTCGATTCTGAAGGGTGGGCATACGAAATTATAGGGTGGGCAAACGTCTTCCACATCTAAACTAACGAAATGCGTCGTTGGACAAACGATTCGAACGTTTAGTTAATAAATAATCGAACTTTAACGTGGTCGCGTCACCGGTACTCTTCATTTTCGCGGTTTTTATTTTTTATTTCGATCCTGAAGGGTGGGCATACGAAATTATTGGATGGGCAAACGTCTTCCACATCTACACTATCGAAATGCGTCGTTGGACAAACGATTCGAACGTTTAGTTAATAAATAATCGAACTTATACGTGGTCGCGTCTCCGGAATTCTTCATTTTCGCGGTTTTTATTTTTTATTTCGATTCTGAAGGGTGGGCATACGAAATTATTGGGTGGGCAAACGTCTTCCACATCTAAACTAACGAAATGCGTCGTTGGACAAACGATTCGAACGTGTAGTTAATAAATAATCGAACTTTAACGTGGTCGCGTCTCCGGTACTCTTCATTTTCGCGGTTTTTATTTTTTTATTCGATTCTGGAGGGTGGGCATACGAAATTATTGGATGGGCAAACCTCTTCTACATCTAGACTAAAGGACTGCATCGTTGAAAGATCGATTTTGATAATATTTTCGAAAAAAATCGAACTTTAACGTGGTCGCGTCTACGGTACTCTTCATTTTCGCGGTTTTTATTTTTTATTTCGATTCTGAAGGGTGGGCATACGAAATTATTGGATGGGCAAACCTCTTCTACATCTAGACTAAAGGACTGCATCGTTGAAAGATCGATTTTGATAATATTTTCGGAAAAAATCGAACTTATACGTGGTCGCGTCTCCGGAACTCTTCATTTTCGCGGTTTTTATTTTTTATTTCGATTCTGAAGGGTGGGCATACGAAATTATTGGATGGGCAAACCTCTTCTACATCTAGACTAAAGGACTGCATCGTTGAAAGATCGATTTTGATAATATTTTCGGAAAAAATCGAACTTTAACGTGGTCGCGTCACCGGTACTCTTCATTTTCGCGGTTTTTATTTTTTATTTCGATCCTGAAGGGTGGGCATACGAAATTATTGGATGGGCAAACGTCTTCCACATCTACACTATCGAAATGCGTCGTTGGACAAACGATTCGAACGTTTAGTTAATAAATAATCGAACTTATACGTGGTCGCGTCTCCGGAATTCTTCATTTTCGCGGTTTTTATTTTTTATTTCGATTCTGAAGGGTGGGCATACGAAATTATTGGGTGGGCAAACGTCTTCCACATCTAAACTAACGAAATGCGTCGTTGGACAAACGATTCGAACGTTTAGTTAATAAATAATCGAACTTTAACGTGGTCGCGTCTCCGGTACTCTTCATTTTCGCGGTTTTTATTTTTTTATTCGATTCTGGAGGGTGGGCATACGAAATTATTGGATGGGCAAACCTCTTCTACATCTAGACTAAAGGACTGCATCGTTGAAAGATCGATTTTGATAATATTTTCGAAAAAAATCGAACTTTAACGTGGTCGCGTCTACGGTACTCTTCATTTTCGCGGTTTTTATTTTTTATTTCGATTCTGAAGGGTGGGCATACGAAATTATTGGGTGGGCAAACGTCTTCCACATCTAAGCTAACGAAATGCGTCGTTGGACAAACGATTCGAACGTTTAGTTAATAAATAATCGAACTTTAACGCGACCGCGTCTCCGGAACTCTTCATTTTCGCGGTTTTTATTTTTTTATTCGATTCTGAAGGGTGGGCATACGAAATTATTGGGTGGGCAAACGTCTTCCACATCTACACTATCGAAATGCGTCGTTGGACAAACGATTCGAATGTTTAGTTAATAAATAATCGAACTTTAACGTGGTCGCGTCTTCGGAACTCTTCATTCTCGCGGTTTTTATTTTTTATTTCGATTCTGAAGGGTGGGCATACGAAATTATTGGGTGGGCAAACGAAGCCAGATCGTGGACAATCGTTTCCTACTTTTAAAAAATTCAAAACTGTTCATGGAGGGTGCTGATGACAAAATTTTTAATTTTTTCATAACTTTTTTTTGAAGGGTGGGAAAAAAAAATTGTTGGGTGGGCAAACGTGGGCAAACGATGGGCAATCATATCCCACTGTCAAATCATTAAAATGTTTTCATGGGGGTGCTGATGAAAAATTATTTTTTTGCCATAACTTTTTTTTGAAGGGTGGGCAAACGAAAATTTTTTATGGGCAAACGTGGGCAAACGATGGACAAACGAATGCCGTTGAGTTTTTTTAAAAATTCGAATTTGGGGGTGCCAACTTCACAGACCTGAACAAAGCACGTGGATTCGAGCCCGAATCCAATAAAGCAAAGCGATTTAAGCAAGTGACTTTGAAGACGGCTCGTCGACAAGTGAAGTGTACAGAGAGAGATCCAGGAAATCGGCCCGATTTCCTGGAAGGCAGAAGCAGTCCCCCCTTCCATCGGTTGTAAGGCGATGGAAGGGGCCGTTTTCGGCGCTCCACATGAGTCAGCGGACAGGTGCCATTATCTAATTCGCGGTACGCCTGGGAGATGGCGTTAAGATGCAGAATTCTCTTAACATTTCCTCCCCCCATTCATCGGCCCGATGAATAGATCTCAAGCTGGTCGTTATGGCGTAGACCGATCGCGCGGCAACGGCGCCGCTGGGCTCATGTGGAGGCGTCGTTCAACGCCGCAGCGTTGACGCAGTTCTTCTCGCGGTAGCAAACACACGCGAGCAGCAACATTCCAGTGAACTCCCGGCAGCAAACGCACGGGTAGTAGCAATCGTTCCAAGCTAATCTAAACAGGTAAGAAAACATATACATCAAACGCTTAATTCTACGCGAGACGGTAAATAGCTTAAACCAAGTCCAGCTCGTTTGGCAGTGCTCCCTTTGCAGCGGGCCTATAGGGATAGCAAATTTTCCTTAGGTCAGCTGCGCCAGCATTGTGGTAGCCTCGACATCAGCAAGCAGCCGACGCGACCGCGGGATGTCGTAGAGCGGCGATCAGGAGCGGCCAGCAAAGCGTTGCCGATTAAGCGGTGGTCCGATGAAGACGTCCGCCCGGGCCCTTGCTGCTCTCCTCCAGTGCCTCGACGGTGTTGACCCTCCCTTCTAAGAAGTCCTTCATCTCGATGAAAGTCGGAGGAGTTTTGTCCGTGCGATGTGGGTCTCCCATTCTCGCCGAGATTGGGGATCCAGCCGCTCAGCCACCACGTGAACGAGCCAATCGCCGGTGGTGTCGTAGGGCCTCTTGAGGGTAGCGAGAGCCGTGACGAAGTCGCACAAGGTGTAGTAAACCCGTTAGTCAGGCCCTGACTCTCGGGTAAGCATGGGCAAATTAAAGATGGTCGCCATTAACGCTTTGACCGCCAACCGCTGGTTAGCATACCGATCTTCTAGCACTTTCCATGCTGCTTCGCGACCTGCTCCAAATGTGTGCGCCCCTCCAACTTCTCCACCAGCAGGGCCTCCTGTTCCAGAAAATCTCCTCCATCGCCGATGGCTGATCTTCCTTCGAATACGGTTCGCCTGCTAGGTCAGGATCGGCGGACATGGCGATCAAATTTTCGTGTTGCGCCTCAAACTTGGCCCAATTTTGCGCAGGGCACCCAAGCGAGGAGAGACGTTCGCCTTTGTCCAATTGTTAGCGCCTAATTACTTTAGATTGTCGAACGCGCGTGCGATTCGACCGCTGAGGTCACGTTGACCCGTTATGAGATGACTCATTGTTGTCCTACAGGTCACACGCGACGGTTACGCACAACACTCTCGAAGATTCCCGAACGTTCCAGAAATCGCAGATTCCAACGGCGCTGCTCCGGCTCGAAGGACCAAAAAATGTTTAGAAAATAACGGAACGCGCACGTCGCAAGGAACGGGAACTCGCGAGAGGGCTTCGTAAATTTATGACCCCTATGGTCTAAGCACTAGTTTAATGTTTAAGTCACTATTTACAGTTGTACAATAAAGGGAACGCACGCACAAGTTTACAAAGAGACGCAACACAGACTTTCCTACGCCGTAGGCTTAATCTAATTTAACGAAGTCGAAGCACGCGGAATCGGCCCGATTCCGTAAGCAAGCAAAATATAAGCAGTTCTCCTACGCGGTAGGGTTTTCTGGAATAAGCAGCGCGATGCACGTGGGCTCGGCCCGATGCCCTTTACAACGCGAAACCAGCTGATGAACAAAGCACGTGGATTCGGCCCGAATCCAATAAAGCAAAGCGATTTAAGCAAGTGACTTTGAAGACGGCTCGTCGACAAGTGAAGTGTACAGAGAGAGATCCAGGAAATCGGCCCGATTTCCTGCAAGGCAGAAGCAGTCCCCCCTTCCATCGGTTGTAAGGCGATGGAAGGGGCCGTTTTCGGCGCTCCACATGAGTCAGCGGACAGGTGCCATTATCTAATTCGCGGTACGCCTGGGAGATGGCGTTAAGATGCAGAATTCTCTTAACACGCTGACATGTCCAACGACTATTGGGTCGTCCCCACGACCACGGGCCAAAGTTGGCCAGCCGCCGACATGTCCGAAGACTATAGGGTCGTCCCCACGACCCCGGGACTAGATTGGCCAGCCGCCGACATGTCCGACGACTATAGAGTCGTCCCCACGACGCCGGGCCAAAGTTGGCCAGCCGCTGACATGTCCAACGACTATTGGGTCGTCCCCACGACCACGGGCCAATGTTGACCAGCCGCCGACATGTCCGACGACTATAGTGTCGTCCCCACGACCCCGGTACTAGATAGGCCCGCCACCGTCTTGTCCGACGACAATAGGGTCGTCTTTACGACCACGGGCCAAAGTTGGCCAGCCGCCGACATTTCCGACGACTATAGGGTCGTCCCCACGATCACGGACCAAATTTGGCCAGCCGCCGACTTGTCCGACGACTATAGGGTCGTTCCCACGACCACGGGCCAAAGTTGGCCAGCCGCCGACATGTCCGAAGACTATAGGGTCGTCCCCATGACCCCGGGCCTAGATTGGCCAGCCGCCGACATGTCCGACGACTATAGAGTCGTCCCCACGACGCCGGGCCAAAGTTGGCCAGCCGCCGACTTGTCCGACGACTATAGGGTCGTCCCCACGACCCCGGGACTAGATTGGCCCGCCACCGTCATGTCCGACGACTATAGGGTCGTCCCCACGACCCCAGGACTAGATTGGCCCGCCACCGTCATGTCCGACGACTATAGGGTCGTCCCCACGACCACAGGCCA
The DNA here is from genome assembly GCA_963932275.1 of Andrena praecox. Classification (NCBI taxonomy): domain Eukaryota; kingdom Metazoa; phylum Arthropoda; class Insecta; order Hymenoptera; family Andrenidae; genus Andrena; species Andrena praecox. Next base: position 3,890,969 of record CAWVQO010000356.1, on the reverse strand, counting down.
ACGATGGCCAGCCGGCGACATGTCCGACGACTACAGGGTCGTCCCCACGACCCGGGCCTAGATTGGCCCGCCACTGTCATGTCCGACGACTATAGGGTCGTCCCCACGACCCCGGGACTAGGTTGGCTCGCCGCCGACTTGTCCGACGACTATTGGGTCGTCCCCACAACCCCGGGACTAGGTTGGCTCGCCGCCGTCATGTCCGACAACTATAGGGTCGTCCCAATAACCACGGGCCAAAGTTGGCCAGCCGCCGTCATATCCGACGACTCAAGGGTCGCCCCCATGACCCCGGGACTAGATTAGCCCGCCACCGTCATGTCCGACGACTATTGGGTCGTCCCCACAACCCCGGGACTAGGTTGGCTCGCCGCCATCATGTCCGAAGACTATAGGGTCGTCCCCACGACCCCGGGCCAAAGTTGGACAGCCGCCGACATTTCCGACGACTACAGGGTCGTCCCCACGACCCCGGTCCAAAGTTGGCAAGCCGCCGACATGTCCGACGACTATAGGGTGGTCCCCACGACCCCTGGACTAGGTTGGCTCACCGCCGACTTGTCCGACGACAATAGCGTCGTCCCCACGACCCCGGGCCAAAGTTGGCCAGCCGCCGATTTGTCCGACGACTATAGGGTCGTCCCCACGACCACGGGACTAGATTGGCCCGCCACCGTCATGTCCGACGACTATAGGGTCGTCCCCACGACCCCGGGACTAGGTTGGCTCGCCGCCGACTTGTCCGACGACTATTGGGTCGTCCCCACAACCCCGGGACTAGGTTGGCTCGCCGCCGTCATGTCCGACAACTATAGGGTCGTCCCAATAACCACGGGCCAAAGTTGGCCAGCCGCCGTCATATCCGACGACTCAAGGGTCGCCCCCACGACCCCAGGACTAGATTGGCCCGCCACCGTCATGTCCGACGACTATAGGGTCGTCCCCACGACCACGGGCCAAAGTTGGCCAGCCGCCGACTTGTCCGACGACTATAGGGTCGTCCCCACGACCCCGGGACTAGATTGGCCCGCCACCGTCATGTCCGACGACTATAGGGGCGTCCCCACGACCCCAGGACTAGATTGGCCCGCCACCGTCATGTCCGACGACTATAGGGTCGTCCCCACGACCACAGGCCAAAGTTGGCCAGCCGCCGACTTGTCCGACGACTATAGGGTCGTCCCCACGACCCCGGGCCAAAGCTGGACAGTCGCCGACTTGTCCGACGACTATAGGGTCGTCCCCACGACCACGGGCCAAAGTTGGCCAGCCGGCGACATTTCCGACGACTATAGGGTCGTGCCCACGACCCGGGACTAGACTGGCCCGCCACCGTCATGTCCAACGACTTTGGGGTCGTCCCCACGACCCCGGGACTAGATTGGCCCGCCACCGTCATGTCCAACGACTATAGGGTCGTCCCCACGACCATGGGCCAAAGTTGGCCAGCCGCCGACATATCCGACGACTATAGGGTCGTCCCCACAACCCCGGGACTAGATTGGCCCGCCACCGTCAAGTCCGACGACTATAGGATCGTCTCCACGACCACGGCCCAAAGTTGGCCAGCCGCCGACATGTCCAACGACTATTGGGTCGTCCCCACGACCACGGGCCAAAGTTAGCCAGCCGCCGACATGTCCGACGACTATAGGGTCGTCCCCACGACCCCGGGCCAAAGTTGGCAAGCCGCCGAAATGTCCGACGACCGAAGGGTCGTCCCCACGACCCCGGGACTAGTTTGGCCCGCGAGCGACAAGTCCGACGACTATAGGGTCGTCCCCACGACCTCGGGCCAATGTTGGCCAATCGCCGACATCTCCGACGACTATAGGGTCGTCCCCACGACCCCGGGACTAGATTGGCCCGCCATCGTCATGTCCAACGACGTTAGGGTCGTCCCCACGACCCCGGGACTAGGTTGACAAGCCGCCAACATGTCCGACGACTATAGGGTCGTCCCCACGACCCCGGGCCAAAGATGGCATGCCGCCGAAATGTCCGACGACTATAGGGTCGTCCCCAGGACCGCGGGCCAAAGATGTCCAGCCGCCGTCTTGTCCGACGACTATAGGGTCGTACCCACGACCATGGGCCAATGTTGGCCAGCCGCCGATATGTCCAACGACTTGTGACGGTTGTCACTCCGTGCGGAAGGTTGGTCTCAGTCGGCTTTGCCAGGGTTTAATGAAGTCCTTCCGTGGTAGGTTAAATTAGATTTATTCACTATCAGTTTATATACACAATATACAAGTAACTTAGACGCGGGGTACTTCGCGTTAATCGCGGTCAAGCCGTCGTTGCGCGGCGGCGCGGTTCGCGGTACGGCGTCGTCGGTCTATGTCGTGCGCGTCCGCTTAACGGAACAATTCGGTCGCTCCGCGCCTGGTGTCTCGGTATCGGGACGGTAAGGGAGCGAGAGAGACCGCAGCTTCCTGCGTCTCTTTAACGGGACAAGCGTCGGTAGATACCGGGCAGCCTCCGGGCGTCTCTATTCAACACGAGGAGCGGGAGAGAGACCGGGCAACGTCCTGCGTCTCTTTAACGGGACAAGTGTCGGCGGAGACCGGGCAGCATCCGGGCGTCTCTGTTCAACACGAGGAGCGGGAGAGAGACCGGGCAACTTCCTGCGTCTCTTTACCGGGACAGGTGGTAGGATCGGGGTAGATTCCGATCTGGCGATCGAGGAGTATACGGAGTCGTTTCACCGAGTTTTGCACCGGGCAACATCCAGGCAAGTCTGGTGGTGGGGGTCCGCCTCCCCACTGGAACTCTCTTGCCTCGGTATCATCGCGGCATATGTCCCGATTCTCGGAAATTCCCACCAGCGAGAAACCGACGCGATCTAGCGGCGCAGTGGGGAGTGAGCGTCATCGCGCTGACGCGTCGCGGGACCGGCACGCTTCGGGCGAGTTCGGTCGGGTTCGGTCGCGGTCGCCCGCGTGTGCTCGGCTTCTCGCTCACTCCCGGTCGCACCGCCGTGCGCTCGATTCCTCGCGCTGGGACGCTACGTCACAGACTATTGGGTCGTCCCCACGACCACGGGCCAAAGTTAGCCAGCCGCCGACATGTCCGAGGACTATAGGGTCGTCCCCACGACCCCGGGCCAAAGTTGGCAAGCCGCCGAAATGTCCGACGACTGTAGGGTCGCCCCCACGACCCCGGGGCTAGGTTGGCCAGCCGCCGACATGTCCGACGACTATACGGTCGTCCCCACGACCTCGGGACTAGGTTGGCCCGCCGCCGACATGTCCGACGACTATAGGGTCGTCCCCACGACCCCGGGCCAAAGTTGGTAAGCCGCCGACATGTCCGACGACTATAGGGTCGTTCCTACGACCCCGGGACTAGATTGGCCCGCCACCGTCATGTCCAACGACTATAGGGTCTTCCCCACAACCCTGGGACTAGGTTGACAAGCCGCCAACATGTCCGACGACGGCCAAAGTTGGCAAGCTGCCGAAATGTCCGACGACTATAGGGTCGTCCCCACGACCCCGGGACTAGATTGGCCCGCCACCGTCATGTCCGACAACTATCGGATCGTCCCCACGACCACGGGACAAGCTTGGCCCTCCGCCGACTTGTACGACGACTATAGGGTCGTCCCCACGACCCCGGGACTAGATTGGCCCGCCACCGTCATGTCCAACGACTATAGGGTCGTCCCCACGACCCCGGGACTAAGTTGACAAGCCGCCAACATGTCCGACGACTATAGGGTCGTCCCCTCGACCGCGAGCCAAGGATGTCCAGCCGCCGTCTTGTCCGACGACTATAGGGTCGCACCCACGACTCCGGGACTAGATTGGCCCGCCACCGTCATGTCCAACGACTATAGGGTCGTCCCCACGACCCCGGGACTAGGTTGACAAGCCGCCGTCTTGTCCGGCGACTATAGGGTCGTCCCCACGACCCCGGGACTAGATTGGCCCGCCACCGTCATGTCCGACGACTATAGGGTCGTCCCCACGACCCCGGGACAAGGTTGGCCCGCCGCCGACTTGTCCGACGACTATAGGGTCGTACCCACGACCCCGGGACTAGGCTGACAAGCCGCCAACATGTTCGACGACTATAGAGTCGTCCCCACGTCCCCGGGCCAATGTTGGCCAATCGCCAACATGTCCGACGACTATAGGGTCGTCCCCACGACACCGGGCCAAAGTTAGCCAGCCGCCGACATGTCCGACGACTATTGGATCGTTCCCACGACCACGGGCCAAAGTTGGCCAGCCGCCGACATGTCCGACGACTATAGGGTCGTTCCCACGACCCCGGGACTAGATTGGCCCGCCACCGTCATGTCCGACGACTATAAGGTCGTCCCCACGACCCCCGGACTAGGTTGGCTCGCCGCCGACTTGTCCGACGACTATAGGGTCGTCCTCACGACCCCGGGCCAAAGTTGGCAAGCCGCCGACATGTCCGATGACTATAGGGTCGTCCCCACGACCCCGGGACTAGGTTGGCCCACCGCCGACTTGTCCGACGACAATAGGGTCGTCCCCACGACCCCGGGTCTAGGTTGGCCAGCTGCCGACATGTCCGACGATTATAGGGTCGTCCCCAAGACCAGGGGCCAAAGTTGGCCTGCCGCCGAAATGTCCGACAACTATACAGTCGTCCCCACGACACCAGGCCAAAGTTGGCCAGCCGCCAACATGTCCGACGACTATAGGGTCGTCCCCACGACCCCGGGCCAAAGTTGGCAAGCCGCCGAAATGTCCGACGACTGTAGGGTCGCCCCCACGACCCCGGGGCTAGGTTGGCCAGCCGCCGACATGTCCGACGACTATACGGTCGTCCCCAAGACCTCGGGACTAGGTTGGCCCGCCGCCGACATGTCCGACGACTATAGGGTCGTCCCCACGACCCCGGGCCAAAGTTGGCAAGCCGCCGACATGTCCGACGACTATAGGGTCGTTCCTACGACCCCGGGACTAGATTGGCCCGCCACCGTCATGTCCAACGACTATAGGGTCGTCCCCACAACCCCGGGACTAGGTTGACAAGCCGCCAACATGTCCGACGACGGCCAAAGTTGGCAAGCTGCCGAAATGTCCGACGACTATAGGGTCGTCCCCACGACCCCGGGACTAGATTGGCCCGCCACCGTCATGTCCGACAACTATCGGATCGTCCCCACGACCACGGGCCAAAGCTGGCCAGCCGCCGACATGTCCGACGACTATAGGGTCGTCCCCACGACCACGGGCCAAAGTTGGCCAGCCGCCGACATATCCGACGACTATAGTGTCGTCCCCACGACCACGGGCCAATGTTGGCCAGCCGCTGACTTGTCCGACGACTATAGGGTCGTCCCCACGACCCCTGGGCCAAAGTTGGACAGCCACCGACATTTCCGACGACTATAGGGTCGTCCCCACGACCACGGGCCAAAGTTGGCCAGCCGCCGACATGTCCGACGACTATAGGGTCGTCCCCACGACCCCTGGGCCAAAGTTGGACAGCCACCGACATTTCCGACGACTATAGGGTCGTCCCCACGACCACGGGCCAAAGTTGGCCAGCCGCCGACATGTCCGACGACAATAGGGTCGTCCCCACGACCACGGGCCAAATTTGGCCAGCCGCCGACTTGTCCGACGAGTATAGGGTCCTCCCCACGACCACGGGCCAAACTTGGCCAGCCGCCGGCATATCCGACGACTACAGGGTCGTCCCCCCGACCCGGGCCTAGATTGGCCCGCCACTGTCATGTCCGACGACTATAGGGTCGTCCCCACGACCACGGGTCAAAGTTGGCCAGCCGCGGACATATCCGAAGACTATAGGGTCGTCCACACGACCACGGGCCAAAGTTGGCCTACCGCCGGCTTGTCCGACGATTATAGGGTCGTCCCCACGACCACGGGCCAAAGTTGGGCAGCCGCTGATATGTCCGACGAATGTAGGGTCGTCCCCACTACCACGGGCCAATGTTGGCCAGCCGCTGACTTGTCCGACGACTATAGGGTCGTGCCCACGACCGCGGGACTAGATTGGCTCGCCGCCGAGTTGTCCGACGACTGTAGGGTCGTCCCCACGACTCCGTGCCAAAGTTGGCAAGCTGCCGACTTGTCCGACGACTATAGGGTCGTCCCCACGACCCCGGGTCTAGGTTGGCCAGCCGCCGACATGTCCGACGACTATAGAGTCGTCCCCAAGACACCGGGCCAAAGTAGGACAGCCGCCGACATCTCCGACGACTATAGGGTCGTCCCCACGATCCCGGGACTAGATTGGCTAGCCACCGTCACGTCCGACGACTATCGGATCGTCCCCACGACCACGGGCCCAAGTTGGCCAGCCGCCGACATGTCCGACGACTGTTGGGTCGTCCCCACGACCACGGGCCAATGTTGGCCAGCCGCCGACATGTCCGACGACTATAGGGTCGTCCCCACGACCCCGGGCCAAATTTGGCCAGCCGCCGACTTGTCCGAAGACTATAGGGTCGTCCCCACGTCCCCGGGTCATATTTGGCCAGCCGCCGACATGTCCGACGACTATAGAGTCGTCCCCACGACCCCGGGTCAATGTTGGCTCGCCGCCGACATGTCCGACGACTATAGGGTCGTCCCCACGACCCCCGGGCCAAAGTTGGACAGCCACCGACATTTCCGACGACTATAGGGTCGTCCCCACGGACCCCGGGACTAGATTGGCCCGCCACCGTCAAGTCCGACGATTATAGGGTCGTCCCCACGACCTCGGGACTAGGTTGGCCAGCCGCCGACATGTCCGACGACTATAGGCTCGTCCCCACGACCCCGGGCCAATGTTGGCCAATCGCCGACATGTCCGACGACTATAGGGTCGTCCCTACGACCCCGGGACTAGATTGGCCCGCCACCGTCATGTCCAACGACTATAGGGTCGTCCCCACGACCCCGGGACTAGATTGGCCCGCCACCGTCAAGTCCGACGACTGTAGGGTCGTCCCCACGACCCCGGGACTAGATTGGCCCGCCACCGTCAAGTCCGACGACTATAGGGTCGTCCCCACGACCTCGGGACTAGGTTGGCCAGCCGCCGACATGTCCGACGACTATAGGGTCGTCCCCACGACCCCGGGCCAATGATGTCCAGCCGCCGTCTTGTCCGACGACTGTAGGGTCGTCCCCACGACCCCGGGACTAGATTGGCCCGCCACCGTCATGTCCAACGACTATAGGGTCGTCCCCACAACCACGGGCCAAAGTTGGCCAGCCGCCGACATGTCCGACGACTATTGGATCGTGCCTACGACCCCGGGACTAGGTTGACAAGCCGCCAACATGTGCGACGACTATAGGGTCGTCCCCACGACCCCGGGCCAAAGATGGCATGCCGCCGAAATGTCCGACGACTATAGGGTCGTCCCCAGGACCGCGGGCCAAAGATGTCCAGCCGCCGTCTTCTCCGACGACTATAGGGTCGTCCCCACGACCCCGGGCCAATGTTGGCCAATCGCCGACATGTCCGACGACTATAGGGTCGTCCCCACGGCCCCGGGCCAAAGTTGGCAAGCCGCCGAAATGTCCGACGACTGTAGGGTCGCCCCCACGACCCCGGGGCTAGGTTGGCCAGCCGCCGACATGTCCGACGACTATACGGTCGTCCCCACGACCTCGGGACTAGGTTGGCCAGCCGCCGACATGTCCGACGACTATAGGGTCGTCCCCACGACCCCGGGCCAAAGTTGGCAAGCCGCCGACATATCCGACGACTATTGGATCGTCCCCACGACCCCGGGCCAAAGTTGGCAAGCCGCCGACATATCCGACGACTATAGGGTCGTACCCCACGACCCCGGGACTAGGTTGACCCACCGCCGACTTGTCCGACGACAATAGGGTCGTCCCCACGACCCCGGGTCTAGGTTGGCCAGCTGCCGACATGTCCGACGATTATAGGGTCGTCCCCATGACCAGGGGCCAAAGTTGACCTGCCGCCGAAATGTCCGACAACTATACAGTCGTCCCCACGACACCAGGCCAAAGTTGGCCAGCCGCCGACATGTCCGACGACTATTGGGTCGTCCCCACGACCCCGGACTAGGTTGGCCAGCCGCCGACATGTCCGACGACTATAGGGTCGTCCCCACGACCCCGGGCCAAAGTTGGCAAGCCGCCGACATGTCCGATGACTATAGGGTCGTCCCCACGACCCCGGGACTAGGTTGGCCCATCGCCGACTTGTCCGACGACAATAGGGTCGTCCCCACGACCCCGGGTCTAGGTTGGCCAGCTGCCGACATGTCCGACGATTATAGGGTCGTCCCCACGACCCCTGGGCCAAAGTTGGACAGCCACCGACATTTCCGACGACTATAGGGTCGTCCCCACGACCACGGGCCAAAGTTGGCCAGCCGCCGACATGTCCGACGACTATAGGGTCGTCCCCACGACCCCTGGGCCAAAGTTGGACAGCCACCGACATTTCCGACGACTATAGGGTCGTCCCCACGACCACGGGCCAAAGTTGGCCAGCCGCCGACATGTCCGACGACAATAGGGTCGTCCCCACGACCACGGGCCAAATTTGGCCAGCCGCCGACTTGTCCGACGAGTATAGGGTCCTCCCCACGACCACGGGCCAAACTTGGCCAGCCGCCGGCATATCCGACGACTACAGGGTCGTCCCCCCGACCCGGGCCTAGATTGGCCCGCCACTGTCATGTCCGACGACTATAGGGTCGTCCCCACGACCACGGGTCAAAGTTGGCCAGCCGCGGACATATCCGAAGACTATAGGGTCGTCCACACGACCACGGGCCAAAGTTGGCCTACCGCCGGCTTGTCCGACGATTATAGGGTCGTCCCCACGACCACGGGCCAAAGTTGGGCAGCCGCTGATATGTCCGACGAATGTAGGGTCGTCCCCACTACCACGGGCCAATGTTGGCCAGCCGCTGACTTGTCCGACGACTATAGGGTCGTGCCCACGACCGCGGGACTAGATTGGCTCGCCGCCGAGTTGTCCGACGACTGTAGGGTCGTCCCCACGACTCCGTGCCAAAGTTGGCAAGCTGCCGACTTGTCCGACGACTATAGGGTCGTCCCCACGACCCCGGGTCTAGGTTGGCCAGCCGCCGACATGTCCGACGACTATAGAGTCGTCCCCAAGACACCGGGCCAAAGTAGGACAGCCGCCGACATCTCCGACGACTATAGGGTCGTCCCCACGATCCCGGGACTAGATTGGCTAGCCACCGTCACGTCCGACGACTATCGGATCGTCCCCACGACCACGGGCCCAAGTTGGCCAGCCGCCGACATGTCCGACGACTGTTGGGTCGTCCCCACGACCACGGGCCAATGTTGGCCAGCCGCCGACATGTCCGACGACTATAGGGTCGTCCCCACGACCCCGGGCCAAATTTGGCCAGCCGCCGACTTGTCCGAAGACTATAGGGTCGTCCCCACGTCCCCGGGTCATATTTGGCCAGCCGCCGACATGTCCGACGACTATAGAGTCGTCCCCACGACCCCGGGTCAATGTTGGCTCGCCGCCGACATGTCCGACGACTATAGGGTCGTCCCCACGACCCCCGGGCCAAAGTTGGACAGCCACCGACATTTCCGACGACTATAGGGTCGTCCCCACGGACCCCGGGACTAGATTGGCCCGCCACCGTCAAGTCCGACGATTATAGGGTCGTCCCCACGACCTCGGGACTAGGTTGGCCAGCCGCCGACATGTCCGACGACTATAGGCTCGTCCCCACGACCCCGGGCCAATGTTGGCCAATCGCCGACATGTCCGACGACTATAGGGTCGTCCCTACGACCCCGGGACTAGATTGGCCCGCCACCGTCATGTCCAACGACTATAGGGTCGTCCCCACGACCCCGGGACTAGATTGGCCCGCCACCGTCAAGTCCGACGACTGTAGGGTCGTCCCCACGACCCCGGGACTAGATTGGCCCGCCACCGTCAAGTCCGACGACTATAGGGTCGTCCCCACGACCTCGGGACTAGGTTGGCCAGCCGCCGACATGTCCGACGACTATAGGGTCGTCCCCACGACCCCGGGCCAATGATGTCCAGCCGCCGTCTTGTCCGACGACTGTAGGGTCGTCCCCACGACCCCGGGACTAGATTGGCCCGCCACCGTCATGTCCAACGACTATAGGGTCGTCCCCACAACCACGGGCCAAAGTTGGCCAGCCGCCGACATGTCCGACGACTATTGGATCGTGCCTACGACCCCGGGACTAGGTTGACAAGCCGCCAACATGTGCGACGACTATAGGGTCGTCCCCACGACCCCGGGCCAAAGATGGCATGCCGCCGAAATGTCCGACGACTATAGGGTCGTCCCCAGGACCGCGGGCCAAAGATGTCCAGCCGCCGTCTTCTCCGACGACTATAGGGTCGTCCCCACGACCCCGGGCCAATGTTGGCCAATCGCCGACATGTCCGACGACTATAGGGTCGTCCCCACGGCCCCGGGCCAAAGTTGGCAAGCCGCCGAAATGTCCGACGACTGTAGGGTCGCCCCCACGACCCCGGGGCTAGGTTGGCCAGCCGCCGACATGTCCGACGACTATACGGTCGTCCCCACGACCTCGGGACTAGGTTGGCCAGCCGCCGACATGTCCGACGACTATAGGGTCGTCCCCACGACCCCGGGCCAAAGTTGGCAAGCCGCCGACATATCCGACGACTATTGGATCGTCCCCACGACCCCGGGCCAAAGTTGGCAAGCCGCCGACATATCCGACGACTATAGGGTCGTACCCCACGACCCCGGGACTAGGTTGACCCACCGCCGACTTGTCCGACGACAATAGGGTCGTCCCCACGACCCCGGGTCTAGGTTGGCCAGCTGCCGACATGTCCGACGATTATAGGGTCGTCCCCATGACCAGGGGCCAAAGTTGACCTGCCGCCGAAATGTCCGACAACTATACAGTCGTCCCCACGACACCAGGCCAAAGTTGGCCAGCCGCCGACATGTCCGACGACTATTGGGTCGTCCCCACGACCCCGGACTAGGTTGGCCAGCCGCCGACATGTCCGACGACTATAGGGTCGTCCCCACGACCCCGGGCCAAAGTTGGCAAGCCGCCGACATGTCCGATGACTATAGGGTCGTCCCCACGACCCCGGGACTAGGTTGGCCCATCGCCGACTTGTCCGACGACAATAGGGTCGTCCCCACGACCCCGGGTCTAGGTTGGCCAGCTGCCGACATGTCCGACGATTATAGGGTCGTCCCCATGACCAGGGGCCAAAGTTGGCCTGCCGCCGAAATGTCCGACAACTATACAGTCGTCCCCACGACACCAGGCCAAAGCTGGCCAGCCGCCGACATGTCCGACGACTATTGGGTCGTCCCCACGACACCGGGCCAAAGTTGGCCAGCCGCTGACATGTCCAAAGACTATAGGGTCGTCCCCATGACCAGGGGCCAAAGTTGACCTGCCGCCGAAATGTCCGACAACTATACAGTCGTCCCCACGACACCAGGCCAAAGTTGGCCAGCCGCCGACATGTCCGACGACTATTGGGTCGTCCCCACGACCCCGGACTAGGTTGGCCAGCCGCCGACATGTCCGACGACTATAGGGTCGTCCCCACGACCCCGGGCCAAAGTTGGCAAGCCGCCGACATGTCCGATGACTATAGGGTCGTCCCCACGACCCCGGGACTAGGTTGGCCAGCCGCCGACATGTCCGACGACTATAGAGTCGTCCCCACGACACCGGGCCAAAGTTGGCCAGCCGCCGACATGTCCGACGACTATTGGGTCGTCCCCACGACACCGGGCCAAAGTTGGCCAGCCGCTGACATGTCCATCGACTATAGGGTCGTCCCCACGACCACGGGCCAAAGTTGACCAGCCGCCGACATGTCCGACGACTATTGGATCGTCCCCACGACCCCGGGCCAAAGTTGGCAAGCCGTCGAAATGTCCGACGACTGTAGGGTCGTCCCCACAACCCCGGGACTAGATTGGCCCGCCACCGTCATGTCCAACGACTATAGGGTCGTCCCCACAACCACGGGCCAAAGTTGGCCAGCCGCCGACATGTCCGACGACTATAGGGTCGTCCCCACGACCCCGGGCCAAAGTTGGCAAGCCGCCGAAATGTCCGACGACTATAGGGTCGTCCCCACGACCCCGGGACTAGGTTGGCCAGCCGCCGACATGTCCGACGACTATAGGGTGGTCCCGACGACCCCGGGCCAATGTTGGCCAATCGCCAACATGTCCGACGACTATAGGGTCGTCCCTACGACCCCGGGACTAGATTGGCCCGCCACCGTCATGTCCATCGATTATAGGGTCGTCCCCACGACCCCGGGACTAGATTGGCCCGCCACCGTCATGTCCGACGATTATTATTATTATTATTATTATTATTAACGGGCAAAAAACCCTTTAGAGTACATAGTATTACAGAATAAGTACAATGAAATAAACATTCTACACGCCGCGATAAACACTAAACGCCGCAACGCAGTTGACAGGTTAAGCGGAAAGTCGATTAAGCAGCTGATTCCGAAACGAATCAAGTGATGCAGTGAATAACTCAATGTCCGCAAAGCGCTGATTGACCTCCTCCATTGCGCGGTTTATGGGATCGGCTGTATAATGAAAATAATCTGGAACTTTCGGCTTAAAAAGGGGTCTCAGACGCAATAAACGTTCAGGGGCCTGAAAGTGTATTGATGCCACGAGATCATTACAGTTTATCTGTCCATGAATGATTCTATACAGAAACAATAGGTCAGTACATACACGACGGTTACTGAGAGTGATGAGCCTTGATTTGAGCATGGCAGGACCATAGTCATGGTCATTGTACAGCATAGGACTACCTATTGCTCTCATAGCCATCCGGAGGAACTTATGCTGGACCCTTTCGATTAAACTGACATATATCTTATGCTTTGGGTTCCAAATTATCGAGGCATATTCTAACTGGGGTCTGACCAGTGCTACATACAACAACTTCAGTGATTTCAATTGCCTGAAGTGCTTTGCGAAACGGGCTATAAATCCTAAGGTTTTCATCGCTTTGCAAGTGATATTCCGGTAATGGTTACGAAAGTCTAGCCTATTCGTGAACGTAACTCCAAGGTCACAGACTTCGTCCACATCATTCAATGGGGTACCGCATAGACTATATGGCGATACAATGACACTCCTTGCTCTATGGGTTCTCAACACCACACATTTAGCTGTATTTAGCCGCATCTTATTGACGGTACACCACTGCTCGAATCTAACGAGGTCATCCTGCATCTTACTAGAGTCGAGTGCACTGCGAATGGTACGAAATATCTTCAAATCATCGGCATACATAAGAAATTTACAGTCCTGGAATACATCCTTCAGGTCATTGATAAAAATGAGGAACAGAAGGGGACCAAGGTGCGATCCTTGAGGGACGCCAGAGCTCACTTTAACAGGAGCTGATTGTTGGTCAAACACTTTAACTACTTGCACCCGGTCATCCAAATAGCTACCAACCCATGATAGGAACGCCCCGCTAATACCAATCGAAGATAATTTCTGAAGTAAAATATCATGGTCAACCGTATCAAAGGCCTTCCGGAAGTCTGTGTATACAGTATCAACCTGGAGACCGGCATCGAGGGCCGCTGAGACATAGCAGTGGTATACCGCCAGATTAGTCGCCGTCGATCGTTCGGGAACGAATCCATGCTGCTCATTACAGATGACATTTGTGAGAAGAGGCGTTACGGTCTCTGTTACAATTTCCTCGAAGAGTTTGGGCAGGACAGATAGTTTACAAATCGGCCTGAAGTTTTTCACGTCCGAGCGGTCACCTGCCTTAAATACTGGGGTTACTAGACTAGTCTTCCAGGCTGGGGGAAAAATTCCACTCTTTAGGGAGGAATTAAAGATATGCCAGAGAGGCCTGGAGAGAATAAAGCGGCATTCCTTCAAAAACAAAGGGGGGATACCGTCGAAACCCGGGCCTTTGGCCGAATCGAGTGAATCTAGCTTGGAATAAATATCACCTATAGAGACGGATAGCGAGTGTATGTTTACACCAGCACCGGGGGACAAACCAGGATTCAACACAGGTAACACTCCGGACGGACGGGTGTAAACAGATCCGAAAAAGTCCGCAAAGAGATCGGCAGCTGACGAGTGAGTCGTGGCAGAGGCTTGATCGAGATGCACCTTGCCAGGAATACTATGACCGCCACGCTTAGTGTTTACGAATTTCCAAAAGTTCGAGACATTGCTAGAGATAGCATTCTCGACACCCTCAATATGAATACGGTGATCCCGAAGTAAGGCTTTCTTGCACTGTGATCTGAGGTGGGAAAATATCATATAGTCGCTGTATGCACATGACCTCTTAAAGACTATATGCGCTTTCTTCTTCTCACGAATCAGGGACCTCAATCGTGGGGAAAACCACTGCGGAAACGTGGAGCGATGAACCGTCCGGATCGGAATGAAGGCGTTAATTGCTTGGTTAATGTGGCCGTACAAACGCTCCAGGGCAACACATGGGTCGGTATTACCGGTCACCATATCCCAATCCACCGAGTTGAAATACTCCAATACACAGGTATAATCGCCACGCTTGAAGTCCCGATAGGTGAAGTTCTCCACGACGGTGTCCACTACTACGTCAAGTTCGTTAAACTTCAAATAAAGGGGCGGATGGTAGGCATCGGGCGCAATTAAAGCGTCGAGGACCCGATCAACAGTAACCTTCGAATCGCTAACAAAAATAAGATCGAGCATACCGTCGCAGACATTAAACACCGTGTTCACTTGGATTAAGTTACAGTAGCCAACGCATCCAAGGAGAAGGTCAACCGCCATCGATTCATTCATCGACATTCCTGGCTTCCTAAAGCAAGACTGGCATGAGTCTCTGTACCAGATAGCATGCGGGAGATTATAATCCCCGTACAGCAAAAATATGTCGTTGCTATATTTAAGATATAACTCAGTGATACAGTCCGCGTGTTTCTCATAAAGGGTAGGCCGGGATGCAGGCGGCAAGTAAATAGCCCCTAGTAATAAGTACTTATTATTAAGGAGGTGGACTCTCACAAATAATTGTTCAACATCTGCACAGCTGACACTAACGGGACTAGAAGGTATCGACTTTTTGACCGCGATAAGGACTCCGCCACCTCTCAAGTGGCTACTTGTATCAAGGGATCTATCGCATCTGTACACTGCATAATTAGTTAAACCCAACTCGAAGGAAGAAATAGCAGAGTTGAGCCAGGTCTCGACTAGAATAATTATGTCATATGATACAGCTGATGTGAGAAGCGAATTAATTAAAAAGTCCAGTTTTGTGCGAAGACCACGTACATTCTGGAAATACACTAAAGGGTCGTGGGTCAGTTTTTTTGCGTGGACTCGCGACGACGGTTATCCGGCATAATTTTCGGCACACCTCGGACGTACCGAATAGTCATGTGGGTCTCTCCGCGTTCGTGAAGGTCACGCAGAGTCGCCCTAAGCTGCGTAAGAGTCCCACGTTGGAGGATGGTCTTGTCGTCTGATATCTTGAAAGGCCCTTTGTACCGGTGCTTATTCTGGAGGAACTTCCTCGCCTCCGCTGCAGAGTTGAGACTAACGCATAAGGGCCTACAGGATGTTCCCCCTGATTTACCGATACGACGCGTATCCAACTCCTGGGTGCCGAGGGGGCAAATTGCTGTAAGTACAGCTCGTACGCTATCCGCATCGACCGACCTTGCACGCTCCGCCGTGGACTCTTGAGGCTCAGGAACCCCGAATATTATCAAGTTTCCGGCGCGCACCTCCCTGTCGTTCAACTCGGCGACTATGTCGTCCATCGCTGGAGAGAGCGTCTGCGCTGCGGAATTGGCGGGAGTTTCTTCGAGGACCCTTACTCGCTCAGACAATGATCCCATCTCCGTCCTCATAACCGCTAGGTCCATCCTGATACCGGAGAGTATTTCATCTTTAAATGCCGCGAGCTCCTTCTTAATTAAGTCGCTCATCATCTCCCTCATGTCGCTAGCCGAGGGTAATGCCGAGAGAGACTGTAGTGTGGCAGTAGGTATTGCTGCGAGTGATTGTACCGGTGAAGCGCTGGCTTGGCTAACGGTAATCGCTGGCCCGGGGGATCGCGATCGACAATCCAAAAGTTGTCCATCAAACCATGGATGACCAGTACGGCCAAGACATGTGGGTCCCGGGTGGCTGACCATTCCACAACCAGGGCAGGTGACCGGATTGGCAACTGCGGCACTGCAACCCTTGCATTTCTTGGCGCTCATGATTTCGGTGTCAACACTGACAGGCCAGACAACTAATTGGAAGCTAAGATGACGTTCGCCTTGAATCCGTGCGGCAGAGAGGGCCCACACAATAGCACAGCACCCACAATTAGATTATTCGTCAAAAACTCGGCAAAACGTACCAGTAAATTGATACGGAAAGATGCGAAAAACGCTCGGAGATAACGGTCGCGGGGACTGGTATGTGTCACACGGACGGGCACGTGCTAACGTTCGCGCAATCAAAACAATCGACCTGTCAACTCGGCGGCTTAACGAAGACTTGATTATAGGGTCGTCCCCACGACCCCGGGACCAGCTTGGCCCGCCGCCGACTTGTCCGACGACTATAGGGTCGTCCCCACGACCCCGGGACTAGATTGGCCCGCCACCGTCATGTCCGACGACAATAGGGTCGTCCCCACGACCCCGGGTCTAGGTTGGCCAGCCGCCGACATATCCGACGACTATAGAGTCGTCCCCACGACACCGGGCCAAAGTTGGACAGCCGCCGACATGTCCGACTACTATAGGGTCGTCCCCAGGACCTCGGGTCTAGATTGGCCCGCTACCGTCATGTCCGAAGACTATAGGGTCGTCCCCACGACCACGGGACTAGATTGGCCCGCCACCGCCATGTCCGACGACAATAGGGTCGTCCCCACGACCCCGGGTCTAGGTTGGCCAGCCGCCGACATGTCCGACGACAATCGGATCGTCCCCACGACCACGCGCCAAAGTTGGCCAGCCGCCGACATGTCCGACGACTATAGGGTCGTCCCCACGACCCCGGGACTAGATTGGCCCGCCACCGTCAAGTCCGACGACCTCGGGACTAGGTTGGCCAGCCGCCGACATGTCCGACGACTATAGGGTCGCCCCCACGACCTCGGGCCAATTTTGGGCAGCCGCCGACATGTCCGACGACTATAGGGTCGTCCCCACGACCCCGGGCCAAAGTTGGCAAGCCGCCGAAATGTCCGACGACTGTAGGGTCGTCCCCACGACCCCGGGAATAGATTGGCCGGCCACCGTCAAGTCCGACGACTATAGGGTCGTCCCCACGATCACGGGCCAAAGTTGGCCAGCCGCCGACATGTCCGACGACTATAGGGTCGTCCCCACGACCACGGGCCAAAGTTGGCCAGCCGCCGACATGTCCGACGACTATTGGATCGTCCCCACGACCACGGGCCAAAGTTGGCCAGCCGCCGACATGTCCGACGATAATCGGATCGTCCCCACGACCACGCGCCAAAGTTGGCCAGCCGCCGACATGTCCGACGACTATAGGGTCGTCCCCACGACCCCGGGCCAATGTTGGCCAATCGCCGACATGTCCAACGACTATAGGGTCGTCCCCACGACCCCGGGACTAGATTGGCCCGCCACCGTCATGTCCGACGACAATAGGGTCGTCCCCACGACCCCGGGTCTAGGTTGGCCAGCCGCCGACATATCCGACGACTATAGAGTCGTCCCCACGACACCGGGCCAAAGTTGGACAGCCGCCGACATGTCCGACTACTATAGGGTCGTCCCCAGGACCTCGGGTCTAGATTGGCCCGCTACCGTCATGTCCGAAGACTATAGGGTCGTCCCCACGACCACGGGACTAGATTGGCCCGCCACCGCCATGTCCGACGACAATAGGGTCGTCCCCACGACCCCGGGTCTAGGTTGGCCAGCCGCCGACATGTCCGACGACAATCGGATCGTCCCCACGACCACGCGCCAAAGTTGGCCAGCCGCCGACATGTCCGACGACTATAGGGTCGTCCCCACGACCCGGGACTAGACTGGCCCGCCACAGTCATGTCCGACGACTATAGGGTCGTCCGCACGACCCCCGGACTAGGTTGGCCGGCCGCCGACTTGTCCGACGACTATAGGGTCGTCCCCACGACCCCCGGACTAGGTGGGCTCGCCCCCGACTTGTCCGACGACTATAGGGTCGTTCCCACGACCCCGGGCCAAAGTTGGCAAGCTGCCGACTTATCCGACGACTATAGGGTCGTCCCCACGACCCCGGGACTAGGTAGGCCCGCCGCCGACTTGTCCGACGACTATAGGGTCGTCCCCACGACCCCGGGACTAGATTGGCCCGCCACCGTTATGTCCGACGACTATAGGGTCGTCCCCACGACCACGGGCCAAAGTTGGCCAGCCGGCGACATGTCCGACGACTATAGGGTCGTCCCCACGACCCGGGACTAGACTGGCCCGCCACCGTCATGTCCGACGACTATAGGGTCATCCCCACGACCCGGGACTAGGTTGGCTCGCCACCGACATGTCTGACGACTATAGGGTCGTCCCCACGACCCCGGGACTAGATTGGCCCGCCACCGTCAAGTCCGACGACTATAGGGTCGTCCCCACGACCCCGGGCCAAAGTTGGCCCGCCACCGTCAAGTCCGACGACTATAGGGTCGTCCCCACGACCCCGGGACTAGGTTGGCCCGCCGCCGACTTGTCCGACGACTATAGGGTCGTCCCCACGACCACGGGCCAAAGTTGGCCTGCCGCCGACATATCCGACGACTATAGGGTCGTCCCCACGACCCCGGGCCAAAGTTGGCCAGCCGCCGACATGTCCGACGACTATAGGGTCGTCCCCACGACCCCGAGACTAGATTGGCCCGCCACCGTCATGTCCGACGACAATAGGGTCGTCCCCACGACCCCGGGTCCAGGTTGGCCAGCCGCCGACATTTCCGACGACTATAGAGTCGTCCCCACGACCCCGGGCCAAAGATGTCCAGCCGCCGTCTTGTCCGACGACTATAGGGTCGTCCCCACGACCCCGGGACTAGATTGGCCCGCCACCGTCATGTCCAACGACTATAGGGTCGTCCCCACGACCACGGGCCAAAGTTGGCATGCCGCCAACTTGTCCGACGACTATAGGGTCGTCCCCACGACCCCGGGCCAAAGATGTCCAGCCGCCGTCTTGTCCGACGACTATAGGGTCGTCCCCACGACCACGGGCCAAAGTTGACCAGCCGCCGACATGTCCGACGACTATAGGGTCGTCCCCACGACCCCGGGACTAGATTGGCCCGCCACCGTCATGTCCAACGACTATAGGGTCGTTCCCACAACCACGGGCCAAAGTTGGCCAGCCGCCGACATGTCCGACGACTATAGGGTCGTCCCCACGACCACGCGCCAAAGTTGGCCAGCCGCCGACATGTCCGACGACTATAGGGTCGTCCCCACGACCCCGGGACTAGATTGGCCCGCCACCGTCATGTCCGACGATTATAGGGTCGTCCCCACGACCCCGGGACAAGCTTGGCCCGCCGCCGACATGTCCGACGACTATAGAGTCGTCCCCACGACACCGGGCCAAAGTTGGACAGCCGCCGACATGTCCGACTACTATAGGGTCGTCCCCACGACCCCGGGTCTAGGTTGGCCAGCCGCCGACATGTCCGACGACTATAGAGTCGTCCCCACGACACCGGGCCAAAGTTGGACCGCCGCCGACATGTCCGACTACTATAGGGTCGTCCCCACGACCTCGGGTCTAGATTGGCCCGCTACCGTCATGTCCGACGACAATAGGGTCGTCCCCACGACCCCGGGTCTAGGTTGGCCCGCTACCGTCATGTCCGAAGACTATAGGGTCGTCCCCACGACCACGGGACTAGATTGGCCCGCCACCGTCATGTCCGACGACAATAGGGTCGTCCCCACGACCCCGGGTCTAGGTTGGCCAGCCACCGACATGTCCGACGACAATCGGATCGTCCCCACGACCTCGCGCCAAAGTTGGCCAGCCGCCGACATGTCCGACGACTATTGGATCGTCCCCACGACCACGGTGCCAAAGTTGGCCAGCCGCCGACATGTCCGACGACAATCGGATCGTCCCCACGACCACGCGCCAAAGTTGGCCAGCCGCCGACATGTCCGACGACTGTAGGGTCGTCCCCACGACACCGGGACAAAGTTGGCCAGCCGCCGACATGTCCGACGACTATAGGGTCGTCCCCACGACCACGCGCCAAAGTTGGCCAGCCGCCGACATGTCCGACGACTATAGGGTCGTCCCCACGTCCCCGGGACTAGGCTGACAAGCCGCCAACATGTCCGACGACTATAGGGTCGTCCCCACGACCCCCGGCCCAAGTTGGCCAGCCGCCGAAATGTCCGACCACTATAGGGTCGTCCCCACGACCCCGGGACTAGATTGGCCCGCCACCGTCATGTCCGACGACTATAGGGTCGTCCCCACGACCCCGGGCCAAAGTTGGCAAGCCGCCGAAATGTCCGACGACTGTAGGGTCGTACCCACGACCCCGGGACTAGGCTGACAAGCCGCCGAAATGTCCGACGACTGTAGGGTCGTCCCCACGACACCGGGCCAAAGTTGGCCAGCCGCCGACATGTCCGACGACTATAGGGTCGTCCCCACGACCCCGGGACTAGATTGGCCCGCCACCGTCATGTCCGACGATTATAGGGTCGTCCCCACGACCGCGAGACTAGATTGGCCCGCCACCGACATTTCCGACGACTATAGAGTCGTCCCCACGACACCGGGCCAAAGTTGGCCAGCCGCCGACATGTCCGACGACTATAGGGTCGTCCCCACAACCACGGGCCAAAGTTGGCCAGCCGCCGACATGTCCGACGACTATAGGGTCGTCCCCACGACCTCGGGACTAGGTTGGCCAGCCGCCGACATGTCCGACGACTATAGGGTCGTCCCTCGACCCCGGGCCAATGTTGGCCAATCGCCGACATGTCCGACGACTATAGGGTCGTCCCCAGGACACCGGGCCAAAGTTGGCCAGCCGCCGACATGTCCGACGACTATAGGGTCGTCCCCACGACCCCGGGACTAGATTGGCCCGCCACCGTCATGTCCGACGATTATAGGGTCGTCCCCACGACCCCGGGACAAGCTTGGCCCGCCGCCGACTTGTTCGACGACTATAGGGTCGTCCCCACGACCCCGGGACAAGGTTGGCCCGCCGCCGACATGTCCGACGACTATAGGGTCGTCCCCACGACCCCGGGCCAAAGATGTCCAGCCGCCGTCTTGTCCGACGACTATAGGGTCGTCCCCACGACACCGGGCCAAAGTTGGCCAGCCGCCGACATGTCCGACGACTATAGGGTCGTCCCCACGACCCCGGGACTAGATTGGCCCGCCACCGTCATGTCCGACGATTATAGGGTCGTCCCCACGACCCCGGGACAAGCTTGGCCCGCCGCCGACTTGTTCGACGACTATAGGGTCGTCCCCACGACCCCGGGCCAAAGATGTCCAGCCGCCGTCTTGTCCGACGACTATAGGGTCGTCCCCACGACACCGGGCCAAAGTTGGCCAGCCGCCGACATGTCCGACGACTATAGGGTCGTCCCCACAACCACGGGCCAAAGTTGGCCAGCCACCGACATGTCCGACGACTATAGGGTCGTCCCCACGACCTCGGGACTAGGTTGGCCAGCCGCCGACATGTCCGACGACTATAGGGTCGTCCCCACGACCCCGGGACTAGATTGGCCCGCCACCGTCATGTCCGACGACAATAGGGTCGTCCCCACGACCCCGGGTCTGGGTTGGCCAGCCGGCGACTTGTCCGACGACTATAGGGCCGTACCCACGACCCCGGGACTAGGCTGACAAGCCGCCAACATGTCCGACGACTATAGGGTCGTCCCCACGACCCCCGGCCCAAGTTGGCCAGCCGCCGACTTGTCCGACGACTATAGGGTCGCCCCAGGACCTCGGGACTAGATTGGCCCGCCACCGTCATAGTCCAACGACTATAGGGTCGTCCCCACGACCACGGGCCAAAGTTGGCATGCCGCCGAAATGTCCGACGATTATAGGGTCGTCCCCACGACCCCGGGCCAAAGTTGGCAAGCCGCCGAAATGTCCGAAGACTGTAGGGTCGTCCCCACGACCCCGGGACTAGATTGGCCCGCCACCGTCATGTCCAACGACTATAGGGTCGTTCCCACAACCACGGGCCAAAGTTGGCCAGCCGCCGACATGTCCGACGACAATAGGGTCGTCCCCACGACCCCGGGACTAGATTGGCCCGCCACCGTCATGTCCGGCGACTGTCGGATCGTCCCCACGACTACGGGCCAAAGTTGGCCAGCCGCCGACATGTCCGACGACTATAGGGTTGTCCCCACGACCCCGGGCCAATGTTGGCCAATCGCCGACATGTCCGACGACTATAGGGTCGTCCCTACGACCCCGGGACTAGGTTGGCCCGCCACCGTCATGCCGACGACAATAGGGTCGTCCCCACGACCCCGGGACTAGATTGGCCCGCCACCGTCATGTCCGGCGACTGTCGGATCGTCCCCACGACTACGGGCCAAAGTTGGCTAGCCGCCGACATGTCCGACGACTATAGGGTTGACCCCACGACCCCGGGCCAATGTTGGCCAGCCGCCGACATTTCCGACGACTATAGAGTCGTCCCCACGACACCGGGCCAAATTTGGCCAGCCGCCGACATGTCCGACGACTATAGGGTCGCCCCCACGACCTCAGGACTAGTTTGGCCAGCCGCCGACATGTCCGACGACTATAGGGTCGTCCCCACAACCCCGGGACTAGATTGGTCCGCCACCGTCAAGTCCGACGACCTCGGGGCTAGTTTGGCCAGCCGCCGACATGTCCGACGACTACAGGGTCGCCCCCACGACCTCGTGACTAGGTTGGTCAGCCGCCGACATATCCGACGACTATAGGGTCGTCCCCACGACCCCGGGCCAAAGTTGGCAAGACGCCGAAATGTCCGACGACTGTAGGGTCGTCCCCACGATCCCGGGACTAGATTGGCCCACCACCGTCAAGTCCGACGACTATAGGGTCGGCCCCACGACCTCGGGAGTAGGTTGGCCAGCCGCCGACATGTCCGACGACTATAGGGTCGTGCCCACGACCCCGGGCCCAAGTTGGCAAGCCGCCGACATGTCCGACGACTATAGGGTCGTCCCCACGACCCCTGGACTAGGTTGGCTCACCGCCGACATGTCCGACGACAATAGGGTCGTCCCCACGACCCCGGGACTAGATTGGCCCGCCACCGTCATGTCCGGCGACTGTCGGATCGTCCCCACGTCTACGGGCCAAAGTTGGCCAGCCGCCGACATTTCCGACGACTATAGAGTCGTCCCCACGACACCGGGCCAAATTTGGCCAGCCGCCGACATGTCCGACGACTATAGGGTCGCCCCCACGACCTCAGGACTAGTTTGGCCAGCCGCCGACATGTCCGACGACTATAGGGTCGTCCCCACAACCCCGGGACTAGATTGGTCCGCCACCGTCAAGTCCGACGACCTCGGGGCTAGTTTGGCCAGCCGCCGACATGTCCGACGACTACAGGGTCGCCCCCACGACCTCGTGACTAGGTTGGTCAGCCGCCGACATATCCGACGACTATAGGGTCGTCCCCACGACCCCGGGCCAAAGTTGGCAAGACGCCGAAATGTCCGACGACTGTAGGGTCGTCCCCACGATCCCGGGACTAGATTGGCCCACCACCGTCAAGTCCGACGACTATAGGGTCGGCCCCACGACCTCGGGAGTAGGTTGGCCAGCCGCCGACATGTCCGACGACTATAGGGTCGTGCCCACGACCCCGGGCCCAAGTTGGCAAGCCGCCGACATGTCCGACGACTATAGGGTCGTCCCCACGACCCCTGGACTAGGTTGGCTCACCGCCGACATGTCCGACGACAATAGGGTCGTCCCCACGACCCCGGGACTAGATTGGCCCGCCACCGTCATGTCCGGCGACTGTCGGATCGTCCCCACGTCTACGGGCCAAAGTTGGCCAGCCGCCGACATGTCCGACGACAATAGGGTCGTCCCCACGACCCCGGGACTAGATTGGCCCGCCACCGTCATGTCCGGCGACTGTCGGATCGTCCCCACGACTACGGGCCAAAGTTGGCCAGCCGCCGACATGTCCGACGACTATAGGGTTGTCCCCACGACCCCGGGCCAATGTTGGCCAATCGCCGACATGTCCGACGACTATAGGGTCGTCCCTACGACCCCGGGACTAGGTTGGCCCGCCACCGTCATGCCGACGACAATAGGGTCGTCCCCACGACCCCGGGACTAGATTGGCCCGACACCGTCAAGTCCGACGACTATAGGGTCGTCCCCACGACCACGGGCCAAAGTTGGCCAGCCGCCGACTTGTCCAACGACTATTGGGTCGCCCCACGACCACCGGCCAAAGTTGGCCAGCCGCCGACATGTCCGACGACTATAGGGTCGTCCCCACGACCCCGGGACTAGATTGGCCCGCCACCGTCATGTCCGACGACTATAGAGTCGTCCCCACGACACCGGGCCAAAGTTGGCCAGCCGCCGACATGTCCGACGACTATCGGATCGTCCCCACGACCACGGGCCAAAGTTGGCCAGCCGCCGACATGTCCGACGACTATTGGATCGTCCCCACGACCACGGGCCAAAGTTGGCCAGCCGCCGACATGTCCGACGACTATAGGGTCGTGCCCACGACAACGGGACTAGATTGGCCCGCCACCGCCATGTCCGACGACAATAGGGTCGTCCCCACGACCACGGGCCAAAGCTAGCCAGCCGCCGACATGTCCAACGACTATTGGGTCGTCCCCACGACCACGGGCCAATGTTGGCCAGCCGCCGACATGTCCAACGACTATTGGGTCGCCCCACGACCACGGGCCAAAGTTGGCCAGCCGCCGAAATGTCCGACGACTGTAGGATCGTCCCTACGCCCCCGGGACTAGATTGGCCCGCCACCGTCAAGTCCGACGACCTCGGGACTAGGTTGGCCAGCCGCCGACATGTCCGACGACTATAGGGTTGACCCCACGCCGGGACAAGATTGGCCCGCCTCTGTCTTGTCCGACGACTATAGGGTCGTATTCACGACCACCCGCCAAAGTTAGCCAGCCGCCGACATTTCCGACGACTATAGGGTCGTCCCCACGACCCCGAGACTAGGTTGACCAGCCGGCAACATGTCCGACGACAATAGGGTCGTGCCCACGACCCCGGGCCAAAGTTGGCATGCCGCCGACATGTCCGACGACTATAGGGTCGTCCCCACGACCCCTGGACTAGGTTGGCTCACCGCCGACTTCTCCGTCGACAATAGCGTCGTTGTTACAGCCGCGGTTAAACGCGCCGCTTCGTGATGATTTAAATGTGCTTGCGAGAGCGTGTAAACACGGTGACGCACCGTTCGTCAAGAACGGTTACGCGCGTCACACGTTTTTGCACGGCTCGAGCGTTCGATTTCGGAGAATCGGGCAGTTAGTTCCTCGAACACCTTCGAACAAAGGCAACACGCTCTCGCACGCACAATCTTGAAGATCTCTTGTCGCCCAGCGACCCACCGGTTTTTGAGCCCTGTAAAACGGCCCTTCGAGCCATCGCGCCCAGCGCCCTGTACATAGTTTGTACATATTCGTGTCTCGTGTTGACTGCGTGTTTTGTTCGTGATATCTCTGCGTGTTGTATATATATTGTTACAACGACGCCCAGTTCGGCTAATAAACGTGCCGTCAACGTCACCAAGTCCTTGGAGTGCATCTCTTCTCTGGCCAGTCCCAGCGATCCACACCGTCTCCACTAGGCAGCAGTTAAACATTTTGGTCCTTCGAGCCGGATCGCTTTGAAAGATGGCTCCAACGAACCGGGATGGAGACGAGGAGGCTACCCCGACATCACCTCCAAGATGGCAGTCGTTGGTGAAGGAGATTCGTCTCCTCCTCCAGGGATCCGTTCGCCTCCTCGCCAACTTCAAGAAGATGGGGAGGGCGAAATTCACGGAGGAGAATGCTGAAGACCGCCTGGCTAAGCTGACCGAGACGTGGGCCCGGTGCGAGACCCTCAACCTAGAGCTGGAGCTCCTGCTTCCTGACGCCGAGAGGGCGGCGTGCCCCTTCGTCGCGCAGGAGGAGTTCGTCCGGGCGGAGGACGAGTACTGGGCAGCGCGGGACTTTCTGCGGGAGGTCATCCGCTCATTCAAGACGCTGCCACCTTCGGGAACGTCGGAGCCGACCAGCGGGGAGTCCAGCAAGGGCCTGGCGCGCCTTCCGCACATCGCGTTACCGAAGTTCACCGGTGAGTACACGGAGTGGCCGAGTTTCCGCGATTTGTTCACGTCGTTGGTCATCGGCAACGCGACCCTCAGCGACACGACGCGACTGCAATATCTGCAATCGGCGGTGGAGGGCCAGGCGGCCGAGACGATCGCCCACGTTACCATCACGGAGGCCAATTTCGGCACCGCGTGGGCCCTCCTGACCCAAGAGTTCGAAAACAAACGGGCGATCGTCTCGGCACACCTGCGTGACCTTATCACCTTGCCGCCGATGGCGGCTGCGTCGGCCGAGGAGTTGAAGCGGTTGCGTGGCCCCACCAACCGAGCGCTCTCCCTCCTCGCCAACCTAGGTCGCCCCACCGAGCATTGGGATGACATCATCGTCGCTCTGACGACGATGAAGCTCGATCCCGAGCTGATAGAGGAGTGGGAGCTCTCTCTTGGCGTCAGCACCGACCCCCCCTCTTACGCGGAGCTAGATCGGTTCATGAAGGCGCGAATTCAGTCGCTGGATGCCGCGCGACTCGCGAAACAAGCCGCCGCGCCCGATAAGACCAAAGCGGCGAAATCATCGCTCGGGTCCGTCGCTCGGGTATGCGCCACGATCCCTGCGCCAGACCCTTCGTCTTCCGGGTCGAAGGCCCAGTGCCCTGTGTGTCGGGCGCGACACGCGTTATATCGATGCACCGCATTTAAGGCTCTCCGTCTCGAACAACGACGCGAACTCGCGGCAGACAAGCGCGTCTGCTTTAATTGCCTCGCGCCCGGCCACATGGCCCCGTCCTGCTCCGTCACAGCGTCGTGTTCGCGATGTGGCCGGCGGCATCACTCGCTGCTCCATCCAACGAATCCCGATGCGGCACGCGCGGCCGACGTGGCCACGGGCCCGTCGGGTAGCAACCCGGCCCCCGCAGCCGCGATCAATTCTATTGCATCGCCCACGAATACGGATGGAGCGCCAGTGCTGCTGGCCACCGCGCTTGTCGGCGTTCGGTCATCGGGCGGCGACGTGCTGACTATTCGGGCCCTGCTGGACCAGGGAGCACAGGTGTCCCTTGTGTCGGAGTCCGTGGTCCAGACGCTGCGGCTCCCACGGCAGGCCAACGCCATCAACTTCATCGGCGCTCTGGACGGCAAATTGGGTACCTCGCAGGCGACGGTGAGGATGACCTTGACGCCGCTCACTGGTGCCCCCCCGGCTGCCATCACCATCACCGCCTATGTCGTGCCGAGGGTTTCGTCCTACGCTCCCGAGTGGACCCCGACCACGCAGCGAAAGGACTTCGCCGGCTTGGACTTCGCTGATCCAGATTCGTCGACCCGCCGCCCGATTGACCTGATCGTCGGCGCCGATTATTTCGGAGCACTGCTCCTCCCCGGGTTGCGTCGCGGATCCCCCTCGGCCCTGATTGCCCAACAGACGGTCTTTGGCTGGATCGTCTCCGGTCCGACCGGTCGTTCGCCTGCCGTCGGTGCGCTGCATCATGTGACGGCCCAGCCCGTCGCTGCGGAGGACGATATCCACGCGTTGTTGCGGAAATTTTGGGAGGTTGAAGAGGTCACGAGGCCAACGACCCTCGCCCCAGACGACGCGCGCTGCGAGCAGCACTTCGCGAGTACGCATTCACGGCGGGCGGACGGTCGGTACATCGTGCGACTCCCCCTGAAGGCCGGACATCCGCTCGATGTCGGCGATTCGCTGCCGCGCGCGACAGCGCTCTTGCGTTCGCTCGATCAGCGCCTCGCGAGGGACGCGACGCTGGAGAAGTCGTATCGCGAATTTCTTGCCGAGTACGAGGTGCTCGGGCATATGGAGGAGGTCGCCGTTCCTCACAGGGCCGACGCGTCCCCACGGCTGCTATATTTGCCTCATCACGCCGTCGTGAAGCGAACCCCCGGCGCGGACGCCAAGCTACGCGTCGTTTTCAACGCGTCGAGCCCGACGTCGAACGGGACCTCCCTCAACGATCACATGCTGGTCGGCCCAAAACTGCAGCGCGACATTATGGCCGTGCTTCTCCAGTGGCGCCTCCCTCGTTTCGCCCTCAAGGCCGACATCGAGAAGATGTACCGGCAGATCCTCGTGGACCCGAGCGACGCGAACCTACAGTGCATCCTGTGGCACCGTCACCCCGATAGCGAGCCCGCCACGTTTCGGCTCCGGACCGTTACTTACGGCACCGCCTCCGCGCCCTATCTAGCCATGCGTGTCCTGCAGCAGCTGGCCACCGACGAAGGAGGGCGATATCCCCGAGGGCGACAGATTCTCAAGACCCAATTCTACGTCGATGACGTTTTATTCGGGGCGGACGAGATCTCGTCGGCCCTCGCGGATCGCGACGAACTCTGCACTTTGCTCGCGCGGGGAGGGTTCGTGTTACGGAAGTGGGCGGCCAATCACCGGTCTCTGCTACCGGACTGCGCGACTTCGGCCACATCCGAGTCGCCGGTCCCCTGTGCCCCGGAGGGCTCGGATTTACATTCGGTTCTGGGGATTCATTGGATTCCCCAGGCGGACGCGTTCCGCTACTTGATTGGCCCCCCATCCGTCCCCGCGACGACAAAACGCACGATCCTGTCGGTGGCTGCGCGGCTGTACGACCCGCTCGGGTGGATATCGCCCGCGGTGGTGGTCGCAAAAATCTTATTGCAGGACCTGTGGGTGCGAGGCTCGGACTGGGACGCTCCGCTTCCGTTGGAGGTCTTGCAGGGATGGCAGGACCACGTCTCGTCGCTTCCCCTCCTGGAGTCATTGCGCATCCCGCGCTGGTGCGGACACGACGCCTCCATCGCAGTCTGCGAGTTGCACGGCTTCGCCGACGCGTCCTCCAGGGCCTACGGCGCGGTCGTGTATTCCAGGATCGTTCGCCGACACGGGGAAGCAGCACTCGTCACTCTCATTGCTGCCAAGACGAAGGTTGCGCCGGTCCAAACGATGAGCATTCCGCGCCTTGAGTTGAGCGCCGCCGTCCTCCTCGCGCGTCTCCTTCGGCGAATAACTGCGGAAGCCCCCTGGCCTCTCGCGACGACGCACGCCTGGACAGATTCTCGCGTGGTGCTGGCGTGGCTCCAGCGTCACCCCTCCCACTGGAACGTATTCGTTGCGAACCGCGTGTCGGAAATCCAGTCCTCGCTGCCGGCAGCCGCATGGCGTCACGTTCCGACGCAGGACAATCCGGCCGATTGCGCCTCGCGAGGCATGCACCCGCGCGAACTGATACACCACGAGCTCTGGTGGAAGGGGCCGGCGTGGCTTCCGCTTGCATCATCGGCTTGGCCAGCGTGGTCGGGTTCGGAGGACTCGCGACCGGTCGAGGAGGAGGTGCGACGGACGGTGACCCATGTCACCACGTCGCCCCCTCCCTGCCCGTTGGCCCCGCTGCCGGCCAGCGTTTCTTCGTGGCCGCGACTCCTCCGAATTACGGCTCGCGTTTTCGCCTTCGCGCGGCTGTGCCGTCGCGAGACCGTGGGGGGTGGGGGGCCGCGACTGTCGGAGGTGCAACGTGCGCGTATATGGTGGCTCCGATGGCTCCAGAGCACGGCTTTCGCGGACGACATCACCGCGATTCGGAACGGGAACCCAGTCCGGAGGGCCAGTCCGCTCCGTCAGCTGGCCCCGTACGTGGACGAGGACGGTCTGATTCGCGTGGGGGGAAGGCTACGACAGGCCCCTCTCCCTTACGACGCTCGTCACCCGGTGGTCCTCCCGGCGCACCACGTCTCGGACCTAATTGTGAGTCACGCGCACCTCAGGGCGCTGCATGGTGGGCCCCAGCTCACCCTCAGCGTCCTGAGGAATAATTATTGGGTGGTACGCGCGAGGGAGAGGGTTCGCGCGATTGTGCATCGGTGCACAGTCTGCGCCCGGTTCCGGGCCGCCGCCGGGACGCAAATAATGGCCGACCTGCCCGCCGCGCGAGTCTCGCCGTCCCGTCCGTTCGAGAATACCGGTGTCGATTACGCGGGACCCATTATGGCGCGACCAGCGAAGGGTCGCGGATACAAAGCTCACAAGGCCTACATCGCCCTGTTCGTGTGCATGTCGACGCGGGCCGTGCATCTGGAGCTGGTGTCGGACTACACCACCGCGACCTTCCTCGCCGCGTTTCAGCGGTTCGTCTCCCGCCGCGGTCGTCCCCAACGCGTATACAGCGATAACGGCACAAACTTCAGGGGCGCCGCGATACGCGGCGCGGTGGGCTCGCCGGGCCTCGCCGCATTCTCCGACACCGAAAACATCGCGTGGAGTTTTATCCCCCCGGCCGCGCCGCATTTCGGGGGTTTGTGGGAAGCAGGGGTGAAAAGCGCAAAACACCACCTGCACAGAGTCGTACGCGATCACACCCTATCCTACGAGGAGCTGACGACGGTGCTTTGCATGGTCGAGGCGTGCCTCAACTCGCGCCCTCTCGCCCCCGCGCCGGGCAACGACGATGACCTCGCGCTCACCCCAGCTCACTTTGTGACCGGCGCGCCTCCGTTGGCGCTGCCCCCAGTAGCGTCGGCGACCGGTCCTGCATCACTTCGGGCTCGATGGGAGCTCGTCCAGCGGATGCGTGACCACTTTTGGAGGCGATGGCACGCGGACTACCTCCATTCGCTGCAGCCCCGACGTAAGTGGACCAGCCCAGAGAGGAGTCTCTGTGTCGGCGACGTTGTCGTTCTCAAGGGCGACGACTCCCCGCCGGCGCAGTGGCGACTCGGCCGTGTTTCGCGGGTCCACCC
This sequence comes from Andrena praecox, assembly GCA_963932275.1. Taxonomy (NCBI): domain Eukaryota; kingdom Metazoa; phylum Arthropoda; class Insecta; order Hymenoptera; family Andrenidae; genus Andrena; species Andrena praecox. The sequence goes on along the minus strand of CAWVQO010000356.1, from coordinate 3,859,896 downwards.
TGGTCCGGACGGTCGCGTTCGAGTGGTGACGGTGCGCACCGCGCAGGGCGAATCCCTGCGGCCGATCACCCGCGTCGTGTTACTTCCGTGTGCCCCCGCTCCTGCTGACGGAGACCACGACGTGAACAATGTCTGTACCACCTCGCAATAATTGTAACGCGCCACTCCGGTCCACCTTGTCGCGTCATTGTATGTCACGGCGGGCGGACGCCCAGCGTCGGCGTCCGCCAAGGTCGGCCCGGGACCCCGGGCCGAGGCGGGCGGAATGTTACAGCCGCGGTTAAACGCGCCGCTTCGTGATGATTTAAATGTGCTTGCGAGAGCGCGTAAACACGGTGACGCACCGTTCGTCAAGAACGGTTACGCGCGTCACACGTTTTTGCACGGCTCGAGCGTTCGATTTCGGAGAATCGGGCAGTTAGTTCCTCGAACACCTTCGAACAAAGGCAACACGCTCTCGCACGCACAATCTTGAAGATCTCTTGTCGCCCAGCGACCCACCGGTTTTTGAGCCCTGTAAAACGGCCCTTCGAGCCATCGCGCCCAGCGCCCTGTACATAGTTTGTACATATTCGTGTCTCGTGTTGACTGCGTGTTTTGTGAGTAGTGTTTTGTTCGTGATATCTCTGCGTGTTGTATATATATTGTTACAACGACGCCCAGTTCGGCTAATAAACGTGCCGTCAACGTCACCAAGTCCTTGGAGTGCATCTCTTCTCTGGCCAGTCCCAGCGATCCACACCGTCTCCACTAGGCAGCAGTTAAACAGTCGTCCCCACGACCCCGGGCCAATGTTGGCCAGCCGCCGACATTTCCGACGACTATAGAGTCGTCCCCACGACACCGGGCCAAATTTGGCCAGCCGCCGACATGTCCGACGACAATAGGGTCGTCCCCACGACCCCGGGTCCAGGTTGGCCAGCCGCCGACATGTCCGACGAATATAGAGTCGCCCCACGACACCGGGCCAAAGTTGGCCAGCCGGCGACATGTACGACGACTATAGGGTCGTCCCCACGACCCCGGGACTAGATTGGCCCGCCAACGTCATGTCCGACGTCTATAGGGTCGTCCCCACGACAACGGGCCTACGTTGGCCAGCCGCCGACATGTCCGACGACTATAGGGTCGTCCCCACGACCCCGGGACTAGATTGGCTCGCCGCCGACATGTCCGACGACTATAGGGTCGTCCCCACGACCCCGGGACTGGATTGGCCCGCCACCGTCATGTCCGACGACAATAGGGTCGTCCCCACGCCCCCGGGTCCAGGTCGGCCAGCCGCCGACATGTCCGACGAATATAGAGTCGTCCCCACGACACCGGGTCAAATTTGGCCAGCCGGCGACATGTCCGACGACTATAGGGTCGTCCCCACGACCCCGGGACTAGATTGGCCCGCCACCGTCATTTCCGACGACTATAGGGTCGTCCCCACGACCCCGGGACAAGGTTGGCCCGCCGCCGACTTGTCCGACGACTATAGGGTCGTACCCACGACCCTGGGACTAGGCTGACAAGCCGCCAACATGTCCGACGACTATAGGGTCGTCCCCACGACCCCGGGACTAGATTGGCCCGCCACTGTCATGTCCAACGACTATAGGGTCGTCCCCACAACCACGGGCCAAAGTTGGCTAGCCGCCGACATGTCCGACGACTATAGGGTCGTCCCCACGACCCCGGGACTAGGTTGGCCAGCCGCCGACATGTCCGACGACTATAGGGTCGTCCCGACGACCCCGGGCCAATGTTGGCCAATCGCCAACATGTCCGACGACTATAGGGTCGTCCCTACGACCCCGGGACTAGATTGGCCCGCCACCGTCATGTCCAACGATTATAGGGTCGTCCCCACGACCCCGGGACTAGATTGGCCCGCCACCGTCATGTCCGACGAATATAGGGTCGTCCCCACGACCCCGGGACAAGCTTGGCCCGCCGCCGACTTGTCCGACGACTATAGGGTCGTCCCCACGACCCCGCGACTAGATTGGCCCGCCACCGTCATGTCCGACGACAATAGGGTCGTCCCCACGACCCCGGGTCTACGTTGGCCAGCTGCCGACATGTCCGACGACTATAGAGTCGTCCCCACGACACCGCGCCAAAGTTGGACAGCCGCCGACATGTCCGACTACTATAGGGTCGTCCCCACGACCTCGGGTCTAGATTGGCCCGCTACCGTCATGTCCGAAGACTATAGTGTCGTCCCCACGACCTCGGGACTAGATTGGCCCGCTACCGTCAAGTCCGACGACTATAGGGCCGTCCCACGACGCCGGGCCAAAGTTGGCAAGCCGCCGAAATGTCCGACGACTATAGGGTCGTCCCCACGACCCCGGGACTAGATTGGCCCGCCACCGTCATGTCCGACGACTATAGGGTCGTCCCCACGACCCCGGGCCAAAGATGTCCAGCCGCCGTCTTGTCCGACGACTATAGGGTCGTCCCTACGACCCCGGGACTAGATTGGCCCGCCACCGTCATGTCCAACGATTATAGGGTCGTCCCCACGACCCCGGGACTAGATTGGCCCGCCACCGTCATGTCCGACGACTATAGGGTCGTCCCCACGACCCCGGGCCATAGTTGGCAAGCCGCCGAAATGTCCGACGACTATAGGGTCGTCCCCACGACCCCGGGACTAGATTGGCCCGCCACCGTCATGTCCGACGACTATAGGGTCGTCCCCACGACCCCGGGCCAAAGATGTCCAGCCGCCGTCTTGTCCGACGACTATAGGGTCGTCCCTACGACCCCGGGACTAGATTGGCCCGCCACCGTCATGTCCGACGACTATAGGGTCGTCCCCACGACCCCGGGCCAAAGTTGGCCAGCCGCCGACATGTCCGACGACTATAGGGTCGTCCCCACGACCCCGAGACTAGATTGGCCCGCCACCGTCATGTCGGACGACAATAGGGTCGGCCCCACGACTCCGGGTCCAGGTTGGCCAGCCGCCGACATTTCCGACGACTATAGAGTCGTCCCCACGACCCCGGGTCCAGGTTGGCCAGCCGCCGACATTTCCGACGACTATAGGGTCGTCCCCACGACCCCGGGCCAAAGTTGGCAAGCCGCCGAAATGTCCGACGACTATAGGGTCGTCCCCACGACACCGGGCCAAAGTTGGCAAGCCGCTGAAATGTCCGACGACTTTAGGGTTGTCCCCACGACCCCGGGACTACATTGGCCCGCCAACGTCAAGTCCGACGACTATAGGGTCGTCCCCAGGACCTCGGGACTAGATTGGCCCGCCACCGTCAAGTCCGACGACTAAAGGGTCGTCCCCACGACCCCGGGCCAAAGTTGGCAAGCCGCCGAAATGTCCGACGACTGTAGGGTCGTCCCCACGACCCCGGGACTAGATTGGCCCGCCACCGTCAAGTCCGACGACTATAGGGTCGTCCCCACGACCTCGGGACTAGGTTGGCCGGCCGCCGACATGCCCGACCACTATTGGGTCGTCCCCACGACACCGGGCCAAAGTTGGCCAGCCGCCGACATGTCCGACGACTATAGGGTCGTCCCCACGACCCCGGGACAAGGTTGGCCCGCCGCCGACTTGTCCGACGACTATAGGGTCGTACCCACGACACCGGGACTAGGCTGACAAGCCGCCAACATGTCCGAAGACTATAGGGTCGTCCCCACGACCCCGGGCCAATGATGTCCCGCCGCCGTCTTGTCCGACGTCTCTAGGGTCGTCCCCACGACCCCGGGACTAGATTGGCCCGCCACCGTCATGTCCAACGATTATAGGGTCGTCCCCACAACCACGGGCCAAAGTTGGCCAGCCGCCGACATGTCCGACGACTATAGGGTCGTCCCCACGACCCCGGGCCAAAGTTGGCCGCCGCCGACATGTCCGACGACTATAGGGTCGTCCCCACGACCCCGAGACTAGATTGGCCCGCCACCGTCATGTCCGACGACAATAGGGTCGTCCCCACGACCTCGGGTCCAGGTTGGCCAGCCGCCGACATTTCCGACGAATATAGAGTCGCCCCACGACACCGGGCCAAAGTTGGCCAGCCGGCGACATGTACGACGACTATAGGGTCGTCCCCACGACCCCGGGACTAGATTGGCCCGCCAACGTCATGTCCGACGTCTATAAGGTCGTCCCCACGACAACGGGCCTACGTTGGCCAGCCGCCGACATGTCCGACGACTATAGGGTCGTCCCCACGACCCCGGGACTAGATTGGCTCGCCGCCGACATGTCCGACGACTATAGGGTCGTCCCCACGACCCCGGGACTGGATTGGCCCGCCACCGTCATGTCCGACGACAATAGGGTCGTCCCCACGCCCCCGGGTCCAGGTCGGCCAGCCGCCGACATGTCCGACGAATATAGAGTCGTCCCCACGACACCGGGTCAAATTTGGCCAGCCGGCGACATGTCCGACGACTATAGGGTCGTCCCCACGACCCCGGGACTAGATTGGCCCGCCACCGTCATTTCCGACGACTATAGGGTCGTCCCCACGACCCCGGGACAAGGTTGGCCCGCCGCCGACTTGTCCGACGACTATAGGGTCGTACCCACGACCCTGGGACTAGGCTGACAAGCCGCCAACATGTCCGACGACTATAGGGTCGTCCCCACGACCCCGGGACTAGATTGGCCCGCCACTGTCATGTCCAACGACTATAGGGTCGTCCCCACAACCACGGGCCAAAGTTGGCTAGCCGCCGACATGTCCGACGACTATAGGGTCGTCCCCACGACCCCGGGACTAGGTTGGCCAGCCGCCGACATGTCCGACGACTATAGGGTCGTCCCGACGACCCCGGGCCAATGTTGGCCAATCGCCAACATGTCCGACGACTATAGGGTCGTCCCTACGACCCCGGGACTAGATTGGCCCGCCACCGTCATGTCCAACGATTATAGGGTCGTCCCCACGACCCCGGGACTAGATTGGCCCGCCACCGTCATGTCCGACGAATATAGGGTCGTCCCCACGACCCCGGGACAAGCTTGGCCCGCCGCCGACTTGTCCGACGACTATAGGGTCGTCCCCACGACCCCGCGACTAGATTGGCCCGCCACCGTCATGTCCGACGACAATAGGGTCGTCCCCACGACCCCGGGTCTACGTTGGCCAGCTGCCGACATGTCCGACGACTATAGAGTCGTCCCCACGACACCGCGCCAAAGTTGGACAGCCGCCGACATGTCCGACTACTATAGGGTCGTCCCCACGACCTCGGGTCTAGATTGGCCCGCTACCGTCATGTCCGAAGACTATAGTGTCGTCCCCACGACCTCGGGACTAGATTGGCCCGCTACCGTCAAGTCCGACGACTATAGGGCCGTCCCACGACGCCGGGCCAAAGTTGGCAAGCCGCCGAAATGTCCGACGACTATAGGGTCGTCCCCACGACCCCGGGACTAGATTGGCCCGCCACCGTCATGTCCGACGACTATAGGGTCGTCCCCACGACCCCGGGCCAAAGATGTCCAGCCGCCGTCTTGTCCGACGACTATAGGGTCGTCCCTACGACCCCGGGACTAGATTGGCCCGCCACCGTCATGTCCAACGATTATAGGGTCGTCCCCACGACCCCGGGACTAGATTGGCCCGCCACCGTCATGTCCGACGACTATAGGGTCGTCCCCACGACCCCGGGCCATAGTTGGCAAGCCGCCGAAATGTCCGACGACTATAGGGTCGTCCCCACGACCCCGGGACTAGATTGGCCCGCCACCGTCATGTCCGACGACTATAGGGTCGTCCCCACGACCCCGGGCCAAAGATGTCCAGCCGCCGTCTTGTCCGACGACTATAGGGTCGTCCCTACGACCCCGGGACTAGATTGGCCCGCCACCGTCATGTCCGACGACTATAGGGTCGTCCCCACGACCCCGGGCCAAAGTTGGCCAGCCGCCGACATGTCCGACGACTATAGGGTCGTCCCCACGACCCCGAGACTAGATTGGCCCGCCACCGTCATGTCGGACGACAATAGGGTCGGCCCCACGACTCCGGGTCCAGGTTGGCCAGCCGCCGACATTTCCGACGACTATAGAGTCGTCCCCACGACCCCGGGTCCAGGTTGGCCAGCCGCCGACATTTCCGACGACTATAGGGTCGTCCCCACGACCCCGGGCCAAAGTTGGCAAGCCGCCGAAATGTCCGACGACTATAGGGTCGTCCCCACGACACCGGGCCAAAGTTGGCAAGCCGCTGAAATGTCCGACGACTTTAGGGTTGTCCCCACGACCCCGGGACTACATTGGCCCGCCAACGTCAAGTCCGACGACTATAGGGTCGTCCCCAGGACCTCGGGACTAGATTGGCCCGCCACCGTCAAGTCCGACGACTAAAGGGTCGTCCCCACGACCCCGGGCCAAAGTTGGCAAGCCGCCGAAATGTCCGACGACTGTAGGGTCGTCCCCACGACCCCGGGACTAGATTGGCCCGCCACCGTCAAGTCCGACGACTATAGGGTCGTCCCCACGACCTCGGGACTAGGTTGGCCGGCCGCCGACATGCCCGACCACTATTGGGTCGTCCCCACGACACCGGGCCAAAGTTGGCCAGCCGCCGACATGTCCGACGACTATAGGGTCGTCCCCACGACCCCGGGCCAAAGTTGGCCAGCCGCCGACATGTCCGACGACTATAGGGTCGTCCCCACGACCCCGGGACTAGATTGGCCCGCCGCCGTCATGTCCGACGACAATAGGGTCGTCCCCACGACCCCGGGTCTAGGTTGGCCAGCCGCCGAATTGTCCGACGACTATAGGGTCGTACCCACGATCCCGGGACTAGGCTGACAAGCCGCCAACATGTCCGACGACTATAGGGTCGTCCCCACGACCCCGGGCCAAAGATGTCCAGCCGCCGTCTTGTCCGACGACTATAGGGTTGTCCCCACGACCACGGGACTAGATTGGCCCGCCACCGTCATGTCCGACGACAATAGGGTCGTCCCTACGACCCCGGGTCTAGGTTGGCCAGCTGCCGACATGTCCGACGACTATAGAGTCGTCCCCACGACACCGCCCCAAAGTTGGACAGCCGCCGACATGTCCGACTACTATAGGGTCGTCCCCACGACCTCGGGTCTAGATTGGCCCGCTACCGTCATGTCCGAAGACTATAGGGTCGTCCCCACGACCCCGGGCCAAAGATGTCCAGCCGCCGTCTTGTCCGACGCCTATAGGGTCGTCCCCACGACCCCGGGACTAGATTGGCCCGCCACCGTCATGTCCGACGACTATAGGGTCGTCCCCACGACCCCGGGCCAAAGATGTCCAGCCGCCGTCTTGTCCGACGACTATAGGGTCGTCCCTACGACCCCGGGACTAGATTGGCCCGCCACCGTCATGTCCAACGATTATAGGGTCGTCCCCACGACCCCGGGACTAGATTGGCCCGCCACCGTCATGTCCGACGACTATAGGGTCGTCCCCACGACCCCGGGCCATAGTTGGCAAGCCGCCGAAATGTCCGACGACTATAGGGTCGTCCCCACGACCCCGGGACTAGATTGGCCCGCCACCGTCATGTCCGACGACTATAGGGTCGTCCCCACGACCCCGGGCCAAAGATGTCCAGCCGCCGTCTTGTCCGACGACTATAGGGTCGTCCCTACGACCCCGGGACTAGATTGGCCCGCCACCGTCATGTCCGACGACTATAGGGTCGTCCCCACGACCCCGGGCCAAAGTTGGCCAGCCGCCGACATGTCCGACGACTATAGGGTCGTCCCCACGACCCCGAGACTAGATTGGCCCGCCACCGTCATGTCGGACGACAATAGGGTCGGCCCCACGACTCCGGGTCCAGGTTGGCCAGCCGCCGACATTTCCGACGACTATAGAGTCGTCCCCACGACCCCGGGTCCAGGTTGGCCAGCCGCCGACATTTCCGACGACTATAGGGTCGTCCCCACGACCCCGGGCCAAAGTTGGCAAGCCGCCGAAATGTCCGACGACTATAGGGTCGTCCCCACGACACCGGGCCAAAGTTGGCAAGCCGCTGAAATGTCCGACGTCTTTAGGGTTGTCCCCACGACCCCGGGACTACATTGGCCCGCCAACGTCAAGTCCGACGACTATAGGGTCGTCCCCAGGACCTCGGGACTAGATTGGCCCGCCACCGTCAAGTCCGACGACTAAAGGGTCGTCCCCACGACCCCGGGCCAAAGTTGGCAAGCCGCCGAAATGTCCGACGACTGTAGGGTCGTCCCCACGACCCCGGGACTAGATTGGCCCGCCACCGTCAAGTCCGACGACTATAGGGTCGTCCCCACGACCTCGGGACTAGGTTGGCCGGCCGCCGACATGCCCGACCACTATTGGGTCGTCCCCACGACACCGGGCCAAAGTTGGCCAGCCGCCGACATGTCCGACGACTATAGGGTCGTCCCCACGACCCCGGGACAAGGTTGGCCCGCCGCCGACTTGTCCGACGACTATAGGGTCGTACCCACGACACCGGGACTAGGCTGACAAGCCGCCAACATGTCCGAAGACTATAGGGTCGTCCCCACGACCCCGGGCCAATGATGTCCCGCCGCCGTCTTGTCCGACGTCTCTAGGGTCGTCCCCACGACCCCGGGACTAGATTGGCCCGCCACCGTCATGTCCAACGATTATAGGGTCGTCCCCACAACCACGGGCCAAAGTTGGCCAGCCGCCGACATGTCCGACGACTATAGGGTCGTCCCCACGACCCCGGGCCAAAGTTGGCCGCCGCCGACATGTCCGACGACTATAGGGTCGTCCCCACGACCCCGAGACTAGATTGGCCCGCCACCGTCATGTCCGACGACAATAGGGTCGTCCCCACGACCTCGGGTCCAGGTTGGCCAGCCGCCGACATTTCCGACGACTATAGAGTCGTCCCCACGACACCGGGCCAAAGTTGGCCAGCCGCCGACATGTCCGACAACTATAGGTTCGTCCCCACGACCCCGGGACTAGATTGGCCCGCCGCCGTCATGTCCGACGACAATAGGGTCGTCCCCACGACCCCGGGTCTAGGTTGGCCAGCCGCCGACATGTCCGACGACAATCGGATCGTCCCCACGCCCACGCGCCAAAGTTGGCCAGCCGCCGACATGTCCGACCACTATTGGATCGTCCCCACGACCACGGGCCAAAGTTGGCCAGCCGCCGACAGGTCCGACGACAATCGGATCGTCCCCACGACCACGCGCCAAAGTTGGCCAGCCGCCGACATGTCCGACGACTATAGGGTCGTCCCCACGACCCCGGGCCAATGTTGGCCAATCGCCGACATGTCCAACGACTATAGGGTCGTCCCTACGACCCCGGGCAAAAGATGTCCAGCCGCCGTCTTGTCCGACGACTATAGGGTCGACCCCACGACCCCGAGTCCAGGTTGGCCAGCCGCCGACATTTCCGACGACTATAGAGTCGTCCCCACGACCCCGGGCCAAAGGTGGCCAGACGCCGACATGTCCGACGACTATAGGGTCGTCCCCACAACCCCGAGACTAGATTGGCCCGCCACCGTCATGTCCGATGACAATAGGGTCGTCCCCACGACCCCGGGTCCAGGTTGGCCAGCCGCCGACATTTCCGACGACTATAGAGTCGTCCCCACGACACCGGGCCAAAGTTGGCCAGCCGCCGACATGTCCGACGACTATAGGGTCGTCCCCACGACCCCGGGACTAGATTGGCCCGCCGCCGTCATGTCCGACGACAATAGGGTCGTCCCCACGACCCGGGTCTAGGTTGGCCAGCCGCCGAATTGTCCGACGACTATAGGGTCGTACCCACGATCCCGGGACTAGGCTGACAAGCCGCCAACATGTCCGACGACTATAGGGTCGTCCCCACGACCCCGGGCCAAAGATGTCCAGCCGCCGTCTTGTCCGACGACTATAGGGTCGTCCCTACGACCCCGGGACTAGATTGGCCCGCCACCGTCATGTCCGACGACTATAGGGTCGTCCCCACGACCCCGGGCCAAAGTTGGCCAGCCGCCGACATGTCCGACGACTATAGGGTCGTCCCCACGACCCCGAGACTAGATTGGCCCGCCACCGTCATGTCGGACGACAATAGGGTCGGCCCCACGACTCCGGGTCCAGGTTGGCCAGCCGCCGACATTTCCGACGACTATAGAGTCGTCCCCACGACCCCGGGTCCAGGTTGGCCAGCCGCCGACATTTCCGACGACTATAGGGTCGTCCCCACGACCCCGGGCCAAAGTTGGCAAGCCGCCGAAATGTCCGACGACTATAGGGTCGTCCCCACGACACCGGGCCAAAGTTGGCAAGCCGCTGAAATGTCCGACGACTTTAGGGTTGTCCCCACGACCCCGGGACTACATTGGCCCGCCAACGTCAAGTCCGACGACTATAGGGTCGTCCCCAGGACCTCGGGACTAGATTGGCCCGCCACCGTCAAGTCCGACGACTAAAGGGTCGTCCCCACGACCCCGGGCCAAAGTTGGCAAGCCGCCGAAATGTCCGACGACTGTAGGGTCGTCCCCACGACCCCGGGACTAGATTGGCCCGCCACCGTCAAGTCCGACGACTATAGGGTCGTCCCCACGACCTCGGGACTAGGTTGGCCGGCCGCCGACATGCCCGACCACTATTGGGTCGTCCCCACGACACCGGGCCAAAGTTGGCCAGCCGCCGACATGTCCGACGACTATAGGGTCGTCCCCACGACCCCGGGCCAAAGTTGGTCAGCCGCCGAAATGTCCGACGACTATAGGGTCGTCCCCACGACCCCGGGCCAAAGTTGGCAAGCCGCTGAAATGTCCGACGACTATAGGGTCGTACCCACGATCCCGGGACTAGGCTGACAAGCCGCCAACATGTCCGACGACTATAGGGTCGTCCCCACGACCCCGGGCCAAAGATGTCCAGCCGCCGTCTTGTCCGACGACTATAGGGTTGTCCCCACGACCACGGGACTAGATTGGCCCGCCACCGTCATGTCCGACGACAATAGGGTCGTCCCTACGACCCCGGGTCTAGGTTGGCCAGCTGCCGACATGTCCGACGACTATAGAGTCGTCCCCACGACACCGCCCCAAAGTTGGACAGCCGCCGACATGTCCGACTACTATAGGGTCGTCCCCACGACCTCGGGTCTAGATTGGCCCGCTACCGTCATGTCCGAAGACTATAGGGTCGTCCCCACGACCCCGGGCCAAAGATGTCCAGCCGCCGTCTTGTCCGACGCCTATAGGGTCGTCCCCACGACCCCGGGACTAGATTGGCCCGCCACCGTCATGTCCAACGACTATAGGGTCGTCTCCACCACCACGGGCCAAAGTTGGCCAGCCGCCGACATGTCCGACGATTATTGGATCGTCCCCACGACTCCGGGCCAAAGTTGGCCAGCCGCCGACATGTCCGACGACTATAGGGTCGTCCCCACGACCCCGAGACTAGATTGGCCCGCTACCGTCATGTCCGACGACAATAGGGTCGTTCCCACGACCCCGGGTCCAGGTTGGCCAGCCGCCGACATTTCCGACGACTATAGAGTCGTCCCCACGACACCGGGCCAAAGTTGGCCAGCCGCCGCCATGTCCGTCGACTATAGGGTCGTCCCCACGACCCCGGGACAAGGTTGGCCCGCCGCCCACATGTCCGACGAATATAGGGCCGTACCCACGACCCCGGGACTAGGCTGACAAGCCGCCAACATTTCCGACGACTATAGGGTCGTCCCCACGACCCCGGGCCAAAGTTGGTCAGCCGCCGAAATGTCCGACGACTATAGGGTCGTCCCCACGACCCCGGGCCAAAGTTGGCAAGCCGCTGAAATGTCCGACGACTTTAGGGTTGTCCCCACGACCCCGGGACTACATTGGCCCGCCACCGTCAAGTCCGACGACTATAGGGTCGTCCCCAGGACCTCGGGACTAGATTGGCCCGCCACCGTCAGGTCCGACGACTAAAGGGTCGTCCCCACGACCCCGGGCCAAAGTTGGCAAGCCGCCGAAATGTCCGACGACTGTAGGGTCGTCCCCACGACCCCGGGACTAGATTGGCCCGCCACCGTCAAGTCCGACGACTATAGGGTCGTCCCCACGACCTCGGGACTAGGTTGGCCGGCCGCCGACATGCCCGACCACTATTGGGTCGTCCCCACGACACCGGGCCAAAATTGGCCAGCCGCCGACATGTCCGACGACTATAGGGTCGTCCCCACGACCCCGGGACAAGGTTGGCCCGCCGCCGACTTGTCCGACGACTATAGGGTCGTACCCACGACCCCGGGACTAGGCTGACAAGCCGCCAACATGTCCGAAGACTATAGGGTCGTCCCCACGGCCCCCGGCCAATGATGTCCAGCCGCCGTCTTGTCCGACGACTATAGGGTCGTCCCCACGACCCCGGGACTAGATTGGCCCGCCACCGTCATGTCCAACGATTATAGGGTCGTCCCCACAACCACGGGCCAAAGTTGGCCAGCCGCCGACATGTCCGACGACTATAGGGTCGTCCCCACGACCCCGGGCCAAAGTTGGCCAGCCGCCGACATGTCCGACGACTATAGGGTCGTCCCCACGACCCCGGGTCTAGGTTGGCCAGCCGCCGACATGTCCGACGACAATCGGATCGTCCCCACGCCCACGCGCCAAAGTTGGCCAGCCGCCGACATGTCCGACGACTATTGGATCGTCCCCACGACCACGGGCCAAAGTTGGCCAGCCGCCGACAGGTCCGACGACAATCGGATCGTCCCCACGACCACGCGCCAAAGTTGGCCAGCCGCCGACATGTCCGACGACTATAGGGTCGTCCCCACGACCCCGGGCCAATGTTGGCCAATCGCCGACATGTCCAACGACTATAGGGTCGTCCCTACGACCCCGGGCCAAAGATGTCCAGCCGCCGTCTTGTCCGACCACTATAGAGTCGACCCCACGACCCCGAGTCCAGGTTGGCCAGCCGCCGACATTTCCGACGAGTATAGAGTCGTCCCCACGACCCCGGGCCAAAGTTGGCCAGACGCCGACATGTCCGACGACTATAGGGTCGTCCCCACAACCCCGAGACTAGATTGGCCCGCCACCGTCATGTCCGATGACAATAGGGTCGACCCCACGACCCCGCGTCCAGGTTGGCCAGCCGCCGACATTTCCGACGACTATAGAGTCGTCCCCACGACACCGGGCCAAAGTTGGCCAGCCGCCGACATGTCCGACGACTATAGGGACGTCCCCACGACCCCGGGACTAGATTGGCCCGCCGCCGTCATGTCCGACGACAATAGGGTCGTCCCCACGACCCCGGGTCTAGGTTGGCCAGCCGCCGAATTGTCCGACGACTATAGGGTCGTACCCACGATCCCGGGACTAGGCTGACAAGCCGCCAACATGTCCGACGACTATAGGGTCGTCCCCACGACCCCGGGCCAAAGATGTCCAGCCGCCGTCTTGTCCGACGACTATAGGGTCGTCCCCACGACCCCGAGACTAGATTGGCCCGCCACCGTCATGTCCGATGACAATAGGGTCGTCCCCACGACCCCGGGTCCAGGTTGGCCAGCCGCCGACATTTCCGACGACTATAGAGTCGTCCCGACGACACCGGGCCAAAGTTGGCCAGCCGCCGACATGTCCGACGACTATAGGGTCGTCCCCACGACCCCGGGACTAGATTGGCCCGCCACCGTCATGTCCGACGATTATAGGGTCGTCCCCACGACCCCGGGACAAGCTTGGCCAGCCGCCGACATTTCCGACGACTATAGAGTCGTCCCCACGACACCGGGCCAAAGTTGGCCAGCCGCCGTCATGTCCGACGACAATAGGGTCGTCCCCACGACCCCGAGACTAGATTGGCCCGCCACCGTCAAGTCCGACGACTATAGGGTCGTCCCCACGACCTCGGGACTAGGTTGGCCGGCCGCCGACATGCCCGACCACTATTGGGTCGTCCCCACGACACCGGGCCAAAGTTGGCCAGCCGCCGACATGTCCGACGACTATAGGGTCGTCCCCACGACCCCGGGACAAGGTTGGCCCGCCGCCGACTTGTCCGACGACTATAGGGTCGTACCCACGACACCGGGACTAGGCTGACAAGCCGCCAACATGTCCGAAGACTATAGGGTCGTCCCCACGACCCCGGGCCAATGTTGTCCAGCCGCCGTCTTGTCCGACGACTCTAGGGTCGTCCCCACGACCCCGGGACTAGATTGGCCCGCCACCGTCATGTCCAACGATTATAGGGTCGTCCCCACAACCACGGGCCAAAGTTGGCCAGCCGCCGACATGTCCGACGACTATAGGGTCGTCCCCACGACCCCGGGCCAAAGTTGGCCGCCGCCGACATGTCCGACGACTATAGGGTCGTCCCCACGACCCCGAGACTAGATTGGCCCGCCACCGTCATGTCCGACGACAATAGGGTCGACCCCACGACCTCGGGTCCAGGTTGGCCAGCCGCCGACATTTCCGACGACTATAGAGTCGTCCCCACGACACCGGGCCAAAGTTGGCCAGCCGCCGACATGTCCGACGACTATAGGGTCGTCCCCACGACCCCGGGACTAGATTGGCCCGCCGCCGTCATGTCCGACGACAATAGGGTCGTCCCCACGACCCCGGGTCTAGGTTGGCCAGCCGCCGAATTGTCCGACGACTATAGGGTCGTACCCACGATCCCGGGACTAGGCTGACAAGCCGCCAACATGTCCGACGACTATAGGGTCGTCCCCACGACCCCGGGCCAAAGATGTCCAGCCGCCGTCTTGTCCGACGACTATAGAGTCGTCCCCACGACCACGGGACTAGATTGGCCCGCCACCGTCATGTCCGACGACAATAGGGTCGTCCCTACGACCCCGGGTCTAGGTTGGCCAGCTGCCGACATGTCCGACGACTCTAGGGTCGTCCCCACGACCCCGGGACTAGATTGGCCCGCCACCGTCATGTCCAACGATTATAGGGTCGTCCCCACAACCACGGGCCAAAGTTGGCCAGCCGCCGACATGTCCGACGACTATAGGGTCGTCCCCACGACCCCGGGCCAAAGTTGGCCGCCGCCGACATGTCCGACGACTATAGGGTCGTCCCCACGACCCCGAGACTAGATTGGCCCGCCACCGTCATGTCCGACGACAATAGGGTCGACCCCACGACCTCGGGTCCAGGTTGGCCAGCCGCCGACATTTCCGACGACTATAGAGTCGTCCCCACGACACCGGGCCAAAGTTGGCCAGCCGCCGACATGTCCGACGACTATAGGGTCGTCCCCACGACCCCGGGACTAGATTGGCCCGCCGCCGTCATGTCCGACGACAATAGGGTCGTCCCCACGACCCCGGGTCTAGGTTGGCCAGCCGCCGAATTGTCCGACGACTATAGGGTCGTACCCACGATCCCGGGACTAGGCTGACAAGCCGCCAACATGTCCGACGACTATAGGGTCGTCCCCACGACCCCGGGCCAAAGATGTCCAGCCGCCGTCTTGTCCGACGACTATAGAGTCGTCCCCACGACCACGGGACTAGATTGGCCCGCCACCGTCATGTCCGACGACAATAGGGTCGTCCCTACGACCCCGGGTCTAGGTTGGCCAGCTGCCGACATGTCCGACGACTATAGAGTCGTCCCCACGACACCGCCCCAAAGTTGGACAGCCGCCGACATGTCCGACTACTATAGGGTCGTCCCCACGACCTCGGGTCTAGATTGGCCCGCTACCGTCATGTCCGAAGACTATAGGGTCGTCCCCACGACCCCGGGAGTAGTAAGGCAAAGCCGATTCTAACCCAGGTCCTCTGAGGGGAGCGCGGGGGCGGGGGAGGAAGTGAGGGCGCGCGGGGGAGTGCAGTGGAGGGAACTATGGGCGCGGGGAGAGCTGGGGAGTGGAAGACCGGTTGCGCGCGCACGAACCGCAGAGTGGGGGAAGCTGTAATCGTGGTGGGGATCAGTCCGGGCCGAGCCGCCGCGGAGACCTCTCCAGACCTGACCCATTGTTGGAAAATTTTCAGAGGGTCGTCCCCTCCCTCTAAAAATTTCTGGGGCCGGGTCTTGTATGAAAAAATCTTTTTTTCAGACTCGATCCGGCCCCCAGAAATTTTTTCCCCCAAATATTGGTTCTAAATCAGATCTACCGCCAGAATATTTTTTTCCAAACCAACCGAGCAAACAAATATGCATCATACATTCTAAAGCTACCAATTTTTCAAACTCCAGCAAACAAATATGCATCATGCATTCATAGCACTGTGAAGAAATGGTATCATCTCAGCGTTCCGATTTAACATCGCAGCATATTGCGCGATTATGCGTAATTTGACTCCTCTGGAGCAGTCGTGCAGGATGTCATTTTCGCGGCGCGAAGAACGTACGAATCACAGAAAGAATTATGCAGCGTCGGCAGAAATGTTTTTTCCATACATATATATGATATAAATTTTTCCCCAACGCAGAGAAATAATACTTTTTAGAAACGTTGAATCTTAAAATTAGGTGGTGAGAAGGAGGAAGGTGGGTAAATAAAATGTAGAGGAAAGAAGGAGGATGAATGACGAGTAAATAAATAATACTTTTTAGAAACGTTGAATCTTAAAATTAGGTGGCGAGAAGGAGGAAGGTGGGTAAATAAAATGTAGAGGAAAGAAGGAGGATGGATGACGAGTAAATAAAATTGAGAAGTATTGTATGTTCAAGAAATTATATATTGTTACATAATAAAAGGAAAATATATATTGTTACAAAGAATAATTGTACAATTTAACATCAACTGGATATCATTGGGCTAACAGAGACATGGGTGGAGGAAAAAACTGAGAGCAAGTAAAACACAAGCTATCAAACAAATTTCATTGGAAATTCCAGCTTGTAGAGAGATAGTGTTCCCTCAATAACAAATCTTATACGTGCGCGATGTATGAGTCTAGAGTTTCATCGACGGCATCGCACCGCTATAACACGCTCACAAAATTTGAAAACGTCGTATCGATTTGCTGCGAGCGACATCGATAATATCATTCAAGGTACACGCCAGCAGTTCACAATCAACAAGAGATTTACCATCAAAATATTCACTATCGCATATGGCTTTAGCAGCGCAGCATGAGTCTAAAGTTTCATCGATGGTATCACACAGCTGTAACACGCTCACAAAATTTGAAAACTTCATATCGACATAATGTATAGTTTCATAAAGCTGCATATATACATGATTGATACAGCGCTCGAGATTAAATAAACAGATTAATGTAGCAGGTTTTAAATATAGCGACTTATTATGCCGCATCATCTTTACCATTTGCGAATTATACATTACACAAAATTCCACCACCAAATCATTAATCTGTAGTGATGATCCGCTTGACCGCATGCGCTGCTCGATGTCGGTACGTTTTTCAATTAATCCTTTCCATGTTGGAATAGACAATATCAACCGATTCCCTCGATTGTCGCCGAGAACGATTTCTACTTGTGTTATAGGCCGCACACTGATTCCGATTTCCAAGTACTTATATGCCGTAGATGTTAGCGCATATCTTCTAACCATGATGCGAGCTGTGTAATGGGAGCTAAAAAAAAACAATAAAAGTTATGAAAATGATCACTACTATCGAGAAAACACAACTAAAAATCATGAGAGGATATGAAAAAAATTATATCATACCTGTTAGATGTAGTCGTAATGTTTGAACATGCATTATCGTCTGCGATTATTGGTGTGTAATAATTCCCAACACTAGCGTTATACATTTTTTTGGAGCACTGTGCTTGTATATGTCGAACGTCACTGGAGAGCTACTGAGCGATTAATGTAACACCACACGAGGAGCTGGATTAAATAGAGGTGCATAGCACCATCCCCTCCATAGAATATTGGGATGGGTCATCAGTTTTTGCATGCAATGCATTCGAGGGAGAACATCATAGCATATCACACGATTGCAATTTCAGTTCCCATCCTCAAGATTAAAAGTTTCGACACATGTTGAATGTAACAGCATCAGCAGAAACTGGGATAATGGAAGAATTCGCGCAAGTAGAACGCAAAATGTTGGAACAATCTGAACGATTGTTTTTGCAACATCGGCAGAAATATTTTTTTCCATACATATATGTGATGGAAATGAGGAAAGAAGGAGGATGGAAGATTTGACACGTGTCGAATGTAATATAATACTTTTGGAAGCGTCAAATCTTAGAATTATGTGATGTTGGTAGAAACTGCGTCGAATGTAATATAATACCTTTGGAAGCGTCGAATCTTAGAATTATGCGGTGTTGGTAGAAACTGTGTCGGATGATTTTTTGCACACTAATTCGTCATATGTGTGTCACATGGAATCTTCGTTTTTTGCATGCAATGCATTCGAGGGAGAAACACTGAAAGAGTTCAACAGAGATACCAAATCGCTGGCTGCACAAGCTATAAAAGCATGCTCTACTCTGCACAAAGCCTCAAATCGTTGCATCGTGTTGCATAGAAAAAGACATTACATTTACACTCTATCAATGATCATGGAAGAATTCGCGCAAGTAGAACGCCAATTGTCAGATCAATCTGAACGATTGATTTCACGGGAAGAATACCTCACGTGGGAAGAACGGTGCAACGAGTGTATCGAATCGTTGGAAGAACACAGCCGAGTAAAACGTCCTCGATTATCGATTGGTGTTCGGCAATCATTGGTTGCTCGAATCGCGCGACTCGAAGGACTGAAGCTGTCGTTGCGTGGACGTTTCATGCGTGAAGGTGCCGGGCATTCGAGCACAGGACTTTCATGGCGTGAAATAGACACTGCATTCGAAAGCCGCATATTAACTGGTGTCGTGCTAAATTCCAACTACATCGAACCGCGCAACTTCCTCAAGGATGCGGAGACCATTGTGTTGGAACATGTACGAGATGCTTTGAGGAAACATCTGAACCTCAAAGTGAATACAATGTTCAATGGTGAATTTGTTGCGGGGGACAAGCATGCTTGTAAAAGCATCAATACCCGAAACTGTGAACTCTTCGGTACATCTGATCTACATGAGTGGTACCAGCGATGTGTCATCGAACCCACCCTGTCATCGCTGGAAGAGTTCCAGGAACGCGACAGTGGATGGGCATTGACGAGAATCCTCAATCTGACCGTCAATGTCAACAAGTATAATCCACTGCATGCGGGGTGTCACCACAAGTTGCCACGAGAATTATTGCTGAAGAAAGCGACGATTAGCATACAATCCTCAGACAACGCCTGTTTCGCATGGGCAGTGGTTGCCGCACTACATCCTGTCGAAAGACATGTTGATCGTCCAAGTTCATACCCCAATTATGACACCATATTAAATCTCCATGGCATTGAGTTTCCAATGTCCATGAAACAGATTGGGAAGTTTGAACAGCTGAACAACATCTCGATCAATGTGTACAGCTTCGAGGAGCGATTGGAGAAGAAGACCGAGAAGATAATTGTCGCAGTGTTTCCACTGCATCTCACTAGCTGCAAGAGGGATCGACATGTCAATCTGCTCTACACACCAAATAAAGAGCATGGGGATGTAGGGCACTTTGTACTAATCAAGGACTTGCCCAGGCTGGTGAGCATGCAGCTGAGCAAGCATGGGAAAAAGAAATTCATCTGTGATCGGTATGTATATAAACTTGCGAAATGTTGAAATGTTGAAATGTCTCGCGAAAAAAATTAAAGAAAAAATTTTGGTTTTTGCAGATGTCTGCATTACTTTGGATCCACCGAGAAGTTGGAGATGCATTCGCTAGACTGTGGAAAAATGAATGATTGTGCAATTCTGCTGCCCAGCGAAGACAACAACTTGCTCAGTTTTAAGAACCACTGCATGAAGGAGCGGCTTCCTTTCGTGGTTTATGCAGATCTCGAATGCATCATCGAGAAAACGGGGGACAATCGAATGGGTGATGATAAATTACATACATATCAACACCATAAAGTGCATAGCATTGCATATTATATGCATTGTTCGTATGATACATCACTGTCGATATATCGATGTCGCCGCGATGTGAATTGTATTTCATGGTTCGTCGACGAATTAAAAAATTTTTCAAATTTTGCCAAGCCCATTCTAGCCAATAATGCTTCCATGGAAAAGTTGACGAGAGACCAGTGGGCGACATTTCGCAATGCGTCACATTGTCATATTTGCGAAGAGCCATTTGAAGCTGGTGATAAACGAGTTCGTGATCATTGCCATATATCCGGACGGTTTAGAGGACCTGCACATTCGGAGTGCAATTTAAAATATAAAAATGCGTTTTACATCCCCATAGTTTTTCATAATTTATCCGGCTATGATTCACATTTCATTATCGAAGAAATATCTACCGCTTTCAAAGGTCGTGTTGACGTATTGCCTATAACTAAGGAAAAGTATATTTCTTTCACAAAAAATGTCGAAGATCAGGTTGATTCAGACCCACGAAATTGTATTAAATTGCGATTCATCGATTCATACAAATTTCTCAATACCAGTCTCAACAAATTAGCATCTTTTCTTAGCACAAATAAATTAAAAATTTTACGATCCCAATTTGAAACATTGTCCACTGAAGATTTCAATTTATTAACGCGAAAGGGTGTCTTTCCATACGAATATCTCGATTGTGTGGACAAGCTGCAGGATCCATGCTTACCACCGCGCGAATCATTCTACAGTTCGTTAACGGGTGAGACTGTATCCGAGAGCGATTACGCACACGCTGAGACTGTTTGGCAGCGTTTCGGGATTAAAACATTGGGCGAATACAGCGACTTGTATTTGAAAACGGATGTCTTGTTATTGGCAGATATTTTTGAAAATTTTCGTGAAAGTTGTATCAAGAGTTATGGATTAGATTCAGCGCATTATTATACATTACCTGGTTTCACATGGGATGCCATGCTAAAACATACCAAAATTACATTCGAATTGCTCACTGATATCGATATGGTCATGTTTATCGAACGTGGTATACGTGGGGGTTTAAGTCAATGTTCTGGAAGATATGCACATGCCAATAACAAGTACATGCCATCTTATGACGCATCGGAACAATCATCATACTTGATGTACTTTGACGTAAACAATTTGTATGGATGGGCAATGTGCCAGGCCCTACCATATGCCCAATTTCAATGGGTTGAAGATGTTGCAAATTTTGATGTGTCTTCAATCGCTATCGATTCACCCACAGGATACATTCTCGAGGTAGATCTAGAATATCCGCAACGTCTGCACGACGCTCATGCTGATCTACCATTCTGCCCGACGCGTGCCAAACCGCCAGGCAGCAGACAGGAAAAGTTACTCGCGACATTATACGATAAGCAGCGTTACGTTATCCATTATCGCAACCTGCAGCAGTGTACACGTCACGGTATTCGTATTACAAAGATACACCGCGTGCTTCAATTCGCGCAATCTCCCTGGCTCCGCGATTACATCGAACTAAATACACGGTTCAGAACAGGCGCGACAAACGATTTTGAAAAAAATTTATACAAATTGATGAACAACGCGGTATTTGGTAAAACTATGGAAAACGTGCGAAATCACGTGGATGTAAAACTTTTAACACAATGGGATGGACGATATGGCGCGGAGGCAATGATCGCTAAACCGAATTTCCACAGCAGAAGTGTATTTTCGGAAAATTTAATAGCTGTTGAATTGCGAAAAGTCGAGGTGAAATTCAACAAACCGATATATGTGGGTATGTGCATTCTGGACATATCAAAAATTTGTTTGTATGAATTTCATCATGAGTACATGTCTCCCCTGCACAGGCAAAATTGTAAAATTCTATACACAGACACAGACAGCCTCATTTATCATATTCAGTGCGAAGATATCTATGAAACTATGAAATACAATATCGATAGATTTGACACATCCGATTATCCTATCAACAATCCATATAATATGCCATGCTTAAATAAGAAGGTTCCAGGGTTGATGAAGGATGAAAATAATGGTGCGATAATGACTGAATTCGTAGGTCTTAGAGCGAAAATGTATGCACTTCGCGTAGACGGTAAAAAAGATACAAAAAAGGCGAAAGGCGTCAAGACCAACGTCATAGCCAGAACGATAACTTTCGACGACTACGCGCAGTGTTTGCAAAGGGAGATCGAAATGGTTCGCAGACAATCATGCATACGGTCTAAATTGCACAAAGTGTACACCATTTCGGAATCCAAAATCGCTCTAAGTCCACACGACGACAAGCGGCATATCGTACCTGATTCGATCGACACTCTGCCCTGGGGACATTACAAAATTCCATTGTAAAAATATCGATGTAAAATAGAAAATTATTTTGTATTTATTGTATAATATAACATGTATGGAAATTATTATAAATAGTGGAATTATTGCATATGTATCATTGTATATTGTATGCACATTTAGATATGTATATGTATATCATTGTATTTATTGAACCATGTATTATTATTTTACAATACATTATTTTTCACTATCCATGAATTGTGTGATTTATCAAACCCCAACCACTTAACGTATACCTTATCCCCCTTCCTACGCAACACTTTTTCCACTAGATATACATCAGGATCGGTGACGCGTTGCAGCTCGTATTCATAGAATCCTCCAGCAACAGGTTTTCCACAGGAATCGATGAGCAGATACGTCGCAGGATTAGTTGTCTGTACTTTCGCTATCTTGAACACCTCCGTTGTCCAATTCGGTGTATAGCCTTTATCGAATATGGTTTTGAATTTGCTCACACGCACAAACTCGCCCAATTTGAATCTCGCTGGAGCAGCAATCTTTATGTTGCTGTATATGGTGGCTAGCAGCTTATCAGCGATCGCAGGGGTAACATCGCGAGGACACATTTTGATGGTTCTATGTTTTCGTGCGTTATATTCTGAAAGTAGACGCGGTAGCGCATCGATCCATTTATAGGTTCCATTGAGCGTAAACAGTTTCCACATATTGTTCTTCAAAGTTCGATTGAAACGTTCTACGACGGAGGCCTTCATCACCGAATACGTCGAATAATGATTAATGTCATGCTTTGCCAAGAGTTTCTGCACATCGGTGTTGTAAAATTCTTTTCCTTGATCGGTTTGCAAATTTTTTGGATATCGATCTCTAAATATCTTTGCAAACGCTTTAGTCACCTCTGCACCACTTTTAGTCTTGAGCGGCAATGCCCATGCATACTTGCTCAGCACATCGATGACGGTGAGTATGTAGTGGTGACCTTGGTTGAATCGCGAGTATGGGCGCATTTCTACAACATCAGCTTGCCACAGATCATCGTATCCATGCACTATGACACGCCTCCGTGGGAAATGTCTTCGAGCTGGAGCATGCAATTCCTCAACAAGCTGCCGCTTCGTGTGGCCGTGGTTTTCTTCTTTACTCTTGGATTTTGATAATGGTTGCATGTTTGATCGCAGAGGTGCCTGACACGAATGGTTCGGTAATTATTGTGTATGTGCATTATGTGTCCTCCACCGCCTCGAGGTAATTCTGAACAAGTTCAACCGTCTCGCATGATTCTCCTTCGCAGCGTTGCTGCGGAATAGAATTCGACGCCTGCGTTATCTTTTGAATGCTGTTTTGCAATGTCAGCATATCTCTCTGAAACATGACCAGCTTCCTCTCTAATTCTTCCTGCTGCTCTCTCAAAAGTTTAATGCTCTTTTCCATGTATAGTTTATTGACAGCATCGCTGTCAGCTGTGGGCTGCGCTACATGCCGTATCTTGCATGATTTTGCATCAAAGTCAGCACCGATCATGCAAAGAGCGTTATCTCGCATATAATTTCGAAGCAAACCGCTCCATTTGTAATAGTCCATTCTAGCTGCCCCACTCTTCTCGAGCGATACCCCAAATTTGTTGATCGGCATCTCGATGCATACAGTGCACATCATCGGCGAGCGGCTTAATTTATAATGAGCCCTGCCTCGCGGAGTTCCTCGATAATCGATAGAATTTCATTGTCGTGCGAGTTATTACCCGCCTGACGCGATGCTTCCAGCAAACGGAATCGCTCCACCAACTCGTTGGGATCGTCCCAGTGCACATAATCGATCTTGTTATCGTTTACCACCATGACTCTCGGTGTCGTCAGACCTTTCCCTGTCCTACTAGTCGATACACGGGGGAGTAGCGGTGCAATTACATGTTTGTATTTATATCCTTTGTTGCCCAATATGGGATTTTGAGCGTTATGATCGCGTCTGTGAGCATTCGTCGCCAGCAGTATGCTTTTGTATTTTTGTTTATCAGCATCGGTGTATGTGGTATCGTCGGGAATTCTCTTGAAAATCAGTTCGTAAAGACCAGGTGTTCCTCCATATCTTACACCATCGATGATTATATTATCATCCATGTCTATATCGAAAGCCTTATCCCCAAGCATCGTTCCACTACCGCCAAAGTATACGCCATACACATAGTCCATGGTTGTATCCCTATCACCACTTAGGATTGCGCTCATGTATTTTTGCCCCAGCGGACCGAAATGGCTGCGAAACGTTTCTTGTCCCTCGGATGTTTGGAGTTGATGTCTAATAGATGTTGCAAACGACACATCGGGACTAGTTTCGAAAACGTCTTCATCATTGGTTGTGAGCGATTGTACATCGAGAAATGTATTTATTGGTGTCGAAGGAATCGAGGAATCGTTTGATGCAACATTCTGCCGTTTCCGCTTCGATTGAACTGGTGTAGAGGTTACGAGTGATTTTTCCGATGACATGTGTGGTTTCCTCTTTGTCTTGCGTGATACGTTCCCTTTCGGATGGATTTTTGTTTTAGGTGTTAATGTTTCATTCCCATCGACATATGTGCTCATCAACGGTGACGTGTCAGCTTCTGTCGCTGTAGTATTTTCCGCAATATGTTTTAGGGGTTCGACAATAGGTTTAAAGTATCTCTCCAACGCAATATCTTCCTCCATCTTGCCAGTCTTCAAAGCCTGATGCTTCTTGCGAATGGATTCGCTGGTTTTTGCAATTTCCTTCGCTATTCTCTCGCGATCCTTAATCTCCAGACTATCGATATCAATCATCGTTGTACCGCAGACGTTGCTTTCCCCACCGACGTGTTGATGACAATTGACAATCTCACGGTATCGCAAACTCGTTAAATCCCTTTCTATAACGTCCTTTCAACATCGCGCTATCCTTGTCTATTACCGCGAAACCATACTCCCGTTGCCAACAATTACGACACAACGCGCAGAAATCCTCGTAAGACATATCAGTGTTTACGTGGTCGTTGTACACATGTTTCAAGTTGGTACAATCCTGCTTAAACAGAATCAATAGATTCGCATTGTCGCGTATAAGATGTTTTGGAATCTTTGCATACGTCTGACAGAGATAGAAACAGTCAACGTTCGAGTGGCGCCCCATTGCAAAGTATTCCCTTATCGTATCTTGCTTGTCACATGCCACATCATCAAAGATAAAAATGGAATTCGGAAGCGATTCGCTCGGTGGGATGACATCACTGTTATTCGAAAACGTAAAGTAGCCAATTTCATCTATCTGAGTCAATAAATTCTCCAAATATTGATATTTTGGTTGTTGCAACGACTTGGAATACACGTACACGTTCTCGAAGCGGACGCCGTGTGGACTTTCCAACAAGCTCACCAGCACGTTGGTCTTTCCACAATTTGATGGACCACAAATGAGGCAGCGTATAGTGTTTGGTAGCATGCTACCATGTCTGTGCATTGTTTTCGAAGACATCATTTGCGATTTATCGTCAAAATTTGTCACGCGTATTGTTTCAGGTTGTCGCACGAATCGCATCCTCTCCGCGAACTGCAAAAATGATTTTGATACATCGAAGCGGTGACGCGACCTATTTATAGGTCTGCGCCGATGCAAAACAGCTCAGTATTCAAAATGCTTCTGGTCCTGTCGGATAATTTCGATATTCGAAACCTAACCTCTGAGCAGCTGAAATATATACCAAAGATTATTCTACTGCGAGAGTTTGACAGACACATTCATCAGTTGTGGGACAGACTCCCCAAGCATATAAAAGCCGATTCTGAGGTTCAACAGTATCGTCGGTGTTTGAAACATTATAATCGCCCTTGGCAGCGAACGCATATCGACGGTCCAGCCCCATTGATTAAAAACTGTGGCGAATGTCGTCGACGAGAATAAAGAAAGGTCGTGGTTTGTTAAATCGGGTGATAAACGCGCTACCTATCGAATTACATATCCCAGGATATCAGTTTTGCGGTCCAGGAACTCATCTGACAAAACGATTGGCTAGAGGTGATCAAGGTATCAATCCGTTGGACGCAGCGTGTCGCGAACACGATATTGCGTATTCGCGTAGCAACGACCTCGGCGAACGACACGCTGCAGATAACGTTCTCGCTGACAAAGCGCGAAAACGCATCGTTGCGCGAGACTCGACACTGGGTGAAAGAGGTGCTGCTACAGCTGTTTGGGCAGCTATGAAGGCTAAGACGAAAATTGGGATGGGAATGAAAACAAAAACTCGCAAAAGGACTCCAAAGAGAGCATTGAAAAAGCGAATTCTTCCGATAGCAAAACGTGGTGGTATATTACCACTTCTCCCACTGCTAGGTGTTCTCGGATCATTAGCTGGTGGAGCAGCGGGGATCGCCAAGGCGGTAAATGATAATAAGGCGGTGCAACATCAGCTACAGGAAATGCAGCGTCATAATCGCTCCATGGAAGGTCGCGGACTTTATCTCGCACCATACAAGCGCGGGCAGGGAATATCAAAACGAAAAAAAAAAACGCCGAAAAGAAAATAAAAATGCCGGTGGGCGTAACTACCGATGTGCAGTTGGAGGAGTTGGCAAAACGTATGCGTATTCCATTCTTTAGAGGTGTTTTTATGCGCAATGCACTACCTGTCGGAGGAGTACATCGAAACGAGAGCGGTATCGTAAATTTGGGCAATGTTGAGGGGTCAGGGACTCATTGGGTGGCATATGTGAAGAGAGGGTGTCGAGCTATATATTTCGACAGCTTTGGGAATCTTCGACCACCTAAGGAATTGGTGCAATATTTGGATAATGATGCTGTGAAAATCGAATACAATCGAACGTCTTATCAGAAGTATAATCAGAGCAATTGTGGACAACTCTGCCTACGCTTTCTACAAACGATCGGCCGCAAATTTAAGGATTGACTTCCCACCGCTATGATTCAGTACTAGCCGAGTCGTACAGCTCGGAATATGTCGTTAACATTCACTCTAACCGGCAAGAGTAGCACCCTCGCGGTGAGCTACTTTCCACCCATAGATTTGAGCGATGATGATTACGAGCTTGGTTTAACAACCTTTGAAACTTATCATACAATACCGAACATCGACTGGAGCAACGATAAATTCTACTTCACCTCGAAATATGGCATCAAAAACAACAGTGTTGATACCACTCCTGAAACTATTAGGATTCCACACGGCTCCTACGAACTAGACGCCATTGCCAAGTATTTGAGGCAGCGATTACTCGAGCGGTATCCTAAAAATCCTGATGACACTGATGATGATAACGATGTGTATCCTATAGTGTTGCGTCCCAACAATAACACCATGAAAAGCGAGCTGTACTGCTCATTCACCGTAGATTTTACGAAGCGCAATAACATTGGATCGCTGCTAGGATTCTCGATGAATCGGGTATTAGAACCAGGACGGTGGCACGAATCGGACGATCCAATTAATATCATGAACGTGAACATTATTCGCGTAGAATGTAGTGTGACCGCTGGCGCATACAACAATGGGAAGCGTGTACATACGATACATGAATTTTCTCCGAGAGTCCCTCCAGGATATAAGATATCGGAAACGCCTGCACAGATCATTTATCTTCCAATCACCGCACGGGTCATTACGGATCTAACGATACGCGTTGTGGATCAAGACGGACGGTTGCTCGATTTTCGAGGTGAAGAGATTACCATCAGGTTGCACATGCGACGGCGGCGATAATACGTGTGGTGTGAATGATTGAGATGCTTGTGCTGAACGACTCCAGAAACCCGTTTCTTCCAAGTGAAATTGTTTACAACTACAATAGCTCTGATTACGCTAAAAAGAAGAGACTCAGTGCTGTAAACATTGCATTTTTGAAATCATTGGGATTTATTGTACGCATATAAGTTGAAAAATGGCAGACATTCTAAGCATTGGAGGGAAGCCGACGTTTGATGATCGCATCGTCAAGCTCGAGACTCACACGTACAACCCATATGTCAACACAACGTTTGGACATAGTGATGAGATAAGAATACCTATACAGCAGCAGGATTTATACACATTGCCGTGTGAAAGTTTCCTCTACGTGGAGGGGAAATTGGTGATAAATAAGCCAAACGATGCATTAACAGTGATGTTGGGAAATAATTGTATGGCGTTCATATTTGATGAGATTCGATACGAGCTGAATGGTGTGGAGATTGACCGTAACAGAAACGTTGGAATAACTAGCACGCTTAAAAACTATGTATCGTTGACATCTGACGAAGACAAAAATATGGAGAATGCTGGATGGGGCTTGAAACGACACGATGAGCTAATAGTGAAAAATCATTTCAATTTTTGCATCCCGCTCAAATATTTGCTGGGATTTTGCGAGGATTACAAACGCATGATTATTAATGCACGTCACGAATTGATTTTAATACGATCGCGCAACGATAACAATTCTCTAATAGGATCATCAACGTTGGAACCGGAAATTGAATTACTTAAAGTGCAATGGCGGATGCCTCATGTGACGCTGAACGATGTTAATAAGCTATCGTTGCTACATGCTTTGGATCGTGGACAAAACCTGAGCATTAGTTTTCGCTCATGGGATCTGTACGAGTATCCTCTCTTACAGAGCACAACCAAGCATTCGTGGGCTGTGAAGGCAGCTGCACAGTTGGAGAAGCCGCGATACGTTATCTTTGCTCTACAGACTGCTCGAAAGAATGTGATGACTGAAGATGCTACTCGGTTCGACCACTGTAAATTGACCAATGTAAAACTTTTTCTCAACTCGGAATTTTATCCATATGATGATCTGAACTTGGACTTTGACAAGAATAAGCACGCCATCTTGTTTAACATGTATACACATTTCCGTAAATCGTATTATGGACATAGTTGCAACGAGGCATTATTCACCGTGGCCCAATTTTTACAATTTGGCCCCCTCGTGGTGATTGATTGTTCGCGACAAAATGAGTCGATCAAGAATGGCACCGTGGATGTGCGCATAGAATTTGATTGTAAAGAGAATGTGCCTGCAAATACTACAGCCTACTGCCTGATTCTGCACGATCGGGTGGTTGAATACAATCCGCTGACAAACGTGGTGCGCAAAATCAATTAAAATTGTCATGCTGCTTACATGCTCTCTCCTATGTCAAAATTCATACAAAAATTTCATCATGAAA
Source organism: Andrena praecox (assembly GCA_963932275.1). Classification (NCBI taxonomy): domain Eukaryota; kingdom Metazoa; phylum Arthropoda; class Insecta; order Hymenoptera; family Andrenidae; genus Andrena; species Andrena praecox. Next base: position 3,830,506 of record CAWVQO010000356.1, on the reverse strand, counting down.
ATTGAGATGCTTTACAAGAAAGACTGCATTCTCCCGTCTGTTGTGGAAGCGAGTGGACCTCTAAATCGTATCGATAATGGTTGTACCAACATTTGTTGATCTGCAAGGATTCGTCGTTGATGGAAGATTTGTTGTCAAGGAAGTGGCTATCCTACGAATGGGAACAATTCTCTCGCACTATATTTTTGGGAGTTCGATGCCTCAATATCTTCTTACAAAATCTGACAAATCAAGCATCCGATGGTTGGTTGCAAAACATCATGGGCTACGGTGGGATGATGGAGACGTTCCATACAGTATGGCTAAACAGCTAATTACGAAAGCTATAGCTGATGCTGTCGATGAAGAAGATGACGCATCCCATATCGTATATGTTAAAGGGCTGCAGAAATGTGGTTGGCTTGCAGATTTCCTCGATGAAAATACGAGAGCGAACGTGATCATTGAAACGTTGGACATTGACTACGATGCTATCAAATCTCTAAATAAGCTAAATGTAGTTAATACTTTGCGATGCTGTAGACATGTAAAGCATTGTGCTTTGCAAAATGTATTTAAAATATTCTACTGGTGGTCTAAACATCAGATGGAAATTCATAAATAAATATAATCAATTTTTAATGCATAAATGTTTTTTCTTCACCCTGTCCAAACCCAACCTCCTTAATATGATGTACGATAGATTAAGACGGTAGTTGTAATTATTTAGAAGTGGTACGATACATGTTCAGAGTGGTATCATACACGTTCAATACATGTTCAGAGTGGTACCATACAAGTTCGATACATGTTCAATACATGTTCAGAGTGGTATGATCTAGTCGAATAATGTGTCCAAAGAAGAATTCGAAGAAGATGCGTGTAAATATTGAGAGGATTACCAATGAAGAAGAAACTGAAGGTGGAGAAGAAACTTGAGGTGGAGAACAACAAGAGAAGAAACTTGAGGTGGAGAACAATAAGAGAAGAAACTTGAGGTGGAGAACAACAACATCTTACTTTGCAAAGATATGCACTTCTCGATTTCATGATGGTGGGGGTTTTTGCATGCGTGAGCTTGGAAGAGTTTCTATACGCAAGAGCTTGAAGATGCTGCGAGCCTAGTTGTCATTTGAATGTGGTACCGCGCTATGGGGTTCAAAAGAATTGCTCCCGAGTGGGACTCTGAACCGTGCCAACACAATCCTGAGGTATGTACATATCAATATTTTTAATATTTTATCACATTTAACCGTTTAAATCGTGTGAGATTAAATCATACTAATATTATATCGCGGGTTTTCTGTGTTTTAGCAATTACCGCCACAGTTATCATCATCATCATCATCGTCGTCGCCATCGCTGTCGCGGTCGCCATCGCCATCGCTATCCAGAACACCATCGCCATCGCTTTCGCCGCCGCTCCCTTCAGTGGTATGTAATACATTGCATTGGTGTCCATGCGCGCGCGCGCGTGTGTGTGTGTGTGTGTGTGTGTGTGTGTGTGTGTGTGCGTGCGTGCGTGCATGCGTGCGTGCGTGTGTGTGTGTGTGTGTGTGTGTGTGTGTGTGTGTGTGTGTGTGTGTGTGTATTTTGATGTATTATTCTTATACTGGTGTTTGTGTTCTAGGATAATCAATTATTGCTGGAGCGGTTGCGATTGCTGGCATGTATCATGTCGGGGAGGGTACCTCTGGAGGAGATTGTATCTCCGATGGTACCTCCCCGAGAGCCGAACATGCGACGGCAATCTGGCATGGTTGTCAGCTCATCGATGGCGACTCGGCTGCAGCGCCCGTGGGTGCCATATAGACGAATGGGGCCCCTGCAGCTGAGGCGACCGCGACCCTCATCGCCACCCCCGACATCGTCGCCGCCGTCTCCACCTTGGATAGATGTGGGGCGGTTGCGACGATCACCATCTGTGGCGATGAGGCCCCCCTCACCATCATCGATGGCGGCGGCGATTGGCTCATCGTCATCAACATCTACATCAACATCGCTTGATACGCCGCCCTGGTGGCCACCATCCACTCCCTCTGCCCCTTATACACCAACATCAGCATCGTCATCATCATCATCTATAGAACCCCCATCGCCAGCATCTCCATCCCCTGAGTGGCCCCTCGGGCTGTTTACGCCGCCGGTGTCACCACCATCTCCGCCTTCTCTGTGGCCCGAGGGGTTTTTCACACCCCCACCATCACCACCCTTATAGTAATTATCATTATCATCATCATCATCATCATTATATATATTTTGTTCTATTTTTATTTTGTTCTATTTTTATTTTATTTTATTTTATTTTATTTTATTTTATTTTATTTTATTTTATTTTATTTTATTTTATTTTATTTTATTTTATTTTATTTTATTTTATTTTATTTTATTTTATTTTATTTTATTTTATTTTATTTTATTTTATTTTATTTTATTTTATTTTATTTTATTTTATTTTATTTTATTTTATTTTATTTTATTTTATTTTATTTTATTTTATTTTATTTTATTTTATTTTATTTTATTTTATTTTATTTTATTTTATTTTATTTTATTTTATTTTATTTTATTTTATTTTATTTTATTTTATTTTATTTTATTTTATTTTATTTTATTTTATTTTATTTTATTTTATTTTATTTTATTTTATTTTATTTTATTTTATTTTATTTTATTTTATTTTATTTTATTTTATTTTATTTTATTTTATTTTATTTTATTTTATTTTATTTTATTTTATTTTATTTTATTTTATTTTATTTTATTTTATTTTATTTTATTTTATTTTATTTTATTTTATTTTATTTTATTTTATTTTATTTTATTTTATTTTATTTTATTTTATTTTATTTTATTTTATTTTATTTTATTTTATTTTATTTTATTTTATTTTATTTTATTTTATTTTATTTTATTTTATTTTATTTTATTTTATTTTATTTTATTTTATTTTATTTTATTTTATTTTATTTTATTTTATCCATATCATTTTATATTTATTTTGTTCTTTTTTTATTTTTTATCATCATTATTAGTATTTTTTTCTGATTTGTATGTAATATATATCATTATCCGTATCATTTTATATATATATTTTTCCTTTATGTAACAATATATTATCCATATCATTTTATATTTATTTTGTTCTTTTTTTATTCTTTATCATCATTATTAGTATTTTTTTCTGATTTGTATGTAATATATATATATTTTTTCCTTTTATTTATATCATTATCCATATCATTTTATATATATTTTTCCTTTATGTAACAATATATATGATTTCTTAAACATATATTACATCTCAATTTTATTTACTTGTCATCCATCCTCCTTCTTTCCTCTTCCCATAATTTTAAAGCAAACAAAGATGTATCATGCATTCTTAGCACTGTGAAAATGGTATCGTCTCGCGCGATAACGTGTGTAATTTGACTCTTCTGGTGCAATCGCGCGAGGCGATACCATTTTCACAGTGCTAAGAATGCATGATGCATATTTGTTTGCTACTAGAGTTTGAAAAATTGTTAGCTTTAGAATATGATGTATATTTGTTTGCTCTGAAAAATTTATATCATATATATATGTATGGAAAAAACATTTCTGCCGACGCTGCATAATTCTTTCTGTGATTCGTACTGTGACGTAGCGTCCCAGCGCGAGGAATCGAGCGCACGGCGGTACGACCGGGAGTGAGCGAGAAGCCGAGCGCACGCGGGCGACCGCGACCGAACCCGACCGAACTCGCCCGAAGCATGCCGGTTCCGCGACGCGTCAGCGCGATGACGCTCACTCCCCACTGCGCCGCTAGATCGCGTCGGTTTCTCGCTGCTGGGAATTTCCGAGAATCGGGACATATGCCGCGATGATTCCGAGGCAAGGGAGTTCCAGTGGGGAGACGGACCCCCACCACCAGACTTGCCTGGATGTTGCCCGGTGCAAACCTCGGTGAAACGACTCCGTATACTCCGCGATCGTCAGATCGGAATCCACCCCGTTCCTACCACCTGTCCCGGTAAAGAGACGCAGGAAGTTGCCCGGTCTCTTTCCCGCTCCTCGTGTTGAACAGAGACGCCCGGATGCTGCCCGGTCTCTGCCAACACTTGTCCCGTTAAAGAGACGCAGGACGTTGCCCGGTCTCTCTCCCGCTCCTCGTGTTGAACAGAGACGCCCGGATGCTGCCCGGTCTCTGCCGACACTTGTCCCGTTAAAGAGACGCAGGACGTTGCCCGGTCTCTCTCCCGCTCCTCGTGTTGAACAGAGACGCCCGGATGCTGCCCGGTCTCTGCCGACACTTGTCCCGTTAAAGAGACGCAGGACGTTGCCCGGTCTCTCTCCCGCTCCTCGTGTTGAACAGAGACGCCCGGATGCTGCCCGGTCTCTGCCGACACTTGTCCCGCTAAAGAGACGCAGGACGTTGCCCGGTCTCTCTCCCGCTCCTCGTGTTGAACAGAGACGCCCGGATGCTGCCCGGTCTCCGCTGACACTTGTCCCGTTAACGAGACGCAGGACGTTGCCCGGTCTCTCTCTCCCGCTCCTCGTGTTGAATAGAGACGCCCGGATGCTGCCCGGTCTCTACCGACGCTTGTCCCGTTAACGAGACGCAGGAAGCTGCCCGGTCTCTCTCGCTCCCTTACCGTCCCGATACCGAGACACCAGGCGCGGAGCGACCGAATTGTTCCGTTAAGCGGACGCGCACGACATAGACCGACGACGCCGTACCGCGAACCGCGCCGCCGCGCAACGACGGCTCGACCGCGATTAACGCGAAGTACCCCGCGTCTAAGTACTTGTATATAGTGTACAAATTACTGATAGTGAATAAACCAAATTTTAAACTACCACGGAAGGACTTAATTAACCCTGGCAAATCCGACTGAGACCGTCCTTCCAACCGGAGTGACAACCGTCACAGTACGTTCTTCGCGCCGCGAAAATGACATCCTGCACGACTGCTCCAGAGGAGTCAAATTACGCATAATCGCGCGATATGCTGCGATGTTAAATCGGAACGCTGAGATGATACCATTTCTTCACAGTGCTATGAATGCATGATGCATATTTGTTTGCTGGAGTTTGAAAAATTGGTAGCTTTAGAATGTATGATGCATATTTGTTTGCTCGGTTGGTTTGGAAAAAAATATTCTGGCGGTAGATCTGATTTAGAACCAATATTTGGGGGAAAAAATTTCTGGGGGCCGGATCGAGTCTGAAAAAAAGATTTTTTCATACAAGACCCGGCCCCAGAAATTTTTAGAGGGAGGGGACGACCCTCTGAAAATTTTCCAACAATGGGTCAGGTCTGGAGAGGTCTCCGCGGCGGCTCGGCCCGGACTGATCCCCACCACGATTACAGCTTCCCCCACTCTGCGGTTCGTGCGCGCGCAACCGGTCTTCCACTCCCCAGCTCTCCCCGCGCCCATAGTTCCCTCCACTGCACTCCCCCGCGCGCCCTCACTTCCTCCCCCGCCCCCGCGCTCCCCTCAGAGGACCTGGGTTAGAATCGGCTTTGCCTTACTACTCCCGGGCCAAAGATGTCCAGCCGCCGTCTTGTCCGACGCCTATAGGGTCGTCCCCACGACCCCGGGACTAGATTGGCCCGCCACCGTCATGTCCAACGACTATAGGGTCGTCTCCACCACCACGGGCCAAAGTTGGTCAGCCGCCGACATGTCCGACGATTATTGGATCGTCCCCACGACTCCGTGCCAAAGTTGGCCAGCCGCCGACATGTCCGACGACTATAGGGTCGTCCCCACGACCCCGAGACTAGATTGGCCCGCTACCGTCATGTCCGACGACAATAGGGTCGTTCCCACGACCCCGGGTCCAGGTTGGCCAGCCGCCGACATTTCCGACGACTATAGAGTCGTCCCCACGACACCGGGCCAAAGTTGGCCAGCCGCCGCCATGTCCGTCGACTATAGGGTCGTCCCCACGACCCCGGGACAAGGTTGGCCCGCCGCCGACATGTCCGACGAATATCGGGCCGTACCCACGACCCCGGGACTAGGCTGACAAGCCGCCAACATTTCCGACGACTATAGGGTCGTCCCCACGACCCCGGGCCAAAGTTGGCAAGCCGCTGAAATGTCCGACGACTTTAGGGTTGTCCCCACGACCCCGGGACTACATTGGCCCGCCACCGTCAAGTCCGACGACTATAGGGTCGTCCCCAGGACCTCGGGACTAGATTGGCCCGCCACCGTCAAGTCCGACGACTAAAGGGTCGTCCCCACGACCCCGGGCCAAAGTTGGCAAGCCGCCGAAATGTCCGACGACTGTAGGGTCGTCCCCACGACCCCGGGCCAATGTCGGCATGCCGCCGCAATGTCCGACGACTATAGGGTCGTCCCCACGACCCCGGGTCTAGGTTGGCCAGCCGCCGACATGTCCGACGACTAGCGGATCGTCCCCACGACCACGGGCCAAAGTTGGCCAGCCGCCGACATGTCCGACGACTATTGGATCGTCCCCACGACCACGGGCCAAAGTTGGCCAGCTGCCGACATGTCCGACGACTATAGGGTCGTCCCCACGACCGCGAGCCAAGGATGTCCAGCCGCCGTCTTGTCCGACGACTATAGGGTCGTCCCCACGACCCCGGGGCAAGGTTGGCCCGCCGCCGACTTGTCCGACGACTATAGGGTCGTACCCACGACCACGGGACTAGGCTGACAAGCCGCCAACATGTCCGACGACTATAGAGTCGTCCCCACGACCCCGGGCCAATGTTGGCCAATCGCCAACATGTCCGACGACTATAGGGTCGTCCATACGACCCCGGGAATAGATTGGCCCGCCACCGTCTTGTCCGAAGACTAAAGGGTCGTCCCCACAACCGCGGGACTACGTTGGCTCGCCGCCGACTTGTCCGACGACTATAGGGTCGTCCCCACGACCCCGGGCCAAAGTTGGCAAGCCGCCGACATGTCCGACGACTATAGGGTCGTCCCCACGACCCCGGGACTAGATTGTCCCGCCACCGTCTTGTCCAACGACTATAGGGTGGTCCCCACGACCCCGGGCCAAAGTTGGCATGCCGCCGAAATGTCCGACGACTATAGGGTCGTCCCCACGACCCCGGGCCAAAGATGTCCAGCCGCCGTCATGTCCGACGACAATAGGGTCGTCCCCACGACGCCCGGACTAGGTTGGCTCGCCGCCGACTTGTCCGACGACTATAGGGTCGTCCCTACGATCCCGGGACTAGATTGGCCCGCCACCGTCATGTCCGACGATTATAGGGTCGTCCCCACGACCTCGGGACTAGGTTGACAAGCCGCCAAAATGTCCGACGACTATAGGGTCGTCCCCACGACCGCGAGCCAAGGATGTCCAGCCGCCGTCTTGTCCGACGACTATAGGGTCGTCCCCACGACCCCGGGGCAAGGTTGGCCCGCCGCCGACTTGTCCGACGACTATAGGGTCGTACCCACGACCCCGGGACTAGGCTGACAAACCGCCACCATGTCCGACGACTATAGAGTCGTCCCCACGACCCCGGGCCAATGTTGGCCAATCGCCAACATGTCCGACGACTATAGGGTCGTCCATACGACCCCGGGAATAGATTGGCCCGCCACCGTCATGTCCGAAGACAATGGGGTCGTCCCCACGACCCCGGGTCTAGGTTGGCCAGCCGCCGACATGTCCGACGACTAGCGGATCGTCCCCACGACCACGGGCCAAAGTTGGCCAGCCGCCGACATGTCCGACGACTATTGGATCGTCCCCACGACCACGGGCCAAAGTTGGCCAGCTGCCGACATGTCCGACGACTATAGGGTCGTCCCCACGACCGCGAGCCAAGGATGTCCAGCCGCCGTCTTGTCCGACGACTATAGGGTCGTCCCCACGACCCCGGGGCAAGGTTGGCCCGCCGCCGACTTGTCCGACGACTATAGGGTCGTACCCACGACCCCGGGACTAGGCTGACAAGCCGCCAACATGTCCGACGACTATAGAGTCGTCCCCACGACCCCGGGCCAATGTTGGCCAATCGCCAACATGTCCGACGACTATAGGGTCGTCCATACGACCCCGGGAATAGATTGGCCCGCCACCGTCATGTCCGAAGACAATGGGGTCGTCCCCACGACCCCGGGTCTAGGTTGGCCAGCCGCCGACATATCCGACGTCTATAGAGTCGTCCCCACGACACCGGGCCAAAGTTGGCCAGCCGCTGACATGTCCAACGACTATAGGGTCGTCCCCACGACCACGGGCCAAAGTTGGCCAGCCGTCGACATGTCCGACGACTATTGGATCGTCCCCACGACCACGGGCCAAAGATGGCCAGCCGCCGACATGTCCGACGACTATAGGGTCGCCCCCACGACCCCGGGCCAATGTCGGCATGCCGCCGACTTGTCCGACGACTATAGGGTCGTCCCTACGATCCCGGGACTAGATTGGCCCGCCACCGTCATGTCCGACGACTATAGAGTCGTCCCCACGACCCCGGGCCAATGTTGGCCAATCGCCAACATGTCCGACGACTATAGGGTCGTCCATACGACCCCGGGAATAGATTGGCCCGCCACCGTCATGTCCGAAGACAATGGGGTCGTCCCCACGACCCCGGGTCTAGGTTGGCCAGCCGCCGACATATCCGACGACTATAGAGTCGTCCCCACGACACCGGGCCAAAGTTGGCCAGCCGCTGACATGTCCAACGACTATAGGGTCGTCCCCACGACCACGGGCCAAAGTTGGCCAGCCGTCGACATGTCCGACGACTATTGGATCGTCCCCACGACCACGGGCCAAAGATGGCCAGCCGCCGACATGTCCGACGACTATAGGGTCGCCCCCACGACCCCGGGGCTAGATTGGTCCGCCACCGTCATGTCCGACGACTATAGGGTCGTCCCCACGACCTCGGGACTAGTTTGGCCAGCCGCCGACATGTCCGTCGACTATAGGGTCGTCCCCACGACCCCGGGCCAATGTTGGCCAATCGCCGACATGTCCGACGACTATAGGATCGTCCCTACGACCCCGGGACTAGATTGGCCCGCCACCGTCATGTCCAACGACAATAGGGTCGTCCCCACGACCCCGAGCCAAAGTTGGCATGCCGCCGAAATGTCCGACGACTATAGGGTCGTCCCCACGACCCCGGGCCAAAGTTGGCACGCCGCCGAAATGTCCGACGACTATAGGGTCGTCCCCACGACCCCGGGACTAGATTGTCCCGCCACCGTCATGTCCAACGACTATAGGGTCGTCCCCACGACCCCGGGCCAAAGTTGGCCAATCGCCAACATGTCCGACGACTATAGGGTCGTCCGTACGACCCCGGGAATAGATTGGCCCGCCACCGTCATGTCCGACGACAATAGGGTCGTCCCCACGACCCCGGGTCTAGGTTGGCCAGCCGCCGACATGTCCGACGACTATTGGATCGTCCCCACGACCACGGGCCAAAGTTGGCCAGCCGCCGACATGTCCGACGACTATAGGGTCGTCCCCACGACCCCGGGACAAGGTTGGCCCGCCGCCGACTTGTCCGACGACTATAGGGTCGTACCCACGACCCCGGGACTAGGCTGACAAGCCGCCAACATGTCCGAAGACTATAGGGTCGTCCCCACGGCCCCCGGCCAATGATGTCCAGCCGCCGTCTTGTCCGACGACTATAGGGTCGTCCCCACGACCCCGGGACTAGATTGGCCCGCCACCGTCATGTCCAACGATTATAGGGTCGTCCCCACAACCACGGGCCAAAGTTGGCCAGCCGCCGACATGTCCGACGACTATAGGGTCGTCCCCACGACCCCGGGCCAAAGTTGGCCAGCCGCCGACATGTCCGACGACTATAGGGTCGTCCCCACGACCCCGGGTCTAGGTTGGCCAGCCGCCGACATGTCCGACGACAATCGGATCGTCCCCACGCCCACGCGCCAAAGTTGGCCAGCCGCCGACATGTCCGACGACTATTGGATCGTCCCCACGACCACGGGCCAAAGTTGGCCAGCCGCCGACAGGTCCGACGACAATCGGATCGTCCCCACGACCACGCGCCAAAGTTGGCCAGCCGCCGACATGTCTGACGACTATAGGGTCGTCCCCACGACCCCGGGCCAATGTTGGCCAATCGCCGACATGTCCAACGACTATAGGGTCGTCCCTACGACCCCGGGCCAAAGATGTCCAGCCGCCGTCTTGTCCGACGACTATAGAGTCGACCCCACGACCCCGAGTCCAGGTTGGCCAGCCGCCGACATTTCCGACGACTATAGAGTCGTCCCCACGACCCCGGGCCAAAGTTGGCCAGACGCCGACATGTCCGACGACTATAGGGTCGTCCCCACAACCCCGAGACTAGATTGGCCCGCCACCGTCATGTCCGATGACAATAGGGTCGACCCCACGACCCCGCGTCCAGGTTGGCCAGCCGCGGACATTTCCGACGACTATAGAGTCGTCCCCACGACACCGGGCCAAAGTTGGCCAGCCGCCGACATGTCCGACGACTATAGGGACGTCCCCACGACCCCGGGACTAGATTGGCCCGCCGCCGTCATGTCCGACGACAATAGGGTCGTCCCCACGACCCCGGGTCTAGGTTGGCCAGCCGCCGAATTGTCCGACGACTATAGGGTCGTACCCACGATCCCGGGACTAGGCTGACAAGCCACCAACATGTCCGACGACTATAGGGTCGTCCCCACGACCCCGGGCCAAAGATGTCCAGCCGCCGTCTTGTCCGACGACTATAGGGTCGTCCCCACGACCCCGAGAATAGATTGGCCCGCCACCGTCATGTCCGATGACAATAGGGTCGTCCCCACGACCCCGGGTCCAGGTTGGCCAGCCGCCGACATTTCCGACGACTATAGAGTCGTCCCCACGACACTGGGCCAAAGTTGGCCAGCCGCCGACATGTCCGACGACTATAGGGTCGTCCCCACCACCCCGAGACTAGATTGGCCCGCCACCGTCATGTCCGACGACAATAGGGTCGTCCCCACGCCCCCGGGTCCAGGTTGGCCAGCCGCCGACATTTCCGACGACTATAGAGTCGTCCCCACGACACCGGGCCAAAGTTGGCCAGCCGCCGTCATGTCCGACGACAATAGGGTCGTCCCCACGACCCCGGGTCCAGGTTGGCCAGCCGCCGACATTTCCGACGACTATAGAGTCGTCCCCACGACACCGGGCCAATGTTGGCCAGACGCCGACATGTCCGACCACTATAGGGTCGTCCCCACGACCCCGGGACTAGATTGGCCCGCCACCGTCATGTCCGACGATTATAGGGTCGTCCCCACGACCCCGGGACAAGGTTGGCCCGCCGCCGACTTGTCCGACGACTATAGGGTCGTACCCACCACCCCGGGACTAGGCTGACAAGCCGCCAAAATGTCCGACGACTATAGGGTCGTCCCCACGACCCCGGGCCAATGATGTCCAGCCGCCGTCTTGTCCGACGACTATAGGGTCGTCCCTACGACCCCGGGACTAGATTGGCCCGCCACCGTCATGTCCGACGACTATAGGGTCGTCCCCACGACCCCGGGCCAAAGTTGGCCAGCCGCCGACATGTCCGACGACTATAGGGTCGTCCCCACGACCCCGAGACTAGATTGGCCCGCCACCGTCATGTCGGACGACAATAGGGTCGGCCCCACGACTCCGGGTCCAGGTTGGCCAGCCGCCGACATTTCCGACGACTATAGAGTCGTCCCCACGACCCCGGGTCCAGGTTGGCCAGCCGCCGACATTTCCGACGACTATAGGGTCGTCCCCACGACCCCGGGCCAAAGTTGGCAAGCCGCCGAAATGTCCGACGACTATAGGGTCGTCCCCACGACCCCGGGACTAGGTTGGCCAGCCGCCGACATGTCCGACGACTATAGGGTCGTCCCGACGACCCCGGGCCAATGTTGGCCAATCGCCAACATGTCCGACGATTATAGGGTCGTCCCCACGACCGCGAGACTAGATTGGCCCGCCACCGTCATGTCCGACGACAATAGGGACGTCCCCACGACCCCGGGTCCAGGTTGGCCAGCCGCCGACATTTCCGACGACTATAGAGTCATCCCCAAGACCCCGGGCCAAAGTTGGCCAGCCGCCGACATGTCCGACGACAATAGGGTCGTCCCCACGACCCCGAGACGAGATTGGCCCGCCACCGTCTTGTCCGACGACTATAGGGTCGTCCCCACGACCCCGGGACTAGGTTTACCCGCCGCTGACTTGTCCGACGACTAAAGGGTCGTCCCCACAACCGCGGGACTACGTTGGCTCGCCGCCGACTTGTCCGACGACTATAGGGTCGTCCCCACGACCCCGGGCCAAAGTTGGCAAGCCGCCGACATGTCCGACGACTATAGGGTCGTCCCCACGACCCCGGGACTAGATTGTCCCGCCACCGTCTTGTCCAACGACTATAGGGTGGTCCCCACGACCCCGGGCCAAAGTTGGCATGCCGCCGAAATGTCCGACGACTATAGGGTCGTCCCCACGACCCCGGGCCAAAGATGTCCAGCCGCCGTCATGTCCGACGACAATAGGGTCGTCCCCACGACGCCCGGGCTAGGTTGGCTCGCCGCCGACTTGTCCGACGACTATAGGGTCGTCCCTACGATCCCGGGACTAGATTGGCCCGCCACCGTCATGTCCGACGATTATAGGGTCGTCCCCACGACCTCGGGACTAGGTTGACAAGCCGCCAAAATGTCCGACGACTATAGGGTCGTCCCCACGACCCCGGGCCAATGTCGCCATGCCGCCGCAATGTCCGACGACTATAGGGTCGTCCCCACGACCCCGGGTCTAGGTTGGCCAGCCGCCGACATGTCCGACGACTAGCGGATCGTCCCCACGACCACGGGCCAAAGTTGGCCAGCCGCCGACATGTCCGACGACTATTGGATCGTCCCCACGACCACGGGCCAAAGTTGGCCAGCTGCCGACATGTCCGACGACTATAGGGTCGTCCCCACGACCGCGAGCCAAGGATGTCCAGCCGCCGTCTTGTCCGACGACTATAGGGTCGTCCCCACGACCCCGGGGCAAGGTTGGCCCGCCGCCGACTTGTCCGACGACTATAGGGTCGTACCCACGACCCCGGGACTAGGCTGACAAGCCGCCAACATGTCCGACGACTATAGAGTCGTCCCCACGACCCCGGGCCAATGTTGGCCAATCGCCAACATGTCCGACGACTATAGGGTCGTCCATACGACCCCGGGAATAGATTGGCCCGCCACCGTCATGTCCGAAGACAATGGGGTCGTCCCCACGACCCCGGGTCTAGGTTGGCCAGCCGCCGACATATCCGACGACTATAGAGTCGTCCCCACGACACCGGGCCAAAGTTGGCCAGCCGCTGACATGTCCAACGACTATAGGGTCGTCCCCACGACCACGGGCCAAAGTTGGCCAGCCGTCGACATGTCCGACGACTATTGGATCGTCCCCACGACCACGGGCCAAAGATGGCCAGCCGCCGACATGTCCGACGACTATAGGGTCGCCCCCACGACCCCGGGGCTAGATTGGTCCGCCACCGTCATGTCCGACGACTATAGGGTCGTCCCCACGACCTCGGGACTAGTTTGGCCAGCCGCCGACATGTCCGACGACAATACGGTCGTCCCCACGACCCCGGGCCAATGTTGGCCAATCGCCGACATGTCCGACGACTATAGGGTCGTCCCTACGACCCCGGGACTAGATTGGCCCGCCACCGTCATGTCCAACGACAATAGGGTCGTCCCCACGACCCCGAGCCAAAGTTGGCATGCCGCCGAAATGTCCGACGACTATAGGGTCGTCCCCACGACCCCGGTCCAAAGTTGGCACGCCGCCGAAATGTCCGACGACTATAGGGTCGTCCCCACGACCCCGGGACTAGATTGGTCCGCCACCGTCATGTCCGACGACTATAGGGTCGTCCCCACGACCCCGGGCCAAAGTTGGCAAGCGGCCGAAATGTCCGACGACTATAGGGTCGTCCCCACGACCGCGGGCCAAAGATGTCCAGCCGCCGTCTTGTCCGACGACTATAGGGTCGTCCCCACGACCCCGGGACTAGATTGGCCCGCCACCGTCATGCCCGACGACTATAGGGTCGTCCCCACGACCCCGGGCCAAAGTTGGCAAGCCGCCGAAATGTCCGACGACTATAGGGTCGTCCCCACGACCCCGGGACTACATTGGCCCGCCACCGTCAAGTCCGACGACTATAGGGTCGTCCCCAGGACCTCGGGACTAGATTGGCCCGCCACCGTCAAGTCCGACGACAATAGGGTCGTCCCCACGACCCCGGGTCTAGGTTGGCCAGCCGCCGAATTGTCCGACGACTATAGGGTCGTACCCACGATCCCGGGACTAGGCTGACAAGCCGCCAGCATGTCCGACGACTATAGGGTCGTCCCCACGACCCCGGGCCAAAGATGTCCAGCCGCCGTCTTGTCCGACGACTATAGAGTCGTCCCCACGACCACGGGACTAGATTGGCCCGCCACCGTCATGTCCGACGACAATAGGGTCGTCCCTACGACCCCGGGTCTAGGTTGGCCAGCTGCCGACATGTCCGACGACTATAGAGTCGTCCCCACGACACCGCCCCAAAGTTGGACAGCCGCCGACATGTCCGACTACTATAGGGTCGTCCCCACGACCTCGGGTCTAGACTGGCCCGCTACCGTCATGTCCGAAGACTATAGGGTCGTCCCCACGACCCCGGGCCAAAGATGTCCAGCCGCCGTCTTGTCCGACGCCTATAGGGTCGTCCCCACGACCCCGGGACTAGATTGGCCCGCCACCGTCATGTCCAACGACTATAGGGTCATCTCCACCACCACGGGCCAAAGTTGGTCAGCCGCCGACATGTCCGACGATTATTGGATCGTCCCCACGACTCCGGGCCAAAGTTGGCCAGCCGCCGACATGTCCGACGACTATAGGGTCGTCCCCACGACCCCGAGACTAGATTGGCCCGCTACCGTCATGTCCGACGACAATAGGGTCGTTCCCATGACCCCGGGTCCAGGTTGGCCAGCCGCCGACATTTCCGACGACTATAGAGTCGTCCCCACGACACCGGGCCAAAGTTGGCCAGCCGCCGCCATGTCCGTCGACTATAGGGTCGTCCCCACGACCCCGGGACAAGGTTGGCCCGCCGCCGACATGTCCGACGAATATCGGGCCGTACCCACGACCCCGGGACTAGGCTGACAAGCCGCCAACATTTCCGACGACTATAGGGTCGTCCCCACGACCCCGGGCCAAAGTTGGTCAGCCGCCGAAATGTCCGACGACTATAGGGTCGTCCCCACGACCCCGGGCCAAAGTTGGCAAGCCGCTGAAATGTCCGACGACTTTAGGGTTGTCCCCACGACCCCGGGACTACATTGGCCCGCCACCGTCAAGTCCGACGACTATAGGGTCGTCCCCAGGACCTCGGGACTAGATTGGCCCGCCACCGTCAAGTCCGACGACTAAAGGGTCGTCCCCACGACCCCGGGCCAAAGTTGGCAAGCCGCCGAAATGTCCGACGACTGTAGGGTCGTCCCCACGACCCCGGGAATAGACTGGCCCGCCACCGTCAAGTCCGACGACTATAGGGTCGTCCCCACGACCTCGGGACTAGGTTGGCCGGCCGCCGACATGCCCGACCACTATTGGGTCGTCCCCACGACACCGGGCCAAAGTTGGCCAGCCGCCGACATGTCCGACGACTATAGGGTCGTCCCCACGACCCCGGGACCAGGTTGGCCCGCCGCCGACTTGTCCGACGACTATAGGGTCGTACCCACGACCCCGGGACTAGGCTGACAAGCCGCCAACATGTCCGAAGACTATAGGGTCGTCCCCACGGCCCCCGGCCAATGATGTCCAGCCGCCGTCTTGTCCGATGACTATAGGGTCGTCCCCACGACCCCGGGACTATATTGGCCCGCCACCGTCATGTCCAACGATTATAGGGTCGTCCCCACAACCACGGGCCAAAGTTGGCCAGCCGCCGACATGTCCGACGACTATAGGGTCGTCCCCACGACCCCGGGCCAAAGTTGGCCAGCCGCCGACATGTCCGACGACTATAGGGTCGTCCCCACGACCCCGAGACTAGATTGGCCCGCCACCGTCTTGTCCAACGACTATAGGGTGGTCCCCACGACCCCGGGCCAAAGTTGGCATGCCGCCGAAATGTCCGACGACTATAGGGTCGTCCCCACGACCCCGGGCCAAAGATGTCCAGCCGCCGTCATGTCCGACGACAATAGGGTCGTCCCCACGACGCCCGGACTAGGTTGGCTCGCCGCCGACTTGTCCGACGACTATAGGGTCGTCCCTACGATCCCGGGACTAGATTGGCCCGCCACCGTCATGTCCGACGATTATAGGGTCGTCCCCACGACCTCGGGACTAGGTTGACAAGCCGCCAAAATGTCCGACGACTATAGGGTCGTCCCCACGACCCCGGGCCAATGTCGGCATGCCGCCGCAATGTCCGACGACTATAGGGTCGTCCCCACGACCCCGGGTCTAGGTTGGCCAGCCGCCGACATGTCCGACGACTAGCGGATCGTCCCCACGACCACGGGCCAAAGTTGGCCAGCCGCCGACATGTCCGACGACTATTGGATCGTCCCCACGACCACGGGCCAAAGTTGGCCAGCTGCCGACATGTCCGACGACTATAGGGTCGTCCCCACGACCGCGAGCCAAGGATGTCCAGCCGCCGTCTTGTCCGACGACTATAGGGTCGTCCCCACGACCCCGGGGCAAGGTTGGCCCGCCGCCGACTTGTCCGACGACTATAGGGTCGTACCCACGACCCCGGGACTAGGCTGACAAGCCGCCAACATGTCCGACGACTATAGAGTCGTCCCCACGACCCCGGGCCAATGTTGGCCAATCGCCAACATGTCCGACGACTATAGGGTCGTCCATACGACCCCGGGAATAGATTGGCCCGCCACCGTCATGTCCGAAGACAATGGGGTCGTCCCCACGACCCCGGGTCTAGGTTGGCCAGCCGCCGACATATCCGACGACTATAGAGTCGTCCCCACGACACCGGGCCAAAGTTGGCCAGCCGCTGACATGTCCAACGACTATAGGGTCGTCCCCACGACCACGGGCCAAAGTTGGCCAGCCGTCGACATGTCCGACGACTATTGGATCGTCCCCACGACCACGGGCCAAAGATGGTCAGCCGCCGACATGTCCGACGACTATAGGGTCGCCCCCACGACCCCGGGGCTAGATTGGTCCGCCACCGTCATGTCCGACGACTATAGGGTCGTCCCCACGACCTCGGGACTAGTTTGGCCAGCCGCCGACATGTCCGACGACTATACGGTCGTCCCCACGACCCCGGGCCAATGTTGGCCAATCGCCGACATGTCCGACGACTATAGGGTCGTCCCTACGACCCCGGGACTAGATTGGCCCGCCACCGTCATGTCCAACGACAATAGGGTCGTCCCCACGACCCCGAGCCAAAGTTGGCATGCCGCCGAAATGTCCGACGACTATAGGGTCGTCCCCACGACCCCGGTCCAAAGTTGGCACGCCGCCGAAATGTCCGACGACTATAGGGTCGTCCCCACGACCCCGGGACTAGATTGGTCCGCCACCGTCATGTCCGACGACTATAGGGTCGTCCCCACGACCCCGGGCCAAAGTTGGCAAGCGGCCGAAATGTCCGACGACTATAGGGTCGTCCCCACGACCGCGGGCCAAAGATGTCCAGCCGCCGTCTTGTCCGACGACTATAGGGTCGTCCCCACGACCCCGGGACTAGATTGGCCCGCCACCGTCATGCCCGACGACTATAGGGTCGTCCCCACGACCCCGGGCCAAAGTTGGCAAGCCGCCGAAATGTCCGACGACTATAGGGTCGTCCCCACGACCCCGGGACTACATTGGCCCGCCACCGTCAAGTCCGACGACTATAGGGTCGTCCCCAGGACCTCGGGACTAGATTGGCCCGCCACCGTCAAGTCCGACGACTAAAGGGTCGTCCCCACGACCCCGGGCCAAAGTTGGCAAGCCGCCGAAATGTCCGACGACTGTAGGGTCGTCCCCACGACCCCGGGACTAGATTGGCCCGCCACCGTCAAGTCCGACGACTATAGGGTCGTCCCCACGACCTCGGGACTAGGTTGGCCGGCCGCCGACATGCCCGACCACTATTGGGTCGTCCCCACGACACCGGGCCAAAGTTGGCCAGCCGCCGACATGTCCGACGACTATAGGGTCGTCCCCACGACCCCGGGACAAGGTTGGCCCGCCGCCGACTTGTCCGACGACTATAGGGTCGTACCCACGACACCGGGACTAGGCTGACAAGCCGCCAACATGTCCGAAGACTATAGGGTCGTCCCCACGACCCCGGGCCAATGATGTCCAGCCGCCGTCTTGTCCGACGACTATAGGGTCGTCCCCACGACCCCGGGCCAATGATGTCCAGCCGCCGTCTTGTCCGACGACTATAGGGTCGTCCCCACGACCCCGGGACTAGATTGGCCCGCCACCGTCATGTCCAACGATTATAGGGTCGTCCCCACAACCACGGGCCAAAGTTGGCCAGCCGCCGACATGTCCGACGACTATAGGGTCGTCCCCACGACCCCGGGCCAAAGTTGGCCGCCGCCGACATGTCCGACGACTATAGGGTCGTCCCCACGACCCCGAGACTAGATTGGCCCGCCACCGTCATGTCCGACGACAATAGGGTCGACCCCACGACCTCGGGTCCAGGTTGGCCAGCCGCCGACATTTCCGACGACTATAGAGTCGTCCCTACGACACCGGGCCAAAGTTGGCCAGCCGCCGACATGTCCGACGACTATAGGGTCGTCCCCACGACCCCGGGACTAGATTGGCCCGCCGCCGTCATGTCCGACGACAATAGGGTCGTCCCCACGACCCCGGGTCTAGGTTGGCCAGCCGCCGAATTGTCCGACGACTATAGGGTCGTACCCACGATCCCGGGACTAGGCTGACAAGCCGCCAACATGTCCGACGACTATAGGGTCGTCCCCACGACCCCGGGCCAAAGATGTCCAGCCGCCGTCTTGTCCGACGACTATAGAGTCGTCCCCACGACACCGCCCCAAAGTTGGACAGCCGCCGACATGTCCGACTACTATAGGGTCGTCCCCACGACCTCGGGTCTAGATTGGCCCGCTACCGTCATGTCCGAAGACTATAGGGTCGTCCCCACGACCCCGGGCCAAAGATGTCCAGCCGCCGTCTTGTCCGACGCCTATAGGGTCGTCCCCACGACCCCGGGACTAGATTGGCCCGCCACCGTCATGTCCAACGACTATAGGGTCGTCTCCACCACCACGGGCCAAAGTTGGTCAGCCGCCGACATGTCCGACGATTATTGGATCGTCCCCACGACTCCGGGCCAATGATGTCCAGCCGCCGTCTTGTCCGACGACTATAGGGTCGTCCCCACGACCCCGGGACTAGATTGGCCCGCCACCGTCATGTCCAACGATTATAGGGTCGTCCCCACAACCACGGGCCAAAGTTGGCCAGCCGCCGACATGTCCGACGACTATAGGGTCGTCCCCACGACCCCGGGCCAAAGTTGGCCGCCGCCGACATGTCCGACGACTATAGGGTCGTCCCCACGACCCCGAGACTAGATTGGCCCGCCACCGTCATGTCCGACGACAATAGGGTCGACCCCACGACCTCGGGTCCAGGTTGGCCAGCCGCCGACATTTCCGACGACTATAGAGTCGTCCCCACGACACCGGGCCAAAGTTGGCCAGCCGCCGACATGTCCGACGACTATAGGGTCGTCCCCACGACCCCGGGACTAGATTGGCCCGCCGCCGTCATGTCCGACGACAATAGGGTCGTCCCCACGACCCCGGGTCTAGGTTGGCCAGCCGCCGAATTGTCCGACGACTATAGGGTCGTACCCACGATCCCGGGACTAGGCTGACAAGCCGCCAACATGTCCGACGACTATAGGGTCGTCCCCACGACCCCGGGCCAAAGATGTCCAGCCGCCGTCTTGTCCGACGACTATAGAGTCGTCCCCACGACCACGGGACTAGATTGGCCCGCCACCGTCATGTCCGACGACAATAGGGTCGTCCCTACGACCCCGGGTCTAGGTTGGCCAGCTGCCGACATGTCCGACGACTATAGAGTCGTCCCCACGACACCGCCCCAAAGTTGGACAGCCGCCGACATGTCCGACTACTATAGGGTCGTCCCCACGACCTCGGGTCTAGATTGGCCCGCTACCGTCATGTCCGAAGACTATAGGGTCGTCCCCACGACCCCGGGCCAAAGATGTCCAGCCGCCGTCTTGTCCGACGCCTATAGGGTCGTCCCCACGACCCCGGGACTAGATTGGCCCGCCACCGTCATGTCCAACGACTATAGGGTCATCTCCACCACCACGGGCCAAAGTTGGTCAGCCGCCGACATGTCCGACGATTATTGGATCGTCCCCACGACTCCGGGCCAAAGTTGGCCAGCCGCCGACATGTCCGACGACTATAGGGTCGTCCCCACGACCCCGAGACTAGATTGGCCCGCTACCGTCATGTCCGACGACAATAGGGTCGTTCCCATGACCCCGGGTCCAGGTTGGCCAGCCGCCGACATTTCCGACGACTATAGAGTCGTCCCCACGACACCGGGCCAAAGTTGGCCAGCCGCCGCCATGTCCGTCGACTATAGGGTCGTCCCCACGACCCCGGGACAAGGTTGGCCCGCCGCCGACATGTCCGACGAATATCGGGCCGTACCCACGACCCCGGGACTAGGCTGACAAGCCGCCAACATTTCCGACGACTATAGGGTCGTCCCCACGACCCCGGGCCAAAGTTGGTCAGCCGCCGAAATGTCCGACGACTATAGGGTCGTCCCCACGACCCCGGGCCAAAGTTGGCAAGCCGCTGAAATGTCCGACGACTTTAGGGTTGTCCCCACGACCCCGGGACTACATTGGCCCGCCACCGTCAAGTCCGACGACTATAGGGTCGTCCCCAGGACCTCGGGACTAGATTGGCCCGCCACCGTCAAGTCCGACGACTAAAGGGTCGTCCCCACGACCCCGGGCCAAAGTTGGCAAGCCGCCGAAATGTCCGACGACTGTAGGGTCGTCCCCACGACCCCGGGAATAGACTGGCCCGCCACCGTCAAGTCCGACGACTATAGGGTCGTCCCCACGACCTCGGGACTAGGTTGGCCGGCCGCCGACATGCCCGACCACTATTGGGTCGTCCCCACGACACCGGGCCAAAGTTGGCCAGCCGCCGACATGTCCGACGACTATAGGGTCGTCCCCACGACCCCGGGACCAGGTTGGCCCGCCGCCGACTTGTCCGACGACTATAGGGTCGTACCCACGACCCCGGGACTAGGCTGACAAGCCGCCAACATGTCCGAAGACTATAGGGTCGTCCCCACGGCCCCCGGCCAATGATGTCCAGCCGCCGTCTTGTCCGACGACTATAGGGTCGTCCCCACGACCCCGGGACTAGATTGGCCCGCCACCGTCATGTCCAACGATTATAGGGTCGTCCCCACAACCACGGGCCAAAGTTGGCCAGCCGCCGACATGTCCGACGACTATAGGGTCGTCCCCACGACCCCGGGCCAAAGTTGGCCAGCCGCCGACATGTCCGACGACTATAGGGTCGTCCCCACGACCCCGAGACTAGATTGGCCCGCCACCGTCTTGTCCAACGACTATAGGGTGGTCCCCACGACCCCGGGCCAAAGTTGGCATGCCGCCGAAATGTCCGACGACTATAGGGTCGTCCCCACGACCCCGGGCCAAAGATGTCCAGCCGCCGTCATGTCCGACGACAATAGGGTCGTCCCCACGACGCCCGGACTAGGTTGGCTCGCCGCCGACTTGTCCGACGACTATAGGGTCGTCCCTACGATCCCGGGACTAGATTGGCCCGCCACCGTCATGTCCGACGATTATAGGGTCGTCCCCACGACCTCGGGACTAGGTTGACAAGCCGCCAAAATGTCCGACGACTATAGGGTCGTCCCCACGACCCCGGGCCAATGTCGGCATGCCGCCGCAATGTCCGACGACTATAGGGTCGTCCCCACGACCCCGGGTCTAGGTTGGCCAGCCGCCGACATGTCCGACGACTAGCGGATCGTCCCCACGACCACGGGCCAAAGTTGGCCAGCCGCCGACATGTCCGACGACTATTGGATCGTCCCCACGACCACGGGCCAAAGTTGGCCAGCTGCCGACATGTCCGACGACTATAGGGTCGTCCCCACGACCGCGAGCCAAGGATGTCCAGCCGCCGTCTTGTCCGACGACTATAGGGTCGTCCCCACGACCCCGGGGCAAGGTTGGCCCGCCGCCGACTTGTCCGACGACTATAGGGTCGTACCCACGACCCCGGGACTAGGCTGACAAGCCGCCAACATGTCCGACGACTATAGAGTCGTCCCCACGACCCCGGGCCAATGTTGGCCAATCGCCAACATGTCCGACGACTATAGGGTCGTCCATACGACCCCGGGAATAGATTGGCCCGCCACCGTCATGTCCGAAGACAATGGTGTCGTCCCCACGACCCCGGGTCTAGGTTGGCCAGCCGCCGACATATCCGACGACTATAGAGTCGTCCCCACGACACCGGGCCAAAGTTGGCCAGCCGCTGACATGTCCAACGACTATAGGGTCGTCCCCACGACCACGGGCCAAAGTTGGCCAGCCGTCGACATGTCCGACGACTATTGGATCGTCCCCACGACCACGGGCCAAAGATGGCCAGCCGCCGACATGTCCGACGACTATAGGGTCGCCCCCACGACCCCGGGGCTAGATTGGTCCGCCACCGTCATGTCCGACGACTATAGGGTCGTCCCCACGACCTCGGGACTAGTTTGGCCAGCCGCCGACATGTCCGACGACTATACGGTCGTCCCCACGACCCCGGGCCAATGTTGGCCAATCGCCGACATGTCCGACGACTATAGGGTCGTCCCTACGACCCCGGGACTAGATTGGCCCGCCACCGTCATGTCCAACGACAATAGGGTCGTCCCCACGACCCCGAGCCAAAGTTGGCATGCCGCCGAAATGTCCGACGACTATAGGGTCGTCCCCACGACCCCGGTCCAAAGTTGGCACGCCGCCGAAATGTCCGACGACTATAGGGTCGTCCCCACGACCCCGGGACTAGATTGGTCCGCCACCGTCATGTCCGACGACTATAGGGTCGTCCCCACGACCCCGGGCCAAAGTTGGCAAGCGGCCGAAATGTCCGACGACTATAGGGTCGTCCCCACGACCGCGGGCCAAAGATGTCCAGCCGCCGTCTTGTCCGACGACTATAGGGTCGTCCCCACGACCCCGGGACTAGATTGGCCCGCCACCGTCATGCCCGACGACTATAGGGTCGTCCCCACGACCCCGGGCCAAAGTTGGCAAGCCGCCGAAATGTCCGACGACTATAGGGTCGTCCCCACGACCCCGGGACTACATTGGCCCGCCACCGTCAAGTCCGACGACTATAGGGTCGTCCCCAGGACCTCGGGACTAGATTGGCCCGCCACCGTCAAGTCCGA
This sequence comes from Andrena praecox, assembly GCA_963932275.1. Taxonomy (NCBI): domain Eukaryota; kingdom Metazoa; phylum Arthropoda; class Insecta; order Hymenoptera; family Andrenidae; genus Andrena; species Andrena praecox. The sequence goes on along the minus strand of CAWVQO010000356.1, from coordinate 3,806,971 downwards.
CGACTAAAGGGTCGTCCCCACGACCCCGGGCCAAAGTTGGCAAGCCGCCGAAATGTCCGACGACTGTAGGGTCGTCCCCACGACCCCGGGACTAGATTGGCCCGCCACCGTCAAGTCCGACGACTATAGGGTCGTCCCCACGACCTCGGGACTAGGTTGGCCGGCCGCCGACATGCCCGACCACTATTGGGTCGTCCCCACGACACCGGGCCAAAGTTGGCCAGCCGCCGACATGTCCGACGACTATAGGGTCGTCCCCACGACCCCGGGACAAGGTTGGCCCGCCGCCGACTTGTCCGACGACTATAGGGTCGTACCCACGACACCGGGACTAGGCTGACAAGCCGCCAACATGTCCGAAGACTATAGGGTCGTCCCCACGACCCCGGGCCAATGATGTCCAGCCGCCGTCTTGTCCGACGACTATAGGGTCGTCCCCACGACCCCGGGCCAAAGATGTCCAGCCGCCGTCTTGTCCGACGACTATAGAGTCGTCCCCACGACACCGCCCCAAAGTTGGACAGCCGCCGACATGTCCGACTACTATAGGGTCGTCCCCACGACCTCGGGTCTAGATTGGCCCGCTACCGTCATGTCCGAAGACTATAGGGTCGTCCCCACGACCCCGGGCCAAAGATGTCCAGCCGCCGTCTTGTCCGACGCCTATAGGGTCGTCCCCACGACCCCGGGACTAGATTGGCCCGCCACCGTCATGTCCAACGACTATAGGGTCGTCTCCACCACCACGGGCCAAAGTTGGTCAGCCGCCGACATGTCCGACGATTATTGGATCGTCCCCACGACTCCGGGCCAAAGTTGGCCAGCCGCCGACATGTCCGACGACTATAGGGTCGTCCCCACGACCCCGAGACTAGATTGGCCCGCTACCGTCATGTCCGACGACAATAGGGTCGTTCCCATGACCCCGGGTCCAGGTTGGCCAGCCGCCGACATTTCCGACTATAGAGTCGTCCCCACGACACCGGGCCAAAGTTGGCCAGCCGCCGCCATGTCCGTCGACTATAGGGTCGTCCCCACGACCCCGGGACAAGGTTGGCCCGCCGCCGACATGTCCGACGAATATCGGGCCGTACCCACGACCCCGGGACTAGGCTGACAAGCCGCCAACATTTCCGACGACTATAGGGTCGTCCCCACGACCCCGGGCCAAAGTTGGTCAGCCGCCGAAATGTCCGACGACTATAGGGTCGTCCCCACGACCCCGGGCCAAAGTTGGCAAGCCGCTGAAATGTCCGACGACTTTAGGGTTGTCCCCACGACCCCGGGACTACATTGGCCCGCCACCGTCAAGTCCGACGACTATAGGGTCGTCCCCAGGACGTCGGGACTAGATTGGCCCGCCACCGTCAAGTCCGACGACTAAAGGGTCGTCCCCACGACCCCGGGCCAGAGTTGGCAAGCCGCCGAAATGTCCGACGACTGTAGGGTCGTCCCCACGACCCCGGGACTAGACTGGCCCGCCACCGTCAAGTCCGACGACTATAGGGTCGTCCCCACGACCTCGGGACTAGGTTGGCCGGCCGCCGACATGCCCGACCACTATTGGGTCGTCCCCACGACACCGGGCCAAAGTTGGCCAGCCGCCGACATGTCCGACGACTATAGGGTCGCCCCCACGACCCCGGGGCTAGATTGGTCCGCCACCGTCATGTCCGACGACTATAGGGTCGTCCCCACGACCTCGGGACTAGTTTGGCCAGCCGCCGACATGTCCGACGACTATAGGGTCGTCCCCACGACCCCGGGCCAATGTTGGCCAATCGCCGACATGTCCGACGACTATAGGGTCGTCCCTACGACCCCGGGACTAGATTGGCCCGCCACCGTCATGTCCAACGACAATAGGGTCGTCCCCACGACCCCGAGCCAAAGTTGGCATGCCGCCGAAATGTCCGACGACTATAGGGTCGTCCCCACGACCCCGGGACTAGATTGGTCCGCCACCGTCATGTCCGACGACTATAGGGTCGTCCCCACGACCCCGGGCCAAAGTTGGCAAGCGGCCGAAATGTCCGACGACTATAGGGTCGTCCCCACGACCATGGGCCAAAGTTGGCCAGCCGCCGTAATGTCCAACGACTATTGGGTCGTCCCCACGACCCCGGGACTAGATTGGCCCGCCACCGTCAAGTCCGACGACTATAGGGTCGTCCCCACGACCCCGGGCAAATTTGGCAAGCCGCCGACATATCCGACGACTATAGGGTCGTCCCCACAACCCCGGGAGTAGATTGGCCCGCCACCGTCAAGTCCGACGACTATAGGGTCGTCCCCACGACCCCGGGCCAAAGTTGGCAAGCGGCCGAAATGTCCGACGACTATAGGGTCGTCCCCACGACCGCGGGCCAATGATGTCCAGCCGCCGTCTTGTCCGACGACTATAGGGTCGTCCCCACGACCCCGGGACTAGATTGGCCCGCCACCGCCATGTCCGACGACTATACGGTCGTCCCCACGACCCCGGGACAAGGTTGGCCCGCCGCCGACTTGTCCGACGACTATAGGTTCGTACCCACGAACCCGGGACTAGATTGGCCCGCCACCGTCATGTCCAACGACTATAGGGTCGTCCCCACGACCCCGGGACTAGGTTGACAAGCCGCCGAAATGTCCGACGACTATAGGGTCGTCCCCACGACCCCGGGACTAGAGTGGCCCGCCACCGTCATGTCCGACGACTATATGGTCGTCCCCACGACCACGGACCAATGTAGGCCAGCCGCTGACTTGTCCGACGACTATAGGGTCGTCCCCACGACCGCGGGACTAGATTGGCTCGCCGCCGACTTGTCCGACGACTGTAGGGTCGTCCCCACGACCCCGGGACTAGATTGGCCCGCCACCGTCATGTCCGACGACTATAGGGTCGTCCCCACGACCCCGCGACTAGATTGGCCCGCCACCGTCAAGTCCGACGACTATAGGATCGTCTCTACGACCACGGCCCAAAGTTGGCCAGCCGCCGACATGTCCAACGACTATTGGGTCGTCCCCACGACCACGGGCCAAAGTTAGCCAGCCGCCGACGTGTCCGACGACTATAGGGTCGTCCCCACGACCCCGGGACAAGATTGGCCCGCCACCGTCATGTCCAACGACAATAGGGTCGTCCCCACGACCCCGAGCCAAAGTTGGCATGCCGCCGAAATGTCCGACGACTATAGGGTCGTCCCCACAACCCCGGGCCAAAGTTGGCACGCCGCCGAAATGTCCGACGACTATAGGGTCGTCCCCACGACCCCGGGCCAAAGTTGGCCAATCGCCAACATGCCCGACGTCTATAGGGTCGTCCGTGCGACCCCGGGAATAGATTGGCCCGCCACCGTCATGTCCGACGACAATAAGGTCGTCCCCACGACCCCGGGTCTAGGTTGGCCAGCCGCCGACATGTCCGACGACTATAGGGTCGTCCCCACGACCCCGGGCCAAAGTTGGCCAATCGCCAACATGCCCGACGACTATAGGGTCGTCCGTGCGACCCCGGGAATAGATTGGCCCGCCACCGTCATGTCCGACGACTATAGGGTCGTCCCCACGACCCCGGGCCAAAGTTGGCAAGCCGCTGAAATGTCCGACGACTTTAGGGTTGTCCCCACGACCCCGGGACTACATTGGCCCGCCACCGTCAAGTCCGACGACTATAGGGTCGTCCCCAGGACCTCGGGACTAGATTGGCCCGCCACCGTCAAGTCCGACGACTAAAGGGTCGTCCCCACGACCCCGGGCCAGAGTTGGCAAGCCGCCGAAATGTCCGACGACTGTAGGGTCGTCCCCACGACCCCGGGACTAGACTGGCCCGCCACCGTCAAGTCCGACGACTATAGGGTCGTCCCCACGACCTCGGGACTAGGTTGGCCGGCCGCCGACATGCCCGACCACTATTGGGTCGTCCCCACGACACCGGGCCAAAGTTGGCCAGCCGCCGACATGTCCGACGACTATAGGGTCGTCCCCACGACCCCGGGACCAGGTTGGCCCGCCGCCGACTTGTCCGACGACTATAGGGTCGTACCCACGACCCCGGGACTAGGCTGACAAGCCGCCAACATGTCCGAAGACTATAGGGTCGTCCCCACGGCCCCCGGCCAATGATGTCCAGCCGCCGTCTTGTCCGACGACTATAGGGTCGTCCCCACGACCCCGGGACTAGATTGGCCCGCCACCGTCATGTCCAACGATTATAGGGTCGTCCCCACAACCACGGGCCAAAGTTGGCCAGCCGCCGACATGTCCGACGACTATAGGGTCGTCCCCACGACCCCGGGCCAAAGTTGGCCAGCCGCCGACATGTCCGACGACTATAGGGTCGTCCCCACGACCCCGAGACTAGATTGGCCCGCCACCGTCATGTCCGACGACAATAGGGTCGTCCCCACGACCTCGGGTCCAGGTTGGCCAGCCGCCGACATTTCCGACGACTATAGAGTCGTCCCCACGACACCGGTCCAAAGTTGGCCAGCCGCCGACATGTCCGACGACTATAGGGTCGTCCCCACGACCCCGGGACTAGATTGGCCCGCCACCGTCATGTCCAACGACTATAGGGTCGTCCCCACGACCCCGGGCCAAAGTTGGCATGCCGCCGAAATGTCCGACGACTACAGGGTCGTCCCGACGACCCCGGGCCAATGTTGGCCAATCGCCAGCATGTCCGACGACTATAGGGTCGTCCCTACGACCCCGGGACTAGATTGGCCCGCCACCGTCATGTCCAACGATTATAGGGTCGTCCCCACGACCCCGGGACAAGATTGGCCCGCCACCGTCATGTCCGACGATTATAGGGTCGTCCCCACGACCCCGGGACAAGCTTGGCCCGCCGCCGACTTGTCCGACGACTATAGGGTCGTCCCCACGACCCCGGGACTAGATTGGCCCGCCACCGTCATGTCCGACGACAATAGGGTCGTCCCCACGACCCCGGGTCTAGGTTGGCCAGCCGCCGACATGTCCGACGACTATAGAGTCGTCCCCACGACACCGGGCCAAAGTTGGACAGCCGCCGACATGTCCGACTACTATAGGGTCGTCCCCAGGACCTCTGGTCTAGATTGGCCCGCTACCGTCATGTCCGAAGACTATAGGGTCGTCCCCACGACCACGGGACTAGATTGGCCCGCCACCGCCATGTCCGACGACAATAGGGTCGTCCCCACGACCCCGGGTCTAGGTTGGCCAGCCGCCGACATGTCCGACGACAATCGGATCGTCCCCACGCCCACGCGCCAAAGTTGGCCAGCCGCCGACATGTCCGACGACTATTGGGTCGTCCCCACGACCACGGGCCAAAGTTGGCCAGCCGCCGACAGGTCCGACGACAATCGGATCGTCCCCACGACCACGCGCCAAAGTTGGCCAGCCGCCGACATGTCCGACGACTATAGGGTCGTCCCCACGACCCCGGGCCAATGTTGGCCAATCGCCGACATGTCCAACGACTATAGGGTCGTCCCTACGACCCCGGGCCAAAGATGTCCAGCCGCCGTCTTGTCCGACGACTATAGAGTCGACCCCACGACCCCGATTCCAGGTTGGCCAGCCGCCGACATTTCCGACGACTATAGAATCGGCCCCACGACCCCGGGCCAAAGTTGGCCAGACTCCGACATGTCCGACGACTATAGGGTCGTCCCCACAACCCCGAGACTAGATTGGCCCGCCACCGTCATGTCCGATGACAATAGGGTCGTGCCCACGACCCCGGGTCCAGGTTGGCCAGCCGCCGACATTTCCGACGACTATAGAGTCGTCCCCACGACCCCGGGCCAAAGTTGGCCGCCGCCGACATGTCCGACGACTATAGGGTCGTCCCCACGACCCCGAGACTAGATTGGCCCGCCACCGTCATGTCCGACGACAATAGGGTCGTCCCCACGACCCCGGGTCTAGGTTGGCCAGCCGCCGACATTTCCGACGACTATAGAGTCGTCCCCACGACACCGGGCCAAAGTTGGCCAGCCGCCGACATGTCCGACGACTGTAGGGTCGTCCCCACGACCCCGGGATTAGATTGGCCCGCCACCGTCAAGTCCGACGACTATAGGGTCGTCCCCACGACCCCGGGACAAGGTTGGCCCGCCGCCGACTTGTCCGACGACTATAGGGTCGTACCCACGACCCCGGGACTAGGCTGACAAGCCGCCAACATATCCGACGACTATCGGGTCGTCCCCACGACCCCGGGCCAAAGTTGGCCAGCCGCCGACATGTCCGACGACTATAGGGTCGTCCCCACGACCCCGAGACGAGATTGGCCCGCCACCGTCATGTCTGACGATTATAGGGTCGTCCCCACGACCCCGGGACAAGCTTGGCCCGCCGCCGACTTGTCCGACGACTATAGGGTCGTCCCTACGACCCCGGGACTGGATTGGCCCGCCGCCGTCTTGTCCGACGACTATAGGGCCGTCCCCACGACCCCGGGACTAGATTGGCCCGCCACCGTCATGTCCGACGATTATAGGGTCGTCCCCACGACCCCGGGACAAGCTTGGCCCGCCGCCGACTTGTTCGACGACTATAGGGTCGTCCCCACGACCCCGTGACTAGATTGGCCCGCCACCGTCATGTCCAACGACTATAGGGTCGTCCCCACAACCACGGGCCAAAGTTGGCCAGCCGCCGACATGTCCGACGACTATTGGATCGTGCCCACGACCACGGGCCAAAGTTGGCCAGCCGCCGACATGTCCGACGACTATTGGATCGTGCCCACGACCACGGGCCAAAGTTGGCCAGCCGCCGACATGTCCGACGACTATAGGGTCTTCCCCACGACCCCGGGACTAGATTGGTCCGCCACCGTCATGTCCGACGACTATAGGGTCGTCCCCACGACCCCGGGCCAAAGTTGGCAAGCCGCCGAAATGTCCGACGACTGTAGGGTCTTCCCCCCGACCCCGGGACTAGATTGGCCGCCACCGTCAAGTCCGACGACCTCGGGACTAGGTTGGCCAGCCGCCGACATGTCCGACGACTATAGGGTTGTCCCCACGACCCCGGGCCAAAGATGTCCAGCCGCCGTCTTGTCCGACGACTATAGGGTCGTCCCCACGACCACGGGCCAAAGTTGGCAAGCCGCCGAAATGTCCGACGACTGTAGGGTCGTCCCCACGACCCCGGGACTAGATTGGCCCGCCACCGTCTTGTCCGACGACTATAGGGTCGTCCCCACGACCCCGGGACTAGGTTTACCCGCCGCTGACTTGTCCGACGACTAAAGGGTCGTCCCCACAACCGCGGGACTACGTTGGCTCGCCGCCGACTTGTCCGACGACTATAGGGTCGTCCCCACGACCCCGGGCCAAAGTTGGCCAGCCGTCGACATGTCCGACGACTATTGGATCGTCCCCACGACCACGGGCCAAAGATGGCCTGCCGCCGACATGTCCGACGACTATAGGGTCGCCCCCACGACCCCGGGCCAATGTCGGCATGCCGCCGACTTGTCCGACGACTATAGGGTCGTCCCTACGATCCCGGGACTAGATTGGCCCGCCACCGTCATGTCCGACGATTATAGGGTCGTCCCCACGACCTCGGGACTAGGTTGACAAGCCGCCGACATGTCCGACGACTATCGGATCGTCCCCACGACCACGGGCCAAAGTTGGCCAGCCGCCGACATGTCCGACGACTATTGGATCGTCCCCACGACCACGGGCCAAAGTTGGCCAGCTGCCGACATGTCCGACGACTATAGGGTCGTCCCCACGACCGCGAGCCAAGGATGTCCAGCCGCCGTCTTGTCCGACGACTATAGGGTCGTCCATACGACCCCGGGAATAGATTGGCCCGCCACCGTCATGTCCGAAGACAATGGGGTCGTCCCCACGACCCCGGGTCTAGGTTGGCCAGCCGCCGACATATCCGACGACTATAGAGTCGTCCCCACGACACCGGGCCAAAGTTGGCCAGCCGCTGACATGTCCAACGACTATAGGGTCGTCCCCACGACCACGGGCCAAAGTTGGCCAGCCGTCGACATGTCCGACGACTATTGGATCGTCCCCACGACCACGGGCCAAAGATGGCCAGCCGCCGACATGTCCGACGACTATAGGGTCGCCCCCACGACCCCGGGGCTAGATTGGTCCGCCACCGTCATGTCCGACGACTATAGGGTCGTCCCCACGACCTCGGGACTAGTTTGGCCAGCCGCCGACATGTCCGACGACTATAGGGTCGTCCCCACGACCCCGGGCCAATGTTGGCCAATCGCCGACATGTCCGACGACTATAGGGTCGTCCCTACGACCCCGGGACTAGATTGGCCCGCCACCGTCATGTCCAACGACAATAGGGTCGTCCCCACGACCCCGAGCCAAAGTTGGCATGCCGCCGAAATGTCCGACGACTATAGGGTCGTCCCCACGACCCCGGGACTAGATTGGTCCGCCACCGTCATGTCCGACGACTATAGGGTCGTCCCCACGACCCCGGGCCAAAGTTGGCAAGCGGCCGAAATGTCCGACGACTATAGGGTCGTCCCCACGACCATGGGCCAAAGTTGGCCAGCCGCCGTAATGTCCAACGACTATTGGGTCGTCCCCACGACCCCGGGACTAGATTGGCCCGCCACCGTCAAGTCCGACGACTATAGGGTCGTCCCCACGACCCCGGGCAAATTTGGCAAGCCGCCGACATATCCGACGACTATAGGGTCGTCCCCACAACCCCGGGAGTAGATTGGCCCGCCACCGTCAAGTCCGACGACTATAGGGTCGTCCCCACGACCCCGGGCCAAAGTTGGCAAGCGGCCGAAATGTCCGACGACTATAGGGTCGTCCCCACGACCGCGGGCCAATGATGTCCAGCCGCCGTCTTGTCCGACGACTATAGGGTCGTCCCCACGACCCCGGGACTAGATTGGCCCGCCACCGTCATGTCCGACGACTATACGGTCGTCCCCACGACCCCGGGACAAGGTTGGCCCGCCGCCGACTTGTCCGACGACTATAGGTTCGTACCCACGAACCCGGGACTAGATTGGCCCGCCACCGTCATGTCCAACGACTATAGGGTCGTCCCCACGACCCCGGGACTAGGTTGACAAGCCGCCGAAATGTCCGACGACTATAGGGTCGTCCCCACGACCCCGGGACTAGAGTGGCCCGCCACCGTCATGTCCGACGACTATATGGTCGTCCCCACGACCACGGACCAATGTAGGCCAGCCGCTGACTTGTCCGACGACTATAGGGTCGTCCCCACGACCGCGGGACTAGATTGGCTCGCCGCCGACTTGTCCGACGACTGTAGGGTCGTCCCCACGACCCCGGGACTAGATTGGCCCGCCGCCGTCATTTCCGACGACTATAGGGTCGTCCCCACGACCACGGGCCAAAGTTGGCCTGCCGCCGACTTGTCCGACGACTATAGGGTCGTCCCCATGACCCGGGACTAGACTGGCCCGCCACCGTCATGTCCGACGACTATAGGGTCGTCCCCACGACCCCGCGACTAGATTGGCCCGCCACCGTCAAGTCCGACGACTATAGGATCGTCTCCACGACCACGGCCCAAAGTTGGCCAGCCGCCGACATGTCCAACGACTATTGGGTCGTCCCCACGACCACGGGCCAAAGTTAGCCAGCCGCCGACGTGTCCGACGACTATAGGGTCGTCCCCACGACCCCGGGACAAGATTGGCCCGCCACCGTCATGTCCAACGACAATAGGGTCGTCCCCACGACCCCGAGCCAAAGTTGGCATGCCGCCGAAATGTCCGACGACTATAGGGTCGTCCCCACAACCCCGGGCCAAAGTTGGCACGCCGCCGAAATGTCCGACGACTATAGGGTCGTCCCCACGACCCCGGGCCAAAGTTGGCCAATCGCCAACATGCCCGACGACTATAGGGTCGTCCGTGCGACCCCGGGAATAGATTGGCCCGCCACCGTCATGTCCGACGACAATAGGGTCGTCCCCACGACCCCGGGTCTAGGTTGGCCAGCCGCCGACATGTCCGACGACTATAGAGTCGTCCCCACGACACCGGGCCAAAGTTGGCCAGCCGCCGACATGTCCGACGACTATTGGATCGTCCCCACGACCACGGGCCAAAGTTGGCCAGCCGCCGACATGTCCGACGACTATAGGGTCGTCCCCACGACCCCGGGACTAGATTGGTCCGCCACCGTCATATCCGACGACTATAGGGTCGTCCCCACGACCCCGGGCCAAATTTGGCAAGCCGCCGAAATGTCCGACGACTGTAGGGTCGTCCCCACGACCCCGGGACTAGATTGGCCCGCCACCGTGAAGTCCGACGACTATAGGCTCGTCCCCACGACCTCGGGACTAGTTTGGCCAGCCGCCGACATGTCCGACGGCTATAGGGTCGTCCCCACGACCCCGGGCCAATGTTGGCCAATCGCCGACATGTCCGACGACTATAGGGTCGTCCCCACGACCGCGAGCCAAGGATATCCAGCCGCCGTCTTGTCCGACGACTATAGGGTCGTCCCTACGACCCCGGGACTAGATTGGCCCGCCACCGTCATGTCCAACGATTATAGGGTCGTCCCCACGACCCCGGGCCAAAGTTGGCATGCCGCCGAAATGTCCGACGACTATAGGGTCGTCCCCACGACCCCGGGCCAAAGTTGGCAAGCCGCCAAAATGTCCGACGACTATAGGGTCGTCCCCACGACCGCGAGCCAAGGATATCCAGCCGCCGTCTTGTCCGACGACTATAGGGTCGTCCCCACGACCCCGGGACTAGATTGGCCCGCCACCGTCATGTGCGACGACTATAGGGTCGTCCCCACGACCCCGGGACTAGGTTGGCTCGCCACCGTCATGTCTGACGACTATAGGGTCGTCCCCACGACCCCGGCACTAGGTTGGCTCGCCACCGTCATGTCTGACGACTATAGGGTCGTCCCCACGACCGCGGGTCTAGGTTGGCCAGCCGCCGACATGTCCGACGACTATAGAGTCGTCCCCACGACACCGGGCCAAAGTTGGCCAGCCGCTGACATGTCCAACGACTATAGGGTCGTCCCCACGACCACGGGCCAAAGTTGGCCAGCCGCCGACATGTCCCACGACTATTGGATCGTCCCCACGACCACGGGCCAAAGTTGGCCAGCCGCCGACATGTCCGACGACTATAGGGTCGTCCCCACGACCCCGGGACTAGATTGGTCCGCCACCGTCATATCCGACGACTATAGTGTCGTCCCCACGACCCCGGGCCAAAGTTGGCAAGCCGCCGAAATGTCCGACGACTGTAGGGTCGTCCCCACGACCCCGGGACTAGATTGGCCCGCCACCGTGAAGTCCGACGACTATAGGCTCGTCCCCACGACCTCGGGACTAGTTTGGCCAGCCGCCGACATGTCCGACGACTATAGGGTCGTCCCCACGACCCCGGGCCAATGTTGGCCAATCGCCGACATGTCCGACGACTATAGGGTCGTCCCCACGACCGCGAGCCAAGGATATCCAGCCGCCGTCTTGTCCGACGACTATAGGGTCGTCCCTACGACCCCGGGACTAGATTGGCCCGCCACCGTCAAGTTCGACGACTATAGGATCGTCTCCACGACCACGGCCCAAAGTTGGCCAGCCGCCGACATGTCCAACGACTATTGGGTCGTCCCCACGACCACGGGCCAAAGTTAGCCAGCCGCCGACGTGTCCGACGACTATAGGGTCGTCCCCACGACCCCGGGACAAGATTGGCCCGCCACCGTCATGTCCAACGACAATAGGGTCGTCCCCACGACCCCGAGCCAAAGTTGGCATGCCGCCGAAATGTCCGACGACTATAGGGTCGTCCCCACAACCCCGGGCCAAAGTTGGCACGCCGCCGAAATGTCCGACGACTATAGGGTCGTCCCCACGACCCCGGGCCAAAGTTGGCCAATCACCAACATGCCCGACGACTATAGGGTCGTCCGTACGACCCCGGGAATAGATTGGCCCGCCACCGTCATGTCCGACGACAATAGGGTCGTCCCCACGACCCCGGGTCTAGGTTGGCCAGCCGCCGACATGTCCGACGACTATAGAGTCGTCCCCACGACACCGGGCCAAAGTTGGCTAGCCGCTGACATGTCCAACGACTATAGGGTCGTCCCCACGACCACGGGCCAAAGTTGGACAGCCGCCGACATGTCCGACGACTATTGGATCGTCCCCACGACCACGGGCCAAAGTTGGCCAGCCGCCGACATGTCCGACGACTATAGGGTCGTCCCCACGACCCCGGGACTAGATTGGTCCGCCACCGTCATATCCGACGACTATAGGGTCGTCCCCACGACCCCGGGCCAAAGTTGGCAAGCCGCCGAAATGTCCGACGACTGTAGGGTCGTCCCCACGACCCCGGGACTAGATTGGCCCGCCACCGTGAAGTCCGACGACTATAGGCTCGTCCCCACGACCTCGGGACTAGTTTGGCCAGCCGCCGACATGTCCGACGACTATAGGGTCGTCCCCACGACCGCGAGCCAAGGATATCCAGCCGCCGTCTTGTGCGACGACTATAGGGTCGTCCCCACGACCCCGGGACTAGGTTGGCTCGCCACCGTCATGTCTGACGACTATAGGGTCGTCCCCACGACCCCGGGACTAGGTTGGCTCGCCACCGTCATGTCTGACGACTATAGGGTCGTCCCCACGACCGCGGGCCAAAGTTGGCCAGCCGCCGACATGTCCGACGACTATAGGGTCGTCCCCACGACCCGGGACTAGACTGGCCCGCCACCGTCATGTCCGACGACTATAGGGTCATCCCCACGACCCCGGGACTAGGTTGGCCCGCCGCCGCCTTGTCCGACGACTATAGGGTCGTCCCCACAACCCCGGGACTAGGTTGGCTCGCCACCGACATGTCTGACGACTATAGGGTCGTCCCCACGACCCCGGGACTAGATTGGCCCGCCACCGTCAAGTCCGACGACTATAGGGTCGTCCCCACGACCCCGGGCCAAAGTTGGACAGCCGCCGACTTGTCCGACGACTATAGGGTCGTCCCCACGACCACGGGCCAAAGTTGGCCAGCCGCCGGCTTGTCCGACGATTATAGCGTCGTCCCCACGACCTCGGGACTAGGTTGGCCCGCCGCCGACTTGTCCGACGACTATAGGGTCGTCCCCACGACCCCGGGACTAGGTTGGCCCGCCGCCGACTTGTCCGACGACTATAGGGTCGTCCCCACGACCCCGGGCCAAAGTTGGCCAGCCGCCGACATGTCCGACGACTATAGGGTCGTCCCCCGACCCGGGACTAGAGTGGCCCGCCACCGTCATGTCCGACGACTATATGGTCGTCCCCACGACCGCGGACCAATGTAGGCCAGCCGCTGACTTGTCCGACGACTATAGGGTCGTCCCCACGACCGCGGGACTAGATTGGCTCGCCGCCGACTTGTCCGACGACTGTAGGGTCGTCCCCACGACCCCGGGACTAGATTGGCCCGCCACCGTCATTTCCGACGACTATAGGGTCGTCCCCACGACCACGGGCCAAAGTTGGCCTGCCGCCGACTTGTCCGACGACTATAGGGTCGTCCCCATGACCCGGGACTAGACTGGCCCGCCACCGTCATGTCCGACGACTATAGGGTCGTCCCCACGACCCCGCGACTAGATTGGCCCGCCACCGTCAAGTCCGACGACTATAGGATCGTCTCCACGACCACGGCCCAAAGTTGGCACGCCGCCGAAATGTCCGACGACTATAGGGTCGTCCCCACGACCCCGGGCCAAAGTTGGCCAATCGCCAACATGCCCGACGACTATAGGGTCGTCCGTACGACCCCGGGAATAGATTGGCCCGCCACCGTCATGTCCGACGACAATAGGGTCGTCCCCACGACCCCGGGTCTAGGTTGGCCAGCCGCCGACATGTCCGACGACTATAGAGTCGTCCCCACGACACCGGGCCAAAGTTGGCTAGCCGCTGACATGTCCAACGACTATAGGGTCGTCCCCACGACCACGGGCCAAAGTTGGACAGCCGCCGACATGTCCGACGACTATTGGATCGTCCCCACGACCACGGGCCAAAGTTGGCCAGCCGCCGACATGTCCGACGACTATAGGGTCGTCCCCACGACCCCGGGACTAGATTGGTCCGCCACCGTCATGTCCGACGACTATAGGGTCGTCCCCACGACCCCGGGACTAGATTGGCCCGCCAGCGACAAGTCCGACGACTATAGGGTCGTCCCCACGACCACGGGCCAAAGTTGGCCAGCCGCCGACATATCCGACGACTATAGGGTCGTCCCCACGACCCCGGGCCAAAGTTGGCCAGCCGCCGACATGTCCGACGACTATAGGGTCGTCCCCACGACCCCGGGCCAAAGTTGGCCAATCGCCAACATGTCCGACGACTATAGGGTCGTCCGTACGACCCCGGGAATAGATTGGCCCGCCACCGTCATGTCGGACGACTATAGGGTCGTCCCCACGACCGCGAGCCAAGGATATCCAGCCGCCGTCTTGTCCGACGACTATAGGGTCGTCCCTACGACCCCGGGACTAGATTGGCCCGCCACCGTCAAGTTCGACGACTATAGGATCGTCTCCACGACCACGGCCCAAAGTTGGCCAGCCGCCGACATGTCCAACGACTATTGGGTCGTCCCCACGACCACGGGCCAAAGTTAGCCAGCCGCCGACGTGTCCGACGACTATAGGGTCGTCCCCACGACCCCGGGACAAGATTGGCCCGCCACCGTCATGTCCAACGACAATAGGGTCGTCCCCACGACCCCGAGCCAAAGTTGGCATGCCGCCGAAATGTCCGACGACTATAGGGTCGTCCCCACAACCCCGGGCCAAAGTTGGCACGCCGCCGAAATGTCCGACGACTATAGGGTCGTCCCCACGACCCCGGGCCAAAGTTGGCCAATCGCCAACATGCCCGACGACTATAGGGTCGTCCGTACGACCCCGGGAATAGATTGGCCCGCCACCGTCATGTCCGACGACAATAGGGTCGTCCCCACGACCCCGGGTCTAGGTTGGCCAGCCGCCGACATGTCCGACGACTATAGAGTCGTCCCCACGACACCGGGCCAAAGTTGGCTAGCCGCTGACATGTCCAACGACTATAGGGTCGTCCCCACGACCACGGGCCAAAGTTGGACAGCCGCCGACATGTCCGACGACTATTGGATCGTCCCCACGACCACGGGCCAAAGTTGGCCAGCCGCCGACATGTCCGACGACTATAGGGTCGTCCCCACGACCCCGGGACTAGATTGGTCCGCCACCGTCATATCCGACGACTATACGGTCGTCCCCACGACCCCGGGCCAAAGTTGGCAAGCCGCCGAAATGTCCGACGACTGTAGGGTCGTCCCCACGACCCCGGGACTAGATTGGCCCGCCACCGTGAAGTCCGACGACTATAGGCTCGTCCCCACGACCTCGGGACTAGTTTGGCCAGCCGCCGACATGTCCGACGACTATAGGGTCGTCCCCACGACCCCGGGCCAATGTTGGCCAATCGCCGACATGTCCGACGACTATAGGGTCGTCCCCACGACCGCGAGCCAAGGATATCCAGCCGCCGTCTTGTGCGACGACTATAGGGTCGTCCCCACGACCCCGGGACTAGGTTGGCTCGCCACCGTCATGTCTGACGACTATAGGGTCGTCCCCACGACCCCGGGACTAGGTTGGCTCGCCACCGTCATGTCTGACGACTATAGGGTCGTCCCCACGACCGCGGGCCAAAGTTGGCCAGCCGCCGACATGTCCGACGACTATAGGGTCGTCCCCACGACCCGGGACTAGACTGGCCCGCCACCGTCATGTCCGACGACTATAGGGTCATCCCCACGACCCCGGGACTAGGTTGGCCCGCCGCCGACTTGTCCGACGACTATAGGGTCGTCCCCACAACCCCGGGACTAGGTTGGCTCGCCACCGACATGTCTGACGACTATAGGGTCGTCCCCACGACCCCGGGACTAGATTGGCCCGCCACCGTCAAGTCCGACGACTATAGGGTCGTCCCCACGACCCCGGGCCAAAGTTGGACAGCCGCCGACTTGTCCGACGACTATAGGGTCGTCCCCACGACCACGGGCCAAAGTTGGCCAGCCGCCGGCTTGTCCGACGATTATAGCGTCGTCCCCACGACCTCGGGACTAGGTTGGCCCGCCGCCGACTTGTCCGACGACTATAGGGTCGTCCCCACGACCCCGGGACTAGATTGGCCCGCCACCGTCAAGTGCGACGACTATAGGATCGTCTCCACGACCACGGCCCAAAGTTGGCCAGCCGCCGACATGTCCAACGACTATTGGGTCGTCCCCACGACCGCGGGCCAAAGTTAGCCAGCCGCCGACATGTCCGACGACTATAGGGTCGTCCCCACGACCCCGGGCCAAAGTTGGCAAGCCGCCGAAATGTCCGACGACTATAGGGTCGTCCCCACGACCGCGGGCCAAAGATGTCCAGCCGCCGTCTTGTCCGACGACTATAGGGTCGTCCCCACGACCCCGGGACTAGATTGGCCCGCCACCGTCATGTCCGACGACTATACGGTCGACCCCACGACCCCGGGACAAGGTTGGCCCGCCGCCGACTTGTCCGACGACTATAGGTTCGTACCCACGACCCCGGGACTAGATTGGCCCGCCACCGTCATGTCCAACGACTATAGGGTCGTCCCCACGACCCCGGGACTAGGTTGACAAGCCGCCGAAATGTCCGACGACTATAGGGTCGTCCCCACGACCTCGAGCCAAGGATGTCCAGCCGCCGTCTTGTCCGACGACTATAGGGTCGTACCCACGACCCCGGGACTAGATTGGCCCGCCACCCTCATGTCCAACGACTATAGGGTCGTCCCCACGACCCCGGGACTAGGTTGACAAGCCGCCGAAATGTCCGACGACTATAGGGTCGTCCCCACAACCCCGGGCCAAAGTTGGCATGCCGCCGAAATGTCCGACGACTATAGGGTCGTCCCCACGACCGCGGGCCAAAGATGTCCAGCCGCCGTCATGTCCAACGACTGTAGGGTCGTCCCCACGACCCCGGGACTAGGTTGACAAGCCGCCGAAATGTCCGACGACTATAGGGTCGTCCCCACGACCGCGAGCCAAGGATGTCCAGCCGCCGTCTTGTCCGACGACTATAGGGTCGTCCCCATGACCCCGGGACTAGGTTGGCCCGCCACCGTCATGTCCAACGACTATAGGGTCGTCCCCACGACCATGGGCCAAAGTTGGCCAGCCGCCGTAATGTCCAACGACTATTGGGTCGTCCCCACGACCCCGGGACTAGATTGGCCCGCCACCGTCAAGTCCGACGACTATAGGGTCGTCCCCACGACCCCGGGTAAATTTGGCAAGCCGCCGACATGTCCGACGACTGTAGGGTCGTCCCCACGACCCCGGGACTAGATTGGTCCGCCACCGTCATGTCCGACGACTATAGGGTCGTCCCCACGACCCCGAGCCAAAGTTGGCAAGCCGCCGAAATGTCCGACGACTATAGGGTCGTCCCCACGACCGCGGGCCAATGATGTCCAGCCGCCGTCTTGCCCGACGACTATAGGGTCGTCCCCACGACCCCGGGACTAGATTGGCCCGCCACCGTCATGTCCGACGACTATACGGTCGTCCCCACGACCCCGGGACAAGGTTGGCCCGCCGCCGACTTGTCCGACGACTATAGGTTCGTACCCACGACCCCGGGACTAGATTGGCCCGCCACCGTCATGTCCAACGACTATAGGGTCGTCCCCACGACCCCGGGACTAGGTTGACAAGCCGCCGAAATGTCCGACGACTATAGGGTCGTCCCCACGACCCCGGGACTAGATTGGCCCGCCACCGTCATGTCCGACAACTATCGGATCGTCCCCACGACCACGGGACAAGCTTGGCCCGCCGCCGACTTGTCCGACGACTATAGGGTCGTCCCCACGACCCCGGGACTAGATTGGTCCGCCACCGTCATGTCCGACGACTATAGGGTCGTCCCCACGACCCCGGGCCAAAGTTGGCAACCGCCGAAATGTCCGACGACTGTAGGGTCGTCCCGACGACCCCGGGCCAATGTTGGCCAATCGCCGACATGTCCGACGACTATAGGGTCGTCCCTACGACCCCGGGACTAGGTTGGCCCGCCACCGTCATGTCCAACGACTATAGGGTCGTCCCCACGACCATGGGCCAAAGTTGGCCAGCCGCCGTAATGTCCAACGACTATTGGGTCGTCCCCACGACCCCGGGACTAGATTGGCCCGCCACCGTCAAGTCCGACGACTATAGGGTCGTCCCCACGACCCCGGGACTAGATTGGTCCGCCACCGTCATGTCCGACGACTATAGGGTCGTCCCCACGACCCCGGGCCAAAGATGGCAAGCCGCCGAAATGTCCGACGACTGTAGGGTCGTCCCCACGACCCCGGGCCAATGTTGGCCAATCGCCGACATGTCCGACGACTATAGGGTCGTCCCTACGACCCCTAGACTAGATTGGCCCGCCACCGTCATGTCCAACGATTATAGGGTCGTCTCCACGACCATGGGCCAAAGTTGGCCAGCCGCCGTAATGTCCAACGACTATTGGGTCGTCCCCACGACCCCGGGACTAGATTGGCCCGCCACCGTCAAGTCCGACGACTATAGGGTCGTCCCCACGACCCCGGGCAAATTTGGCAAGCCGCCGACATGTCCGACGACTATTGGGTCGTCCCCACGACCCCGGGACTAGATTGGTCCGCCAGCGTCATGTCCGACGACTATAGGGTCGTCCCCACGACCCCGGGCAAATTTGGCAAGCCGCCGACATGTCCGACGACTATTGGGTCGTCCCCACGACCCCGGGACTAGATTGGTCCGCCACCGTCATGTCCGACGACTATAGGGCCGTCCCCACGACCCCGGGACTAGATTGGCCCGCCACCGTCCAGTCCGACGACTATAGGATCGTCTCCACGACCACGGCCCAAAGTTGGCCAGCCGCCGACATGTCCAACGACTATTGGGTCGTCCCCACGACCACGGGCCAAAGTTGGCCAGCCGCCGACATGTCCGACGACTATTGGATCGTCCCCACGACCACGGGCCAAAGTTGGCCAGCCGCCGACATGTCCGACGACTATAGGGTCGTCCCCACGACTCCGGGACTAGATTGGTCCGCCACCGTCATGTCCGACGACTATAGGGGCGTCCCCACGACCCCGGGACTAGGTTGACAAGCCGCCGAAATGTCCGACGACTATAGGGTCGTCCCCACGACCGCGAGCCAAGGATGTCCAGCCGCCTTCTTGTCCGACGACTATAGGGTCGTCCCCATGACCCCGGGACTAGATTGGCCCGCCACCGTCATGTCCGACGACTATAGGGTCGTCTCCACGACCCCGGGACTAGGTTGGCCCGCCGCCGACTTGTCCGACGACTATAGGGTCGTCCCCACGACCCCGGGACTAGATTGGTCCGCCACCGTCATGTCCGACGACTATAGGGTCGTCCCCACGACCCCGGGCCAAAGTTGGCAACCGCCGAAATGTCCGACGACTGTAGGGTCGTCCCCACGACCCCGGGCCAATGTTGGCCAATCGCCGACATGTCCGACGACTATAGGGTCGTCCCTACGACCCCGGGACTAGGTTGGCCCGCCACCGTCATGTCCAACGACTATAGGGTCGTCCCCACGACCATGGGCCAAAGTTGGCAAGCCGCCGAAATGTCCGACGACTGTAGGGTCGTCCCCACGACCCCGGGCCAATGTTGGCCAATCGCCGACATGTCCGACGACTATAGGGTCGTCCCTACGACCCCTAGACTAGATTGGCCCGCCACCGTCATGTCCAACGATTATAGGGTCGTCCCCACGACCATGGGCCAAAGTTGGCCAGCCGCCGAAATGTCCAACGACTATTGGGTCGTCCCCACGACCCCGGGACTAGATTGGCCCGCCACCGTCAAGTCCGACGACTATAGGGTCGTCCCCACGACCCCGGGCAAATTTGGCAAGCCGCCGACATGTCCGACGACTATTGGGTCGTCCCCACGACCCCGGGACTAGATTGGTCCGCCACCGTCATGTCCGACGACTATAGGGTCGTCCCCACGACCCCGGGCAAATTTGGCAAGCCGCCGACATGTCCGACGACTATTGGGTCGTCCCCACGACCCCGGGACTAGATTGGTCCGCCACCGTCATGTCCGACGACTATAGGGTCGTCCCCACGACCCCGGGACTAGATTGGCCCGCCACCGTCCAGTCCGACGACTATAGGATCGTCTCCACGACCACGGCCCAAAGTTGGCCAGCCGCCGACATGTCCAACGACTATTGGGTCGTCCCCACGACCACGGGCCAAAGTTGGCCAGCCGCCGACATGTCCGACGACTATTGGATCGTCCCCACGACCACGGGCCAAAGTTGGCCAGCCGCCGACATGTCCGACGACTATAGGGTCGTCCCCACGACTCCGGGACTAGATTGGTCCGCCACCGTCATGTCCGACGACTATAGGGTCGTCCCCACGACCCCGGGACTAGGTTGACAAGCCGCCGAAATGTCCGACGACTATAGGGTCGTCCCCACGACCGCGAGCCAAGGATGTCCAGCCGCCTTCTTGTCCGACGACTATAGGGTCGTCCCCATGACCCCGGGACTAGATTGGCCCGCCACCGTCATGTCCGACGACTATAGGGTCGTCTCCACGACCCCGGGACTAGGTTGGCCCGCCGCCGACTTGTCCGACGACTATAGGGTCGTCCCCACGACCCCGGGACTAGATTGGTCCGCCACCGTCATGTCCGACGACTATAGGGTCGTCCCCACGACCCCGGGCCAAAGTTGGCAACCGCCGAAATGTCCGACGACTGTAGGGTCGTCCCCACGACCCCGGGCCAATGTTGGCCAATCGCCGACATGTCCGACGACTATAGGGTCGTCCCTACGACCCCGGGACTAGGTTGGCCCGCCACCGTCATGTCCAACGACTATAGGGTCGTCCCCACGACCATGGGCCAAAGTTGGCCAGCCGCCGTAATGTCCAACGACTATTGGGTCGTCCCCACGACCCCGGGACTAGATTGGCCCGCCACCGTCAAGTCCGACGACTATAGGGTCGTCCCCACGACCCCGGGCAAATTTGGCAAGCCGCCGACATGTCCGACGACTGTAGGGTCGTCCCCACGACCCCGGGACTAGATTGGTCCGCCACCGTCATGTCCGACGACTATAGGGTCGTCCCCACGACCCAGGGCCAAAGTTGGCAAGCCGCCGAAATGTCCGACGACTGTAGGGTCGTCCCCACGACCCCGGGCCAATGTTGGCCAATCGCCGACATGTCCGACGACTATAGGGTCGTCCCTACGACCCCTAGACTAGATTGGCCCGCCACCGTCATGTCCAACGATTATAGGGTCGTCCCCACGACCATGGGCCAAAGTTGGCCAGCCGCCGTAATGTCCAACGACTATTGGGTCGTCCCCACGACCCCGGGACTAGATTGGCCCGCCACCGTCAAATCCGACGACTATAGGGTCGTCCCCACGACCCCGGGCAAATTTGGCAAGCCGCCGACATGTCCGACGACTATTGGGTCGTCCCCACGACCCCGGGACTAGATTGGTCCGCCACCGTCATGTCCGACGACTATAGGGTCGTCCCCACGACCCCGGGCAAATTTGGCAAGCCGCCGACATGTCCGACGACTATTGGGTCGTCCCCACGACCCCGGGACTAGATTGGTCCGCCACCGTCATGTCCGACGACTATAGGGTCGTCCCCACGACCCCGGGACTAGATTGGCCCGCCACCGTCCAGTCCGACGACTATAGGATCGTCTCCACGACCACGGCCCAAAGTTGGCCAGCCGCCGACATGTCCAACGACTATTGGGTCGTCCCCACGACCACGGGCCAAAGTTGGCCAGCCGCCGACATGTCCGACGACTATTGGATCGTCCCCACGACCACGGGCCAAAGTTGGCCAGCCGCCGACATGTCCGACGACTATAGGGTCGTCCCCACGACTCCGGGACTAGATTGGTCCGCCACCGTCATGTCCGACGACTATAGGGTCGTCCCCACGACCCCGGGACTAGGTTGACAAGCCGCCGAAATGTCCGACGACTATAGGGTCGTCCCCACGACCGCGAGCCAAGGATGTCCAGCCGCCTTCTTGTCCGACGACTATAGGGTCGTCCCCATGACCCCGGGACTAGATTGGCCCGCCACCGTCATGTCCGACGACTATAGGGTCGTCTCCACGACCCCGGGACTAGGTTGGCCCGCCGCCGACTTGTCCGACGACTATAGGGTCGTCCCCACGACCCCGGGACTAGATTGGTCCGCCACCGTCATGTCCGACGACTATAGGGTCGTCCCCACGACCCCGGGCCAAAGTTGGCAACCGCCGAAATGTCCGACGACTGTAGGGTCGTCCCCACGACCCCGGGCCAATGTTGGCCAATCGCCGACATGTCCGACGACTATAGGGTCGTCCCTACGACCCCGGGACTAGGTTGGCCCGCCACCGTCATGTCCAACGACTATAGGGTCGTCCCCACGACCATGGGCCAAAGTTGGCAAGCCGCCGAAATGTCCGACGACTGTAGGGTCGTCCCCACGACCCCGGGCCAATGTTGGCCAATCGCCGACATGTCCGACGACTATAGGGTCGTCCCTACGACCCCTAGACTAGATTGGCCCGCCACCGTCATGTCCAACGATTATAGGGTCGTCCCCACGACCATGGGCCAAAGTTGGCCAGCCGCCGAAATGTCCAACGACTATTGGGTCGTCCCCACGACCCCGGGACTAGATTGGCCCGCCACCGTCAAGTCCGACGACTATAGGGTCGTCCCCACGACCCCGGGCAAATTTGGCAAGCCGCCGACATGTCCGACGACTATTGGGTCGTCCCCACGACCCCGGGACTAGATTGGTCCGCCACCGTCATGTCCGACGACTATAGGGTCGTCCCCACGACCCCGGGCAAATTTGGCAAGCCGCCGACATGTCCGACGACTATTGGGTCGTCCCCACGACCCCGGGACTAGATTGGTCCGCCACCGTCATGTCCGACGACTATAGGGTCGTCCCCACGACCCCGGGACTAGATTGGCCCGCCACCGTCATGTCCGACGACTATAGGGTCGTCCCCACGACCCCGGGCCAAAGTTGGCAACCGCCGAAATGTCCGACGACTGTAGGGTCGTCCCCACGACCCCGGGCCAATGTTGGCCAATCGCCGACATGTCCGACGACTATAGGGTCGTCCCTACGACCCCGGGACTAGGTTGGCCCGCCACCGTCATGTCCAACGACTATAGGGTCGTCCCCACGACCATGGGCCAAAGTTGGCCAGCCGCCGTAATGTCCGACGACTATAGGGTCGTCCCCACGACCCCGGGCAAATTTGGCAAGCCGCCGACATGTCCGACGACTATTGGGTCGTCCCCACGACCCCGGGACTAGATTGGTCCGCCACCGTCATGTCCGACGACTATAGGGTCGTCCCCACGACCCCGGGACTAGATTGGCCCGCCACCGTCCAGTCCGACGACTATAGGATCGTCTCCACGACCACGGCCCAAAGTTGGCCAGCCGCCGACATGTCCAACGACTATTGGGTCGTCCCCACGACCACGGGCCAAAGTTGGCCAGCCGCCGACATGTCCGACGACTATTGGATCGTCCCCACGACCACGGGCCAAAGTTGGCCAGCCGCCGACATGTCCGACGACTATAGGGTCGTCCCCACGACTCCGGGACTAGATTGGTCCGCCACCGTCATGTCCGACGACTATAGGGTCGTCCCCACGACCCCGGGACTAGGTTGACAAGCCGCCGAAATGTCCGACGACTATAGGGTCGTCCCCACGACCGCGAGCCAAGGATGTCCAGCCGCCTTCTTGTCCGACGACTATAGGGTCGTCCCCATGACCCCGGGACTAGATTGGCCCGCCACCGTCATGTCCGACGACTATAGGGTCGTCCCCACGACCATGGGCCAAAGTTGGCCAGCCGCCGTAATGTCCGACGACTATAGGGTCGTCCCCACGACCCCGGGCAAATTTGGCAAGCCGCCGACATGTCCGACGACTATTGGGTCGTCCCCACGACCCCGGGACTAGATTGGTCCGCCACCGTCATGTCCGACGACTATAGGGTCGTCCCCACGACCCCGGGACTAGATTGGCCCGCCACCGTCATGTCCGACGACTATAGGGTCGTCCCCACGACCCCGGGCCAAAGTTGGCAACCGCCGAAATGTCCGACGACTGTAGGGTCGTCCCCACGACCCCGGGCCAATGTTGGCCAATCGCCGACATGTCCGACGACTATAGGGTCGTCCCTACGACCCCGGGACTAGGTTGGCCCGCCACCGTCATGTCCAACGACTATAGGGTCGTCCCCACGACCATGGGCCAAAGTTGGCCAGCCGCCGTAATGTCCGACGACTATAGGGTCGTCCCCACGACCCCGGGCAAATTTGGCAAGCCGCCGACATGTCCGACGACTATTGGGTCGTCCCCACGACCCCGGGACTAGATTGGTCCGCCACCGTCATGTCCGACGACTATAGGGTCGTCCCCACGACCCCGGGACTAGATTGGCCCGCCACCGTCCAGTCCGACGACTATAGGATCGTCTCCACGACCACGGCCCAAAGTTGGCCAGCCGCCGACATGTCCAACGACTATTGGGTCGTCCCCACGACCACGGGCCAAAGTTGGCCAGCCGCCGACATGTCCGACGACTATTGGATCGTCCCCACGACCACGGGCCAAAGTTGGCCAGCCGCCGACATGTCCGACGACTATAGGGTCGTCCCCACGACTCCGGGACTAGATTGGTCCGCCACCGTCATGTCCGACGACTATAGGGTCGTCCCCACGACCCCGGGACTAGGTTGACAAGCCGCCGAAATGTCCGACGACTATAGGGTCGTCCCCACGACCGCGAGCCAAGGATGTCCAGCCGCCTTCTTGTCCGACGACTATAGGGTCGTCCCCATGACCCCGGGACTAGATTGGCCCGCCACCGTCATGTCCGACGACTATAGGGTCGTCTCCACGACCCCGGGACTAGGTTGGCCCGCCGCCGACTTGTCCGACGACTATAGGGTCGTCCCCACGACCCCGGGACTAGATTGGTCCGCCACCGTCATGTCCGACGACTATAGGGTCGTCCCCACGACCCCGGGCCAAAGTTGGCAACCGCCGAAATGTCCGACGACTGTAGGGTCGTCCCCACGACCCCGGGCCAATGTTGGCCAATCGCCGACATGTCCGACGACTATAGGGTCGTCCCTACGACCCCGGGACTAGGTTGGCCCGCCACCGTCATGTCCAACGACTATAGGGTCGTCCCCACGACCATGGGCCAAAGTTGGCCAGCCGCCGTAATGTCCAACGACTATTGGGTCGTCCCCACGACCCCGGGACTAGATTGGCCCGCCACCGTCAAGTCCGACGACTATAGGGTCGTCCCCACGACCCCGGGCAAATTTGGCAAGCCGCCGACATGTCCGACGACTGTAGGGTCGTCCCCACGACCCCGGGACTAGATTGGCCCGCCACCGTCATGTCCGACGACTATACGGTCGTTCCCACGACCCCGGGACAAGGTTGGCCCGCCGCCGACTTGTCCGACGACTATAGGGTCGTCCCTACGACCCCGGGACTAGATTGGCCCGCCACCGTCATGTTCAACGACTATAGGGTCGTCCCCACGACCCCGGGACTAGGTTGACAAGCCCCCAACATATCCGACGACTATACGGTCGCCCCCACGACCCCGGGACTAGGCTGACAAGCCGCCAACATGTCCGACGACTATAGGGTCGTCCCGACGACCCCGGGCCAATGTTGGCCAATCGCCAACATGTCCGACGACTATAGGGTCGTCCCTACGACCCCGGCACTAGATTGGCCGGCCACCGTCATGTCCAACGACTATAGGGTCGTCCCCACGACCCCGGGACTAGGTTGACAAACCGCCAACATATCCGACGACTATACGGTCGTCCCCACGACCTCGGGACTAGGTCGGCCAGCCGCCGTCATGTCCGACAACTATAGGGTCGTCCCCACGACCCCGGGCCAAAGTTGGCAAGCCGCCGAAATGTCCGACGACTATAGGGTCGTCCCCACAACCCCGGGACTAGATTGGCCCGCCACCGTCAAGTCCGACGACTATAGGATCGTCTCCACGACCACGGGCCAAAGTTGGCCAGCCGCCGACATGTCCGTCGACTATAGGGTCGTCCCTACGACCCCGGGACTAGATTGGCCCGCCACCGTCATGTCCAACGACTATAGGGTCGTCCCCACGACCATGGGCCAAAGTTGCCCAGCCGCCGTAATGTCCAACGACTATTGGGTCGTCCCCACGACCCCGGGACTAGATTGGCCCGCCACCGTCAAGTCCGACGACTATAGGGTCGTCCCCACGACCCCGGGCAAATTTGGCAAGCCGCCGACATATCCGACGACTATAGGGTCGTCCCCACAACCCCGGGACTAGATTGGCCCGCCACCGTCAAGTCCGACGACTATAGGATCGTCTCCACGACCACGGCCCAAAGATGGCCAGCCGCCGACATGTCCAACGACTATTGGGTCGTCCCCACGACCGCGGGCCAAAGTTAGCCAGCCGCCGACATGTCCGACGACTATAGGGTCGTCCCCACGACCCCGGGCCAAAGTTGGCAAGCCGCCGAAATGTCCGACGACTATAGGGTCGTCCCCACGACCGCGGGCCAAAGATGTCCAGCCGCCGTCTTGTCCGACGACTATAGGGTCGTCCCCACGACCCCGGGACTAGATTGGCCCGCCACCGTCATGTCCGACGACTATACGGTCGTCCCCACGACCCCGGGACAAGGTTGGCCCGCCGCCGACTTGTCCGACGACTATAGGTTCGTACCCACGACCCCGGGACTAGATTGGCCCGCCACCGTCATGTCCAACGACTAGCGGGTCGTCCCCACGACCCCGGGACTAGGTTGACCAGCCGCCGAAATGTCCGACGACTATAGGGTCGTCCCCACGACCGCGAGCCAAGGATGTCCAGCCGCCGTCTTGTCCGACGACTATAGGGTCGTCCCCACGACCCCGGGACTAGATTGGCCCGCCACCGTCATGTCCGACGACTATACGGTCGTCCCCACGACCCCGGGACAAGGTTGGCCCGCCGCCGACTTGTCCGACGACTATAGGTTCGTACCCACGACCCCGGGACTATATTGGCCCGCCACCGTCATGTCCAACGACTATAGGGTCGTCCCCACGACCCCGGGACTAGGTTGACAAGCCGCCAACATGTCCGACGACTATAGGGTCGTCCCCACGACCCCGGGCCAAAGTTGGCCAGCCTCCGTAATGTCCAACGACTATTGGGTCGTCCCCACGACCCCGGGACTAGATTGGCCCGCCACCGTCAAGTCCGACGACTATAGGGTCGTCCCCACGACCCCGGGCAAATTTGGCAAGCCGCCGACATATCCGACAAGTATAGGATCGTCTCCACGACCACGGCCCAAAGTTGGCCAGCCGCCGACATGTCCAACGACTATTGGGTCGTCCCCACGACCACGGGCCAAAGTTAGCCAGCCGCCGACATGTCCGACGACTATAGGGTCGTCCCCACGACCCCGGGACTAGATTGGCCCGCCACCGTCATGTCCGACGACTATACGGTCGTCCCCATGACCCCGGGACAAGGTTGGCCCGCCGCCGACTTGTCCGACGACTATAGGGTCGTCCCTACGACCCCGGGACTAGATTGGCCCGCCACCGTCATGTTCAACGACTATAGGGTCGTCCCCACGACCCCGGGACTAGGTTGACAAGCCGCCAACATATCCGACGACTATACGGTCGCCCCCACGACCCCGGGACTAGGCTGACAAGCCGCCAACATGTCCGACGACTATAGGGTCGTCCCGACGACCCCGGGCCAATGTTGGCCAATCGCCAACATGTCCGACGACTATAGGGTCGTCCCTACGACCCCGGCACTAGATTGGCCGGCCACCGTCATGTCCAACGACTATAGGGTCGTCCCCACGACCCCGGGACTAGGTTGACAAGCCGCCAACATATCCGACGACTATACGGTCGTCCCCACGACCTCGGGACTAGGTCGGCCAGCCGCCGTCATGTCCGACAACTGTAGGGTCGTCCCCACGACCCCGGGCCAAAGTTGGCAACCGCCGAAATGTCCGACGACTGTAGGGTCGTACCCACGACCCCGGGCCAATGTTGGCCAATCGCCGACATGTCCGACGACTATAGGGTCGTCCCTACGACCCCGGGACTAGGTTGACAAGCCGCCGAAATGTCCGACGACTATAGGGTCGTCCCCACGACCCCGGGCCAAAGTTGGCAACCGCCGAAATGTCCGACGACTGTAGGGTCGTCCCCACGACCCCGGGCCAATGTTGGCCAATCGCCGACATGTCCGACGACTATAGGGTCGTCCCTACGACCCCGGGACTAGGTTGGCCCGCCACCGTCATGTCCAACGACTATAGGGTCGTCCCCACGACCATGGGCCAAAGTTGGCCAGCCGCCGTAATGTCCGACGACTATAGGGTCGTCCCCACGACCCCGGGCAAATTTGGCAAGCCGCCGACATGTCCGACGACTATTGGGTCGTCCCCACGACCCCGGGACTAGATTGGTCCGCCACCGTCATGTCCGACGACTATAGGGTCGTCCCCACGACCCCGGGACTAGATTGGCCCGCCACCGTCCAGTCCGACGACTATAGGATCGTCTCCACGACCACGGCCCAAAGTTGGCCAGCCGCCGACATGTCCAACGACTATTGGGTCGTCCCCACGACCACGGGCCAAAGTTGGCCAGCCGCCGACATGTCCGACGACTATTGGATCGTCCCCACGACCACGGGCCAAAGTTGGCCAGCCGCCGACATGTCCGACGACTATTGGGTCGTCCCCACGACCCCGGGACTAGATTGGTCCGCCACCGTCATGTCCGACGACTATAGGGTCGTCCCCACGACCCCGGGACTAGATTGGCCCGCCACCGTCATGTCCGACGACTATAGGGTCGTCCCCACGACCCCGGGCCAAAGTTGGCAACCGCCGAAATGTCCGACGACTGTAGGGTCGTCCCCACGACCCCGGGCCAATGTTGGCCAATCGCCGACATGTCCGACGACTATAGGGTCGTCCCTACGACCCCGGGACTAGGTTGGCCCGCCACCGTCATGTCCAACGACTATAGGGTCGTCCCCACGACCATGGGCCAAAGTTGGCCAGCCGCCGTAATGTCCGACGACTATAGGGTCGTCCCCACGACCCCGGGCAAATTTGGCAAGCCGCCGACATGTCCGACGACTATTGGGTCGTCCCCACGACCCCGGGACTAGATTGGTCCGCCACCGTC
Source organism: Andrena praecox (assembly GCA_963932275.1). NCBI lineage: Eukaryota > Metazoa > Arthropoda > Insecta > Hymenoptera > Andrenidae > Andrena > Andrena praecox. The sequence continues at coordinate 3,777,580 of CAWVQO010000356.1, read as the reverse complement.
ATGTCCGACGACTATAGGGTCGTCCCCACGACCCCGGGACTAGATTGGCCCGCCACCGTCCAGTCCGACGACTATAGGATCGTCTCCACGACCACGGCCCAAAGTTGGCCAGCCGCCGACATGTCCAACGACTATTGGGTCGTCCCCACGACCACGGGCCAAAGTTGGCCAGCCGCCGACATGTCCGACGACTATTGGATCGTCCCCACGACCACGGGCCAAAGTTGGCCAGCCGCCGACATGTCCGACGACTATAGGGTCGTCCCCACGACTCCGGGACTAGATTGGTCCGCCACCGTCATGTCCGACGACTATAGGGTCGTCCCCACGACCCCGGGACTAGGTTGACAAGCCGCCGAAATGTCCGACGACTATAGGGTCGTCCCCACGACCGCGAGCCAAGGATGTCCAGCCGCCTTCTTGTCCGACGACTATAGGGTCGTCCCCATGACCCCGGGACTAGATTGGCCCGCCACCGTCATGTCCGACGACTATAGGGTCGTCTCCACGACCCCGGGACTAGGTTGGCCCGCCGCCGACTTGTCCGACGACTATAGGGTCGTCCCCACGACCCCGGGACTAGATTGGTCCGCCACCGTCATGTCCGACGACTATAGGGTCGTCCCCACGACCCCGGGCCAAAGTTGGCAACCGCCGAAATGTCCGACGACTGTAGGGTCGTCCCCACGACCCCGGGCCAATGTTGGCCAATCGCCGACATGTCCGACGACTATAGGGTCGTCCCTACGACCCCGGGACTAGGTTGGCCCGCCACCGTCATGTCCAACGACTATAGGGTCGTCCCCACGACCATGGGCCAAAGTTGGCCAGCCGCCGTAATGTCCAACGACTATTGGGTCGTCCCCACGACCCCGGGACTAGATTGGCCCGCCACCGTCAAGTCCGACGACTATAGGGTCGTCCCCACGACCCCGGGCAAATTTGGCAAGCCGCCGACATGTCCGACGACTGTAGGGTCGTCCCCACGACCCCGGGACTAGATTGGCCCGCCACCGTCATGTCCGACGACTATACGGTCGTTCCCACGACCCCGGGACAAGGTTGGCCCGCCGCCGACTTGTCCGACGACTATAGGGTCGTCCCTACGACCCCGGGACTAGATTGGCCCGCCACCGTCATGTTCAACGACTATAGGGTCGTCCCCACGACCCCGGGACTAGGTTGACAAGCCCCCAACATATCCGACGACTATACGGTCGCCCCCACGACCCCGGGACTAGGCTGACAAGCCGCCAACATGTCCGACGACTATAGGGTCGTCCCGACGACCCCGGGCCAATGTTGGCCAATCGCCAACATGTCCGACGACTATAGGGTCGTCCCTACGACCCCGGCACTAGATTGGCCGGCCACCGTCATGTCCAACGACTATAGGGTCGTCCCCACGACCCCGGGACTAGGTTGACAAACCGCCAACATATCCGACGACTATACGGTCGTCCCCACGACCTCGGGACTAGGTCGGCCAGCCGCCGTCATGTCCGACAACTATAGGGTCGTCCCCACGACCCCGGGCCAAAGTTGGCAAGCCGCCGAAATGTCCGACGACTATAGGGTCGTCCCCACAACCCCGGGACTAGATTGGCCCGCCACCGTCAAGTCCGACGACTATAGGATCGTCTCCACGACCACGGGCCAAAGTTGGCCAGCCGCCGACATGTCCGTCGACTATAGGGTCGTCCCTACGACCCCGGGACTAGATTGGCCCGCCACCGTCATGTCCAACGACTATAGGGTCGTCCCCACGACCATGGGCCAAAGTTGCCCAGCCGCCGTAATGTCCAACGACTATTGGGTCGTCCCCACGACCCCGGGACTAGATTGGCCCGCCACCGTCAAGTCCGACGACTATAGGGTCGTCCCCACGACCCCGGGCAAATTTGGCAAGCCGCCGACATATCCGACGACTATAGGGTCGTCCCCACAACCCCGGGACTAGATTGGCCCGCCACCGTCAAGTCCGACGACTATAGGATCGTCTCCACGACCACGGCCCAAAGATGGCCAGCCGCCGACATGTCCAACGACTATTGGGTCGTCCCCACGACCGCGGGCCAAAGTTAGCCAGCCGCCGACATGTCCGACGACTATAGGGTCGTCCCCACGACCCCGGGCCAAAGTTGGCAAGCCGCCGAAATGTCCGACGACTATAGGGTCGTCCCCACGACCGCGGGCCAAAGATGTCCAGCCGCCGTCTTGTCCGACGACTATAGGGTCGTCCCCACGACCCCGGGACTAGATTGGCCCGCCACCGTCATGTCCGACGACTATACGGTCGTCCCCACGACCCCGGGACAAGGTTGGCCCGCCGCCGACTTGTCCGACGACTATAGGTTCGTACCCACGACCCCGGGACTAGATTGGCCCGCCACCGTCATGTCCAACGACTAGCGGGTCGTCCCCACGACCCCGGGACTAGGTTGACCAGCCGCCGAAATGTCCGACGACTATAGGGTCGTCCCCACGACCGCGAGCCAAGGATGTCCAGCCGCCGTCTTGTCCGACGACTATAGGGTCGTCCCCACGACCCCGGGACTAGATTGGCCCGCCACCGTCATGTCCGACGACTATACGGTCGTCCCCACGACCCCGGGACAAGGTTGGCCCGCCGCCGACTTGTCCGACGACTATAGGTTCGTACCCACGACCCCGGGACTATATTGGCCCGCCACCGTCATGTCCAACGACTATAGGGTCGTCCCCACGACCCCGGGACTAGGTTGACAAGCCGCCAACATGTCCGACGACTATAGGGTCGTCCCCACGACCCCGGGCCAAAGTTGGCCAGCCTCCGTAATGTCCAACGACTATTGGGTCGTCCCCACGACCCCGGGACTAGATTGGCCCGCCACCGTCAAGTCCGACGACTATAGGGTCGTCCCCACGACCCCGGGCAAATTTGGCAAGCCGCCGACATATCCGACAAGTATAGGATCGTCTCCACGACCACGGCCCAAAGTTGGCCAGCCGCCGACATGTCCAACGACTATTGGGTCGTCCCCACGACCACGGGCCAAAGTTAGCCAGCCGCCGACATGTCCGACGACTATAGGGTCGTCCCCACGACCCCGGGACTAGATTGGCCCGCCACCGTCATGTCCGACGACTATACGGTCGTCCCCATGACCCCGGGACAAGGTTGGCCCGCCGCCGACTTGTCCGACGACTATAGGGTCGTCCCTACGACCCCGGGACTAGATTGGCCCGCCACCGTCATGTTCAACGACTATAGGGTCGTCCCCACGACCCCGGGACTAGGTTGACAAGCCGCCAACATATCCGACGACTATACGGTCGCCCCCACGACCCCGGGACTAGGCTGACAAGCCGCCAACATGTCCGACGACTATAGGGTCGTCCCGACGACCCCGGGCCAATGTTGGCCAATCGCCAACATGTCCGACGACTATAGGGTCGTCCCTACGACCCCGGCACTAGATTGGCCGGCCACCGTCATGTCCAACGACTATAGGGTCGTCCCCACGACCCCGGGACTAGGTTGACAAGCCGCCAACATATCCGACGACTATACGGTCGTCCCCACGACCTCGGGACTAGGTCGGCCAGCCGCCGTCATGTCCGACAACTGTAGGGTCGTCCCCACGACCCCGGGCCAAAGTTGGCAACCGCCGAAATGTCCGACGACTGTAGGGTCGTACCCACGACCCCGGGCCAATGTTGGCCAATCGCCGACATGTCCGACGACTATAGGGTCGTCCCTACGACCCCGGGACTAGGTTGGCCCGCCACCGTCATGTCCAACGACTATAGGGTCGTCCCCACGACCATGGGCCAAAGTTGGCCAGCCGCCGTAATGTCCAACGACTATTGGGTCGTCCCCACGACCCCGGGAATAGATTGGCCCGCCACCGTCAAGTCCGACGACTATAGGGTCGTCCCCACGACCCCGGGCAAATTTGGCAAGCCGCCGACATGTCCGACGACTGTAGGGTCGTCCCCACGACCCCGGGACTAGATTGGTCCGCCACCGTCATGTCCGACGACTATAGGGTCGTCCCCACGACCCCGGGCCAAAGTTGGCAAGCCGCCGAAATGTCCGACGACTGTAGGGTCGTCCCCACGACCCCGGGCCAATGTTGGCCAATCGCCGACATGTCCGACGACTATAGGGTCGTCCCTACGACCCCTAGACTAGATTGGCCCGCCACCGTCATGTCCAACGATTATAGGGTCGTCCCCACGACCATGGGCCAAAGTTGGCCAGCCGCCGACATGTCCAACGACTATTGGGTCGTCCCCACGACCACGGGCCAAAGTTAGCCAGCCGCCGACATGTCCGACGACTATAGGGTCGTCCCCACGACCCCGGGACTAGATTGGCCCGCCACCGTCATGTCCGACGACTATACGGTCGTCCCCATGACCCCGGGACAAGGTTGGCCCGCCGCCGACTTGTCCGACGACTATAGGGTCGTCCCTACGACCCCGGGACTAGATTGGCCCGCCACCGTCATGTTCAACGACTATAGGGTCGTCCCCACGACCCCGGGACTAGGTTGACAAGCCGCCAACATATCCGACGTCTATACGGTCGCCCCCACGACCCCGGGACTAGGCTGACAAGCCGCCAACATGTCCGACGACTATAGGGTCGTCCCGACGACCCCGGGCCAATGTTGGCCAATCGCCAACATGTCCGACGACTATAGGGTCGTCCCTACGACCCCGGCACTAGATTGGCCGGCCACCGTCATGTCCAACGACTATAGGGTCGTCCCCACGACCCCGGGACTAGGTTGACAAGCCGCCAACATATCCGACGACTATACGGTCGTCCCCACGACCTCGGGACTAGGTCGGCCAGCCGCCGTCATGTCCGACAACTATAGGGTCGTCCCCACGACCCCGGGCCAAAGTTGGCAACCGCCGAAATGTCCGACGACTGTAGGGTCGTACCCACGACCCCGGGCCAATGTTGGCCAATCGCCGACATGTCCGACGACTATAGGGTCGTCCCTACGACCCCGGGACTAGGTTGGCCCGCCACCGTCATGTCCAACGACTATAGGGTCGTCCCCACGACCATGGGCCAAAGTTGGCCAGCCGCCGTAATGTCCAACGACTATTGGGTCGTCCCCACGACCCCGGGAATAGATTGGCCCGCCACCGTCAAGTCCGACGCCTATAGGGTCGTCCCCACGACCCCGGGCAAATTTGGCAAGCCGCCGACATGTCCGACGATTGTAGGGTCGTCCCCACGACCCCGGGACTAGATTGGTCCGCCACCGTCATGTCCGACGACTATAGGGTCGCCCCACGACCCCGGGCCAAAGTTGGCAAGCCGCCGAAATGTCCGACGACTGTAGGGTCGTCCCCACGACCCCGGGCCAATGTTGGCCAATCGCCGACATGTCCGACGACTATAGGGTCGTCCCTACGACCCCTAGACTAGATTGGCCCGCCACCGTCATGTCCAACGATTATAGGGTCGTCCCCACGACCATGGGCCAAAGTTGGCCAGCCGCCGTAATGTCCAACGACTATTGGGTCGTCCCCACGACCCCGGGACTAGATTGGCCCGCCACCGTCAAGTCCGACGACTATAGGGTCGTCCCCACGACCCCGGGCAAATTTGGCAAGCCGCCGACATGTCCGACGACTATTGGGTCGTCCCCACGACCCCGGCACTAGATTGGTCCGCCACCGTCATGTCCGACGACTATAGGGTCGTCCCCACGGCCCCGGGCAAATTTGGCAAGCCGCCGACATGTCCGACGACTATTGGGTCCTCCCCACGACCCCGGGACTAGATTGGTCCGCCACCGTCATGTCCGACGACAATAGGGTCGTCCCCACGACCCCGGGACTAGATTGGCCCGCCACCGTCCAGTCCGACGACTATAGGATCGTCTCCACGACCACGGCCCAAAGTTGGCCAGCTGCCGATATGTCCAACGACTATTGGGTCGTCCCCACGACCACGGGCCAAAGTTAGCCAGCCGCAGACATGTCCGACGACTATAGGGTCGTCCCCACGACCCCGGGCCAAAGTTGGCCAGCCTCCGTAATGTCCAACGACTATTGGGTCGTCCCCACGACCCCGGGACTAGATTGGCCCGCCACCGTCAAGTCCGACGACTATAGGGTCGTCCCCACGACCCCGGGCAAATTTGGCAAGCCGCCGACATATCCGACGACTATAGGGTCGTCCCCACAACCCCGGGACTAGATTGGCCCGCCACCGTCAAGTCCGACGACTATAGGATCGTCTCCACGACCACGGCCCAAAGATGGCCAGCCGCCGACATGTCCAACGACTATTGGGTCGTCCCCACGACCGCGGGCCAAAGTTAGCCAGCCGCCGACATGTCCGACGACTATAGGGTCGTCCCCACGACCCCGGGCCAAAGTTGGCAAGCCGCCGAAATGTCCGACGACTATAGGGTCGTCCCCACGACCGCGGGCCAAAGATGTCCAGCCGCCGTCTTGTCCGACGACTATAGGGTCGTCCCCACGACCCCGGGACTAGATTGGCCCGCCACCGTCATGTCCGACGACTATACGGTCGTCCCCACGACCCCGGGACAAGGTTGGCCCGCCGCCGACTTGACCGACGACTATAGGTTCGTACCCACGACCCCGGGACTAGATTGGCCCGCCACCGTCATGTCCAACGACTATAGGGTCGTCCCCACGACCCCGGGACTAGGTTGGCAAGCCGCCGAAATGTCCGACGACTATAGGGTCGTCCCCACGACCGCGGGCCAAAGATGTCCAGCCGCCGTCTTGTCCGACGACTATAGGGTCGTCCCCACGACCCCGGGACTAGATTGGCCCGCCACCGTCATGTCCGACGACTATACGGTCGTCCCCACGACCCCGGGACAAGGTTGGCCCGCCGCCGACTTGTCCGACGACTATAGGTACGTACCCACGACCCCGGGACTAGATTGGCCCGCCACCGTCATGTCCAACGACTATTGGGTCGTCCCCACGACCGCGGGCCAAAGTTAGCCAGCCGCCGACATGTCCGACGACTATAGGGTCGTCCCCACGACCCCGGGCCAAAGTTGGCAAGCCGCCGAAATGTCCGACGACTATAGGGTCGTCCCCACGACCGCGGGCCAAAGATGTCCAGCCGCCGTCTTGTCCGACGACTATAGGGTCGTCCCCACGACCCCGGGACTAGATTGGCCCGCCACCGTCATGTCCGACGACTATACGGTCGTCCCCACGACCCCGGGACAAGGTTGGCCCGCCGCCGACTTGTCCGACGACTATAGGTTCGTACCCACGACCCCGGGACTAGATTGGCCCGCCACCGTCATGTCCGACGACTATAGGGTCGTCCCCACGACCCCGGGCCAAAGTTGGCAAGCCGCCGAAATGTCCGACGACTATAGGGTCGTCCCCACGACCCCGGGCCAAAGTTGGCCAGCCTCCGTAATGTCCAACGACTATTGGGTCGTCCCCACGACCCCGGGACTAGATTGGCCCGCCACCGTCAAGTCCGACGACTATAGGGTCGTCCCCACGACCCCGGGCAAATTTGGCAAGCCGCCGACATATCCGACAAGTATAGGGTCGTCCCCACAACCCCGGGACTAGATTGGCCCGCCACCGTCAAGTCCGACGACTATAGGATCGTCTCCACGACCACGGCCCAAAGTTGGCCAGCCGCCGACATGTCCAACGACTATTGGGTCGTCCCCACGACCACGGGCCAAAGTTAGCCAGCCGCCGACATGTCCGACGACTATAGGGTCGTCCCCACGACCATGGGCCAAAGTTGGCCAGCCGCCGTAATGTCCAACGACTATTGGGTCGTCCCCACGACCCCGGGACTAGATTGGTCCGCCATCGTCATGTCCGACGACTATAGGGTCGTCCCCACGACCCCGGGACTAGATTGGCCCGCCACCGTCAAGTCCGACGACTATAGGGTCGTCCCCACGACCCCGGGCAAATTTGGCAAGCCGCCGACATATCCGACAAGTATAGGGTCGTCCCCACAACCCCGGGACTAGATTGGCCCGCCACCGTCAAGTCCGACGACTATAGGATCGTCTCCACGACCACGGCCCAAAGTTGGCAAGCCGCCGACATGTCCAACGACTATTGGGTCGTCCCCACGACCACGGGCCAAAGTTAGCCAGCCGCCGACATGTCCGACGACTATAGGGTCGTCCCCACGACCCCGGGACTAGATTGGCCCGCCACCGTCATGTCCGACGACTATACGGTCGTCCCCATGACCCCGGGACAAGGTTGGCCCGCCGCCGACTTGTCCGACGACTATAGGGTCGTCCCTACGACCCCGGGACTAGATTGGCCCGCCACCGTCATGTTCAACGACTATAGGGTCGTCCCCACGACCCCGGGACTAGGTTGACAAGCCGCCAACATATCCGACGACTATACGGTCGCCCCCACGACCCCGGGACTAGGCTGACAAGCCGCCAACATGTCCGACGACTATAGGGTCGTCCCGACGACCCCGGGCCAATGTTGGCCAATCGCCAACATGTCCGACGACTATAGGGTCGTCCCTACGACCCCGGCACTAGATTGGCCGGCCACCGTCATGTCCAACGACTATAGGGTCGTCCCCACGACCCCGGGACTAGGTTGACAAGCCGCCAACATATCCGACGACTATACGGTCGTCCCCACGACCTCGGGACTAGGTCGGCCAGCCGCCGTCATGTCCGACAACTATAGGGTCGTCCCCACGACCCCGGGCCAAAGTTGGCAACCGCCGAAATGTCCGACGACTGTAGGGTCGTACCCACGACCCCGGGCCAATGTTGGCCAATCGCCGACATGTCCGACGACTATAGGGTCGTCCCTACGACCCCGGGACTAGGTTGGCCCGCCACCGTCATGTCCAACGACTATAGGGTCGTCCCCACGACCATGGGCCAAAGTTGGCCAGCCGCCGTAATGTCCAACGACTATTGGGTCGTCCCCACGACCCCGGGACTAGATTGGCCCGCCACCGTCAAGTCCGACGACTATAGGGTCGTCCCCACGACCCTGGGACTAGATTGGCCCGCCACCGTCATATCCGACGACTATAGGGTCGTCCCCACGACCCCGGGACTAGGTTGACCAGCCGCCGAAATGTCCGACGACTATAGGGTCGTCCCCACGACCGCGAGCCAAGGATGTCCAGCCGCCGTCTTGTCCGACGACTATAGGGTCGTCCCCACGACCCCGGGACTAGATTGGCCCGCCACCGTCATGTCCGACGACTATACGGTCGTCCCCACGACCCCGGGACAAGGTTGGCCCGCCGCCGACTTGTCCGACGACTATAGGTTCGTACCCACGACCCCGGGACTAGATTGGCCCGCCACCGTCATGTCCAACGACTATAGGGTCGTCCCCACGACCGCGGGCCAAAGATGTCCAGCCGCCGTCTTGTCCGACGACTATAGGGTCGTCCCCACGACCCCGGGACTAGATTGGCCCGCCACCGTCATGTCCGACGACTATACGGTCGTCCCCACGACCCCGGGACAAGGTTGGCCCGCCGCCGACTTGTCCGACGACTATAGGTACGTACCCACGACCCCGGGACTAGATTGGCCCGCCACCGTCATGTCCAACGACTATTGGGTCGTCCCCACGACCGCGGGCCAAAGTTAGCCAGCCGCCGACATGTCCGACGACTATAGGGTCGTCCCCACGACCCCGGGCCAAAGTTGGCAAGCCGCCGAAATGTCCGACGACTATAGGGTCGTCCCCACGACCGCGGGCCAAAGATGTCCAGCCGCCGTCTTGTCCGACGACTATAGGGTCGTCCCCACGACCCCGGGACTAGATTGGCCCGCCACCGTCAAGTCCGACGACTATAGGGTCGTCCCCACGACCCCGGGCAAATTTGGCAAGCCGCCGACATATCCGACAAGTATAGGGTCGTCCCCACAACCCCGGGACTAGATTGGCCCGCCACCGTCAAGTCCGACGACTATAGGATCGTCTCCACGACCACGGCCCAAAGTTGGCCAGCCGCCGACATGTCCAACGACTATTGGGTCGTCCCCACGACCACGGGCCAAAGTTAGCCAGCCGCCGACATGTCCGACGACTATAGGGTCGTCCCCACGACCATGGGCCAAAGTTGGCCAGCCGCCGTAATGTCCAACGACTATTGGGTCGTCCCCACGACCCCGGGACTAGATTGGTCCGCCATCGTCATGTCCGACGACTATAGGGTCGTCCCCACGACCCCGGGACTAGATTGGCCCGCCACCGTCAAGTCCGACGACTATAGGGTCGTCCCCACGACCCCGGGCAAATTTGGCAAGCCGCCGACATATCCGACAAGTATAGGGTCGTCCCCACAACCCCGGGACTAGATTGGCCCGCCACCGTCAAGTCCGACGACTATAGGATCGTCTCCACGACCACGGCCCAAAGTTGGCCAGCCGCCGACATGTCCAACGACTATTGGGTCGTCCCCACGACCACGGGCCAAAGTTAGCCAGCCGCCGACATGTCCGACGACTATAGGGTCGTCCCCACGACCCCGGGACTAGATTGGCCCGCCACCGTCATGTCCGACGACTATACGGTCGTCCCCATGACCCCGGGACAAGGTTGGCCCGCCGCCGACTTGTCCGACGACTATAGGGTCGTCCCTACGACCCCGGGACTAGATTGGCCCGCCACCGTCATGTTCAACGACTATAGGGTCGTCCCCACGACCCCGGGACTAGGTTGACAAGCCGCCAACATATCCGACGACTATACGGTCGCCCCCACGACCCCGGGACTAGGCTGACAAGCCGCCAACATGTCCGACGACTATAGGGTCGTCCCGACGACCCCGGGCCAATGTTGGCCAAACGCCGACATATGCGACGACTATAGGGTCGTCCCCATGACCCTGGGACTAGATTGGCCCGCCACCGTCATATCCGACGACTATAGGGTCGTCCCCATGACCCTGGGACTAGGTTGGCTCGCCGCCGACTCGTCCGACGACTATAGGGTCGTCCCCACGACCCCGGGACTAGGTAGACCCGCCGCCGACGTGTCCGACAACTATAGGGTCGTCCCCACGACGACGGGCCAAAGTTGGCCAACCGCCGACATATCCGACGACTATAGGGTCGTCCCCACGACCCCGGGACTAGGTTGACCCGCCGCTGACTTGTCCGACGACTAAAGGGTCGTCCCCACAACCGCGGGACTACGTTGGCTCGCCGCCGACTTGTCCGACGACTATAGGGTCGTCCCCACCACCCCGGGCCAAAGTTGGCCAGCCGCCGACATATCCGACGACTATAGGGTCGTCCCCACGACCACGGGCCAATGTTGGCCAGCCGCTGACTTGTCCGACGACTATAGGGTCGTCCCCACGACCCCGGGACTAGATTGGCCCGACACCGTCATGTCCGACGACTATAGGGTCGTCCCCACGACCCCGGGACTAGATTGGCCCGCCACCGTCATGGCCGACGACTATAGGGTCGTCCTCACGACCCCGGGTCTAGGTAGACCCGCCGCCGACGTGTCCGACAACTATAGGGTCGTCCCCACGACGACGGGCCAAAGTTGGCCAACCGCCGACATATCCGACGACTATAGGGTCGTCCCCACGACCCCGGGACTAGGTTGACCCGCCGCTGACTTGTCCGACGACTAAAGGGTCGTCCCCACGACCCCGGGACTAGGTTGACCAGCCGCCGACATGTCCGACGGCTATAGTGTCGTCCCCACGACCCCGGGACTAGGTTGACCCGCCGCTGACTTGTCCGACGACTAAAGGGTCGTACCCACGACCCCGGGACTAGATTGGCCCGCCACCGTCATGTCCGACGATTATAGGGTCGTCCCCACGACCACGGGACTAGGTTGACCCGCCGCCGACGTGTCCGACAACTATAGGGTCGTACCCACGACGACGGGCCAAAGTTGGCCAAACGCCGACATATGCGACGACTATAGGGTCGTCCCCATGACCCTGGGACTAGATTGGCCCGCCACCGTCATATCCGACGACTATAGGGTCGTCCCCATGACCCTGGGACTAGGTTGGCTCGCCGCCGACTCGTCCGACGACTATAGGGTCGTCCCCACGACCCCGGGACTAGGTAGACCCGCCGCCGACGTGTCCGACAACTATAGGGTCGTCCCCACGACGACGGGCCAAAGTTGGCCAACCGCCGACATATCCGACGACTATAGGGTCGTCCCCACGACCCCGGGACTAGGTTGACCCGCCGCTGACTTGTCCGACGACTAAAGGGTCGTCCCCACAACCGCGGGACTACGTTGGCTCGCCGCCGACTTGTCCGACGACTATAGGGTCGTCCCCACCACCCCGGGCCAAAGTTGGCCAGCCGCCGACATATCCGACGACTATAGGGTCGTCCCCACGACCACGGGCCAATGTTGGCCAGCCGCTGACTTGTCCGACGACTATAGGGTCGTCCCCACGACCCCGGGACTAGATTGGCCCGACACCGTCATGTCCGACGACTATAGGGTCGTCCCCACGACCCCGGGACTAGATTGGCCCGCCACCGTCATGGCCGACGACTATAGGGTCGTCCTCACGACCCCGGGTCTAGGTTGGCCAGCCGCCGACATGTCCGACGACTATAGAGTCGTCCCCACGACCCCGGGACTAGATTGGCCCGCCACCGTCATGTCCGACGACAATAGGGTCGTCCCCACGACCCCGGGTCCAGGTTGGCCCGCTGCCGACTTGTCGGACCACTATAGGGTCGTCCCCACGACCCCGGAACTAGGTTGGCCAGCCGCCGACATGTCCGACGGCTATAGGGTCGTCACCACGACCCCGGAACTAGATTGGCCCGCCACCGTCATGTCCGACGACTATAGGGTCGTCCCCACGACCACGGGCAAAAGTTGGCCAGCCGGCGACATGTCCGACGACTATAGGGTCGTCCCCACGACACCGGGCCAAAGTTGGCCAATCGCCGATATGTCCAACGACTATTGGGTCGTCCCCACGACCACGGGCCAAAGTTAGCCAGCCGCAGACATGTCCGACGACTATAGGGTCGTCCCCACGACCCCGGGCCATAGTTGGCCAGCCTCCGTAATGTCCAACGACTATTGGGTCGTCCCCACGAACCCGGGACTAGATTGGCCCGCCACCGTCAAGTCCGACGACTATAGGGTCGTCCCCACGACCCCGGGCAAATTTGGCAAGCCGCCGACATATCCGACAAGTATAGGGTCGTCCCCACGACCCCGGGACTAGATTGGCCCGCCACCGTCATGTCCGACGACTATACGGTCGTCCCCATGACCCCGGGACAAGGTTGGCCCGCCGCCGACTTGTCCGACGACTATAGGGTCGTCCCTACGACCCCGGGACTAGATTGGCCCGCCACCGTCATGTTCAACGACTATAGGGTCGTCCCCACGACCCCGGGACTAGGTTGACAAGCCGCCAACATATCCGACGACTATACGGTCGCCCCCACGACCCCGGGACTAGGCTGACAAGCCGCCAACATGTCCGACGACTATAGGGTCGTCCCGACGACCCCGGGCCAATGTTGGCCAATCGCCAACATGTCCGACGACTATAGGGTCGTCCCTACGACCCCGGCACTAGATTGGCCGGCCACCGTCATGTCCAACGACTATAGGGTCGTCCCCACGCCCCCGGGACTAGGCTGACAAGCCGCCAACATATCCGACGACTATACGGTCGTCCCCACGACCTCGGGACTAGGTCGGCCAGCCGCCGTCATGTCCGACAACTATAGGGTCGTCCCCATGTTTAGAAAGCGGATTAAAGAAACGTAGCTAGGAAGTGTTTACTCGGATTCAGGAACACTAGAATTCATTTATTCGCGAGAGCACGAGAACAATTCTATTTAAGATAAGAAGAGTCAAGGTTACAGTTACCGTTGGAGTTTATGTATGCGTCGCAGAAAAATATATACACTATTTACAATAAGCTTTAACCGTTTTGTCCACAATTAATTCCGTCTAAACGTTAGTAATTAAGCGGATAGCAAGCACGAAGCCGATTTCCCAGCAAATGGGCAATCGTAGCGAAAAGGGAGCTATGAGCACAGTAGCGTATAAAACAGCAAAGGAAGCGTGTTAATTGTAGCGGAGTCGCGAACAGACAAGATCTTCCAGGAAATAGCGTTCGCTTTCCTGGAAGGAAGAAGTCCCCCTTCCATCGATCGCGAGTCGATGGGAGGGGTCCGTGATCGCTGCTCCACATGAGTCAGCGGGCCGGTGTCGCTAATCGTCTACTTATCGGCGGGCTCACACAGATGGCGTGGTCATGCTGCTTTTCCGTACATTTCCCGCCCGCCTTCGTCGACCGACGAATTAGTCGCGTCCGAAGCTGATCAGGCGATTGGGTGGTTGGTATGGCGTGATCCGATTCCTAGACGGTGGCGCCGCTGGACTCATGTGGAAGCGTCGGACAACTGAGATGAAGCGAGCTAGTGTGTCGTTGAAGCAGGACGGGAAGGTGTGGGTTCCGGTACCTGTGCAGACGGCAAAAAGACTAGTTTACACAATGGTCTTACAAATTCGGAACGCGCAGTTTTGACGGTGACCACGCGTGTTAATCCATCAGCACCCGCGTGAAGCCGAGTGATTCTGGCTAGCGGCCACCGGGTAGGTGGCGTCAATTCAGATTTTAATAAGCACAAGTCGCCGATCTGCGGTTGCGGGTGCTGATGGGTCCACTTGTTTCGAGCCTGCAGGGACTGTAAGTATTCGGAGGACCAACGTCTCCAGAATTGCAACCGCAGCTGTTGCAGGAGGTGCCACCGAGACAGCCGCGAAGCGGGAACGTCGTCCACTAGGGGGTCGGGCACGCTAAGCAGCGCGTCCCCGATCAAGAAGTGTCCTGGTGTTAGTGTGGTTAAGTCGCCAGGGTCATCGCTCATCCCCTGCAATGGTCGGGAATTCAGGCACGCCTCGATCTGGGACAGCAGGGTCGACAGCTCTTCGTAGGTGAGGTGCTGCTCCCCGATTACCCGCCGAAGGTGATATTTGGTGGACTTCACAGCAGCCTCCCATAGTCCCCCGAAGTGAGGGGCCGCCGGCGGGTTGAAGCGCCACTCGATACCGTCCCTCAGCAAGGCGGAATGGATCACCTCTCGTCGGGCGTCGCGGCGAGCCAGCATCTCCCGTAGCTCCCTGGCAGCGCCCACGAAGTTTGTGCCTCTGTCGCTCTGGATAACAGCACAGCAGCCTCGCCGAGAAGTGAAACGCCGCAGCGCGGCGAGGAAAGCCTCCGTACTGCAATCAGAGACGAGCTCCAAGTGGACAGCGCGCGTGCTCATACATACGAATAACGCCACGTAGCCCTTCAGAGTGCGTTGACCTCGGCCGCGGGACATCAGGAGCGTAATGGGTCCGGCATAGTCAACTCCCACGTGCAGGAAGGGCCGGGCAGCCGTTACCCGCACTGCAGGTAGATCTCCCATTAGTTGCTGTCCTGTTGCAGCGCGCCAGCGAAGGCAAGTGACGCAGCGATGGAGGATGGCCTTCACCCGCTGGCGACCCTGAGGGATCCAGTACCGGTGACGCAAAGTGGCCAAGGTCAGCTGGGTACCTCCGTGTAGGGTTCTGCGGTGGGCCTCGTCCACCAGCAGCTCAGTCAACCGGTTGTCTCGGGGCAGCAGGATCTGATGTCGGGCGTCCAAGGGTAATGCAGCGTGCCGTAGACGACCCCCGACGCGCAGGAGGCCGCGGTCGTCTATGTAAGGGTTGAGACGCAATAGTCGGCTGCGGCTCGGTAGTGGTTGTCCCTTCTGCAGCTGCTGGATTTCCGAAGCATACTCCTGAGGCTGGATGAGGCGGAGCCAGCAGGTCAAGGCGGCATCTACCTCCGCTGGTAGCAGGTAGCTTCCTCTCGAGCTAGTGCGACTCCTCCGCAGCCATCGCAGACACCAGGCCGTGGTTCTAAGGAGCAGAGAAATGTTGGAGTAGCGTTGTAACAGTGTCTCGCCCAATGCAGGTTCACCAGTCGCCACGTTGATGGTAGTCTGGGTCTCCAGGTCGGTTGGGGGTACTGGCAGCGAATCAGCGTGGCCCCAACCGCTCGGTGACGTCAGCCAGTCCGGCCCTGTCCACCAGAGTGCAAAACTCGGTAGTTGGCTTGGTGACAGTCCTCGGGAGGCACAGTCCGCGGGGTTGTCCTGGCTAGCCACGTGGTGCCAGTTGGCCTCCGGCAACGTGCGTTGTATCTCGGACACCCGGTTGGCCACGTAAGTCTGCCAGCGAGCGGGATGTCCTTGGATCCAGGCCAGTGTGACAGTGGAGTCGCTCCACAAGTGAACGGCAGTTCCACTCAAACCCAAACTCTCGCAAGTGAGAGCGGTTAGCTTCGTCAGCAAGGCGGCAGCACACAGTTCAAGCCGGGGTAGCGTAATCCGTTTCAGCGGTGCCACTTTGGTCTTCGCCGTGACCAGCTGACTCCGGAAGGTGCCATCGTGATCGGCGACCCGAAGATATATGACGGCAGCATAGGCCCGCTCCGAGGCGTCCGCGAACCCATGTAGCTCCTGTAGTTGTGGGGCCTGTCGTACGCCGAGCCAGCGGGGAACAGCGATGCGGTTCAAGTCTACCAGCTCATCGAGAAATTGAGTCCAATAGTCGACCTCAACCGGCGGCAGCGGTGAGTCCCAATCTAATTGGAGTAACCAGAGAGATTGCATGAATATTTTGGCGTTAATTGTAACTGGGGACACCAAACCCAGAGGATCGAATATCCTGGCGATCGTCGACAGGACCAAGCGCCTAGTTAAGCAGCCGTCAGTGGATGTAGGCAGCACTTGAACCCGGAAACAATCGTCGGCCAGGCTCCAGTGGACCCCCAATGCTGTGTGTGTCTCTCCGCTCTGCCATTTGCACTCCGGAATGGTGTCACCGCGGGGTACTTGATCCATCAGAGACGGTTCATTGGAGGCCCATTTGCGCAGATTGAAGCCGCCCGCCTTGCAGAGTTGGCGTAGTTCGACCTGTAGTTCCAGGGCTTCCGCCACAGAGTCGGCACCGGTCACGACGTCGTCCATATAGACGTCGCGTTGTAGAAGCGCAGCTGCTCGAGGATGACGGGATTGCTCGTCCAAAGCCAGTTGCCGTAATGTGCGAATGGCAAGGTATGGCGCACAGGCTAGCCCATAGGTGACCGTGTTGAGTTCATAATCACTTATGGCGTGGTCTTCTTTCGCCCTCCATAGTATCCGTTGGTATCGGCGATCATCCGGATGGAGCAAGATCTGGCGATACATTTTTTCGACGTCGGCTGTGAGGCAGACACGGAAAAGACGCCAGCGCAGTAGCAGTTGGTGGAGGCTCGGCAGCAGATTCGGCCCCACCATCAGCGTATCGTTCAACGATTGCCCCGATGACGTTGCGTGAGAGCCGTTAAATACCACCCGCAACTTGGTGGTCGTGCTGCTCTCCTTCAAGACTCCGTGGTGAGGTAGGTAGTACGACGGTCCGGAACGCTCACCTTGAACTAAGGACATGTGAGCAAGTTCACGATACTCACGCATAAATTCTTGATAGGCATGAGCGAACGCAGGTTCCCTGTTGAACTTGGCTTCCATTCTCTGCAGCATGCGTCGGGCACCGTGACGCGACTCGCCGAGCTCCATCCTGTCCCGTAATGGCAGGCGAACCATATAGCGGCCGGAGGGCAATCGCTGGTGGGTCGTCCGGTAGTGGTCTTCGCAGGCTTGCTCTTCCGGGGTATAGGCATTTGATACCACCAGTTCTTCCTGTTCCCAGAAGCGACGCACCAGTGGCAAGAGTTCCTCGGCGGCGGTGCACTGGAGGGATGATCGCTCGCGACTGTCAGCTGTTTCGCGCTCCGACGTGGCTGGTCCGGAAACGATCCAGCCCAGAGTGGTGTTCTGCGCTATGGGCTCCCCTGTGCGACCTCTGGCTATGCCATGGAGCAGGACCATGGCGAAGGCGTCGGCTCCCAGTAGCATTTCAATCGGCCCGTCGGAGTCGAAGTTAGGATCGGCCAGCTTGAGGTCAGCGAGATGGTTCCAGGTCGATGCTCGGCGTTGTATACGTGGCTGATACGCTGTTATCCGAGGCATCACCAGAGCGGAGATCACGTGTCTCTCTGGTGAGTTGAAGTGAGCGGTGAATTCTAATGCGACTCTGCCCTTTACCCGCTCAGGTGCTTGGTTCCCGACGCCAAGGAGACGAATATTGGCGGAGCGTCGTGGCAGGCGTAGCTGCTGAGCCACCGCCTCTGTGATGATGGATACTTCACTGCCTTGGTCAACGAGAGCCCGCACTAGTCGTGGCGGGCCGCCGGGCGGTAGGAGCTTGACGCGTGCAGTGGCCAGCAGTACAGCAGGTAAACTGGTCGACTCACAGCTGGAGGTATTAGCAGAGACCTCGTGAGTACCAGCGCTGGCCTCATGGATCGTAGTGTGGTGCCTACCGTCGCATCGTTGGCATCTTTTCGCCGATTGACAGTCGAGAACTTGGTGTTTTCCTAGGCAATTATAACACAAGTTCGCGGCCTGCAGCGCCGCTCGACGTTCTGAGGCTGTCTTGTCCTTATACGTTCGACAGTACAAAATGAAATGATTGGCCTTGCAGAGGCTGCACTGCTCAGGTGAGCGCTTAGTTTGGCTCACCTGATGAACCTTTGCCGTTTTTTGTGTTGTAGTTGGCTTCGTGTATCGGTTCCCGCTTCCTTTCCGTTGCTCCTCCAAGGCCTCCAGGGTGTTGACGCGTCCTTCCAGAAAGACTTGGAGTTCGTCGAAGGTAGGAGGCAGCTTCGTCTTCCCGATGAGCGTTTCCCACTCGTATCTGGACTGTGGATCCATACGATCCACGATTAGATGGACGAGCCAGTCGCCACTGGCATCGAATGGCCGCTTCATGGCGGCCAGGGCCTTGACGGAGTCGCAGACGCTGTAGAAGAGTCGTTTAAGCTCGGGTCCCGACTCGCGTGGAATGGAAGGTAGGGCGAAGATCGTGTTCATCTGGGCCTTGACCATCAGTCGTTGATTGTCGTAGCGGTCTTGTAGCAATTCCCACGAAGCCTCGAAATTCTCTTCCCGCTCAGGCATATTGCGCAGGAGTAGAGCAGCATCACCGGTAAGGGTACCTCGTAAGTAGTGTAAGCGTTCGGCGTCTGTTAATGTCGTGTCCTTGATCACTAGAGAGCGAAATAGCCCTTGAAACGACGGCCAATCCTTGTGTTTACCGTCGAAGGTCGGCAGGGGTAATCGCGGCAGAGAGGTCCTTGGAGCGAACGGTTGCAACTTCCGCAGCGGGCCCACTTCTCTCCATGGACAGACGCTCATCGGCTAGGGTGGCAGCTCTTTCCACCTTCGTCAGGTCTTCTATTTTGTCCATAAGAAGGGCCTCTTGCGTGGTGAAGACCTCCTCCATTTCGGCAGGTGTCAGAGCCTTCTCTTGGAAGTAGGCGTTGCCGGCAAAAGCTAAGTCCGACGCCGCTAACGCGAGAAGCTGGTCATGTTGCAACTCATATTTCGCCCAGTTCTTTCGGAGAGTCTCTAGTCTAGAGATCACGTTGCTCTTTGTAATATTGTTCATTCCTACCTTTTTTAAATTGTCGAACGCCCGAGTGATTCGACCGTTAAGGTCGCGCTGGCTTGTTACGAGGTGACTCATTGTTTGCAGGTGTAGAGGTCACGCGCGACGGTTGGACGGCACCAACGAACGTTCGAGCACTCGCGAACTGTTGCACAGGCACTGATATCCGGCTCGAAGGACCAAAATGTTTAGAAAGCGGATTAAAGAAACGTAGCTAGGAAGTGTTTACTCGGATTCAGGAACACTAGAATTCATTTATTCGCGAGAGCACGAGAACAATTCTATTTAAGATAAGAAGAGTCAAGGTTACAGTTACCGTTGGAGTTTATGTATGCGTCGCAGAAAAATATATACACTATTTACAATAAGCTTTAACCGTTTTGTCCACAATTAATTCCGTCTAAACGTTAGTAATTAAGCGGATAGCAAGCACGAAGCCGATTTCCCAGCAAATGGGCAATCGTAGCGAAAAGGGAGCTATGAGCACAGTAGCGTATAAAACAGCAAAGGAAGCGTGTTAATTGTAGCGGAGTCGCGAACAGACAAGATCTTCCAGGAAATAGCGTTCGCTTTCCTGGAAGGAAGAAGTCCCCCTTCCATCGATCGCGAGTCGATGGGAGGGGTCCGTGATCGCTGCTCCACATGAGTCAGCGGGCCGGTGTCGCTAATCGTCTACTTATCGGCGGGCTCACACAGATGGCGTGGTCATGCTGCTTTTCCGTACATTTCCCGCCCGCCTTCGTCGACCGACGAATTAGTCGCGTCCGAAGCTGATCAGGCGATTGGGTGGTTGGTATGGCGTGATCCGATTCCTAGACGGTGGCGCCGCTGGACTCATGTGGAAGCGTCGGACAACTGAGATGAAGCGAGCTAGTGTGTCGTTGAAGCAGGACGGGAAGGTGTGGGTTCCGGTACCTGTGCAGACGGCAAAAAGACTAGTTTACACAATGGTCTTACAAATTCGGAACGCGCAGTTTTGACGGTGACCACGCGTGTTAATCCATCCCCACGACCCCGGGCCAAAGTTGGCAAGCCGCCGAAATGTCCGACGACTATAGGGTCGTCCCCACAACCCCGCGACTAGATTGGCCCGCCACCGTCAAGTCCGACGACTATAGGATCGTCTCCACGACCACGGGCCAAAGTTGGCCAGCCGCCGACATGTCCGTCGACTATAGGGTCGTCCCCACGACCCCGGGCCAATGTTGGCCAATCGCCGACATGTCCGACGACTATAGGGTCGTCCCTACGACCCCGGGACTAGATTGGCCCGCCACCGTCATGTCCAACGACTATAGGGTCGTCCCCACGACCCCGGGTAAATTTGGCAAGCCGCCGACATATCCGACGACTATAGGGTCGTCCCCACAACCCCGGGACTAGATTGGCCCGCCACCGTCAAGTCCGACGACTATAGGATCGTCTCCACGACCACGGCCCAAAGATGGCCAGCCGCCGACATGTCCAACGACTATTGGGTCGTCCCCACGACCGCGGGCCAAAGTTAGCCAGCCGCCGACATGTCCGACGACTATAGGGTCGTCCCCACGACCCCGGGACAAAGTTGGCAAGCCGCCGAAATGTCCGACGACTATAGGGTCGTCCCCACGACCGCGGGCCAAAGATGTCCAGCCGCCGTCTTGTCCGACGACTATAGGGTCGTCCCCACGACCCCGGGACTAGATTGGCCCGCCACCGTCATGTCCGACGACTATACGGTCGTCCCCACGACCCCGGGACAAGGTTGGCCCGCCGCCGACTTGTCCGACGACTATAGGTTCGTACCCACGACCCCGGGACTAGATTGGCCCGCCACCGTCATGTCCAACGACTATAGGGTCGTCCCCACGACCCCGGGACTAGGTTGACCAGCCGCCGAAATGTCCGACGACTATAGGGTCGTCCCCACGACCGCGAGCCAAGGATGTCCAGCCGCCGTCTTGTCCGACGACTATAGGGTCGTCCCCACGACCCCGGGACTAGATTGGCCCGCCACCGTCATGTCCGACGACTATACGGTCGTCCCCACGACCCCGGGACAAGGTTGGCCCGCCGCCGACTTGTCCGACGACTATAGGTTCGTACCCACGACCCCGGGACTAGATTGGCCCGCCACCGTCATGTCCAACGACTATAGGGTCGTCCCCACGACCCCGGGACTAGGTTGACCAGCCGCCGAAATGTCCGACGACTATAGGGTCGTCCCCACGACCGCGGGCCAAAGATGTCCAGCCGCCGTCTTGTCCGACGACTATAGGGTCGTCCCCACGACCCCGGGACTAGATTGGCCCGCCACCGTCATGTCCGACGATTATAGGGTCGTCCCCACGACCACGGGACTAGGTTGACCCGCCGCCGACGTGTCCGACAACTATAGGGTCGTACCCACGACGACGGGCCAAAGTTGGCCAAACGCCGACATATGCGACGACTATAGGGTCGTCCCCATGACCCTGGGACTAGATTGGCCCGCCACCGTCATATCCGACGACTATAGGGTCGTCCCCATGACCCTGGGACTAGGTTGGCTCGCCGCCGACTCGTCCGACGACTATAGGGTCGTCCCCACGACCCCGGGACTAGGTAGACCCGCCGCCGACGTGTCCGACAACTATAGGGTCGTCCCCACGACGACGGGCCAAAGTTGGCCAACCGCCGACATATCCGACGACTATAGGGTCGTCCCCACGACCCCGGGACTAGGTTGACCCGCCGCTGACTTGTCCGACGACTAAAGGGTCGTCCCCACAACCGCGGGACTACGTTGGCTCGCCGCCGACTTGTCCGACGACTATAGGGTCGTCCCCACGACCCCGGGCCAAAGTTGGCCAGCCGCCGACATATCCGACGACTATAGGGTCGTCCCCACGACCACGGGCCAATGTTGGCCAGCCGCTGACTTGTCCGACGACTATAGGGTCGTCCCCACGACCCCGGGACTAGATTGGCCCGACACCGTCATGTCCGACGACTATAGGGTCGTCCCCACGACCCCGGGACTAGATTGGCCCGCCACCGTCATGGCCGACGACTATAGGGTCGTCCTCACGACCCCGGGTCTAGGTTGGCCAGCCGCCGACATGTCCGACGACTATAGGGTCGTCCCCACGACCCCGGGACTAGGTTGACCCGCCGCTGACTTGTCCGACGACTAAAGGGTCGTCCCCACAACCGCGGGACTACGTTGGCTCGCCGCCGACTTGTCCGACGACTATAGGGTCGTCCCCACGACGACGGGCCAAAGTTGGCCAACCGCCGACATATCCGACGACTATAGGGTCGTCCCCACGACCCCGGGACTAGGTTGACCCGCCGCTGACTTGTCCGACGACTAAAGGGTCGTCCCCACAACCGCGGGACTACGTTGGCACGCCGCCGACTTGTCCGACGACTATAGGGTCGTCCCCACGACCCCGGGCCAAAGTTGGCCAGCCGCCGACATATCCGACAAGTATAGGGTCGTCCCCACGACCCCGGGACTAGATTGGCCCGCCACCGTCATGTCCGACGACTATACGGTCGTCCCCATGACCCCGGGACAAGGTTGGCCCGCCGCCGACTTGTCCGACGACTATAGGGTCGTCCCTACGACCCCGGGACTAGATTGGCCCGCCACCGTCATGTTCAACGACTATAGGGTCGTCCCCACGACCCCGGGACTAGGTTGACAAGCCGCCAACATATCCAACGACTATACGGTCGCCCCCACGACCCCGGGACTAGGCTGACAAGCCGCCAACATGTCCGACGACTATAGGGTCGTCCCGACGACCCCGGGCCAATGTTGGCCAATCGCCAACATGTCCGACGACTATAGGGTCGTCCCTACGACCCCGGCACTAGATTGGCCGGCCACCGTCATGTCCAACGACTATAGGGTCGTCCCCACGCCCCCGGGACTAGGCTGACAAGCCGCCAACATATCCGACGACTATACGGTCGTCCCCACGACCTCGGGACTAGGTCGGCCAGCCGCCGTCATGTCCGACAACTATAGGGTCGTCCCCACGACCCCGGGCCAAAGTTGGCAAGCCGCCGAAATGTCCGACGACTATAGGGTCGTCCCCACAACCCCGCGACTAGATTGGCCCGCCACCGTCAAGTCCGACGACTATAGGATCGTCTCCACGACCACGGGCCAAAGTTGGCCAGCCGCCAACATGTCCGTCGACTATAGGGTCGTCCCGACGACCCCGGGCCAATGTTGGCCAATCGCCAACATGTCCGACGACTATAGGGTCGTCCCTACGACCCCGGCACTAGATTGGCCGGCCACCGTCATGTCCAACGACTATAGGGTCGTCCCCACGCCCCCGGGACTAGGCTGACAAGCCGCCAACATATCCGACGACTATACGGTCGTCCCCACGACCTCGGGACTAGGTCGGCCAGCCGCCGTCATGTCCGACAACTATAGGGTCGTCCCCACGACCCCGGGCCAAAGTTGGCAAGCCGCCGAAATGTCCGACGACTATAGGGTCGTCCCCACAACCCCGCGACTAGATTGGCCCGCCACCGTCAAGTCCGACGACTATAGGATCGTCTCCACGACCACGGGCCAAAGTTGGCCAGCCGCCGACATGTCCGTCGACTATAGGGTCGTCCCCACGACCCCGGGCCAATGTTGGCCAATCGCCGACATGTCCGACGACTATAGGGTCGTCCCTACGACCCCGCGACTAGATTGGCCCGCCACCGTCAAGTCCGACGACTATAGGATCGTCTCCACGACCACGGGCCAAAGTTGGCCAGCCGCCGACATGTCCGTCGACTATAGGGTCGTCCCCACGACCCCGGGCCAATGTTGGCCAATCGCCGTCATGTCCGACAACTATAGGGTCGTCCCCACGACCCCGGGCCAAAGTTGGCAAGCCGCCGAAATGTCCGACGACTATAGGGTCGTCCCCACAACCCCGCGACTAGATTGGCCCGCCACCGTCAAGTCCGACGACTATAGGATCGTCTCCACGACCACGGGCCAAAGTTGGCCAGCCGCCGACATGTCCGTCGACTATAGGGTCGTCCCCACGACCCCGGGCCAATGTTGGCCAATCGCCGACATGTCCGACGACTATAGGGTCGTCCCTACGACCCCGGGACTAGATTGGCCCGCCACCGTCATGTCCAACGACTATAGGGTCGTCCCCACGACCCCGGGCAAATTTGGCAAGCCGCCGACATATCCGACGACTATAGGGTCGTCCCCACAACCCCGGGACTAGATTGGCCCGCCACCGTCAAGTCCGACGACTATAGGATCGTCTCCACGACCACGGCCCAAAGATGGCCAGCCGCCGACATGTCCAACGACTATTGGGTCGTCCCCACGACCGCGGGCCAAAGTTAGCCAGCCGCCGACATGTCCGACGACTATAGGGTCGTCCCCACGACCCCGGGCCAAAGTTGGCAAGCCGCCGAAATGTCCGACGACTATACGGTCGTCCCCACGACCCCGGGCCAATGATGTCCAGCCGCCGTCTTGTCCGACGACTATAGGGTCGTCCCCACGACCCCGGGACTAGATTGGCCCGCCACCGTCATGTCCAACGATTATAGGGTCGTCCCCACAACCACGGGCCAAAGTTGGCCAGCCGCCGACATGTCCGACGACTATAGGGTCGTCCCCACGACCCCGGGCCAAAGTTGGCCGCCGCCGACATGTCCGACGACTATAGGGTCGTCCCCACGACCCCGAGACTAGATTGGCCCGCCACCGTCATGTCCGACGACAATAGGGTCGACCCCACGACCTCGGGTCCAGGTTGGCCAGCCGCCGACATTTCCGACGACTATAGAGTCGTCCCCACGACCGCGGGCCAAAGATGTCCAGCCGCCGTCTTGTCCGACGACTATAGGGTCGTCCCCACGACCCCGGGACTAGATTGGCCCGCCACCGTCATGTCCAACGACTATAGGGTCGTCTCCACCACCACGGGCCAAAGTTGGTCAGCCGCCGACATGTCCGACGATTATTGGATCGTCCCCACGACTCCGGGCCAAAGTTGGCCAGCCGCCGACATGTCCGACGACTATAGGGTCGTCCCCACGACCCCGAGACTAGATTGGCCCGCTACCGTCATGTCCGACGACAATAGGGTCGTTCCCATGACCCCGGGTCCAGGTTGGCCAGCCGCCGACATTTCCGACGACTATAGAGTCGTCCCCACGACACCGGGCCAAAGTTGGCCAGCCGCCGCCATGTCCGTCGACTATAGGGTCGTCCCCACGACCCCGGGACAAGGTTGGCCCGCCGCCGACATGTCCGACGAATATCGGGCCGTACCCACGACCCCGGGACTAGGCTGACAAGCCGCCAACATTTCCGACGACTATAGGGTCGTCCCCACGACCCCGGGCCAAAGTTGGTCAGCCGCCGAAATGTCCGACGACTATAGGGTCGTCCCCACGACCCCGGGCCAAAGTTGGCAAGCCGCTGAAATGTCCGACGACTTTAGGGTTGTCCCCACGACCCCGGGACTACATTGGCCCGCCACCGTCAAGTCCGACGACTATAGGGTCGTCCCCAGGACCTCGGGACTAGATTGGCCCGCCACCGTCAAGTCCGACGACTAAAGGGTCGTCCCCACGACCCCGGGCCAGAGTTGGCAAGCCGCCGAAATGTCCGATGACTGTAGGGTCGTCCCCACGACCCCGGGACTAGACTGGCCCGCCACCGTCAAGTCCGACGACTATAGGGTCGTCCCCACGACCTCGGGACTAGGTTGGCCGGCCGCCGACATGCCCGACCACTATTGGGTCGTCCCCACGACACCGGGCCAAAGTTGGCCAGCCGCCGACATGTCCGACGACTATAGGGTCGTCCCCACGACCCCGGGACCAGGTTGGCCCGCCGCCGACTTGTCCGACGACTATAGGGTCGTACCCACGACCCCGGGACTAGGCTGACAAGCCGCCAACATGTCCGAAGACTATAGGGTCGTCCCCACGGCCCCCGGCCAATGATGTCCAGCCGCCGTCTTGTCCGACGACTATAGGGTCGTCCCCACGACCCCGGGACTAGATTGGCCCGCCACCGTCATGTCCAACGATTATAGGGTCGTCCCCACAACCACGGGCCAAAGTTGGCCAGCCGCCGACATGTCCGACGACTATAGGGTCGTCCCCACGACCCCGGGCCAAAGTTGGCCAGCCGCCAACATGTCCGACGACTATAGGGTCGTCCCCACGACCCCGAGACTAGATTGGCCCGCCACCGTCATGTCCGACGACAATAGGGTCGTCCCCACGACCTCGGGTCCAGGTTGGCCAGCCGCCGACATTTCCGACGACTATAGAGTCGTCCCCACGACACCGGTCCAAAGTTGGCCAGCCGCCGACATGTCCGACGACTATAGGGTCGTCCCCACGACCCCGGGACTAGATTGGCCCGCCACCGTCATGTCCAACGACTATAGGGTCGTCCCCACGACCCCGGGCCAAAGTTGGCAAGCCGCCGAAATGTCCGACGACTATAGGGTCGTCCCGACGACCCCGGGCCAATGTTGGCCAATCGCCAACATGTCCGACGACTATAGGGTCGTCCCTACGACCCCGGGACTAGATTGGCCCGCCACCGTCATGTCCAACGATTATAGGGTCGTCCCCACGACCCCGGGACAAGATTGGCCCGCCACCGTCATGTCCGACGATTATAGGGTCGTCCCCACGACCCCGGGACAAGCTTGGCCCGCCGCCGACTTGTCCGACGACTATAGGGTCGTCCCCACGACCCCGGGACTAGATTGGCCCGCCACCGTCATGTCCGACGACAATAGGGTCGTCCCCACGACCCCGGGTCTAGGTTGGCCAGCCGCCGACATGTCCGACGACTATAGAGTCGTCCCCACGACACCGGGCCAAAGTTGGACAGCCGCCGACATGTCCGACTACTATAGGGTCGTCCCCAGGACCTCTGGTCTAGATTGGCCCGCTACCGTCATGTCCGAAGACTATAGGGTCGTCCCCACGACCACGGGACTAGATTGGCCCGCCACCGCCATGTCCGACGACAATAGGGTCGTCCCCACGACCCCGGGTCTAGGTTGGCCAGCCGCCGACATGTCCGACGACAATCGGATCGTCCCCACGCCCACGCGCCAAAGTTGGCCAGCCGCCGACATGTCCGACGACTATTGGGTCGTCCCCACGACCACGGGCCAAAGTTGGCCAGCCGCCGACAGGTCCGACGACAATCGGATCGTCCCCACGACCACGCGCCAAAGTTGGCCAGCCGCCGACATGTCCGACGACTATAGGGTCGTCCCCACGACCCCGGGCCAATGTTGGCCAATCGCCGACATGTCCAACGACTATAGGGTCGTCCCTACGACCCCGGGCCAAAGATGTCCAGCCGCCGTCTTGTCCGACGACTATAGGGTCGACCCCACGACCCCGAGTCCAGGTTGGCCAGCCGCCGACATTTCCGACGACTATAGAATCGGCCCCACGACCCCGGGCCAAAGTTGGCCAGACGCCGACATGTCCGACGACTATAGGGTCGTCCCCACGACCCCGGGATTAGATTGGCCCGCCACCGTCAAGTCCGACGACTATAGGGTCGTCCCCACGACCCCGGGACAAGCTTGGCCCGCCGCCGACTTGTCCGACGACTATAGGGTCGTCCCTACGACCCCGGGACTGGATTGGCCCGCCGCCGTCTTGTCCGACGACTATAGGGCCGTCCCCACGACCCCGGGACTAGATTGGCCCGCCACCGTCATGTCCGACGATTATAGGGTCGTCCCCACGACCCCGGGACAAGCTTGGCCCGCCGCCGACTTGTTCGACGACTATAGGGTCGTCCCCACGACCCCGTGACTAGATTGGCCCGCCACCGTCATGTCCAACGACTATAGGGTCGTCCCCACAACCACGGGCCAAAGTTGGCCAGCCGCCGACATGTCCGACGACTATTGGATCGTGCCCACGACCACGGGCCAAAGTTGGCCAGCCGCCGACATGTCCGACGACTATTGGATCGTGCCCACGACCACGGGCCAAAGTTGGCCAGCCGCCGACATGTCCGACGACTATAGGGTCTTCCCCACGACCCCGGGACTAGATTGGTCCGCCACCGTCATGTCCGACGACTATAGGGTCGTCCCCACGACCCCGGGCCAAAGTTGGCAAGCCGCCGAAATGTCCGACGACTGTAGGGTCTTCCCCCCGACCCCGGGACTAGATTGGCCGCCACCGTCAAGTCCGACGACCTCGGGACTAGGTTGGCCAGCCGCCGACATGTCCGACGACTATAGGGTTGTCCCCACGACCCCGGGCCAAAGATGTCCAGCCGCCGTCTTGTCCGACGACTATAGGGTCGTCCCCACGACCACGGGCCAAAGTTGGCAAGCCGCCGAAATGTCCGACGACTGTAGGGTCGTCCCCACGACCCCGGGACTAGATTGGCCCGCCACCGTCTTGTCCGACGACTATAGGGTCGTCCCCACGACCCCGGGACTAGGTTTACCCGCCGCTGACTTGTCCGACGACTAAAGGGTCGTCCCCACAACCGCGGGACTACGTTGGCTCGCCGCCGACTTGTCCGACGACTATAGGGTCGTCCCCACGACCCC
Source organism: Andrena praecox (assembly GCA_963932275.1). Classification (NCBI taxonomy): domain Eukaryota; kingdom Metazoa; phylum Arthropoda; class Insecta; order Hymenoptera; family Andrenidae; genus Andrena; species Andrena praecox. Next base: position 3,748,466 of record CAWVQO010000356.1, on the reverse strand, counting down.
GGGCCAAAGTTGGCCAGCCGTCGACAGGTCCGACGACTATTGGATCGTCCCCACGACCACGGGCCAAAGATGGCCTGCCGCCGACATGTCCGACGACTATAGGGTCGCCCCCACGACCCCGGGCCAATGTCGGCATGCCGCCGACTTGTCCGACGACTATAGGGTCGTCCCTACGATCCCGGGACTAGATTGGCCCGCCACCGTCATGTCCGACGATTATAGGGTCGTCCCCACGACCTCGGGACTAGGTTGACAAGCCGCCAAAATGTTCGACGACTATAGAGTCGTCCCCACGACCCCGGGCCAATGTCGGCATGCCGCCGCAATGTCCGACGACTATAGGGTCGTCCCCACGACCCCGGGTCTAGGTTGGCCAGCCGCCGACATGTCCGACGACTATCGGATCGTCCCCACGACCACGGGCCAAAGTTGGCCAGCCGCCGACATGTCCGACGACTATTGGATCGTCCGCACGACCACGGGCCAAAGTTGGCCAGCTGCCGACATGTCCGACGACTATAGGGTCGTCCCCACGACCGCGAGCCAAGGATGTCCAGCCGCCGTCTTGTCCGACGACTATAGGGTCGTCCATACGACCCCGGGAATAGATTGGCCCGCCACCGTCATGTCCGAAGACAATGGGGTCGTCCCCACGACCCCGGGTCTAGGTTGGCCAGCCGCCGACATATCCGACGACTATAGAGTCGTCCCCACGACACCGGGCCAAAGTTGGCCAGCCGCTGACATGTCCAACGACTATAGGGTCGTCCCCACGACCACGGGCCAAAGTTGGCCAGCCGTCGACATGTCCGACGACTATTGGATCGTCCCCACGACCACGGGCCAAAGATGGCCAGCCGCCGACATGTCCGACGACTATAGGGTCGCCCCCACGACCCCGGGGCTAGATTGGTCCGCCACCGTCATGTCCGACGACTATAGGGTCGTCCCCACGACCTCGGGACTAGTTTGGCCAGCCGCCGACATGTCCGACGATTATAGGGTCGTCCCCACGACCCCGGGCCAATGTTGGCCAATCGCCGACATGTCCGACGACTATAGGGTCGTCCCTACGACCCCGGGACTAGATTGGCCCGCCACCGTCATGTCCAACGACAATAGGGTCGTCCCCACGACCCCGAGCCAAAGTTGGCATGCCGCCGAAATGTCCGACGACTATAGGGTCGTCCCCACGACCCCGGGACTAGATTGGTCCGCCACCGTCATGTCCGACGACTATAGGGTCGTCCCCACGACCCCGGGCCAAAGTTGGCAAGCGGCCGAAATGTCCGACGACTATAGGGTCGTCCCCACGACCATGGGCCAAAGTTGGCCAGCCGCCGTAATGTCCAACGACTATTGGGTCGTCCCCACGACCCCGGGACTAGATTGGCCCGCCACCGTCAAGTCCGACGACTATAGGGTCGTCCCCACGACCCCGGGCAAATTTGGCAAGCCGCCGACATATCCGACGACTATAGGGTCGTCCCCACAACCCCGGGAGTAGATTGGCCCGCCACCGTCAAGTCCGACGACTATAGGGTCGTCCCCACGACCCCGGGCCAAAGTTGGCAAGCGGCCGAAATGTCCGACGACTATAGGGTCGTCCCCACGACCGCGGGCCAATGATGTCCAGCCGCCGTCTTGTCCGACGACTATAGGGTCGTCCCCACGACCCCGGGACTAGATTGGCCCGCCACCGTCATGTCCGACGACTATACGGTCGTCCCCACGACCCCGGGACAAGGTTGGCCCGCCGCCGACTTGTCCGACGACTATAGGTTCGTACCCACGAACCCGGGACTAGATTGGCCCGCCACCGTCATGTCCAACGACTATAGGGTCGTCCCCACGACCCCGGGACTAGGTTGACAAGCCGCCGAAATGTCCGACGACTATAGGGTCGTCCCCACGACCCCGGGACTAGAGTGGCCCGCCACCGTCATGTCCGACGACTATATGGTCGTCCCCACGACCACGGACCAATGTAGGCCAGCCGCTGACTTGTCCGACGACTATAGGGTCGTCCCCACGACCGCGGGACTAGATTGGCTCGCCGCCGACTTGTCCGACGACTGTAGGGTCGTCCCCACGACCCCGGGACTAGATTGGCCCGCCGCCGTCATTTCCGACGACTATAGGGTCGTCCCCACGACCACGGGCCAAAGTTGGCCTGCCGCCGACTTGTCCGACGACTATAGGGTCGTCCCCATGACCCGGGACTAGACTGGCCCGCCACCGTCATGTCCGACGACTATAGGGTCGTCCCCACGACCCCGCGACTAGATTGGCCCGCCAACGTCAAGTCCGACGACTATAGGATCGTCTCCACGACCACGGCCCAAAGTTGGCCAGCCGCCGACATGTCCAACGACTATTGGGTCGTCCCCACGACCACGGGCCAAAGTTAGCCAGCCGGCGACGTGTCCGACGACTATAGGGTCGTCCCCACGACCCCGGGACAAGATTGGCCCGCCACCGTCATGTCCAACGACAATAGGGTCGTCCCCACGACCCCGAGCCAAAGTTGGCATGCCGCCGAAATGTCCGACGACTATAGGGTCGTCCCCACAACCCCGGGCCAAAGTTGGCACGCCGCCGAAATGTCCGACGACTATAGGGTCGTCCCCACGACCCCGGGCCAAAGTTGGCCAATCGCCAACATGCCCGACGACTATAGGGTCGTCCGTGCGACCCCGGGAATAGATTGGCCCGCCACCGTCATGTCCGACGACAATAGGGTCGTCCCCACGACCCCGGGTCTAGGTTGGCCAGCCGCCGACATGTCCGACGACTATAGAGTCGTCCCCACGACACCGGGCCAAAGTTGGCCAGCCGCCGACATGTCCGACGACTATTGGATCGTCCCCACGACCACGGGCCAAAGTTGGCCAGCCGCCGACATGTCCGACGACTATAGGGTCGTCCCCACGACCCCGGGACTAGATTGGTCCGCCACCGTCATATCCGACGACTATAGGGTCGTCCCCACGACCCCGGGCCAAATTTGGCAAGCCGCCGAAATGTCCGACGACTGTAGGGTCGTCCCCACGACCCCGGGACTAGATTGGCCCGCCACCGTGAAGTCCGACGACTATAGGCTCGTCCCCACGACCTCGGGACTAGTTTGGCCAGCCGCCGACATGTCCGACGGCTATAGGGTCGTCCCCACGACCCCGGGCCAATGTTGGCCAATCGCCGACATGTCCGACGACTATAGGGTCGTCCCCACGACCGCGAGCCAAGGATATCCAGCCGCCGTCTTGTCCGACGACTATAGGGTCGTCCCTACGACCCCGGGACTAGATTGGCCCGCCACCGTCATGTCCAACGATTATAGGGTCGTCCCCACGACCCCGGGCCAAAGTTGGCATGCCGCCGAAATGTCCGACGACTATAGGGTCGTCCCCACGACCCCGGGCCAAAGTTGGCAAGCCGCCAAAATGTCCGACGACTATAGGGTCGTCCCCACGACCGCGAGCCAAGGATATCCAGCCGCCGTCTTGTCTGACGACTATAGGGTCGTCCCCACGACCCCGGGACTAGATTGGCCCGCCACCGTCATGTGCGACGACTATAGGGTCGTCCCCACGACCCCGGGACTAAGTTGGCTCGCCACCGTCATGTCTGACGACTATAGGGTCGTCCCCACGACCCCGGCACTAGGTTGGCTCGCCACCGTCATGTCTGACGACTATAGGGTCGTCCCCACGACCGCGGGTCTAGGTTGGGCAGCCGCCGACATGTCCGACGACTATAGAGTCGTCCCCACGACACCGGGCCAAAGTTGGCTAGCCGCTGACATGTCCAACGACTATAGGGTCGTCCCCACGACCACGGGCCAAAGTTGGACAGCCGCCGACATGTCCGACGACTATTGGATCGTCCCCACGACCACGGGCCAAAGTTGGCCAGCCGCCGACATGTCCGACGACTATAGGGTCGTCCCCACGACCCCGGGACTAGATTGGTCCGCCACCGTCATATCCGACGACTATAGGGTCGTCGCCACGACCCCGGGCCAAAGTTGGCAAGCCGCCGAAATGTCCGACGACTGTAGGGTCGTCCCCACGACCCCGGGACTAGATTGGCCCGCCACCGTGAAGTCCGACGACTATAGGCTCGTCCCCACGACCTCGGGACTAGTTTGGCCAGCCGCCGACATGTCCGACGACTATAGGGTCGTCCCCACGACCCCGGGCCAATGTTGGCCAATCGCCGACATGTCCGACGACTATAGGGTCGTCCCCACGACCGCGAGCCAAGGATATCCAGCCGCCGTCTTGTGCGACGACTATAGGGTCGTCCACACGACCCCGGGACTAGGTTGGCTCGCCACCGTCATGTCTGACGACTATAGGGTCGTCCCCACGACCCCGGGACTAGGTTGGCCCGCCGCCGACTTGTCCGACGACTATAGGGTCGTCCCCACAACCCCGGGACTAGGTTGGCTCGCCACCGACATGTCTGACGACTATAGGGTCGTCCCCACGACCCCGGGACTAGATTGGCCCGCCACCGTCAAGTCCGACGACTATAGGGTCGTCCCCACGACCCCGGGCCAAAGTTGGACAGCCGCCGACTTGTCCGACGACTATAGGGTCGTCCCCACGACCACGGGCCAAAGTTGGCCAGCCGCCGGCTTGTCCGACGATTATAGCGTCGTCCCCACGACCTCGGGACTAGGTTGGCCCGCCGCCGACTTGTCCGACGACTATAGGGTCGTCCCCACGACCCCGGGACTAGGTTGGCCCGCCGCCGACTTGTCCGACGACTATAGGGTCGTCCCCACGACCCCGGGCCAAAGTTGGCCAGCCGCCGACATGTCCGACGACTATAGGGTCGTCCCCCGACCCGGGACTAGAGTGGCCCGCCACCGTCATGTCCGACGACTATATGGTCGTCCCCACGACCACGGACCAATGTAGGCCAGCCGCTGACTTGTCCGACGACTATAGGGTCGTCCCCACGACCGCGGGACTAGATTGGCTCGCCGCCGACTTGTCCGACGACTGTAGGGTCGTCCCCACGACCCCGGGACTAGATTGGCCCGCCACCGTCATTTCCGACGACTATAGGGTCGTCCCCACGACCACGGGCCAAAGTTGGCCTGCCGCCGACTTGTCCGACGACTATAGGGTCGTCCCCATGACCCGGGACTAGACTGGCCCGCCACCGTCATGTCCGACGACTATAGGATCGTCTCCACGACCACGGCCCAAAGTTGGCACGCCGCCGAAATGTCCGACGACTATAGGGTCGTCCCCACGACCCCGGGCCAATGTTGGCCAATCGCCAACATGCCCGACGACTATAGGGTCGTCCGTACGACCCCGGGAATAGATTGGCCCGCCACCGTCATGTCCGACGACAATAGGGTCGTCCCCACGACCCCGGGTCTAGGTTGGCCAGCCGCCGACATGTCCGACGACTATAGAGTCGTCCCCACGACACCGGGCCAAAGTTGGCTAGCCGCTGACATGTCCAACGACTATAGGGTCGTCCCCACGACCACGGGCCAAAGTTGGACAGCCGCCGACATGTCCGACGACTATTGGATCGTCCCCACGACCACGGGCCAAAGTTGGCCAGCCGCCGACATGTCCGACGACTATAGGGTCGTCCCCACGACCCCGGGACTAGATTGGTCCGCCACCGTCATGTCCGACGACTATAGGGTCGTCCCCACGACCCCGGGACTAGATTGGCCCGCCAGCGACAAGTCCGACGACTATTAGGTCGTCCCCACGACCACGGGCCAAAGTTGGCCAGCCGCCGACATATCCGACGACTATAGGGTCGTCCCCACGACCCCGGGCCAAAGTTGGCCAGCCGCCGACATGTCCGACGACTATAGGGTCGTCCCCACGACCCCGGGCCAAAGTTGGCCAATCGCCAACATGTCCGACGACTATAGGGTCGTCTGTACGACCCCGGGAATAGATTGGCCCGCCACCGTCATGTCCGACGACAATAGGGTCGTCCCCACGACCCCGGGTCTAGGTTGGCCAGCCGCCGACATGTCCGACGACTATAGAGTCGTCCCCACGACACCGGGCCAAAGTTGGCCAGCCGCTGACATGTCCAACGACTATAGGGTCGTCCCCACGACCACGGGCCAAAGTTGGCCAGCCGTCGACATGTCCGACGACTATTGGATCGTCCCCACGACCACGGGCCAAAGTTGTCCAGCCGCCGACATGTCCGACGACTATAGGGTCGTCCCCACGACCCCGGGACTAGATTGGTCCGCCACCGTCATATCCGACGACTATAGGGTCGTCCCCACGACCCCGGGCCAAAGTTGGCAAGCCGCCGAAATGTCCGACGACTGTAGGGTCGTCCCCACGACCCCGGGACTAGATTGGCCCGCCACCGTGAAGTCCGACGACTATAGGCTCGTCCCCACGACCTCGGGACTAGTTTGGCCAGCCGCCGACATGTCCGACGACTATAGGGTCGTCCCCACGACCCCGGGCCAATGTTGGCCAATCGCCGACATGTCCGACGACTATAGAGTAGTCCCCACGACCGCGAGCCAAGGATATCCAGCCGCCGTCTTGTCCGACGACTATAGGGTCGTCCCTACGACCCCGGGACTAGATTGGCCCGCCACCGTCATGTCCAACGACTATAGGGTCGTCCCCACGACCCCGGGCCAAAGTTGGCATGCCGCCGAAATGTCCGACGACTATAGGGTCGCCCCCACGACCCCGGGGCTAGATTGGTCCGCCACCGTCATGTCCGACGACTATAGGGTCGTCCCCACGACCTCGGGACTAGTTTGGCCAGCCGCCGACATGTCCGACGATTATAGGGTCGTCCCCACGACCCCGGGCCAATGTTGGCCAATCGCCGACATGTCCGACGACTATAGGGTCGTCCCTACGACCCCGGGACTAGATTGGCCCGCCACCGTCATGTCCAACGACAATAGGGTCGTCCCCACGACCCCGAGCCAAAGTTGGCATGCCGCCGAAATGTCCGACGACTATAGGGTCGTCCCCACGACCCCGGGACTAGATTGGTCCGCCACCGTCATGTCCGACGACTATAGGGTCGTCCCCACGACCCCGGGCCAAAGTTGGCAAGCGGCCGAAATGTCCGACGACTATAGGGTCGTCCCCACGACCATGGGCCAAAGTTGGCCAGCCGCCGTAATGTCCAACGACTATTGGGTCGTCCCCACGACCCCGGGACTAGATTGGCCCGCCACCGTCAAGTCCGACGACTATAGGGTCGTCCCCACGACCCCGGGCAAATTTGGCAAGCCGCCGACATATCCGACGACTATAGGGTCGTCCCCACAACCCCGGGAGTAGATTGGCCCGCCACCGTCAAGTCCGACGACTATAGGGTCGTCCCCACGACCCCGGGCCAAAGTTGGCAAGCGGCCGAAATGTCCGACGACTATAGGGTCGTCCCCACGACCGCGGGCCAATGATGTCCAGCCGCCGTCTTGTCCGACGACTATAGGGTCGTCCCCACGACCCCGGGACTAGATTGGCCCGCCACCGTCATGTCCGACGACTATACGGTCGTCCCCACGACCCCGGGACAAGGTTGGCCCGCCGCCGACTTGTCCGACGACTATAGGTTCGTACCCACGAACCCGGGACTAGATTGGCCCGCCACCGTCATGTCCAACGACTATAGGGTCGTCCCCACGACCCCGGGACTAGGTTGACAAGCCGCCGAAATGTCCGACGACTATAGGGTCGTCCCCACGACCCCGGGACTAGAGTGGCCCGCCACCGTCATGTCCGACGACTATATGGTCGTCCCCACGACCACGGACCAATGTAGGCCAGCCGCTGACTTGTCCGACGACTATAGGGTCGTCCCCACGACCGCGGGACTAGATTGGCTCGCCGCCGACTTGTCCGACGACTGTAGGGTCGTCCCCACGACCCCGGGACTAGATTGGCCCGCCGCCGTCATTTCCGACGACTATAGGGTCGTCCCCACGACCACGGGCCAAAGTTGGCCTGCCGCCGACTTGTCCGACGACTATAGGGTCGTCCCCATGACCCGGGACTAGACTGGCCCGCCACCGTCATGTCCGACGACTATAGGGTCGTCCCCACGACCCCGCGACTAGATTGGCCCGCCAACGTCAAGTCCGACGACTATAGGATCGTCTCCACGACCACGGCCCAAAGTTGGCCAGCCGCCGACATGTCCAACGACTATTGGGTCGTCCCCACGACCACGGGCCAAAGTTAGCCAGCCGGCGACGTGTCCGACGACTATAGGGTCGTCCCCACGACCCCGGGACAAGATTGGCCCGCCACCGTCATGTCCAACGACAATAGGGTCGTCCCCACGACCCCGAGCCAAAGTTGGCATGCCGCCGAAATGTCCGACGACTATAGGGTCGTCCCCACAACCCCGGGCCAAAGTTGGCACGCCGCCGAAATGTCCGACGACTATAGGGTCGTCCCCACGACCCCGGGCCAAAGTTGGCCAATCGCCAACATGCCCGACGACTATAGGGTCGTCCGTGCGACCCCGGGAATAGATTGGCCCGCCACCGTCATGTCCGACGACAATAGGGTCGTCCCCACGACCCCGGGTCTAGGTTGGCCAGCCGCCGACATGTCCGACGACTATAGAGTCGTCCCCACGACACCGGGCCAAAGTTGGCCAGCCGCCGACATGTCCGACGACTATTGGATCGTCCCCACGACCACGGGCCAAAGTTGGCCAGCCGCCGACATGTCCGACGACTATAGGGTCGTCCCCACGACCCCGGGACTAGATTGGTCCGCCACCGTCATATCCGACGACTATAGGGTCGTCCCCACGACCCCGGGCCAAATTTGGCAAGCCGCCGAAATGTCCGACGACTGTAGGGTCGTCCCCACGACCCCGGGACTAGATTGGCCCGCCACCGTGAAGTCCGACGACTATAGGCTCGTCCCCACGACCTCGGGACTAGTTTGGCCAGCCGCCGACATGTCCGACGGCTATAGGGTCGTCCCCACGACCCCGGGCCAATGTTGGCCAATCGCCGACATGTCCGACGACTATAGGGTCGTCCCCACGACCGCGAGCCAAGGATATCCAGCCGCCGTCTTGTCCGACGACTATAGGGTCGTCCCTACGACCCCGGGACTAGATTGGCCCGCCACCGTCATGTCCAACGATTATAGGGTCGTCCCCACGACCCCGGGCCAAAGTTGGCATGCCGCCGAAATGTCCGACGACTATAGGGTCGTCCCCACGACCCCGGGCCAAAGTTGGCAAGCCGCCAAAATGTCCGACGACTATAGGGTCGTCCCCACGACCGCGAGCCAAGGATATCCAGCCGCCGTCTTGTCTGACGACTATAGGGTCGTCCCCACGACCCCGGGACTAGATTGGCCCGCCACCGTCATGTGCGACGACTATAGGGTCGTCCCCACGACCCCGGGACTAAGTTGGCTCGCCACCGTCATGTCTGACGACTATAGGGTCGTCCCCACGACCCCGGCACTAGGTTGGCTCGCCACCGTCATGTCTGACGACTATAGGGTCGTCCCCACGACCGCGGGTCTAGGTTGGGCAGCCGCCGACATGTCCGACGACTATAGAGTCGTCCCCACGACACCGGGCCAAAGTTGGCTAGCCGCTGACATGTCCAACGACTATAGGGTCGTCCCCACGACCACGGGCCAAAGTTGGACAGCCGCCGACATGTCCGACGACTATTGGATCGTCCCCACGACCACGGGCCAAAGTTGGCCAGCCGCCGACATGTCCGACGACTATAGGGTCGTCCCCACGACCCCGGGACTAGATTGGTCCGCCACCGTCATATCCGACGACTATAGGGTCGTCGCCACGACCCCGGGCCAAAGTTGGCAAGCCGCCGAAATGTCCGACGACTGTAGGGTCGTCCCCACGACCCCGGGACTAGATTGGCCCGCCACCGTGAAGTCCGACGACTATAGGCTCGTCCCCACGACCTCGGGACTAGTTTGGCCAGCCGCCGACATGTCCGACGACTATAGGGTCGTCCCCACGACCCCGGGCCAATGTTGGCCAATCGCCGACATGTCCGACGACTATAGGGTCGTCCCCACGACCGCGAGCCAAGGATATCCAGCCGCCGTCTTGTGCGACGACTATAGGGTCGTCCACACGACCCCGGGACTAGGTTGGCTCGCCACCGTCATGTCTGACGACTATAGGGTCGTCCCCACGACCCCGGGACTAGGTTGGCCCGCCGCCGACTTGTCCGACGACTATAGGGTCGTCCCCACAACCCCGGGACTAGGTTGGCTCGCCACCGACATGTCTGACGACTATAGGGTCGTCCCCACGACCCCGGGACTAGATTGGCCCGCCACCGTCAAGTCCGACGACTATAGGGTCGTCCCCACGACCCCGGGCCAAAGTTGGACAGCCGCCGACTTGTCCGACGACTATAGGGTCGTCCCCACGACCACGGGCCAAAGTTGGCCAGCCGCCGGCTTGTCCGACGATTATAGCGTCGTCCCCACGACCTCGGGACTAGGTTGGCCCGCCGCCGACTTGTCCGACGACTATAGGGTCGTCCCCACGACCCCGGGACTAGGTTGGCCCGCCGCCGACTTGTCCGACGACTATAGGGTCGTCCCCACGACCCCGGGCCAAAGTTGGCCAGCCGCCGACATGTCCGACGACTATAGGGTCGTCCCCCGACCCGGGACTAGAGTGGCCCGCCACCGTCATGTCCGACGACTATATGGTCGTCCCCACGACCACGGACCAATGTAGGCCAGCCGCTGACTTGTCCGACGACTATAGGGTCGTCCCCACGACCGCGGGACTAGATTGGCTCGCCGCCGACTTGTCCGACGACTGTAGGGTCGTCCCCACGACCCCGGGACTAGATTGGCCCGCCACCGTCATTTCCGACGACTATAGGGTCGTCCCCACGACCACGGGCCAAAGTTGGCCTGCCGCCGACTTGTCCGACGACTATAGGGTCGTCCCCATGACCCGGGACTAGACTGGCCCGCCACCGTCATGTCCGACGACTATAGGATCGTCTCCACGACCACGGCCCAAAGTTGGCACGCCGCCGAAATGTCCGACGACTATAGGGTCGTCCCCACGACCCCGGGCCAATGTTGGCCAATCGCCAACATGCCCGACGACTATAGGGTCGTCCGTACGACCCCGGGAATAGATTGGCCCGCCACCGTCATGTCCGACGACAATAGGGTCGTCCCCACGACCCCGGGTCTAGGTTGGCCAGCCGCCGACATGTCCGACGACTATAGAGTCGTCCCCACGACACCGGGCCAAAGTTGGCTAGCCGCTGACATGTCCAACGACTATAGGGTCGTCCCCACGACCACGGGCCAAAGTTGGACAGCCGCCGACATGTCCGACGACTATTGGATCGTCCCCACGACCACGGGCCAAAGTTGGCCAGCCGCCGACATGTCCGACGACTATAGGGTCGTCCCCACGACCCCGGGACTAGATTGGTCCGCCACCGTCATGTCCGACGACTATAGGGTCGTCCCCACGACCCCGGGACTAGATTGGCCCGCCAGCGACAAGTCCGACGACTATTAGGTCGTCCCCACGACCACGGGCCAAAGTTGGCCAGCCGCCGACATATCCGACGACTATAGGGTCGTCCCCACGACCCCGGGCCAAAGTTGGCCAGCCGCCGACATGTCCGACGACTATAGGGTCGTCCCCACGACCCCGGGCCAAAGTTGGCCAATCGCCAACATGTCCGACGACTATAGGGTCGTCTGTACGACCCCGGGAATAGATTGGCCCGCCACCGTCATGTCCGACGACAATAGGGTCGTCCCCACGACCCCGGGTCTAGGTTGGCCAGCCGCCGACATGTCCGACGACTATAGAGTCGTCCCCACGACACCGGGCCAAAGTTGGCCAGCCGCTGACATGTCCAACGACTATAGGGTCGTCCCCACGACCACGGGCCAAAGTTGGCCAGCCGTCGACATGTCCGACGACTATTGGATCGTCCCCACGACCACGGGCCAAAGTTGTCCAGCCGCCGACATGTCCGACGACTATAGGGTCGTCCCCACGACCCCGGGACTAGATTGGTCCGCCACCGTCATATCCGACGACTATAGGGTCGTCCCCACGACCCCGGGCCAAAGTTGGCAAGCCGCCGAAATGTCCGACGACTGTAGGGTCGTCCCCACGACCCCGGGACTAGATTGGCCCGCCACCGTGAAGTCCGACGACTATAGGCTCGTCCCCACGACCTCGGGACTAGTTTGGCCAGCCGCCGACATGTCCGACGACTATAGGGTCGTCCCCACGACCCCGGGCCAATGTTGGCCAATCGCCGACATGTCCGACGACTATAGAGTAGTCCCCACGACCGCGAGCCAAGGATATCCAGCCGCCGTCTTGTCCGACGACTATAGGGTCGTCCCTACGACCCCGGGACTAGATTGGCCCGCCACCGTCATGTCCAACGACTATAGGGTCGTCCCCACGACCCCGGGCCAAAGTTGGCATGCCGCCGAAATGTCCGACGACTATAGGGTCGTCCCCACGACCCCGGGCCAAAGTTGGCAAGCCGCCGAAATGTCCGACGACTATAGGGTCGTCCCCACGACCGCGAGCCAAGGATATCCAGCCGCCGTCTTGTCCGACGACTATAGGGTCGTCCCCACGACCCCGGGACTAGATTGGCCCGCCACCGTCATGTGCGACGACTATAGGGTGGTCCCCACGACCCCGGGACAAGGTTGCCCCGCCGCCGACTTGTCCGACGACTATAGGGTCGTACCCACGACCCCGGGACTAGACTGTCCCGCCACCGTCATGTCCAACGACTATAGGGTCGTCCCCACGACCCCGGGCCAAAGTTGGCATGCCGCCGAAATGTCCGACGACTATAGGGTCGTCCCCACGACCCCGGGCCAAAGTTGGCAAGCCGCCGAAATGTCCGACGACTATAGGGTCGTCCCCACGACCCCGGGACTAGATTGGCCCGCCACCATCATGTCCGACGACTATAAGGTCGTCCCCACGACCCCCGGACAAGGTTGGCCCGCCGCCGACTTGTCCGACGACTATAGGGTCGAACCCACGACCCCAGGACTAGGCTGACAAGCCGCCAACATGTCCGACGACTATAGGGTCGTCCCGACGATCCCGGGCCAATTTTGGCCAATCGCCAACATGTCCGACGACTATAGGGTCGTCCCTACGACCCCGGGACTAGATTGGCCCGCCACCGTCATGTCCAACGACTATAGGGTCGTCCCCACGACCGCGGGCCAAAGTTGGCCAGCCGCCGACATGTCCGACGACTATAGGGTCGTCCCCACGACCCGGGACTAGACTGGCCCGCCACCGTCATGTCCGACGACTATAGGGTCATCCCCACGACCCCGGGACTAGGTTGGCCCGCCGCCGACTTGTCCGACGACTATAGGGTCGTCCCCACAACCCCGGGACTAGGTTGGCTCGCCACCGACATGTCTGACGACTATAGGGTCGTCCCCACGACCCCGGGACTAGATTGGCCCGCCACCGTCAAGTCCGACGACTATAGGGTCGTCCCCACGACCCCGGGCCAAAGTTGGACAGCCGCCGACTTGTCCGACGACTATAGGGTCGTCCCCACGACCACGGGCCAAAGTTGGCCAGCCGCCGGCTTGTCCGACGATTATAGGGTCGTCCCCACGACCTCGGGACTAGATTGGTCCGCCACCGTCATATCCGACGACTATAGGGTCGTCCCCACGACCCCGGGCCAAAGTTGGCAAGACGCCGAAATGTCCGACGACTGTAGGGTCGTCCCCACGACCCCGGGACTAGATTGGCCCGCCACCGTGAAGTCCGACGACTATAGGCTCGTCCCCACGACCTCGGGAGTAGTTTGGCCAGCCGCCGACATGTCCGACGACTATAGGGTCGTCCCCACGACCCCGGGCCAATGTTGGCCAATCGCCGACATGTCCGACGACTATAGGGTCGTCCCCACGACCGCGAGCCAAGGATATCCAGCCGCCGTCTTGTCCGACGACTATAGGGTCGTCCCTACGACCCCGGGACTAGATTGGCCCGCCACCGTCATGTCCAACGACTATAGGGTCGTCCCCACGACCCCGGGCCAAAATTGGCATGCCGCCGAAATGTCCGACGACTATAGGGTCGTCCCCACGACCCCGGGCCAAAGTTGGCAAGCCGCCGAAATGTCCGACGACTATAGGGTCGTCCCCACCACCGCGAGCCAAGGATATCCAGCCGCCGTCTTGTCCGACGACTATAGGGTCGTCCCCACGACCCCGGGACTAGATTGGCCCGCCACCGTCATGTGCGACGACTATAGGGTCGTCCCCACGACCCCGGGACAAGGTTGGCCCGCCGCCGACTTGTCCGACGACTATAGGGTCGTACCCACGACCCCGGGACTAGATTGTCCCGCCACCGTCATGTCCAACGACTATAGGGTCGTCCCCACGACCCCGGGCCAAAGTTGGCATGCCGCCGAAATGTCCGACGACTATAGGGTCGTCCCCACGACCCCGGGCCAAAGTTGGCAAGCCGCCGAAATGTCCGACGACTATAGGGTCGTCCCCACGACCCCGGGACTAGATTGGCCCGCCACCATCATGTCCGACGATTATAAGGTCGTCCCCACGACCCCCGGACAAGGTTGGCCCGCCGCCGACTTGTCCGACGACTATAGGGTCGAACCCACGACCCCGGGACTAGGCTGACAAGCCGCCAACATGTCCGACGACTATAGGGTCGTCCCGACGATCCCGGGCCAATTTTGGCCAATCGCCAACATGTCCGACGACTATAGGGTCGTCCCTACGACCCCGGGACTAGATTGGCCCGCCACCGTCATGTCCAACGACTATAGGGTCGTCCCCACGACCATGGGCCAAAGTTGGCCAGCCGCCGATATGTCCAACGACTATTGGGTCGTCCCCACGACCCCGGGACTAGATTGGCCCGCCACCGTCAAGTCCGACGACTATAGGGTCGTCCCCACGACCCCGGGCAAATTTGGCAAGCCGCCGACATATCCGACGACTATAGGGTCGTCCCCACGACCCCGCGACTAGATTGGCCCGCCACCGTCAAGTCCGACGACTATAGGATCGTCTCCACGACCACGGCCCAAAGTTGGCACGCCGCCGAAATGTCCGACGACTATAGGGTCGTCCCCACGACCCCGGGCCAAAGTTGGCCAATCGCCAACATGCCCGACGACTATAGGGTCGTCCGTACGACCCCGGGAATAGATTGGCCCGCCACCGTCATGTCCGACGACAATAGGGTCGTCCCCACGACCCCGGGTCTAGGTTGGCCAGCCGCCGACATGTCCGACGACTATAGAGTCGTCCCCACGACACCGGGCCAAAGTTGGCTAGCCGCTGACATGTCCAACGACTATAGGGTCGTCCCCACGACCACGGGCCAAAGTTGGACAGCCGCCGACATGTCCGACGACTATTGGATCGTCCCCACGACCACGGGCCAAAGTTGGCCAGCCGCCGACATGTCCGACGACTATAGGGTCGTCCCCACGACCCCGGGACTAGATTGGTCCGCCACCGTCATGTCCGACGACTATAGGGTCGTCCCCACGACCCCGGGACTAGATTGGCCCGCCAGCGACAAGTCCGACGACTATAGGGTCGTCCCCACGACCACGGGCCAAAGTTGGCCAGCCGCCGACATATCCGACGACTATAGGGTCGTCCCCACGACCCCGGGCCAAAGTTGGCCAGCCGCCGACATGTCCGACGACTATAGGGTCGTCCCCACGACCCCGGGCCAAAGTTGGCCAATCGCCAACATGTCCGACGACTATAGGGTCGTCCGTACGACCCCGGGAATAGATTGGCCCGCCACCGTCATGTCCGACGACAATAGGGTCGTCCCCACGACCCCGGGTCTAGGTTGGCCAGCCGCCGACATGTCCGACGACTATTGGATCGTCCCCACGACCACGGGCCAAAGTTGGCCAGCCGCCGACATGTCCGACGACTATTGGATCGTCCCCACGACCACGGGCCAAAGTTGTCCAGCCGCCGACATGTCCGACGACTATAGGGTCGTCCCCACGACCCCGGGACTAGATTGGTCCGCCACCGTCATATCCGACGACTATAGGGTCGTCCCCACGACCCCGGGCCAAAGTTGGCAAGCCGCCGAAATGTCCGACGACTGTAGGGTCGTCCCCACGACCCCGGGACTAGATTGGCCCGCCACCGTGAAGTCCGACGACTATAGGCTCGTCCCCACGACCTCGGGACTAGTTTGGCCAGCCGCCGACATGTCCGACGACTATAGGGTCGTCCCCAGGACCCCGGGCCAATGTTGGCCAATCGCCGACATGTCCGACGACTATAGAGTCGTCCCCACGACCGCGAGCCAAGGATATCCAGCCGCCGTCTTGTCCGACGACTATAGGGTCGTCCCTACGACCCCGGGACTAGATTGGCCCGCCACCGTCATGTCCAACGACTATAGGGTCGTCCCCACGACCCCGGGCCAAAGTTGGCATGCCGCCGAAATGTCCGACGACTATAGGGTCGTCCCCACGACCCCGGGCCAAAGTTGGCAAGCCGCCGAAATGTCCGACGACTATAGGGTCGTCCCCACGACCGCGAGCCAAGGATATCCAGCCGCCGTCTTGTCCGACGACTATAGGGTCGTCCCCACGACCCCGGGACTAGATTGGCCCGCCACCGACATGTGCGACGACTATAGGGTCGTCCCCACGACCCCGGGACAAGGTTGGCCCGCCGCCGACTTGTCCGACGACTATAGGGTCGTACCCACGACCCCGGGACTAGACTGTCCCGCCACCGTCATGTCCAACGACTATAGGGTCGTCCCCACGACCCCGGGCCAAAGTTGGCATGCCGCCGAAATGTCCGACGACTATAGGGTCGTCCCCACGACCCCGGGCCAAAGTTGGCAAGCCGCCGAAATGTCCGACGACTATAGGGTCGTCCCCACGACCCCGGGACTAGATTGGCCCGCCACCATCATGTCCGACGACTATAAGGTCGTCCCCACGACCCCCGGACAAGGTTGGCCCGCCGCCGACTTGTCCGACGACTATAGGGTCGAACCCACGACCCCAGGACTAGGCTGACAAGCCGCCAACATGTCCGACGACTATAGGGTCGTCCCTACGACCCCGGGACTAGATTGGCCCGCCACCGTCATGTCCAACGACTATAGGGTCGTCCCCACGACCCCGGGACTAGGTTGGCTCGCCACCGACATGTCTGACGACTATAGGGTCGTCCCCACGACCCCGGGACTAGATTGGCCCGCCACCGTCAAGTCCGACGACTATAGGGTCGTCCCCACGACCCCGGGCAAATTTGGCAAGCCGCCGACATATCCGACGACTATAGGGTCGTCCCCACAACCCCGGGACTAGATTGGCCCGCCACCGACAAGTCCGACGACTATAGGATCGTCCCCACAACCCCGGGACTAGGTTGGCTCGCCACCGACATGTCTGACGACTATAGGGTCGTCCCCACGACCCCGGGACTAGATTGGCCCGCCACCGTCAAGTCCGACGACTATAGGGTCGTCCCAACGACCCCGGGCCAAAGTTGGACAGCCGCCGACTTGTCCGACGACTATAGGGTCGTCCCCACGACCACGGCCCAAAGTTGGCCAGCCGCCGACATGTCCAACGACTATTGGGTCGTCCCCACGACCACGGGCCAAAGTTAGCCAGCCGCCGACGTGTCCGACGACTATAGGGTCGTCCCCACGACCCCGGGCCAAAGTTGGCAAGCCGCCGAAATGTCCGACGACTATAGGGTCGTCCCCACGACCGCGGGCCAAAGATGTCCAGCCGCCGTCTTGTCCGACGACTATAGGGTCGTCCCCACGACCCCGGGACTAGATTGGCCCGCCACCGTCATGTCCGACGACTATACGGTCGTCCCCACGACCCCGGGACAAGGTTGGCCCGCCGCCGACTTGTCCGACGACTATAGGGTCGTCCCCACGACCCCGGGACTAGGTTGGCTCGCCACCGTCATGTCTGACGACTATAGGGTCGTCCCCACGACCGCGGGCCAAAGTTGGCCAGCCGCCGGCTTGTCCGACGATTATAGGGTCGTCCCCACGACCTCGGGACTAGGTTGGCCCGCCGCCGACTTGTCCGACGACTATAGGGTCGTCCCCACGACCCCGGGACTAGGTTGGCTCGCCACCGACATGTCTGACGACTATAGGGTCGTCCCCACGACCCCGGGACTAGATTGGCCCGCCACCGTCAAGTCCGACGATTATAGGGTCGTCCCCACGACCCCGGGCCAAAGATGGACAGCCGCCGACTTGTCCGACGACTATAGGGTCGTCCCCACGACCACGGGCCAAAGTTGGCCAGCCGCCGGCTTGTCCGACGATTATAGGGTCGTCCCCACGACCTCGGGACTAGGTTGGCCCGCCGCCGACTTGTCCGACGACTATAGGGTCGTCCCCACGACCCCGGGACTAGGTTGGCCCGCCGCCGACTTGTCCGACGACTATAGGGTCGTCCCCACGACCCCGGGCCAAAGTTGGCCAGCCGCCGACATGTCCGACGACTATAGGGTCGTCCCCCGACCCGGGACTAGAGTGGCCCGCCACCGTCAAGTCCGACGACTATAGGGTCGTCCCCACGACCCCGGGCCAAAGATGGACAGCCGCCGACTTGTCCGACGACTATAGGGTCGTCCCCATGACCCGGGACTAGACTGGCCCGCCACCGTCATGTCCGACGACTATAGGGTCGTCCCCACGACCCCGCGACTAGATTGGCCCGCCACCGTCAAGTCCGACGACTATAGGATCGTCTCCACGACCACGGCCCAAAGTTGGCCAGCCGCCGACATGTCCGACGACTATTGGATCGTCCCCACGACCACGGGCCAAAGTTGGCCAGCCGCCGACATGTCCGACGACTATAGGGTCGTCCCCACGACCCCGGGACTAGATTGGTCCTCCACCGTCATATCCGACGACTATAGGGTCGTCCCCACGACCCCGGGCCAAAGTTGGCAAGCCGCCGAAATGTCCGACGACTGTAGGGTCGTCCCCACGACCCCGGGACTAGATTGGCCCGCCACCGTGAAGTCCGACGACTATAGGCTCGTCCCCACGACCTCGGGAGTAGTTTGGCCAGCCGCCGACATGTCCGACGACTATAGGGTCGTCCCCACGACCCCGGGCCAATGTTGGCCAATCGCCGACATGTCCGACGACTATAGGGTCGTCCCCACGACCGCGAGCCAAGGATATCCAGCCGCCGTCTTGTCCGACGACTATAGGGTCGTCCCTACGACCCCGGGACTAGATTGGCCCGCCACCGTCATGTCCAACGACTATAGGGTCGTCCCCACGACCCCGGGCCAAAATTGGCATGCCGCCGAAATGTCCGACGACTATAGGGTCGTCCCCACGACCCCGGGCCAAAGTTGGCAAGCCGCCGAAATGTCCGACGACTATAGGGTCGTCCCCACGACCCCGGGACTAGATTGGCCCGCCACCATCATGTCCGACGACTATAAGGTCGTCCCCACGACCCCCGGACAAGGTTGGCCCGCCGCCGACTTGTCCGACGACTATAGGGTCGAACCCACGACCCCGGGACTAGGCTGACAAGCCGCCAACATGTCCGACGACTATAGGGTCGTCCCGACGATCCCGGGCCAATTTTGGCCAATCGCCAACATGTCCGACGACTATAGGGTCGTCCCTACGACCCCGGGACTAGATTGGCCCGCCACCGTCATGCCCAACGACTATAGGGTCGTCCCCACGACCATGGGCCAAAGTTGGCCAGCCGCCGATATGTCCAACGACTATTGGGTCGTCCCCACGACCCCGGGACTAGATTGGCCCGCCACCGTCAAGTCCGACGACTATAGGGTCGTCCCCACGACCCCGGGCAAATTTGGCAAGCCGCCGACATATCCGACGACTATAGGGTCGTCCCCACAACCCCGGGACTAGATTGGCCCGCCACCGACAAGTCCGACGACTATAGGATCGTCCCCACAACCCCGGGACTAGGTTGGCTCGCCACCGACATGTCTGACGACTATAGGGTCGTCCCCACGACCCCGGGACTAGATTGGCCCGCCACCGTCAAGTCCGACGACTATAGGGTCGTCCCCACGACCCCGGGCCAAAGTTGGACAGCCGCCGACTTGTCCGACGACTATAGGGTCGTCCCCACGACCACGGCCCAAAGTTGGCCAGCCGCCGACATGTCCAACGACTATTGGGTCGTCCCCACGACCACGGGCCAAAGTTAGCCAGCCGCCGACGTGTCCGACGACTATAGGGTCGTCCCCACGACCCCGGGCCAAAGTTGGCAAGCCGCCGAAATGTCCGACGACTATAGGGTCGTCCCCACGACCGCGGGCCAAAGATGTCCAGCCGCCGTCTTGTCCGACGACTATAGGGTCGTCCCCACGACCCCGGGACTAGATTGGCCCGCCACCGTCATGTCCGACGACTATGCGGTCGTCCCCACGACCCCGGGACAAGGTTGGCCCGCCGCCGACTTGTCCGACGACTATAGGGTCGTCCCCACGACCCCGGGACTAGGTTGGCTCGCCACCGTCATGTCTGACGACTATAGGGTCGTCCCCACGACCGCGGGCCAAAGTTGGCCAGCCGCCGGCTTGTCCGACGATTATAGGGTCGTCCCCACGACCTCGGGACTAGGTTGGCCCGCCGCCGACTTGTCCGACGACTATAGGGTCGTCCCCACGACCCCGGGACTAGGTTGGCCCGCCGCCGACTTGTCCGACGACTATAGGGTCGTCCCCACGACCCCGGGCCAAAGTTGGCCAGCCGCCGACATGTCCGACGACTATAGGGTCGTCCCCCGACCCGGGACTAGAGTGGCCCGCCACCGTCATGTCCGACGACTATATGGTCGTCCCCACGACCACGGACCAATGTAGGCCAGCTGCTGACTTGTCCGACGACTATAGGGTCGTCACCACGACCGCGGGACTAGATTGGCTCGCCGCCGACTTGTCCGACGACTGTAGGGTCGTCCCCACGACCCCGGGACTAGATTGGCCCGCCACCGTCATTTCCGACGACTATAGGGTCGTCCCCACGACCACGGGCCAAAGTTGGCCTGCCGCCGACTTGTCCGACGACTATAGGGTCGTCCCCATGACCCGGGACTAGACTGGCCCGCCACCGTCATGTCCGACGACTATAGGGTCGTCCCCACGACCCCGCGACTAGATTGGCCCGCCACCGTCAAGTCCGACGACTATAGGATCGTCTCCACGACCACGGCCCAAAGTTGGCCAGCCGCCGACATGTCCAACGACTATTGGGTCGTCCCCACGACCACGGGCCAAAGTTAGCCAGCCGCCGACGTGTCCGACGACTATAGGGTCGTCCCCACGACCCCGGGCCAAAGTTGGCAAGCCGCCGAAATGTCCGACGACTATAGGGTCGTCCCCACGACCGCGGGCCAAAGATGTCCAGCCGCCGTCTTGTCCGACGACTATAGGGTCGTCCCCACGACCCCGGGACTAGATTGGCCCGCCACCGTCATGTCCGACGACTATACGGTCGTCCCCACGACCCCGGGACAAGGTTGGCCCGCCGCCGACTTGTCCGACGACTATAGGGTCGTCCCTACGACCCCGGGACTAGATTGGCCCGCCACCGTCATGTTCAACGACTATAGGGTCGTCCCCACGACCCCGGGCCAAAGTTGGCAAGCCGCCGAAATGTCCGACGACTATAGGGTCGTCCCCACGACCGCGAGCCAAGAATATCCAGCCGCCGTCTTGTCCGACGACTATAGGGTCGTCCCCACGACCCCGCGACTAGATTGGCCGCCACCGTCATGTCCGACGACTATAGTGTCGTCCCCACGACCCCGGGACAAGGTTGGCCCGCCGCCGACTTGTCCGACGACTATAGGGTCGTACCCACGACCCCGGGACTAGGCTGACAAGCCGCCAACATGTCCGACGACTATAGGGCCGTCCCGACGACGCCGGGCCAATGTTGGCCAATCGCCAACATGTCCGACGACTATAGGGTCGTCCCTACGACCCCGGCACTAGATTGGCCGGCCACCGTCATGTCCAACGACTATAGGGTCGTCCCCACGACCCCGGGACTAGGTTGACAAGCCGCTAACATATCCGACGACTATACGGTCGTCCCCACGACCCCGGGACTAGGCTGACAAGCCGCCAACATGTCCGACGACTGTAGGGTCGTCCCCACGACCCCGGGACTAGATTGGCCCGCCACCGTCATTTCCGACGACTATAGGGTCGTCCCCACGACCACGGGCCAAAGATGGCCTGCCGCCGGCTTGTCCGACGACTATAGGGTCGTCCCCATGACCCGGGACTAGACTGGCCCGCCACCGTCATGTCCGACGACTATAGGGTCGTCCCCACGACCCCGCGACTAGATTGGCCCGCCACCGTCAAGTCCGACGACTATAGGATCGTCTCCACGACCACAGCCCAAAGTTGGCCAGCCGCCGACATGTCCGACGACTATTGGATCGTCCCCACGACCACGGGCCAAAGTTGGCCAGCCGCCGACATGTCCGACGACTATAGGGTCGTCCCCACGACCCCGGGACTAGATTGGTCCTCCACCGTCATATCCGACGACTATAGGGTCGTCCCCACGACCCCGGGCCAAAGTTGGCAAGCCGCCGAAATGTCCGACGACTGTAGGGTCGTCCCCACGACCCCGGGACTAGATTGGCCCGCCACCGTGAAGTCCGACGACTATAGGCTCGTCCCCACGACCTCGGGAGTAGTTTGGCCAGCCGCCGACATGTCCGACGACTATAGGGTCGTCCCCACGACCCCGGGCCAATGTTGGCCAATCGCCGACATGTCCGACGACTATAGGGTCGTCCCCACGACCGCGAGCCAAGGATATCCAGCCGCCGTCTTGTCCGACGACTATAGGGTCGTCCCTACGACCCCGGGACTAGATTGGCCCGCCACCGTCATGTCCAACGACTATAGGGTCGTCCCCACGACCCCGGGCCAAAATTGGCATGCCGCCGAAATGTCCGACGACTATAGGGTCGTCCCCACGACCCCGGGCCAAAGTTGGCAAGCCGCCGAAATGTCCGACGACTATAGGGTCGTCCCCACGACCCCGGGACTAGATTGGCCCGCCACCATCATGTCCGACGACTATAAGGTCGTCCCCACGACCCCCGGACAAGGTTGGCCCGCCGCCGACTTGTCCGACGACTATAGGGTCGAACCCACGACCCCGGGACTAGGCTGACAAGCCGCCAACATGTCCGACGACTATAGGGTCGTCCCGACGATCCCGGGCCAATTTTGGCCAATCGCCAACATGTCCGACGACTATAGGGTCGTCCCTACGACCCCGGGACTAGATTGGCCCGCCACCGTCATGTCCAACGACTATAGGGTCGTCCCCACAACCCCGGGACTAGATTGGCCCGCCACCGACAAGTCCGACGACTATAGGATCGTCTCCACGACCACAGCCCAAAGTTGGCCAGCCGCCGACATGTCCAACGACTATTGGGTCGTCCCCACGACCACGGGCCAAAGTTAGCCAGCCGCCGACATGTCCGACGACTATAGGGTCGTCCCCACGACCCCGGGACTAGATTGGCCCGCCAGCGACAAGTCCGACGACTATAGGGTCGTCCCCACGACCTCGGGACTAGGTTGGCCAGCCGCAGACATGTCCGACGACTATAGGGTCGTCCCCACGACCCCGGGCCAATGTTGGCCAATCGCCGACATGTCCGACGACTATAGGGTCGTCCCCACGACCCCGGGACTAGGTTAGCTCGCCACCGTCATGTCTGACGACTATAGGGTCGTCCCCACGACCGCGGGCCAAAGTTGGCCAGCCGCCGACATGTCCGACGACTATAGGGTCGTCCCCACGACCCGGGACTAGACTGGCCCGCCACCGTCATGTCCGACGACTATAGGGTCATCCCCACGACCCCGGGACTAGGTTGGCCCGCCGCCGACTTGTCCGACGACTATAGGGTCGTCCCCACAACCCCGGGACTAGGTTGGCTCGCCACCGACATGTCTGACGACTATAGGGTCGTCCCCACGACCCCGGGACTAGATTGGCCCGCCACCGTCAAGTCCGACGACTATAGGGTCGTCCCCACGACCCCGGGCCAAAGTTGGACAGCCGCCGACTTGTCCGACGACTATAGGGTCGTCCCCACGACCACGGCCCAAAGTTGGCCAGCCGCCGACATGTCCAACGACTATTGGGTCGTCCCCACGACCACGGGCCAAAGTTAGCCAGCCGCCGACGTGTCCGACGACTATAGGGTCGTCCCCACGACCCCGGGCCAAAGTTGGCAAGCCGCCGAAATGTCCGACGACTATAGGGTCGTCCCCACGACCGCGGGCCAAAGATGTCCAGCCGCCGTCTTGTCCGACGACTATAGGGTCGTCCCCACGACCCCGGGACTAGATTGGCCCGCCACCGTCATGTCCGACGACTATACGGTCGTCCCCACGACCCCGGGACAAGGTTGGCCCGCCGCCGACTTGTCCGACGACTATAGGGTCGTCCCCACGACCCCGGGACTAGGTTGGCTCGCCACCGTCATGTCTGACGACTATAGGGTCGTCCCCACGACCGCGGGCCAAAGTTGGCCAGCCGCCGGCTTGTCCGACGATTATAGGGTCGTCCCCACGACCTCGGGACTAGGTTGGCCCGCCGCCGACTTGTCCGACGACTATAGGGTCGTCCCCACGACCGCGGGACTAGATTGGCTCGCCGCCGACTTGTCCGACGACTGTAGGGTCGTCCCCACGACCCCGGGACTAGATTGGCCCGCCACCGTCATTTCCGACGACTATAGGGTCGTCCCCACGACCACGGGCCAAAGTTGGCCTGCCGCCGACTTGTCCGACGACTATAGGGTCGTCCCCATGACCCGGGACTAGACTGGCCCGCCACCGTCATGTCCGACGACTATAGGGTCGTCCCCACGACCCCGCGACTAGATTGGCCCGCCACCGTCAAGTCCGACGACTATAGGATCGTCTCCACGACCACGGCCCAAAGTTGGCCAGCCGCCGACATGTCCAACGACTATTGGGTCGTCCCCACGACCACGGGCCAAAGTTAGCCAGCCGCCGACGTGTCCGACGACTATAGGGTCGTCCCCACGACCCCGGGCCAAAGTTGGCAAGCCGCCGAAATGTCCGACGACTATAGGGTCGTCCCCACGACCGCGGGCCAAAGATGTCCAGCCGCCGTCTTGTCCGACGACTATAGTGTCGTCCCCACGACCCCGGGACTAGATTGGCCCGCCACCGTCATGTCCGACGACTATACGGTCGTCCCCACGACCCCGGGACAAGGTTGGCCCGCCGCCGACTTGTCCGACGACTATAGGGTCGTCCCTACGACCCCGGGACTAGATTGGCCCGCCACCGTCATGTTCAACGACTATAGGGTCGTCCCCACGACCCCGGGCCAAAGTTGGCAAGCCGCCGAAATGTCCGACGACTATAGGGTCGTCCCCACGACCGCGAGCCAAGAATATCCAGCCGCCGTCTTGTCCGACGACTATAGGGTCGTCCCCACGACCCCGGGCCAATGTTGGCCAATCGCCGACATGTCCGACGACTATAGGGTCGTCCCTACGACCCCGGGACTAGATTGGCCCGCCACCGTCATGTCCAACGACTATAGGGTCGTCCCCACGACCCCGGGCAAATTTGGCATGCCGCCGACATATCCGACGACTATAGGGTCGTCCCCACATACCCGGGACTAGATTGGCCCGCCACCGTCAAGTCCGACGACTATAGGATCGTCTCCACGACCACGGCCCAAAGTTGGCCAGCCGCCGACATGTCCAACGACTATTGGGTCGTCCCCACGACCGCGGGCCAAAGTTAGCCAGCCGCCGACATGTCCGACGACTATTGGGTCGTCCCCACGACCCCGGGCCAAAGTTGGCAAGCCGCCGAAATGTCCGACGACTATAGGGTCGTCCCCACGACCGCGGGCCAAAGATGTCCAGCCGCCGTCTTGTCCGACGACTATAGGGTCGTTCCCACGACCCCGGGACTAGATTGGCCCGCCACCGTCATGTCCAACGACTATAGGGTCGTCCCCACGTCCCCGGGATTAGGTTGACAAGCCGCCGGAATGTCCGACGACTATAGGGTCGTCCCCACGACCGCGAGCCAAGGATGTCCAGCCGCCGTCTTGTCCGACGACTATAGGGTCGTCCCCACGACCCCGGGCCAATGTTGGCCAATCGCCAACATGTCCGACGACTATAGGGTCGTCCCCACGACACCGGGCCAAAGTTAGCCAGCCGCCGACATGTCCGACGACTATTGGATCGTCCCCACGACCACGGGCCAAAGTTGGCCAGCCGCCGACATGCCCGACGACTGTAGGGTCGTCCCCACGACCCCGGGACTAGATTGGTCCGCCACCGTCATGTCCGACGACTATAGGGTCGCCCCACGACCCCGGGCCAAAGTTGGCAAGCCGCCGAAATGTCCGACGACTGTAGGGTCGTCCCCACGACCCCGGGCCAATGTTGGCCAATCGCCGACATGTCCGACGACTATAGGGTCGTCCCTACGACCCCTAGACTAGATTGGCCCGCCACCGTCATGTCCAACGATTATAGGGTCGTCCCCACGACCATGGGCCAAAGTTGGCCAGCCGCCGTAATGTCCAACGACTATTGGGTCGTCCCCACGACCCCGGGACTAGATTGGCCCGCCACCGTCAAGTCCGACGACTATAGGGTCGTCCCCACGACCCCGGGCAAATTTGGCAAGCCGCCGACATGTCCGACGACTATTGGGTCGTCCCCACGACCCCGGGACTAGATTGGTCCGCCACCGTCATGTCCGACGACTATAGGGTCGTCCCCACGGCCCCGGGCAAATTTGGCAAGCCGCCGACATGTCCGACGACTACTGGGTCCTCCCCTCGACCCCGGGACTAGATTGGTCCGCCACCGTCATGTCCGACGACAATAGGGTCGTCCCCACGACCCCGGGACTAGATTGGCCCGCCACCGTCCAGTCCGACGACTATAGGATCGTCTCCACGACCACGGCCCAAAGTTGGCCAGCTGCCGATATGTCCAACGACTATTGGGTCGTCCCCACGACCACGGGCCAAAGTTAGCCAGCCGCAGACATGTCCGACGACTATAGGGTCGTCCCCACGACCCCGGGCAAATTTGGCAAGCCGCCGACATGTCCGACGACTATTGGGTCGTCCCCACGACCCCGGGACTAGATTGGTCCGCCACCGTCATGTCCGACGACTATAGGGTCGTCCCCACGACCCCGGGACTAGATTGGCCCGCCACCGTCCAGTCCGACGACTATAGGATCGTCTCCACGACCACGGCCCAAAGTTGGCCAGCCGCCGACATGTCCAACGACTATTGGGTCGTCCCCACGACCACGGGCCAAAGTTGGCCAGCCGCCGACATGTCCGACGACTATTGGATCGTCCCCACGACCACGGGCCAAAGTTGGCCAGCCGCCGACATGTCCGACGACTATAGGGTCGTCCCCACGACTCCGGGACTAGATTGGTCCGCCACCGTCATGTCCGACGACTATAGGGTCGTCCCCACGACCCCGGGACTAGGTTGACAAGCCGCCGAAATGTCCGACGACTATAGGGTCGTCCCCACGACCGCGAGCCAAGGATGTCCAGCCGCCTTCTTGTCCGACGACTATAGGGTCGTCCCCATGACCCCGGGACTAGATTGGCCCGCCACCGTCATGTCCGACGACTATAGGGTCGTCTCCACGACCCCGGGACTAGGTTGGCCCGCCGCCGACTTGTCCGACGACTATAGGGTCGTCCCCACGACCCCGGGACTAGATTGGTCCGCCAACGTCATGTCCGACGACTATAGGGTCGTCCCCACGACCCCGGGCCAAAGTTGGCAACCGCCGAAATGTCCGACGACTGTAGGGTCGTCCCCACGACCCCGGGCCAATGTTGGCCAATCGCCGACATGTCCGACGACTATAGGGTCGTCCCTACGACCCCGGGACTAGGTTGGCCCGCCACCGTCATGTCCAACGACTATAGGGTCGTCCCCACGACCATGGGCCAAAGTTGGCCAGCCGCCGTAATGTCCAACGACTATTGGGTCGTCCCCACGACCCCGGGACTAGATTGGCCCGCCACCGTCAAGTCCGACGACTATAGGGTCGTCCCCACGACCCCGGGCAAATTTGGCAAGCCGCCGACATGTCCGACGACTGTAGGGTCGTCCCCACGACCCCGGGACTAGATTGGTCCGCCACCGTCATGTCCGACGACTATAGGGTCGTCCCCACGACCCAGGGCCAAAGTTGGCAAGCCGCCGAAATGTCCGACGACTGTAGGGTCGTCCCCACGACCCCGGGCCAATGTTGGCCAATCGCCGACATGTCCGACGACTATAGGGTCGTCCCTACGACCCCTAGACTAGATTGGCCCGCCACCGTCATGTCCAACGATTATAGGGTCGTCCCCACGACCATGGGCCAAAGTTGGCCAGCCGCCGTAATGTCCAACGACTATTGGGTCGTCCCCACGACCCCGGGACTAGATTGGCCCGCCACCGTCAAGTCCGACGACTATAGGGTCGTCCCCACGACCCCGGGCAAATTTGGCAAGCCGCCGACATGTCCGACGACTATTGGGTCGTCCCCACGACCCCGGGACTAGATTGGTCCGCCACCGTCATGTCCGACGACTATAGGGTCGTCCCCACGACCCCGGGCAAATTTGGCAAGCCGCCGACATGTCCGACGACTATTGGGTCGTCCCCACGACCCCGGGACTAGATTGGTCCGCCACCGTCATGTCCGACGACTATAGGGTCGTCCCCACGACCCCGGGACTAGATTGGCCCGCCACCGTCCAGTCCGACGACTATAGGATCGTCTCCACGACCACGGCCCAAAGTTGGCCAGCTGCCGATATGTCCAACGACTATTGGGTCGTCCCCACGACCACGGGCCAAAGTTAGCCAGCCGCAGACATGTCCGACGACTATAGGGTCGTCCCCACGACCCCGAGCCAAAGTTGGCAAGCCGCCGAAATGTCCGACGACTATAGGGTCGTCCCCACGACCGCGGGCCAAAGATGTCCAGCCGCCGTCTTGCCCGACGACTATAGGGTCGTCCCCCGACCCCGGGACTAGATTGGCCCGCCACCGTCATGTCCGACGACTATACGGTCGTCCCCACGACCCCGGGACAAGGTTGGCCCGCCGCCGACTTGTCCGACGACTATAGGTTCGTACCCACGACCACGGCCCAAAGTTGGCCAGCCGCCGACATGTCCAACGACTATTGGGTCGTCCCCACGACCCCGGGACTAGGTTGACAAGCCGCCCACATGTCCGACGACTATAGGGTCGTCCCCACGACCCCGGGCCAATGTTCGCCAGCCTCCGTAATGTCCAACGACTATTGGGTCGTCCCCACGACCCCGGGACTAGATTGGCCCGCCACCGTCAAGTCCGACGACTATAGGGTCGTCCCCACGACCCCGGGCAAATTTGGCAAGCCGCCGACATATCCGACAAGTATAGGGTCGTCCCCACGACCCCGGGACTAGATTGGCCCGCCACCGTCATGTCCGACGACTATACGGTCGTCCCCATGACCCCGGGACAAGGTTGGCCCGCCGCCGACTTGTCCGACGACTATAGGGTCGTCCCTACGACCCCGGGACTAGATTGGCCCGCCACCGTCATGTTCAACGACTATAGGGTCGTCCCCACGACCCCGGGACTAGGTTGACAAGCCCCCAACATATCCGACGACTATACGGTCGCCCCCACGACCCCGGGACTAGGCTGACAAGCCGCCAACATGTCCGACGACTATAGGGTCGTCCCGACGACCCCGGGCCAATGTTGGCCAATCGCCAACATGTCCGACGACTATAGGGTCGTCCCTACGACCCCGGCACTAGATTGGCCGGCCACCGTCATGTCCAACGACTATAGGGTCGTCCCCACGACCCCGGGACTAGGTTGACAAACCGCCAACATATCCGACGACTATACGGTCGGCCCCACGACCTCGGGACTAGGTCGGCCAGCCGCCGTCATGTCCGACAACTATAGGGTCGTCCCCACGACCCCGGGCCAAAGTTGGCAAGCCGCCGAAATGTCCGACGACTATAGGGTCGTCCCCACAACCCCGGGACTAGATTGGCCCGCCACCGTCAAGTCCGACGACTATAGGATCGTCTCCACGACCACGGGCCAAAGTTGGCCAGCCGCCGACATGTCCGTCGACTATAGGGTCGTCCCTACGACCCCGGGACTAGATTGGCCCGCCACCGTCATCTCCAACGACTATAGGGTCGTCCCCACGACCATGGGCCAAAGTTGCCCAGCCGCCGTAATGTCCAACGACTATTGGGTCGTCCCCACGACCCCGGGACTAGATTGGCCCGCCACCGTCAAGTCCGACGACTATAGGGTCGTCCCCACGACCCCGGGCAAATTTGGCAAGCCGCCGACATATCCGACGACTATAGGGTCGTCCCCACAACCCCGGGACTAGATTGGCCCGCCACCGTCAAGTCCGACGACTATAGGATCGTCTCCACGACCACGGCCCAAAGATGGCCAGCCGCCGACATGTCCAACGACTATTGGGTCGTCCCCACGACCGCGGGCCAAAGTTAGCCAGCCGCCGACATGTCCGACGACTATAGGGTCGTCCCCACGACCCCGGGCAAATTTGGCAAGCCGCCGACATGTCCGACGACTATTGGGTCGTCCCCACGACCCCGGGAATAGATTGGCCCGCCACCGTCAAGTCCGACGCCTATAGGGTCGTCCCCACGACCCCGGGCAAATTTGGCAAGCCGCCGACATGTCCGACGACTGTAGGGTCGTCCCCACGACCCCGGGACTAGATTGGTCCGCCACCGTCATGTCCGACGACTATAGGGTCGCCCCACGACCCCGGGCCAAAGTTGGCAAGCCGCCGAAATGTCCGACGACTGTAGGGTCGTCCCCACGACCCCGGGCCAATGTTGGCCAATCGCCGACATGTCCGACGACTATAGGGTCGTCCCTACGACCCCTAGACTAGATTGGCCCGCCACCGTCATGTCCAACGATTATAGGGTCGTCCCCACGACCATGGGCCAAAGTTGGCCAGCCGCCGTAATGTCCAACGACTATTGGGTCGTCCCCACGACCCCGGGACTAGATTGGCCCGCCACCGTCAAGTCCGACGACTATAGGGTCGTCCCCACGACCCCGGGCAAATTTGGCAAGCCGCCGACATGTCCGACGACTATTGGGTCGTCCCCACGACCCCGGGACTAGATTGGTCCGCCACCGTCATGTCCGACGACTATAGGGTCGTCCCCAAGGCCCCGGGCAAATTTGGCAAGCCGCCGACATGTCCGACGACTATTGGGTCCTCCCCACGACCCCGGGACTAGATTGGTCCGCCACCGTCATGTCCGACGACAATAGGGTCGTCCCCACGACCCCGGGACTAGATTGGCCCGCCACCGTCCAGTCCGACGACTATAGGATCGTCTCCACGACCACGGCCCAAAGTTGGCCAGCTGCCGATATGTCCAACGACTATTGGGTCGTCCCCACGACCACGGGCCAAAGTTAGCCAGCCGCAGACATGTCCGACGACTATAGGGTCGTCCCCACGACCCCGAGCCAAAGTTGGCAAGCCGCCGAAATGTCCGACGACTATAGGGTCGTCCCCACGACCGCGGGCCAAAGATGTCCAGCCGCCGTCTTGCCCGACGACTATAGGGTCGTCCCCCGACCCCGGGACTAGATTGGCCCGCCACCGTCATGTCCGACGACTATACGGTCGTCCCCACGACCCCGGGACAAGGTTGGCCCGCCGCCGACTTGTCCGACGACTATAGGTTCGTACCCACGACCACGGCCCAAAGTTGGCCAGCCGCCGACATGTCCAACGACTATTGGGTCGTCCCCACGACCCCGGGACTAGGTTGACAAGCCGCCCACATGTCCGACGACTATAGGGTCGTCCCCACGACCCCGGGCCAATGTTCGCCAGCCTCCGTAATGTCCAACGACTATTGGGTCGTCCCCACGACCCCGGGACTAGATTGGCCCGCCACCGTCAAGTCCGACGACTATAGGGTCGTCCCCACGACCCCGGGCAAATTTGGCAAGCCGCCGACATATCCGACAAGTATAGGGTCGTCCCCACGACCCCGGGACTAGATTGGCCCGCCACCGTCATGTCCGACGACTATACGGTCGTCCCCATGACCCCGGGACAAGGTTGGCCCGCCGCCGACTTGTCCGACGACTATAGGGTCGTCCCTACGACCCCGGGACTAGATTGGCCCGCCACCGTCATGTTCAACGACTATAGGGTCGTCCCCACGACCCCGGGACTAGGTTGACAAGCCCCCAACATATCCGACGACTATACGGTCGCCCCCACGACCCCGGGACTAGGCTGACAAGCCGCCAACATGTCCGACGACTATAGGGTCGTCCCGACGACCCCGGGCCAATGTTGGCCAATCGCCAACATGTCCGACGACTATAGGGTCGTCCCTACGACCCCGGCACTAGATTGGCCGGCCACCGTCATGTCCAACGACTATAGGGTCGTCCCCACGACCCCGGGACTAGGTTGACAAACCGCCAACATATCCGACGACTATACGGTCGGCCCCACGACCTCGGGACTAGGTCGGCCAGCCGCCGTCATGTCCGACAACTATAGGGTCGTCCCCACGACCCCGGGCCAAAGTTGGCAAGCCGCCGAAATGTCCGACGACTATAGGGTCGTCCCCACAACCCCGGGACTAGATTGGCCCGCCACCGTCAAGTCCGACGACTATAGGATCGTCTCCACGACCACGGGCCAAAGTTGGCCAGCCGCCGACATGTCCGTCGACTATAGGGTCGTCCCTACGACCCCGGGACTAGATTGGCCCGCCACCGTCATCTCCAACGACTATAGGGTCGTCCCCACGACCATGGGCCAAAGTTGCCCAGCCGCCGTAATGTCCAACGACTATTGGGTCGTCCCCACGACCCCGGGACTAGATTGGCCCGCCACCGTCAAGTCCGACGACTATAGGGTCGTCCCCACGACCCCGGGCAAATTTGGCAAGCCGCCGACATATCCGACGACTATAGGGTCGTCCCCACAACCCCGGGACTAGATTGGCCCGCCACCGTCAAGTCCGACGACTATAGGATCGTCTCCACGACCACGGCCCAAAGATGGCCAGCCGCCGACATGTCCAACGACTATTGGGTCGTCCCCACGACCGCGGGCCAAAGTTAGCCAGCCGCCGACATGTCCGACGACTATAGGGTCGTCCCCACGACCCCGGGCAAATTTGGCAAGCCGCCGACATGTCCGACGACTATTGGGTCGTCCCCACGACCCCGGGAATAGATTGGCCCGCCACCGTCAAGTCCGACGCCTATAGGGTCGTCCCCACGACCCCGGGCAAATTTGGCAAGCCGCCGACATGTCCGACGACTGTAGGGTCGTCCCCACGACCCCGGGACTAGATTGGTCCGCCACCGTCATGTCCGACGACTATAGGGTCGCCCCACGACCCCGGGCCAAAGTTGGCAAGCCGCCGAAATGTCCGACGACTGTAGGGTCGTCCCCACGACCCCGGGCCAATGTTGGCCAATCGCCGACATGTCCGACGACTATAGGGTCGTCCCTACGACCCCTAGACTAGATTGGCCCGCCACCGTCATGTCCAACGATTATAGGGTCGTCCCCACGACCATGGGCCAAAGTTGGCCAGCCGCCGTAATGTCCAACGACTATTGGGTCGTCCCCACGACCCCGGGACTAGATTGGCCCGCCACCGTCAAGTCCGACGACTATAGGGTCGTCCCCACGACCCCGGGCAAATTTGGCAAGCCGCCGACATGTCCGACGACTATTGGGTCGTCCCCACGACCCCGGGACTAGATTGGTCCGCCACCGTCATGTCCGACGACTATAGGGTCGTCCCCAAGGCCCCGGGCAAATTTGGCAAGCCGCCGACATGTCCGACGACTATTGGGTCCTCCCCACGACCCCGGGACTAGATTGGTCCGCCACCGTCATGTCCGACGACAATAGGGTCGTCCCCACGACCCCGGGACTAGATTGGCCCGCCACCGTCCAGTCCGACGACTATAGGATCGTCTCCACGACCACGGCCCAAAGTTGGCCAGCTGCCGATATGTCCAACGACTATTGGGTCGTCCCCACGACCACGGGCCAAAGTTAGCCAGCCGCAGACATGTCCGACGACTATAGGGTCGTCCCCACGACCCCGGGCCAAAGTTGGCCAGCCTCCGTAATGTCCAACGACTATTGGGTCGTCCCCACGACCCCGGGACTAGATTGGCCCGCCACCGTCAAGTCCGACGACTATAGGGTCGTCCCCACGACCCCGGGCAAATTTGGCAAGCCGCCGACATATCCGACAAGTATAGGGTCGTCCCCACGACCCCGGGACTAGATTGGCCCGCCACCGTCATGTCCGACGACTATACGGTCGTCCCCATGACCCCGGGACAAGGTTGGCCCGCCGCCGACTTGTCCGACGACTATAGGGTCGTCCCTACGACCCCGGGACTAGATTGGCCCGCCACCGTCATGTTCAACGACTATAGGGTCGTCCCCACGACCCCGGGACTAGGTTGACAAGCCGCCAACATATCCGACGACTATACGGTCGCCCCCACGACCCCGGGACTAGGCTGACAAGCCGCCAACATGTCCGACGACTATAGGGTCGTCCCGACGACCCCGGGCCAGTGTTGGCCAATCGCCAACATGTCCGACGACTATAGGGTCGTCCCTACGACCCCGGGCCAAAGTTGGCAAGCCGCCGAAATGTCCGACGACTATAGGGTCGTCCCCACAACCCCGCGACTAGATTGGCCCGCCACCGTCAAGTCCGACGACTATAGGATCGTCTCCACGACCACGGGCCAAAGTTGGCCAGCCGCCGACATGTCCGTCGACTATAGGGTCGTCCCCACGACCCCGGGCCAATGTTGGCCAATCGCCGACATGCCCGACGACTATAGGGTCGTCCCTACGACCCCGGGACTAGATTGGCCCGCCACCGTCATGTCCAACGACTATAGGGTCGTCCCCACGACCATGGGCCAAAGTTGCCCAGCCGCCGTAATGTCCAACGACTATTGGGTCGTCCCCACGACCCCGGGACTAGATTGGCCCGCCACCGTCAAGTCCGACGACTATAGGGTCGTCCCCACGACCCCGGGTAAATTTGGCAAGCCGCCGACATATCCGACGACTATAGGGTCGTCCCCACAACCCCGGGACTAGATTGGCCCGCCACCGTCAAGTCCGACGACTATAGGATCGTCTCCACGACCACGGCCCAAAGATGGCCAGCCGCCGACATGTCCAACGACTATTGGGTCGTCCCCACGACCGCGGGCCAAAGTTAGCCAGCCGCCGACATGTCCGACGACTATAGGGTCGTCCCCACGACCCCGGGCCAAAGTTGGCAAGCCGCCGAAATGTCCGACGACTATAGGGTCGTCCCCACGACCGCGGGCCAAAGATGTCCAGCCGCCGTCTTGTCCGACGACTATAGGGTCGTCCCCACGACCCCGGGACTAGATTGGCCCGCCACCGTCATGTCCGACGACTATACGGTCGTCCCCACGACCCCGGGACAAGGTTGGCCCGCCGCCGACTTGTCCGACGACTATAGGTTCGTACCCACGACCCCGGGACTAGATTGGCCCGCCACCGTCATGTCCAACGACTATAGGGTCGTCCCCACGACCCCGGGACTAGATTGGCCCGCCACCGTCATGTCCGACGATTATAGGGTCGTCCCCACGACCACGGGACTAGGTTGACCCGCCGCCGACGTGTCCGACAACTATAGGGTCGTACCCACGACGACGGGCCAAAGTTGGCCAAACGCCGACATATGCGACGACTATAGGGTCGTCCCCATGACCCTGGGACTAGATTGGCCCGCCACCGTCATATCCGACGACAATAGGGTCGTCCCCATGACCCTGGGACTAGGTTGGCTCGCCGCCGACTCGTCCGACGACTATAGGGTCGTCCCCAGGACCCCGGGACTAGGTAGACCCGCCGCCGACGTGTCCGACAACTATAGGGTCGTCCCCACGACGACGGGCCAAAGTTGGCCAACCGCCGACATATCCGACGACTATAGGGTCGTCCCCACGACCCCGGGACTAGGTTGACCCGCCGCTGACTTGTCCGACGACTAAAGGGTCGTCCCCACAACCGCGGGACTACGTTGGCTCGCCGCCGACTTGTCCGACGACTATAGGGTCGTCCCCACGACCCCGGGCCAAAGTTGGCCAGCCGCCGACATATCCGACGACTATAGGGTCGTCCCCACGACCACGGGCCAATGTTGGCCAGCCGCTGACTTGTCCGACGACTATAGGGTCGTCCCCACGACCCCGGGACTAGATTGGCCCGACACCGTCATGTCCGACGACTATAGGGTCGTCCCCACGACCCCGGGACTAGATTGGCCCGCCACCGTCATGGCCGACGACTATAGGGTCGTCCTCACGACCCCGGGTCTAGGTTGGCCAGCCGCCGACATGTCCGACGACTATAGAGTCGTCCCCACGACCCCGGGACTAGATTGGCCCGCCACCGTCATGTCCGACGACAATAGGGTCGTCCCCACGACCCCGGGTCCAGGTTGGCCCGCTGCCGACTTGTCCGACCACTATAGGGTCGTCCCCACGACCCCGGAACTAGGTTGGCCAGCCGCCGACATGTCCGACGGCTATAGGGTCGTCACCACGACCCCGGAACTAGATTGGCCCGCCACCGTCATGTCCGACGACTATAGGGTCGTCCCCACGACCACGGGCAAAAGTTGGCCAGCCGGCGACATGTCCGACGACTATAGGGTCGTCCCCACGACACCGGGACTAGGCTGACAAGCCGCCAACATGTCCGACGACTATAGGGTCGTCCCGACGACCCCGGGCCAATGTTGGCCAATCGCCAACATGTCCGACGACTATAGGGTCGTCCCTACGACCCCGGCACTAGATTGGCCGGCCACCGTCATGTCCAACGACTATAGGGTCGTCCCCACGACCCCGGGACTAGGTTGACAAGCCGCCAACATATCCTACGACTATACGGTCGTCCCCACGACCTCGGGACTAGGTCGGCCAGCCGCCGTCATGTCCGACAACTATAGGGTCGTCTCCACGACCCCGGGCCAAAGTTGGCAAGCCGCCGAAATGTCCGACGACTATAGGGTCGTCCCCACAACCCCGCGACTAGATTGGCCCGCCACCGTCAAGTCCGACGACTATAGGATCGTCTCCACGACCACGGGCCAAAGTTGGCCAGCCGCCGACATGTCCGTCGACTATAGGGTCGTCCCCACGACCCCGGGCCAATGTTGGCCAATCGCCGACATGCCCGACGACTATAGGGTCGTCCCTACGACCCCGGGACTAGATTGGCCCGCCACCGTCATGTCCAACGACTATAGGGTCGTCCCCACGACCATGGGCCAAAGTTGCCCAGCCGCCGTAATGTCCAACGACTATTGGGTCGTCCCCACGACCCCGGGACTAGATTGGCCCGCCACCGTCAAGTCCGACGACTATAGGGTCGTCCCCACGACCCCGGGCAAATTTGGCAAGCCGCCGACATATCCGACGACTATAGGGTCGTCCCCACAACCCCGGGACTAGATTGGCCCGCCACCGTCAAGTCCGACGACTATAGGATCGTCTCCACGACCACGGCCCAAAGATGGCCAGCCGCCGACATGTCCAACGACTATTGGGTCGTCCCCACGACCGCGGGCCAAAGTTAGCCAGCCGCCGACATGTCCGACGACTATAGGGTCGTCCCCACGACCCCGGGCCAAAGTTGGCAAGCCGCCGAAATGTCCGACGACTATAGGGTCGTCCCCACGACCGCGGGCCAAAGATGTCGAGCCGCCGTCTTGTCCGACGACTATAGGGTCGTCCCCACGACCCCGGGACTAGATTGGCCCGCCACCGTCATGTCCGACGACTATACGGTCGTCCCCACGACCCCGGGACAAGGTTGGCCCGCCGCCGACTTGTCCGACGACTATAGGTTCGTACCCACGACCCCGGGACTAGATTGGCCCGCCACCGTCATGTCCAACGACTATAGGGTCGTCCCCACGACCCCGGGACAAGGTTGACCAGCCGCCGAAATGTCCGACGACTATAGGGTCGTCCCCACGACCGCGAGCCAAGGATGTCCAGCCGCCGTCTTGTCCGACGACTATAGGGTCGTACCCACGACCCCGGGACTAGATTGGCCCGCCACCGTCATGTCCGACGATTATAGGGTCGTCCCCACGACCACGGGACTAGGTTGACCCGCCGCCGACGTGTCCGACAACTATAGGGTCGTACCCACGACGACGGGCCAAAGTTGGCCAAACGCCGACATATGCGACGACTATAGGGTCGTCCCCATGACCCTGGGACTAGATTGACCCGCCACCGTCATATCCGACGACTATAGGGTCGTCCCCATGACCCTGGGACTAGGTTGGCTCGCCGCCGACTCGTCCGACGACTATAGGGTCGTCCCCACGACCCCGGGACTAGGTAGACCCGCCGCCGACGTGTCCGACAACTATAGGGTCGTCCCCACGACGACGGGCCAAAGTTGGCCAACCGCCGACATATCCGACGACTATAGGGTCGTCCCCACGACCCCGGGACTAGGTTGACCCGCCGCTGACTTGTCCGACGACTAAAGGGTCGTCCCCACAACCGCGGGACTACGTTGGCTCGCCGCCGACTTGTCCGACGACTATAGGGTCGTCCCCACGACCCCGGGCCAAAGTTGGCCAGCCGCCGACATATCC
This sequence comes from Andrena praecox, assembly GCA_963932275.1. Lineage (NCBI taxonomy): Eukaryota > Metazoa > Arthropoda > Insecta > Hymenoptera > Andrenidae > Andrena > Andrena praecox. Next base: position 3,709,547 of record CAWVQO010000356.1, on the reverse strand, counting down.
GACGACTATAGGGTCGTCCCCACGACCACGGGCCAATGTTGGCCAGCCGCTGACTTGTCCGACGACTATAGGGTCGTCCCCACGACCCCGGGACTAGATTGGCCCGACACCGTCATGTCCGACGACTATAGGGTCGTCCCCACGACCCCGGGACTAGATTGGCCCGCCACCGTCATGGCCGACGACTATAGGGTCGTCCTCACGACCCCGGGTCTAGGTTGGCCAGCCGCCGACATGTCCGACGACTATAGAGTCGTCCCCACGACCCCGGGACTAGATTGGCCCGCCACCGTCATGTCCGACGACAATAGGGTCGTCCCCACGACCCCGGGTCCAGGTTGGCCCGCTGCCGACTTGTCGGACCACTATAGGGTCGTCCCCACGACCCCGGAACTAGGTTGGCCAGCCGCCGACATGTCCGACGGCTATAGGGTCGTCACCACGACCCCGGAACTAGATTGGCCCGCCACGGTCATGTCCGACGACTATAGGGTCGTCCCCACGACCACGGGCAAAAGTTGGCCAGCCGGCGACATGTCCGACGACTATAGGGTCGTCCCCACGACACCGGGCCAAAGTTGGCCAATCGCCGATATGTCCAACGACTATTGGGTCGTCCCCACGACCACGGGCCAAAGTTAGCCAGCCGCAGACATGTCCGACGACTATAGGGTCGTCCCCACGACCCCGGGCCAAAGTTGGCCAGCCTCCGTAATGTCCAACGACTATTGGGTCGTCCCCACGACCCCGGGACTAGATTGGCCCGCCACCGTCAAGTCCGACGACTATAGGGTCGTCCCCACGACCCCGGGCAAATTTGGCAAGCCGCCGACATATCCGACAAGTATAGGGTCGTCCCCACGACCCCGGGACTAGATTGGCCCGCCACCGTCATGTCCGACGACTATACGGTCGTCCCCATGACCCCGGGACAAGGTTGGCCCGCCGCCGACTTGTCCGACGACTATAGGGTCGTCCCTACGACCCCGGGACTAGATTGGCCCGCCACCGTCATGTTCAACGACTATAGGGTCGTCCCCACGACCCCGGGACTAGGTTGACAAGCCGCCAACATATCCGACGACTATACGGTCGCCCCCACGACCCCGGGACTAGGCTGACAAGCCGCCAACATGTCCGACGACTATAGGGTCGTCCCGACGACCCCGGGCCAATGTTGGCCAATCGCCAACATGTCCGACGACTATAGGGTCGTCCCTACGACCCCGGCACTAGATTGGCTGGCCACCGTCATGTCCAACGACTATAGGGTCGTCCCCACGCCCCCGGGACTAGGCTGACAAGCCGCCAACATATCCGACGACTATACGGTCGTCCCCACGACCTCGGGACTAGGTCGGCCAGCCGCCGTCATGTCCGACAACTATAGGGTCGTCCCCACGACCCCGGGCCAAAGTTGGCAAGCCGCCGAAATGTCCGACGACTATAGGGTCGTCCCCACAACCCCGCGACTAGATTGGCCCGCCACCGTCAAGTCCGACGACTATAGGATCGTCTCCACGACCACGGGCCAAAGTTGGCCAGCCGCCGACATGTCCGTCGACTATAGGGTCGTCCCCACGACCCCGGGCCAATGTTGGCCAATCGCCGACATATCCGACGACTATAGGGTCGTCCCTACGACCCCGGGACTAGATTGGCCCGCCACCGTCATGTCCAACGACTATAGGGTCGTCCCCACGACCCCGGGTAAATTTGGCAAGCCGCCGACATATCCGACGACTATAGGGTCGTCCCCACAACCCCGGGACTAGATTGGCCCGCCACCGTCAAGTCCGACGACTATAGGATCGTCTCCACGACCACGGCCCAAAGATGGCCAGCCGCCGACATGTCCAACGACTATTGGGTCGTCCCCACGACCGCGGGCCAAAGTTAGCCAGCCGCCGACATGTCCGACGACTATAGGGTCGTCCCCACGACCCCGGGCCAAAGTTGGCAAGCCGCCGAAATGTCCGACGACTATAGGGTCGTCCCCACGACCGCGGGCCAAAGATGTCCAGCCGCCGTCTTGTCCGACGACTATAGGGTCGTCCCCACGACCCCGGGACTAGATTGGCCCGCCACCGTCAAGTCCGACGACTATAGGATCGTCTCCACGACCACGGCCCAAAGATGGCCAGCCGCCGACATGTCCAACGACTATTGGGTCGTCCCCACGACCGCGGGCCAAAGTTAGCCAGCCGCCGACATGTCCGACGACTATAGGGTCGTCCCCACGACCCCGGGCCAAAGTTGGCAAGCCGCCGAAATGTCCGACGACTATAGGGTCGTCCCCACGACCGCGGGCCAAAGATGTCCAGCCGCCGTCTTGTCCGACGACTATAGGGTCGTCCCCACGACCCCGGGACTAGATTGGCCCGCCACCGTCATGTCCGACGACTATACGGTCGTCCCCACGACCCCGGGACAAGGTTGGCCCGCCGCCGACTTGTCCGACGACTATAGGTTCGTACCCACGACCCCGGGACTAGATTGGCCCGCCACCGTCATGTCCAACGACTATAGGGTCGTCCCCACGACCCCGGGACTAGGTTGACCAGCCGCCGAAATGTCCGACGACTATAGGGTCGTCCCCACGACCGCGAGCCAAGGATGTCCAGCCGCCGTCTTGTCCGACGACTATAGGGTCGTACCCACGACCCCGGGACTAGATTGGCCCGCCACCGTCATGTCCGACGATTATAGGGTCGTCCCCACGACCACGGGACTAGGTTGACCCGCCGCCGACGTGTCCGACAACTATAGGGTCGTACCCACGACGACGGGCCAAAGTTGGCCAAACGCCGACATATGCGACGACTATAGGGTCGTCCTCACGACCCCGGGTCTAGGTTGGCCAGCCGCCGACATGTCCGACGACTATAGAGTCGTCCCCACGACCCCGGGACTAGATTGGCCCGCCACCGTCATGTCCGACGACAATAGGGTCGTCCCCACGACCCCGGGTCCAGGTTGGCCCGCTGCCGACTTGTCGGACCACTATAGGGTCGTCCCCACGACCCCGGAACTAGGTTGGCCAGCCGCCGACATGTCCGACGGCTATAGTGTCGTCCCCACGACCCCGGGACTAGGTTGACCCGCCGCTGACTTGTCCGACGACTAAAGGGTCGTCCCCACAACCGCGGGACTACGTTGGCTCGCCGCCGACTTGTCCGACGACTATAGGGTCGTCCCCACGACCCCGGGCCAAAGTTGGCCAGCCGCCGACATGTCCGACGACTATAGGGTCGTCCCGACGACCCCGGGCCAATGTTGGCCAATCGCCAACATGTCCGACGACTATAGGGTCGTCCCCACGACCCCGGGACTAGATTGGCCCGACACCGTCATGTCCGACGACTATAGGGTCGTCCCCACGCCCCCGGGACTAGGCTGACAAGCCGCCAACATATCCGACGACTATACGGTCGTCCCCACGACCTCGGGACTAGGTCGGCCAGCCGCCGTCATGTCCGACAACTATAGGGTCGTCCCCACGACCCCGGGCCAAAGTTGGCAAGCCGCCGAAATGTCCGACGACTATAGGGTCGTCCCCACAACCCCGCGACTAGATTGGCCCGCCACCGTCAAGTCCGACGACTATAGGATCGTCTCCACGACCACGGGCCAAAGTTGGCCAGCCGCCGACATGTCCGTCGACTATAGGGTCGTCCCCACGACCCCGGGCCAATGTTGGCCAATCGCCGACATGTCCGACGACTATAGGGTCGTCCCTACGACCCCGGGACTAGATTGGCCCGCCACCGTCATGTCCAACGACTATAGGGTCGTCCCCACGACCCCGGGTAAATTTGGCAAGCCGCCGACATATCCGACGACTATAGGGTCGTCCCCACAACCCCGGGACTAGATTGGCCCGCCACCGTCAAGTCCGACGACTATAGGATCGTCTCCACGACCACGGCCCAAAGATGGCCAGCCGCCGACATGTCCAACGACTATTGGGTCGTCCCCACGACCGCGGGCCAAAGTTAGCCAGCCGCCGACATGTCCGACGACTATAGGGTCGTCCCCACGACCCCGGGCCAAAGTTGGCAAGCCGCCGAAATGTCCGACGACTATAGGGTCGTCCCCACGACCGCGGGCCAAAGATGTCCAGCCGCCGTCTTGTCCGACGACTATAGGGTCGTCCCCACGACCCCGGGACTAGATTGGCCCGCCACCGTCATGTCCGACGACTATACGGTCGTCCCCACGACCCCGGGACAAGGTTGGCCCGCCGCCGACTTGTCCGACGACTATAGGTTCGTACCCACGACCCCGGGACTAGATTGGCCCGCCACCGTCATGTCCAACGACTATAGGGTCGTCCCCACGACCCCGGGACTAGGTTGACCAGCCGCCGAAATGTCCGACGACTATAGGGTCGTCCCCACGACCGCGAGCCAAGGATGTCCAGCCGCCGTCTTGTCCGACGACTATAGGGTCGTCCCCACGACCCCGGGACTAGATTGGCCCGCCACCGTCATGTCCGACGACTATACGGTCGTCCCCACGACCCCGGGACAAGGTTGGCCCGCCGCCGACTTGTCCGACGACTATAGGTTCGTACCCACGACCCCGGGACTAGATTGGCCCGCCACCGTCATGTCCAACGACTATAGGGTCGTCCCCACGACCCCGGGACTAGGTTGACCAGCCGCCGAAATGTCCGACGACTATAGGGTCGTCCCCACGACCGCGAGCCAAGGATGTCCAGCCGCCGTCTTGTCCGACGACTATAGGGTCGTACCCACGACCCCGGGACTAGATTGGCCCGCCACCGTCATGTCCGACGATTATAGGGTCGTCCCCACGACCACGGGACTAGGTTGACCCGCCGCCGACGTGTCCGACAACTATAGGGTCGTACCCACGACGACGGGCCAAAGTTGGCCAAACGCCGACATATGCGACGACTATAGGGTCGTCCCCATGACCCTGGGACTAGATTGGCCCGCCACCGTCATATCCGACGACTATAGGGTCGTCCCCATGACCCTGGGACTAGGTTGGCTCGCCGCCGACTCGTCCGACGACTATAGGGTCGTCCCCACGACCCCGGGACTAGGTAGACCCGCCGCCGACGTGTCCGACTACTATAGGGTCGTCCCCACGACGACGGGCCAAAGTTGGCCAACCGCCGACATATCCGACGACTATAGGGTCGTCCCCACGACCCCGGGACTAGGTTGACCCGCCGCTGACTTGTCCGACGACTAAAGGGTCGTCCCCACAACCGCGGGACTACGTTGGCTCGCCGCCGACTTGTCCGACGACTATAGGGTCGTCCCCACGACCCCGGGCCAAAGTTGGCCAGCCGCCGACATATCCGACGACTATAGGGTCGTCCCCACGACCACGGGCCAATGTTGGCCAGCCGCTGACTTGTCCGACGACTATAGGGTCGTCCCCACGACCCCGGGACTAGATTGGCCCGACACCGTCATGTCCGACGACTATAGGGTCGTCCCCACGACCCCGGGACTAGATTGGCCCGCCACCGTCATGGCCGACGACTATAGGGTCGTCCTCACGACCCCGGGTCTAGGTTGGCCAGCCGCCGACATGTCCGACGACTATAGAGTCGTCCCCACGACCCCGGGACTAGATTGGCCCGCCACCGTCATGTCCGACGACAATAGGGTCGTCCCCACGACCCCGGGTCCAGGTTGGCCCGCTGCCGACTTGTCCGACCACTATAGGGTCGTCCCCACGACCCCGGAACTAGGTTGGCCAGCCGCCGACATGTCCGACGGCTATAGGGTCGTCAACACGACCCCGGAACTAGATTGGCCCGCCACCGTCATGTCCGACGACTATAGGGTCGTCCCCACGACCACGGGCAAAAGTTGGCCAGCCGGCGACATGTCCGACGACTATAGGGTCGTCCCCACGACACCGGGCCAAAGTTGGCCAATCGCCGATATGTCCAACGACTATTGGGTCGTCCCCACGACCACGGGCCAAAGTTAGCCAGCCGCAGACATGTCCGACGACTATAGGGTCGTCCCCACGACCCCGGGCCAAAGTTGGCCAGCCTCCGTAATGTCCAACGACTATTGGGTCGTCCCCACGACCCCGGGACTAGATTGGCCCGCCACCGTCATGTCCGACGACTATAGGGTCGTCCTCACGACCCCGGGTCTAGGTTGGCCAGCCGCCGACATGTCCGACGACTATAGAGTCGTCCCCACGACCCCGGGACTAGATTGGCCCGCCACCGTCATGTCCGACGACAATATGGTCGTCCCCACGACCCCGGGCCAAAGATGTCCAGCCGCCGTCTTGTCCGACGACTATACGGTCGTCCCCACGACCCCGGGACTAGATTCGCCCGCCACCGTCATGGCCGACGACTATAGGGTCGTGCCCACGACCCCGGGCCAGTGTTGGCCAATCGCCGTCATGTCCGACGACTATAGGGTCGTCCCCACGACCCCGGGACTAGATTGGCCCGCCACCGTCATGTCCGACGACTATAGGGTCGTCCTCACGACCCCGGGTCTAGGTTGGCCAGCCGCCGACATGTCCGACGACTAAACAGTCGTCCCCACGACCACGGGCCAAAGATGTCCAGCCGCCGTCTTGTCCGACGACTATACGGTCGTCCCCACGACCTCGGGACTAGATTGGCCCGCCACCGTCATGTCCGACGACTATAGGGTCGTCCTCACGACCCCGGGTCTAGGTTGGCCAGCCGCCGACATGTCCGACGACTATAGAGTCGTCCCCACGACCCCGGGACTAGATTGGCCCGCCACCGTCATGTCCGACGACTATAGGGTCGTCCTCACGACCCCGGGTCTAGGTTGGCCAGCCGCCGACATGTCCGACGACTATAGAGTCGTCCCCACGACCCCGGGACTAGATTGGCCCGCCACCGTCATGTCCGACGACAATATGGTCGTCCCCACGACCCCGGGCCAAAGATGTCCAGCCGCCGTCTTGTCCGACGACTATACGGTCGCCCCCACGACCCCGGGACTAGATTCGCCCGCCACCGTCATGGCCGACGACTATAGGGTCGTCCTCACGACCCCGGGTCTAGGTTGGCCAGCCGCCGACATGTCCGACGACTATAGAGTCGTCCCCACGACCCCGGGACTAGATTGGCCCGCCACCGTCATGTCCGACGACAATAGGGTCGTCCCCACGACCCCGGGTCCAGGTTGGCCCGCTGCCGACTTGTCCGACCACTATAGGGTCGTCCCCACGACCCCGGAACTAGGTTGGCCAGCCGCCGACATGTCCGACGGCTATAGGGTCGTCACCACGACCCCGGAACTAGATTGGCCCGCCACCGTCATGTCCGACGACTATAGGGTCGTCCCCACGACCACGGGCAAAAGTTGGCCAATCGCCGACATGTCCGACGACTATAGGGTCGTCCCTACGACCCCGGGACTAGATTGGCCCGCCACCGTCATGTCCAACGACTATAGGGTCGTCCCCACGACCCCGGGCAAATTTGGCAAGCCGCCGACATATCCGACGACTATAGGGTCGTCCCCACAACCCCGGGACTAGATTGGCCCGCCACCGTCAAGTCCGACGACTATAGGATCGTCTCCACGACCACGGCCCAAAGATGGCCAGCCGCCGACATGTCCGACGACTATAGGGTCGTCCCCACGACCCCGGGCAAATTTGGCAAGCCGCCGACATATCCGACGACTATAGGGTCGTCCCCACGACCCCGGAACTAGGTTGGCCAGCCGCCGACATGTCCGACGGCTATAGGGTCGTCACCACGACCCCGGAACTAGATTGGCCCGCCACCGTCATGTCCGACGACTATAGGGTCGTCCCCACGACCCCGGGACTAGATTGGCCCACCACCGTCATGTCGGACGTCTATTGGGTCGCCCCCACGACCCCGGGACTAAATTAGCCAGCCGCCGACATGTCCGACGACTATAGGGTCGTCCCCGCAACCCCGGGCCAAAGTTGGCCGGCCGCCGAATTGTCCGACGACTATACGGTCCTCCCCACGACCTCGATACTAGGTTGGCCAGCCGCCGACATGTGCGACGACTATAGGGTCATCCCCACGACCCCGGGGCTAAGTTGGCCCGCCGCCGTCTTGTCCGACGACTATAGGGTCGTTCTCACGACCCCGGGACTAGATTGGCCGGCCACCGTCATGTCCGACGACTATAGGGTCGTCCCCACGACCTCGGGACTAGGTTGGCCAGCCGCCGACTTGTCCGACGACTATAGGTTCGTCCCCACGACCCCGGGACTAAATTGGCCAGCCGCCGACATGTCCGACGACTATAGGGTCGTCCCCACAACCCCGGGGCTAGGTTGGCCCGCCGCCGTCTTGTCCGACGACTATAGGGTCGTTCTCACGACCCCGGGACTAGATTGGCCGGCCACCGTCATGTCCGACGACTATAGGGTCGCCCCCACGACCTCGGGACTAGGTTGGCCAGCCGCCGACATGTCCGATGACTATAGGGTCGTCCCCACAACCCCGGGCCAAAGTTGGCCCGCCGCCGTCTTGTCCGACGACTATAGGGTCGTTCTCACGACCCCGGGACTAGATTGGCCGGCCACCGTCATGTCCGACGACTATAGGGTCGCCCCCACGACCTCGGGACTAGGTTGGCCAGCCGCCGACATGTCCGACGACTATAGGGTCGTCCCCACGACCCCGGGTCTAGATTGGCCCGCCACCGTCATGTCCGGCGACAATAGGGTCGTCCCGACGACCCCGGGTCTAGGTTGGCCAGCCGCCGACATGTCCGACGACTAAACAGTCGTCCCCACGACCACGGGCCAAAGTTGGCCAGCCGCCCATATGTCCGACGACTATTGGGTCGTCCCCACGACCCCGGGATTAAATTGGCCAGCCGCCGACATGTCCGACGACTATAGGGTCGTCCCGCCGACCGCGGGCCAAAGTTGGCCAATCGCCGACATGTCCGACGATTATTGAGTCGTCCCCACGACCACGGGCCAAAGTTGGCCAGCCGCCGACATGTCCGACGACTATAGGGTCGTCCCCACGACCCCGGGACTAGATTGGCCCGCCACCGTCATGTCCAACGACTATCGGATCGTCCCCACGACCACGGGCCAAAGTTGGCCAGCCGTCGACATGATCGACGACAATAGGGTCGTCCCCACGACACCAGGGACTAGATTGGCCCGCCGCCGACTTGTCCGACGACTATAGGGTCATTCCTACGACCCCGGGACTAGATTGGCCCGCCACCGTCATGTCCGACGACAATAGGGTCGTCCCCACGACCCCGGGAATAGATTGGCCCGCCGCCGACATGTCCGACGACTATAGGCTCGTCCCCACGACCTCGGGACTAGGTTGGCCAGCCGCCGACATGTCCGACGACTAAACAGTCGTCCCCACGACCACGGGACAAAGTTGGCCAGCCGCCGACTTGTCCGACGACTATAGGTTCGTCCCCACGACCCCGGGACTAAATTGGCCAGCCGCCGACATGTCCGACGACTATAGAGTCGTCCCCACGACCCCGGGACTAGATTGGCCCACCACCGTCATGTCGGACGTCTATTGGGTCGCCCCCACCACCCCGGGACTAAATTAGCCAGCCGCCGACATATCCGACGACTATAGGGTCGTCCCCGCAACCCCGGGCCAAATTTGGCCGGCCGCCGAATTGTCCGACGACTATACGGTCCTCCCCACGACCTCGATACTAGGTTGGCCAGCCGCCGACATGTGCGACGATTATAGGGTCGTCCCCACGACCCCGGGGCTAATTTGGCCCGCCGCCGTCTTGTCCGACGACTATAGGGTCGTTCTCACGACCCCGGGACTAGATTGGCCGGCCACCGTCATGTCCGACGACTATAGGGTCGTCCCCACGACCTCGGGACTAGGTTGGCCCGCCGCCGACATGTCCGATGACTATAGGGTCGTCCCCGCAACCCTGGGGACGACCACATAGTCTTCGGACATGTCGGCGGCGGTCCAACTTTGGCCCGGTGTCGTGGGGACGACTCTATATTCGTCGGACAAGTCGGCGGCTGGCCAACCTAGACCCGGGGTCGTGGGGACGACCCTATTGTCGTCGGACATGTTGCCGGCTGGTCAACCTAGTCTCGGGGTCGTGGGGACGACCCTATAGTCGTCGGAAATGTCGGCGGCTGGCTAACTTTGGCGGGTGGTCGTGAATACAACCCTATAGTCGTCGGACAAGACAGAGGCGGGCCAATCTTGTCCCGGGGTCGTGGGGACGACCCAATAGTCGTCGGACATGTCGGCGGCTGGCCAACCTACTCCCGAGGTCGTGGGGCCGACCCTATAGTCGTCGGACTTGACGGTGGTGGGCCAATCTAGTCCCGGGGTCGTGGGGACGACCCTATAGTCGTCGGACATGTCGGCGGCTGGCCAACTTTGGCCCGTGGTCGTGGGGCGACCCAATAGTCGTTGGACAAGTCGGCGGCTGGCCAAAAATGGCCCGTGGTCGTGGGGCCGACCCTATAGTCGTCGGAAATGTCGGGGGCTGGCCAACTTTGGCCCGTGGTCGTAAAGACGACCCTCTAGTCGTCGGACAATACGGTGGCGGGCCAATCTAGTCCCCGCGTCGTGGGGACCACCCTATACTCGTCGGACAAGTCGGCGGCTGGCCAACTTTTGCCCTGGGTCGTGGGGACGACCCTATAGTCGTCGGACATGTTGGCGGCAGGTCAGCCTAGTCGCGGGGTCATGGGAACGACCCTATAGTCGTCGGACATGTCGGCGGCTGGCCAACTTTTGCCCTGGGTCGTGGGGACGACCCTATAGTCGTCGGACATGTTGGCGGCAGGTCAGCCTAGTCGCGGGGTCATGGGAACGACCCTATAGTCGTCGGACATGTCGGCGGCTGGCCAACTTTGGCCCTTGGTCGTGGGGACGACTCTATAGTCGTCGGACATGTCGGCGGCTGGCCAACTTTGGCCCGTGGTCGTGGGGACGACCCTATAGTCTTCGGACATGACGGTAGCGGGCCAATCTAGACCCGAGGTCGTGGGGACGACCCTATAGTCGTCGGACTTGTCGGCGGCTGTCCAACTTTGGCCCGGTGTCGTGGGGACGACTCTATAGTCGTCGGACATGTCGGCGGCTGGCCAACCTAGACTCGGGGTCGTGGGGACGACCCTATTGTCGTCGGACATGTCGGTGGCGGGCCAATCTAGTCCCGGGGTCGTGGGGACGACCTTATTGTCGTCGGACAAGTCGGCGGCGGGCCAAGCTTGTCCCGGGGTCGTGGGGACGACCCTATAATCGTCGGACATGACGGTGGCGGGCCAATCTAGTCCCGGGGTCGTGGGGACGACCCTATAATCGTTGGACATGACGGTGGCGGGCCCATCTAGTCCCGGGGTCGTAGGGACGACCCTATAGTCGTCGGACATGTTGGCGATTGGCCAACATTGGCCCGGGGTCGTCGGGACGACCCTATAGTCGTCGGACATGTCGGCGGCTGGCCAACCTAGACCCGCGGTCGTGGGGACGACCCTATAGTCGTCGGACATGACGGTGGCGGACCAATCTAGTCCCGAGGTCGGTGGGACGACCCTACAGTCGTCGGACATGTTGGCGGCAGGTCTGCCTAGTCCCGGGGTCGTGGGGACGAACCTATAGTCGTCGGACAACACGGCGGCTGGACATCTTTGGCCCGCGGTCGTGGGGACGACCCTATAGTCGTCGGACATGACGGTGGCGGGCCAATCTGGTCCTAGGGTCGTGGGGACGACCCTATAGTCGTCGGAAATGTCGGCGGCTGGCCAACCTGGACCCGGGGTCGTGGGGACGACCCTATTGTCGTCGGACATGACGGTGGCGGGCCAATGTAGTCCCGGGGTCGTAGGGACGACCCTATAGTCGTCGGACATGTCGTCGATTGGCCAACATTGGCCCGGGGTCGTGGGGACGAACCTATAGTCGTCGGACAACACGGCGGCTGGACATCTTTGGCCCGCGGTCGTGGGGACGACCCTATAGTCGTCGGACATGACGGTGGCGGGCCAATCTGGTCCCACGGTCGTGGGGACGACCCTATAGTCGTCGGACATGTCGGCGGCTGGCCAACCTGGACCCGGGGTCGTGGGGACGACCCTATTGTCGTCGGACATGACGGTGGCGGGCCAACCTAGACCCGGGGTCGTGGGGACGACCCTATTGTCGTCGTACATGTTGCCGGCTGGTCAACCTAGTCTCGGGGTCGTGGGGACGACCCTATAGTCGTCGGAAATGTCGGCGGCTGGCTAACTTTGGCGGGTGGTCGTGAATACGACCCTATAGTCGTCGGACAAGACAGAGGCGGGCCAATCTTGTCCCGGGGTCGTGGGGACGACCCTACAGTCGTCGGACATTTCGGCGTCGTGCCAACTTTGGCCCGGGGTCGTGGGGACGACCCTATAGTCGTCGGACATGTCGGCGGCTGACCAACCTAGACCCGGGGTCGTGGGGACGACCCTATTGTCGTCGTACATGTTGCCGGCTGGTCAACCTAGTCTCGGGGTCGTGGGGACGACCCTATAGTCGTCGGAAATGTCGGCGGCTGGCTAACTTTGGCGGGTGGTCGTGAATACGACCCTATAGTCGTCGGACAAGACAGAGGCGGGCCAATCTTGTCCCGGGGTCGTGGGGACGACCCAATAGTCGTCGGACATGTCGGCGATTGGCCAACATTGGCCCGGGGCCGTGGGGACAACCCTATAGTCGTCGGACATGTCGGCGGCTGGCCAACTTTGGCCCGTAGACGTGGGGACGATCCGACAGTCGCCGGACATGACGGTGGCGGGCCAATCTAGTCCCGGGGTCGTGGGAACGACCCTATTGTCGTCGGACATGTCGGCGGCTGGCCAAATTTGGCCCGGTGTCGTGGGGACGACTCTATAGTCGTCGGAAATGTCGGCGGCTGGCCAACTTTGGCCCGGGGTCGTGGGGACGACGCTATTGTCGACGGACAAGTCGGCGGTGAGCCAACCTAGTCCAGGGGTCGTGGGGACGACCCTATAGTCGTCGGACATGCCGGCGGCTTGCCAACTTGGGCCCGGGGTCGTGGGCACGACCCTATAGTCGTCGGACATGTCGGCGGCTGGCCAACCTAGTCCCGAGATCGTGGGGACGACCTTATAGTCGTCGGACATGTCGGCGGCTGGCCAACCTAGTCCCGAGATCGTGGGGACGACCTTATAGTCGTCGGACATGTCGGCGGCTGGCCAACCTAGTCCCGAGGTCGTGGGGACGACCCTATAGTCGTCGGACATGTCGGCGGCTGGCCAACTTTGGCCCGTGGTCGTGGAGACGATCCAATAGTCGTCGGACATGTCGGCGGCTGGCCAACTTTGGCCCGTGGTCGTGGGGACGATCCGATAGTCGTCCGACATGTTGGCGATTGGCCAACATTGGCCCGGGGTCGTCGGGACGACCCTATAGTCGTCGGACATGTCGGCGGCTGGCCAATCTAGTCCCGGGGTCGTGGGGACGATCCGATAGTCGTCGGACATGTTGGCGATTGGCCAACATTGGCCCGGGGTCGTCGGGACGACCCTATAGTCGTCGGACATGTCGGCGGCTGGCCAATCTAGTCCCGGGGGTCGTGGGGACAACCCTATAGTCGTCGGACATGTCGGCGGCTGGCCAACTTTGGCCCGTAGACGTGGGGACGATCCGACAGTCGCCGGACATGACGGTGGCGGGCCAATCTAGTCCCGGGGTCGTGGAGCCGACCCTATAGTCGTCGGACTTGACGGTGGTGGGCCAATCTAGTCCCGGGGTCGTGGGGACGACCCTATAATCGTCGGACATGTCGGCGGCTGGCCAAATTTGGCCCGGTGTCGTGGGGACGACTCTATAGTCGTCGGAAATGTCGGCGGCTGGCCAACTTTGGCCCGGGGTCGTGGGGACGACGCTATTGTCGACGGACAAGACAGAGGCGGGCCAATCTTGTCCCGGGGTCGTGGGGACGACCCAATAGTCGTCGGACATGTCGGCGATTGGCCAACATTGGCCCGGGGTCGTGGGGACAACCCTATAGTCGTCGGACATGTCGGCGGCTGGCCAATCTAGTCCCGAGGTCGTGGGGACGACCTTATAGTCGTCGGACATGTCGGCGGCTGGCCAACTTTGGCCCGTGGTTGTGGGGACGACCCTATTGTCGTCGGACATGTCGGCGGCTGGCCAAATTTGGCCCGGTGTCGTGGGGACGACTCTATAGTCGTCGGAAATGTCGGCGGCTGGCCAACTTTGGCCCGGGGTCGTGGGGGCGACGCTATTGTCGACGGACAAGTCGGCGGTGAGCCAACCTAGTCCAGGGGTCGTGGGGACAACCCTATAGTCGTCGGACATGTCGGCGGCTGGCCAACTTTGGCCCGTAGACGTGGGGACGATCCGACAGTCGCCGGACATGACGGTGGCGGGCCAATCTAGTCCCGGGGTCGTGGGACCGACCCTATTGTCGTCGGACATGTCGGCGGCTGGCCAAATTTGGCCCGGTGTCGTGGGGACGACTCTATAGTCGTCGGAAATGTCGGCGGCTGGCCAACTTTGGCCCGGGGTCGTGGGGGCGACGCTATTGTCGACGGACAAGTCGGCGGTGAGCCAACCTAGTCCAGGGGTCGTGGGGACGACCCTATAGTCGTCGGACATGTCGGCGGCTTGCCAACTTGGGCCCGGGGTCGTCGGGACGACCCTATAGTCGTCGGACATGTCGGCGGCTGGCCAATCTAGTCCCGAGGTCGTGGGGACGACCTTATAGTCGTCGGACATGTCGGCGGCTGGCCAACTTTGGCCCGTGGTTGTGGGGACGACCCTATAGTCGATGGACATGACGGTGGCGGGCCAATCTAGTCCCGGGGTCGTGGGGACGACCCTATAGTCGTCGGACAAGACGGCGGCTGGACATCTTTGGCCCGGGGTCGTGGGGACGACCCTATAGTCGTCGGACATGTTGGCGGCTTGTCAGCCTAGTCCCAGGGTCGTGGGTACGACCCTATAGTCGTCGGACAAGTCGGCGGCGGGCCAACCTTGTCCCGGGGTCGTGGGGACGACCCTATAGTCGTCGGACATGTCGGCGGCTGGCCAACTTTGGCCCGGTGTCGTGGGGACGACTCTATAGTCGTCGGAAATGTCGGCGGCTGGCCAACCTGGACCTGGGGTCGTGGGGACGACCCTATTTTCGTCGGACATGACGGTGGCGGGCCAATCTAGTCTCGCGGTCGTGGGGACGACCCTATAGTCGTCGGACAAGACGGCGGCTGGACATCTTTGGCCCGGGGTCGTGGGGACGACCCTATAGTCGTCGGACAAGTCGGCGGCGGGCCAACCTTGTCCCGGGGTCGTGGGGACGACCCTATAGTCGTCGGACAAGTCGGCGGCTTGCCAACTTTGGCCCGGGGTCGTGGGACGACCCTATAGTCGTCGGACTTGACGGTAGCGGGCCAATCTAGTCCCGAGGTCGTGGGGACGACCCTATAGTCTTCGGACTTGACGGTGGCGGGCCAATCTAGTCCCGGGGTCATGGGGACGACCCTATAGTCGTCGGACATTTCGGCGGCTTGCCAACTTTGGCCCGGGGTCGTGGGGACGACCCTATAGTCGTCGGACAAGTCGGCGGCGGGCCAACCTTGTCCCGGGGTCGTGGGGACGACCCTATAGTCGTCGGACATGTCGGCGGCTTGCCAACTTTGGCCCGGGGTCGTGGGGACGACCCTATAGTCGTCGGACAAGTCGGCGGCGGGCCAACCTTGTCCCGGGGTCGTGGGGACGACCCTATAGTCGTCGGACATGTCGGCGGCTGGCCAACTTTGGCCCGGTGTCGTGGGGACGACTCTATAGTCGTCGGAAATGTCGGCGGCTGGCCAACCTGGACCCGGGGTCGTGGGGACGACCCTATTGTCGTCGGACATGACGGTGGCGAGCCAATCTAGTCTCGCGGTCGTGGGGACGACCCTATAATCGTCGGACATGACGGTGGCGGGCCAATCTAGTCCCGGGGTCGTGGGACATGTCGGCGGCTGGCCAACTTTGGCCCGGTGTTGTGGGGACGACTCTATAGTCGTCGGATATGTCGGCGGCTGGCCAACCTGGACCCGGGGTCGTGGGGACGACCCTATAGTCGTCGGACTTGGCGGTGGCGGGCCAATCTAGTCCCGGGGTCGTGGGGACGACCCTACAGTCGTCGGACATTTCGGCGGCTTGCCAACTTTGGCCCGGGGTCGTGGGGACGACCCTATAGTCGTCGGACAAGTCGGCGGCGGGCCAACCTTGTCCCGGGGTCGTGGGGACGACCCTATAGTCGTTGGACATGACGGTAGCGGGCCAATCTAGACCCGAGGTCGTGGGGACGACCCTATAGTCGTCGGACATTTCGGCGGCTTGCCAAGTTTGGCCCGGGGTCGTGGGGACGACTCTGTTCGAGAAATAATACTTATTGCGCCATCTCCCGAGACCGAGTTAACTTAAGCGTGGTGACGCATTGTTCTATCCCCCCTTGTCCATGTGGATCAATCGATCATGCGCTCCCTTCCATCGATCGGCGATCGATGGAAGGGGGAGAGACCACGGATTCGAGGAAATCGCCTAAGATTTCCTCGATCTACTAGTCGACGAGCCGTCCACAAGGTAACACGCTTAAAACTTGCTAACGCTTGCACTGCACTTGCTTAAATCGCTTGTACCGCTTCGCTTAAAATCGCTTCGGTTACTGGATTCGGGCCGAATCCACGTGCTTTGCCGCCGCTTAAGAAAGCTTGCCTACCGCGTAGGAATTAGTGTTGCTAAGCGCTTAAACTGTAATTTAATCGTAGTAAAACGTACATAACGGACCATTTATTATAAACTGTAAATAGTTGTGCATAGAATAGACTTAATATTAAACTTAGTGACTAAAATTAAGTGTGCTCAAATCAGAGCATCCTCTCGCGAGTTCCCGACTTCCTTGACGTGCGCTACCGTTATTTTGCAAACATTTTTTGGTCCTTCGAGCCGGATTCAGCGCCGTTTGGATTTGTTTCTGGAACGTTCGGGATTCCTCGCGCGTGCTGTGCGTAACCGTCGCGCGTGACCTCTGGAACGTTCGGGATTCCTCGCGCGCGTTGTGCGTAACCGTCGTGCGTGACCTCTGGAACAATGAGCCATCTCGTAACGGGGCAACGTGACCTCTACGGTCGTATCGCACGGGCCTACGACAATTTAAAGAAATTAGGTGCTAATAATTTCACAAAGGCAACCGTATCTACTCGCTTGGGGGCCCTGCGCAAGAATTGGGCTAAGTTCGAGGCGCAGCACGATAAGTTGATCGCTATGTCGGCCGATCCTGATCTAGTAGACCACCCGTACTTCAAGGAAGGTCAGCCATCGGCGATGGAGGAGGTCTTTCTAGAACAGGAGGCCCTACTAGTAGCAAAGTTGGAGGAGATAACCAACCTGGAGCAGGCCGCGAAGCGTGCAGTAGATCGCGTCTCGCGGGAAAACACAACTACGACGGATACGGCGGAAGTAGGACGATCGAAGGCCTCGTTACCGCGGATTCCATTGCCAAATTTTTCCGGGCAGCATAAGGATTGGCCATCCTTCCAAGGACTGTTCGAGTCCCTCGTGGTCCGGGACGCGACTTTGTCCGATGCGGAGAGGTTGTATTACCTGCGCGGTGCCATTAGCGGAGACGCCGCAAGACTTCTGCGTAATATGCCTGTGCGGGAGGAAAACTTTAAAGCAGCATGGAAGGTTCTGGAAGACCGTTATTCCAACCAGCGGTTGGCGGTCAAGAATCTAATGGCGGCCATCTTCGATTTGCCCATGCTTACACGAGAGTCCGGGCCGGAACTCAAGGACTTTTACTATACCATGTGCGATTCTGTGGAAGCCCTCGCAGCCCTGAAGAGGCCTTACGACGCCAGCGGCGACTGGCTCGTGCACCTTATCGTCGAGAAGCTGGACCCACAATCACGGCGTGAGTGGGAGACGCTCCACGGCAAGTCAAAACTACCCTCGACCTTTGACGAGCTAAAGGAATTTGTAGAAGGAAGAGTCAACACCGTGGAGGCCTTGGAGGAGCAACGGCGAGGACCAGCAGGACGAACTTCCAAACCACCTGTAACCCAAAGAAACGTCAAGGTTCATCAGGTGAGCAAATCGAAGAGCTCTTCTGACCAGTGCAGTCTCTGTGGCGCGGGCCATTTTATTCTGTTTTGCGCGGATTACAAGGCTAAGGGCCCGAAAGAGCGCAAAGAGGCCCTGGTAGCTAACCGTCTCTGTTTTAATTGTTTGGGAAAACATCGCGTTGCCGACTGCAAGTGCGACAAGCGGTGTCAGGAGTGCAAGCAGAGACACCATACCTCGATTCACGAGGCGACCTCCACGCATGATGCCGCCGAGACTTCGGAAGTCTCAGTAAATTTGGGGAGGGCCGAGACGAGGGAGAGCCTACCTCGTGCTGCGGCCTGTCTACCACCTGTCCTGCTAGCTACTGCCCGGATCTTAGTGCGTTCTCGAGACGGCGAACCCAGACTAGTGAGAGCACTCATTGATCAGGGCAGCGAAGTCTCCCTTGCTACAGAAGCTTTGGTGCAACTGCTGCGAATACCAAGGCGCCCTTCGAATGTGCACCTAATCGGCATCGGCAACCAGCGGAAGGAGCGAGTGCTGGGAGGTATCCAACTGGAGTTCACGTCACATGGAGGTGACGGATTACGGCAGACGACCACGGCGTTGGTGCTGCCGAGGATTACGGCCTACACTCCACACGTCAAGCAGCCTACGAGCGTTTGGCATCACCTCCAGGGCCTCCCGCTGGCAGATCCGGACTTCACGGACGGTACCCAAATCGATGTCCTCTTAGGTGCCGACGTATACTCACTGATTCTGGAAGACGGCCTTCGAAAGGGGCGAGAGGGCGAGCCCATCGCCCAAAGGACGTCCCTGGGGTGGATCGTGTCAGGATTGGCTGCAACTCCCAATCGCGACGACCCACGCGATACAGGTGGACTCGTCACGCTGCAGTGCACCATGGAGGACGACCTCGTGCCGATGGTCCAGAGGTTCTGGGAACAAGAAGAGGTGAGGGTGGCGACTACCCTCAATGCTGAGGACCAGGAGTGCGAGGATTGCTTTGCGAGCACTCACCAGCGACTTCCCTCCGGGCGCTATATGGTGCGACTCCCGTTCAAGGAGACGCAGGGACTGGGCGAGTCTCGAGCCGGGGCCGTCCGGATGCTACAACGAATGGAGTCCAAGTGCAGCAGGCACACCGAGTTTAAGGAGGCCTATCACGCGTTCCTACGTGAGTACGAAGAGTTAGGGCACATGACAAAAACTCGACGTATTTACCCAGATAGCGAGTGCTACTACCTGCCGCACCACGGGGTCTTCAAGGAGAGCAGCACCACCACAAAACTAAGGGTGTTCAATGGCTCCTATGAGACCAGCTCCGGGAAGTCACTGAACGACCTTCTACTGGTGGGACCCAACCTGCTACCAGGTCTTCTCCAAGTGTTGCTGCGGTGGCGAGTGCATCGGATTTGCTTGACTGCCGATGTGGAAAAGATGTTTCGCCAAATTATCGTGCATCCTGAGGACCGCCGTTTTCAAAGGCTGCTTTGGCGACGACGGAATGATGAAGTAATCGGCGATTACGAGCTGAATACCGTTACTTACGGCCTGGCTTGTGCCCCCTTCCTGGCCATTCGCACGCTGCGACAACTGGCGCAGGATGAACGCTCCAGGTTTCCACGGGCTGCTACGATCCTGGAAGAGGATGTATATATGGACGACGTGCTTACTAGAGCCGACGGAGAAGAGGAGGCCCGCGAGATCCAAGAGGAGCTACGCCAGCTCTGCAGGGCGGGCGGCTTTAACCTGAGGAAGTGGGTCTCTAACGCACCCACCTTGCTGAGGCAGCTCCCAGGCGAAGAGGTCCCGGCGGCCGTCAACTGGGAGGAAGGCACACTCCACACGGCTTTGGGCGTCCATTGGAACGTGAGCGAGGACGAGTTCCGAGTCCGGGTAGCGGAGGATCCAGCTACTCCAGCGGTTACCCGTCGCACGGTCCTATCACGCATCGCTCGGATCTTCGACCCTCTGGGATTTCTGGCGCCGGTAACTATAACAGCAAAGATATTTATGCAATCCCTTTGGCTGTTGAAGATAGATTGGGATACCACGCTACCGCCAGCGGCCGAACGAGAGTGGACCCAATTTCTAGCGGACTTGCCGCGCCTGGCAGAGGTCCGCGTGCCCCGCTGGCTTGGACTACATCCCAGGGTCAAACACTTGGAGCTCCACGGATTTGCGGATGCGTCGGAGAGAGCCTTCGCCGCCGTGGTATACCTACGCGTCGTGGACCACGACGACCACGCGCAAGCGCACCTGATCACCTCCAAGACGAAGGTGGCTCCACTGCAACGAGTCACGCTCCCTAGGCTCGAACTGTGCGCTGCCGCCCTGCTGAGCCGCCTGGTGACCGTTACGAAGAGGACCCTGCAGCTGGACAGCGTCCCGACGCACCTGTGGAGTGATTCAAGGATAGCTCTGGATTGGATTCGCGGTCATCCGACAAGGTGGAAGACTTACGTCGCAAATCGAGTAGCGGACATCCAGCGGGAGCTACCTGACGCCCGTTGGCACCATGTCGCAGGGAGCGAGAACCCTGCGGACTGCGCTTCAAGGGGCTTGCCGCCCAATCAACTACCGAGCTTTGAGTTATGGTGGCGGGGCCCAGCCTGGCTCACTGGCTCCCCTCACTGGTGGAACGACACTGCGACCCAGGAGGAGTGTACCGACCTGGAGGCCAGAGTCGTGTCCAACCTGACTACCGGCAATGAGGAGGTAACACCCAATTACCTCTTAAATAACTATTCTTCCCTTCAGCGCTTGCTGAGGGTGACAGCTTGGTGCCTGCGCTGGTCACCACGTCGACCAACCCAAGACGGTAGGAGCCCCTACCTGTCGCCGGCTGAGATCGAGGCTGCCCGTCTGCACTGGATAAGGGTGATCCAACGCCAGGACTTCCAGGAGGAGCACCGCCTGCTGCTACAGGGAACCCCGCTTACGAGTCGCAGTAAGCTGCTACGATTCACACCCATCTTAGATTCCCAAGGGTTGCTGCGGGTCGGTGGGCGGTTGAAGCACGCTGCACTGCCATCCTGGGAGAAACACCCCCTCATCCTACCAAGAAAGGGTCACCTTACGGAATTGCTGATCGATGAGGCTCATCGACGAACTCTTCATGGAGGGACTCAACTTACCTTGGCTGCTTTACGCCAAAGGTATTGGATCCTGGGCGGCCGACAGGGAGTCAAGGCCCATATACACCGCTGCGTCACTTGCCTACGCTGGCGGGCGGCGCCCGGCCAACAGCTGATGGGAAATCTGCCAGAGTACCGAGTCACCCCAGCGCGGCCCTTCCTACAAGTGGGCCTGGACTATGCTGGGCCATTCACCCTGTTGGCGTCCCGAGGCAGGGGCCAGAGGACGCACAAGAGTTATGTCGCCGTATTCGTTTGTTTAACCACTCGTTCTGTTCATTTAGAAGTCGTCTCTGATTATAGCACAGAAGCCTTCCTCGCGGCATTGCGGCGCTTTACCTCGAGGCGGGGTCTCTGCTCTACCATCCACAGCGACCGAGGCACGAACTTTGTGGGCGCAGCACGGGAGCTCCGGAGCCTGGAACACCTCAGCCGCGAAAGTGAGGTTATGCAGGCCCATCTAGTCAACGACGGCATCACGTGGCGGTTTAACCCACCTGCCGCCCCGCACTTCGGGGGAATCTGGGAGGCTGCCGTCAAGTCCACCAAGCATCATCTGCGAAGGGTCGTGGGTGGTCAGAACATCACCTTTGAAGAGATGACGACGCTACTTACTCAAGTGGAGGCCTGCTTGAATTCACGACCGCTGCAACCGCTGAGCGACGACCCGGGAGATGTCACGGCCCTCACACCCGGGCATTTCTTGATTGGCGATGCCCTCCTAGCCGTTCCCGATCCAACCGTGGAGGACGTTCCCCGGTCACGCTTATCTAGATGGCATCTACTGCAGCAAATGCGGTTGCAGTTTTGGCGTAGCTGGTCACGCGAGTATTTACAGTCACTCCAAGCTCGTAACAAATGGACGCGACCTCACCCCCAACCGCGAGTTGGGGATCTTTGCATACTAAAAAATGAACTCCTGCCACCTAATAAGTGGCCACTCGCGAGAATCACTCGATTAATCCCCGGGCCGGACGGATTGGCACGCGTTGCTCATATAAGGACCGCGCACTCGGAATTTGTAAGGCCAATCGTTAAATTGATTTACCTACCTCATGCTCAGGCTGCCGAATCGATGAATTCTAATTCCACTGCACCGCACTAATTCACAACCAATCTAAATACTTAAACGAACGCCACATGGACCGGGCGGCGGTGCCGCGAGCCGCGAGCGATCACGCCATAGCGTCTTAGCCAATACACGTTACGCCTATAGTATTTATTCATCGAACGATGAATGGCGGGCGGGAAATGTTCGAGAAATAATACTTATTGCGCCATCTCCCGAGACCGAGTTAACTTAAGCGTGGTGACGCATTGTTCTATCCCCCCTTGTCCATGTGGATCAATCGATCATGCGCTCCCTTCCATCGATCGGCGATCGATGGAAGGGGGAGAGACCACGGATTCGAGGAAATCGCCTAAGATTTCCTCGATCTACTAGTCGACGAGCCGTCCACAAGGTAACACGCTTAAAACTTGCTAACGCTTGCACTGCACTTGCTTAAATCGCTTGTACCGCTTCGCTTAAAATCGCTTCGGTTACTGGATTCGGGCCGAATCCACGTGCTTTGCCGCCGCTTAAGAAAGCTTGCCTACCGCGTAGGAATTAGTGTTGCTAAGCGCTTAAACTGTAATTTAATCGTAGTAAAACGTACATAACGGACCATTTATTATAAACTGTAAATAGTTGTGCATAGAATAGACTTAATATTAAACTTAGTGACTAAAATTAAGTGTGCTCAAATCAGAGTATCCTCTCGCGAGTTCCCGACTTCCTTGACGTGCGCTACCGTTATTTTGCAAACAACTCTATAGTCGTCGGACATGTCGGCAGCTGGGCAACCTAGACCCGGGATCGTGGGGACGACCCTATTGTCGTCGGACATGACGGTGGCGGGCCAATCTAGTCCCGGGGTCGTGGGGACGACCCTATAGTCGTCGGACTTGACGGTGGCGGGCCAATCTAGTCCCGGGGTCATGGGGACGACCCTATAGTCGTCGGACATTTCGGCGGCTTGCCAACTTTGGCCCGGGGTCGTGGGGACGACCCTATAGTCGTCGGACAAGTCGGCGGCGGGCCAACCTTGTCCCGGGGTCGTGGGGACGACCCTATAGTCGTCGGACATGTCGGCGGCTGGCCAACTTTGGCCCGGTGTCGTGGGGACGACTCTATAGTCGTCGGAAATGTCGGCGGCTGGCCAACCTGGACCCGGGGTCGTGGGGACGACCCTATTGTCGTCGGACATGACGGTGGCGAGCCAATCTAGTCTCGCGGTCGTGGGGACGACCCTATAATCGTCGGACATGACGGTGGCGGGCCAATCTAGTCCCGGGGTCGTGGGGACGACCCTATAGTCGTGGGACATGTCGGCGGCTGGCCAACTTTGGCCCGGTGTTGTGGGGACGACTCTATAGTCGTCGGAAATGTCGGCGGCTGGCCAACCTGGACCCGGGGTCGTGGGGACGACCCTATAGTCGTCGGACTTGACGGTGGCGGGCCAATCTAGTCCCGGGGTCGTGGGGACGACCCTACAGTCGTCGGACATTTCGGCGGCTTGCCAACTTTGGCCCGGGGTCGTGGGGACGACCCTATAGTCGTCGGACAAGTCGGCGGCGGGCCAACCTTGTCCCGGGGTCGTGGGGACGACCCTATAGTCGTCGGACATGTCGGCGGCTGGCCAACTTTGGCCCGGTGTCGTGTGGACGACTCTATAGTCGTCGGAAATGTCGGCGGCTGGCCAACCTGGACCCGGGGTCGTGGGGACGACCCTATTGTCGTCGGACATGACGGTGGCGGGCCAATCTAGTCTCGGGGTCGTGGGGACGACCCTATAGTCGTCGGACATGTCGGCGGCTGGCCAACTTTGGCCCGGGGTCGTGGGGACGACCCTATAGTCGTCGGACAAGACGGCGGCTGGACATCTTTGGCCCGGGGTCGTGGGGACGACCCTATAGTCGTCGGACATGTTGGCGGCTGGTCAGCCTAGTCCCGGGGTCGTGGGTACGACCCTATAGTCGTCGGACAAGTCGGCGGCTGGCCAACCTAGACCCGGGGTCGTGGGGACGACCCTATTGTCGTCGGACATGACGGTGGCGGGCCAATCTAGTCCCGGGGTCGTGGGGACGACCCTATAGTCGTCGAACAATTCGGCGGCGGGCCAAGCTTGTCCCGGGGTCGTGGGGACGACCCTATAATCGTCGGACATGATGGTGGCAGGCCAATCTAGTCCCGGGGTCGTGGGGATGACCCTATAGTCGTCGGACATGTCTGCGGCTGGCCAACTTTGGCCCGGTGTCGTAGGGACGACCCTATAGTCGTCGGACATGTCGGCGGCTGGCCAACTTTGGCCCGTGGTTGTGGGGACGACCCTATAGTCGTTGGACATGACGCTGGCGGGCCAATCTAGTCCCGGGGTCGTGGGGACGACCGTATAGTCGTCGGACAAGACGGCGGCTGGACATCTTTGGCCAGGAGTCGTGGGGACGACCCTATAGTCGTCGGACACGTTGGCGTCTTGTCAGCCTAGTCCCAGGGTCGTGGCTACGACCCTATAGTCGTCGGACAAGTCGGCGGCGGGCCAACCTTGTCCCGGGGTCGTGGGGACGACCCTATAGTCGTCGAACAATTCGGCGGCGGGCCAAGCTTGTCCCGGGGTCGTGGGGACGACCCTATAATCGTCGGACATGATGGTGGCGGGCCAATCTAGTCCCGGGGTCGTGGGGACGACCCTATAGTCGTCGGACATGTCGGCGGCTGGCCAACTTTGGCCCGGTGTCGTGGGGACGACTCTATAGTCGTCGGAAATGTCGGCGGCGGGCCAAACTAGTCCCGGGGTCGTGGGGACGACCCTATAATCGTCGGACATTTCG
Source organism: Andrena praecox (assembly GCA_963932275.1). Taxonomy (NCBI): domain Eukaryota; kingdom Metazoa; phylum Arthropoda; class Insecta; order Hymenoptera; family Andrenidae; genus Andrena; species Andrena praecox. The sequence goes on along the minus strand of CAWVQO010000356.1, from coordinate 3,684,446 downwards.
GCGGCATGCCAACTTTGGCCCATGGTCGTGGGGACGACCCTATAGTCGTTGGACATGACGGTGGCGGGCCAATCTAGTCCCGAGGTCCTGGGGACGACCCTATAGTCGTCGGACAAGTCGGCGGCTGGCCAACCTAGACCCGGGGTCCTGGGGACGACCCTATTGTCGTCGGACATGACGGTGGCGGGCCAATCTAGTCCCGGGGTCGTGGGGACGACCCTATAGTCGTCGGACATGTCGGCGGCTGGCCAACTTTGGCGCGTGGTCGTGGGGACGACCCTATAGTCGTCGGACATGTCGGCGGCTGGCCAACTTTGGCGCGTGGTCGCGGGGACGATCCGATTGTCGTCGGACATGTCGGCGGCTGGCCAACCTAGACCCGGGGTCGTGGGGACGACCCTATAGTAGTCGAACATGTCGGCGGCTGTCCAACATTGGCCCGGTGTCGTGGGGACGACTCTATAGTCGTCGGACATGTCGGCGGCTGGCCAACCTAGTCCCGGGGTCGTGGGGACGACCCTATAGTCGTCGGACATTTCGGCGGCTTGCCAACTTTGGCCCGGGGTCGTGGGGACGACCCTATAGTCGTCGGACATGTCGGCGGCTGGCCAACTTTGGCCCGGGGTCGTGGGGACGACCCTATAGTCGTCGGACAAGACGGCGGCTGGACATCTTTGGCCCGGGGTCGTGGGGACGACCCTATAGTCGTCGGACATGTTGGCGGGTTGTCAGCCTAGTCCCGGGGTCGTGGGTACGACCCTATAGTCGTCGGACAAGTCGGTGGCTGGCCAACCTAGACCCGGGGTCGTGGGGACGACCCTATTGTCGTCGGACATGACGGTGGCGGGCCAATCTAGTCTCGCGGTCGTGGGGACGATCCTATAATCGTCGGACATGACGGTGGCGGGCCAATCTAGTCCCGGGGTCGTGGGGACGACCCTACAGTCGTCGGACATGTCGGCGGCTGGCCAACCTTGGCCCGGTGTCGTGGGGACGACCCTATAGTCGTCGGACATTTCGGCGGCATGCCAACTTTGGCCCGTGGTCGTGGGGACGACCCTATAGTTGTTGGACATGACGGTGGCGGGCTAATCTAGTCCCGGGGTCGTAGGGACGACCCTATAGTCGTTGGACATGTCGGCGGCTGGCCAACTTTGGCCCGGTGTCGTGGGGACGATCCGATTGTCGTCGGACATGTCGGCGGCTGGCCAACCTAGACCCGGGGTCGTGGGGACGACCCTATATTCGTCGGACATGGCGGTGGCGGGCCAATCTAGTCCCGTGGTCGTGGGGACGACCCTATAGTCTTCGGACATGACGGTAGCGGGCCAATCTAGACCCGAGGTCCTGGGGACGACCCTATAGTAGTCGAACATGTCGGCGGCTGTCCAACATTGGCCCGGTGTCGTGGGGACGACTCTATAGTCGTCGGACATGTCGGCGGCTGGCCAACCTAGTCCCGGGTTCGTGGGGACGACCCTATAATCGTCGGACATGACGGTGGCGGGCCAATCTAGTCCCGGGGTCGTGGGGACGACCCTATAGTCGTCGGACATGTCGGCGGCTGGCCAACTTTGGCCCGGTGTCGTGGGGATGACTCTATAGTCGTCGGAAATGTCGGCGGCTGGCCAACTTTGGCGCGTGGTCGTGCGGACGATCCGATTGTCGTCGGACATGTCGGCGGCTGGCCAACCTAGACCCGGGGTCGTGGGGACGACCCTATTGTCGTCGGACATGGCGGTGGCGGGCCAATCTAGTCCCGTGGTCGTGGGGTCGACCCTATAGTCTTCGGACATGACGGTAGCGGGCCAATCTAGACCCGAGGTCCTGGGGACGACCCTATAGTAGTCGAACATGTCGGCGGCTGTCCAACATTGGCCCGGTGTCGTGGGGACGACTCTATAGTCGTCGGACATGTCGGCGGCTGGCCAACCTAGTCCCGGGGTCGTGGGGACGACCCTATAGTCGTCGGACATTTCGGCGGCTGGACATCTTTGGCCCGGGGTCGTGGGGACGACCCTATAGTCGTCGGACATGTCGGCGGCTGGCCAACTTTGGCCCGGTGTCGTGGGGACGACTCTATAGTCGTCGGAAATGTCGGTGGCGGGCCAATCTAGTCTCGCGGTCGTGGGGACGACCCTATAATCGTCGGACATGACGGTGGCGGGCCAATCTAGTCCCGGGGTCGTGGGGACGACCCTATAGTCGTCGGACATGTCGGCGGCTGGCCAACATTGGACCGGTGTCGTGGGGACGACTCTATAGTCGTCGGAAATGTCGGCGGCTGGCCAACCTGGACCCGAGGTCGTGGGGACGACCCTATTGTCGTCGGACATGACGGTGGCGGGCCAATCTAGGCCCGGGGTCGTGGGGACGACCCCATAGTCGTCGGACAAGACGGCGGCTGGACATCTTTGGCCCGGGGTCGTGGGGACGACCCTATAGTCGTCGGACATGTTGGCGGCTTGTCAGCCTAGTCCCGGGGTCGTGGGTACGACCCTATAGTCGTCGGACAAGTCGGCGGCTGGCCAACCTAGACCCGGGGTCGTGGGGACGACCCTATAGTCGTCGGACATGACGGTGGCGGACCAATCTAGTCCCGGGGTCGTGGGGACGACCCTATAGTCGTCGGACATGTCGGCGGCACGCCAACTTTGGCCCGTGGTCGTGGGGACGACCCTATAGTCGTTGGACATGACGGTGGCGGGCCAATCTAGTCCCGGGGTCGTAGGGACGACCCTATAGTCGTCGGACATGTCGGCGATTGGCCAACATTGGCCCGGGGTCGTGGGGACGACCCTATAGTCGTCGGACATGTCGGCGGCTGGCCAACCTAGTCCCGAGGTCGTGGGGACGACCCTATAGTCGTCGGTCATGTCGGCGGCTGGCCAACTTTGGCTCGTGGTTGTGGGGACGACCCTATAGTCGTCGGACATGTCAGCGGCTGGCCAACTTTGGCCCGGTGTCGTGGGGACGACTCTATAGTCGTCGGAAATGTCGGTGGCGGGCCAATCTAGTCTCGCGGTCGTGGGGACGACCATATAATCGTCGGACATGACGGTGGCGGGCCAATCTAGTCCCGGGGTCGTGGGGACGACCCTATAGTCGTCGGACATGTCGGCGGCTGGCCAACTTTGGCCCGGTGTCGTGGGGACGACTCTATAGTCGTCGGAAATGTCGGCGGCTGGCCAACCTGGACCCGGGGTCGTGGGGACGACCCTATTGTCGTCGGACATGACGGTGGCGGGCCAATCTAGTCTCGGGGTCGTGGGGACGACCCTATAGTCGTCGGACATGTCGGCGGCTGGCCAACCTTGGCCCGTGGTTGTGGGGACGACCCTATAGTCGTCGGACATGTCGGCGGCTGGCCATCTTTGGCCCGTGGTCGTGGGGACGATCCAATAGTCGTCGGACATGTCGGCGGCTGGCCAACTTTGGCCCGTGGTTGTGGGAACGACCCTATAGTCGTTGGACATGACGGTGGCGGGCCAATCTAGTCCCGGGGTCGTGGGGACGACCCTATAGTCGTCGGACATGTCGGCGGCATGCCAACTTTGGCCCGTGGTCGTGGGGACGACTCTATAGTCGTCGGAAATGTCGGCGGCTGGCCAACCTGGACCCGGGGTCGTGGGGACGACCCTATTGTCGTCGGACAAGAAGGTGGCGGACCAATCTAGTCCCGGGGTCGTGGGGACGACCCTATAGTCGTCGGACATGTCGGCGGCTGGCCATCTTTGGCCCGTGGTCGTGGGGACGATCCAATAGTCGTCGGACATGTCGGCGGCTGGCCAACTTTGGCCCGTGGTTGTGGGAACGACCCTATAGTCGTTGGACATGACGGTGGCGGGCCAATCTAGTCCCGGGGTCGTGGGGACGACCCTACAGTCTTCGGACATTTCGGCGGCTTGCCAACATTGGCCCGGGGTCGAGGGACGACCCTATTGTCGTCGGACATGACGGTGGCGGGCCAATCTAGTCCCGGGGTCGTGGGGACGACCCTATAGTCGTCGGACATGTCAGCGGCTGGCCAACTTTGGCCCGGTGTCGTGGGGACGACTCTATAGTCGTCGGAAATGTCGGCGGCTGGCCAACCTGGACCCGGCGTCGTGGGGACGACCCTATTGTCGTCGGACATGACGGTGGCGGGCCAATCTAGTCTCGGGGTCGTGGGGACGACCCTATAGTCGTCGGACATGTCGGCGGCTGGCCAACTTTGGCCCGGGGTCGTGGGGACGACTCTATAGTCGTCGGAAATGTCGGCGGCTGGCCAACCTGGACTCGGGGTCGTGGGGACGACCCTATAGTCGTCGGACAAGACGGTGGCGGACCAATCTAGTCCCGGGGTCGTGGGGACGACCCTATAGTCGTCGGACATGTCGGCGGCTGGCCAACTTTGGCCCGTGGTCGTGGGGACGATCCAATAGTCGTCGGACATGTCGGCGGCTGGCCAACTTTGGCCCGTGGTTGTGGGAACGACCCTATAGTCGTTGAACATGACGGTGGCGGGCCAATCTAGTCCCGGGGTCGTGGGGACGACCCTACAGTCGTCGGAAATGTCGGCGGCTGGCCAACCTGGACCCGGGGTCGTGGGGACGACCCTATTGTCGTCGGACATGACGGTGGCGGGCCAATCTAGGCCCGGGGTCGTGGGGACGACCCCATAGTCGTCGGACAAGACGGCGGCTGGACATCTTTGGCCCGGGGTCGTGGGGACGACCCTATAGTCGTCGGACATGTTGGCGGCTTGTCAGCCTAGTCCCGGGGTCGTGGGTACGACCCTATAGTCGTCGGACAAGTCGGCGGCTGGCCAACCTAGACCCGGGGTCGTGGGGACGACCCTATTGTCGTCGGACATGACGGTGGCGGGCCAATCTAGTCCCGGGGTCGTGGGGACGACCCTATAGTCGTCGAACAATTCGGCGGCGGGCCAAGCTTGTCCCGGGGTCGTGGGGACGACCCTATAATCGTCGGACATGACGGTGGCGGGCCAATCTAGTCCCGTGGTCGTGGGGACGACCCTATAGTCTTCGGACATGACGGTAGCGGGCCAATCTAGACCCGAGGTCCTGGGGACGACCCTATAGTAGTCGAACATGTCGGCGGCTGTCCAACATTGGCCCGGTGTCGTGGGGACGACTCTATAGTCGTCGGACATGTCGGCGGCTGGCCAACCTAGTCCCGGGGTCGTGGGGACGACCCTATAGTCGTCGGACATTTCGGCGGCTGGACATCTTTGGCCCGGGGTCGTGGGGACGACCCTATAGTCGTCGGACATGTCGGCGGCTGGCCAACTTTGGCCCGGTGTCGTGGGGACGACTCTATAGTCGTCGGAAATGTCGGTGGCGGGCCAATCTAGTCTCGCGGTCGTGGGGACGACCCTATAATCGTCGGACATGACGGTGGCGGGCCAATCTAGTCCCGGGGTCGTGGGGACGACCCTATAGTCGTCGGACATGTCGGCGGCTGGCCAACATTGGACCGGTGTCGTGGGGACGACTCTATAGTCGTCGGAAATGTCGGCGGCTGGCCAACCTGGACCCGAGGTCGTGGGGACGACCCTATTGTCGTCGGACATGACGGTGGCGGGCCAATCTAGGCCCGGGGTCGTGGGGACGACCCCATAGTCGTCGGACAAGACGGCGGCTGGACATCTTTGGCCCGGGGTCGTGGGGACGACCCTATAGTCGTCGGACATGTTGGCGGCTTGTCAGCCTAGTCCCGGGGTCGTGGGTACGACCCTATAGTCGTCGGACAAGTCGGCGGCTGGCCAACCTAGACCCGGGGTCGTGGGGACGACCCTATAGTCGTCGGACATGACGGTGGCGGACCAATCTAGTCCCGGGGTCGTGGGGACGACCCTATAGTCGTCGGACATGTCGGCGGCACGCCAACTTTGGCCCGTGGTCGTGGGGACGACCCTATAGTCGTTGGACATGACGGTGGCGGGCCAATCTAGTCCCGGGGTCGTAGGGACGACCCTATAGTCGTCGGACATGTCGGCGATTGGCCAACATTGGCCCGGGGTCGTGGGGACGACCCTATAGTCGTCGGACATGTCGGCGGCTGGCCAACCTAGTCCCGAGGTCGTGGGGACGACCCTATAGTCGTCGGTCATGTCGGCGGCTGGCCAACTTTGGCTCGTGGTTGTGGGGACGACCCTATAGTCGTCGGACATGTCAGCGGCTGGCCAACTTTGGCCCGGTGTCGTGGGGACGACTCTATAGTCGTCGGAAATGTCGGTGGCGGGCCAATCTAGTCTCGCGGTCGTGGGGACGACCATATAATCGTCGGACATGACGGTGGCGGGCCAATCTAGTCCCGGGGTCGTGGGGACGACCCTATAGTCGTCGGACATGTCGGCGGCTGGCCAACTTTGGCCCGGTGTCGTGGGGACGACTCTATAGTCGTCGGAAATGTCGGCGGCTGGCCAACCTGGACCCGGGGTCGTGGGGACGACCCTATTGTCGTCGGACATGACGGTGGCGGGCCAATCTAGTCTCGGGGTCGTGGGGACGACCCTATAGTCGTCGGACATGTCGGCGGCTGGCCAACCTTGGCCCGTGGTTGTGGGGACGACCCTATAGTCGTCGGACATGTCGGCGGCTGGCCATCTTTGGCCCGTGGTCGTGGGGACGATCCAATAGTCGTCGGACATGTCGGCGGCTGGCCAACTTTGGCCCGTGGTTGTGGGAACGACCCTATAGTCGTTGGACATGACGGTGGCGGGCCAATCTAGTCCCGGGGTCGTGGGGACGACCCTATAGTCGTCGGACATGTCGGCGGCATGCCAACTTTGGCCCGTGGTCGTGGGGACGACTCTATAGTCGTCGGAAATGTCGGCGGCTGGCCAACCTGGACCCGGGGTCGTGGGGACGACCCTATTGTCGTCGGACAAGAAGGTGGCGGACCAATCTAGTCCCGGGGTCGTGGGGACGACCCTATAGTCGTCGGACATGTCGGCGGCTGGCCATCTTTGGCCCGTGGTCGTGGGGACGATCCAATAGTCGTCGGACATGTCGGCGGCTGGCCAACTTTGGCCCGTGGTTGTGGGAACGACCCTATAGTCGTTGGACATGACGGTGGCGGGCCAATCTAGTCCCGGGGTCGTGGGGACGACCCTACAGTCTTCGGACATTTCGGCGGCTTGCCAACATTGGCCCGGGGTCGAGGGACGACCCTATTGTCGTCGGACATGACGGTGGCGGGCCAATCTAGTCCCGGGGTCGTGGGGACGACCCTATAGTCGTCGGACATGTCAGCGGCTGGCCAACTTTGGCCCGGTGTCGTGGGGACGACTCTATAGTCGTCGGAAATGTCGGCGGCTGGCCAACCTGGACCCGGCGTCGTGGGGACGACCCTATTGTCGTCGGACATGACGGTGGCGGGCCAATCTAGTCTCGGGGTCGTGGGGACGACCCTATAGTCGTCGGACATGTCGGCGGCTGGCCAACTTTGGCCCGGGGTCGTGGGGACGACTCTATAGTCGTCGGAAATGTCGGCGGCTGGCCAACCTGGACTCGGGGTCGTGGGGACGACCCTATAGTCGTCGGACAAGACGGTGGCGGACCAATCTAGTCCCGGGGTCGTGGGGACGACCCTATAGTCGTCGGACATGTCGGCGGCTGGCCAACTTTGGCCCGTGGTCGTGGGGACGATCCAATAGTCGTCGGACATGTCGGCGGCTGGCCAACTTTGGCCCGTGGTTGTGGGAACGACCCTATAGTCGTTGAACATGACGGTGGCGGGCCAATCTAGTCCCGGGGTCGTGGGGACGACCCTACAGTCGTCGGAAATGTCGGCGGCTGGCCAACCTGGACCCGGGGTCGTGGGGACGACCCTATTGTCGTCGGACATGACGGTGGCGGGCCAATCTAGGCCCGGGGTCGTGGGGACGACCCCATAGTCGTCGGACAAGACGGCGGCTGGACATCTTTGGCCCGGGGTCGTGGGGACGACCCTATAGTCGTCGGACATGTTGGCGGCTTGTCAGCCTAGTCCCGGGGTCGTGGGTACGACCCTATAGTCGTCGGACAAGTCGGCGGCTGGCCAACCTAGACCCGGGGTCGTGGGGACGACCCTATTGTCGTCGGACATGACGGTGGCGGGCCAATCTAGTCCCGGGGTCGTGGGGACGACCCTATAGTCGTCGAACAATTCGGCGGCGGGCCAAGCTTGTCCCGGGGTCGTGGGGACGACCCTATAATCGTCGGACATGACGGTGGCGGGCCAATCTAGTCCCGGGGTCGTGGGGACGACCCTATAGTCGTCGGACATGTCGGCGGCTGGCCAACTTTGGCCCGGTGTCGTGGGGACGACTCTATAGTCGTCGGAAATGTCGGCGGCTGGCCAACTTGGACCCGGGGTCGTGGGGACGACCCTATTGTCGTCGGACATGACGGTGGCGGGCCAATCTAGTCTCGGGGTCGTGGGGACGACCCTATAGTCGTCGGACATGTCGGCGGCTGGCCAACTTTGGCCCGGGGTCGTGGGGACGACTCTATAGTCGTCGGAAATGTCGGCGGCTGGCCAACCTGGACTCGGGGTCGTGGGGACGACCCTATAGTCGTCGGACAAGACGGCGGCTGGACATCTTTGGCCCGGGGTCGTGGGGACGACCCTATAGTCGTCGGACATGTTGGCGGCTTGTCAGCCTAGTCCCGGGGTGGTGGGTACGACCCTATAGTCGTCGGACAAGTCGGCGGCGGGCCAACCGTGTCCCGGGGTCGTGGGGACGACCCTATAGTCGTCGGACATGTCGGCAGCTGGCCAACTTTGGCCCGGGGTCGTGGGGACGACCCTATAGTCGTCGGACATGTCGGCGGCTGGCCAACTTTGGCCCGTGGTTGTGGGGACGACCCTATAGTCGTTGGACATGACGGTGGCGGGCCAATCTAGTCCCGGGGTCGTGGGGACGACCCTATAGTCGTCGGACAAGACGGCGGCTGGACATCGTTGGCCCGGGGCCGTGGGGACGACCCTATAGTCGTCGGACATGTTGGCGGCTTGTCAGCCTAGTCCCAGGGTCGTGGGTACGACCCTATAGTCGTCGGACAAGTCGGAGGCGGGCCAACCTTGTCCCGGGGTCGTGGGGACGACCCTATAGTCGTCGGACATGTCGGCGGTTGGTCAACTTTGGCCCGGTGTCGTGGGGACGACTCTATAGTCGTCGGAAATGTCGGCGGCTGGCCAACCTGGACCCGGGGTCGTGGGGACGACCCTATTGTCGTCGGACATGACGGTGGCGGGCCAATCTAGTCTCGCGGTCGTGGGGACGACCCTATAATCGTCGGACATGACGGTGGCGGGCCAATCTAGTCCCGGGGTCGTGGGGACGACCCTATAGTCGTCGGACATGTCGGCGGCTGGTCAACTTTGGCCCGTGGTCGTGGGGACGACCCTATAGTCGTCGGACAAGACGGCGGCTGGACATCTTTGGCCCGGGGTCGTGGGGACGACCCTATAGTCGTCGGACAAGTTGGCGGCATGCCAACTTTGGCCCGTGGTCGTGGGGACGACCCTATAGTCGTTGGACATGACGGTGGCGGGCCAATCTAGTCCCGAGGTCCTGGGGACGACCCTATAGTCGTCGGACATGTCGGCGGCTGGCCAACTTTGGCCCGGTGTCGTGGGGACGACTCTATATTCGTCGGACATGTCGGCGGCTGGCCGACCTGGACCCGGGGTCGTGGGGACGACCCTATAATCGTCGGACATGACGGTGGCTGGCCAATCTAGTCCGGGGGTCGTGGGGACGACACTATAGTCGTCGGACAACACGGCGGCTGGCCATCTTTGGTCCGTGGTCGTGGGGACGACCCTATAGTCGTCGGACATGACGGCGGCGGGCCAATCTATTCTCGGGGTCGTGGGGACGAACCTATAGTCGTCGGACATGTCGGCGGTTGGCCAACTTTGGCCCGGGGTCGTGGGGACGACCCTATAGTCGTCGGACATGTCGGCGGCTGGCCAACTTGGGCCCGTGGTCGTGGGGACGACCCTATAGTCGTCGCACATGTCGCCGGCTGGCCAACTTTTGCCCGTGGTCGTGGGACGACCCTATAGTCGTCGGACATGACGGTGGCGGGCCAATCTAGCCCCGGGGTCGTGGGGACGACCCTATAGTCGACGGGCAAGTCGGCGGCGGGCCAACCTTGTACCGGGGTCGTGGGGACGACCCTATAGTCGTCGGACATGTCGGCGATTGGCCAACTTTGGCCCGGTGTCGTGGGGACGACCCTATAGTCGTCGGACATGTCGCCGGCTGGCCAACTTTTGCCCGTGGTCGTGGGGACGACCCTATAGTCGTCGGACATGACGGTGGCGGGCCAATCTAGTTCCGGGGCCGTGGTGACGACCCTATAGCCGTCGGACATGTCGGCGGCTGGCCAATTTAGTCCCGGGGTCGTGGGGACGAACCTATAGTCGTCGGACAAGTCGGCGGCTGGCCAACTTTGGCCCGTGGTCGTGGGGACGACTGTTTAGTCGTCGGACATGTCGGCGGCTGGCCAATCTAGACCCAGGGTCGTGGCGACGACCCTATAGTCGTCGGACATGACGGCGGCGGGCCAATCTATTCTCGGGGTCGTGAGGACGACCCTATAGTCGTCGGACATGTCGGCAGCTGGCCAACTTTGGCCTGTGGTCGTGGGGACCACCCTATTGTCGTCGGACATGACGGTGGCGGGCCAATCTAGTCCTGGGGTTGTGGGGACGACCCCATAGTCGTCGGACAAGTCGGCGGCTGGCCAACTTTGGCCCGGGGTCGTGGGGAAGACCCAATAGTCGTCGGACATGTCGGCGGCTGGCCAACTTTGGCCCGTGGTCGTGGGGACGACCCTATAGTCGTCGGACATGTCGGCGGCTGGCCAACCTAGTCCCGAGGTCGTGGGGGCGACCCTATAGTCGTCGGACATGACGGTGGCCGGCCAATCTAGTCCCGGGGTCGTGAGAACGACCCTATAGTCGTCGGACAAGACGGCGGCGGGCCAACTTTGGCCCGGGGTTGTGGGGACGACCCTATAGTCATCGGACATGTCGGCGGCTGGCCAACCTAGTCCCGAGGTCGTGGGGACGACCCTATAGTCGTCGCACATGTTGGCGGCTGGCCAACCTAGTATCGAGGTCGTGGGGACGACCCAATTGTGGTCGGGCAAGTCAGCGGCTGGCCAACCTAGCCCCGGGGTCGTGGGGACGACCCTATAGTCTTAGGACATGACGGTGGCGGGCCAATCTATTCTCGGGGTCGTGGGGACGACCCTATAGTCGTCGGACATGTCGGCGGCTGGCCAACTTTGGCCCGTGGTCGTGGGGACGACCCTATAGTCGTCGGACATGACGGTGGCCGGCCAATCTAGTCCCGGGGTCGTGAGAACGACCCTATAGTCGTCGGACAAGACGGCGGCGGGCCAACCTAGCCCCGGGGTCGTGGGGACGACCCTATAGTCGTCGGACATGTCGGCGGCTGGCCAATTTAGTCCCGGGGTCGTGGGGACGAACCTATAGTCATCGGACAAGTCGGCGGCTGGCCAACTTTGGCCCGGGGTTGCGGGGACGACCCTATTGTCGTCGGACATGACGGTGGCGGGCCAATCTAGTCCCGGGGTCGTGGGGACGACCCTATAGTCGTCGGACATATCGGCGGCTGGCCAATTTAGTCCCGGGGTCGTGGGGACGAACCTATAGTCGTCGGACAAGTCGGCGGCTGGCCAACTTTGGCCCGGGGTTGCGGGGACGACCCTATACTCATCGGACATGTCGGCGGCTGGCCAACCTAGTCCCGAGGTCGTGGGGACGACCCTATAGTCGTCGGACATGACGGTGGCCGGCCAATCTAGTCCCGGGGTCGTGAGAACGACCCTATAGTCGTCGGACAAGACGGCGGCGGGCCAACTTAGCCCTGGGGGCGTGGGGACGACCCTACAGTCGTCGCACATGTCGGCGGCTGGCCATCCTAGTATCGAGGTCGTGGGGAGGACCGTATAGTCGTCGGACAATTCGGCGGCCGGCCAACTTTGGCCCGGGGTTGCGGGGACGACCCTATAGTCGTCGGACATGTCGGCGGCTGGCTAACTTTGGCCCGTGGTCGTGGGGACGACCCAATAGTCGTTGGACATGTCGGCGGCTGGCCAACTTTGGGCCGTGGTCGTGGAGACGATCCTATAGTCGTCGGACTTGACGGTGGCGGGCCAATCTAGTCCCGGGGTTTTGGGGACGACCCTATAGTCGTCGGATATGTCGGCGGCTTGCCAAATTTGCCCGGGGTCGTGGGGACGACCCAATAGTCGTCGAACTTGACGGTGGCGAGCCAATCTTATCCCGGGGTCGTGGGGACGACCCAAAAGTCGTTGGACATATCGGCGGCTTGCCAACTTCCGCCCGGGGTCGTGGGGACGACCCTATAGTCGTTGGACATGACGGTGGCGAGCCAATCTAGTCCCGGGGTCGTGGGGACGACCCTATAGTCGTCGGACATGTCGGCGGCTGGCCAACCTAGTCCCGAGGTCGTGGGGACGACCCTATAGTCGTCGGACTTCACGGTGGCGGGCCAATCTAGTCCCGGGGTCGTAGGGACGACCCTACAGTCGTTCGACATTTCGGCGGCTTGCCAACTTTGGCCCGCGGTCGTGGGGACGACCCTATAGTCGTCGGACATGACGGTGGCGGACCAATCTAGTCCCGGGGTCGTAGGGACGACCCTATAGTCGACGGACATGTCGGCGGCTGGCCAACTTTGGCCCGTGGTCGTGGAGACGATCCTATAGTCGTCGGACTTGACGGTGGCGGGCCAATCTAGTCCCGGGGTTGTGGGGACCACCCTATAGTCGTCGGACATTTCGGCGGCTTGCCAACTTTGGCCCGGGGTCGTGGGGACGACCCTATAGTTGTCGGACACGTCGGCGGCGGGTCTACCTAGTCCCGGGGTCGTGGGGACGACCCTATAGTCGTCGGACAAGTCGGCAGCTTGCCAACTTTGGCCCGGGGTTGTGGGGACGACTCTATAGTCGTCGGACATTTCGGCGGCTGGCCAACATTGGCCCGGGGTCGTGGGGACGGCCCAATAGTCGTTGAACATGTCGGCGGCGGGCCATCCTAGCCCCGGGGTCGTGGGTACGACCCTATTGTCGTCGGACATGACGGTGGCGGGCCAATCTAGTCCTGGGGTCGTGGGGACGACCCCATAGTCGTCGGACAAGTCGGCGGCTGGCCAACTTTGGCCCGGGGTCGTGGGGACGACCCAATAGTCGTCGGACATGTCGGCGGCTGGACATTTTTGGCCCGCGGTCGTGGGGACGACCCTATAGTCGTCGGACATGTCGGCGGCTGGCTAACTTTGGCCCGTGGTCGTGGGGACGACCCAATAGTCGTTGGACATGTCGGCGATTGGCCAACATTGGCCCGGGGTCGTGGGGACGACCCTATAGTCGACGGACATGTCGGCGGCTGGCCAACTATGGGCCGTGGTCGTGGAGACGATCCTATAGTCGTCGGACTTGACGGTGGCGGGCCAATCTAGTCCCGGGGTTTTGGGGACGACCCTATAGTCGTCGGATATGTCGGCGGCTTGCCAAATTTGCCCGGGGTCGTGGGGACGACCCTATAGTCGTCGGACTTCACGGTGGCGGGCCAATCTAGTCCCGGGGTCGTGGGGACGACCCTACAGTCGTCGGACATTTCGGCGGCTGGCCAACCTAGTCCCGAGGTCGTGGGGACGACCCTATAGTCGTCGGACTTGTCGCTGGCGGGCCAATCTAGTCCCGGGGTCGTGGGGACGACCCTACAGTCGTCGGACATTTCGGCGGCTTGCCAACTTCCGCCCGGGGTCGTGGGGACGACCCTATAGTCGTCGGACATGTCGGCGGCTGGCTAACTTTGGCCCGTAGTCGTGGGGACGACCCAATAGTCGTTGGACATGTCGGCGGCTGGCCAACTTTGGGCCGTGGTCGTGGAGACGATCCTATAGTCGTCGGACTTGACGGTGGCGAGCCAATCTAGTCCCGGGGTTTTGGGGACGACCCTATAGTCGTCGGATATGTCGGCGGCTTGCCAAATTTGCCCGGGGTCGTGGGGACGACCCAATAGTCGTCGGACTTGACGGTGGCGGGCCAATCTTATCCCGGGGTCGTGGGGACGACCCAAAAGTCGTTGGACATATCGGCGGCTGGCCAACTTTGGCCCATGGTCGTGGGGACGACCCTATAGTCGTTGGACATGACGGTGGCGGGCCAATCTAGTCCCGGGGTCGTGGGGACGACCCTATAGTCGTCGGACAAGACGGCGGCTGGACATCTTTGGCCCGCGGTCGTGGGGACGACCCTATAGTCGTCGGACATTTCGGCGGCTTGCCAACTTTGGCCCGGGGTCGTGGGGACGACCCTATAGTCGTCGGACATGTCGGCGGCTGGCCAACTTTGGGCCGTGGTCGTGGAGACGATCCTATAGTCGTCGGACTTGAGGGTGGCGGGCCAATCTAGTCCCGGGGTCGTGGGGACGACCCAAAAGTCGTTGGACATATCGGCGGCTGGCCAACTTTGGCCCATGGTCGTGGGGACGACCCTATAGTCGTCGGACATGACGGTGGCGGGCCAATCTAGTCCCGGGGTCGTAGGGACGACCCTATAGTCGTCGGACATGTCGGCGATTGGCCAACATTGGCCCGGGGTCGTGGGGACGACCCTATAGTCGACGGACATGTCAGTGGCTGGCCAACTTTGGCCCGTGGTCGTGGAGACGATCCTATAGTCGTCGGACTTGACGGTGGCGGGCCAATCTAGTCCCGGGGTTGTGGGGACGACCCTATAGTCGTCGGACATTTGGGCGGCTTGCCAACTTTGGCCCGGGGTCGTGGGGACGACCCTATAGTTGTCGGACACGTCGTCGGCGGGTCTACCTAGTCCCGGGGTCGTGGGGACGACCCTATAGTCGTCGGACAAGTCGGCAGCTTGCCAACTTTGGACCGTGGTCGTGGGGACGGCCCTATTGTCGTCGGACATGACGGTGGCGGGCCAATCTAGTCCTGGGGTCGTGGGGACGACCCCATAGTCGTCGGACAAGTCGGCGGCTGGCCAACTTTGGCCCGGGGTTGTGGGGACGACCCAATAGTCGTCGGACATGTCGGCGGCTGGCCAACTTTGGCCCGTGGTCGTGGGGACGATCCGATAGTCGTCGGACATGACGGTGGCGGGCCTATCTAGTCCCGGGGTCGTAGGGACGACCCTGTAGTCGTCGGACATGTCGGCGATTGGCCAACATTGGCCCTGGGTCGTGGGGACGACCCTATAGTCGTCGGATATGTCGGCGGCTGTCCAACCTTGGCCCGTGGTCGTGGGGACGACCCTATAGTCGTCGGATATGTCGGCGGCAGGCCAACCTAGTCCCGAGGTCGTGGGGACGACCCTATAGTCGTCGGACATGACGGTGGCGGGCCAACCTAGTCCCGGGGTCGTAGGGACGACCCTATAGTCGTCGGACATGTCGGCGATTGGTCAACATTGGCCCGGGGTCGTGGGGACGACCCTATAGTCGTCGGACATGTCGGCGGCTGGCCAACCTAGTCCCGAGGTCGTGGGGACGACCCTATAGTCGTCGGACTTCACGGTGGCGGGCCAATCTAGTCCCGGGGTCGTAGGGACGACCCTACAGTCGTCGGACATTTCGGCGGCTTGCCAACTTTGGCCCGCGGTCGTGGGGACGACCCTATAGTCGTCGGACATTTCGGCGGCTGGCCAACATTGGCCCGGGGTCGTGGGGACGGCCCAATAGTCGTTGAACATGTCGGCGGCGGGCCATCCTAGCCCCGGGGTCGTGGGGACGACCCTATTGTCGTCGGACATGACGGTGGCGGGCCAATCTAGTCCCGGGGTCGTGGGGACGACCCTACAGTCGTCGGACAATTCGGCGGCTTGCCAACTTTGGCCCGGGGTCGTGGGGGCGACCCTATAGTCGTCGGACAATTCGGCGGCTTGCCAACTTTGGCCCGGGGTCGTGGGGGCGACCCTATAGTCGTCGGACATGTCGGCGGCTGGACAACCTAGTCCCGAGGTCGTGGGGACGACCCTATAGTCGACGGACATGTCGGCGGCTGGCCAACTTTGGCCCGTGGTCGTGGAGACGATCCTATAGTCGTCGGACATGTCGGCGGCTGGCCAACCTAGTCCCGAGGTCGTGGGGACGACCCTATAGTCGTCGGACATGACGGTGGCGGGCCAACCTTGTCCCGGGGTCGTAGGGACGACCCTATAGTCGTCGGACATTTCGGCGGCTTGCCAACTTTGGCCCGGGGTCGTGGGGGCGACCCTATAGTCGTCGGACATGTCGGCGGCTGGACAACCTAGTCCCGAGGTCGTGGGGACGACCCTATAGTCGTCGGACTTGACGGTGGCGGGCCAATCTAGTCCCGGGATCGTGGGGACGACCCTACAGTCGTCGGACAATTCGGCGGCTTGCCAACTTTGGCCCGGGGTCGTGGGGGCGACCCTATAGTCGTCGGACATGTCGGCGGCTGGACAACCTAGTCCCGAGGTCGTGGGGACGACCCTATAGTCGTCGGACATGACGGTGGCGGGCCAACCTAGTCCCGGGGTCGTAGGGACGACCCTATAGTCGTCGGACATGTCGGCGATTGGTCAACATTGGCCCGGGGTCGTGGGGACGACCCTATAGTTGTCGGACACGTCGGCGGCGGGTCTACCTAGTCCCGGGGTCGTGGGGACGACCCTATAGTCGTCGGACAAGTCGGCAGCTTGCCAACTTTGGCCCGGGGTTGTGGGGACGACTCTATAGTCGTCGGACATTTCGGCGGCTGGCCAACATTGGCCCGGGGTCGTGGGGACGGCCCAATAGTCGTTGAACATGTCGGCGGCGGGCCATCCTAGCCCCGGGGTCGTGGGGACGACCCTATTGTCGTCGGACATGACGGTGGCGGGCCAATCTAGTCCCGGGGTCGTGGGGACGACCCTACAGTCGTCGGACATTTCGGCGGCTTGCCAACTTTGGCCCGGGGTCGTGGGGGCGACCCTATAGTCGTCGGACATGTCGGCGGCTGGACAACCTAGTCCCGAGGTCGTGGGGACGACCCTATAGTCGTCGGACTTGACGGTGGCGGGCCAATCTAGTCCCGGGGTCGTGGGGACGACCCTATAGTCGTCGGACATGTTGGCGATTGGCCAACATTGGCCCGGGGTCGTCGGGACGACCCTATAGTCGCCGGACATGTTGGCGGCTTGTCAGCCTAGTCCCGGGGTCGTGGAGACGATCCTATAGTCGTCGGACTTGTCGCTGGCGGGCCAATCTAGTCCCGGGGTTTTGGGGACGACCCTATAGTCGTCGGATATGTCGGCGGCTTGCCAAATTTGCCCGGGGTCGTGGGGACGACCCTATAGTCGTCGGACTTGACGGTGGCGGGCCAATCTTATCCCGGGGTCGTGGGGACGACCCAAAAGTCGTTGGACATATCGGCGGCTGGCCAACTTTGGCCCATGGTCGTGTGGACGACCCTATAGTCGTTGGACATGACGGTGGCGGGCCAATCTAGTCCCGGGGTCGTGGGGACGACCCTATAGTCGTCGGACAAGACGGCGGCTGGACATCTTTGGCCCGCGGTCGTGGGGACGAACCTACAGTCGTCGGACATTTCGGCGGCTTGCCAACTTTGGCCCGCGGTCGTGGGGACGACCCTATAGTCGTCGGACATGACGGTGGCGGACCAATCTAGTCCCGGGGTCGTAGGGACGACCCTATAGTCGTCGGACATGTTGGCGATTGGCCAACATTGGCCCGGGGTCGTCGGGACGACCCTATAGTCGTCGGACATGTTGGCGGCTTGTCAGCCTAGTCCCGGGGTCGTGGGTACGACCCTATAGTCGTCGGACAAGTCGGCGGCGGGCCAACCTTGTCCCGGGGTCGTGGGGACGACCCTATAGTCGTCGGACATGACGGTGGCGGGCCAATCTAGTCCCGGGGTCGTGGGGACGACCCTATAGTCGTCGGACAAGACGGCGGCTGGACATCTTTGGCCCGCGGTCGTGGGGACGACCCTATAGTCGTCGGACATTTCGGCGGCTTGCCAACTTTGGGCCGGGGTCGTGGGGACGACCCTATAGGCGTCGGACATTTCAGCGGCATGCCAACATTGGCCCGGGGTCGTGGGGACGACCCTATAGTCGTCGGACATGTCGGCGGCTGGCCAACCTAGTCCCGAGGTCGTGGGGACGACCCGATAATCGTCGGACATGACGGTGGCGGGCCAATCTAGTCCCGGGGTCGTAGGGACGACCCTATAGTCGTCGGACATGTCGGCGATTGGCCAACATTGGCCCGGGGTCGTGGGGACGACCCTATAGTCGTCGGACATGTCGGCGGCTGGCCAACCTAGTCCCGAGGTCGTGGGGACGACCCTATAGTCGTCGGACTTGTCGCTGGCGGGCCACTCTAGTCCCGGGGTCGTGGGGACGACCCTACAGTCGTCGGACATTTCGGCGGCTTGCCAACTTCCGCCCGGGGTCGTGGGGACGACCCTATAGTCGTCGGACATGTCGGCGGCTGGCTAACTTTGGCCCGTGGTCGTGGGGACGACCCAATAGTCGTTGGACATGTCGGCGGCTGGCCAACTTTGGGCCGTGGTCGTGGAGACGATCCTATAGTCGTCGGACTTGACGGTGGCGGGCCAATCTAGTCCCGGGGTTTTGGGGACGACCCTATAGTCGTCGGATATGTCGGCGGCTTGCCAAATTTGCCCGGGGTCGTGGGGACGACCCTATAGTCGTCGGACTTGACGGTGGCGGGCCAATCTTATCCCGGGGTCGTGGGGACGACCCAAAAGTCGTTGGACATATCGGCGGCTGGCCAACTTTGGCCCGCGGTCGTGGGGACGACCCTATAGTCGTCGGACATTTCGGCGGCTTGCCAACTTTGGCCCGGGGTCGTGGGGACGACCCTATAGTCGTCGGACATGTCGGCGGCTGGCTAACTTTGGCCCGTGGTCGTGGGGACGATCCGATAGTCGTCGGACATGACGGTGGCGGGCCTATCTAGTCCCGGGGTCGTAGGGACGACCCTGTAGTCGTCGGACATGTCGGCGATTGGCCAACATTGGCCCGGGGTCGTGGGGACGACTCTATAGTCGTCGGATATGTCGGCGGCTGTCCAACCTTGGCCCGTGGTCGTGGGGACGACCCTATAGTCGTCGGACATGACGGTGGCGGGCCAATCTAGTCCCGGGGTCGTGGGGACGACCCTATAGTCGTCGGACAAGACGGCGGCTGGACATCTTTGGCCCGCGGTCGTGGGACAACCCTATAGTCGTCGGACATGACGGTGGCGGGCCAATCTAGTCCCGGGGTCGTGGGGACGACCCTATAGTCGTCGGACATGTCGGCGGCTGGCCAAGTTTGGCCCGGTGTCGTGGGGACGACTCTATAGTCGTCGGAAATGTCGGCGGCTGGCCAACCTAGACCCGGGGTCGTGGGGACGACCCTATTGCCGTCGGACATGACGGTGGCGGACCAATCTAGTCCCGGGGTCGTAGGGACGACCCTATAGTCGTCGGACATGTTGGCGATTGGCCAACATTGGCCCGGGGTCGTCGGGACGACCCTATAGTCGTCGGACAAGTTGGCGGCTTGTCAGCCTAGTCCCGGGGTCGTGGGTACGACCCTATAGTCGTCGGACAAGTCGGCGGCGGGCCAACCTTGTCCCGAGGTCGTGGGGACGACCCTATAGTCGTCGGACTTGTCGCTGGCGGGCCAATCTAGTCCCGGGGTCGTGGGGACGACCCTACAGTCGTCGGACATTTCGGCGGCTTGCCAACTTCCGCCCGGGGTCGTGGGGACGACCCTATAGTCGTCGGACATGTCGGCGGCTGGCTAACTTTGGCCCGTGGTCGTGGGGACGACCCAATAGTCGTTGGACATGTCGGCGGCTGGCCAACTTTGGGCCGTGGTCGTGGAGACGATCCTATAGTCGTCGGACTTGACGGTGGCGGGCCAATCTAGTCCCGGGGTTTTGGGGACGACCCTATAGTCGTCGGATATGTCGGCGGCTTGCCAAATTTGCCCGGGGTCGTGGGGACGACCCTATAGTCGTCGGACTTGACGGTGGCGGGCCAATCTTATCCCGGGGTCGTGGGGACGACCCAAAAGTCGTTGGACATATCGGCGGCTGGCCAACTTTGGCCCGCGGTCGTGGGGACGACCCTATAGTCGTCGGACATTTCGGCGGCTTGCCAACTTTGGCCCGGTGTCGTGGGGACGACTCTATAGTCGTCGGAAATGTCGGCGGCTGGCCAACCTAGACCCGGGGTCGTGGGGACGACCCTATTGCCGTCGGACATGACGGTGGCGGGCCAATCTAGTCTCGGGGTCGTGGGGACGAGCCTATAGTCGTCGGACATGACGGTGGCGGGCCAATCTAGTCCCGGGGTCGTGGGGACGACCCTATAGTCGTCGGACAAGACGGCGGCTGGACATCTTTGGCCCGCGGTCGTGGGGACGACCCTATAGTCGTCGGACATTTCGGCGGCTTGCCAACTTTGGGCCGGGGTCGTGGGGACGACCCTATAGGCGTCGGACATTTCAGCGGCATGCCAACATTGGCCCGGGGTCGTGGGGACGACCCTATAGTCGTCGGACATGTCGGCGGCTGGCCAACCTAGTCCCGAGGTCGTGGGGACGACCCTATAGTCGTCGGACATGGTGGCGGCTTGTCAACCTAGTCCCGAGGTCGTGGGGACGACCCTATAATCGTCGGACATGACGGTGGCGGGCCAATCTAGTCCCGGGGTCGTAGGGACGACCCTATAGTCGTCGGACATGTCGGCGATTGGCCAACATTGGCCCGGGGTCGTGGGGACGACCCTATAGTCGTCGGACATGTCGGCGGCTGGCCAACCTAGTCCCGAGGTCGTGGGGACGACCCTATAGTCGTCGGACTTGTCGCTGGCGGGCCAATCTAGTCCCGGGGTCGTGGGGACGACCCTACAGTCGTCGGACATTTCGGCGGCTTGCCAACTTCCGCCCGGGGTCGTGGGGACGACCCTATAGTCGTCGGACATGTCGGCGGCTGGCTAACTTTGGCCCGTGGTCGTGGGGACGACCCAATAGTCGTTGGACATGTCGGCGGCTGGCCAACTTTGGGCCGTGGTCGTGGAGACGATCCTATAGTCGTCGGACTTGACGGTGGCGGGCCAATCTAGTCCCGGGGTTTTGGGGACGACCCTATAGTCGTCGGATATGTCGACGGCTTGCCAAATTTGCCCGGGGTCGTGGGGACGACCCTATAGTCGTCGGACTTGACGGTGGCGGGCCAATCTTATCCCGGGGTCGTGGGGACGACCCAAAAGTCGTTGGACATATCGGCGGCTGGCCAACTTTGGCCCGCGGTCGTGGGGACGACCCTATAGTCGTCGGACATTTCGGCGGCTTGCCAACTTTGGCCCGGGGTCGTGGGGACGACCCTATAGTCGTCGGACATGTCGGCGGCTGGCTAACTTTGGCCCGTGGTCGTGGGGACGATCCGATAGTCGTCGGACATGACGGTGGCGGGCCTATCTAGTCCCGGGGTCGTAGGGACGACCCTGTAGTCGTCGGACATGTCGGCGATTGGCCAACATTGGCCCCGGGTCGTGGGGACGACCCTATAGTCGTCGGATATGTCGGCGGCTGTCCAACCTTGGCCCGTGGTCGTGGGGACGACCCTATAGTCGTCGGATATGTCGGCGGCAGGCCAACCTAGTCCCGAGGTCGTGGGGACGACCCTATAGTCGTCGGACATGACGGTGGCGGGCCAATCTAGTCCCGGGGTCGTGGGGACGACCCTATAGTCGTCGGACAAGACGGCGGCTGGACATCTTTGGCCCGCGGTCGTGGGGACAACCCTATAGTCGTCGGACATGACGGTGGCGGGCCAATCTAGTCCCGGGGTCGTGGGGACGACCCTATAGTCGTCGGACATGTCGGCGGCTGGCCAACTTTGGCCCGGTGTCGTGGGGACGACTCTATAGTCGTCGGAAATGTCGGCGGCTGGCCAACCTAGACCCGGGGTCGTGGGGACGACCCTATTGCCGTCGGACATGACGGTGGCGGACCAATCTAGTCCCGGGGTCGTAGGGACGACCCTATAGTCGTCGGACATGTTGGCGATTGGCCAACATTGGCCCGGGGTCGTCGGGACGACCCTATAGTCGTCGGACATGTTGGCGGCTTGTCAGCCTAGTCCCGGGGTCGTGGGTACGACCCTATAGTCGTCGGACAAGTCGGCGGCGGGCCAACCTTGTCCCGGGGTCGTAGGGACGACCCTATAGTCGTCGGACATGACGGTGGCGGACCAATCTAGTCCCGGGGTCGTGGGGACGACCCTATAGTCGTCGGACAAGTCGGCGTCGAGCCAACCTACTCCGGGGGTCGTGGGGACGAACCTATAGTCGTCGGACATGTCGGCGGCGAGCCAACCTAGTTCCGGGGTCGTGGGGACGACCCTATAGTGGTCGGACAAGTCGGCGTCGAGCCAACCTACTCCGGGGGTCGTGGGGACGAACCTATAGTCGTCGGACATGTCGGCGGCGAGCCAACCTAGTTCCGGGGTCGTGGGGACGACTCTATAGTGGTCGGACAAGTCGGCAGCGGGCCAACCTGGACCCGGGGTCGTGGGGACGACCCTATTGTCGTCGGACATGACGGTGGCGGGCCAATCTAGTCCCGGGGTCGTGGGCACGACTCTATAGTCGTCGGACATGTCGGCGGCTGGCCAACCTAGACCCGGGGTCGTGAGGACGACCCTATAGTCGTCGGACATGACGGTGGCGGGCCAATCTAGTCCCGGGGTCGTGGGGACGACCGTATAGTCGTCGGACAAGACGGCGGATGGACATCTTTAGCCCGGGGTCGTGGGGACGAACCTATTGTCGTCGGACATGACGGTGGCGGGCCAATCTAGTCCCGGGGTCGTGGGGACGACCCTATAGTCGTCGGACATGTCGGCGGCTGGCCAACTTTGGCCCGTGGTCGTGAAGACGACCCTATAGTCGTCGGACAAGACGGTTGCGGGCCAATCTAGTCCCGGGGTCGTGGGGACGACCCTATAGTCGTCGGACAAGTCGGCGTCGAGCCAACCTACTCCGGGGGTCGTGGGGACGAACCTATAGTCGTCGGACATGTCGGCGGCGAGCCAACCTAGTCCCGGGGTCGTGGGGACGACCCTATAGTGGTCGGACAAGTCGGCAGCGGGCCAACCTGGACCCGGGGTCGTGGGGACGACCCTATTGTCGTCGGACATGACGGTGGCGGGCCAATCTAGTCCCGGGGTCGTGGGGACGACTCTATAGTCGTCGGACATGTCGGCGGCTGGCCAACCTAGACCCGGGGTCGTGAGGACGACCTTATAGTCGTCGGACATGACGGTGGCGGGCCAATCTAGTCCCGGGGTCGTGGGGACGACCGTATAGTCGTCGGACAAGACGGCGGCTGGACATCTTTGGCCCGGGGTCGTGGGGACGACTCTATAGTCGTCGGACATGTCGGCGGCTCGTCAACTTTGACCCGGTGTCGTGGGGACGACCCTATAGTCGGCGAACATGTCGGCGGCTGGCCATCTTTGGCCCGGGGTCCTGGGGACGACCCTATAGTCGTCGGACATGACGGTGGCGGACCAATCTAGTCCCGGGGTCGTGGGGACGACCCTATAGTCGTCGGACAAGTCGGCGTCGAGCCAACCTACTCCGGGGGTCGTGGGGACGAACCTATAGTCGTCGGACATGTCGGCGGCGAGCCAACCTAGTCCCGGGGTCGTGGGGACGACCGTATAGTCGTCGGACAAGACGGCGGCTGGACATCTTTGGCCCGTGGTCGTGGGGACGACTGTTTAGTCGTCGGACATGTCGGCGGCTGGCCAACCTAGACCCGGGGTCGTGGGGACGAACCTATTGTCGTCGGACATGACGGTGGCGGGCCAATCTAGTCCCGGGGTCGTGGGGACGACCCTATAGTCGTCGGACATGTCGGCGGCTGGCCAACTTTGGCCCGTGGTCGTGAAGACGACCCTATAGTCGTCGGACAAGACGGTTGCGGGCCAATCTAGTCCCGGGGTCGTGGGGACGACCCTATAGTCGTCGGACAAGTCGGCGTCGAGCCAACCTACTCCGGGGGTCGTGGGGACGAACCTATAGTCGTCGGACATGTCGGCGGCGAGCCAACCTAGTCCCGGGGTCGTGGGGACGACCCTATAGTGGTCGGACAAGTCGGCAGCGGGCCAACCTGGACCCGGGGTCGTGGGGACGACCCTATTGTCGTCGGACATGACGGTGGCGGGCCAATCTAGTCCCGGGGTCGTGGGGACGACTCTATAGTCGTCGGACATGTCGGCGGCTGGCCAACCTAGACCCGGGGTCGTGAGGACGACCCTATAGTCGTCGGACATGACGGTGGCGGGCCAATCTAGTCCCGGGGTCGTGGGGACGACCGTATAGTCGTCGGACAAGACGGCGGCTGGACATCTTTGGCCCGGGGTCGTGGGGACGACTCTATAGTCGTCGGACATGTCGGCGGCTCGTCAACTTTGACCCGGTGTCGTGGGGACGACCCTATAGTCGGCGAACATGTCGGCGGCTGGCCATCTTTGGCCCGGGGTCGTGGGGACGACCCTATAGTCGTCGGACAAGTCGGCAGCTTGCCAACATTGGCCCGGGGTCGTGGGGACGACTCTATAGTCGTCGGAGATGTCGGCGGCTGGCCTACTTTGGCCCGGTGTCGTGGGGACGACTCTATAGTCGTCGGACATGACGGTGGCGGGCCAATCTAGTCCCGGGGTCGTGGGGACGACCGTATAGTCGTCGGACAAGACGGCGGCTGGACATCTTTGGCCCGGGGTCGTGGGGACGACTCTATAGTCGTCGGACATGACGGTGGCGAGCCAACCGAGTCCCGGGGTCGTAGGGACGACCCTATAGTCGTCGGACATGTCGCCGGCTGGCCAACTTTGGCCCGTGGTCGAGGGGACGACCCTATAGTCGGCGAACATGTCGGCGGCTGGCCATCTTTGGCCCGGGGTCCTGGGGACGACCCTATAGTCGTCGGACATGACGGTGGCGGACCAATCTAGTCCCGGGGTCGTGGGGACGACCCTATAGTCGGCGAACATGTCGGCGGCTGGCCATCTTTGGCCCGGGGTCGTGGGGACGACCCTATAGTCGTCGGACAAGTCGGCAGCTTGCCAACATTGGCCCGGGGTCGTGGGGACGACTCTATAGTCGTCGGAGATGTCGGCGGCTGGCCTACTTTGGCCCGGTGTCGTGGGGACGACTCTATAGTCGTCGGACATGACGGTGGCGGGCCAATCTAGTCCCGGGGTCGTGGGGACGACCGTATAGTCGTCGGACAAGACGGCGGCTGGACATCTTTGGCCCGGGGTCGTGGGGACGACTCTATAGTCGTCGGACATGACGGTGGCGAGCCAACCGAGTCCCGGGGTCGTAGGGACGACCCTATAGTCGTCGGACATGTCGGCGGCGGGCCAACCTTGTCCCGGGGTCGTAGGGACGACCCTATAGTCGTCGGACATGACGGTGGCGGACCAATCTAGTCCCGGGGTCGTGGGGACGACCCTATAGTCGTCGGACAAGTCGGCGTCGAGCCAACCTACTCCGGGGGTCGTGGGGACGAACCTATAGTCGTCGGACATGTCGGCGGCGAGCCAACCTAGTTCCGGGGTCGTGGGGGCGACCCTATAGTGGTCGGACAAGTCGGCGTCGAGCCAACCTACTCCGGGGGTCGTGGGGACGAACCTATAGTCGTCGGACATGTCGGCGGCGAGCCAACCTAGTTCCGGGGTCGTGGGGACGACTCTATAGTGGTCGGACAAGTCGGCAGCGGGCCAACCTGGACCCGGGGTCGTGGGGACGACCCTATTGTCGTCGGACATGACGGTGGCGGGCCGATCTAGTCCCGGGGTCGTGGGCACGACTCTATAGTCGTCGGACATGTCGGCGGCTGGCCAACCTAGACCCGGGGTCGTGAGGACGACCCTATAGTCGTCGGACATGACGGTGGCGGGCCAATCTAGTCCCGGGGTCGTGGGGACGACCGTATAGTCGTCGGACAAGACGGCGGATGGACATCTTTAGCCCGGGGTCGTGGGGACGAACCTATTGTCGTCGGACATGACGGTGGCGGGCCAATCTAGTCCCGGGGTCGTGGGGACGACCCTATAGTCGTCGGACATGTCGGCGGCTGGCCAACTTTGGCCCGTGGTCGTGAAGACGACCCTATAGTCGTCGGACAAGACGGTTGCGGGCCAATCTAGTCCCGGGGTCGTGGGGACGACCCTATAGTCGTCGGACAAGTCGGCGTCGAGCCAACCTACTCCGGGGGTCGTGGGGACGAACCTATAGTCGTCGGACATGTCGGCGGCGAGCCAACCTAGTCCCGGGGTCGTGGGGACGACCCTATAGTGGTCGGACAAGTCGGCAGCGGGCCAACCTGGACCCGGGGTCGTGGGGACGACCCTATTGTCGTCGGACATGACGGTGGCGGGCCAATCTAGTCCCGGGGTCGTGGGGACGACTCTATAGTCGTCGGACATGTCGGCGGCTGGCCAACCTAGACCCGGGGTCGTGAGGACGACCCTATAGTCGTCGGACATGACGGTGGCGGGCCAATCTAGTCCCGGGGTCGTGGGGACGACCGTATAGTCGTCGGACAAGACGGCGGCTGGACATCTTTGGCCCGGGGTCGTGGGGACGACTCTATAGTCGTCGGACATGTCGGCGGCTCGTCAACTTTGACCCGGTGTCGTGGGGACGACCCTATAGTCGGCGAACATGTCGGCGGCTGGCCATCTTTGGCCCGGGGTCCTGGGGACGACCCTATAGTCGTCGGACATGACGGTGGCGGACCAATCTAGTCCCGGGGTCGTGGGGACGACCCTATAGTCGTCGGACAAGTCGGCGTCGAGCCAACCTACTCCGGGGGTCGTGGGGACGAACCTATAGTCGTCGGACATGTCGGCGGCGAGCCAACCTAGTCCCGGGGTCGTGGGGACGACCGTATAGTCGTCGGACAAGACGGCGGCTGGACATCTTTGGCCCGTGGTCGTGGGGACGACTGTTTAGTCGTCGGACATGTCGGCGGCTGGCCAACCTAGACCCGGGGTTGTGGGGACGAACCTATTGTCGTCGGACATGACGGTGGCGGGCCAATCTAGTCCCGGGGTCGTGGGGACGACCCTATAGTCGTCGGACATGTCGGCGGCTGGCCAACTTTGGCCCGTGGTCGTGAAGACGACCCTATAGTCGTCGGACAAGACGGTTGCGGGCCAATCTAGTCCCGGGGTCGTGGGGACGACCCTATAGTCGTCGGACAAGTCGGCGTCGAGCCAACCTACTCCGGGGGTCGTGGGGACGAACCTATAGTCGTCGGACATGTCGGCGGCGAGCCAACCTAGTCCCGGGGTCGTGGGGACGACCCTATAGTGGTCGGACAAGTCGGCAGCGGGCCAACCTGGACCCGGGGTCGTGGGGACGACCCTATTGTCGTCGGACATGACGGTGGCGGGCCAATCTAGTCCCGGGGTCGTGGGGACGACTCTATAGTCGTCGGACATGTCGGCGGCTGGCCAACCTAGACCCGGGGTCGTGAGGACGACCCTATAGTCGTCGGACATGACGGTGGCGGGCCAATCTAGTCCCGGGGTCGTGGGGACGACCGTATAGTCGTCGGACAAGACGGCGGCTGGACATCTTTGGCCCGGGGTCGTGGGGACGACTCTATAGTCGTCGGACATGTCGGCGGCTCGTCAACTTTGACCCGGTGTCGTGGGGACGACCCTATAGTCGGCGAACATGTCGGCGGCTGGCCATCTTTGGCCCGGGGTCCTGGGGACGACCCTATAGTCGTCGGACATGACGGTGGCGGACCAATCTAGTCCCGGGGTCGTGGGGACGACCCTATAGTCGTCGGACAAGTCGGCGTCGAGCCAACCTACTCCGGGGGTCGTGGGGACGAACCTATAGTCGTCGGACATGTCGGCGGCGAGCCAACCTAGTCCCGGGGTCGTGGGGACGACCGTATAGTCGTCGGACAAGACGGCGGCTGGACATCTTTGGCCCGTGGTCGTGGGGACGACTGTTTAGTCGTCGGACATGTCGGCGGCTGGCCAACCTAGACCCGGGGTCGTGGGGACGAACCTATTGTCGTCGGACATGACGGTGGCGGGCCAATCTAGTCCCGGGGTCGTGGGGACGACCCTATAGTCGTCGGACATGTCGGCGGCTGGCCAACTTTGGCCCGTGGTCGTGAAGACGACCCTATAGTCGTCGGACAAGACGGTTGCGGGCCAATCTAGTCCCGGGGTCGTGGGGACGACCCTATAGTCGTCGGACAAGTCGGCGTCGAGCCAACCTACTCCGGGGGTCGTGGGGACGAACCTATAGTCGTCGGACATGTCGGCGGCGAGCCAACCTAGTCCCGGGGTCGTGGGGACGACCGTATAGTCGTCGGACAAGACGGCGGCTGGACATCTTTGGCCCGTGGTCGTGGGGACGACTGTTTAGTCGTCGGACATGTCGGCGGCTGGCCAACCTAGACCCGGGGTCGTGGGGACGAACCTATTGTCGTCGGACATGACGGTGGCGGGCCAATCTAGTCCCGGGGTCGTGGGGACGACCCTATAGTCGTCGGACATGTCGGCGGCTGGCCAACTTTGGCCCGTGGTCGTGAAGACGACCCTATAGTCGTCGGACAAGACGGTTGCGGGCCAATCTAGTCCCGGGGTCGTGGGGACGACCCTATAGTCGTCGGACAAGTCGGCGTCGAGCCAACCTACTCCGGGGGTCGTGGGGACGAACCTATAGTCGTCGGACATGTCGGCGGCGAGCCAACCTAGTCCCGGGGTCGTGGGGACGACCCTATAGTGGTCGGACAAGTCGGCAGCGGGCCAACCTGGACCCGGGGTCGTGGGGACGACCCTATTGTCGTCGGACATGACGGTGGCGGGCCAATCTAGTCCCGGGGTCGTGGGGACGACTCTATAGTCGTCGGACATGTCGGCGGCTGGCCAACCTAGACCCGGGGTCGTGAGGACGACCCTATAGTCGTCGGACATGACGGTGGCGGGCCAATCTAGTCCCGGGGTCGTGGGGACGACCGTATAGTCGTCGGACAAGACGGCGGCTGGACATCTTTGGCCCGGGGTCGTGGGGACGACTCTATAGTCGTCGGACATGTCGGCGGCTCGTCAACTTTGACCCGGTGTCGTGGGGACGACCCTATAGTCGGCGGACATGACGGTGGCGGGCCAATCTAGTCCCGGGGTCGTGGGGACGACCGTATAGTCGTCGGACAAGACGGCGGCTGGACGTCTTTGGCCCGGGGTCGTGGGGACGACTCTATAGTCGTCGGACATGACGGTGGCGAGCCAACCGAGTCCCGGGGTCGTAGGGACGACCCTATAGTCGTCGGACATGTCGGCGGCTGGCCAACTTTGGCCCGGTGTCGTGGGGACGACTCTATAGTCGTCGGAAATGTCGGCGGCTGGCCAACCTAGACCCGGGGTCGTGGGGACGACCCTATTGCCGTCGGACATGACGGTGGCGGACCAATCTAGTCCCGGGGTCGTAGGGACGACCCTATAGTCGTCGGACATGTTGGCGATTGGCCAACATTGGCCCGGGGTCGTCGGGACGACCCTATAGTCGTCGGACATGTTGGCGGCTTGTCAGCCTAGTCCCGGGGTCGTGGGTACGACCCTATAGTCGTCGGACAAGTCGGCGGCGGGCCAACCTTGTCCCGGGGTCGTAGGGACGACCCTATAGTCGTCGGACATGACGGTGGCGGACCAATCTAGTCCCGGGGTCGTGGGGACGACCCTATAGTCGTCGGACAAGTCGGCGTCGAGCCAACCTACTCCGGGGGTCGTGGGGACGAACCTATAGTCGTCGGACATGTCGGCGGCGAGCCAACCTAGTTCCGGGGTCGTGGGGACGACCCTATAGTGGTCGGACAAGTCGGCGTCGAGCCAACCTACTCCGGGGGTCGTGGGGACGAACCTATAGTCGTCGGACATGTCGGCGGCGAGCCAACCTAGTTCCGGGGTCGTGGGGACGACTCTATAGTGGTCGGACAAGTCGGCAGCGGGCCAACCTGGACCCGGGGTCGTGGGGACGACCCTATTGTCGTCGGACATGACGGTGGCGGGCCAATCTAGTCCCGGGGTCGTGGGCACGACTCTATAGTCGTCGGACATGTCGGCGGCTGGCCAACCTAGACCCGGGGTCGTGAGGACGACCCTATAGTCGTCGGACATGACGGTGGCGGGCCAATCTAGTCCCGGGGTCGTGGGGACGACCGTATAGTCGTCGGACAAGACGGCGGATGGACATCTTTAGCCCGGGGTCGTGGGGACGAACCTATTGTCGTCGGACATGACGGTGGCGGGCCAATCTAGTCCCGGGGTCGTGGGGACGACCCTATAGTCGTCGGACATGTCGGCGGCTGGCCAACTTTGGCCCGTGGTCGTGAAGACGACCCTATAGTCGTCGGACAAGACGGTTGCGGGCCAATCTAGTCCCGGGGTCGTGGGGACGACCCTATAGTCGTCGGACAAGTCGGCGTCGAGCCAACCTACTCCGGGGGTCGTGGGGACGAACCTATAGTCGTCGGACATGTCGGCGGCGAGCCAACCTAGTCCCGGGGTCGTGGGGACGACCCTATAGTGGTCGGACAAGTCGGCAGCGGGCCAACCTGGACCCGGGGTCGTGGGGACGACCCTATTGTCGTCGGACATGACGGTGGCGGGCCAATCTAGTCCCGGGGTCGTGGGGACGACTCTATAGTCGTCGGACATGTCGGCGGCTGGCCAACCTAGACCCGGGGTCGTGAGGACGACCCTATAGTCGTCGGACATGACGGTGGCGGGCCAATCTAGTCCCGGGGTCGTGGGGACGACCGTATAGTCGTCGGACAAGACGGCGGCTGGACATCTTTGGCCCGGGGTCGTGGGGACGACTCTATAGTCGTCGGACATGTCGGCGGCTCGTCAACTTTGACCCGGTGTCGTGGGGACGACCCTATAGTCGGCGAACATGTCGGCGGCTGGCCATCTTTGGCCCGGGGTCCTGGGGACGACCCTATAGTCGTCGGACATGACGGTGGCGGACCAATCTAGTCCCGGGGTCGTGGGGACGACCCTATAGTCGTCGGACAAGTCGGCGTCGAGCCAACCTACTCCGGGGGTCGTGGGGACGAACCTATAGTCGTCGGACATGTCGGCGGCGAGCCAACCTAGTCCCGGGGTCGTGGGGACGACCGTATAGTCGTCGGACAAGACGGCGGCTGGACATCTTTGGCCCGTGGTCGTGGGGACGACTGTTTAGTCGTCGGACATGTCGGCGGCTGGCCAACCTAGACCCGGGGTTGTGGGGACGAACCTATTGTCGTCGGACATGACGGTGGCGGGCCAATCTAGTCCCGGGGTCGTGGGGACGACCCTATAGTCGTCGGACATGTCGGCGGCTGGCCAACTTTGGCCCGTGGTCGTGAAGACGACCCTATAGTCGTCGGACAAGACGGTTGCGGGCCAATCTAGTCCCGGGGTCGTGGGGACGACCCTATAGTCGTCGGACAAGTCGGCGTCGAGCCAACCTACTCCGGGGGTCGTGGGGACGAACCTATAGTCGTCGGACATGTCGGCGGCGAGCCAACCTAGTCCCGGGGTCGTGGGGACGACCCTATAGTGGTCGGACAAGTCGGCAGCGGGCCAACCTGGACCCGGGGTCGTGGGGACGACCCTATTGT
The DNA here is from genome assembly GCA_963932275.1 of Andrena praecox. Classification (NCBI taxonomy): domain Eukaryota; kingdom Metazoa; phylum Arthropoda; class Insecta; order Hymenoptera; family Andrenidae; genus Andrena; species Andrena praecox. The sequence continues at coordinate 3,652,671 of CAWVQO010000356.1, read as the reverse complement.
CGTCGGACATGACGGTGGCGGGCCAATCTAGTCCCGGGGTCGTGGGGACGACTCTATAGTCGTCGGACATGTCGGCGGCTGGCCAACCTAGACCCGGGGTCGTGAGGACGACCCTATAGTCGTCGGACATGACGGTGGCGGGCCAATCTAGTCCCGGGGTCGTGGGGACGACCGTATAGTCGTCGGACAAGACGGCGGCTGGACATCTTTGGCCCGGGGTCGTGGGGACGACTCTATAGTCGTCGGACATGTCGGCGGCTCGTCAACTTTGACCCGGTGTCGTGGGGACGACCCTATAGTCGGCGAACATGTCGGCGGCTGGCCATCTTTGGCCCGGGGTCCTGGGGACGACCCTATAGTCGTCGGACATGACGGTGGCGGACCAATCTAGTCCCGGGGTCGTGGGGACGACCCTATAGTCGTCGGACAAGTCGGCGTCGAGCCAACCTACTCCGGGGGTCGTGGGGACGAACCTATAGTCGTCGGACATGTCGGCGGCGAGCCAACCTAGTCCCGGGGTCGTGGGGACGACCGTATAGTCGTCGGACAAGACGGCGGCTGGACATCTTTGGCCCGTGGTCGTGGGGACGACTGTTTAGTCGTCGGACATGTCGGCGGCTGGCCAACCTAGACCCGGGGTCGTGGGGACGAACCTATTGTCGTCGGACATGACGGTGGCGGGCCAATCTAGTCCCGGGGTCGTGGGGACGACCCTATAGTCGTCGGACATGTCGGCGGCTGGCCAACTTTGGCCCGTGGTCGTGAAGACGACCCTATAGTCGTCGGACAAGACGGTTGCGGGCCAATCTAGTCCCGGGGTCGTGGGGACGACCCTATAGTCGTCGGACAAGTCGGCGTCGAGCCAACCTACTCCGGGGGTCGTGGGGACGAACCTATAGTCGTCGGACATGTCGGCGGCGAGCCAACCTAGTCCCGGGGTCGTGGGGACGACCGTATAGTCGTCGGACAAGACGGCGGCTGGACATCTTTGGCCCGTGGTCGTGGGGACGACTGTTTAGTCGTCGGACATGTCGGCGGCTGGCCAACCTAGACCCGGGGTCGTGGGGACGAACCTATTGTCGTCGGACATGACGGTGGCGGGCCAATCTAGTCCCGGGGTCGTGGGGACGACCCTATAGTCGTCGGACATGTCGGCGGCTGGCCAACTTTGGCCCGTGGTCGTGAAGACGACCCTATAGTCGTCGGACAAGACGGTTGCGGGCCAATCTAGTCCCGGGGTCGTGGGGACGACCCTATAGTCGTCGGACAAGTCGGCGTCGAGCCAACCTACTCCGGGGGTCGTGGGGACGAACCTATAGTCGTCGGACATGTCGGCGGCGAGCCAACCTAGTCCCGGGGTCGTGGGGACGACCCTATAGTGGTCGGACAAGTCGGCAGCGGGCCAACCTGGACCCGGGGTCGTGGGGACGACCCTATTGTCGTCGGACATGACGGTGGCGGGCCAATCTAGTCCCGGGGTCGTGGGGACGACTCTATAGTCGTCGGACATGTCGGCGGCTGGCCAACCTAGACCCGGGGTCGTGAGGACGACCCTATAGTCGTCGGACATGACGGTGGCGGGCCAATCTAGTCCCGGGGTCGTGGGGACGACCGTATAGTCGTCGGACAAGACGGCGGCTGGACATCTTTGGCCCGGGGTCGTGGGGACGACTCTATAGTCGTCGGACATGTCGGCGGCTCGTCAACTTTGACCCGGTGTCGTGGGGACGACCCTATAGTCGGCGAACATGTCGGCGGCTGGCCATCTTTGGCCCGGGGTCGTGGGGACGACCCTATAGTCGTCGGACAAGTCGGCAGCTTGCCAACATTGGCCCGGGGTCGTGGGGACGACTCTATAGTCGTCGGAGATGTCGGCGGCTGGCCTACTTTGGCCCGGTGTCGTGGGGACGACTCTATAGTCGTCGGACATGACGGTGGCGGGCCAATCTAGTCCCGGGGTCGTGGGGACGACCGTATAGTCGTCGGACAAGACGGCGGCTGGACATCTTTGGCCCGGGGTCGTGGGGACGACTCTATAGTCGTCGGACATGACGGTGGCGAGCCAACCGAGTCCCGGGGTCGTAGGGACGACCCTATAGTCGTCGGACATGTCGCCGGCTGGCCAACTTTGGCCCGTGGTCGAGGGGACGACCCTATAGTCGGCGAACATGTCGGCGGCTGGCCATCTTTGGCCCGGGGTCGTGGGGACGACCCTATAGTCGTCGGACAAGTCGGCAGCTTGCCAACATTGGCCCGGGGTCGTGGGGACGACTCTATAGTCGTCGGAGATGTCGGCGGCTGGCCTACTTTGGCCCGGTGTCGTGGGGACGACTCTATAGTCGTCGGACATGACGGTGGCGGGCCAATCTAGTCCCGGGGTCGTGGGGACGACCGTATAGTCGTCGGACAAGACGGCGGCTGGACATCTTTGGCCCGCGGTCGTGGGGACGACCCTATAGTCGTCGGACATGTTGGCGGCTTGTCAACCTAGTCCCGAGGTCGTGGGGACGACCCTATAATCGTCGGACATGACGGTGGCGGGCCAATCTAGTCCCGGGGTCGTAGGGACGACCCTATAGTCGTCGGACATGTCGGCGATTGGCCAACATTGGCCCGGGGTCGTGGGGACGACCCTATAGTCGTCGGACATGTCGGCGGCTGGCCAACCTAGTCCCGAGGTCGTGGGGACGACCCTATAGTCGTCGGACTTGTCGCTGGCGGGCCAATCTAGTCCCGGGGTCGTGGGGACGACCCTACAGTCGTCGGACATTTCGGCGGCTTGCCAACTTCCGCCCGGGGTCGTGGGGACGACCCTATAGTCGTCGGACATGTCGGCGGCTGGCTAACTTTGGCCCGTGGTCGTGGGGACGACCCAATAGTCGTTGGACATGTCGGCGGCTGGCCAACTTTGGGCCGTGGTCGTGGAGACGATCCTATAGTCGTCGGACTTGACGGTGGCGGGCCAATCTAGTCCCGGGGTTTTGGGGACGACCCTATAGTCGTCGGATATGTCGGCGGCTTGCCAAATTTGCCCGGGGTCGTGGGGACGACCCTATAGTCGTCGGACTTGACGGTGGCGGGCCAATCTTATCCCGGGGTCGTGGGGACGACCCAAAAGTCGTTGGACATATCGGCGGCTGGCCAACTTTGGCCCGCGGTCGAGGGGACGACCCTATAGTCGGCGAACATGTCGGCGGCTGGCCATCTTTGGCCCGGGGTCGTGGGGACGACCCTATAGTCGTCGGACAAGTCGGCAGCTTGCCAACATTGGCCCGGGGTCGTGGGGACGACTCTATAGTCGTCGGAGATGTCGGCGGCTGGCCTACTTTGGCCCGGTGTCGTGGGGACGACTCTATAGTCGTCGGACATGACGGTGGCGGGCCAATCTAGTCCCGGGGTCGTGGGGACGACCGTATAGTCGTCGGACAAGACGGCGGCTGGACATCTTTGGCCCGCGGTCGTGGGGACGACCCTATAGTCGTCGGACATGTTGGCGGCTTGTCAACCTAGTCCCGAGGTCGTGGGGACGACCCTATAATCGTCGGACATGACGGTGGCGGGCCAATCTAGTCCCGGGGTCGTAGGGACGACCCTATAGTCGTCGGACATGTCGGCGATTGGCCAACATTGGCCCGGGGTCGTGGGGACGACCCTATAGTCGTCGGACATGTCGGCGGCTGGCCAACCTAGTCCCGAGGTCGTGGGGACGACCCTATAGTCGTCGGACTTGTCGCTGGCGGGCCAATCTAGTCCCGGGGTCGTGGGGACGACCCTACAGTCGTCGGACATTTCGGCGGCTTGCCAACTTCCGCCCGGGGTCGTGGGGACGACCCTATAGTCGTCGGACATGTCGGCGGCTGGCTAACTTTGGCCCGTGGTCGTGGGGACGACCCAATAGTCGTTGGACATGTCGGCGGCTGGCCAACTTTGGGCCGTGGTCGTGGAGACGATCCTATAGTCGTCGGACTTGACGGTGGCGGGCCAATCTAGTCCCGGGGTTTTGGGGACGACCCTATAGTCGTCGGATATGTCGGCGGCTTGCCAAATTTGCCCGGGGTCGTGGGGACGACCCTATAGTCGTCGGACTTGACGGTGGCGGGCCAATCTTATCCCGGGGTCGTGGGGACGACCCAAAAGTCGTTGGACATATCGGCGGCTGGCCAACTTTGGCCCGCGGTCGTGGGGACGACCCTATAGTCGTCGGACATTTCGGCGGCTTGCCAACTTTGGCCCGGGGTCGTGGGGACGACCCTATAGTCGTCGGACATGTCGGCGGCTGGCTAACTTTGGCCCGTGGTCGTGGGGACGATCCGATAGTCGTCGGACATGACGGTGGCGGGCCTATCTAGTCCCGGGGTCGTAGGGACGACCCTGTAGTCGTCGGACATGTCGGCGATTGGCCAACATTGGCCCGGGGTCGTGGGGACGACCCTATAGTCGTCGGATATGTCGGCGGCTGTCCAACCTTGGCCCGTGGTCGTGGGGACGACCCTATAGTCGTCGGATATGTCGGCGGCAGGCCAACCTAGTCCCGAGGTCGTGGGGACGACCCTATAGTCGTCGGACATGACGGTGGCGGGCCAATCTAGTCCCGGGGTCGTGGGGACGACCCTATAGTCGTCGGACAAGACGGCGGCTGGACATCTTTGGCCCGCGGTCGTGGGGACAACCCTATAGTCGTCGGACATGACGGTGGCGGGCCAATCTAGTCCCGGGGTCGTGGGGACGACCCTATAGTCGTCGGACATGTCGGCGGCTGGCCAACTTTGGCCCGGTGTCGTGGGGACGACTCTATAGTCGTCGGAAATGTCGGCGGCTGGCCAACCTAGACCCGGGGTCGTGGGGACGACCCTATTGCCGTCGGACATGACGGTGGCGGGCCAATCTAGTCTCGGGGTCGTGGGGACGACCCTATAGTCGTCGGACATGTCGGCGGCTGGCCAACTTTGGCCCGGGGTCGTAGGGACGACCCTATAGTCGTCGGACATGACGGTGGCGGACCAATCTAGTCCCGGGGTCGTGGGGACGACCCTATGGTCGTCGGACAAGTCGGCGTCGAGCCAACCTACTCCGGGGGTCGTGGGGACGAACCTATAGTCGTCGGACATGTCGGCGGCGAGCCAACCTAGTTCCGGGGTCGTGGGGACGACCCTATAGTGGTCGGACAAGTCGGCGTCGAGCCAACCTACTCCGGGGGTCGTGGGGACGAACCTATAGTCGTCGGACATGTCGGCGGCGAGCCAACCTAGTTCCGGGGTCGTGGGGACGACTCTATAGTGGTCGGACAAGTCGGCAGCGGGCCAACCTGGACCCGGGGTCGTGGGGACGACCCTATTGTCGTCGGACATGACGGTGGCGGGCCAATCTAGTCCCGGGGTCGTGGGCACGACTCTATAGTCGTCGGACATGTCGGCGGCTGGCCAACCTAGACCCGGGGTCGTGAGGACGACCCTATAGTCGTCGGACATGACGGTGGCGGGCCAATCTAGTCCCGGGGTCGTGGGGACGACCGTATAGTCGTCGGACAAGACGGCGGCTGGACATCTTTAGCCCGGGGTCGTGGGGACGACCGTATTGTCGTCGGACATGACGGTGGCGGGCCAATCTAGTCCCGGGGTCGTGGGGACGACTCTATAGTCGTCGGACATGTCGGCGGCTGGCCAACCCAGACCCGGGGTCGTGAGGACGACCCTATAGTCGTCGGACATGACGGTGGCGGGCCAATCTAGTCCCGGGGTCGTGGGGACGACTCTATAGTCGTCGGACATGTCGGCGGCTGGCCAACCTAGACCCGGGGTCGTGAGGACGACCCTATAGTCGTCGGACATGACGGTGGCGGGCCAATCTAGTCCCGGGGTCGTGGGGACGACCGTATAGTCGTCGGACAAGACGGCGGCTGGCCAACTTTGGCCCGTGGTCGTGAAGACGACCCTATAGTCGTCGGACAAGACGGTTGCGGGCCAATCTAGTCCCGGGGTCGTGGGGACGACCCTATAGTCGTCGGACAAGTCGGCGTCGAGCCAACCTACTCCGGGGGTCGTGGGGACGAACCTATAGTCGTCGGACATGTCGGCGGCGAGCCAACCTAGTCCCGGGGTCGTGGGGACGACCCTATAGTGGTCGGACAAGTCGGCAGCGGGCCAACCTGGACCCGGGGTCGTGGGGACGACCCTATTGTCGTCGGACATGACGGTGGCGGGCCAATCTAGTCCCGGGGTCGTGGGGACGACTCTATAGTCGTCGGACATGTCGGCGGCTGGCCAACCTAGACCCGGGGTCGTGAGGACGACCCTATAGTCGTCGGACATGACGGTGGCGGGCCAATCTAGTCCCGGGGTCGTGGGGACGACCGTATAGTCGTCGGACAAGACGGCGGCTGGACATCTTTGGCCCGGGGTCGTGGGGACGACTCTATAGTCGTCGGACATGTCGGCGGCTCGTCAACTTTGACCCGGTGTCGTGGGGACGACCCTATAGTCGGCGAACATGTCGGCGGCTGGCCATCTTTGGCCCGGGGTCCTGGGGACGACCCTATAGTCGTCGGACAAGTCGGCAGCTTGCCAACATTGGCCCGGGGTCGTGGGGACGACTCTATAGTCGTCGGAGATGTCGGCGGCTGGCCTACTTTGGCCCGGTGTCGTGGGGACGACTCTATAGTCGTCGGACATGACGGTGGCGGGCCAATCTAGTCCCGGGGTCGTGGGGACGACCGTATAGTCGTCGGACAAGACGGCGGCTGGACATCTTTGGCCCGGGGTCGTGGGGACGACTCTATAGTCGTCGGACATGACGGTGGCGAGCCAACCGAGTCCCGGGGTCGTAGGGACGACCCTATAGTCGTCGGACATGTCGCCGGCTGGCCAACTTTGGCCCGTGGTCGTGGGGACGACCCTATAGTCGGCGAATATGTCGGCGGCTGGCCATCTTTGGCCCGGGGTCGTGGGGACGACCCTATAGTCGTCGGACAAGTCGGCAGCTTGCCAACATTGGCCCGGGGTCGTGGGGACGACTCTATAGTCGTCGGAGATGTCGGCGGCTGGCCTAGTTTGGCCCGGTGTCGTGGGGACGACTCTATAGTCGTCGGACATGTCGGCGGCTGGCCAACCTAGACCCGGGGTCGTGAGGACGACCGTATAGTCGTCGGACATGACGGTGGCGGGCCAATCTAGTCCCGGGGTCGTGGGGACGACCGTATAGTCGTCGGACAAGACGGCGGCTGGACATCTTTGGCCCGTGGTCGTGGGGACGACTGTTTAGTCGTCGGACATGTCGGCGGCTGGCCAACCTAGACCCGGGGTCGTGGGGACGAACCTATTGTCGTCGGACATGACGGTGGCGGGCCAATCTAGTCCCGGGGTCGTGGGGACGACCCTATAGTCGTCGGACATGTCGGCGGCTGGCCAACTTTGGCCCGTGGTCGTGAAGACGACCCTATAGTCGTCGGACAAGACGGTTGCGGGCCAATCTAGTTCCGGGGTCGTGGGGACGACCCTATAGTCGTCGGACAAGTCGGCGTCGAGCCAACCTACTCCGGGGGTCGTGGGGACGAACCTATAGTCGTCGGACATGTCGGCGGCGAGCCAACCTAGTCCCGGGGTCGTGGGGACGACCCTATAGTGGTCGGACAAGTCGGCAGCGGGCCAACCTGGACCCGGGGTCGTGGGGACGACCCTATTGTCGTCGGACATGACGGTGGCGGGCCAATCTAGTCCCGGGGTCGTGGGGACGACTCTATAGTCGTCGGACATGTCGGCGGCTGGCCAACCTAGACCCGGGGTCGTGAGGACGACCCTATAGTCGTCGGACATGACGGTGGCGGGCCAATCTAGTCCCGGGGTCGTGGGGACGACCGTATAGTCGTCGGACAAGACGGCGGCTGGACATCTTTGGCCCGGGGTCGTGGGGACGACTCTATAGTCGTCGGACATGTCGGCGGCTCGTCAACTTTGACCCGGTGTCGTGGGGACGACCCTATAGTCGGCGAACATGTCGGCGGCTGGCCATCTTTGGCCCGGGGTCCTGGGGACGACCCTATAGTCGTCGGACAAGTCGGCAGCTTGCCAACATTGGCCCGGGGTCGTGGGGACGACTCTATAGTCGTCGGAGATGTCGGCGGCTGGCCTACTTTGGCCCGGTGTCGTGGGGACGACTCTATAGTCGTCGGACATGACGGTGGCGGGCCAATCTAGTCCCGGGGTCGTGGGGACGACCGTATAGTCGTCGGACAAGACGGCGGCTGGACATCTTTGGCCCGGGGTCGTGGGGACGACTCTATAGTCGTCGGACATGACGGTGGCGAGCCAACCGAGACCCGGGGTCGTAGGGACGACCCTATAGTCGTCGGACATGTCGCCGGCTGGCCAACTTTGGCCCGTGGTCGTGGGGACGACCCTATAGTCGGCGAATATGTCGGCGGCTGGCCATCTTTGGCCCGGGGTCGTGGGGACGACCCTATAGTCGTCGGACAAGTCGGCAGCTTGCCAACATTGGCCCGGGGTCGTGGGGACGACTCTATAGTCGTCGGAGATGTCGGCGGCTGGCCTAGTTTGGCCCGGTGTCGTGGGGACGACTCTATAGTCGTCGGACATGTCGGCGGCTGGCCAACCTAGACCCGGGGTCGTGAGGACGACTCTATAGTCGTCGGACATGACGGTGGCGGGCCAATCTAGTCCCGGGGTCGTGGGGACGACCGTATAGTCGTCGGACAAGACGGCGGCTGGACATCTTTGGCCCGGGGTCGTGGGGACGACTCTATAGTCGTCGGACATGACGGTGGCGAGCCAACCGAGTCCCGGGGTCGTAGGGACGACCCTATAGTCGTCGGACATGTCGCCGGCTGGCCAACTTTGGCCCGTGGTCGAGGGGACGACCCTATAGTCGGCGAACATGTCGGCGGCTGGCCATCTTTGGCCCGGGGTCGTGGGGACGACCCTATAGTCGTCGGACAAGTCGGCAGCTTGCCAACATTGGCCCGGGGTCGTGGGGACGACTCTATAGTCGTCGGAGATGTCGGCGGCTGGCCTAGTTTGGCCCGGTGTCGTGGGGACGACTCTATAGTCGTCGGACATGTCGGCGGCTGGCCAACCTAGACCCGGGGTCGTGAGGACGACCCTATAGTCGTCGGACATGACGGTGGCGGGCCAATCTAGTCCCGGGGTCGTGGGGACGACCGTATAGTCGTCGGACAAGACGGCGGCTGGACATCTTTGGCCCGTGGTCGTGGGGACGACTGTTTAGTCGTCGGACATGTCGGCGGCTGGCCAACCTAGACCCGGGGTCGTGGGGACGAACCTATTGTCGTCGGACATGACGGTGGCGGGCCAATCTAGTCCCGGGGTCGTGGGGACGACCCTATAGTCGTCGGACATGTCGGCGGCTGGCCAACTTTGGCCCGTGGTCGTGAAGACGACCCTATAGTCGTCGGACAAGACGGTTGCGGGCCAATCTAGTCCCGGGGTCGTGGGGACGACCCTATAGTCGTCGGACAAGTCGGCGTCGAGCCAACATACTCCGGGGGTCGTGGGGACGAACCTATAGTCGTCGGACATGTCGGCGGCGAGCCAACCTAGTCCCGGGGTCGTGGGGACGACCCTATAGTGGTCGGACAAGTCGGCAGCGGGCCAACCTGGACCCGGGGTCGTGGGGACGACCCTATTGTCGTCGGACATGACGGTGGCGGGCCAATTTAGTCCCGGGGTCGTGGGGACGACTCTATAGTCGTCGGACATGTCGGCGGCTGGCCAACCTAGACCCGGGGTCGTGAGGACGACCCTATAGTCGTCGGACATGTCGGCGGCTCGTCAACTTTGACCCGGTGTCGTGGGGACGACCCTATAGTCGGCGAACATGTCGGCGGCTGGCCATCTTTGGCCCGGGGTCCTGGGGACGACCCTATAGTCGTCGGACAAGTCGGCAGCTTGCCAACATTGGCCCGGGGTCGTGGGGACGACTCTATAGTCGTCGGAGATGTCGGCGGCTGGCCTACTTTGGCCCGGTGTCGTGGGGACGACTCTATAGTCGTCGGACATGACGGTGGCGGGCCAATCTAGTCCCGGGGTCGTGGGGACGACCGTATAGTCGTCGGACAAGACGGCGGCTGGACATCTTTGGCCCGGGGTCGTGGGGACGACTCTATAGTCGTCGGACATGACGGTGGCGAGCCAACCGAGTCCCGGGGTCGTAGGGACGACCCTATAGTCGTCGGACATGTCGCCGGCTGGCCAACTTTGGCCCGTGGTCGTGGGGACGACCCTATAGTCGGCGAATATGTCGGCGGCTGGCCATCTTTGGCCCGGGGTCGTGGGGACGACCCTATAGTCGTCGGACAAGTCGGCAGCTTGCCAACATTGGCCCGGGGTCGTGGGGACGACTCTATAGTCGTCGGAGATGTCGGCGGCTGGCCTAGTTTGGCCCGGTGTCGTGGGGACGACTCTATAGTCGTCGGACATGTCGGCGGCTGGCCAACCTAGACCCGGGGTCGTGAGGACGACCCTATAGTCGTCGGACATGACGGTGGCGGGCCAATCTAGTCCCGGGGTCGTGGGGACGACCGTATAGTCGTCGGACAAGACGGCGGCTGGACATCTTTGGCCCGGGGTCGTGGGGACGACTCTATAGTCGTCGGACATGTCGGCGGCTCGTCAACTTTGACCCGGTGTCGTGGGGACGACCCTATAGTCGGCGAACATGTCGGCGGCTGGCCATCTTTGGCCCGGGGTCGTGGGGACGACCCTATAGTCGTCGGACAAGTCGGCAGCTTGCCAACATTGGCCCGGGGTCGTGGGGACGACTCTATAGTCGTCGGAGATGTCGGCGGCTGGCCTACTTTGGCCCGGTGTCGTGGGGACGACTCTATAGTCGTCGGACATGACGGTGGCGGGCCAATCTAGTCCCGGGGTCGTGGGGACGACCGTATAGTCGTCGGACAAGACGGCGGCTGGACATCTTTGGCCCGGGGTCGTGGGGACGACTCTATAGTCGTCGGACATGACGGTGGCGAGCCAACCGAGTCCCGGGGTCGTAGGGACGACCCTATAGTCGTCGGACATGTCGCCGGCTGGCCAACTTTGGCCCGTGGTCGAGGGGACGACCCTATAGTCGGCGAACATGTCGGCGGCTGGCCATCTTTGGCCCGGGGTCGTGGGGACGACCCTATAGTCGTCGGACAAGTCGGCAGCTTGCCAACATTGGCCCGGGGTCGTGGGGACGACTCCATAGTCGTCGGAGATGTCGGCGGCTGGCCTAGTTTGGCCCGGTGTCGTGGGGACGACTCTATAGTCGTCGGACATGTCGGCGGCTGGCCAACCTAGACCCGGGGTCGTGAGGACGACCCTATAGTCGTCGGACATGACGGTGGCGGGCCAATCTAGTCCCGGGGTCGTGGGGACGACCGTATAGTCGTCGGACAAGACGGCGGCTGGACATCTTTGGCCCGTGGTCGTGGGGACGACTGTTTAGTCGTCGGACATGTCGGCGGCTGGCCAACCTAGACCCGGGGTCGTGGGGACGAACCTATTGTCGTCGGACATGACGGTGGCGGGCCAATCTAGTCCCGGGGTCGCGGGGACGACCCTATAGTCGTCGGACATGTCGGCGGCTGGCCAACTTTGGCCCGTGGTCGTGAAGACGACCCTATAGTCGTCGGACAAGACGGTTGCGGGCCAATCTAGTCCCGGGGTCGTGGGGACGACCCTATAGTCGTCGGACAAGTCGGCGTCGAGCCAACCTACTCCGGGGGTCGTGGGGACGAACCTATAGTCGTCGGACATGTCGGCGGCGAGCCAACCTAGTCCCGGGGTCGTGGGGACGACCCTATAGTGGTCGGACAAGTCGGCAGCGGGCCAACCTGGACCCGGGGTCGTGGGGACGACCCTATTGTCGTCGGACATGACGGTGGCGGGCCAATCTAGTCCCGGGGTCGTGGGGACGACTCTATAGTCGTCGGACATGTCGGCGGCTGGCCAACCTAGACCCGGGGTCGTGAGGACGACCCTATAGTCGTCGGACATGACGGTGGCGGGCCAATCTAGTCCCGGGGTCGTGGGGACGACCGTATAGTCGTCGGACAAGACGGCGGCTGGACATCTTTGGCCCGGGGTCGTGGGGACGACTCTATAGTCGTCGGACATGTCGGCGGCTCGTCAACTTTGACCCGGTGTCGTGGGGACGACCCTATAGTCGGCGAACATGTCGGCGGCTGGCCATCTTTGGCCCGGGGTCCTGGGGACGACCCTATAGTCGTCGGACAAGTCGGCAGCTTGCCAACATTGGCCCGGGGTCGTGGGGACGACTCTATAGTCGTCGGAGATGTCGGCGGCTGGCCTACTTTGGCCCGGTGTCGTGGGGACGACTCTATAGTCGTCGGACATGACGGTGGCGGGCCAATCTAGTCCCGGGGTCGTGGGGACGACCGTATAGTCGTCGGACAAGACGGCGGCTGGACATCTTTGGCCCGGGGTCGTGGGGACGACTCTATAGTCGTCGGACATGACGGTGGCGAGCCAACCGAGTCCCGGGGTCGTAGGGACGACCCTATAGTCATCGGACATGTCGCCGGCTGGCCAACTTTGGCCCGTGGTCGTGGGGACGACCCTATAGTCGGCGAATATGTCGGCGGCTGGCCATCTTTGGCCCGGGGTCGTGGGGACGACCCTATAGTCGTCGGACAAGTCGGCAGCTTGCCAACATTGGCCCGGGGTCGAGGGGACGACTCTATAGTCGTCGGAGATGTCGGCGGCTGGCCTAGTTTGGCCCGGTGTCGTGGGGACGACTCTATAGTCGTCGGACATGTCGGCGGCTGGCCAACCTAGACCCGGGGTCGTGAGGACGACCGTATAGTCGTCGGACATGACGGTGGCGGGCCAATCTAGTCCCGGGGTCGTGGGGACGACCGTATAGTCGTCGGACAAGTCGGCGTCGAGCCAACCTACTCCGGGGGTCGTGGGGACGAACCTATAGTCGTCGGACATGTCGGCGGCGAGCCAACCTAGTCCCGGGGTCGTGGGGACGACCCTATAGTGGTCGGACAAGTCGGCAGCGGGCCAACCTGGACCCGGGGTCGTGGGGACGACCCTATTGTCGTCGGACATGACGGTGGCGGGCCAATCTAGTCCCGGGGTCGTGGGGACGACTCTATAGTCGTCGGACATGTCGGCGGCTGGCCAACCTAGACCCGGGGTCGTGAGGACGACCCTATAGTCGTCGGACATGACGGTGGCGGGCCAATCTAGTCCCGGGGTCGTGGGGACGACCGTATAGTCGTCGGACAAGACGGCGGCTGGACATCTTTGGCCCGGGGTCGTGGGGACGACTCTATAGTCGTCGGACATGTCGGCGGCTCGTCAACTTTGACCCGGTGTCGTGGGGACGACCCTATAGTCGGCGAACATGTCGGCGGCTGGCCATCTTTGGCCCGGGGTCGTGGGGACGACCCTATAGTCGTCGGACAAGTCGGCAGCTTGCCAACATTGGCCCGGGGTCGTGGGGACGACTCTATAGTCGTCGGAGATGTCGGCGGCTGGCCTACTTTGGCCCGGTGTCGTGGGGACGACTCTATTGTCGTCGGACATGACGGTGGCGGGCCAATCTAGTCCCGGGGTCGTGGGGACGACCGTATAGTCGTCGGACAAGACGGCGGCTGGACATCTTTGGCCCGGGGTCGTGGGGACGACTCTATAGTCGTCGGACATGACGGTGGCGAGCCAACCGAGTCCCGGGGTCGTAGGGACGACCCTATAGTCGTCGGACATGTCGCCGGCTGGCCAACTTTGGCCCGTGGTCGAGGGGACGACCCTATAGTCGGCGAACATGTCGGCGGCTGGCCATCTTTGGCCCGGGGTCGTGGGGACGACCCTATAGTCGTCGGACAAGTCGGCAGCTTGCCAACATTGGCCCGGGGTCGTGGGGACGACTCTATAGTCGTCGGAGATGTCGGCGGCTGGCCTAGTTTGGCCCGGTGTCGTGGGGACGACTCTATAGTCGTCGGACATGTCGGCGGCTGGCCAACCTAGACCCGGGGTCGTGAGGACGACCCTATAGTCGTCGGACATGACGGTGGCGGGCCAATCTAGTCCCGGGGTCGTGGGGACGACCGTATAGTCGTCGGACAAGACGGCGGCTGGACATCTTTGGCCCGTGGTCGTGGGGACGACTGTTTAGTCGTCGGACATGTCGGCGGCTGGCCAACCTAGACCCGGGGTCGTGGGGACGAACCTATTGTCGTCGGACATGACGGTGGCGGGCCAATCTAGTCCCGGGGTCGCGGGGACGACCCTATAGTCGTCGGACATGTCGGCGGCTGGCCAACTTTGGCCCGTGGTCGTGAAGACGACCCTATAGTCGTCGGACAAGACGGTTGCGGGCCAATCTAGTCCCGGGGTAGTGGGGACGACCCTATAGTCGTCGGACAAGTCGGCGTCGAGCCAACCTACTCCGGGGGTCGTGGGGACGAACCTATAGTCGTCGGACATGTCGGCGGCGAGCCAACCTAGTCCCGGGGTCGTGGGGACGACCCTATAGTGGTCGGACAAGTCGGCAGCGGGCCAACCTGGACCCGGGGTCGTGGGGACGACCCTATTGTCGTCGGACATGACGGTGGCGGGCCAATCTAGTCCCGGGGTCGTGGGGACGACTCTATAGTCGTCGGACATGTCGGCGGCTGGCCAACCTAGACCCGGGGTCGTGAGGACGACCCTATAGTCGTCGGACATGACGGTGGCGGGCCAATCTAGTCCCGGGGTCGTGGGGACGACCGTATAGTCGTCGGACAAGACGGCGGCTGGACATCTTTGGCCCGGGGTCGTGGGGACGACTCTATAGTCGTCGGACATGTCGGCGGCTCGTCAACTTTGACCCGGTGTCGTGGGGACGACCCTATAGTCGGCGAACATGTCGGCGGCTGGCCATCTTTGGCCCGGGGTCCTGGGGACGACCCTATAGTCGTCGGACAAGTCGGCAGCTTGCCAACATTGGCCCGGGGTCGTGGGGACGACTCTATAGTCGTCGGAGATGTCGGCGGCTGGCCTACTTTGGCCCGGTGTCGTGGGGACGACTCTATAGTCGTCGGACATGACGGTGGCGGGCCAATCTAGTCCCGGGGTCGTGGGGACGACCGTATAGTCGTCGGACAAGACGGCGGCTGGACATCTTTGGCCCGGGGTCGTGGGGACGACTCTATAGTCGTCGGACATGACGGTGGCGAGCCAACCGAGTCCCGGGGTCGTAGGGACGACCCTATAGTCATCGGACATGTCGCCGGCTGGCCAACTTTGGCCCGTGGTCGTGGGGACGACCCTATAGTCGGCGAATATGTCGGCGGCTGGCCATCTTTGGCCCGGGGTCGTGGGGACGACCCTATAGTCGTCGGACAAGTCGGCAGCTTGCCAACATTGGCCCGGGGTCGAGGGGACGACTCTATAGTCGTCGGAGATGTCGGCGGCTGGCCTAGTTTGGCCCGGTGTCGTGGGGACGACTCTATAGTCGTCGGACATGTCGGCGGCTGGCCAACCTAGACCCGGGGTCGTGAGGACGACCGTATAGTCGTCGGACATGACGGTGGCGGGCCAATCTAGTCCCGGGGTCGTGGGGACGACCGTATAGTCGTCGGACAAGACGGCGGCTGGACATCTTTGGCCCGTGGTCGTGGGGACGACTGTTTAGTCGTCGGACATGTCGGCGGCTGGCCAACCTAGACCCGGGGTCGTGGGGACGAACCTATTGTCGTCGGACATGACGGTGGCGGGCCAATCTAGTCCCGGGGTCGTGGGGACGACCCTATAGTCGTCGGACATGTCGGCGGCTGGCCAACTTTGGCCCGTGGTCGTGAAGACGACCCTATAGTCGTCGGACAAGACGGTTGCGGGCCAATCTAGTCCCGGGGTCGTGGGGACGACCCTATAGTCGTCGGACAAGTCGGCGTCGAGCCAACCTACTCCGGGGGTCGTGGGGACGAACCTATAGTCGTCGGACATGTCGGCGGCGAGCCAACCTAGTCCCGGGGTCGTGGGGACGACCCTATAGTGGTCGGACAAGTCGGCAGCGGGCCAACCTGGACCCGGGGTCGTGGGGACGACCCTATTGTCGTCGGACATGACGGTGGCGGGCCAATCTAGTCCCGGGGTCGTGGGGACGACTCTATAGTCGTCGGACATGTCGGCGGCTGGCCAACCTAGACCCGGGGTCGTGAGGACGACCCTATAGTCGTCGGACATGACGGTGGCGGGCCAATCTAGTCCCGGGGTCGTGGGGACGACCGTATAGTCGTCGGACAAGACGGCGGCTGGACATCTTTGGCCCGGGGTCGTGGGGACGACTCTATAGTCGTCGGACATGTCGGCGGCTCGTCAACTTTGACCCGGTGTCGTGGGGACGACCCTATAGTCGGCGAACATGTCGGCGGCTGGCCATCTTTGGCCCGGGGTCGTGGGGACGACCCTATAGTCGTCGGACAAGTCGGCAGCTTGCCAACATTGGCCCGGGGTCGTGGGGACGACTCTATAGTCGTCGGAGATGTCGGCGGCTGGCCTACTTTGGCCCGGTGTCGTGGGGACGACTCTATTGTCGTCGGACATGACGGTGGCGGGCCAATCTAGTCCCGGGGTCGTGGGGACGACCGTATAGTCGTCGGACAAGACGGCGGCTGGACATCTTTGGCCCGGGGTCGTGGGGACGACTCTATAGTCGTCGGAGATGTCGGCGGCTGGCCTACTTTGGCCCGGTGTCGTGGGGACGACTCTATAGTCGTCGGACATGACGGTGGCGGGCCAATCTAGTCCCGGGGTCGTGGGGACGACCGTATAGTCGTCGGACATGTCGGCGGCTGGCCAACTTTGGCCCGTGGTCGTGAAGACGACCCTATAGTCGTCGGACAAGACGGTTGCGGGCCAATCTAGTCCCGGGGTCGTGGGGACGACCCTATAGTCGTCGGACAAGTCGGCGTCGGGCCAACCTACTCCGGGGGTCGTGGGGACGAACCTATAGTCGTCGGACATGTCGGCGGCGAGCCAACCTAGTTCCGGGGTCGTGGGGACGACCCTATAGTGGTCGGACAAGTCGGCAGCGGGCCAACCTGGACCCGGGGTCGTGGGGACGACCCTATTGTCGTCGGACATGACGGTGGCGGGCCAATCTAGTCCCGGGGTCGTGGGGACGACCGTATAGTCGTCGGACAAGACGGCGGCTGGACATCTTTGGCCCGGGGTCGTGGGGACGACCGTATTGTCGTCGGACATGACGGTGGCGGGCCAATCTAGTCCCGGGGTCGTGGGGACGACTCTATAGTCGTCGGACATGTCGGCGGCTGGCCAACCTAGACCCGGGGTCGTGAGGACGACCCTATAGTCGTCGGACATGACGGTGGCGGGCCAATCTAGTCCCGGGGTCGTGGGGACGACTCTATAGTCGTCGGACATGTCGGCGGCTGGCCAACCTAGACCCGGGGTCGTGAGGACCACCCTATAGTCGTCGGACATGACGGTGGCGGGCCAATCTAGTCCCGGGGTCGTGGGGACGACCGTATAGTCGTCGGACAAGACGGCGCCTGGACATCTTTGGCCCGTGGTCGTGGGGACGACTGTTTAGCCGTCGGACATGTCGGCGGCTGGCCAACCTAGACCCGGGGTCGTGGGGACGAACCTATTGTCGTCGGACATGACGGTGGCGGGCCAATCTAGTCCCGGGGTCGTGGGGACGACCCTATAGTCGTCGGACATGTCGGCGGCTGGCCAACTTTGGCCCGTGGTCGTGAAGACGACCCTATAGTCGTCGGACAAGACGGTTGCGGGCCAATCTAGTCCCGGGGTCGTGGGGACGACCCTATAGTCGTCGGACAAGTCGGCGTCGAGCCAACCTACTCCGGGGGTCGTGGGGACGAACCTATAGTCGTCGGACATGTCGGCGGCGAGCCAACCTAGTCCCGGGGTCGTGGGGACGACCCTATAGTGGTCGGACAAGTCGGCAGCGGGCCAACCTGGACCCGGGGTCGTGGGGACGACCCTATTGTCGTCGGACATGACGGTGGCGGGCCAATCTAGTCCCGGGGTCGTGGGGACGACTCTATAGTCGTCGGACATGTCGGCGGCTGGCCAACCTAGACCCGGGGTCGTGAGGACGACCCTATAGTCGTCGGACAAGACGGCGGCTGGATATCTTTGGCCCGGGGTCGTGGGGACGACTCTATAGTCGTCGGACATGACGGTGGCGAGCTAACCGAGTCCCGGGGTCGTAGGGGCGACCCTATAGTCGTCGGACATGTCGCCGGCTGGCCAACTTTGGCCCCGTGTCGTGGGGACGACCCTATAGTCGTCGGACATGTCGGCGGCTGGCCAACTTTGGCCCGTGGTCGTGAAGACGACCCTATAGTCGTCGGACAGACGGTGGCGGGCCAATCTAGTCCCGGGGTCGTGGGGACGACCGTATAGTCGTCGGACAAGACGGCGGCTGGACATCTTTGGCCCGTGGTCGTGGGGACGACTGTTTAGTCGTCGGACATGCCGGCGGCTGGCCAACTTTGGCCCGTGGTCGTGAAGACGACCCTATAGTCGTCGGACAAGACGGTGGCGGGCCAATCTAGTCCCGGGGTCGTGGGGACGACTCTATAGTCGTCGGACATGTCGGCGGCTGGCCAACCTAGACCCGGGGTCGTGAGGACGACCCTATAGTCGTCGGACATGACGGTGGCGGGCCAATCTAGTCCCGGGGTCGTGGGGACGACCGTATAGTCGTCGGACAAGACGGCGGCGGGCCAACCAAGTCCCGGGGACGTGGGGACGACCCTATAATCCTCGGACATGTCGGCGGCTGGCCAACTTTGGCCCGTGGTCGTGGGGACGACCCTATATTCGTCGGACATGACAGTGGCGAGCCAACCTAGTCCCGGGGTCGTGGGGACGACCCTATAGTCGTCGGACATGTCGGCGGCTGGCCAACTTTGGCCCGTGGTCGTGGGGAGGACCCTATACTCGTCGGACAAGTCGGCGGCGAGCCAACCTAGTCCGGGGGTCGTGGGGACGACCCTATAGTCGTCGGACAAGTCGGCGGCGGGCCAACCTAGTCCCGGGGTCGTAGGGTCGACCCTATAGTCGTCGGACATGTCGCCGGCTGACCAACTTTGGCCCGTGGTCGTGGAGACGAGCCTATAGTCGTCGGACATGTCGGCGGCTGGCCAACTTTGACCCGGGGACGTGGGGACGACCCTATAATCCTCGGACATGTCGGCGGCTGGCCAACTTTGGCCCGTGGTCGTGGGGACGACCCTATATTCGTCGGACATGACAGTGGCGAGCCAACCTAGTCCCGGGGTCGTGCGGACGACTCTATAGTCGTCGGACATGTCGGCGGCTCGTCAACTTTGACCCGGTGTCGTGGGGACGACCCTATAGTCGTCGGACATGTCGGCGGCTGGCCAACATTGGCCCGTGGTCGTGGGGACGACCCTATAGTCGTCGGATATGTCGGCGGCTGGCCAACTTTGGCCCGTGGTCGTGGGGACGACCCTATAGTCGTCGGACAAGTCAGCGGCTGGCCAACACTGGCCCGTGGTCGTGGGGAGGACCCTATACTCGTCGGACAAGTCGGCGGCGAGCCAACCTAGTCCGGGGGTCGTGGGGACGACCCTATAGTCGTCGGACAAGTCGGCGGCGGGCCAACCTAGTCCCGGGGTCGTAGGGTCGACCCTATAGTCGTCGGACATGTCGCCGGCTGGCCAACTTTGGCCCGTGGTCGTGGAGACGACCCTATAGTCGTCGGACAAGTCGGCGTCGAGCCAACCTACTCCGGGGGTCGTGGGGACGAACCTATAGTCGTCGGACATGTCGGCGGCGAGCCAACCTAGTCCCGGGGTCGTGGGGACGACCCTATAGTGGTCGGACAAGTCGGCGGCGGGCCAACCTAGTCCCGGGGACGTGGGGACGACCCTATAATCCTCGGACATGTCGGCGGCTGGCCAACTTTGGCCCGTGGTCGTGGGGACGACCCTATATTCGTCGGACATGACAGTGGCGAGCCAACCTAGTCCCGGGGTCGTGGGGACGACCCTATAGTCGTCGGACATGTCGGTGGCTGGCCAACTTTGGCCCGTGGTCGTGGGGAGGACCCTATACTCGTCGGACAAGTCGGCGGCGAGCCAACCTAGTCCGGGGGTCGTGGGGACGACCCTATAGTCGTCGGACAAGTCGGCGGCGGGCCAACCTAGTCCCGGGGTCGTAGGGTCGACCCTATAGTCGTCGGACATGTCGCCGGCTGGCCAACTTTGGCCCGTGGTCGTGGAGACGACCCTATAGTCGTCGGACATGTCGGCGGCTGGCCAACTTTGACCCGGGGACGTGGGGACGACCCTATAGTCTTCGGACAAGTCGACGGCTGGCCAAATTTGGCCCGTGGTCGTGGGGACGACCCTATAGTCGTCGGACATGACGGTGTCGGGCCAATCTAGTCCCGGGGTCGTGGGGACGACCCTATAGTCGTCGGACAAGTCAGCGGCTGGCCAACATTGGCCCGTGGTCGTGGGGACGACCCTATAGTCGTCGGATATGTCGGCGGCTGGCCAACTTTGGCCCGGGGTCGTGGGGACGACCCTATAGTCGTCGGACAAGTCGGCAGCTTGCCAACATTGGCCCGGGGTCGTGGGGACGACTCTATAGTCTTCGAACAAGTCGACGGCTGGCCAAATTTGGCCCGTGGTCGTGGGGACGACCCTATAGTCGTCGGACATGACGGTGTCGGGCCAATCTAGTCCCGGGGTCGTGGGGACGACCCTATAGTCGTCGGACAAGTCGGCGTCGAGCCAACCTACTCCGGGGGTCGTGGGGACGAACCTATAGTCGTCGGACATGTCGGCGGCGAGCCAACCTAGTCCCGGGGTCGTGGGGACGACCCTATAGTGGTCGGACAAGTCGGCGGCGGGCCAACCTAGTCCCGGGGACGTGGGGACGACCCTATAATCCTCGGACATGTCGGCGGCTGGCCAACTTTGGCCCGTGGTCGTGGGGACGACCCTATATTCGTCGGACATGACGGTGGCGAGCCAACCTAGTCCCGGGGTCGTGGGGACGACCCTATAGTCGTCGGACATGTCGGCGGCTGGCCAACTTTGGCCCGTGGTCGTGGGGAGGACCCTATACTCGTCGGACAAGTCGGCGGCGAGCCAACCTAGTCCGGGGGTCGTGGGGACGACCCTATAGTCGTCGGACAAGTCGGCGGCGGGCCAACCTAGTCACGGGGTCGTAGGGACGACCCTATAGTCGTCGGACATGTCGCCGGCTGGCCAACTTTGGCCCGTGGTCGTGGGGACGACCCTATAGTCGTCGGACATGTCGGCGGCTGGCCAACTTTGACCCGGGGACGTGGGGACGACCCTATAGTCTTCGGACAAGTCGACGGCTGGCCAAATTTGGCCCGTGGTCGTGGGGACGACCCTATAGTCGTCGGACATGACGGTGTCGGGCCAATCTAGTCCCGGGGTCGTGGGGACGACCCTATAGTCGTCGGACAAGTCAGCGGCTGGCCAACATTGGCCCGTGGTCGTGGGGACGACCCTATAGTCGTCGGATATGTCGGCGGCTGGCCAACTTTGGCCCGGGGTCGTGGGGACGACCCTATAGTCGTCGGACAAGTCGGCAGCTTGCCAACATTGGCCCGGGGTCGTGGGGACGACTCTATAGTCGTCGGACATGTCGGCGGCTCGTCAACTTTGACCCGGTGTCGTGGGGACGACCCTATAGTCGTCGGACATGTCGGCGGCTGGCCAACATTGGCCCGTGGTCGTGGGGACGACCCTATAGTCGTCGGATATGTCGGCGGCTGGCCAACTTTGGCCCGTGGTCGTGGGGACGACCCTATAGTCGTCGGACAAGTCAGCGGCTGGCCAACACTGGCCCGTGGTCGTGGGGAAGACCCTATAGTCGTCGGACAAGTCAGCGGCTGGCCAACTTTGGCCCGTGGTCGTGGGGACGACCCTATAGTCGTCGGACATGTCGGCGGCTGGCCAACTTTGGCCCGTGGTCGTGGGGAGGACCCTATACTCGTCGGACAAGTCGGCGGCGAGCCAACCTAGTCCGGGGGTCGTGGGGACGACCCTATAGTCGTCGGACAAGTCGGCGGCGGGCCAACCTAGTCCCGGGGTCGTAGGGTCGACCCTATAGTCGTCGGACATGTCGCCGGCTGGCCAACTTTGGCCCGTGGTCGTGGAGACGACCCTATAGTCGTCGGACATGTCGGCGGCTGGCCAACTTTGACCCGGGGACGTGGGGACGACCCTATAGTCTTCGGACAAGTCGACGGCTGGCCAAATTTGGCCCGTGGTCGTGGGGACGACCCTATAGTCGTCGGACATGTCGGTGTCGGGCCAATCTAGTCCCGGGGTCGTGGGGACGACCCTATAGTCGTCGGACAAGTCAGCGGCTGGCCAACATTGGCCCGTGGTCGTGGGGACGACCCTATAGTCGTCGGATATGTCGGCGGCTGGCCAACTTTGGCCCGGGGTCGTGGGGACGACCCTATAGTCGTCGGACAAGTCGGCAGCTTGCCAACATTGGCCCGGGGTCGTGGGGACGACTCTATAGTCGTCGGACATGTCGGCGGCTCGTCAACTTTGACCCGGTGTCGTGGGGACGACCCTATAGTCGTCGGACATGTCGGCGGCTGGCCAACTTTGGCCCGTGGTCGTGAAGACGACCCTATAGTCGTCGGACAAGACGGTTGCGGGCCAATCTAGTCCCGGGGTCGTGGGGACGACCCTATACTCGTCGGACAAGTCGGCGTCGAGCCAACCTACTCCGGGGGTCGTGGGGACGAACCTATAGTCGTCGGACATGTCGGCGGCGAGCCAACCTAGTCCCGGGGTCGTGGGGACGACCCTATAGTGGTCGGACAAGTCGGCGGCGGGCCAACCTAGTCCCGGGGACGTGGGGACGACCCTATAATCCTCGGACATGTCGGCGGCTGGCCAACTTTGGCCCGTGGTCGTGGGGACGACCCTATATTCGTCGGACATGACGGTGGCGAGCCAACCTAGTCCCGGGGTCGTGGGGACGACCCTATAGTCGTCGGACATGTCGGCGGCTGGCCAACTTTGGCCCGGGGTCGTGGGGACGACCCTATAGACGTCGGACATGACGGCGATTGGCCAACACTGGCCCGGGGTCGTGGGGACGACCCTATAATCGTCGGACATGTCGGCGGCTGGCCAACATTGGCCCGGGGTCGTGGGGACGACCCTATAGTCGTCGGACATGACGGTGGCCGGCCAATCTAGTCCCGTGGTCGTGGGGAAGACCCTATAGTCGTCGGACAAGTCAGCGGCTGGCCAACTTTGGCCCGTGGTCGTGGGGACGACCCTATAGTCGTCGGACATAACGGTGGCGGGCCAACTTTGGCCCGTGGTCGTGAAGACGACCCTATAGTCGTCGGACATGTCGGCGGCTGGCCAACTTTGACCCGGGGACGTGGGGACGACCCTATAGTCTTCGGACAAGTCGACGGCTGGCCAAATTTGGCCCGTGGTCGTGGGGACGACCCTATAGTCGTCGGACATGACGGTGTCGGGCCAATCTAGTCCCGGGGTCGTGGGGACGACCCTATAGTCGTCGGACAAGTCGGCGTCGAGCCAACCTACTCCGGGGGTCGTGGGGACGAACCTATAGTCGTCGGACATGTCGGCGGCGAGCCAACCTAGTCCCGGGGTCGTGGGGACGACCCTATAGTGGTCGGACAAGTCGGCGGCGGGCCAACCTAGTCCCGGGGACGTGGGGACGACCCTATAATCCTCGGACATGTCGGCGGCTGGCCAACTTTGGCCCGTGGTCGTGGGGACGACCCTATATTCGTCGGACATGACGGTGGCGAGCCAACCTAGTCCCGGGGTCGTGGGGACGACCCTATAGTCGTCGGACATGTCGGCGGCTGGCCAACTTTGACCCGGGGACGTGGGGACGACCCTATAGTCTTCGGACAAGTCGACGGCTGGCCAAATTTGGCCCGTGGTCGTGGGGACGACCCTATAGTCGTCGGACATGACGGTGTCGGGCCAATCTAGTCCCGGGGTCGTGGGGACGACCATATAGTCGTCGGACATGTCGGCTGCAGGCCACCCTTGCCCCGGGGTCGTGAGGACGACCCTATAGACGTCGGACATGACGGCGATTGGCCAACACTGGCCCGGGGTCGTGGGGACGACCCTATAATCGTCGGACATGTCGGCGGCTGGCCAACATTGGCCCGGGGTCGTGGGGACGACCCTATAGTCGTCGGACATGACGGTGGCCGGCCAATCTAGTCCCGTGGTCGTGGGGAAGACCCTATAGTCGTCGGACAAGTCAGCGGCTGGCCAACTTTGGCCCGTGGTCGTGGGGACGACCCTATAGTCGTCGGACATAACGGTGGCGGGCCAACTTTGGCCCGTGGTCGTGAAGACGACCCTATAGTCGTCGGACATGTCGGCGGCTGGCCAACTTTGACCCGGGGACGTGGGGACGACCCTATAGTCTTCGAACAAGTCGACGGCTGGCCAAATTTGGCCCGTGGTCGTGGGGACGACCCTATAGTCGTCGGACATGACGGTGTCGGGCCAATCTAGTCCCGGGGTCGTGGGGACGACCCTATAGTCGTCGGACAAGTCGGCGTCGAGCCAACCTACTCCGGGGGTCGTGGGGACGAACCTATAGTCGTCGGACATGTCGGCGGCGAGCCAACCTAGTCCCGGGGTCGTGGGGACGACCCTATAGTGGTCGGACAAGTCGGCGGCGGGCCAACCTAGTCCCGGGGACGTGGGGACGACCCTATAATCCTCGGACATGTCGGCGGCTGGCCAACTTTGGCCCGTGGTCGTGGGGACGACCCTATATTCGTCGGACATGACGGTGGCGAGCCAACCTAGTCCCGGGGTCGTGGGGACGACCCTATAGTCGTCGGACATGTCGGCGGCTGGCCAACTTTGGCCCGTGGTCGTGGGGAGGACCCTATACTCGTCGGACAAGTCGGCGGCGAGCCAACCTAGTCCGGGGGTCGTGGGGACGACCCTATAGTCGTCGGACAAGTCGGCGGCGGGCCAACCTAGTCACGGGGTCGTAGGGACGACCCTATAGTCGTCGGACATGTCGCCGGCTGGCCAACTTTGGCCCGTGGTCGTGGGGACGACCCTATAGTCGTCGGACATGTCGGCGGCTGGCCAACTTTGACCCGGGGACGTGGGGACGACCCTATAGTCTTCGGACAAGTCGACGGCTGGCCAAATTTGGCCCGTGGTCGTGGGGACGACCCTATAGTCGTCGGACATGACGGTGTCGGGCCAATCTAGTCCCGGGGTCGTGGGGACGACCCTATAGTCGTCGGACAAGTCAGCGGCTGGCCAACATTGGCCCGTGGTCGTGGGGACGACCCTATAGTCGTCGGATATGTCGGCGGCTGGCCAACTTTGGCCCGGGGTCGTGGGGACGACCCTATAGTCGTCGGACAATTCGGCAGCTTGCCAACATTGGCCCGGGGTCGTGGGGACGACTCTATAGTCGTCGGACATGTCGGCGGCTCGTCAACTTTGACCCGGTGTCGTGGGGACGACCCTATAGTCGTCGGACATGTCGGCGGCTGGCCAACATTGGCCCGTGGTCGTGGGGACGACCCTATAGTCGTCGGATATGTCGGCGGCTGGCCAACTTTGGCCCGTGGTCGTGGGGACGACCCTATAGTCGTCGGACAAGTCAGCGGCTGGCCAACACTGGCCCGTGGTCGTGGGGAAGACCCTATAGTCGTCGGACAAGTCAGCGGCTGGCCAACTTTGGCCCGTGGTCGTGGGGACGACCCTATAGTCGTCGGACATGTCGGCGGCTGGCCAACTTTGGCCCGTGGTCGTGGGGAGGACCCTATACTCGTCGGACAAGTCGGCGGCGAGCCAACCTAGTCCGGGGGTCGTGGGGACGACCCTATAGTCGTCGGACAAGTCGGCGGCGAGCCAACCTAGTCCCGGGGTCGTGGGGACGACCCTATAGTCGTCGGACAAGTCGGCGGCTGGCCAACTTTGGCCCGGGGTCGTGGGGACGACCCTATAGTCGTCGGACAAGTCGGCGGCGAGCCAACCTAGTCCCAGGGTCATGGGGACGACCCTATAGTCGTCGGATATGACGGTGGCGTGCCAATCTAGTCCCAGGGTCATGGGGACGACCCTATAGTCGTCGGATATGTCGGCGTTTGGCCAACTTTGGCCCGTCGTCGTGGGTACGACCCTATAGTTGTCGGACACGTCGGCGGCGGGTCAACCTAGTCCCGTGGTCGTGGGGACGACCCTATAGTCGTCGGACAAGTCAGCGGCTGGCCAACACTGGCCCGTGGTCGTGGGGAAGACCCTATAGTCGTCGGACAAGTCAGCGGCTGGCCAACTTTGGCCCGTGGTCGTGGGGACGACCCTATAGTCGTCGGACAAGTCGGCGGCGGGCCAACCTAGTCCCGGGGTCGTAGGGTCGACCCTATAGTCGTCGGACATGTCGCCGGCTGGCCAACTTTGGCCCGTGGTCGTGGAGACGACCCTATAGTCGTCGGACATGTCGGCGGCTGGCCAACTTTGACCCGGGGACGTGGGGACGACCCTATAGTCGTCGGACAAGTCGGCGGCGAGCCAACCTAGTCCCAGGGTCATGGGGACGACCCTATAGTCGTCGGATATGACGGTGGCGTGCCAATCTAGTCCCAGGGTCATGGGGACGACCCTATAGTCGTCGGACATGACGGTGGCGAGCCAACCTAGTCCCGGGGTCGTGGGGACGACCCTATAGTCGTCGGACATGTCGGCGGCTGGCCAACTTTGGCCCGTGGTCGTGGGGAGGACCCTATACTCGTCGGACAAGTCGGCGGCGAGCCAACCTAGTCCGGGGGTCGTGGGGACGACCCTATAGTCGTCGGACAAGTCGGCGGCGAGCCAACCTAGTCCCGGGGTCGTGGGGACGACCCTATAGTCGTCGGACAAGTCGGCGGCTGGCCAACTTTGGCCCGGGGTCGTGGGGACGACCCTATAGTCGTCGGACACGTCGGCGGCGGGTCAACCTAGTCCCGTGGTCGTGGGGACGACCCTATAATCGTCGGACATGACGGTGGCGGGCCTATCTAGTCCCGGGGTCGTAGTGACGACCCTGTAGTCGTCGGACATGTCGGCGATTGGCCAACATTGGCCCGGGGTCGTGGGGACGACCCTATAGTCGTCGGACATGACGTTGGCGGGCCAATCTAGTCCCGGGGTCATGGGGACGACCCTATAGTCGTCGGACATGACGGTGGCCGGCCAATCTAGTGCCGGGGTCGTAGGGACGACCCTATAGTCGTCGGACATGTTGGCGATTGGCCAACATTGGCCCGGGGTCGTCGGGACGACCCTATAGTCGTCGGACATGTTGGCGGCTTGTCAGCCTAGTCCCGGGGTCGTGGGGACGACCGTATAGTCGTCGGATATGTTGGCGGCTTGTCAACCTAGTCCCGGGGTCGTGGGGACGACCCTATAGTCGTTGAACATGACGGTGGCGGGCCAATCTAGTCCCGGGGTCGTAGGGACGACCCTATAGTCGTCGGACAAGTCGGCGGCGGGCCAACCTTGTCCCGGGGTCGTGGGGACGACCGTATAGTCGTCGGACATGACGGTGGCGGGCCAATCTAGTCCCGGGGTCGTGGGGACGACCCTATAGTCGTCGGACATGTCGGCGGCTGGCTAACTTTGGCCCGTGGTCGTGGGGACGACCCAATAGTCGTTGGACATGTCGGCGGCTGGCCAACTTTGGGCCGTGGTCGTGGAGACGATCCTATAGTCGTCGGACTTGACGGTGGCGGGCCAATCTAGTCCCGGGGTTGTGGGGACGACCCTATACTTGTCGGATATGTCGGCGGCTTGCCAAATTTGCCCGGGGTCGTGGGGACGACCCTATAGTCGTCGGACTTGACGGTGGCGGGCCAATCTAGTCCCGGGGTCGTGGGGACGACCCAATAGTCGTTGGACATTACGGAGGCTGGCCAACTTTGGCCCGGGGTCGTGGGGACGACCCTATAGGCGTCGGACATGTTGGCGGCTTGTCAACCTAGTCCCGGGGTCGTGGGGACGACCCTATAGTCGTTGGACATGACGGTGGCGGGCCAATCTAGTCCCGGGGTCGTGGGGACGACCCTATAGTCGTCGTACAAGTCGGCGGCGGGCCAAGCTTGTCCCGTGGTCGTGGGGACGATCCGATAGTTGTCGGACATGACGGTGGCGGGCCAATCTAGTCCCGGGGTCGTGGGGACGACCCTATAGTCGTCGGACATTTCGGCGGCTTGTCAACCTAGTCCCGGGGTCGTGGGGACGACCCTATAGTCGTTGGACATGACGGTGGCGGGCCAATCTAGTCCCGGGGTCGTGGGGACGACCCTATAGTCGTCGTACAAGTCGGCGGCGGGCCAGGCTTGTCCCGTGGTCGTGGGGACGATCCGATAGTTGTCGGACATGACGGTGGCGGGCCAATCTAGTCCCGGGGTCGTGGGGAAGACCCTATAGTCGTCGGACATTTCGGCGGCTTGTCAACCTAGTCCCGGGGTCGTGGGGACGACCCTATAGTCGTTGGGCATGACGGTGGCGGGCCAATCTAGTCCCGGGGTCGTGGGTACGAACCTATAGTCGTCGGACAAGTCGGCGGCGGGCCAACCTTGTCCCGGGGTCGTGGGGACGACCGTATAGTCGTCGGACATTTCGGCGGCTTGTCAACCTAGTCCCGGGGTCGTGGGGACGACCCTATAGTCGTTGGACATGACGGTGGCGGGCCAATCTAGTCCCGGGGTCGTGGGGACGACCCTATAGTCGTCGTACAAGTCGGCGGCGGGCCAAGCTTGTCCCGTGGTCGTGGGGACGATCCGATAGTTGTCGGACATGACGGTGGCGGGCCAATCTAGTCCCGGGGTCGTGGGGACGACCCTATAGTCGTCGGGCAAGACGGCGGCTGGACATCTTTGGCCCGCGGTCGTGGGGACGACCCTATAGTCGTCGGACATTTCGGCGGCTTGCCAACTTTGGCTCGGGGTCGTGGGGACGACCCTATAGTCGTCGGACAAGACGGCGGCTGGACATTTTTGGCTCGCGGTCGTGGGGACGACCCTATAGTCGTCGGACATTTCGGCGGCTTGCCAACTTTGGCCCGGGGTCGTGGGGACGACCCTATAGTCGTCGGACATGTCGGCGGCTGGCTAACTTTGGCCCGTGGTCGTGGGGACGACCCAATAGTCGTTGGACATATCGGCAGCTGGCCAACTTTGGGCCGTGGTCGTGGAGACGATCCTATAGTCGTCGGACTGGACGGTGGCGGGCCAATCTAGTCCCGGGGTCGTGGGGACGACCCTATTGTCGTCGGACATGACGGTGGCGGACCAATCTAGTCCCGGGGTCGTGGGGACGACCCAATAGTCGTCGGACATGTCGGCGGCTTGCCAAATTTGCCCGGGGCCGTGGGGACGACCCTATAGTCGTCGGACATGACGGTGGCGGACCAATCTAGTCCCGGGGTCGTGGGGACGACCCAATAGTCGTCGGACATGTCGGCGGCTTGCCAAATTTGCCCGGGGTCGTGGGGACGACCCTATAGTCGTCGGACTTGACGGTGGCGGGCCAATCTAGTCCCGGGGTCGTGGGGACGACCCAATAGTCGTTGGACATTACGGCGGCTGGCCAACTTTGGCCCATGGTCGTGGGGACGACCCTATAATCGTTGGACATGACGGTGGCGGGCCAATCTAGTCTAGGGGTCGTAGGGACGACCCTATAGTCGTCGGACATGTCGGCGATTGGCCAACATTGACCCGGGGTCGTGGGGACGACCCTACAGTCGTCGGACATTTCGGCGGCTTGCCAACTTTGGCCCGGGGTCATGGGGACGACCGTATAGTCGTCGGACATGACGGTGGCGGGCCAATCTAGTCCCGGGGTCGTGGGGACGACCCTATACTTGTCGGATATGTCGGCGGCTTGCCAAATTTGCCCGGGGTCGTGGGGACGACCCTATAGTCGTCGGACTTGACGGTGGCGGGCCAATCTAGTCCCGGGGTCGTGGGGACGACCCAATAGTCGTTGGACATTACGGAGTGTTAAGAAAATAGTAATTGGCGCGCCATCTCCCGTCCCCCGAGCGGACCCAGGTGTGACAAATGCTTTGTATGCCCCACCTCGCTCGCGCGGAGCATCGATCATGCGCTCCCTTCCATCGATCGGCGATCGATGGAAGGGGGAGAGACCGTGGATTCGAGGAAATCGACGCAGATTTCCTCGATCTACTTATTGACGAGCCGTCTAAGAGGTAACACGCGCTAAAGAGTTTCAACTTGCTAAATCGCTTTGATCGCTTGCTTGCTAGCTTGCTTTGTTCGCTTGCTTTCTTCACCGTTTTACTTCGCTTTGTAAAAGGGCTTCGGGCCGAGCCCACGTGCAACGCGCTGATTGTTCCAGAACCCTACCGCGTAGGAGAACCGCTATTATTGCTGTTAGACAAGAATTGCGCAAGAGACTCTTTATTGTAAATAGTGTATAGTGTAAATTAAGACTAATATTAAAAATAGTGCGTACAGATAAGGCATCCTAAATCTAAGACATTCCTCTTTCGATATCCCGGTTCCGGAGACGCGCGCTGAGTTTGCTTCGCTAACATTTTGGTCCTTCGAGCCGGATCAGCGCCGTTTGGATTTGTTTCTGGAACGTTCGGGATTCCTCGCGCGTGTTGTGCGTAACCGTCGTGCGTGACCTCTGGAACAATGAGCCATATCATAACGGGACAACGTGACCTCTACGGTCGTATCGCACGTGCCTACGACAATTTAAAGAAATTAGGTGCTAATAATTTCACAAAGGCAACCGTATCTACTCGCTTGGGGGCCCTGCGCAAGAATTGGGCTAAATTCGAGGCGCAGCACGATAAGTTGATCGCGATGTCCGCCGATCCTGATCTAGTAGGCGACCCGTACTTCAAGGAAGGTCAGCCATCGGCGATGGAGGAGATCTTTCTAGAACAGGAGGCCCTACTAGTAGCAAAGTTGGAGGAGATCACCAACCTGGAGCAGGCCGCGCAGCGTGCAGTAGATCGCGTCTCGCGGGAAAATACAACTACGACGGATACGGCGGCAGTAGGACGATCGAAGGCCTCGTTACCGCGGATTCCATTGCCAAATTTTTCCGGGCAGCATAAGGATTGGCCATCCTTCCAAGGGCTGTTCGAGTCCCTCGTGGTCCGGGACGCGACTTTGTCCGATGCGGAGAGGTTGTATTACCTGCGCGGTGCCATTACCGGAGACGCCGCAAGACTTCTGCGTAATATGCCTGTGCGGGAAGAGAACTTTAAAGCAGCCTGGAAGGTTCTGGAAGACCGTTATTCCAACCAGCGGTTGGCGGTCAAGAATCTAATGGCGGCCATCTTCGATCTGCCCATGCTTACACGAGAGTCCGGGCCGGAACTCAAGGACTTCTACTATACCATGTGCGATTCTGTGGAAGCCCTCGCAGCCCTGAAGAGGCCTTACGACGCCAGCGGCGACTGGCTCGTGCACCTTATCGTCGAGAAGCTAGATCCTCAATCACGGCGTGAATGGGAGACCCTCCACGGCAAGGCCCGACTGCCCTCGACCTTTGATGAGTTAAAGGAATTCGTGGAGGGACGAGTTAATACCGTGGAGGCCTTGGAGGAGCAGCGGAGGGCACCAGCCGGACGAGCATCGAAACCAGCTGGAATGCAGAAAACCGTCAAGATTCACCAGGTGAGCAAGCCAAAGGGCTCGTCTGACCAATGCATGCTCTGCGGAGCCAAGCACTTTATCTTATTTTGCGCGGAATACAAATCGAAGAGCCCGAAGGAGCGTAAGGAGATACTATTAGCTAAACATCTCTGCTTCAATTGCTTGGGGAGACATCGGGTCGCGGACTGTAAATGTGAGAAGCGTTGCCAAGAATGTACACAGAAACACCATACCTCCATCCACGACGAGGGCGTCCAGGCTGCTCCGGACAACGCTGAGGTCTCCATCAATCTGGGAAGGGCAGAGCCGAGGGAGAGCCTTCCTCGCGCTACAGGGTGCTTCCCTCCAGTCCTCTTAGCTACGGCCAGGATAACGATTCGCTCCCCGGACGGCGAGTCTAGATCCGTCCGGGCGCTTATCGATCAGGGGAGCGAAGTCTCCTTGGTCACGGAGGCCCTGGTGCAATTGCTGCGATTACCGAGACGACCTTCCAATGTGCATATCATCGGCATCGGAAACCAGCGGACGGAGCGTGTGCGGGGGAGTGTCCACCTGGAATTCACGCCAGATGGAGGTCGAGGCCCACGGCGGGCAACCAACGCTCTGGTGCT
This sequence comes from Andrena praecox, assembly GCA_963932275.1. Taxonomy (NCBI): domain Eukaryota; kingdom Metazoa; phylum Arthropoda; class Insecta; order Hymenoptera; family Andrenidae; genus Andrena; species Andrena praecox. Next base: position 3,620,353 of record CAWVQO010000356.1, on the reverse strand, counting down.
ACCGCGCATCTCATCCTATACTCCGCAGGTCAGCCAACGTAGGGATGCTTGGACCCACCTGCAGGGCCTACCTCTTGCTGACCCGGACTTCAACAACGGTACCCAAATCGACGTCTTGCTGGGCGCCGACGTCTACTCCTTGATACTGGAGGATGGCCTCCGCAAAGGGCGAAGAGGCGAACCCATTGCCCAAAAAACGATCTTGGGCTGGATAGTATCGGGCCTCGCCCTGCCCGCCGATCGCTGCGCATCAGGTGAATCAGCTGGATTAGTCACACTCCAGTGTACTATGGAGCGTGACCTCATGACACTGGTCCAACGCTTCTGGGAGCAAGAAGAGGTGAAGCTGGTCACTACCCTCAATGCTGAGGACCAGGAGTGTGAAGAGTATTTCTGCAATACCCACCAACGTCTACCGTCGGGCCGCTATATGGTGCGACTCCCCTTCAAGGAGACGCAAGGATTGGGCGAGTCTCGCGCCGGGGCTGCCCGAATCCTCCGACGCACAGAAGCTAAGTGCGATCGGAACCCGCACTTCAAGGAGGCCTATACATCATTCCTGCGTGAGTATGAGGAACTGAAGCACATGACTAAAGTTAACGAATCTCACAGCGAAAATGACTGCTACTACTTGCCGCACCACGGAGTCTATAAGGCGAGTAGCACTACCACGAAGCTTCGGGTGGTGTTCAACGGCTCCTACGCTACCAGTTCCGGGAAATCCTTGAACGATCTGCTCATGGTGGGACCCAACTTGCTACCGGGCCTACCACAAGTACTGCTGCGCTGGAGGATTCATCGCATCTGCTTGACTGCGGATATTGAGAAGATGTTTCGCCAGATACTCGTGCACCCGGGGGATCGGCGATTCCAACGGCTGTTGTGGCGACGACAAGATGCAGAACACGTAAGCGATTTTGAACTAAACACTGTCACTTACGGATTAGCTTGTGCACCCTACCTGGCCATCCGCACGCTGCGGCAACTGGCGCAGGATGAGCGCTCCAACTTCCCAAGAGCTGCATCAATACTGGAGAGTGACGTGTACATGGACGATGTACTGACGGGAGCCGACTGCGAAGAAGAAGCAAGGAAAATTCAGTCAGAGCTGCGCTCGCTCTGCAGGGCGGGCGGCTTCAACCTACGAAAGTGGGTATCTAACTCTCCCACATTATTCGAGGAACTCCCCGGCGAAGAGGTACCCACGGCCGTCAACTGGGATGAGGACACGCTACACACGGCGCTGGGTGTTCACTGGAACGTGCGAGGAGACGAATTCCGAGTACAGGTGTCTGCGGATACGACCGTCGCCCCGGTTACCCGCCGTACTGTACTCTCCCGAATCGCGCGGATCTTCGACCCGCTCGGACTACTGGCACCGGTAACTGTAAAGGCCAAGATATTTTTACAATCCCTGTGGTTATTGAAAATAGATTGGGACACTACGCTGCCGCCAACTGAGGGAAAGGAATGGACCCAGTTCCTGGCGGATCTGCCGAGCTTGGCAGATGTCCGTGTGCCACGCTGGCTGGGCATGCATTCCCGGGTCCAGCAGTTGGAACTCCACGGCTTTGCTGACGCTTCGGAAAGGGCCTTCGCCGCGGTCATCTACCTGCGCGTAGTGGACCACGACGGTACTGCGCAGACGCACCTGGTCACGGCCAAGACCAAGGTGGCACCACTGCAGCGAGTCACGCTCCCCAGACTCGAACTATGTGCGGCGGCGTTGCTGTCGCGACTGGTGTCCACCACGAAAGGAGCCATACCACTGGACGGCGTCCAGACACATCTATGGAGCGACTCAAAGGTAGTGTTGGATTGGATCCGAGGCCATCCGTCAAGATGGACAACCTACGTCGGTAATCGGGTGGCAGAAATCCAGCGGGAGCTACCGGAAGCACGGTGGCATCACGTGGTTGGCAGCGACAATCCAGCCGACTGTGCCTCCAGAGGAATGCCGCCCAATCAGCTCCCGAACTTCGAGCTATGGTGGAAGGGACCAGCGTGGCTCACGGGATCCCCTCACTGGTTGAGCGATCCTATAAATCAGGATCAGACAACTGATTTGGAAGCTAAAGTCGTGTCCAATGTGACCACCAACGTAAAGAAGGTAACACCCAATTACCTTTTGACTAACTACTCCTCTCTTCAGAAGCTCCTGAAGATAACTGCGTGGTGCCTGCGCTGGCCCCGACGTCGACAGCCACGACCAAGCAGAGGGCCTTGCCTGGTACCTGCGGAACTGGAAGCAGCACGCGTGCATTGGATCAAGCTGATCCAACGCCAGGAGTTCCAAGATGACCGTCGACGACTGGAGAACCAAACAACATTGGCGAGTTGCAGCAAGCTGCTACGACTCACTCCCTTCTTAGATTCCCAAGGCCTGCTGCGGGTCGGGGGTCGCCTCAAACACTCTTCATTGCCTTCCTGGGAGAGGCACCCCATCATCTTACCAAAGGAGGGACATTTCACGGACTTACTGATTGACGAGGCCCACCAGCGAACCCTCCACGGTGGAACTCAACTTACCTTGGCTGCTCTACGTCAAAGATATTGGGTATTACAAGGTCGACAGCGTGTCAAGACCCATATCCATCGTTGCGTCACCTGCATACGCTGGAGAGCCGCACCCGGACAGCAGCTCATGGGTGACTTGCCAGCGTACCGAGTCACACCTGCCAGGCCCTTCGTACAAGTGGGCCTGGACTACGCAGGACCGTTCACTTTGTTGGCTTCTAGGGGCAGGGGCCAACGCACGCATAAGGGTTATGTCGCCGTGTTCCTGTGTCTCACCACTCGAGCCGTTCACCTAGAAGTCGTTTCTGATTATAGTACGGAAGCCTTCCTGGCGGCATTGCGGCGCTTCACCTCAAGGAGAGGTATCTGCTCCACCATCTACAGCGACCAGGGCACCAATTTCGTAGGGGCAGCACGTGAACTGCGCGACAACCTGGCCCCAAATCTCCGCGAAAGTGAGGTTATGCAGGCCCATTTACTACAAGAGGGCATAACCTGGAAATTTAACCCACCGGCGGCGCCGCACTTTGGAGGGATTTGGGAGGCAGCCGTTAAATCAACGAAGCATCATCTTCGGAGAGTGGTCGGCGACCAGCATATCACCTTTGAGGAGATGATGACGCTGCTCACCCAAATTGAAGCGTGCTTGAATTCTCGGCCACTACAACCTATGAGCGATGACCCTGGCGACGTCACGGCCCTTACTCCGGGACACTTCCTAATCGGCGATGCACTCCTCGCCGTACCGGATCCAGCAGTGGAGGACGTCCCCAGGTCGCGTCTATCGCGTTGGCACCTTCTGCAACAGATGCGACTGCAGTTCTGGCGTAGCTGGTCTAAAGAATATTTACAATCGCTGCAAGCACGCAACAAGTGGACACGGACTCACCCACAGCCACGTGTCGGGGACATGTGCATCTTAAGGAATGAACTTCTACCGCCCAACAAATGGCCCCTTGCTCGTATCACGCGATTGTGTCCCGGGCCAGACGGTTTGACGCGTGTAGCCCACGTAAAAACTACGCGCTCGGAGTTTGTAAGACCCATTGTTAAGTTAATCTTCTTACCTTATGTCCAGGTCAATGAGGCTAATGGCACACAGCACTAATTCACTACCGAGCCAATACGAGAGACGATCTCCGCGTGGAGCCAGGTGGCGGCTTTGCTGGCAGCGATCCAATCACACCATCACGCCTGGGCCAATCAACGTCGAGCTCTTAGCTGCATTCATTCATCTAGCGATGAAGGCGGGCGGGAAATGTTAAGAAAATAGTAATTGGCGCGCCATCTCCCGTCCCCCGAGCGGACCCAGGTGTGACAAATGCTTTGTATGCCCCAACTCGCTCGCGCGGAGCATCGATCATGCGCTCCCTTCCATCGATCGCCGATGAGACCGTGGATTCGAGGAAATCGACGCAGATTTCCTCGATCTACTTATTGACGAGCCGTCTAAGAGGTAACACGCGCTAAAGAGTTTCAACTTGCTAAATCGCTTTGATCGCTTGCTTGCTAGCTTGCTTTGTTCGCTTGCTTTCTTCACCGTTTTACTTCGCTTTGTAAAAGGGCTTCGGGCCGAGCCCACGTGCAACGCGCTGATTGTTCCAGAACCCTACCGCGTAGGAGAACCGCTATTATTGCTGTTAGACAAGAATTGCGCAAGAGACTCTTTATTGTAAATAGTGTTTAGTGTAAATTAAGACTAATATTAAAAATAGTGCGTACAGATAAGGCATCCTAAATCTAAGACATTCCTCTTTCGATATCCCGGTTCCGGAGACGCGCGCTGAGTTTGCTTCGCTAACACGGAGGCTGGCCAACTTTGGCCCGGGGTCGTGGGGACGACCCTATAGTCGTCGGACATGTCTGCGGCTGGCTAACTTTGGCCCGTGGTCGTGGGGACGACCCAATAGTCGTTGGACATATCGGCAGCTGGCCAACTTTGGGCCGTGGTCGTGGAGACGATCCTATAGTCGTCGGACTGGACGGTGGCGGGCCAATCTAGTCCCGGGGTCGTGGGGACGACCCTATTGTCGTCGGACATGACGGTGGCGGACCAATCTAGTCCCGGGGTCGTGGGGACGACCCAATAGTCGTCGGACATGTCGGCGGCTTGCCAAATTTGCCCGGGGCCGTGGGGACGACCCTATAGTCGTCAGACATGACGGTGGCGGACCAATCTAGTCCCGGGGTCGTGGGGACGACCCAATAGTCGTCGCACATGTCGGCGGCTTGCCAAATTTGCCCGGGGTCGTGGGGACGACCCTATAGTCGTCGGACTTGACGGTGGCGGGCCAATCTAGTCCCGGGGTCGTGGGGACGACCCAATAGTCGTTGGACATTACGGCGGCTGGCCAACTTTGGCCCATGGTCGTGGGGACGACCCTATAATCGTTGGACATGACGGTGGCGGGCCAATCTAGTCTAGGGGTCGTAGGGACGACCCTATAGTCGTCGGACATGTCGGCGATTGGCCAACATTGGCCCGGGGTCGTGGGGACGACCCTACAGTCGTCGGACATTTCGGCGGCTTGCCAACTTTGGCCCGGGGTCGTGGGGACGACCCTATAGTCGTCGGACATGACGGTGGCGGACCAATCTAGTCCCGGGGTCGTGGGGACGACCCTACAGTCGTCGGACATGTCGGCGGCTTGCCAAATTTGCCCGGGGTCGTGGGGACGACCCTATAGTCGTCGGACATGTCGGCGGCTGGCTAACTTTGGCCCGTGGTCGTGGGGACGACCCAATAGTCGTTGGACATGTCGGCGGCTGGCCAACTTTGGGCCGTGGTCGTGGAGACGATCCTATAGTCGTCGGACTTGACGGTGGCGGGCCAATCTAGTCCCGGGGTTGTGGGGACGACCCTATAGTCGTCGGACATTTCGGCGGCTTGCCAACTTTGGCCCGGGGTCGTGGGGACGACCCTATAGTTGTCGGACATGACGGCGGCTGGCCGACCTAGTCCCGAGGTCGTGGGGACGACCGTATAGTCGTCGGATATGTAGGCGGCTTGTCAACCTAGTCCCGGGGTCGTGGGGACGACCCTATAGTCGTTGGACATGACGGTGGCCGGCCAATCTAGTGCCGGGGTCGTAGGGACGACCCTATAGTCGTCGGACATGTTGGCGATTGGCCAACATTGGCCCGGGGTCGTCGGGACGACCCTATAGTCGTCGGACTTGTTGGCGGCTTGTCAGCCTAGTCCCGGGGTCGTGGGGGCGACCGTATAGTCGTCGGATATGTTGGCGGCTTGTCAACCTAGTCCCGGGGTCGTGGGGACGACCCTATAGTCGTTGAACATGACGGTGGCGGGCCAATCTAGTCCCGGGGTCGTAGGGACGACCCTATAGTCGTCGGACAAGTCGGCGGCGGGCCAACCTTGTCCCGGGGTCATGGGGACGACCGTATAGTCGTCGGACATGACGGTGGCGGGCCAATCTAGTCCCGGGGTCGTGGGGACGACCCTATAGTCGTCGGACTTGACGGTGGCGGGCCAATCTAGTCCCGGGGTCGTGGGGACGACCCAATAGTCGTTGGACATTACGGAGGCTGGCCAACTTTGGCCCGGGGTCGTGGCGACGACCCTATAGTCGTCGGACATGTTGGCGGCTTGTCAACCTAGTCCCGGGGTCGTGGGGACGACCCTATAGTCGTTGGACATGACGGTGGCGGGCCAATCTAGTCCCGGGGTCGTGGGGACGACCCTATAGTCGTCGTACAAGTCGGCGGCGGGCCAAGCTTGTCCCGTGGTCGTGGGGACGATCCGATAGTTGTCGGACATGACGGTGGCGGGCCAATCTAGTCCCGGGGTCGTGGGGACGACCCTATAGTCGTCGGACATTTCGGCGGCTTGTCAACCTAGTCCCGGGGTCGTGGGGACGACCCTATAGTCGTTGGACATGACGGTGGCGGGCCAATCTAGTCCCGGGGTCGTGGGGACGACCCTATAGTCGTCGTACAAGTCGGCGGCGGGCCAAGCTTGTCCCGTGGTCGTGGGGACGATCCGATAGTTGTCGGACATGACGGTGGCGGGCCAATCTAGTCCCGGGGTCGTGGGGAAGACCCTATAGTCGTCGGACATTTCGGCGGCTTGTCAACCTAGTCCCGGGGTCGTGGGGACGACCCTATAGTCGTTGGGCATGACGGTGGCGGGCCAATCTAGTCCCGGGGTCGTGGGTACGAACCTATAGTCGTCGGACAAGTCGGCGGCGGGCCAACCTTGTCCCGGGGTCGTGGGGACGACCGTATAGTCGTCGGACATTTCGGCGGCTTGTCAACCTAGTCCCGGGGTCGTGGGGACGACCCTATAGTCGTTGGACATGACGGTGGCGGGCCAATCTAGTCCCGGGGTCGTGGGGACGACCCTATAGTCGTCGTACAAGTCGGCGGCGGGCCAAGCTTGTCCCGTGGTCGTGGGGACGATCCGATAGTTGTCGGACATGACGGTGGCGGGCCAATCTAGTCCCGGGGTCGTGGGGACGACCCTATAGTCGTCGGACATTTCGGCGGCTTGTCAACCTAGTCCCGGGGTCGTTGGGACGACCCTATAGTCGTTGGACATGACGGTGGCGGGCCAATCTAGTCTCGGGGTCGTGGGGACGACCCTATAGTCGTCGTACAAGTCGGCGGCGGGCCAAGCTTGTCCCGTGGTCGTGGGGACGATCCGATAGTTGTCGGACATGACGGTGGCGGGCCAATCTAGTCCCGGGGTCGTGGGGACGACCCTATAGTCGTCGGACATTTCGGCGGCTTGTCAACCTAGTCCCGGGGTCGTGGGGACGACCCTATAGTCGTTGGACATGACGGTGGCGGGCCAATCTAGTCCCGGGGTCGTGGGTACGAACCTATAGTCGTCGGACAAGTCGGCGGCGGGCCAACCTTGTCCCGGGGTCGTGGGGACGACCGTATAGTCGTCGGACATGACGGTGGCGGGCCAATCTAGTCCCGGGGTCGTGGGGACGACCCTATAGTCGTCGGGCAAGACGGCGGCTGGACATCTTTGGCCCGCGGTCGTGGGGACGACCCTATAGTCGTCGGACATTTCGGCGGCTTGCCAACTTTGGCTCGGGGTCGTGGGGACGACCCTATAGTCGTCGGACAAGACGGCGGCTGGACATTTTTGGCCCGCGGTCGTGGGGACGACCCTATAGTCGTCGGACATTTCGGCGGCTTGCCAACTTTGGCCCGGGGTCGTGGGGACGACCCTATAGTCGTCGGACATGTCGGCGGCTGGCTAACTTTGGCCCGTGGTCGTGGGGACGACCCAATAGTCGTTGGACATATCGGCAGCTGGCCAACTTTGGGCCGTGGTCGTGGAGACGATCCTATAGTCGTCGGACTGGACGGTGGCGGGCCAATCTAGTCCCGGGGTCGTGGGGACGACCCTATTGTCGTCGGACATGACGGTGGCGGACCAATCTAGTCCCGGGGTCGTGGGGACGACCCAATAGTCGTCGGACATGTCGGCGGCTTGCCAAATTTGCCCGGGGCCGTGGGGACGACCCTATAGTCGTCGGACATGACGGTGGCGGACCAATCTAGTCCCGGGGTCGTGGGGACGACCCAATAGTCGTCGGACATGTCGGCGGCTTGCCAAATTTGCCCGGGGTCGTGGGGACGACCCTATAGTCGTCGGACTTGACGGTGGCGGGCCAATCTAGTCCCGGGGTCGTGGGGACGACCCAATAGTCGTTGGACATTACGGCGGCTGGCCAACTTTGGCCCATGGTCGTGGGGACGACCCTATAATCGTTGGACATGACGGTGGCGGGCCAATCTAGTCTAGGGGTCGTAGGGACGACCCTATAGTCGTCGGACATGTCGGCGATTGGCCAACATTGGCCCGGGGTCGTGGGGACGACCCTACAGTCGTCGGACATTTCGGCGGCTTGCCAACTTTGGCCCGGGGTCGTGGGGACGACCCTATAGTCGTCGGACATGACGGTGGCGGACCAATCTAGTCCCGGGGTCGTGGGGACGACCCTACAGTCGTCGGACATGTCGGCGGCTTGCCAAATTTGCCCGGGGTCGTGGGGACGACCCTATAGTCGTCGGACATGTCGGCGGCTGGCTAACTTTGGCCCGTGGTCGTGGGGACGACCCAATAGTCGTTGGACATGTCGGCGGCTGGCCAACTTTGGGCCGTGGTCGTGGAGACGATCCTATAGTCGTCGGACTTGACGGTGGCGGGCCAATCTAGTCCCGGGGTTGTGGGGACGACCCTATAGTCGTCGGACATTTCGGCGGCTTGCCAACTTTGGCCCGGGGTCGTGGGGACGACCCTATAGTTGTCGGACATGACGGCGGCTGGCCGACCTAGTCCCGAGGTCGTGGGGACGACCGTATAGTCGTCGGATATGTTGGCGGCTTGTCAACCTAGTCCCGGGGTCGTGGGGACGACCCTATAGTCGTTGGACATGACGGTGGCCGGCCAATCTAGTGCCGGGGTCGTAGGGACGACCCTATAGTCGTCGGACATGTTGGCGATTGGCCAACTTTGGCCCGGGGTCGTCGGGACGACCCTATAGTCGTCGGACATGTTGGCGGCTTGTCAGCCTAGTCCCGGGGTCGTGGGGGCGACCGTATAGTCGTCGGATATGTTGGCGGCTTGTCAACCTAGTCCCGGGGTCGTGGGGACGACCCTATAGTCGTTGAACATGACGGTGGCGGGCCAATCTAGTCCCGGGGTCGTGGGGACGACCCAATAGTCGTTGGACATTACGGCGGCTGGCCAACTTTGGCCCATGGTCGTGGGGACGACCCTATAATCGTTGGACATGACGGTGGCGGGCCAATCTAGTCTAGGGGTCGTAGGGACGACCCTATAGTCGTCGGACATGTCGGCGATTGGCCAACATTGGCCCGGGGTCGTGGGGACGACCCTACAGTCGTCGGACATTTCGGCGGCTTGCCAACTTTGGCCCGGGGTCGTGGGGACGACCCTATAGTCGTCGGACATGACGGTGGCGGACCAATCTAGTCCCGGGGTCGTGGGGACGACCCTACAGTCGTCGGACATGTCGGCGGCTTGCCAAATTTGCCCGGGGTCGTGGGGACGACCCTATAGTCGTCGGACATGTCGGCGGCTGGCTAACTTTGGCCCGTGGTCGTGGGGACGACCCAATAGTCGTTGGACATGTCGGCGGCTGGCCAACTTTGGGCCGTGGTCGTGGAGACGATCCTATAGTCGTTGGACATGACGGTGGCCGGCCAATCTAGTGCCGGGGTCGTAGGGACGACCCTATAGTCGTCGGACATGTTGGCGATTGGCCAACTTTGGCCCGGGGTCGTCGGGACGACCCTATAGTCGTCGGACATGTTGGCGGCTTGTCAGCCTAGTCCCGGGGTCGTGGGGGCGACCGTATAGTCGTCGGATATGTTGGCGGCTTGTCAACCTAGTCCCGGGGTCGTGGGGACGACCCTATAGTCGTTGAACATGACGGTGGCGGGCCAATCTAGTCCCGGGGTCGTAGGGACGACCCTATAGTCGTCGGACAAGTCGGCGGCGGGCCAACCTTGTCCCGGGGTCATGGGGACGACCGTATAGTCGTCGGACATGACGGTGGCGGGCCAATCTAGTCCCGGGGTCGTGGGGACGACCCTATACTTGTCGGATATGTCGGCGGCTTGCCAAATTTGCCCGGGGTCGTGGGGACGACCCTATAGTCGTCGGACTTGACGGTGGCGGGCCAATCTAGTCCCGGGGTCGTGGGGACGACCCAATAGTCGTTGGACATTACGGTGTGTTAAGAAAATAGTAATTGGCGCGCCATCTCCCGTCCCCCGAGCGGACCCAGGTGTGACAAATGCTTTGTATGCCCCACCTCGCTCGCGCGGAGCATCGATCATGCGCTCCCTTCCATCGATCGGCGATCGATGGAAGGGGGAGAGACCGTGGATTCGAGGAAATCGACGCAGATTTCCTCGATCTACTTATTGACGAGCCGTCTAAGAGGTAACACGCGCTAAAGAGTTTCAACTTGCTAAATCGCTTTGATCGCTTGCTTGCTAGCTTGCTTTGTTCGCTTGCTTTCTTCACCGTTTTACTTCGCTTTGTAAAAGGGCTTCGGGCCGAGCCCACGTGCAACGCGCTGATTGTTCCAGAACCCTACCGCGTAGGAGAACCGCTATTATTGCTGTTAGACAAGAATTGCGCAAGAGACTCTTTATTGTAAATAGTGTATAGTGTAAATTAAGACTAATATTAAAAATAGTGCGTACAGATAAGGCATCCTAAATCTAAGACATTCCTCTTTCGATATCCCGGTTCCGGAGACGCGCGCTGAGTTTGCTTCGCTAACATTTTGGTCCTTCGAGCCGGATCAGCGCCGTTTGGATTTGTTTCTGGAACGTTCGGGATTCCTCGCGCGTGTTGTGCGTAACCGTCGTGCGTGACCTCTGGAACAATGAGCCATATCATAACGGGACAACGTGACCTCTACGGTCGTATCGCACGTGCCTACGACAATTTAAAGAAATTAGGTGCTAATAATTTCACAAAGGCAACCGTATCTACTCGCTTGGGGGCCCTGCGCAAGAATTGGGCTAAATTCGAGGCGCAGCACGATAAGTTGATCGCGATGTCCGCCGATCCTGATCTAGTAGGCGACCCGTACTTCAAGGAAGGTCAGCCATCGGCGATGGAGGAGATCTTTCTAGAACAGGAGGCCCTACTAGTAGCAAAGTTGGAGGAGATCACCAACCTGGAGCAGGCCGCGCAGCGTGCAGTAGATCGCGTCTCGCGGGAAAATACAACTACGACGGATACGGCGGCAGTAGGACGATCGAAGGCCTCGTTACCGCGGATTCCATTGCCAAATTTTTCCGGGCAGCATAAGGATTGGCCATCCTTCCAAGGGCTGTTCGAGTCCCTCGTGGTCCGGGACGCGACTTTGTCCGATGCGGAGAGGTTGTATTACCTGCGCGGTGCCATTACCGGAGACGCCGCAAGACTTCTGCGTAATATGCCTGTGCGGGAAGAGAACTTTAAAGCAGCCTGGAAGGTTCTGGAAGACCGTTATTCCAACCAGCGGTTGGCGGTCAAGAATCTAATGGCGGCCATCTTCGATCTGCCCATGCTTACACGAGAGTCCGGGCCGGAACTCAAGGACTTCTACTATACCATGTGCGATTCTGTGGAAGCCCTCGCAGCCCTGAAGAGGCCTTACGACGCCAGCGGCGACTGGCTCGTGCACCTTATCGTCGAGAAGCTAGATCCTCAATCACGGCGTGAATGGGAGACCCTCCACGGCAAGGCCCGACTGCCCTCGACCTTTGATGAGTTAAAGGAATTCGTGGAGGGACGAGTTAATACCGTGGAGGCCTTGGAGGAGCAGCGGAGGGCACCAGCCGGACGAGCATCGAAACCAGCTGGAATGCAGAAAACCGTCAAGATTCACCAGGTGAGCAAGCCAAAGGGCTCGTCTGACCAATGCATGCTCTGCGGAGCCAAGCACTTTATCTTATTTTGCGCGGAATACAAATCGAAGAGCCCGAAGGAGCGTAAGGAGATACTATTAGCTAAACATCTCTGCTTCAATTGCTTGGGGAGACATCGGGTCGCGGACTGTAAATGTGAGAAGCGTTGCCAAGAATGTACACAGAAACACCATACCTCCATCCACGACGAGGGCGTCCAGGCTGCTCCGGACAACGCTGAGGTCTCCATCAATCTGGGAAGGGCAGAGCCGAGGGAGAGCCTTCCTCGCGCTACAGGGTGCTTCCCTCCAGTCCTCTTAGCTACGGCCAGGATAACGATTCGCTCCCCGGACGGCGAGTCTAGATCCGTCCGGGCGCTTATCGATCAGGGGAGCGAAGTCTCCTTGGTCACGGAGGCCCTGGTGCAATTGCTGCGATTACCGAGACGACCTTCCAATGTGCATATCATCGGCATCGGAAACCAGCGGACGGAGCGTGTGCGGGGGAGTGTCCACCTGGAATTCACGCCAGATGGAGGTCGAGGCCCACGGCGGGCAACCAACGCTCTGGTGCTACCGCGCATCTCATCCTATACTCCGCAGGTCAGCCAACGTAGGGATGCTTGGACCCACCTGCAGGGCCTACCTCTTGCTGACCCGGACTTCAACAACGGTACCCAAATCGACGTCTTGCTGGGCGCCGACGTCTACTCCTTGATACTGGAGGATGGCCTCCGCAAAGGGCGAAGAGGCGAACCCATTGCCCAAAAAACGATCTTGGGCTGGATAGTATCGGGCCTCGCCCTGCCCGCCGATCGCTGCGCATCAGGTGAATCAGCTGGATTAGTCACACTCCAGTGTACTATGGAGCGTGACCTCATGACACTGGTCCAACGCTTCTGGGAGCAAGAAGAGGTGAAGCTGGTCACTACCCTCAATGCTGAGGACCAGGAGTGTGAAGAGTATTTCTGCAATACCCACCAACGTCTACCGTCGGGCCGCTATATGGTGCGACTCCCCTTCAAGGAGACGCAAGGATTGGGCGAGTCTCGCGCCGGGGCTGCCCGAATCCTCCGACGCACAGAAGCTAAGTGCGATCGGAACCCGCACTTCAAGGAGGCCTATACATCATTCCTGCGTGAGTATGAGGAACTGAAGCACATGACTAAAGTTAACGAATCTCACAGCGAAAATGACTGCTACTACTTGCCGCACCACGGAGTCTATAAGGCGAGTAGCACTACCACGAAGCTTCGGGTGGTGTTCAACGGCTCCTACGCTACCAGTTCCGGGAAATCCTTGAACGATCTGCTCATGGTGGGACCCAACTTGCTACCGGGCCTACCACAAGTACTGCTGCGCTGGAGGATTCATCGCATCTGCTTGACTGCGGATATTGAGAAGATGTTTCGCCAGATACTCGTGCACCCGGGGGATCGGCGATTCCAACGGCTGTTGTGGCGACGACAAGATGCAGAACACGTAAGCGATTTTGAACTAAACACTGTCACTTACGGATTAGCTTGTGCACCCTACCTGGCCATCCGCACGCTGCGGCAACTGGCGCAGGATGAGCGCTCCAACTTCCCAAGAGCTGCATCAATACTGGAGAGTGACGTGTACATGGACGATGTACTGACGGGAGCCGACTGCGAAGAAGAAGCAAGGAAAATTCAGTCAGAGCTGCGCTCGCTCTGCAGGGCGGGCGGCTTCAACCTACGAAAGTGGGTATCTAACTCTCCCACATTATTCGAGGAACTCCCCGGCGAAGAGGTACCCACGGCCGTCAACTGGGATGAGGACACGCTACACACGGCGCTGGGTGTTCACTGGAACGTGCGAGGAGACGAATTCCGAGTACAGGTGTCTGCGGATACGACCGTCGCCCCGGTTACCCGCCGTACTGTACTCTCCCGAATCGCGCGGATCTTCGACCCGCTCGGACTACTGGCACCGGTAACTGTAAAGGCCAAGATATTTTTACAATCCCTGTGGTTATTGAAAATAGATTGGGACACTACGCTGCCGCCAACTGAGGGAAAGGAATGGACCCAGTTCCTGGCGGATCTGCCGAGCTTGGCAGATGTCCGTGTGCCACGCTGGCTGGGCATGCATTCCCGGGTCCAGCAGTTGGAACTCCACGGCTTTGCTGACGCTTCGGAAAGGGCCTTCGCCGCGGTCATCTACCTGCGCGTAGTGGACCACGACGGTACTGCGCAGACGCACCTGGTCACGGCCAAGACCAAGGTGGCACCACTGCAGCGAGTCACGCTCCCCAGACTCGAACTATGTGCGGCGGCGTTGCTGTCGCGACTGGTGTCCACCACGAAAGGAGCCATACCACTGGACGGCGTCCAGACACATCTATGGAGCGACTCAAAGGTAGTGTTGGATTGGATCCGAGGCCATCCGTCAAGATGGACAACCTACGTCGGTAATCGGGTGGCAGAAATCCAGCGGGAGCTACCGGAAGCACGGTGGCATCACGTGGTTGGCAGCGACAATCCAGCCGACTGTGCCTCCAGAGGAATGCCGCCCAATCAGCTCCCGAACTTCGAGCTATGGTGGAAGGGACCAGCGTGGCTCACGGGATCCCCTCACTGGTTGAGCGATCCTATAAATCAGGATCAGACAACTGATTTGGAAGCTAAAGTCGTGTCCAATGTGACCACCAACGTAAAGAAGGTAACACCCAATTACCTTTTGACTAACTACTCCTCTCTTCAGAAGCTCCTGAAGATAACTGCGTGGTGCCTGCGCTGGCCCCGACGTCGACAGCCACGACCAAGCAGAGGGCCTTGCCTGGTACCTGCGGAACTGGAAGCAGCACGCGTGCATTGGATCAAGCTGATCCAACGCCAGGAGTTCCAAGATGACCGTCGACGACTGGAGAACCAAACAACATTGGCGAGTTGCAGCAAGCTGCTACGACTCACTCCCTTCTTAGATTCCCAAGGCCTGCTGCGGGTCGGGGGTCGCCTCAAACACTCTTCATTGCCTTCCTGGGAGAGGCACCCCATCATCTTACCAAAGGAGGGACATTTCACGGACTTACTGATTGACGAGGCCCACCAGCGAACCCTCCACGGTGGAACTCAACTTACCTTGGCTGCTCTACGTCAAAGATATTGGGTATTACAAGGTCGACAGCGTGTCAAGACCCATATCCATCGTTGCGTCACCTGCATACGCTGGAGAGCCGCACCCGGACAGCAGCTCATGGGTGACTTGCCAGCGTACCGAGTCACACCTGCCAGGCCCTTCGTACAAGTGGGCCTGGACTACGCAGGACCGTTCACTTTGTTGGCTTCTAGGGGCAGGGGCCAACGCACGCATAAGGGTTATGTCGCCGTGTTCCTGTGTCTCACCACTCGAGCCGTTCACCTAGAAGTCGTTTCTGATTATAGTACGGAAGCCTTCCTGGCGGCATTGCGGCGCTTCACCTCAAGGAGAGGTATCTGCTCCACCATCTACAGCGACCAGGGCACCAATTTCGTAGGGGCAGCACGTGAACTGCGCGACAACCTGGCCCCAAATCTCCGCGAAAGTGAGGTTATGCAGGCCCATTTACTACAAGAGGGCATAACCTGGAAATTTAACCCACCGGCGGCGCCGCACTTTGGAGGGATTTGGGAGGCAGCCGTTAAATCAACGAAGCATCATCTTCGGAGAGTGGTCGGCGACCAGCATATCACCTTTGAGGAGATGATGACGCTGCTCACCCAAATTGAAGCGTGCTTGAATTCTCGGCCACTACAACCTATGAGCGATGACCCTGGCGACGTCACGGCCCTTACTCCGGGACACTTCCTAATCGGCGATGCACTCCTCGCCGTACCGGATCCAGCAGTGGAGGACGTCCCCAGGTCGCGTCTATCGCGTTGGCACCTTCTGCAACTGATGCGACTGCAGTTCTGGCGTAGCTGGTCTAAAGAATATTTACAATCGCTGCAAGCACGCAACAAGTGGACACGGACTCACCCACAGCCACGTGTCGGGGACATGTGCATCTTAAGGAATGAACTTCTACCGCCCAACAAATGGCCCCTTGCTCGTATCACGCGATTGTGTCCCGGGCCAGACGGTTTGACGCGTGTAGCCCACGTAAAAACTACGCGCTCGGAGTTTGTAAGACCCATTGTTAAGTTAATCTTCTTACCTTATGTCCAGGTCAATGAGGCTAATGGCACACAGCACTAATTCACTACCGAGCCAATACGAGAGACGATCTCCGCGTGGAGCCAGGTGGCGGCTTTGCTGGCAGCGATCCAATCACACCATCACGCCTGGGCCAATCAACGTCGAGCTCTTAGCTGCATTCATTCATCTAGCGATGAAGGCGGGCGGGAAATGTTAAGAAAATAGTAATTGGCGCGCCATCTCCCGTCCCCCGAGCGGACCCAGGTGTGACAAATGCTTTGTATGCCCCAACTCGCTCGAGCGGAGCATCGATCATGCGCTCCCTTCCATCGATCGGCGATCGATGGAAGGGGGAGAGACCGTGGATTCGAGGAAATCGACGCAGATTTCCTCGATCTACTTATTGACGAGCCGTCTAAGAGGTAACACGCGCTAAAGAGTTTCAACTTGCTAAATCGCTTTGATCGCTTGCTTGCTAGCTTGCTTTGTTCGCTTGCTTTCTTCACCGTTTTACTTCGCTTTGTAAAAGGGCTTCGGGCCGAGCCCACGTGCAACGCGCTGATTGTTCCAGAACCCTACCGCGTAGGAGAACCGCTATTATTGCTGTTAGACAAGAATTGCGCAAGAGACTCTTTATTGTAAATAGTGTATAGTGTAAATTAAGACTAATATTAAAAATAGTGCGTACAGATAAGGCATCCTAAATCTAAGACATTCCTCTTTCGATATCCCGGTTCCGGAGACGCGCGCTGAGTTTGCTTCGCTAACACGGAGGCTGGCCAACTTTGGCCCGGGGTCGTGGGGACGACCCTATAGTCGTCGGACATGTCTGCGGCTGGCTAACTTTGGCCCGTGGTCGTGGGGACGACCCAATAGTCGTTGGACATATCGGCAGCTGGCCAACTTTGGGCCGTGGTCGTGGAGACGATCCTATAGTCGTCGGACTGGACGGTGGCGGGCCAATCTAGTCCCGGGGTCGTGGGGACGACCCTATTGTCGTCGGACATGACGGTGGCGGACCAATCTAGTCCCGGGGTCGTGGGGACGACCCAATAGTCGTCGGACATGTCGGCGGCTTGCCAAATTTGCCCGGGGCCGTGGGGACGACCCTATAGTCGTCAGACATGACGGTGGCGGACCAATCTAGTCCCGGGGTCGTGGGGACGACCCAATAGTCGTCGGACATGTCGGCGGCTTGCCAAATTTGCCCGGGGTCGTGGGGACGACCCTATAGTCGTCGGACTTGACGGTGGCGGGCCAATCTAGTCCCGGGGTCGTGGGGACGACCCAATAGTCGTTGGACATTACGGCGGCTGGCCAACTTTGGCCCATGGTCGTGGGGACGACCCTATAATCGTTGGACATGACGGTGGCGGGCCAATCTAGTCTAGGGGTCGTAGGGACGACCCTATAGTCGTCGGACATGTCGGCGATTGGCCAACATTGGCCCGGGGTCGTGGGGACGACCCTACAGTCGTCGGACATTTCGGCGGCTTGCCAACTTTGGCCCGGGGTCGTGGGGACGACCCTATAGTCGTCGGACATGACGGTGGCGGACCAATCTAGTCCCGGGGTCGTGGGGACGACCCTACAGTCGTCGGACATGTCGGCGGCTTGCCAAATTTGCCCGGGGTCGTGGGGACGACCCTATAGTCGTCGGACATGTCGGCGGCTGGCTAACTTTGGCCCGTGGTCGTGGGGACGACCCAATAGTCGTTGGACATGTCGGCGGCTGGCCAACTTTGGGCCGTGGTCGTGGAGACGATCCTATAGTCGTCGGACTTGACGGTGGCGGGCCAATCTAGTCCCGGGGTTGTGGGGACGACCCTATAGTCGTCGGACATTTCGGCGGCTTGCCAACTTTGGCCCGGGGTCGTGGGGACGACCCTATAGTTGTCGGACATGACGGCGGCTGGCCGACCTAGTCCCGAGGTCGTGGGGACGACCGTATAGTCGTCGGATATGTTGGCGGCTTGTCAACCTAGTCCCGGGGTCGTGGGGACGACCCTATAGTCGTTGGACATGACGGTGGCCGGCCAATCTAGTGCCGGGGTCGTAGGGACGAGCCTATAGTCGTCGGACATGTTGGCGATTGGCCAACATTGGCCCGGGGTCGTCGGGACGACCCTATAGTCGTCGGACTTGTTGGCGGCTTGTCAGCCTAGTCCCGGGGTCGTGGGGGCGACCGTATAGTCGTCGGATATGTTGGCGGCTTGTCAACCTAGTCCCGGGGTCGTGGGGACGACCCTATAGTCGTTGAACATGACGGTGGCGGGCCAATCTAGTCCCGGGGTCGTAGGGACGACCCTATAGTCGTCGGACAAGTCGGCGGCGGGCCAACCTTGTCCCGGGGTCATGGGGACGACCGTATAGTCGTCGGACATGACGGTGGCGGGCCAATCTAGTCCCGGGGTCGTGGGGACGACCCTATACTTGTCGGATATGTCGGCGGCTTGCCAAATTTGCCCGGGGTCGTGGGGACGACCCTATAGTCGTCGGACTTGACGGTGGCGGGCCAATCTAGTCCCGGGGTCGTGGGGACGACCCAATAGTCGTTGGACATTACGGAGGCTGGCCAACTTTGGCCCGGGGTCGTGGGGACGACCCTATAGTCGTCGGACATGTTGGCGGCTTGTCAACCTAGTCCCGGGGTCGTGGGGACGACCCTATAGTCGTTGGACATGACGGTGGCGGGCCAATAGAGTCCCGGGGTCGTGGGTACGAACCTATAGTCGTCGGACAAGTCGGCGGCGGGCCAACCTTTTCCCGGGGTTGTGGGGACGACCGTATAGTCGTCGGACATGACGGCGGCGGGCCAATCTAGTCCCGGGGTCGTAGGGACGACCCTATAGTCGTCGGACATGTCGGCGATTGGCCAACATTGGCCCGGGGTCGTGGGGACGACCCTATAGTCGACGGACATGTCGGCGGCTGGCCAACTTTGGCCCGTGGTCGTGGAGACGATACTATAGTCGTCGGACTTGACGGTGGCGGGCCAATCTAGTCCCGGGGTTGTGGGGACGACCCTATAGTCGTCGGACATTTCGGCGGCATGCCAACTTTGGCCCGGGGTCGTGGGGACGACCCTATAGTTGTCGGACATGACGGCGGCTGGCCGACCTAGTTCCGAGGTCGTGGGGACGACCGTATAGTCGTCGGATATGTTGGCGGCTTGTCAACCTAGTCCCGGGGTCGTGGGGTCGACCCTATAGTCGTTGGACATGACGGTGGCCGGCCAATCTAGTGCCGGGGTCGTAGGGACGACTCTATAGTCGTCGGACATGTTGGCGATTGGCCAACATTGGCCCGGGGTCGTCGGGACGACCCTATAGTCGTCGGACATGTTGGCGGCTTGTCAGCCTAGTCCCGGGGTCGTGGGGACGACCGTATAGTCGTCGGATATGTTGGCGGCTTGTCAACCTAGTCCCGGGGTCGTGGGGACGACCCTATAGTCGTTGAACATGACGGTGGCGGGCCAATCTAGTCCCGGGGTCGTAGGGACGACCCTATAGTCGTCGGACAAGTCGGCGGCGGGCCAACCTTGTCCCGGGGTCGTGGGGACGACCGTATAGTCGTCGGACATGACGGTGGCGGGCCAATCTAGTCCCGGAGTCGTGGGGACGACCCTATAGTCGTCGGACATGTCGGCGGCTGGCTAACTTTGGCCCGTGGTCGTGGGGACGACCCAATAGTCGTTGGACATGTCGGCGGCTGGCCAACTTTGGGCCGTGGTCGTGGAGACGATCCTATAGTCGTCGGACTTGACGGTGGCGGGCCAATCTAGTCCCGGGGTTGTGGGGACGACCCTATACTTGTCGGATATGTCGGCGGCTTGCCAAATTTGCCCGGGGTCGTGGGGACGACCCTATAGTCGTCGGACTTGACGGTGGCGGGCCAATCTAGTCCCGGGGTCGTGGGGACGACCCAATAGTCGTTGGACATTACGGAGGCTGGCCAACTTTGGCCCGGGGTCGTGGGGACGACCCTATAGTCGTCGGACATGTTGGCGGCTTGTCAACCTAGTCCCGGGGTCGTGGGGACGACCCTATAGTCGTTGGACATGACGGTGGCGGGCCAATCTAGTCCCGGGGTCGTGGGGACGACCCTATAGTCGTCGTACAAGTCGGCGGCGGGCCAAGCTTGTCCCGTGGTCGTGGGGACGATCCGATAGTTGTCGGACATGACGGTGGCGGGCCAATCTAGTCCCGGGGTCGTGGGGACGACCCTATAGTCGTCGGACATTTCGGCGGCTTGTCAACCTAGTCCCGGGGTCGTGGGGACGACCCTATAGTCGTTGGACATGACGGTGGCGGGCCAATCTAGTCCCGGGGTCGTAGGGACGACCCTATAGTCGTCGAACATGTCGGCGATTGGCCAACATTGGCCCGGGGTCGTGGGGACGACCCTATAGTCGACGGACATGTCGGCGGCTGGCCAACTTTGGCCCGTGGTCGTGGAGACGATCCTATAGTCGTCGGACTTGACGGTGGCGGGCCAATCTAGTCCCGGGGTTGTGGGGACGACCCTATAATCGTCGGACAAGACGGCGGCTGGACATCCTTGGCTCGCGGTCGTGGGGACGACCGTATAGTCGTCGGACATGACGGTGGCGGGCCAATCTAGTCCCGGGGTCGTGGGGACGACCCAATAGTCGTTGGACATGACGGTGGCGGGCCAATCTAGTCCCGGGGTCGTGGGTACGAACCTATAGTCGTCGGACAAGTCGGCGGCGGGCCAACCTTGTCCCGGGGTCGTGGGGACGACCGTATAGTCGTCGGACATGACGGTGGCGGGCCAATCTAGTCCCGGGGTCGTGGGGACGACCCTATAGTCGTCGGGCAAGACGGCGGCTGGACATCTTTGGCCCGCGGTCGTGGGGACGACCCTATAGTCGTCGGACATTTCGGCGGCTTGCCAACTTTGGCCCGGGGTCGTGGGGACGACCCTATAGTCGTCGGACATGTCGGCGGCTGGCTAATTTTGGCCCGTGGTCGTGGGGACGACCCAATAGTCGTTGGACATATCGGCAGCTGGCCAACTTTGGGCCGTGGTCGTGGAGACGATCCTATAGTCGTCGGACTGGACGGTGGCGGGCCAATCTAGTCCCGGGGTCGTGGGGACGACCCTATAGTCGTCGGACATGACGGTGGCGGACCAATCTAGTCCCGGGGTCGTGGGGACGACCCAATAGTCGTCGGACATGTCGGCGGCTTGCCAAATTTGCCCGGGGTCGTGGGGACGACCCTATAGTCGTCGGACTGGACGGTGGCGGGCCAATCTAGTCCCGGGGTTGTGGGGACGACCCTATAGTCGTCGGACATTTCGGCGGCTTGCCAACTTTGGCCCGGGGTCGTGGGGACGACCCTATAGTTGTCGGACATGACGGCGGCTGGCCGACCTAGTCCCGAGGTCGTGGGGACGACCGTATAGTCGTCGGATATGTTGGCGGCTTGTCAACCTAGTCCCGGGGTCGTGGGGACGACCCTATAGTCGTTGGACATGACGGTGGCGGGCCAATCTAGTCCCGGGGTCGTAGGGACGACCCTATAGTCGTCGAACATGTCGGCGATTGGCCAACATTGGCCCGGGGTCGTGGGGACGACCCTATAGTCGACGGACATGTCGGCGGCCGGCCAACTTTGGCCCGTGGTCGTGGAGACGATCCTATAGTCGTCGGACTTGACGGTGGCGGGCCAATCTAGTCCCGGGGTTGTGGGGACGACCCTATAATCGTCGGACAAGACGGCGGCTGGACATCCTTGGCTCGCGGTCGTGGGGACGACCGTATAGTCGTCGGACATGACGGTGGCGGGCCAATCTAGTCCCGGGGTCGTGGGGACGACCCTATAGTCGTTGGACATGACGGTGGCGGGCCAATCTAGTCCCGGGGTCGTGGGTACGAACCTATAGTCGTCGGACAAGTCGGCGGCGGGCCAACCTTGTCCCGGGGTCGTGGGGACGACCGTATAGTCGTCGGACATGACGGTGGCGGGCCAATCTAGTCCCGGGGTCGTGGGGACGACCCTACAGTCGTCGGACATGTCGGCGGCTTGCCAAATTTGCCCGGGGTCGTGGGGACGACCCTATAGTCGTCGGACATGTCGGCGGCTGGCTAACTTTGGCCCGTGGTCGTGGGGACGACCCAATAGTCGTTGGACATGTCGGCGGCTGGCCAACTTTGGGCCGTGGTCGTGGAGACGATCCTATAGTCGTCGGACTTGACGGTGGCGGGCCAATCTAGTCCCGGGGTTGTGGGGACGACCCTATAGTCGTCGGACATTTCGGCGGCTTGCCAACTTTGGCCCGGGGTCGTGGGGACGACCCTATAGTTGTCGGACATGACGGCGGCTGGCCGACCTAGTCCCGAGGTCGTGGGGACGACCGTATAGTCGTCGGATATGTTGGCGGCTTGTCAACCTAGTCCCGGGGTCGTGGGGACGACCCTATAGTCGTTGGACATGACGGTGGCCGGCCAATCTAGTGCCGGGGTCGTAGGGACGACCCTATAGTCGTCGGACATGTTGGCGATTGGCCAACATTGGCCCGGGGTCGTCGGGACGACCCTATAGTCGTCGGACTTGTTGGCGGCTTGTCAGCCTAGTCCCGGGGTCGTGGGGGCGACCGTATAGTCGTCGGATATGTTGGCGGCTTGTCAACCTAGTCCCGGGGTCGTGGGGACGACCCTATAGTCGTTGAACATGACGGTGGCGGGCCAATCTAGTCCCGGGGTCGTAGGGACGACCCTATAGTCGTCGGACAAGTCGGCGGCGGGCCAACCTTGTCCCGGGGTCATGGGGACGACCGTATAGTCGTCGGACATGACGGTGGCGGGCCAATCTAGTCCCGGGGTCGTGGGGACGACCCTATACTTGTCGGATATGTCGGCGGCTTGCCAAATTTGCCCGGGGTCGTGGGGACGACCCTATAGTCGTCGGACTTGACGGTGGCGGGCCAATCTAGTCCCGGGGTCGTGGGGACGACCCAATAGTCGTTGGACATTACGGAGGCTGGCCAACTTTGGCCCGGGGTCGTGGGGACGACCCTATAGTCGTCGGACATGTTGGCGGCTTGTCAACCTAGTCCCGGGGTCGTGGGGACGACCCTATAGTCGTTGGACATGACGGTGGCGGGCCAATAGAGTCCCGGGGTCGTGGGTACGAACCTATAGTCGTCGGACAAGTCGGCGGCGGGCCAACCTTGTCCCGGGGTCGTAGGGACGACCCTATAGTCGTCGGACATGTCGGCGATTGGCCAACATTGGCCCGGGGTCGTGGGGACGACCCTATAGTCGACGGACATGTCGGCGGCTGGCCAACTTTGGCCCGTGGTCGTGGAGACGATCCTATAGTCGTCGGACTTGACGGTGGCGGGCCAATCTAGTCCCGGGGTTGTGGGGACGACCCTATAGTCGTCGGAGATTTCGGCGGCTTGCCAACTTTGGCCCGGGGTCGTGGGGACGACCCTATAGTTGTCGGACATGACGGCGGCTGGCCGACCTAGTCCCGAGGTCGTGGGGACGACCGTATAGTCGTCGGATATGTTGGCGGCTTGTCAACCTAGTCCCGGGGTCGTGGGGACGACCCTATAGTCGTTGGACATGACGGTGGCCGGCCAATCTAGTGCCGGGGTCGTAGGGACGACTCTATAGTCGTCGGACATGTTGGCGATTGGCCAACATTGGCCCGGGGTCGTCGGGACGACCCTATAGTCGTCGGACATGTTGGCGGCTTGTCAGCCTAGTCCCGGGGTCGTGGGGACGACCGTATAGTCGTCGGATATGTTGGCGGCTTGTCAACCTAGTCCCGGGGTCGTGGGGACGACCCTATAGTCGTTGAACATGACGGTGGCGGGCCAATCTAGTCCCGGGGTCGTAGGGACGACCCTATAGTCGTCGGACAAGTCGGCGGCGGGCCAACCTTGTCCCGGGGTCGTGGGGACGACCGTATAGTCGTTGGACATGACGGTGGCGGGCCATTCTAGTCCCGGGGTCGTAGGGACGACCCTATAGTCGTCGGACATGTCGGCGATTGGCCAACATTGGCCCGGGGTCGTGGGGACGACCCTATAGTCGACGGACATGTCGGCGGCTGGCCAACTTTGGCCCGTGGTCGTGGAGACGATCCTATAGTCGTCGGACTTGACGGTGGCGGGCCAATCTAGTCCCGGGGTTGTGGGGACGACCCTATAGTCGTCGGACATTTCGGCGGCTTGCCAACTTTGGCCCGGGGTCGTGGGGACGACCCTATAGTTGTCGGACATGACGGCGGCTGGCCGACCTAGTCCCGAGGTCGTGGGGACGACCGTATAGTCGTCGGATATGTTGGCGGCTTGTCAACCTAGTCCCGGGGTCGTGGGGACGACCCTATAGTCGTTGGACATGACGGTGGCGGGCCAATCTAGTCCCGGGGTCGTAGGGACGACCCTATAGTCGTCGAACATGTCGGCGATTGGCCAACATTGGCCCGGGGTCGTGGGGACGACCCTATAGTCGACGGACATGTCGGCGGCTGGCCAACTTTGGCCCGTGGTCGTGGAGACGATCCTATAGTCGTCGGACTTGACGGTGGCGGGCCAATCTAGTCCCGGGGTTGTGGGGACGACCCTTTATCGTCGGACAAGACGGCGGCTGGACATCCTTGGCTCGCGGTCGTGGGGACGACCGTATAGTCGTCGGACATGACGGTGGCGGGCCAATCTAGTCCCGGGGTCGTGGGGACGACCCTATAGTCGTTGGACATGACGGTGGCGGGCCAATCTAGTCCCGGGGTCGTGGGTACGAACCTATAGTCGTCGGACAAGTCGGCGGCGGGCCAACCTTGTCCCGGGGTCGTGGGGACGACCGTATAGTCGTCGGACATGACGGTGGCGGGCCAATCTAGTCCCGGGGTCGTGGGGACGACCCTATAGTCGTCGGGCAAGACGGCGGCTGGACATCTTTGGCCCGCGGTCGTGGGGACGACCCTATAGTCGTCGGACATTTCGGCGGCTTGCCAACTTTGGCCCGGGGTCGTGGAGACGACCCTATAGTCGTCGGACATGTCGGCGGCTGGCTAATTTTGGCCCGTGGTCGTGGGGACGACCCAATAGTCGTTGGACATATCGGCAGCTGGCCAACTTTGGGCCGTGGTCGTGGAGACGATCCTATAGTCGTCGGACTGGACGGTGGCGGGCCAATCTAGTCCCGGGGTCGTGGGGACGACCCTATAGTCGTCGGACATGACGGTGGCGGACCAATCTAGTCCCGGGGTCGTGGGGACGACCCAATAGTCGTCGGACATGTCGGCGGCTTGCCAAATTTGCCCGGGGTCGTGGGGACGACCCTATAGTCGTCGGACTGGACGGTGGCGGGCCAATCTAGTCCCGGGGTCGTGGGGACGACCCAATAGTCGTTGGACATTACGGCGGCTGGCCAACTTTGGCCCATGGTCGTGGGGACGACCCTATAGTCGTTGGACATGACGGTGGCGGGCCAATCTAGTCCCGGGGTCGTAGGGACGACCCTATAGTCGTCGGACATGTCGGCGATTGACCAACATTGGCCCGGGGTCGTGGGGACGACCCTACAGTCGTCGGACATTTCGGCGGCTTGCCAACTTAGGCCCGGGGTCGTGGGGACGACCCTATAGTCGTCGGACATGACGGTGGCGGACCAATCTAGTCCCGGGGTCGTGGGGACGACCCTACAGTCGTCGGACATGTCGGCGGCTTGCCAAATTTGCCCGGGGTCGTGGGGACGACCCTATAGTCGTCGGACTTGACGGTGGCGGGCCAATCTAGTCCCGGGGTCGTGGGGACGACCCAATAGTCGTTGGACATTACGGCGGCTGGCCAACTTTGGCCCATGGTCGTGGGGACGACCCTATAGTCGTTGGACATGACGGTGGCGGGCCAACCTAGTCCCGGGGTCGTAGGGACGACCCTATAGTCGTCGGACATGTCGGCGATTGGCCAACATTGGCCCGGGGTCGTGGGGACGACCCTACAGTCGTCGGACATTTCGGCGGCTTGCCAACTTTGGCCCGGGGTCGTGGGGACGACCCTATAGTCGTCGGACATGACGGTGGCGGACCAATCTAGTCCCGGGGTCGTGGGGACGACCCTACAGTCGTCGGACATTTCGGCGCCTTGCCAACTTTGGCCCGGGGTCGTGGGGACGACCCTATAGTCGTCGGACATATCGGCAGCTGGCCAACTTTGGGCCGTGGTCGTGGAGACGATCCTATAGTCGTCGGACTGGACGGTGGCGGGCCAATCTAGTCCCGGGGTCGTGGGGACGACCCTATAGTCGTCGGACATGACGGTGGCGGGCCAATCTAGTCCCGGGGTCGTGGGGACGACCCAATAGTCGTTGGACATTACGGCGGCTGGCCAACTTTGGCCCATGGTCGTGGGGACGACCCTATAGTCGTTGGACATGACGGTGGCGGGCCAACCTAGTCCCGGGGTCGTAGGGACGACCCTATAGTCGTCGGACATGTCGGCGATTGGCCAACATTGGCCCGGGGTCGTGGGGACGACCCTACAGTCGTCGGACATTTCGGCGGCTTGCCAACTTTGGCCCGGGGTCGTGGGGACGACCCTATAGTCGTCGGACATGACGGTGGCGGACCAATCTAGTCCCGGGGTCGTGGGGACGACCCTACAGTCGTCGGACATTTCGGCGCCTTGCCAACTTTGGCCCGGGGTCGTGGGGACGACCCTATAGTCGTCGGACAAGTCGGCGGCGGGCCAACCTTGTCCCGGGGTCGTGGGGACGACCGTATAGTCGTTGGACATGACGGTGGCGGGCCAATCTAGTCCCGGGGTCGTAGGGACGACCCTATAGTCGTCGGACATGTCGGCGATTGGCCAACATTGGCCCGGGGTCGTGGGGACGACCCTATAGTCGACGGACATGTCGGCGGCTGGCCAACTTTGGCCCGTGGTCGTGGAGACGATCCTATAGTCGTCGGACTTGACGGTGGCGGGCCAATCTAGTCCCGGGGTTGTGGGGACGACCCTATAGTCGTCGGAGATTTCGGCGGCTTGCCAACTTTGGCCCGGGGTCGTGGGGACGACCCTATAGTTGTCGGACATGACGGCGGCTGGCCGACCTAGTCCCGAGGTCGTGGGGACGACCGTATAGTCGTCGGATATGTTGGCGGCTTGTCAACCTAGTCCCGGGGTCGTGGGGACGACCCTATAGTCGTTGGACATGACGGTGGCCGGCCAATCTAGTGCCGGGGTCGTAGGGACGACTCTATAGTCGTCGGACATGTTGGCGATTGGCCAACATTGGCCCGGGGTCGTCGGGACGACCCTACAGTCGTCGGACATGTTGGCGGCTTGTCAGCCTAGTCCCGGGGTCGTGGGGACGACCGTATAGTCGTCGGATATGTTGGCGGCTTGTCAACCTAGTCCCGGGGTCGTGGGGACGACCCTATAGTCGTTGAACATGACGGTGGCGGGCCAATCTAGTCCCGGGGTCGTAGGGACGACCCTATAGTCGTCGGACAAGTCGGCGGCGGGCCAACCTTGTCCCGGGGTCGTGGTGACGACCGTATAGTCGTTGGACATGACGGTGGCGGGCCAATCTAGTCCCGGGGTCGTAGGGACGACCCTATAGTCGTCGGACATGTCGGCGATTGGCCAACATTGGCCCGGGGTCGTGGGGACGACCCTATAGTCGACGGACATGTCGGCGGCTGGCCAACTTTGGCCCGTGGTCGTGGAGACGATCCTATAGTCGTCGGACTTGACGGTGGCGGGCCAATCTAGTCCCGGGGTTGTGGGGACGACCTTATAGTCGTCGGACATTTCGGCGGCTTGCCAACTTTGGCCCGGGGTCGTGGGGACGACCCTATAGTTGTCGGACATGACGGCGGCTGGCCGACCTAGTCCCGAGGTCGTGGGGACGACCGTATAGTCGTCGGATATGTTGGCGGCTTGTCAACCTAGTCCCGGGGTCGTGGGGACGACCCTATAGTCGTTGGACATGACGGTGGCGGGCCAATCTAGTCCCGGGGTCGTAGGGACGACCCTATAGTCGTCGAACATGTCGGCGATTGGCCAACATTGGCCCGGGGTCGTGGGGACGACCCTATAGTCGACGGACATGTCGGCGGCTGGCCAACTTTGGCCCGTGGTCGTGGAGACGATCCTATAATCGTCGGACTTGACGGTGGCGGGCCAATCTAGTCCCGGGGTTGTGGGGACGACCCTATAGTCGTCGGACAAGACGGCGGCTGGACATCCTTGGCTCGCGGTCGTGGGGACGACCCTATAGTCGTCGGACATTTCGGCGGCTTGTCAACCTAGTCCCGGGGTCGTGGGGACGACCCTATAGTCGTTGGACATGACGGTGGCGGGCCAATCTAGTCCCGGGGTCGTGGGGACGACCCTACAGTCGTCGGACATGACGGTGGCGGACCAATCTAGTCCCGGGGTCGTGGGGACGACCCAATAGTCGTCGGACATGTCGGCGGCTTGCCAAATTTGCCCGGGGTCGTGGGGACGACCCTATAGTCGTCGGACATATCGGCAGCTGGCCAACTTTGGGCCGTGGTCGTGGAGACGATCCTATAGTCGTCGGACTGGACGGTGGCGGGCCAATCTAGTCCCGGGGTCGTGGGGACGACCCTATAGTCGTCGGACATGACGGTGGCGGACCAATCTAGTCCCGCGGTCGTGGGGACGACCCAATAGTCGTCGGACATGTCGGCGGCTTGCCAAATTTGCCCGGGGTCGTGGGGACGACCCTATAGTCGTCGGACTTGACGGTGGCGGGCCAATCTAGTCCCGGGGTCGTGGGGACGACCCAATAGTCGTTGGACATTACGGCGGCTGGCCAACTTTGGCCCATGGTCGTGGGGACGACCCTATAGTCGTTGGACATGACGGTGGCGGGCCAATCTAGTCCCGGGGTCGTAGGGACGACCCTATAGTCGTCGGACATGTCGGCGATTGGCCAACATTGGCCCGGGGTCGTGGGGACGACCCTACAGTCGTCGGACATTTCGGCGGCTTGCCAACTTTGGCCCGGGGTCGTGGGGACGACCCTATAGTCGTCGGACATGACGGTGGCGGACCAATCTAGTCCCGGGGTCGTGGGGACGACCCTACAGTCGTCGGACATGTCGGCGGCTTGCCAAATTTGCCCGGGGTCGTGGGGACGACCCTATAGTAGTCGGACTTGACGGTGGCGGGCCAATCTAGTCCCGGGGTCGTGGGGACGACCCAATAGTCGTTGGACATTACGGCGGCTGGCCAACTTTGGCCCATGGTCGTGGGGACGACCCTATAGTCGTTGGACATGACGGTGGCGGGCCAACCTAGTCCCGGGGTCGTAGGGACGACCCTATAGTCGTCGGACATGTCGGCGATTGGCCAACATTGGCCCGGGGTCGTGGGGACGACCCTACAGTCGTCGGACATTTCGGCGGCTTGCCAACTTTGGCCCGGGGTCGTGGGGACGACCCTATAGTCGTCGGACATGACGGTGGCGGACCAATCTAGTCCCGGGGTCGTGGGGACGACCCTACAGTCGTCGGACATTTCGGCGCCTTGCCAACTTTGGCCCGGGGTCGTGGGGACGACCCTATAGTCGTCGGACAAGTCGGCGGCGGGCCAACCTTGTCCCGGGGTCGTGGGGACGACCGTATAGTCGTTGGACATGACGGTGGCGGGCCAATCTAGTCCCGGGGTCGTAGGGACGACCCTATAGTCGTCGGACATGTCGGCGATTGGCCAACATTGGCCCGGGGTCGTGGGGACGACCCTATAGTCGACGGACATGTCGGCGGCTGGCCAACTTTGGCCCGTGGTCGTGGAGACGATCCTATAGTCGTCGGACTTGACGGTGGCGGGCCAATCTAGTCCCGGGGTTGTGGGGACGACCCTATAGTCGTCGGAGATTTCGGCGGCTTGCCAACTTTGGCCCGGGGTCGTGGGGACGACCCTATAGTTGTCGGACATGACGGCGGCTGGCCGACCTAGTCCCGAGGTCGTGGGGACGACCGTATAGTCGTCGGATATGTTGGCGGCTTGTCAACCTAGTCCCGGGGTCGTGGGGACGACCCTATAGTCGTTGGACATGACGGTGGCCGGCCAATCTAGTGCCGGGGTCGTAGGGACGACTCTATAGTCGTCGGACATGTTGGCGATTGGCCAACATTGGCCCGGGGTCGTCGGGACGACCCTACAGTCGTCGGACATGTTGGCGGCTTGTCAGCCTAGTCCCGGGGTCGTGGGGACGACCGTATAGTCGTCGGATATGTTGGCGGCTTGTCAACCTAGTCCCGGGGTCGTGGGGACGACCCTATAGTCGTTGAACATGACGGTGGCGGGCCAATCTAGTCCCGGGGTCGTAGGGACGACCCTATAGTCGTCGGACAAGTCGGCGGCGGGCCAACCTTGTCCCGGGGTCGTGGTGACGACCGTATAGTCGTTGGACATGACGGTGGCGGGCCAATCTAGTCCCGGGGTCGTAGGGACGACCCTATAGTCGTCGGACATGTCGGCGATTGGCCAACATTGGCCCGGGGTCGTGGGGACGACCCTATAGTCGACGGACATGTCGGCGGCTGGCCAACTTTGGCCCGTGGTCGTGGAGACGATCCTATAGTCGTCGGACTTGACGGTGGCGGGCCAATCTAGTCCCGGGGTTGTGGGGACGACCTTATAGTCGTCGGACATTTCGGCGGCTTGCCAACTTTGGCCCGGGGTCGTGGGGACGACCCTATAGTTGTCGGACATGACGGCGGCTGGCCGACCTAGTCCCGAGGTCGTGGGGACGACCGTATAGTCGTCGGATATGTTGGCGGCTTGTCAACCTAGTCCCGGGGTCGTGGGGACGACCCTATAGTCGTTGGACATGACGGTGGCGGGCCAATCTAGTCCCGGGGTCGTAGGGACGACCCTATAGTCGTCGAACATGTCGGCGATTGGCCAACATTGGCCCGGGGTCGTGGGGACGACCCTATAGTCGACGGACATGTCGGCGGCTGGCCAACTTTGGCCCGTGGTCGTGGAGACGATCCTATAATCGTCGGACTTGACGGTGGCGGGCCAATCTAGTCCCGGGGTTGTGGGGACGACCCTATAGTCGTCGGACAAGACGGCGGCTGGACATCCTTGGCTCGCGGTCGTGGGGACGACCCTATAGTCGTCGGACATTTCGGCGGCTTGTCAACCTAGTCCCGGGGTCGTGGGGACGACCCTATAGTCGTTGGACATGACGGTGGCGGGCCAATCTAGTCCCGGGGTCGTGGGTACGAACCTATAGTCGTCGGACAAGTCGGCGGCGGGCCAACCTTGTCCCGGGGTCGTGGGGACGACCGTATAGTCGTCGGACATGACGGTGGCGGGCCAATCTAGTCCCGGGGTCGTGGGGACGACCCTATAGTCGTCGGGCAAGACGGCGGCTGGACATCTTTGGCCCGCGGTCGTGGGGACGACCCTATAGTCGTCGGACATTTCGGCGGCTTGCCAACTTTGGGCCGTGGTCGTGGAGACGATCCTATAGTCGTCGGACTGGACGGTGGCGGGCCAATCTAGTCCCGGGGTCGTGGGGACGACCCTATAGTCGTCGGACATGACGGTGGCGGGCCAATCTAGTCCCGGGGTCGTGGGGACGACCCTATAGTCGTCGGACATGTCGGCGGCTGGCTAATTTTAGCCCGTGGTCGTGGGGACGACCCAATAGTCGTTGGACATATCGGCAGCTGGCCAACTTTGGGCCGTGGTCGTGGAGACGATCCTATAGTCGTCGGACTGGACGGTGGCGGGCCAATCTAGTCCCGGGGTCGTGGGGACGACCCTATAGTCGTCGGACATGACGGTGGCGGACCAATCTAGTCCCGGGGTCGTAGGGACGACCCAATAGTCGTCGGACATGTCGGCGGCTTGCCAAATTTGCCCGGGGTCGTGGGGACGACCCTATAGTCGTCGGACTTGACGGTGGCGGGCCAATCTAGTCCCGGGGTCGTGGGGACGACCCAATAGTCGTTGGACATTACGGCGGCTGGCCAACTTTGGCCCATGGTCGTGGGGACGACCCTATAGTCGTTGGACATGACGGTGGCGGGCCAATCTAGTCCCGGGGTCGTAGGGACGACCCTATAGTCGTCGGACATGTCGGCGATTGGCCAACATTGGCCCGGGGTCGTGGGGACGACCCTACAGTCGTCGGACATTTCGGCGGCTTGCCAACTTTGGCCCGGGGTCGTGGGGACGACCCTATAGTCGTCGGACATGACGGTGGCGGACCAATCTAGTCCCGGGGTCGTGGGGACGACCCTACAGTCGTCGGATATGTCGGCGGCTTGCCAAATTTGCCAGGGGTCGTGGGGACGACCCTATAGTCGTCGGACTTGACGGTGGCGGGCCAATCTAGTCCCGGGGTCGTGGGGACGACCCAATAGTCGTTGGACATTACGGCGGCTGGCCAACTTTGGCCCATGGTCGTGGGGACGACCCTATAGTCGTTGGACATGACGGTGGCGGGCCAACCTAGTCCCGGGGTCGTAGGGACGACCCTATAGTCGTCGGACATGTCGGCGATTGGCCAACATTGGCCCGGGGTCGTGGGGACGACCCTACAGTCGTCGGACATTTCGGCGGCTTGCCAACTTTGGCCCGGGGTCGTGGGGACGACCCTATAGTCGTCGGACATGACGGTGGCGGACCAATCTAGTCCCGGGGTCGTGGGGACGACCCTACAGTCGTCGGACATTTCGGCGCCTTGCCAACTTTGGCCCGGGGTCGTGGGGACGACCCTATAGTCGTCGGACAAGTCGGCGGCGGGCCAACCTTGTCCCGGTGTCGTGGGGACGACCGTATAGTCGTTGGACATGACGGTGGCGGGCCAATCTAGTCCCGGGGTCGTAGGGACGACCCTATAGTCGTCGGACATGTCGGCGATTGGCCAACATTGGCCCGGGGTCGTGGGGACGACCCTATAGTCGACGGACATGTCGGCGGCTGGCCAACTTTGGCCCGTGGTCGTGGAGACGATCCTATAGTCGTCGGACTTGACGGTGGCGGGCCAATCTAGTCCCGGGGTTGTGGGGACGACCCTATAGTCGTCGGAGATTTCGGCGGCTTGCCAACTTTGGCCCGGGGTCGTGGGGACGACCCTATAGTTGTCGGACATGACGGCGGCTGGCCGACCTAGTCCCGAGGTCGTGGGGACGACCGTATAGTCGTCGGATATGTTGGCGGCTTGTCAACCTAGTCCCGGGGTCGTGGGGACGACCCTATAGTCGTTGGACATGACGGTGGCCGGCCAATCTAGTGCCGGGGTCGTAGGGACGACTCTATAGTCGTCGGACATGTTGGCGATTGGCCAACATTGGCCCGGGGTCGTCGGGACGACCCTACAGTCGTCGGACATGTTGGCGGCTTGTCAGCCTAGTCCCGGGGTCGTGGGGACGACCGTATAGTCGTCGGATATGTTGGCGGCTTGTCAACCTAGTCCCGGGGTCGTGGGGACGACCCTATAGTCGTTGAACATGACGGTGGCGGGCCAATCTAGTCCCGGGGTCGTAGGGACGACCCTATAGTCGTCGGACAAGTCGGCGGCGGGCCAACCTTGTCCCGGGGTCGTGGTGACGACCGTATAGTCGTTGGACATGACGGTGGCGGGCCAATCTAGTCCCGGGGTCGTAGGGACGACCCTATAGTCGTCGGACATGTCGGCGATTGGCCAACATTGGCCCGGGGTCGTGGGGACGACCCTATAGTCGACGGACATGTCGGCGGCTGGCCAACTTTGGCCCGTGGTCGTGGAGACGATCCTATAGTCGTCGGACTTGACGGTGGCGGGCCAATCTAGTCCCGGGGTTGTGGGGACGACCTTATAGTCGTCGGACATTTCGGCGGCTTGCCAACTTTGGCCCGGGGTCGTGGGGACGACCCTATAGTTGTCGGACATGACGGCGGCTGGCCGACCTAGTCCCGAGGTCGTGGGGACGACCGTATAGTCGTCGGATATGTTGGCGGCTTGTCAACCTAGTCCCGGGGTCGTGGGGACGACCCTATAGTCGTTGGACATGACGGTGGCGGGCCAATCTAGTCCCGGGGTCGTAGGGACGACCCTATAGTCGTCGAACATGTCGGCGATTGGCCAACATTGGCCCGGGGTCGTGGGGACGACCCTATAGTCGACGGACATGTCGGCGGCTGGCCAACTTTGGCCCGTGGTCGTGGAGACGATCCTATAATCGTCGGACTTGACGGTGGCGGGCCAATCTAGTCCCGGGGTTGTGGGGACGACCCTATAGTCGTCGGACAAGACGGCGGCTGGACATCCTTGGCTCGCGGTCGTGGGGACGACCCTATAGTCGTCGGACATTTCGGCGGCTTGTCAACCTAGTCCCGGGGTCGTGGGGACGACCCTATAGTCGTTGGACATGACGGTGGCGGGCCAATCTAGTCCCGGGGTCGTGGGTACGAACCTATAGTCGTCGGACAAGTCGGCGGCGGGCCAACCTTGTCCCGGGGTCGTGGGGACGACCGTATAGTCGTCGGACATGACGGTGGCGGGCCAATCTAGTCCCGGGGTCGTGGGGACGACCCTATAGTCGTCGGGCAAGACGGCGGCTGGACATCTTTGGCCCGCGGTCGTGGGGACGACCCTATAGTCGTCGGACATTTCGGCGGCTTGCCAACTTTGGGCCGTGGTCGTGGAGACGATCCTATAGTCGTCGGACTGGACGGTGGCGGGCCAATCTAGTCCCGGGGTCGTGGGGACGACCCTATAGTCGTCGGACATGACGGTGGCGGGCCAATCTAGTCCCGGGGTCGTGGGGACGACCCTATAGTCGTCGGACATGTCGGCGGCTGGCTAATTTTAGCCCGTGGTCGTGGGGACGACCCAATAGTCGTTGGACATATCGGCAGCTGGCCAACTTTGGGCCGTGGTCGTGGAGACGATCCTATAGTCGTCGGACTGGACGGTGGCGGGCCAATCTAGTCCCGGGGTCGTGGGGACGACCCTATAGTCGTCGGACATGACGGTGGCGGACCAATCTAGTCCCGGGGTCGTAGGGACGACCCAATAGTCGTCGGACATGTCGGCGGCTTGCCAAATTTGCCCGGTGTCGTGGGGACGACCCTATAGTCGTCGGACTTGACGGTGGCGGGCCAATCTAGTCCCGGGGTCGTGGGGACGACCCAATAGTCGTTGGACATTACGGCGGCTGGCCAACTTTGGCCCATGGTCGTGGGGACGACCCTATAGTCGTTGGACATGACGGTGGCGGGCCAATCTAGTCCCGGGGTCGTAGGGACGACCCTATAGTCGTCGGACATGTCGGCGATTGGCCAACATTGGCCCGGGGTCGTGGGGACGACCCTACAGTCGTCGGACATTTCGGCGGCTTGCCAACTTTGGCCCGGGGTCGTGGGGACGACCCTATAGTCGTCGGACATGACGGTGGCGGACCAATCTAGTCCCGGGGTCGTGGGGACGACCCTACAGTCGTCGGATATGTCGGCGGCTTGCCAAATTTGCCCGGGGTCGTGGGGACGACCCTATAGTCGTCGGACTTGACGGTGGCGGGCCAATCTAGTCCCGGGGTCGTGGGGACGACCCAATAGTCGTTGGACATTACGGCGGCTGGCCAACTTTGGCCCATGGTCGTGGGGACGACCCTATAGTCGTTGGACATGACGGTGGCGGGCCAACCTAGTCCCGGGGTCGTAGGGACGACCCTATAGTCGTCGGACATGTCGGCGATTGGCCAACATTGGCCCGGGGTCGTGGGGACGACCCTACAGTCGTCGGACATTTCGGCGGCTTGCCAACTTTGGCCCGGGGTCGTGGGGACGACCCTATAGTCGTCGGACATGACGGTGGCGGACCAATCTAGTCCCGGGGTCGTGGGGACGACCCTACAGTCGTCGGACATTTCGGCGCCTTGCCAACTTTGGCCCGGGGTCGTGGGGACGACCCTATAGTCGTCGGACAAGTCGGCGGCGGGCCAACCTTGTCCCGGGGTCGTGGGGACGACCGTATAGTCGTTGGACATGACGGTGGCGGGCCAATCTAGTCCCGGGGTCGTAGGGACGACCCTATAGTCGACGGACATGTCGGCGGCTGGCCAACTTTGGCCCGTGGTCGTGGAGACGATCCTATAGTCGTCGGACTTGACGGTGGCGGGCCAATCTAGTCCCGGGGTTGTGGGGACGACCCTATAGTCGTCGGACATTTCGGCGGCTTGCCAACTTTGGCCCGGGGTCGTGGGGACGACCCTATAGTTGTCGGACATGACGGCGGCTGGCCGACCTAGTCCCGAGGTCGTGGGGACGACCGTATAGTCGTCGGATATGTTGGCGGCTTGTCAACCTAGTCCCGGGGTCGTGGGGACGACCCTATAGTCGTTGGACATGACGGTGGCCGGCCAATCTAGTGCCGGGGTCGTAGGGACGACTCTATAGTCGTCGGACATGTTGGCGATTGGCCAACATTGGCCCGGGGTCGTCGGGACGACCCTATAGTCGTCGGACATGTTGGCGGCTTGTCAGCCTAGTCCCGGGGTCGTGGGGACGACCGTATAGTCGTCGGATATGTTGGCGGCTTGTCAACCTAGTCCCGGGGTCGTGGGGACGACCCTATAGTCGTTGAACATGACGGTGGCGGGCCAATCTAGTCCCGGGGTCGTGGGGACGACCCTATAGTCGTCGGGCAAGACGGCGGCTGGACATCTTTGGCCCGCGGTCGTGGGGACGACCCTATAGTCGTCGGACATTTCGGCGGCTTGCCAACTTTGGCCCGGGGTCGTGGGGACGACCCTATAGTCGTCGGACATGTCGGCGGCTGGCTAATTTTGGCCCGTGGTCGTGGGGACGACCCTATAGTCGACGGACATGTCGGCGGCTGGCCAACTTTGGCCCGTGGTCGTGGAGACGATCCTATAGTCGTCGGACTTGACGGTGGCGGGCCAATCTAGCCCCGGGGTTGTGGGGACGACCCTATAGTCGTCGGACATTTCGGCGGCTTGCCAACTTTGGCCCGGGGTCGTGGGGACGACCCTATAGTTGTCGGACATGACGGCGGCTGGCCGACCTAGTCCCGAGGTCGTGGGGACGACCGTATAGTCGTCGGATATGTTGGCGATTGGCCAACATTGGCCCGGGGTCGTGGGGAAGACCCTATAGTCGACGGACATGTCGGCGGCTGGCCAACTTTGGCCCGTGGTCGTGGAGACGATCCTATAGTCGTCGGACTTGACGGTGGCGGGCCAATCTAGTCCCGGGGTTGTGGGGACGACCCTATAGTCGTCGGACAAGACGGCGGCTGGACATCCTTGGCTCGCGGTCGTGGGGACGACCCTATAGTCGTCGGACATTTCGGCGGCTTGTCAACCTAGTCCCGGGGTCGTGGGGACGACCCTATAGTCGTTGGACATGACGGTGGCGGGCCAATCTAGTCCCGGGGTCGTGGGTACGAACCTATAGTCGTCGGACAAGTCGGCGGCGGGCCAACCTTGTCCCGGGGTCGTGGGGACGACCGTATAGTCGTCGGACATGACGGTGGCGGGCCAATCTAGTCCCGGGGTCGTGGGGACGACCCTATAGTCGTCGGGCAAGACGGCGGCTGGACATCTTTGGCCCGCGGTCGTGGGGACGACCCTATAGTCGTCGGACATTTCGGCGGCTTGCCAACTTTGGCCCGGGGTCGTGGGGACGACCCTATAGTCGTCGGACATGTCGGCGGCTGGCTAATTTTGGCCCGCGGTCGTGGGGACGACCCAATAGTCGTTGGACATATCGGCAGCTGGCCAACTTTGGGCCGTGGTCGTGGAGACGATCCTATAGTCGTCGGACTGGACGGTGGCGGGCCAATCTAGTCCCGGGGTCGTGGGGACGACCCTATAGTCGTCGGACATGACGGTGGCGGACCAATCTAGTCCCGGGGTCGTGGGGACGACCCAATAGTCGTCGGACATGTCGGCGGCTTGCCAAATTTGCCCGGGGTCGTGGGGACGACCCTATAGTCGTCGGACTTGACGGTGGCGGGCCAATCTAGTCCCGGGGTCGTGGGGACGACCCAATAGTCGTTGGACATTAGGGCGGCTGGCCAACTTTGGCCCATGGTCGTGGGGACGACCCTATAGTCGTTGGACATGACGGTGGCGGGCCAATCTAGTCCCGGGGTCGTAGGGACGACCCTATAGTCGTCGGACATGTCGGCGATTGGCCAACATTGGCCCGGGGTCGTGGGGACGACCCTACAGTCGTCGGACATTTCGGCGGCTTGCCAACTTTGGCCCGGGGTCGTGGGGACGACCCTATAGTCGTCGGACATGACGGTGGCGGACCAATCTAGTCCCAGGGTCGTGGGGAAGACCCTATAGTCGACGGACATGTCGGCGGCTGGCCAACTTTGGCCCGTGGTCGTGGAGACGATCCTATAGTCGTCGGACTTGACGGTGGCGGGCCAATCTAGTCCCGGGGTTGTGGGGACGACCCTATAGTCGTCGGACAAGACGGCGGCTGGACATCCTTGGCTCGCGGTCGTGGGGACGACCCTATAGTCGTCGGACATTTCGGCGGCTTGTCAACCTAGTCCCGGGGTCGTGGGGACGACCCTATAGTCGTTGGACATGACGGTGGCGGGCCAATCTAGTCCCGGGGTCGTGGGTACGAACCTATAGTCGTCGGACAAGTCGGCGGCGGGCCAACCTTGTCCCGGGGTCGTGGGGACGACCGTATAGTCGTCGGACATGACGGTGGCGGGCCAATCTAGTCCCGGGGTCGTGGGGACGACCCTATAGTCGTTGGACATGACGGTGGCGGGCCAATCTAGTCCCGGGGTCGTGGGTACGAACCTATAGTCGTCGGACAAGTCGGCGGCGGGCCAACCTTGTCCCGGGGTCGTGGGGACGACCGTATAGTCGTCGGACATGACGGTGGCGGGCCAATCTAGTCCCGGGGTCGTGGGGACGACCCTATAGTCGTTGGACATGACGGTGGCGGGCCAATCTAGTCCCGGGGTCGTGGGTACGAACCTATAGTCGTCGGACAAGTCGGCGGCGGGCCAACCTAGTCCCGGGGTCGTGGGTACGGCCCTATATTCGTCGGACATGTCGGCGGCGGGCCAACCTTGTCCTGGGGTCGTGGGGACGACCCTATAGTCGTCGGACATGTCGGCGGCTGGACAACTTTGGCCCGGTGTCGTGGGGACGACTCTATAGTCGTCGGAAATGTCGGCGGCTGGCCAACCTGGACCCGGGGTCGTGGGGACGACCCTATTGTCGTCGGACATGACGGTAGCGGGCCAATCTAGTCTCGGGGTCGTGGGGACGACCCTATAGTCGTCGGACATGTCGGCGGCTGGCCAACTTTGGCCCGGGGTCGTGGGGACGATCCAATAATCGTCGGACATGTCGGCGGCTGGCCAACTTTGGCCCGTGGTCGTGGGGACGACCCAATAGTGGTCGGACATGTCGGCGGCTGGCCAACTTTGGCCCGGTGTCGTGGGGACGACTCTATAGTCGAAGGAAATGTCGGCGGCTGGCCAACCTGGACCCGGGGTCGTGGGGACGACCCTATTGTCGTCGGACATGACGGCGGTCGGCCAACTTTGGCCCGGTGTCGTGGGGACGACTCTATAGTCGTCGGAAATGTCGGCGGCTGGCCAAGCTTGTCCCGGGGTCGTGGGGACGACCCTATAGTCGTCGGACATGTTGGCGGCTTGCCAACTTTGGCCCGGGGTCGTGGGGACGAGCCTATAGTCGTCGGACATGTCGGGCCTGGCCAACTTTAGCGCGTGGTCGTGGGGACGATCCGATTGTCGTCGGACATGTCGGCGGCTGGCCAACTTTGGCCCGTGGTCGTGGGGACGATCCAATAGTCGTCGGACATGTCGGCGGCTGGCCAACTTTGGCGCGTGGGCGTGGGGACGACCCTATAGTCGTCGGACATTTCGGCGGCATGCCAACTTTGGCCCGTGGTCGTGGGGACGACCCTATAGTCGTTGGACATGACGGTGGCGGGCTAATCTAGTCCCGGGGTCGTAGGGACGACCCTATAGTCGTTGGACATGTCGGCGAATGGCCAACATTGGCCCGGGGTCGTGGGGACGACCCTATAGTCGTCGGAAATGTCGGCGGCTGGCCAACCTGGACCCGGGGTCGTGGGGACGACCCAATAGTGGTCGGACATGTCGGCGGCTGGCCAACCTAGTCCCGAGGTCGTGGGGACGACCCTATAGTCGTCGGACTTGACGGTGGCGGGCCAATCTAGTCCCGGGGTCGTGGAGACGACCCTACAGTCGTCGGACATTTCGGCGGCTTGCCAACTTTGGCCCGGGGTCGTGGGTACGACCCTATAGTCGTCGGACAATTCGGCGGCTGGCCAACCTAGACCCGGGGTCGTGGGGACGACCCTATTGTCGTCGGACATGACGGCGGCGGGCCAATCTAGTCCCGGGGTCGTGGGGACGACCCTATAGTCGTCGGACATGTCGGCGGCTGGCCAACTTTGGCCCGGTGTCGTGGGGACGACTCTATAGTCGTCGGAAATGTCGGCGGCTGGCCAACCTGGACCCGGGGTCGTGGGGACGACCCTATTGTCATCGGACATGACGGTGGCGGGCCAATCTAGTCTCGGGGTTGTGGGGACGACCCTATAGTCGTCGGACATGTCGGCGTCTGGCCAACTTTGGCCCGGGGTCGTGGGGACGACTCTATAGTCGTCGGAAATGTCGGCGGCTGGCCAACCTGGACTCGGGGTCGTGGGGTCGACCCTATAGTCGTCGGACAAGACGGCGGCTGGACATCTTTGGCCCGGGGTCGTAGGGACGACCCTATAGTCGTTGGACATGTCGGCGATTGGCCAACATTGGCCCGGGGTCGTGGGGACGACCCTATAGTCGTCGGACATGTCGGCGGCTGGCCAACTTTGGCGCGTGGTCGTGGGGACGATCCGATTGTCGTCGGACTTGTCGGCGGCTGGCCAACTTTGGCCCGTGGTCGTGGGGACGATCCAATAGTCGTCGGACATGTCGGCGGCTGGCCAACTTTGGCGCGTGGGCGTGGGGACGATCCGATTGTCGTCGGACATGTCGGCGGCTGGCCAACCTAGACCCGGGGTCGTGGGGACGACCCTATTGTCGTCGGACATGACGGCGGCGGGCCAATCTAGTCCCGGGGTCGTGGGGACGACTCTATAGTCGTCGGAAATGTCGGCGGCTGGCCAACCTGGACCCGGGGGCGTGGGGACGACCCTATTGTCGTCGGACCTGACGGCGGCTGGCCAACTTTGGCCCGGTGTCGTGGGGACGACTCTATAGTCGTCGGAAATGTCGGCGGCTGGCCAAGCTTGTCCCGGGGTCGTGGGGACGACCCTATAGTCGTCGGACATGTTGGCGGCTTGCCAACTTTGGCCCGGGGTCGTGGGGACGACCCTATAGTCGTCGGACATGTCGGGCCTGGCCAACTTTAGCGCGTGGTCGTGGGGACGATCCGATTGTTGTCGGACATGTCGGCGGCTGGCCAACTTTGGCCCGTGGTCGTGGGGACGATCCAATAGTCGTCGGACATGTCGGCGGCTGGCCAACTTTGGCGCGTGGGCGTGGGGACTACCCTATAGTCGTCGGACATTTCGGCGGCATGCCAACTTTGGCCCGTGGTCGTGGGGACGACCCTATAGTCGTTGGACATGACGGTGGCGGGCTAATCTAGTCCCGGGGTCGTAGGGACGACCCTATAGTCGTTGGACATGTCGGCGATTGGCCAACATTGGCCCGGGGTCGTGGGGACGACCCTATAGTCGTCGGAAATGTCGGCGGCTGGCCAACCTGGACCCGGGGTCGTAGGGACGACCCTATTGTCGTCGGACATGACGGTGGCGGGCCAATCTAGTCCCGTGGTCGTGGGGACGACCCTATAGTCGTCGGACAAGACGGCGGCGGGACATCTTTGGCCCGGGGTCGTGGGGACGACCCTATAGTCGTCGGACATGTTGGCGGCTTGTCAGCCTAGTCCCGGGATCGTGGGTACGACCCTATAGTCGTCGGACAATTCGGCGGCTGGCCAACCTAGACCCGGGGTCGTGGGGACGACCCTATTGTCGTCGGACATGACGGCGGCGGGCCAATCTAGTCCCGGGGTCGTGGGGACGACCCTATAGTCGTCGGACATGTCGGCGGCTGGCCAACTTTGGCCCGGTGTCGTGGGGACGACTCTATAGTCGTCGGAAATGTCGGCGGCTGGCCAACCTGGACCCGGGGTCGTGGGGACGACCCTATTGTCATCGGACATGACGGTGGCGGGCCAATCTAGTCTCGGGGTTGTGGGGACGACCCTATAGTCGTCGGACATGTCGGCGTCTGGCCAACTTTGGCCCGGGGTCGTGGGGACGACTCTATAGTCGTCGGAAATGTCGGCGGCTGGCCAACCTGGACTCGGGGTCGTGGGGTCGACCCTATAGTCGTCGGACAAGACGGCGGCTGGACATCTTTGGCCCGGGGTCGTAGAGACGACCCTATAGTCGTTGGACATGTCGGCGATTGGCCAACATTGGCCCGGGGTCGTGGGGACGACCCTATAATCGTCGGACATGTCGGCGGCTGGCCAACTTTGGCGCGTGGTCGTGGGGACGATCCGATTGTCGTCGGACCTGTCGGCGGCTGGCCAACTTTGGCCCGTGGTCGTGGGGACGATCCAATAGTCGTCGGACATGTCGGCGGTTGGCCAACTTTGGCGCGTGGGCGTGGGGACGATCCGATTGTCGTCGGACATGTCGGCGGCTGGCCAACCTAGACCCGAGGTCGTGGGGACGACCCTATTGTCGTCGGACATGACGGCGGCGGGCCAATCTAGTCCCGGGGTCGTGGGGACGACCGTATAGTCGTCGGACATGTCGGCGGCTGGCCAACTTTGGCCCGGTGTCGTGGGGACGACTCTATAGTCGTCGGAAATGTCGGCGGCTGGCCAACTTTGGCCCGGTGTCGTGGGGACGACTCTATAGTCGTCGGAAATGTCGGCGGCTGGCCACCCTGGACCCGGGGGCGTGGGGACGACCCTATTGTCATCGGACATGACGGTGGCGGGCCAATCTAGTCTCGGGGTTGTGGGGACGACCCTATAGTCGTCGGACATGTCGGCGTCTGGCCAACTTTGGCCCGGGGTCGTGGGGACGACTCTATAGTCGTCGGAAATGTCGGCGGCTGGCCAACCTGGACTCGGGGTCGTGGGGTCGACCCTATAGTCGTCGGACAAGACGGCGGCTGGACATCTTTGGCCCGGGGTCGTAGGGACGACCCTATAGTCGTTGGACATGTCGGCGATTGGCCAAGCTTGTCCCGGGGTCGTGGGGACGACCCTATAGTCGTCGGACATGTTGGCGGCTTGCCAACTTTGGCGCGGGGT
This sequence comes from Andrena praecox, assembly GCA_963932275.1. Taxonomy (NCBI): domain Eukaryota; kingdom Metazoa; phylum Arthropoda; class Insecta; order Hymenoptera; family Andrenidae; genus Andrena; species Andrena praecox. Next base: position 3,576,927 of record CAWVQO010000356.1, on the reverse strand, counting down.
CGTGGGGACGACCCTATAGTCGTCGGACATGTCGGGCCTGGCCAACTTTAGCGCGTGGTCGTGGGGACGATCCGATTGTCGTCGGACATGTCGGCGGCTGGCCAACTTTGGCCCGTGGTCGTGGGGACGATCCAATAGTCGTCGGACATGTCGGCGGCTGGCCAACTTTGGCGCGTGGGCGTGGGGACGACCCTATAGTCGTCGGACATTTCGGCGGCATGCCAACTTTGGCCCGTGGTCGTGGGGACGACCCTATAGTCGTTGGACATGACGGTGGCGGGCTAATCTAGTCCCGGGGTCGTAGGGACGACCCTATAGTCGTTGGACATGTCGGCGATTGGCCAACATTGGCCCGGGGTCGTGGGGACGACCCTATAGTCGTCGGAAATGTCGGCGGCTGGCCAACCTGGACCCGGGGTCGTAGGGACGACCCTATTGTCGTCGGACATGACGGTGGCGGGCCAATCTAGTCCCGTGGTCGTGGGGACGACCCTATAGTCGTCGGACAAGACGGCGGCGGGACATCTTTGGCCCGGGGTCGTGGGGACGACCCTATAGTCGTCGGACATGTTGGCGGCTTGTCAGCCTAGTCCCGGGATCGTGGGTACGACCCTATAGTCGTCGGACAATTCGGCGGCTGGCCAACCTAGACCCGGGGTCGTGGGGACGACCCTATTGTCGTCGGACATGACGGCGGCGGGCCAATCTAGTCCCGGGGTCGTGGGGACGACCCTATAGTCGTCGGACATGTCGGCGGCTGGCCAACTTTGGCCCGGTGTCGTGGGGACGACTCTATAGTCGTCGGAAATGTCGGCGGCTGGCCAACCTGGACCCGGGGTCGTGGGGACGACCCTATTGTCATCGGACATGACGGTGGCGGGCCAATCTAGTCTCGGGGTTGTGGGGACGACCCTATAGTCGTCGGACATGTCGGCGTCTGGCCAACTTTGGCCCGGGGTCGTGGGGACGACTCTATAGTCGTCGGAAATGTCGGCGGCTGGCCAACCTGGACTCGGGGTCGTGGGGTCGACCCTATAGTCGTCGGACAAGACGGCGGCTGGACATCTTTGGCCCGGGGTCGTAGGGCCGACCCTATAGTCGTTGGACATGTCGGCGATTGGCCAACATTGGCCCGGGGTCGTGGGGACGACCCTATAGTCGTCGGACATGTCGGCGGCTGGCCAACTTTGGCGCGTGGTCGTGGGGACGATCCGATTGTCGTCGGACCTGTCGGCGGCTGGCCAACTTTGGCCCGGTGTCGTGGGGACGACTCTATAGTCGTCGGAAATGTCGGCGGCTGGCCAACCTGGACCCGGGGTCGTGGGGACGACCCTATTGTCGTCGGACATGACGGCGGCTGGCCAACTTTGGCCCGGTGTCGTGGGGACGACTCTATAGTCGTCGGAAATGTCGGCGGCTGGCCAAGCTTGTCCCGGGGTCGTGGGGACGACCCTATAATCGTCGGACATGACGGTGGCGGGCCAATCTAGTCCCGGGGTCGTGGGGACGACCCTATAGTCGTCGGACATGTCGGCGGTTGGCCAACTTTGGCCCGGTGTCGTCGGGACGACTCTATAGTCGTCGGAAATGTCGGCGGCTGGCCAACCTGGACCCGGGGTCGTGGGGACGACCCTATTGTCGTCGGACATGGCGGTGGCGGGCCAATCTAGTCCCGTGGTCGTGGGGACGACCCTATAGTCTTCGGACATGACGGTAGCGGACCAATCTAGACCCGAGGTCCTGGGGACGACCCTATAGTAGTCGGACATGTCGGCGGCTGTCCAACTTTGGCCCGGTGTCGTGGGGACGACTCTATAGTCGTCGGACATGTCGGTGGCTGGCCAACCTAGACCCGGGGTCGTGGGGATGACCCTATTGTCGTCGCACATGACGGTGGCGGGCCAATCTAGTCCCGGGGTCGTGGGGACGACCCTATAGTCGTCGGACAAGACGGCGGCGGGACATCTTTGGCCCGGGGTCGTGGGGACGACCCTATAGTCGTCGGACATGTTGGCGGCTTGTCAGCCTAGTCCCGGGATCGTGGGTACGACCCTATAGTCGTCGGACAATTCGGCGGCTGGTCAACCTAGACCCGGGGTCGTGGGGACGACCCTATTGTCGTCGGACATGACGGCGGCGGGCCAATCTAGTCCCGGGGTCGTGGGGACGACCCTATAGTCGTCGGACATGTCGGCGGCTGGCCAACTTTGGCCCGGTGTCGTGGGGACGACTCTATAGTCGTCGGAAATGTCGGCGGCTGGCCAACCTGGACCCGGGGTCGTGGGGACGACCCTATTGTCATCGGACATGACGGTGGCGGGCCAATCTAGTCTCGGGGTTGTGGGGACGACCCTATAGTCGTCGGACATGTCGGCGTCTGGCCAACTTTGGCCCGGGGTCGTGGGGACGACTCTATAGTCGTCGGAAATGTCGGCGGCTGGCCAACCTGGACTCGGGGTCGTGGGGTCGACCCTATAGTCGTCGGACAAGACGGCGGCTGGACATCTTTGGCCCGGGGTCGTAGGGACGACCCTATAGTCGTTGGACATGTCGGCGATTGGCCAACATTGGCCCGGGGTCGTGGGGACGACCCTATAGTCGTCGGACATGTCGGCGGCTGGCCAACTTTGGCGCGTGGTCGTGGGGACGATCCGATTGTCGTCGGACCTGTCGGCGGCTGGCCAACTTTGGCCCGTGGTCGTGGGGACGATCCAATAGTCGTCGGACATGTCGGCGGCTGGCCAACTTTGGCGCGTGGGCGTGGGGACGATCCGATTGTCGTCGGACATGTCGGCGGCTGGCCAACCTAGTCCGGGGTTGTGGGGACGACCCTATAGCCGTCGGACATGTCGGCGGCTGGCAAACCTAGTCCCGAGGTCGTGGGGACGACCCTATAGTGGTCGGACATGTAGGCGGCTGGCCAATCCAGTCCCGGGGTCGTGGGGACGACCCTATAGTCGTCGGATATGTCGGCGGTTTGCCAACCTAGTCCCGGGGTCGTGGGGAGGACCGTGTAGTCTACGGACAATTCGGCGGCCGGCCAACTTTGGCCCGGGGTCGTGGGGACGACCCTATAGTCGTCGGATATGTCGGCGGTTGGCCAACCTAGTCCCGGGGTCGTGGGGAGGACCGTGTAGTCGTCGGACAATTCGGCGGCCGGCCAACTTTGGCCCGGGGTCGTGGGGACGACCCTATAGTCGTCGGACATGTCGGCGGCTGGCCAACCTAGTCCGGGGTTGTGGGGACGACCCTATAGCCGTCGGACATGTCGGCGGCTGGCAAACCTAGTCCCGAGGTCGTGGGGACGACCCTATAGTGGTCGGACATGTAGGCGGCTGGCCAATCCAGTCCCGGGGTCGTGGGGACGACCCTATAGTCGTCGGACAAGACGGCGGCGGGACATCTTTGGCCCGGGGTCGTGGGGACGACCCTATAGTCGTCGGACATGTTGGCGGCTTGTCAGCCTAGTCCCGGGATCGTGGGTACGACCCTATAGTCGTCGGACAATTCGGCGGCTGGCCAACCTAGACCCGGGGTCGTGGGGACGACCCTATTGTCGTCGGACATGACGGCGGCGGGCCAATCTAGTCCCGGGGTCGTGGGGACGACCCTATAGTCGTCGGACATGTCGGCGGCTGGCCAACTTTGGCCCGGTGTCGTGGGGACGACTCTATAGTCGTCGGAAATGTCGGCGGCTGGCCAACCTGGACCCGGGGTCGTGGGGACGACCCTATTGTCATCGGACATGACGGTGGCGGGCCAATCTAGTCTCGGGGTTGTGGGGACGACCCTATAGTCGTCGGACATGTCGGCGTCTGGCCAACTTTGGCCCGGGGTCGTGGGGACGACTCTATAGTCGTCGGAAATGTCGGCGGCTGGCCAACCTGGACTCGGGGTCGTGGGGTCGACCCTATAGTCGTCGGAGAAGACGGCGGCTGGACATCTTTGGCCCGGGGTCGTAGGGACGACCCTATAGTCGTTGGACATGTCGGCGATTGGCCAACATTGGCCCGGGGTCGTGGCGACGACCCTATAGTCGTCGGACATGTCGGCGGCTGGCCAACTTTGGCGCGTGGTCGTGGGGACGATCCGATTGTCGTCGGACCTGTCGGCGGCTGGCCAACTTTGGCCCGTGGTCGTGGGGACGATCCAATAGTCGTCGGACATGTCGGCGGCTGGCCAACTTTGGCGCGTGGGCGTGGGGACGATCCGATTGTCGTCGGACATGTCGGCGGCTGGCCAACCTAGTCCGGGGTTGTGGGGACGACCCTATAGCCGTCGGACATGTCGGCGGCTGGCAAACATAGTCCCGAGGTCGTGGGGACGACCCTATAGTGGTCGGACATGTAGGCGGCTGGCCAATCCAGTCCCGGGGTCGTGGGGACGACCCTATAGTCGTCGGATATGTCGGCGGTTTGCCAACCTTGTCCCGGGGTCGTGGGGAGGACCGTGTAGTCTACGGACAATTCGGCGGCCGGCCAACTTTGGCCCGGGGTCGTGGGGACGACCCTATAGTCGTCGGATATGTCGGCGGTTGGCCAACCTAGTCCCGGGGTCGTGGGGAGGACCGTGTAGTCGTCGGACAATTCGGCGGCCGGCCAACTTTGGCCCGGGGTCGTGGGGACGACCCTATAGTCGTCGGACATGTCGGCGGCTGGCCAACCTAGACCCGGGGTCGTGGGGACGACCCTATAGTCGTCGGACATTGCGGCGGCATGCCGACTTTGGCCCGGGGTCGTGGGGACGACCCTATAGTCGTCGGATATGTCGGCGGTTTGCCAACCTAGTCCCGGGGTCGTGGGGAGGACCGTGTAGTCGTCGGACATGTCGGCGGCTGGCCAACCTAGTCCCGAGGTCGTCGGACTTGACGGTGGCCGCCAATCTAGTCCCGGGGTCGGGGGGAAGACCCTACAGTCGTCGGACATTTCGGCGGCTTGCCAACTTTGGCCCGGGGTCGTGGGGACGACCCTATAGTCGTCGGACATGACGGTGGCGGACCAATCTAGACCCGAGGTCCTGTGGACGACCCTATAGTCGTCGGACTTGACGGTGGCGGGCCAATGTAGTCCCGGGGTCGTGGGGACGACCCTATAGTCGTCGGACATGTTGGCGGCTTGTCAGCCTAGTCCCGGGGTCGTGGGTACGGCCCTATATTCGTCGGACATGTCGGCGGCGGGCCAACCTTGTCCTGGGGTCGTGGGGACGACCCTATAGTCGTCGGACATGTCGGCGGCTGGACAACTTTGGCCCGGTGTCGTGGGGACGACCCTATTGTCGTCGGACATGACGGTAGCGGGCCAATCTAGTCTCGGGGTCGTGGGGACGACCCTATAGTCGTCGGACATGTCGGCGGCTGGCCAACTTTGGCCCGGGGTCGTGGGGACGATCCAATAATCGTCGGACATGTCGGCGGCTGGCCAACTTTGGCCCGTGGTCGTGGGGACGACCCAATAGTGGTCGGACATGTCGGCGGCTGGCCAACTTTGGCCCGGTGTCGTGGGGACGACTCTATAGTCGTCGGAAATGTCGGCGGCTGGCCAACCTGGACCCGGGGTCGTGGGGACGACCCTATTGTCGTCGGACATGACGGCGGTCGGCCAACTTTGGCCCGGTGTCGTGGGGACGACTCTATAGTCGTCGGAAATGTCGGCGGCTGGCCAAGCTTGTCCCGGGGTCGTGGGGACGACCCTATAGTCGTCGGACATGTTGGCGGCTTGCCAACTTTGGCCCGGGGTCGTGGGGACGAGCCTATAGTCGTCGGACATGTCGGGCCTGGCCAACTTTAGCGCGTGGTCGTGGGGACGATCCGATTGTCGTCGGACATGTCGGCGGCTGGCCAACTTTGGCCCGTGGTCGTGGGGACGATCCAATAGTCGTCGGACATGTCGGCGGCTGGCCAACTTTGGCGCGTGGGCGTGGGGACGACCCTATAGTCGTCGGACATTTCGGCGGCATGCCAACTTTGGCCCGTGGTCGTGGGGACGACCCTATAGTCGTTGGACATGACGGTGGCGGGCTAATCTAGTCCCGGGGTCGTAGGGACGACCCTATAGTCGTTGGACATGTCGGCGAATGGCCAACATTGGCCCGGGGTCGTGGGGACGACCCTATAGTCGTCGGAAATGTCGGCGGCTGGCCAACCTGGACCCGGGGTCGTGGGAACGACCCAATAGTGGTCGGACATGTCGGCGGCTGGCCAACCTAGTCCCGAGGTCGTGGGGACGACCCTATAGTCGTCGGACTTGACGGTGGCGGGCCAATCTAGTCCCGGGGTCGTGGAGACGACCCTACAGTCGTCGGACATTTCGGCGGCTTGCCAACTTTGGCCCGGGGTCGTGGGTACGACCCTATAGTCGTCGGACAATTCGGCGGCTGGCCAACCTAGACCCGGGGTCGTGGGGACGACCCTATTGTCGTCGGACATGACGGCGGCGGGCCAATCTAGTCCCGGGGTCGTGGGGACGACCCTATAGTCGTCGGACATGTCGGCGGCTGGCCAACTTTGGCCCGGTGTCGTGGGGACGACTCTATAGTCGTCGGAAATGTCGGCGGCTGGCCAACCTGGACCCGGGGTCGTGGGGACGACCCTATTGTCATCGGACATGACGGTGGCGGGCCAATCTAGTCTCGGGGTTGTGGGGACGACCCTATAGTCGTCGGACATGTCGGCGTCTGGCCAACTTTGGCCCGGGGTCGTGGGGACGACTCTATAGTCGTCGGAAATGTCGGCGGCTGGCCAACCTGGACTCGGGGTCGTGGGGTCGACCCTATAGTCGTCGGACAAGACGGCGGCTGGACATCTTTGGCCCGGGGTCGTAGGGACGACACTATAGTCGTTGGACATGTCGGCGATTGGCCAACATTGGCCCGGGGTCGTGGGGACGACCCTATAGTCGTCGGACATGTCGGCGGCTGGCCAACTTTGGCGCGTGGTCGTGGGGACGATCCGATTGTCGTCGGACTTGTCGGCGGCTGGCCAACTTTGGCCCGTGGTCGTGGGGACGATCCAATAGTCGTCGGACATGTCGGCGGCTGGCCAACTTTGGCGCGTGGGCGTGGGGACGATCCGATTGTCGTCGGACATGTCGGCGGCTGGCCAACCTAGACCCGGGGTCGTGGGGACGACCCTATTGTCGTCGGACATGACGGCGGCGGGCCAATCTAGTCCCGGGGTCGTGGGGACGACCGTATAGTCGTCGGACATGTCGGCGGCTGGCCAACTTTGGCCCGGTGTCGTGGGGACGACTCTATAGTCGTCGGAAATGTCGGCGGCTGGCCAACCTGGACCCGGGGGCGTGGGGACGACCCTATTGTCGTCGGACCTGACGGCGGCTGGCCAACTTTGGCCCGGTGTCGTGGGGACGACTCTATAGTCGTCGGAAATGTCGGCGGCTGGCCAAGCTTGTCCCGGGGTCGTGGGGACGACCCTATAGTCGTCGGACATGTTGGCGGCTTGCCAACTTTGGCCCGGGGTCGTGGGGACGACCCTATAGTCGTCGGACATGTCGGGCCTGGCCAACTTTAGCGCGTGGTCGTGGGGACGATCCGATTGTCGTCGGACATGTCGGCGGCTGGCCAACTTTGGCCCGTGGTCGTGGGGACGATCCAATAGTCGTCGGACATGTCGGCGGCTGGCCAACTTTGGCGCGTGGGCGTGGGGACGACCCTATAGTCGTCGGACATTTCGGCGGCATGCCAACTTTGGCCCGTGGTCGTGGGGACGACCCTATAGGCGTTGGACATGACGGTGGCGGGCTAATCTAGTCCCGGGGTCGTAGGGACGACCCTATAGTCGTTGGACATGTCGGCGATTGGCCAACATTGGCCCGGGGTCGTGGGGACGACCCTATAGTCGTCGGACAAGACGGCGGCGGGACATCTTTCGCCCGGGGTCGTGGGGACGACCCTATAGTCGTCGGACATGTTGGCGGCTTGTCAGCCTAGTCCCGGGATCGTGGGTACGACCCTATAGTCGTCGGACAATTCGGCGGCTGGCCAACCTAGACCCGGGGTCGTGGGGACGACCCTATTGTCGTCGGACATGACGGCGGCGGGCCAATCTAGTCCCGGGGTCGTGGGGACGACCCTATAGTCGTCGGACATGTCGGCGGCTGGCCAACTTTGGCCCGGTGTCGTGGGGACGACTCTATAGTCGTCGGAAATGTCGGCGGCTGGCCAACCTGGACCCGGGGTCGTGGGGACGACCCTATTGTCATCGGACATGACGGTGGCGGGCCAATCTAGTCTCGGGGTTGTGGGGACGACCCTATAGTCGTCGGACATGTCGGCGTCTGGCCAACTTTGGCCCGGGGTCGTGGGGACGACTCTATAGTCGTCGGAAATGTCGGCGGCTGGCCAACCTGGACTCGGGGTCGTGGGGTCGACCCTATAGTCGTCGGACAAGACGGCGGCTGGACATCTTTGGCCCGGGGTCGTAGGGACGACCCTATAGTCGTTGGACATGTCGGCGATTGGCCAACATTGGCCCGGGGTCGTGGGGACGACCCTATAGTCGTCGGACATGTCGGCGGCTGGCCAACTTTGGCGCGTGGTCGTGGGGACGATCCGATTGTCGTCGGACCTGTCGGCGGCTGGCCAACTTTGGCCCGTGGTCGTGGGGACGATCCAATAGTCGTCGGACATGTCGGCGGCTGGCCAACTTTGGCGCGTGGGCGTGGGGACGATCCGATTGTCGTCGGACATGTCGGCGGCTGGCCAACCTAGACCCGAGGTCGTGGGGACGACCCTATTGTCGTCGGACATGACGGCGGCGGGCCAATCTAGTCCCGGGGTCGTGGGGACGACCGTATAGTCGTCGGACATGTCGGCGGCTGGCCAACTTTGGCCCGGTGTCGTGGGGACGACTCTATAGTCGTCGGAAATGTCGGCGGCTGGCCAACCTGGACCCGGGGGCGTGGGGACGACCCTATTGTCATCGGACATGACGGTGGCGGGCCAATCTAGTCTCGGGGTTGTGGGGACGACCCTATAGTCGTCGGACATGTCGGCGTCTGGCCAACTTTGGCCCGGGGTCGTGGGGACGACTCTATAGTCGTCGGAAATGTCGGCGGCTGGCCAACCTGGACTCGGGGTCGTGGGGTCGACCCTATAGTCGTCGGACAAGACGGCGGCTGGACATCTTTGGCCCGGGGTCGTAGGGACGACCCTATAGTCGTTGGACATGTCGGCGATTGGCCAACATTGGCCCGGGGTCGTGGGGACGACCCTATAGTCGTCGGACATGTCGGCGGCTGGCCAACTTTGGCGCGTGGTCGTGGGGACGATCCGATTGTCGTCGGACCTGTCGGCGGCTGGCCAACTTTGGCCCGGTGTCGTGGGGACAACTCTATAGTCGTCGGAAATGTCGGCGGCTGGCCAACCTGGACCCGGGGTCGTGGGGACGACCCTATTGTCGTCGGACATGACGGCGGCTGGCCAACTTTGGCCCGGTGTCGTGGGGACGACTCTATAGTCGTCGGAAATGTCGGCGGCTGGCCAAGCTTGTCCCGGGGTCGTGGGGACGACCCTATAATCGTCGGACATGACGGTGGCGGGCCAATCTAGTCCCGGGGTCGTGGGGACGACCCTATAGTTGTCGGACATGTCGGCGGTTGGCCAACTTTGGCCCGGTGTCGTCGGGACGACTCTATAGTCGTCGGAAATGTCGGCGGCTGGCCAACCTGGACCCGGGGTCGTGGGGACGACCCTATTGTCGTCGGACATGGCGGTGGCGGGCCAATCTAGTCCCGTGGTCGTGGGGACGACTCTATAGTCGTCGGAAATGTCGGCGGCTGGCCAACCTGGACCCGGGGTCGTGGGGACGACTCTATAGTCGTCGGAAATGTCGGCGGCTGGCCAAGCTTGTCCCGGGGTCGTGGGGACGACCCTATAATCGTCGGACATGACGGTGGCGGGCCAATCTAGTCCCGGGGTCGTGGGGACGACCCTATAGTCGTCGGACAAGTCGGCGGCGGGCCAAGCTTGTCCCGGGGTCGTGGGGACGACCCTATAATACGTCGGACATGACGGTGGCGGGCCAATCTAGTCCCGGGGTCGTGGGGACGACCCTATAATCGTTGGACATGACGGTAGCGGGCCAATCTAGTCCCGGGGTCGTAGGGACGACCCTATAGTCGTCGGACATGTTGGCGATTGGCCAACATTGGCCCGGGGTCGTGGGGACGACCCTATAGTCGTTGGACATGACGGTGGCGGGCCAATCTAGTCCCGGGGTCGTGGGGACGACCCTATAGTCGTCGGACATGTCGGCGGCTGGCCAACTTTGGACCGGTGTCGTGGGGACGACTCTATAGTCGTCGGAAATGTCGGCGGCTGGCCAACCTGGACCCGAGGTCGTGGGGACGACCCTATTGTCGTCGGACATGACGGTGGCGGGCCAATCTAGTCTCGGGGTCGTGGGGACGACCCTATAGTCGTCGGACATGTCGGCGGCGGCCAACTTTGGCCCGGGGTCGTGGGGACGACCCTATAGTCGTCGGACATGTCGGCGGCTGGCCAACTTTGGCCCGTGGTTGTGGGGACGACCCTATAATCGTTGGACATGACGGTGGCGGGCCAATCTAGTCCCGGGGTCGTGGGGACGACCCTATAGTCGTCGGACAAGACGGCGGCTGGACATCATTGGCCCGGGGTCGTGGGGACGACCCTATAGTCTTCGGACATGTTGGCGGCTTGTCAGCCTAGTCCCGGTGTCGTGGGTACGACCCTATAGTCGTCGGACAAGTCGGCGGCGGGCCAACCTTGTCCCGGGGTCGTGGGGACGACCCTATAGTCGTCGGACATGTCGGCGGCTGGCCAACTTTGGCCCGGTGTCGTGGGGACGACCCAATAGTGGTCGGGCATGTCGGCGGCCGGCCAACCTAGTCCCGAGGTCGTGGGGACGACCCGATAGTCGTCGGACTTGACGGTGGCGGGCCAATCTAGTCCCGGGGTCGTGGGGACGACCCTACAGTCGTCGGACATTTCGGCGCCTTGCCAACTTTGGCCCGGGGTCGTGGGGACGACCCTATAGTCGTCGGACATGACGGTGGCGGACCAATCTAGTCCCGGGGTCGTGGGGACGACCCTATAGTCGTCGGGCATGTCGGCGGCTGGCCAACTTTGGCCCGTGGTCGTGGGGACGATCCAATAGTCGTCGGACATGTCGGCGGCTGGCTAACTTTGGCCCGGTGTCGTGGGGACGACCCTATAGTCGTCGGACATGTTGGCGATTGGCCAACATTGGCCCGGGGTCGTGGGGACGACCCTATAGTCGTCGGACAAGACGGCGGCTGGACATCCTTGGCTCGCGGTCGTGGGGACGACCCTATAGTCGTCGGACATTCCGGCGGCTTGTCAACCTAGTCCCGGGGACGTGGGGACGACCCTATAGTCGTTGGACATGACGGTGGCGGGCCAATCTAGTCCCGGGGTCGTGGGAACGACCCTATAGTCGTCGGACAAGACAGCGGCTGGACATCTTTGGCCCGCGGTCGTGGGGACGACCCTATAGTCGTCGGACATGTCGGCAGCTGGCCAACTTTGGCCCGTGGTCGTGGGTACGACCCTATAGTCGTCGGACAATTCGGCGGCTGGCCAACCTAGACCCGGGGTCGTGGGGACGACCCTATTGTCGTCGGACATGACGGCGGCGGGCCAATCTAGTCCCGGGGTCGTGGGGACGACCCTATAGTCGTCGGACATGTCGGCGGCTGGCCAACTTTGGCCCGGTGTCGTGGGGACGACTCTATAGTCGTCGGAAATGTCGGCGGCTGGCCAACCTGGACCCGGGGTCGTGGGGACGACCCTATTGTCATCGGACATGACGGTGGCGGGCCAATCTAGTCTCGGGGTTGTGGGGACGACCCTATAGTCGTCGGACATGTCGGCGTCTGGCCAACTTTGGCCCGGGGTCGTGGGGACGACTCTATAGTCGTCGGAAATGTCGGCGGCTGGCCAACCTGGACTCGGGGTCGTGGGGTCGACCCTATAGTCGTCGGACAAGACGGCGGCTGGACATCTTTGGCCCGGGGTCGTAGGGACGACCCTATAGTCGTTGGACATGTCGGCGATTGGCCAACATTGGCCCGGGGTCGTGGGGACGACCCTATAGTCGTCGGACATGTCGGCGGCTGGCCAACTTTGGCGCGTGGTCGTGGGGACGATCCGATTGTCGTCGGACTTGTCGGCGGCTGGCCAACTTTGGCCCGTGGTCGTGGGGACGATCCAATAGTCGTCGGACATGTCGGCGGCTGGCCAACTTTGGCGCGTGGGCGTGGGGACGATCCGATTGTCGTCGGACATGTCGGCGGCTGGCCAACCTAGACCCGGGGTCGTGGGGACGACCCTATTGTCGTCGGACATGACGGCGGCGGGCCAATCTAGTCCCGGGGTCGTGGGGACGACCGTATAGTCGTCGGACATGTCGGCGGCTGGCCAACTTTGGCCCGGTGTCGTGGGGACGACTCTATAGTCGTCGGAAATGTCGGCGGCTGGCCAACCTGGACCCGGGGGCGTGGGGACGACCCTATTGTCGTCGGACCTGACGGCGGCTGGCCAACTTTGGCCCGGTGTCGTGGGGACGACTCTATAGTCGTCGGAAATGTCGGCGGCTGGCCAAGCTTGTCCCGGGGTCGTGGGGACGACCCTATAGTCGTCGGACATGTTGGCGGCTTGCCAACTTTGGCCCGGGGTCGTGGGGACGACCCTATAGTCGTCGGACATGTCGGGCCTGGCCAACTTTAGCGCGTGGTCGTGGGGACGATCCGATTGTTGTCGGACATGTCGGCGGCTGGCCAACTTTGGCCCGTGGTCGTGGGGACGATCCAATAGTCGTCGGACATGTCGGCGGCTGGCCAACTTTGGCGCGTGGGCGTGGGGACTACCCTATAGTCGTCGGACATTTCGGCGGCATGCCAACTTTGGCCCGTGGTCGTGGGGACGACCCTATAGTCGTTGGACATGACGGTGGCGGGCTAATCTAGTCCCGGGGTCGTAGGGACGACCCTATAGTCGTTGGACATGTCGGCGATTGGCCAACATTGGCCCGGGGTCGTGGGGACGACCCTATAGTCGTCGGAAATGTCGGCGGCTGGCCAACCTGGACCCGGGGTCGTAGGGACGACCCTATTGTCGTCGGACATGACGGTGGCGGGCCAATCTAGTCCCGTGGTCGTGGGGACGACCCTATAGTCGTCGGACAAGACGGCGGCGGGACATCTTTGGCCCGGGGTCGTGGGGACGACCCTATAGTCGTCGGACATGTTGGCGGCTTGTCAGCCTAGTCCCGGGATCGTGGGTACGACCCTATAGTCGTCGGACAATTCGGCGGCTGGCCAACCTAGACCCGGGGTCGTGGGGACGACCCTATTGTCGTCGGACATGACGGCGGCGGGCCAATCTAGTCCCGGGGTCGTGGGGACGACCCTATAGTCGTCGGACATGTCGGCGGCTGGCCAACTTTGGCCCGGTGTCGTGGGGACGACTCTATAGTCGTCGGAAATGTCGGCGGCTGGCCAACCTGGACCCGGGGTCGTGGGGACGACCCTATTGTCATCGGACATGACGGTGGCGGGCCAATCTAGTCTCGGGGTTGTGGGGACGACCCTATAGTCGTCGGACATGTCGGCGTCTGGCCAACTTTGGCCCGGGGTCGTGGGGACGACTCTATAGTCGTCGGAAATGTCGGCGGCTGGCCAACCTGGACTCGGGGTCGTGGGGTCGACCCTATAGTCGTCGGACAAGACGGCGGCTGGACATCTTTGGCCCGGGGTCGTAGGGACGACCCTATAGTCGTTGGACATGTCGGCGATTGGCCAACATTGGCCCGGGGTCGTGGGGACGACCCTATAGTCGTCGGACATGTCGGCGGCTGGCCAACTTTGGCGCGTGGTCGTGGGGACGATCCGATTGTCGTCGGACCTGTCGGCGGCTGGCCAACTTTGGCCCGTGGTCGTGGGGACGATCCAATAGTCGTCGGACATGTCGGCGGTTGGCCAACTTTGGCGCGTGGGCGTGGGGACGATCCGATTGTCGTCGGACATGTCGGCGGCTGGCCAACCTAGACCCGAGGTCGTGGGGACGACCCTATTGTCGTCGGACATGACGGCGGCGGGCCAATCTAGTCCCGGGGTCGTGGGGACGACCGTATAGTCGTCGGACATGTCGGCGGCTGGCCAACTTTGGCCCGGTGTCGTGGGGACGACTCTATAGTCGTCGGAAATGTCGGCGGCTGGCCAACTTTGGCCCGGTGTCGTGGGGACGACTCTATAGTCGTCGGAAATGTCGGCGGCTGGCCACCCTGGACCCGGGGGCGTGGGGACGACCCTATTGTCATCGGACATGACGGTGGCGGGCCAATCTAGTCTCGGGGTTGTGGGGACGACCCTATAGTCGTCGGACATGTCGGCGTCTGGCCAACTTTGGCCCGGGGTCGTGGGGACGACTCTATAGTCGTCGGAAATGTCGGCGGCTGGCCAACCTGGACTCGGGGTCGTGGGGTCGACCCTATAGTCGTCGGACAAGACGGCGGCTGGACATCTTTGGCCCGGGGTCGTAGGGACGACCCTATAGTCGTTGGACATGTCGGCGATTGGCCAAGCTTGTCCCGGGGTCGTGGGGACGACCCTATAGTCGTCGGACATGTTGGCGGCTTGCCAACTTTGGCGCGGGGTCGTGGGGACGACCCTATAGTCGTCGGACATGTCGGGCCTGGCCAACTTTAGCGCGTGGTCGTGGGGACGATCCGATTGTCGTCGGACATGTCGGCGGCTGGCCAACTTTGGCCCGTGGTCGTGGGGACGATCCAATAGTCGTCGGACATGTCGGCGGCTGGCCAACTTTGGCGCGTGGGCGTGGGGACGACCCTATAGTCGTCGGACATTTCGGCGGCATGCCAACTTTGGCCCGTGGTCGTGGGGACGACCCTATAGTCGTTGGACATGACGGTGGCGGGCTAATCTAGTCCCGGGGTCGTAGGGACGACCCTATAGTCGTTGGACATGTCGGCGATTGGCCAACATTGGCCCGGGGTCGTGGGGACGACCCTATAGTCGTCGGAAATGTCGGCGGCTGGCCAACCTGGACCCGGGGTCGTAGGGACGACCCTATTGTCGTCGGACATGACGGTGGCGGGCCAATCTAGTCCCGTGGTCGTGGGGACGACCCTATAGTCGTCGGACAAGACGGCGGCGGGACATCTTTGGCCCGGGGTCGTGGGGACGACCCTATAGTCGTCGGACATGTTGGCGGCTTGTCAGCCTAGTCCCGGGATCGTGGGTACGACCCTATAGTCGTCGGACAATTCGGCGGCTGGCCAACCTAGACCCGGGGTCGTGGGGACGACCCTATTGTCGTCGGACATGACGGCGGCGGGCCAATCTAGTCCCGGGGTCGTGGGGACGACCCTATAGTCGTCGGACATGTCGGCGGCTGGCCAACTTTGGCCCGGTGTCGTGGGGACGACTCTATAGTCGTCGGAAATGTCGGCGGCTGGCCAACCTGGACCCGGGGTCGTGGGGACGACCCTATTGTCATCGGACATGACGGTGGCGGGCCAATCTAGTCTCGGGGTTGTGGGGACGACCCTATAGTCGTCGGACATGTCGGCGTCTGGCCAACTTTGGCCCGGGGTCGTGGGGACGACTCTATAGTCGTCGGAAATGTCGGCGGCTGGCCAACCTGGACTCGGGGTCGTGGGGTCGACCCTATAGTCGTCGGACAAGACGGCGGCTGGACATCTTTGGCCCGGGGTCGTAGGGCCGACCCTATAGTCGTTGGACATGTCGGCGATTGGCCAACATTGGCCCGGGGTCGTGGGGACGACCCTATAGTCGTCGGACATGTCGGCGGCTGGCCAACTTTGGCGCGTGGTCGTGGGGACGATCCGATTGTCGTCGGACCTGTCGGCGGCTGGCCAACTTTGGCCCGGTGTCGTGGGGACGACTCTATAGTCGTCGGAAATGTCGGCGGCTGGCCAACCTGGACCCGGGGTCGTGGGGACGACCCTATTGTCGTCGGACATGACGGCGGCTGGCCAACTTTGGCCCGGTGTCGTGGGGACGACTCTATAGTCGTCGGAAATGTCGGCGGCTGGCCAAGCTTGTCCCGGGGTCGTGGGGACGACCCTATAATCGTCGGACATGACGGTGGCGGGCCAATCTAGTCCCGGGGTCGTGGGGACGACCCTATAGTCGTCGGACATGTCGGCGGTTGGCCAACTTTGGCCCGGTGTCGTCGGGACGACTCTATAGTCGTCGGAAATGTCGGCGGCTGGCCAACCTGGACCCGGGGTCGTGGGGACGACCCTATTGTCGTCGGACATGGCGGTGGCGGGCCAATCTAGTCCCGTGGTCGTGGGGACGACCCTATAGTCTTCGGACATGACGGTAGCGGACCAATCTAGACCCGAGGTCCTGGGGACGACCCTATAGTAGTCGGACATGTCGGCGGCTGTCCAACTTTGGCCCGGTGTCGTGGGGACGACTCTATAGTCGTCGGACATGTCGGTGGCTGGCCAACCTAGACCCGGGGTCGTGGGGACGACCCTATTGTCGTCGGACATGACGGTGGCGGGCCAATCTAGTCCCGGGGTCGTGGGGACGACCCTATAGTCGTCGGACAAGACGGCGGCGGGACATCTTTGGCCCGGGGTCGTGGGGACGACCCTATAGTCGTCGGACATGTTGGCGGCTTGTCAGCCTAGTCCCGGGATCGTGGGTACGACCCTATAGTCGTCGGACAATTCGGCGGCTGGCCAACCTAGACCCGGGGTCGTGGGGACGACCCTATTGTCGTCGGACATGACGGCGGCGGGCCAATCTAGTCCCGGGGTCGTGGGGACGACCCTATAGTCGTCGGACATGTCGGCGGCTGGCCAACTTTGGCCCGGTGTCGTGGGGACGACTCTATAGTCGTCGGAAATGTCGGCGGCTGGCCAACCTGGACCCGGGGTCGTGGGGACGACCCTATTGTCATCGGACATGACGGTGGCGGGCCAATCTAGTCTCGGGGTTGTGGGGACGACCCTATAGTCGTCGGACATGTCGGCGTCTGGCCAACTTTGGCCCGGGGTCGTGGGGACGACTCTATAGTCGTCGGAAATGTCGGCGGCTGGCCAACCTGGACTCGGGGTCGTGGGGTCGACCCTATAGTCGTCGGACAAGACGGCGGCTGGACATCTTTGGCCCGGGGTCGTAGGGACGACCCTATAGTCGTTGGACATGTCGGCGATTGGCCAACATTGGCCCGGGGTCGTGGGGACGACCCTATAGTCGTCGGACATGTCGGCGGCTGGCCAACTTTGGCGCGTGGTCGTGGGGACGATCCGATTGTCGTCGGACCTGTCGGCGGCTGGCCAACTTTGGCCCGTGGTCGTGGGGACGATCCAATAGTCGTCGGACATGTCGGCGGCTGGCCAACTTTGGCGCGTGGGCGTGGGGACGATCCGATTGTCGTCGGACATGTCGGCGGCTGGCCAACCTAGTCCGGGGTTGTGGGGACGACCCTATAGCCGTCGGACATGTCGGCGGCTGGCAAACCTAGTCCCGAGGTCGTGGGGACGACCCTATAGTGGTCGGACATGTAGGCGGCTGGCCAATCCAGTCCCGGGGTCGTGGGGACGACCCTATAGTCGTCGGATATGTCGGCGGTTTGCCAACCTAGTCCCGGGGTCGTGGGGAGGACCGTGTAGTCTACGGACAATTCGGCGGCCGGCCAACTTTGGCCCGGGGTCGTGGGGACGACCCTATAGTCGTCGGATATGTCGGCGGTTGGCCAACCTAGTCCCGGGGTCGTGGGGAGGACCGTGTAGTCGTCGGACAATTCGGCGGCCGGCCAACTTTGGCCCGGGGTCGTGGGGACGACCCTATAGTCGTCGGACATGTCGGCGGCTGGCCAACCTAGTCCGGGGTTGTGGGGACGACCCTATAGCCGTCGGACATGTCGGCGGCTGGCAAACCTAGTCCCGAGGTCGTGGGGACGACCCTATAGTGGTCGGACATGTAGGCGGCTGGCCAATCCAGTCCCGGGGTCGTGGGGACGACCCTATAGTCGTCGGACAAGACGGCGGCGGGACATCTTTGGCCCGGGGTCGTGGGGACGACCCTATAGTCGTCGGACATGTTGGCGGCTTGTCAGCCTAGTCCCGCGATCGTGGGTACGACCCTATAGTCGTCGGACAATTCGGCGGCTGGCCAACCTAGACCCGGGGTCGTGGGGACGACCCTATTGTCGTCGGACATGACGGCGGCGGGCCAATCTAGTCCCGGGGTCGTGGGGACGACCCTATAGTCGTCGGACATGTCGGCGGCTGGCCAACTTTGGCCCGGTGTCGTGGGGACGACTCTATAGTCGTCGGAAATGTCGGCGGCTGGCCAACCTGGACCCGGGGTCGTGGGGACGACCCTATTGTCATCGGACATGACGGTGGCGGGCCAATCTAGTCTCGGGGTTGTGGGGACGACCCTATAGTCGTCGGACATGTCGGCGTCTGGCCAACTTTGGCCCGGGGTCGTGGGGACGACTCTATAGTCGTCGGAAATGTCGGCGGCTGGCCAACCTGGACTCGGGGTCGTGGGGTCGACCCTATAGTCGTCGGAGAAGACGGCGGCTGGACATCTTTGGCCCGGGGTCGTAGGGACGACCCTATAGTCGTTGGACATGTCGGCGATTGGCCAACATTGGCCCGGGGTCGTGGCGACGACCCTATAGTCGTCGGACATGTCGGCGGCTGGCCAACTTTGGCGCGTGGTCGTGGGGACGATCCGATTGTCGTCGGACCTGTCGGCGGCTGGCCAACTTTGGCCCGTGGTCGTGGGGACGATCCAATAGTCGTCGGACATGTCGGCGGCGGGCCAACTTTGGCGCGTGGGCGTGGGGACGATCCGATTGTCGTCGGACATGTCGGCGGCTGGCCAACCTAGTCCGGGGTTGTGGGGACGACCCTATAGCCGTCGGACATGTCGGCGGCTGGCAAACCTAGTCCCGAGGTCGTGGGGACGACCCTATAGTGGTCGGACATGTAGGCGGCTGGCCAATCCAGTCCCGGGGTCGTGGGGACGACCCTATAGTCGTCGGATATGTCGGCGGTTTGCCAACCTTGTCCCGGGGTCGTGGGGAGGACCGTGTAGTCTACGGACAATTCGGCGGCCGGCCAACTTTGGCCCGGGGTCGTGGGGACGACCCTATAGTCGTCGGATATGTCGGCGGTTGGCCAACCTAGTCCCGGGGTCGTGGGGAGGACCGTGTAGTCGTCGGACAATTCGGCGGCCGGCCAACTTTGGCCCGGGGTCGTGGGGACGACCCTATAGTCGTCGGACATGTCGGCGGCTGGCCAACCTAGACCCGGGGTCGTGGGGACGACCCTATAGTCGTCGGACATTGCGGCGGCATGCCGACTTTGGCCCGGGGTCGTGGGGACGACCCTATAGTCGTCGGATATGTCGGCGGTTTGCCAACCTAGTCCCGGGGTCGTGGGGAGGACCGTGTAGTCGTCGGACATGTCGGCGGCTGGCCAACCTAGTCCCGAGGTCGTCGGACTTGACGGTGGCCGCCAATCTAGTCCCGGGGTCGGGGGGAAGACCCTACAGTCGTCGGACATTTCGGCGGCTTGCCAACTTTGGCCCGGGGTCGTGGGGACGACCCTATAGTCGTCGGACATGACGGTGGCGGACCAATCTAGACCCGAGGTCCTGTGGACGACCCTATAGTCGTCGGACTTGACGGTGGCGGGCCAATGTAGTCCCGGGGTCGTGGGGACGACCCTATAGTCGTCGGACATGTTGGCGGCTTGTCAGCCTAGTCCCGGGGTCGTGGGTACGGCCCTATATTCGTCGGACATGTCGGCGGCGGGCCAACCTTGTCCTGGGGTCGTGGGGACGACCCTATAGTCGTCGGACATGTCGGCGGCTGGACAACTTTGGCCCGGTGTCGTGGGGACGACCCTATTGTCGTCGGACATGACGGTAGCGGGCCAATCTAGTCTCGGGGTCGTGGGGACGACCCTATAGTCGTCGGACATGTCGGCGGCTGGCCAACTTTGGCCCGGGGTCGTGGGGACGATCCAATAATCGTCGGACATGTCGGCGGCTGGCCAACTTTGGCCCGTGGTCGTGGGGACGACCCAATAGTGGTCGGACATGTCGGCGGCTGGCCAACTTTGGCCCGGTGTCGTGGGGACGACTCTATAGTCGTCGGAAATGTCGGCGGCTGGCCAACCTGGACCCGGGGTCGTGGGGACGACCCTATTGTCGTCGGACATGACGGCGGTCGGCCAACTTTGGCCCGGTGTCGTGGGGACGACTCTATAGTCGTCGGAAATGTCGGCGGCTGGCCAAGCTTGTCCCGGGGTCGTGGGGACGACCCTATAGTCGTCGGACATGTTGGCGGCTTGCCAACTTTGGCCCGGGGTCGTGGGGACGAGCCTATAGTCGTCGGACATGTCGGGCCTGGCCAACTTTAGCGCGTGGTCGTGGGGACGATCCGATTGTCGTCGGACATGTCGGCGGCTGGCCAACTTTGGCCCGTGGTCGTGGGGACGATCCAATAGTCGTCGGACATATCGGCGGCTGGCCAACTTTGGCGCGTGGGCGTGGGGACGACCCTATAGTCGTCGGACATTTCGGCGGCATGCCAACTTTGGCCCGTGGTCGTGGGGACGACCCTATAGTCGTTGGACATGACGGTGGCGGGCTAATCTAGTCCCGGGGTCGTAGGGACGACCCTATAGTCGTTGGACATGTCGGCGAATGGCCAACATTGGCCCGGGGTCGTGGGGACGACCCTATAGTCGTCGGAAATGTCGGCGGCTGGCCAACCTGGACCCGGGGTCGTGGGAACGACCCAATAGTGGTCGGACATGTCGGCGGCTGGCCAACCTAGTCCCGAGGTCGTGGGGACGACCCTATAGTCGTCGGACTTGACGGTGGCGGGCCAATCTAGTCCCGGGGTCGTGGAGACGACCCTACAGTCGTCGGACATTTCGGCGGCTTGCCAACTTTGGCCCGGGGTCGTGGGTACGACCCTATAGTCGTCGGACAATTCGGCGGCTGGCCAACCTAGACCCGGGGTCGTGGGGACGACCCTATTGTCGTCGGACATGACGGCGGCGGGCCAATCTAGTCCCGGGGTCGTGGGGACGACCCTATAGTCGTCGGACATGTCGGCGGCTGGCCAACTTTGGCCCGGTGTCGTGGGGACGACTCTATAGTCGTCGGAAATGTCGGCGGCTGGCCAACCTGGACCCGGGGTCGTGGGGACGACCCTATTGTCATCGGACATGACGGTGGCGGGCCAATCTAGTCTCGGGGTTGTGGGGACGACCCTATAGTCGTCGGACATGTCGGCGTCTGGCCAACTTTGGCCCGGGGTCGTGGGGACGACTCTATAGTCGTCGGAAATGTCGGCGGCTGGCCAACCTGGACTCGGGGTCGTGGGGTCGACCCTATAGTCGTCGGACAAGACGGCGGCTGGACATCTTTGGCCCGGGGTCGTAGGGACGACACTATAGTCGTTGGACATGTCGGCGATTGGCCAACATTGGCCCGGGGTCGTGGGGACGACCCTATAGTCGTCGGACATGTCGGCGGCTGGCCAACTTTGGCGCGTGGTCGTGGGGACGATCCGATTGTCGTCGGACTTGTCGGCGGCTGGCCAACTTTGGCCCGTGGTCGTGGGGACGATCCAATAGTCGTCGGACATGTCGGCGGCTGGCCAACTTTGGCGCGTGGACGTGGGGACGATCCGATTGTCGTCGGACATGTCGGCGGCTGGCCAACCTAGACCCGGGGTCGTGGGGACGACCCTATTGTCGTCGGACATGACGGCGGCGGGCCAATCTAGTCCCGGGGTCGTGGGGACGACCGTATAGTCGTCGGACATGTCGGCGGCTGGCCAACTTTGGCCCGGTGTCGTGGGGACGACTCTATAGTCGTCGGAAATGTCGGCGGCTGGCCAACCTGGACCCGGGGGCGTGGGGACGACCCTATTGTCGTCGGACCTGACGGCGGCTGGCCAACTTTGGCCCGGTGTCGTGGGGACGACTCTATAGTCGTCGGAAATGTCGGCGGCTGGCCAAGCTTGTCCCGGGGTCGTGGGGACGACCCTATAGTCGTCGGACATTGCGGCGGCATGCCGACTGTGGCCCGGGGTCGTGGGGACGACCCTATAGTCGTCGGACATGTTGGCGGCTTGTCAACCTAGTCCCGAGGTCGTGGGGACGACCCTATAATCGTCGGACATGACGGTGGCGGGCCAATCTAGTCCCGGGATCGTAGGGACGACCCTATAGTCGTCGGACAAGTCGGCGGCGAGCCAACCTAGTCCGGGCGTCGTGGGGACGACCCTATTGTCGTCGGACATGACGGCGGCTGGACATCTTTGGCCCGGGGTCGTGGGGACGACCCTATAGTCGTCGGACATTTCGGCGGCATGCCAACTTTGGCCCGGGGTCGTGGGGACGACCCTATAGTCGTTGGACAAGACGGTGGCGGGACAATCTAGTCCCGGGGTCGTGGGGACGACCCTATAGTCGTCGGACATGTCGGCGGCTGGCCAACTTTGGCCCGGGGTCGTGGGGACGACCCTATAGTCGTCGGACAAGTCGGCGGCGAGCCAACGTAGTCCCGCGGTTGTGGGGACGACCCTTTAGTCGTCGGACAAGTCAGCGGCGGGTAAACCTAGTCCCGGGGTCGTGGGGACGACCCTATAGTCGTCGGACAAGACGGTGGCGGGCCAATCTAGTCCCGGGGTCGTGGGGACGACCCTACAGTCGTCGGACATTTCGGCGGCTTGCCAACTTTGGCCCGTGGTCGTGGGGACGACCCTATAGTCGTCGGACAAGACGGCGGCTGGACATCTTTGGCCCGGGGTCGTGGGGACAACCCTATAGTCGTCGGACATGTCGGCGGCTGGCCAACCTAGTCCCGAGGTCGTCGGACTTGACGGTGGCCGCCAATCTAGTCCCGGGGTCGGGGGGAAGACCCTACAGTCGTCGGACATTTCGGCGGCTTGCCAACTTTGGCCCGGGGTCGTGGGGACGACCCTATAGTCGTCGGACATGACGGTGGCGGACCAATCTAGTCCCGGGGTCGTGGGGAAGACCCTATACTCGTCGGACATGTCGGCGGCTGGCCAACTTTGGCCCGTGGTCGTGGGCACGATCCAATAGTCGTCGGACATGTCGGCGGCTGGCCAACTTTGGCCCGTGGTCGTGGGCACGATCCAATAGTCGTCGAACAAGTCGGCGGCGGGCCAAGCTTGTCCCGGGGTCGTGGGGACGACCCTATAATCGTCGGACATGACGGTGGCGGTCCAATCTAGTCCCGGGGTCGTGGGGACGACCCTATAGTCGTCGGACAAGACGGCGGCGGGCTAATCCAGTCCCGGGGTCGTAGGGACGACCCTATAGTCGTCGGACAAGTCGGCGGCGGGCCAAGCTTGTCCCGGGGTCGTGGGGACGACCCTATAATCGTCAGACATGACGGTGGCGGGCCAATCTCGTCTCGGGGTCGTGGGGACGACCCTATAGTCGTCGGACATGTCGGCGGCTGGCCAACTTTGGCCCGGGGTCGTGGGGACGACCCGATAGTCGTCGGATATGTTGGCGGCTTGTCAGCCTAGTCCCGGGGTCGTGGGTACGACCCTATAGTCGTCGGACAAGTCGGCGGCGGGCCAACCTTGTCCCGGGGTCTTGGGGACGACCCTATAGTCGTCGGACTTGACGGTGGCGGGCCAATCTAATCCCGGGGTCGTGGGGACGACCCTACAGTCGTCGGACATTTCGGCGGCTTGCCAACTTTGGCCCGGGGTCGTGGGGACGACCCTATAGTCGTCGGACATGACGGTGGCGGACCAATCTAGCCCCGGGGTCGTGGGGACGACCCTACAGTCGTCGGACATTTTGGCGGCTGGCCAACTTTGGCCCGGGGTCGTGGGGACGACCCTATAGTCGTCGGACATGTTGGCGGCTTGTCAGCCTAGTCCCGCGGTCGTGGGGACGACCCTATAGTCGTCGGACATTTCGGCCGCATGCCATCTTTAGCCCGGGGTCGTGGGGACGACCCTATATTCGTCGAACATTTTGGCGGCTTGTCAACCTTGTCCCGGGGTCGTGGGGACGACCCTATAGTCGTTGGACATGACGGTGGCGGGCCAATTTAGTCCCGGGGTCGTATGGACGACCCTATAGTCGTCGCACATGTCGGCGATTGGCCAACATTGGCCCGGGGTCGTGGGGACGACCCTATAGTCGTCGGACATGTCGGCGGCTGGCCAACCTTGTCCCGAGGTCGGGGGGCGACCCTATAGTCGTCGGACATGTCGGCGGCTGGCCAACCTAGTCCCGAGGTCGTCGGACTTGACGGTGGCGGGCCAATCTAGTCCCGGGGTCGTGGGGACGACCCTATAGTCGTCGGACAAGACGGCGGCTGGACATCTTTGGCCCGGGGTCGTGGGGACGACCCTATAGTCGTCGGACATGTCGGCGGCTGGCCAACTTTGGCCCGTGGTCGTGGGGACGATCCAATAGTCGTCGGACATGTCGGCGGCTTGGCCCGGGGTCGTGGCGACGACCCTATAGTCGTCGGACTTGACGGTGGCGGGCCAATCTAGACCCGAGGTCCTGTGGACGACCCTATAGTCGTCGGACTTGACGGTGGCGGGCCAATGTAGTCCCGGGGTCGTGGGGACGACCCTATAGTCGTCGGACATGTTGGCGGCTTGTCAGCCTAGTCCCGGGGTCGTGGGTACGGCCCTATATTCGTCGGACATGTCGGCGGCGGGCCAACCTTGTCCTGGGGTCGTGGGGACGACCCTATAGTCGTCGGACATGTCGGCGGCTGGACAACTTTGGCCCGGTGTCGTGGGGACGACTCTATAGTCGTCGGAAATGTCGGCGGCTGGCCAACCTGGACCCGGGGTCGTGGGGACGACTCTATAGTCGTCGGAAATGTCGGCGGCTGGCCAACCTGGACCCGGGGTCGTGGGGACGACCCTATTGTCGTCGGACATGACGGTAGCGGGCCAATCTAGTCTCGGGGTCGTGGGGACGACCCTATAGTCGTCGGACATGTCGGCGGCTGGCCAACTTTGGCCCGGGGTCGTGGGGACGATCCAATAATCGTCGGACATGTCGGCGGCTGGCCAACTTTGGCCCGTGGTCGTGGGGACGACCCAATAGTGGTCGGACATGTCGGCGGCTGGCCAACTTTGGCCCGGTGTCGTGGGGACGACTCTATAGTCGTCGGAAATGTCGGCGGCTGGCCAACCTGGACCCGGGGTCGTGGGGACGACCCTATTGTCGTCGGACATGACGGCGGCTGGCCAACTTTGGCCCGGTGTCGTGGGGACGACTCTATAGTCGTCGGAAATGTCGGCGGCTGGCCAAGCTTGTCCCGGGGTCGTGGGGACGACCCTATAGTCGTCGGACATGTTGGCGGCTTGCCAACTTTGGCCCGGGGTCGTGGGGACGACCCTATAGTCGTCGGACATGTCGGGCCTGGCCAACTTTAGCGCGTGGTCGTGGGGACGATCCGATTGTCGTCGGACATGTCGGCGGCTGGCCAACTTTGGCCCGTGGTCGTGGGGACGATCCAATAGTCGTCGGACATGTCGGCGGCTGGCCAACTTTGGCGCGTGGGCGTGGGGACGACCCTATAGTCGTCGGACATTTCGGCGGCATGCCAACTTTGGCCCGTGGTCGTGGGGACGACCCTATAGTCGTTGGACATGACGGTGGCGGGCTAATCTAGTCCCGGGGTCGTAGGGACGACCCTATAGTCGTTGGACATGTCGGCGATTGGCCAACATTGGCCCGGGGTCGTGGGGACGACCCTATAGTCGTCGGAAATGTCGACGGCTGGCCAACCTGGACCCGGGGTCGTGGGAACGACCCAATAGTGGTCGGACATGTCGGCGGCTGGCCAACCTAGTCCCGAGGTCGTGGGGACGACCCTATAGTCGTCGGACTTGACGGTGGCGGGCCAATCTAGTCCCGGGGTCGTGGAGACGACCCTACAGTCGTCGGACATTTCGGCGGCTTGCCAACTTTGGCCCGGGGTCGTGGGTACGACCCTATAGTCGTCGGACAATTCGGCGGCTGGCCAACCTAGACCCGGGGTCGTGGGGACGACCCTATTGTCGTCGGACATGACGGCGGCGGGCCAATCTAGTCCCGGGGTCGTGGGGACGACCCTATAGTCGTCGGACATGTCGGCGGCTGGCCAACTTTGGCCCGGTGTCGTGGGGACGACTCTATAGTCGTCGGAAATGTCGGCGGCTGGCCAACCTGGACCCGGGGTCGTGGGGACGACCCTATTGTCATCGGACATGACGGTGGCGGGCCAATCTAGTCTCGGGGTTGTGGGGACGACCCTATAGTCGTCGGACATGTCGGCGTCTGGCCAACTTTGGCCCGGGGTCGTGGGGACGACTCTATAGTCGTCGGAAATGTCGGCGGCTGGCCAACCTGGACTCGGGGTCGTGGGGTCGACCCTATAGTCGTCGGACAAGACGGCGGCTGGACATCTTTGGCCCGGGGTCGTAGGGACGACCCTATAGTCGTTGGACATGTCGGCGATTGGCCAACATTGGCCCGGGGTCGTGGGGACGACCCTATAGTCGTCGGACATGTCGGCGGCTGGCCAACTTTGGCGCGTGGTCGTGGGGACGATCCGATTGTCGTCGGACCTGTCGGCGGCTGGCCAACTTTGGCCCGTGGTCGTGGGGACGATCCAATAGTCGTCGGACATGTCGGCGGCTGGCCAACTTTGGCGCGTGGGCGTGGGGACGATCCGATTGTCGTCGGACATGTCGGCGGCTGGCCAACCTAGACCCGAGGTCGTGGGGACGACCCTATTGTCGTCGGACATGACGGCGGCGGGCCAATCTAGTCCCGGGGTCGTGGGGACGACCGTATAGTCGTCGGACATGTCGGCGGCTGGCCAACTTTGGCCCGGTGTCGTGGGGACGACTCTATAGTCGTCGGAAATGTCGGCGGCTGGCCAACCTGGACCCGGGGGCGTGGGGACGACCCTATTGTCATCGGACATGACGGTGGCGGGCCAATCTAGTCTCGGGGTTGTGGGGACGACCCTATAGTCGTCGGACATGTCGGCGTCTGGCCAACTTTGGCCCGGGGTCGTGGGGACGACTCTATAGTCGTCGGAAATGTCGGCGGCTGGCCAACCTGGACTCGGGGTCGTGGGGTCGACCCTATAGTCGTCGGACAAGACGGCGGCTGGACATCTTTGGCCCGGGGTCGTAGGGACGACCCTATAGTCGTTGGACATGTCGGCGATTGGCCAAGCTTGTCCCGGGGTCGTGGGGACGACCCTATAGTCGTCGGACATGTTGGCGGCTTGCCAACTTTGGCCCGGGGTCGTGGGGACGACCCTATAGTCGTCGGACATGTCGGGCCTGGCCAACTTTAGCGCGTGGTCGTGGGGACGATCCGATTGTCGTCGGACATGTCGGCGGCTGGCCAACTTTGGCCCGTGGTCGTGGGGACGATCCAATAGTCGTCGGACATGTCGGCGGCTGGCCAACTTTGGCGCGTGGGCGTGGGGACGACCCTATAGTCGTCGGACATTTCGGCGGCATGCCAACTTTGGCCCGTGGTCGTGGGGACGACCCTATAGTCGTTGGACATGACGGTGGCGGGCTAATCTAGTCCCGGGGTCGTAGGGACGACCCTATAGTCGTTGGACATGTCGGCGATTGGGCAACATTGGCCCGGGGTCGTGGGGACGACCCTATAGTCGTCGGAAATGTCGGCGGTTGGCCAACCTGGACCCGGGGTCGTAGGGACGACCCTATTGTCGTCGGACATGACGGTGGCGGGCCAATCTAGTCCCGTGGTCGTGGGGACGACCCTATAGTCGTCGGACAAGACGGCGGCGGGACATCTTTGGCCCGGGGTCGTGGGGACGACCCTATAGTCGTCGGACATGTTGGCGGCTTGTCAGCCTAGTCCCGGGATCGTGGGTACGACCCTATAGTCGTCGGACAATTCGGCGGCTGGCCAACCTAGACCCGGGGTCGTGGGGACGACCCTATTGTCGTCGGACATGACGGCGGCGGGCCAATCTAGTCCCGGGGTCGTGGGGACGACCCTATAGTCGTCGGACATGTCGGCGGCTGGCCAACTTTGGCCCGGTGTCGTGGGGACGACTCTATAGTCGTCGGAAATGTCGGCGGCTGGCCAACCTGGACCCGGGGTCGTGGGGACGACCCTATTGTCATCGGACATGACGGTGGCGGGCCAATCTAGTCTCGGGGTTGTGGGGACGACCCTATAGTCGTCGGACATGTCGGCGTCTGGCCAACTTTGGCCCGGGGTCGTGGGGACGACTCTATAGTCGTCGGAAATGTCGGCGGCTGGCCAACCTGGACTCGGGGTCGTGGGGTCGACCCTATAGTCGTCGGACAAGACGGCGGCTGGACATCTTTGGCCCGGGGTCGTAGGGACGACCCTATAGTCGTTGGACATGTCGGCGATTGGCCAACATTGGCCCGGGGTCGTGGGGACGACCCTATAGTCGTCGGACATGTCGGCGGCTGGCCAACTTTGGACCGGTGTCGTGGGGACGACTCTATAGTCGTCGGAAATGTCGGCGGCTGGCCAACCTGGACCCGAGGTCGTGGGGACGACCCTATTGTCGTCGGACATGACGGTGGCGGGCCAATCTAGTCTCGGGGTCGTGGGGACGACCCTATAGTCGTCGGACATGTCGGCGGCGGCCAACTTTGGCCCGGGGTCGTGGGGACGACCCTATAGTCGTCGGACATGTCGGCGGCTGGCCAACTTTGGCCCGTGGTTGTGGGGACGACCCTATAATCGTTGGACATGACGGTGGCGGGCCAATCTAGTCCCGGGGTCGTGGGGACGACCCTATAGTCGTCGGACAAGACGGCGGCTGGACATCATTGGCCCGGGGTCGTGGGGACGACCCTATAGTCTTCGGACATGTTGGCGGCTTGTCAGCCTAGTCCCGGTGTCGTGGGTACGACCCTATAGTCGTCGGACAAGTCGGCGGCGGGCCAACCTTGTCCCGGGGTCGTGGGGACGACCCTATAGTCGTCGGACATGTCGGCGGCTGGACATCTTTGGCCCGGGGTCGTGGGGACGACCCTATAGTCTTCGGACATGACGGTGGCGGGCCAATCTAGTCCCGGGGTCGTGGGGACGACCCTATAGTCGTCGGACAAGTCGGCGGCGGGCCAAGCTTGTCCCGGGGTCGTGGGGACGACCCTATATTCGTCGGACATGACGGTGGCGGGCCAATCTAGTCCCGGGGTCGTGGGGACGACCCTATAATCGTTGGACATGACGGTGGCGGGCCAATCTAGTCCCGGGGTCGTAGGGACGACCCTATAATCGTCGGACATGTTGGCGATTGGCCAACATTGGCCCGGGGTCGTCGGGACGACCCTATAGTCGTCGGACATGTCGGCGGCTGGCCAACCTAGTCCCGGTGTCGTGGGGACGACCCTATAGTCGTCGGACATTTCGGCGGCTTGCCAACTTTGGCCCGGGGTCGTGGGGACGACCCTATAGTCGTCGGAAATGTCGGCGGCTGGCCAACCTGGACCCGGGGTCGTGGGGACGACTCTATAATCGTCGGAAATGTCGGCGGCTGGCCAACCTGGACCCGGAGTCGTGGGGCCGACCCTATTGTCGTCCGACATGACGGTGGCGGGCCAATCTAGTCCCGGGGTCGTAGGGACGACCCTATAGTCGTCGGACAAGACGGCAGCTGGACATCTTTGGCCCGGGGTCGTGGGGACGACCCTATAGTCGTCGGACATGACGGTGGCGGGCCAATCTAGTCCCGGGGTCGTGGGGACGACCCTATAGTCGTCGGACATTTCGGCGGCTTGCCAACTTTGGCCCGGGGTCGTGGGGACGACCCTATAGTCGTCGGACATGACGGTGGCGGGCCAATCTAGTCCCGGGGTCGTGGGGACGACCCTATAATCGTTGGACATGACGGTGGCGGGCCAATCTAGTCCCGGGGTCGTAGGGACGACCCTATAGTCGTCGGACATGTTGGCGATTGGCCAACATTGGCCCGGGGTCGTCGGGACGACCCTATAGTCGTCGGACATTTCGGCGGCTTGCCAACTTTGGCCCGGGGTCGTGGGGACGACCCTATAGTCGTCGGACATGTCGGCGGCTGGCCAACTTTGGCCCGTGGTTGTGGGAACGACCCTATAGTCGTTGGACATGACGGTGGCGGGCCAATCTAGTCCCGGGGTCGTGGGGACGACCCTATAGTCGTCGGACATGTCGGCGGCTGGCCAACTTTGGACCGGTGTCGTGGGGACGACTCTATAGTCGTCGGAAATGTCGACGGCTGGCCAACCTGGACCCGAGGTCGTGGGGACGACCCTATTGTCGTCGGACATGACGGTGGCGGGCCAATCTAGTCTCGGGGTCGTGGGGACGACCCTATAGTCGTCGGACATGTCGGCGGCTGGCCAACTTTGGCCCGTGGTTGTGGGGACGACCCTGTAATCGTTGGACATGACGGTGGCGGGCCAATCTAGTCCCGGGGTCGTGGGGACGACCCTAAAGTCGTTGGACATGACGGTGGCGGGCCAATCTAGTCCCGGGGTCGTAGGGACGACCCTATAGTCGTCGGACAAGACGGCAGCTGGACATCTTTGGCCCGGGGTCGTGGGGACGACCCTATAGTCGTCGGACATGACGGTGGCGGGCCAATCTAGTCCCGGGGTCGTGGGGACGACCCTATAGTCGTCGGACATTTCGGCGGCTTGCCAACTTTGGCCCGGGGTCGTGGGGACGACCCTATAGTCGTCGGACATGACGGTGGCGGGCCAATCTAGTCCCGGGGTCGTGGGGACGACCCTATAATCGTTGGACATGACGGTGGCGGGCCAATCTAGTCCCGGGGTCGTAGGGACGACCCTATAGTCGTCGGACATGTTGGCGATTGGCCAACATTGGCCCGGGGTCGTCGGGACGACCCTATAGTCGTCGGACATTTCGGCGGCTTGCCAACTTTGGCCCGGGGTCGTGGGGACGACCCTATAGTCGTCGGACATGTCGGCGGCTGGCCAACTTTGGCCCGTGGTTGTGGGAACGACCCTATAGTCGTTGGACATGACGGTGGCGGGCCAATCTAGTCCCGGGGTCGTGGGGACGACCCTATAGTCGTCGGACATGTCGGCGGCTGGCCAACTTTGGACCGGTGTCGTGGGGACGACTCTATAGTCGTCGGAAATGTCGACGGCTGGCCAACCTGGACCCGAGGTCGTGGGGACGACCCTATTGTCGTCGGACATGACGGTGGCGGGCCAATCTAGTCTCGGGGTCGTGGGGACGACCCTATAGTCGTCGGACATGTCGGCGGCTGACCAACTTTGGCCCGTGGTTGTGGGGACGACCCTGTAATCGTTGGACATGACGGTGGCGGGCCAATCTAGTCCCGGGGTCGTGGGGACGACCCTAAAGTCGTTGGACATGACGGTGGCGGGCCAATCTAGTCCCGGGGTCGTGGGGACGACCCTATAGGTGTCGGACAAGACGGCGGCTGGACATCTTTGGCCCGGGGTCGTGGGGACGACCCTATAGTCGTCGGACATGTCGGCGGCTGGCCAACTTTGGCCCGTGGTCGTGGGGACGACCCAATAGTGGTCGGACATGTCGGCGGCTGGCCAACCTAGTCCCGAGGTTGTGGGGACGACCCTATACTCGTCGGACTTGACGGTGGCGGGCCAATCTAGTCCCGGGGTCGTGGAGACGACCCTACAGTCGTCGGACATTTCGGCGGCTTGCCAACTTTGGCCCGGCGTCGTGGGACGACCCTATAGTCTTCGGACTTGACGGTAGCGGGCCAATCTAGTCCCGAGGTCGTGGGGACGACCCTATAGTCTTCGGACATGACGGTAGCGGGCCAATCTAGACCCGAGGTCGTGGGGACGACCCTATAGTAGTCGGACATGTCGGCGGCTGTCCAACTTTGGCGCGGTGTCGTGGGGACGACTCTATAGTCGTCGGACATGTCGGCAGCTGGCCAACGTAGACCCGGGGTCGTGGGGACGACCCTATTGTCGTCGGACATGACGGTGGCGGGCCAATCTCGTCCCGGGGTCATAGGGACGACCCTATAGTCGTCGGACATGTCGGCGATTGGCCAACTTTGGCCCGTGGTCGTGGGGTCGATCCGATAGTCGTCGGACATGACGGTGGCGGGCCAATCTAGTTCCGGGGTCGTGGTGACGACCCTATAGCCGTCGGACATGTCGGCGGCTGGCCAACTTTGGCCCGTGGTCGTGGGGACGACTGTTTAGTCGTCGGACATGTCGGCGGCTGGCCAATCTAGACCCAGGGTCGTGGGGACGACCCTATTGTCGTCGGACATGACGGTGGCGGGGCAATCTAGTCCCGGGGTCGTAGGTACGACCCTATAGTCGTCGGACATGTCGGCGATTGGCCAATATTGGCCCGGGGTCGTTGGGACGATCCGATAGTCGTTGGACATGACGGTGGCGGGCCAATCTAGTCCCGGGGTCGTGGGGACGACCCTATAGTCGTCGTACATGTCGCCGACTGGCCAACTTTGGCCCAGTGTCGTGGGGCGACTCTACATTCGTCGGCCATGTCGGCGGCTGGCCAACCTGGACCCGGGGTCGTGGGGACGACCCTATTGTCGTCGGACATGACGGTGGCGGGCCAATCTAGTCCCGGGGTCGTGGGGACGACCCTATAATCGTTGGACATGACGGTGGCGGGCCAATCTAGTCCCGGGGTCGTAGGGACGACCCTATAGTCGTCGGACATGTTGGCGATTGGCCAACATTGGCCCGGGGTCGTCGGGACGACCCTATAGTCGTCGGACATTTCGGCGGCTTGCCAACTTTGGCCCGGGGTCGTGGGGACGACCCTATAGTCGTCGGACATGTCGGCGGCTGGCCAACTTTGGCCCGTGGTTGTGGGAACGACCCTATAGTCGTTGGACATGACGGTGGCGGGCCAATCTAGTCCCGGGGTCGTGGGGACGACCCTATAGTCGTCGGACATGTCGGCGGCTGGCCAACTTTGGACCGGTGTCGTGGGGACGACTCTATAGTCGTCGGAAATGTCGACGGCTGGCCAACCTGGACCCGAGGTCGTGGGGACGACCCTATTGTCGTCGGACATGACGGTGGCGGGCCAATCTAGTCTCGGGGTCGTGGGGACGACCCTATAGTCGTCGGACATGTCGGCGGCTGGCCAACTTTGGCCCGTGGTTGTGGGGACGACCCTGTAATCGTTGGACATGACGGTGGCGGGCCAATCTAGTCCCGGGGTCGTGGGGACGACCCTAAAGTCGTTGGACATGACGGTGGCGGGCCAATCTAGTCCCGGGGTCGTGGGGACGACCCTATAGGTGTCGGACAAGACGGCGGCTGGACATCTTTGGCCCGGGGTCGTGGGGACGACCCTATAGTCGTCGGACATGTCGGCGGCTGGCCAACTTTGGCCCGTGGTCGTGGGGACGACCCAATAGTGGTCGGACATGTCGGCGGCTGGCCAACCTAGTCCCGAGGTTGTGGGGACGACCCTATACTCGTCGGACTTGACGGTGGCGGGCCAATCTAGTCCCGGGGTCGTGGAGACGACCCTACAGTCGTCGGACATTTCGGCGGCTTGCCAACTTTGGCCCGGCGTCGTGGGACGACCCTATAGTCTTCGGACTTGACGGTAGCGGGCCAATCTAGTCCCGAGGTCGTGGGGACGACCCTATAGTCTTCGGACATGACGGTAGCGGGCCAATCTAGACCCGAGGTCGTGGGGACGACCCTATAGTAGTCGGACATGTCGGCGGCTGTCCAACTTTGGCGCGGTGTCGTGGGGACGACTCTATAGTCGTCGGACATGTCGGCAGCTGGCCAACGTAGACCCGGGGTCGTGGGGACGACCCTATTGTCGTCGGACATGACGGTGGCGGGCCAATCTCGTCCCGGGGTCATAGGGACGACCCTATAGTCGTCGGACATGTCGGCGATTGGCCAACTTTGGCCCGTGGTCGTGGGGTCGATCCGATAGTCGTCGGACATGACGGTGGCGGGCCAATCTAGTTCCGGGGTCGTGGTGACGACCCTATAGCCGTCGGACATGTCGGCGGCTGGCCAACTTTGGCCCGTGGTCGTGGGGACGACTGTTTAGTCGTCGGACATGTCGGCGGCTGGCCAATCTAGACCCAGGGTCGTGGGGACGACCCTATTGTCGTCGGACATGACGGTGGCGGGGCAATCTAGTCCCGGGGTCGTAGGTACGACCCTATAGTCGTCGGACATGTCGGCGATTGGCCAATATTGGCCCGGGGTCGTTGGGACGATCCGATAGTCGTTGGACATGACGGTGGCGGGCCAATCTAGTCCCGGGGTCGTGGGGACGACCCTATAGTCGTCGTACATGTCGCCGACTGGCCAACTTTGGCCCAGTGTCGTGGGGCGACTCTACATTCGTCGGCCATGTCGGCGGCTGGCCAACCTGGACCCGGGGTCGTGGGGACGACCCTATTGTCGTCGGACATGACGGTGGCGGGCCAATCTAGTCCCGGGGTCGTGGGGACGACCCTATAGTCGTCGCACATGTCGGCGGCTGGCCAACTTTGGCCCGTGGTCGTGGGGACGACTCAATAGTCGTCGGACATGACGGCGGCTGGCCAACTTTGGCCCGTGGTCGTGGGGACGACTGTTTAGTTGTCGGACATGTCGGCGGCTAGCCAACCTAGACCCGGGGTCGTGGGGACGACCCTATTGTCGTCGGACATGACGGTGGCGGGCCAATCCCGTCCCGGGGTCATAGGGACGACCCTATAGTCGTCGGACATGTCGGCGATTGGCCAACTTTGGCCCGTGGTCGTGGGGTCGATCCGATAGTCGTCGGACATGACGGTGGCGGGCCAATCTAGTTCCGGGGTCGTGGTGACGACCCTATAGCCGTCGGACATGTCGGCGGCTGGCCAACTTTGGCCCGTGGTCGTGGGGACGACTGTTTAGTCGTCGGACATGTCGGCGGCTGGCCAATCTAGACCCAGGGTCGTGGGGACGACCCTATTGTCGTCGGATATGACGGTGGCGGGGCAATCTAGTCCCGGGGTCGTAGGTACGACCCTATAGTCGTCGGACATGTCGGCGATTGGCCAATATTGGCCCGGGGTCGTTGGGCCGATCCGATAGTCGTTGGACATGACGGTGGCGGGCCAATCTAGTCCCGGGGTCGTGGGGACGACCCTATAGTCGTCGTACATGTCGGCGGCTGGACAACTTTGGCCCGTGGTCGTGGGGACGACCCTATAGTCGTCGGACGTGTTGGCGGAAGGTCAACGTAGGCCCGTGGTCGTGGGGACGACCCTATAGACGTCCGACATGACGGTGGTGGGCCAATATTCGCCCGGGGTCGTGGGGACGATCCGATAGTCGTCGGACATGACGGTGGCTGGCCAACTTTGGCCCGTGGTCGTGGGGACGACTATTTAGTCGTCGGACATGTCGGCGGCTGGCCAACCTAGACCCGGGGTCGTGGGGACGACCCTATTGTCGTCGGACAAGACGGTGGCGGGCCAATCTTGTACCGGGGTCGTGGGACGACCCTATAGTCGTCGGACATGTCGGCGGCTGGCCAACTTTTGCCCGTGGTCGTGGGGACGACCCAATAGTCGTCGGACATGTCGCCGGCTGGCCAACTTTGCCCGTGGTCGTGCGGACGAACCGATAATCGTCGGATATGACGGTGGCGGGCCAATCTAGTCCCGGGGTCGTGGGGACGACCCTATAGTCGTCGGACATGTCGGCGGCTGGCCAACTTTTGTCCGTGGTCGTGGGGACGACTGTTTAGTCGCCGGACATGTCGGCGGCTGGATAACCTAGACCCAGGGTCGTGGGGACGACCCTATTGTCGTCGGACATGACGGTGGCGGGCCAATCTAGTCCCGGGGTCGTAGGTACGACCCTATGTTCGTCGGACATGTCGGCGATTGGCCAACATTGGCCCGGGGTCGTGGGGACGACTGTTTAGTCGCCGGACATGTCGGCGGCTGGCCAACCTAGACCCAGGGTCCTGGGGACGACCCTATTGTCGTTGGACATGACGGTGGCGGGCCAATCTAGTCCCGGGGTCGTGGGGACGACCCTATAGTCGCCGGGCAAGTCGGCGGCGGGCCAACCTTGTGCCGGGGTCGTGGGGACGACCCTATAGTCGTCGGACATGTCGATGGCTGGCCACCTTTGGCCCGTGGTCGTGGGGACGATCCGATAGTCGTCGGACATGACGGTCTAGGGCCAATCTAGTCCCGGGGTCGTGGGGACGACCCTATAGTCGTCGGACATGTCGGCGGCTGGCCAACGTAGGCCCGTTGTCGTGGGGACGACCCTATAGTGGTCGGAGAAGTCGGCGGCTAGCCAACCTAGTCCAGGGGTCGTGGGGACGACCCTATAGTCGTCGGACATGTCGGCGGCTGGCCAACCTAGTCCCGAGGTCGTGGGGGCGACCCTATAGTCGTCGGACATGTCGGCGGCTGGCCAACCTATTCCCGAGGTCGTGGGGACGACCCTATTGTCGTCGGACATGACGGTGGCGGGCCAACTTTGGCCCCTGGTTTTGGGGACGACCCAATAGTCGTCAGACATGTCGGCGGCGAGCCAACCTAGTCCGGGAGTTCGTGGGGACGACCCTATAGTCGTCGGACAAGTCGGCGGCGGGCCAATCTAGTCCCGGGGTCGTAGGGACGACCCTATAGTCGTCGGACATGTTGGCGGCTGGTCTACCTACTCCCGGGGTCGTGGGGACGACCCACAGTCGTCGGACATTTCGGCGGCTTGCCAACTTCGGCCCAGGGTCGTAGGGACGACCCTATAGTCGTCGGACATGTCGGCGGCTGGCCAACTTTGGCCCGTGGTCGTGGGGACGACTGTTTAGTCGTCGGAGATGTCGGCGGCTGGCCAACCTAGTCCCGATGTCGTGGGGACGACCCTCTAGTCGTCGGACATGTCGGCGGCTGGCCAACCTAGTCCCGAGGTCGTGGGGACGACCCTATAGTGGTCGGACAAGTCGGCGGCGAGCCAGCCTAGTCCGGGGGTGGTGGGGACGACCCTATAGTCGTCGGACATGTCGGCGGCTGGCCAACTTTGGCCCGTGGTCGTGGGAACGACTGTTTAGTCGTCGGACATGTCGGCGGCTGGCCAACCTAGTCCCGAGGTCGTGGGGACGAGCCTATAGTGGTCGGACAAGTCGGCGGCGGGCCAGCCTAGTCCGGGGGTGGTGGGGACGACCCTATAGTCGTCGGACATGTCGGCGGCTGGCCAACTTTGGCCCGTGGTCGTGGGAACGACTGTTTAGTCGTCGGACATGTCGGCGGCTGGCCAACCTAGTCCCGAGGTCGTGGGGACGAGCCTATAGTCGTCGGACATTTCGGCGGCGGGCCAATCTATTCCCGGGGTCGTGGGGACGACCCTATTGTCGTCGGACATGACGGTGGCGGGCCAATATAGTCCCGGGGTCGTAGGAATGACCCTATAGTCGTCGGACAAGTCGGCGGCGGGCCAATCTAGTCCCGGGGTCGTGGGGACGACCCTATTGTCGTCGATCATGTCGACGGCTGGCCAACTTTGGCCCGTGGTCGTGGAGACGATCCGATAGTCGTTGGACATGACGGTGGCGGGCCAATCTAGTCCCGGGGTCGTGGGGACGACCCTATAGTCGCCGGGCAAGTCGGCGGCGGGCCAACCTTGTGCCGGGGTCGTGGGGACGACCCTATAGTCGTCGGACATGTCGATGGCTGGCCACCTTTGGCCCGTGGTCGTGGGGACGATCCGATAGTCGTCGGACATGACGGTCTAGGGCCAATCTAGTCCCGGGGTCGTGGGGACGACCCTATAGTCGTCGGACATGTCGGCGGCTGGCCAACGTAGGCCCGTTGTCGTGGGGACGACCCTATAGTGGTCGGAGAAGTCGGCGGCTAGCCAACCTAGTCCAGGGGTCGTGGGGACGACCCTATAGTCGTCGGACATGTCGGCGGCTGGCCAACCTAGTCCCGAGGTCGTGGGGGCGACCCTATAGTCGTCGGACATGTCGGCGGCTGGCCAACCTATTCCCGAGGTCGTGGGGACGACCCTATTGTCGTCGGACATGACGGTGGCGGGCCAACTTTGGCCCCTGGTTTTGGGGACGACCCAATAGTCGTCAGACATGTCGGCGGCGAGCCAACCTAGTCCGGGAGTTCGTGGGGACGACCCTATAGTCGTCGGACAAGTCGGCGGCGGGCCAATCTAGTCCCGGGGTCGTAGGGACGACCCTATAGTCGTCGGACATGTTGGCGGCTGGTCTACCTACTCCCGGGGTCGTGGGGACGACCCACAGTCGTCGGACATTTCGGCGGCTTGCCAACTTCGGCCCAGGGTCGTAGGGACGACCCTATAGTCGTCGGACATGTCGGCGGCTGGCCAACTTTGGCCCGTGGTCGTGGGGACGACTGTTTAGTCGTCGGAGATGTCGGCGGCTGGCCAACCTAGTCCCGATGTCGTGGGGACGACCCTCTAGTCGTCGGACATGTCGGCGGCTGGCCAACCTAGTCCCGAGGTCGTGGGGACGACCCTATAGTGGTCGGACAAGTCGGCGGCGAGCCAGCCTAGTCCGGGGGTGGTGGGGACGACCCTATAGTCGTCGGACATGTCGGCGGCTGGCCAACTTTGGCCCGTGGTCGTGGGAACGACTGTTTAGTCGTCGGACATGTCGGCGGCTGGCCAACCTAGTCCCGAGGTCGTGGGGACGAGCCTATAGTGGTCGGACAAGTCGGCGGCGGGCC
This sequence comes from Andrena praecox, assembly GCA_963932275.1. NCBI lineage: Eukaryota > Metazoa > Arthropoda > Insecta > Hymenoptera > Andrenidae > Andrena > Andrena praecox. The sequence continues at coordinate 3,538,117 of CAWVQO010000356.1, read as the reverse complement.
AGCCTAGTCCGGGGGTGGTGGGGACGACCCTATAGTCGTCGGACATGTCGGCGGCTGGCCAACTTTGGCCCGTGGTCGTGGGAACGACTGTTTAGTCGTCGGACATGTCGGCGGCTGGCCAACCTAGTCCCGAGGTCGTGGGGACGAGCCTATAGTCGTCGGACATTTCGGCGGCGGGCCAATCTATTCCCGGGGTCGTGGGGACGACCCTATTGTCGTCGGACATGACGGTGGCGGGCCAATATAGTCCCGGGGTCGTAGGAATGACCCTATAGTCGTCGGACAAGTCGGCGGCGGGCCAATCTAGTCCCGGGGTCGTGGGGACGACCCTATTGTCGTCGATCATGTCGACGGCTGGCCAACTTTGGCCCGTGGTCGTGGAGACGATCCGATAGTCGTTGGACATGACGGTGGCGGGCCAATCTAGTCCCGGGGTCGTGGGGACGACCCTATAGTCGTCGGACAAGTCGGCGGCTGGCCAACCTTGTCCCGGGGTCGTGGGGACGACCCTATAGTCGTCGGACAAGTCGGCGGCGGGCCAATCTAGTCCCGGGGTCGTGGGGACGACCCTATTGTCGTCGGACATGTCGGCGGCGGCCCAATCTATTCCCGGGGTCGTGGGGACGACCCTATTGTCGTCGGACATGACGGTGGCGGGCCAATATAGTCCCGGGGTCGTAGGAATGACCCTATAGTCGTCGGACAAGTCGGCGGCGGGCCAATCTAGTCCCGTGGTCGTGGGGACGACCCTATTGTCGTCGGACATGACGGTGGCGGGCCAATCTAGTCCCGGGGTCGTAGGGACGACCCTATAGTCGTCGGACATGTCGCCGGCAGGCCAACTTTGGCCCGGTGTCGTGGGGACGACTCTATATTCGTCGGACATGTCGGCGGCTGGCCGACCTGGACCCGGGGTCGTGGGGACGACCCTATTGTCGTCGGACATGACGGTGGCGGGCCAAACTAGCCCCGGGGTCATAGGGACGACCCTATAGTCGTCGGACATGTCAGCGATTGGCCAACTTTGGTCCGTGGTCGTTGGGTCGATCCGATAGTCGTCGGACATGACGGCGGCTGGCCAACTTTGGCCCGTGGTCGTGGGGACGACTGTTTAGTCGTCGGACATGTCGGCGGCTAGCCAACCTAGACCCGGGGTCGTGGGGACGACCCTATTGTCGTCGGACAACACGGCGGCTGGCCATCTTTGGCCCGTGGTCGTGGGGACGACCCTATAATCGTCGGACATGACGGTGGCTGGCCAACCTAGACCGGGGGTCGTGGGGACGACACTATAGTCGTCGGACAACACGGCGGCTGGCCATCTTTGGTCCGTGGTCGTCGGGACGACCCTATAGTCGTCGGACATGACGGCGGCGGGCCAATCTATTCTCGGGGTCGTGGGGACGACCCTATAGTCGTCGGACATGTCGGCGGCCGGCCAATCTAGTCCCGGGGTCGTGAGAACGACCCTATAGTCGTCGGACATGACGGCGGCGGGCCAACCTAGGCCCGGGGTCGTGGGGACGACCCTATAGTCGTCGCACATGTCGGCGGCTGGCCAACCTAGTATCGAGGTCGTGGGGACGACCCAATAGTGGTCGGGCAAGTCGGCGGCTGGCCAACCTAGCCCCGGGGTCGTGGGGACGACCCTATAGTCTTAGGACATGACGGTGGCGGGCCAATCTATTCTCGGGGTCGTGGGGACGACCCTATAGTCGTCGGACATGTCGGCGGCTGGCCAACTTTGGCCCGTGGTCGTGGGGACGACCCTATAGTCGTCGGACATGACGGTGGCGGGCCAATCTATTCTCGGGGTCGTGGGGACGACCCTATAGTCGTCGGACATGTCGGCGGCTGGCCAACTTTGGCCCGTGGTCGTGGGGACGACCCAATAGTCGTTGAACATGTCGGCGGCTGGCCAACTTTGGCCCGTGGTCGTGGGGACGACCCTATAGTCGTCGGACATGTCGGCGGCTGGCCAACTTTTGCCCGTGGTCGTGGGGACGACCCAATAGTCGTCGGACATGTCGCCGGCTGGCCAACTTTTGCCCGTGGTCGTGGGGACGACTCAATAGTCGTCGGACATGTCGCCGGCTGGCCAACTTTGGCCCGTGGTCGTGGGGACGAACCGATAATCGTCGGACATGACGGTGGCGGGCCAATCTAGTCCCGGGGTCGTGGGGACGACCCTATAGTCGTCGGACATGTCGGCGGCGAGCCAACCTAGTCCCGGGGTCGTGGGGACGACCCTATTGTCGTCGGACATGACGGTGGCTGGCCAACTTTGGCCCGTGGTCGTGGGGCAAACCGATAATCGTCGGACATGACGGTGGCGGGCCAATCTAGTCCCGGGGTCGTGGGGACGACACTATAGTCGTCGGACAACACGGCGGCTGGCCATCTTTGGTCCGTGGTCGTGGGGACGACCCTATAGTTGTCGGACATGTCGGCGGCTGGCCAACTTTGGCCCGCGGTCGTGGGGACGACCCTATAGTCGTCGCACATGTCGGCGGCTGGCCAAATTGGCCTGTGGTCGTGGGGACGACCCTATAGTCGTCGGACATGACGGTGGCGGGCCAATCTAGTCCCGGGGTCGTGGGGACGACCCTATAGTCGCCGGGCAAGTCGGCGGCGGGCCAACCTTGTACCGGGGTCGTGGGGACGACCCTATAGTCGTCGGACATGTCGGCGATTGGCCATCTTTGGCCCGGTGTCGTGGGGACGACCCTATAGTCGTCGGACATGTCGCCGGCTGGCCAAATTTGGCCCGTGGTCGTGGGGACAAACCGATAATCGTCGGACATGACGGTGGCGGGCCAATCTAGTCCCGGGGTCGTGGGGACGACCCTATAGTCGTCGGACATGTCGGCGGCGAGCCAACCTAGTCCCGGGGTCGTGGGGACGACCCTATTGTCGTCGGACATGACGGTGGCTGGCCAACTTTGGCCCGTGGTCGTGGGGCAAACCGATAATCGTCGGACATGACGGTGGCGGGCCAATCTAGTCCCGGGGTCGTGGGGACGACACTATAGTCGTCGGACAACACGGCGGCTGGCCATCTTTGGTCCGTGGTCGTGGGGACGACCCTATAGTTGTCGGACATGTCGGCGGCTGGCCAACTTTGGCCCGCGGTCGTGGGGACGACCCTATAGTCGTCGCACATGTCGGCGGCTGGCCAAATTGGCCTGTGGTCGTGGGGACGACCCTATAGTCGTCGGACATGACGGTGGCGGGCCAATCTAGTCCCGGGGTCGTGGGGACGACCCTATAGTCGCCGGGCAAGTCGGCGGCGGGCCAACCTTGTACCGGGGTCGTGGGGACGACCCTATAGTCGTCGGACATGTCGGCGATTGGCCAACTTTGGCCCGGTGTCGTGGGGACGACCCTATAGTCGTCGGACATGTCGCCGGCTGGCCAACTTTGGCCCGTGGTCGTGGGGACGACTGTTTAGTCGTCGGAGATGTCGGCGGCTGGCCAACCTAGTCCCGATGTCGTGGGGACGACCCTCTAGTCGTCGGACATGTCGGCGGCTGGCCAACCTAGTCCCGAGGTCGTGGGGACGACCCTATAGTGGTCGGACAAGTCGGCGGCGAGCCAGCCTAGTCCGGGGGTGGTGGGGACGACCCTATAGTCGTCGGACATGTCGGCGGCTGGCCAACTTTGGCCCGTGGTCGTGGGAACGACTGTTTAGTCGTCGGACATGTCGGCGGCTGGCCAACCTAGTCCCGAGGTCGTGGGGACGAGCCTATAGTCGTCGGACATGTCGGCGGCGGGCCAATCTATTCCCGGGGTCGTGGGGACGACCCTATTGTCGTCGGACATGACGGTGGCGGGCCAATATAGTCCCGGGGTCGTAGGAATGACCCTATAGTCGTCGGACAAGTCGGCGGCGGGCCAATCTAGTCCCGGGGTCGTGGGGACGACCCTATTGTCGTCGATCATGTCGACGGCTGGCCAATTTTGGCCCGTGGTCGTGGAGACGATCCGATAGTCGTTGGACGTGACGGTGGCGGGCCAATCTAGTCCCGGGGTCGTGGGGACGACCCTATAGTCGTCGGACAAGTCGGCGGCTGGCCAACCTTGTCCCGGGGTCGTGGGGACGACCCTATAGTCGTCGGACAAGTCGGCGGCGGGCCAATCTAGTCCCGGGGTCGTGGGGACGACCCTATTGTCGTCGGACATGTCGGCGGCGGGCCAATCTATTCCCGGGGTCGTGGGGACGACCCTATTGTCGTCGGACATGACGGTGGCGGGCCAATATAGTCCCGGGGTCGTAGGAATGACCCTATAGTCGTCGGACAAGTCGGCGGCGGGCCAATCTAGTCCCGGGGTCGTGGGGACGACCCTATTGTCGTCGGACATGACGGTGGCGGGCCAATCTAGTCCCGGGGTCGTAGGGACGACCCTATAGTCGTCGGACATGTCGCCGGCTGGCCAACTTTGGCCCGGTGTCGTGGGGACGACTCTATAGTCGTCGGACATGTCGCCTGCTGGCCAAATTTGGCCCGTGGTCGTGGGGACAAACCGATAATCGTCGGGCATGACGGTGGCGGGCCAATCTAGTCCCGGGGTCGTGGGGACGACCCTATAGTCGTCGGACATGTCGGCGGCGAGCCAACCTAGTCCCGGGGTCGTGGGGACGACCCTATTGTCGTCGGACATGACGGTGGCTGGCCAACTTTGGCCCGTGGTCGTGGGGACAAACCGATAATCGTCGGACATGACGGTGGCGGGCCAATCTAGTCCCGGGGTCGTGGGGACGACACTATAGTCGTCGGACAACACGGCGGCTGACCATCTTTGGTCCGTGGTCGTGGGGACGACCCTATAGTTGTCGGACATGTCGGCGGCTGGCCAACTTTGGCCCGCGGTCGTGGGGACGACCCTATAGTCGTCGCACATGTCGGCGGCTGGCCAAGTTGGCCTGTGGTCGTGGGGACGACCCTATAGTCGTCGGACATGACGGTGGCGGGCCAATCTAGTCCCGGGGTCGTGGGGACGACCCTATAGTCGCCGGGCAAGTCGGCGGCGGGCCAACCTTGTACCGGGGTCGTGGGGACGACCCTATAGTCGTCGGACATGTCGGCGTCTGGCCAACTTTGGCCCGGGGTCGTGGGGACGACTCTATAGTCGTCGGAAATGTCGGCGGCTGGCCAACCTGGACTCGGGGTCGTGGGGTCGACCCTATAGTCGTCGGACAAGACGGCGGCTGGACATCTTTGGCCCGGGGTCGTAGGGACGACCCTATAGTCGTTGGACATGTCGGCGATTGGCCAACATTGGCCCGGGGTCGTGGGGACGACCCTATAGTCGTCGGACATGTCGGCGGCTGGCAAACTTTGGCGCGTGGTCGTGGGGACGATCCGATTGTCGTCGGACCTGTCGGCGGCTGGCCAACTTTGGCCCGTGGTCGTGGGGACGATCCAATAGTCGTCGGACATGTCGGCGGCTGGCCAACTTTGGCGCGTGGGCGTGGGGACGATCCGATTGTCGTCGGACATGTCGGCGGCTGTCCAACTTTGGCCCGGTGTCGTGGGGACGACTCTATAGTCGTCGGACATGTCGGTGGCTGGCCAACCTAGACCCGGGGTCGTGGGGACGACCCTATTGTCGTCGGACATGACGGTGGCGGGCCAATCTAGTCCCGGGGTCGTGGGGACGACCCTATAGTCGTCGGACAAGTCGGCGGCGGGCCAAGCTTGTCCCGGGGTCGTGGGGACGACCCTATAATCGTCGGACATGACGGTGGCGGGCCAATCTAGTCCCGGGGTCGTGGGGACGACCCTATAATCGTTGGACATGACGGTGGCGGCCAATCTAGTCCCGGGGTCGTAGGGACGACCCTATAGTCGTCGGACATGTTGGCGATTGGCCAACATTGGCCCGGGGTCGTGGGGACGACCCTATAGTCGTTGGACATGTCGGCGATTGGCCAACATTGGCCCGGGGTCGTGGGGACGACCCTATAGTCGTCGGACAAGTCGGCGGCTGGCCAACCTTGTCCCGGGGTCGTGGGGACGACCCTATAGTCGTCGGACAAGTCGGCGGCGGGCCAATCTAGTCCCGGGGTCGTGGGGACGACCCTATTGTCGTCGGACATGTCGGCAGCGGGCCAATCTATTCCCGGGGTCGTGGGGACGACCCTATTGTCGTCGGACATGACGGTGGCGGGCCAATATAGTCCCGGGGTCGTAGGAATGACCCTATAGTCGTCGGACAAGTCGGCGGCGGGCCAATCTAGTCCCGTGGTCGTGGGGACGACCCTATTGTCGTCGGACATGACGGTGGCGGGCCAATCTAGTCCCGGGGTCGTAGGGACGACCCTATAGTCGTCGGACATGTCGCCGGCTGGCCAACTTTGGCCCGGTGTCGTGGGGACGACTCTATATTCGTCGGACATGTCGGCGGCTGGCCGACCTGGACCCGGGGTCGTGGGGACGACCCTATTGTCGTCGGACATGACGGTGGCGGGCCAAACTAGCCCCGGGGTCATAGGGACGACCCTATAGTCGTCGGACATGTCAGCGATTGGCCAACTTTGGTCCGTGGTCGTTGGGTCGATCCGATAGTCGTCGGACATGACGGCGGCTGGCCAACTTAGGCCCGTGGTCGTGGGGACGACTGTTTAGTCGTCGGACATGTCGGCGGCAAGCCAACCTAGACCCGGGGTCGTGGGGACGACCCTATTGTCGTCGGACAACACGGCGGCTGGCCATCTTTGGCCCGTGGTCGTGGGGACGACCCTATAATCGTCGGACATGACGGTGGCTGGCCAACCTAGACCGGGGGTCGTGGGGACGACACTATAGTCGTCGGACAACACGGCGGCTGGCCATCTTTGGTCCGTGGTCGTCGGGACGACCCTATAGTCGTCGGACATGACGGCGGCGGGCCAATCTATTCTCGGGGTCGTGGGGACGACCCTATAGTCGTCGGACATGTCGGCGGCCGGCCAATCTAGTCCCGGGGTCGTGAGAACGACCCTATAGTCGTCGGACAAGACGGCGGCGGGCCAACCTAGGCCCGGGGTCGTGGGGACGACCCTATAGTCGTCGCACATGTCGGCGGCTGGCCAACCTAGTATCGAGGTCGTGGGGACGACCCAATAGTGGTCGGGCAAGTCGGCGGCTGGCCAACCTAGCCCCGGGGTCGTGGGGACGACCCTATAGTCTTAGGACATGACGGTGGCGGGCCAATCTATTCTCGGGGTCGTGGGGACGACCCTATAGTCGTCGGACATGTCGGCGGCTGGCCAACTTTGGCCCGTGGTCGTGGGGACGACCCTATAGTCGTCGGACATGACGGTGGCGGGCCAATCTATTCTCGGGGTCGTGGGGACGACCCTATAGTCGTCGGACATGTCGGCGGCTGGCCAACTTTGGCCCGTGGTCGTGGGGACGACCCAATAGTCGTTGAACATGTCGGCGGCTGGCCAACTTTGGCCCGTGGTCGTGGGGACGACCCTATAGTCGTCGGACATGTCGGCGGCTGGCCAACTTTTGCCCGTGGTCGTGGGGACGACCCAATAGTCGTCGGACATGTCGCCGGCTGGCCAACTTTTGCCCGTGGTCGTGGGGACGACTCAATAGTCGTCGGACATGTCGCCGGCTGGCCAACTTTGGCCCGTGGTCGTGGGGACGAACCGATAATCGTCGGACATGACGGTGGCGGGCCAATCTAGTCCCGGGGTCGTAGGTACGACCCTATAGTCGTCGGACATGTAGGCGGCTGGCCAACTTTGTCCCGTGGTCGTGGGGACGACCCTATAGTCGTCGCACATGTCGGCGGCTGGCCAAATTGGCCTGTGGTCGTGGGGACGACCCTATAGTCGTCGGACATGACGGTGGCGGGCCAAATTGGCCTGTGGTCGTGGGGACGACCCTATAGTCGTCGGACATGACGGTGGCGGGCCAATCTAGTCCCGGGGTCGTGGGGACGACCCTATAGTCGCCGGGCAAGTCGGCGGCGGGCCAACCTTGTACCGGGGTCGTGGGGACGACCCTATAGTCGTCGGACATGTCGGCGATTGGCCAACTTTGGCCCGGTGTCGTGGGGACGACCCTATAGTCGTCGGACATGTCGCCGGCTGGCCAAATTTGGCCCGTGGTCGTGGGGACGACTCTATAGTCGTCGGACATGTCGGTGGCTGGCCAACCTAGACCCGGGGTCGTGGGGACGACCCTATTGTCGTCGGACATGACGGTGGCGGGCCAATCTAGTCCCGGGGTCGTGGGGACGACCCTATAGTCGTCGGACAAGTCGGCGGCGGGCCAAGCTTGTCCCGGGGTCGTGGGGACGACCCTATAATCGTCGGACATGACGGTGGCGGGCCAATCTAGTCCCGGGGTCGTGGGGACGACCCTATAATCGTTGGACATGACGGTGGCGGGCCAATCTAGTCCCGGGGTCGTAGGGACGACCCTATATTCGTCGGACATGTTGGCGATTGGCCAACATTGGCCCGGGGTCGTGGGGACGACTGTTTAGTCGCCGGACATGTCGGCGGCTGGCCAACCTAGACCCAGGGTGCTGGGGACGACCCTATTGTCGTTGGACATGACGGTGGCGGGCCAATCTAGTCCCGGGGTCGTGGGGACGACCCTATAGTCGTCGGACATGTCGGCGGCTGGCCAACTTTTGTCCGTGGTCGTGGGGACGACTGTTTAGTCGCCGGACATGTCGGCGGCTGGATAACCTAGACCCAGGGTCGTGGGGACGACCCTATTGTCGTCGGACATGACGGTGGCGGGCCAATCTAGTCCCGGGGTCGTAGGTACGACCCTATGTTCGTCGGACATGTCGGCGATTGGCCAACATTGGCCCGGGGTCGTGGGGACGACTGTTTAGTCGCCGGACATGTCGGCGGCTGGCCAACCTAGACCCAGGGTCCTGGGGACGACCCTATTGTCGTTGGACATGACGGTGGCGGGCCAATCTAGTCCCGGGGTCGTGGGGACGACCCTATAGTCGCCGGGCAAGTCGGCGGCGGGCCAACCTTGTGCCGGGGTCGTGGGGACGACCCTATAGTCGTCGGACATGTCGATGGCTGGCCAGCTTTGGCCCGTGGTCGTGGGGACGATCCGATAGTCGTCGGACATGACGGTCTAGGGCCAATCTAGTCCCGGGGTCGTGGGGACGACCCTATAGTCGTCGGACATGTCGGCGGCTGGCCAACGTAGGCCCGTTGTCGTGGGGACGACCCTATAGTGGTCGGAGAAGTCGGCGGCTAGCCAACCTAGTCCGGGGGTCGTGGGGACGACCCTATAGTCGTCGGACATGTCGGCGGCTGGCCAACCTAGTCCCGAGGTCGTGGGGGCGACCCTATAGTCGTCGGACATGTCGGCGGCTGGCCAACCTATTCCCGAGGTCGTGGGGACGACCCTATTGTCGTCGGACATGACGGTGGCGGGCCAACTTTGGCCCCTGGTCTTGGGGACGACCCAATAGTCGTCAGACATGTCGGCGGCGAGCCAACCTAGTCCGGGAGTTCGTGGGGACGACCCTATAGTCGTCGGACATGTTGGCGGCTGGTCTACCTACTCCCGGGGTCGTGGGGACGACCCACAGTCGTCGGACATTTCGGCGGCTTGCCAACTTCGGCCCAGGGTCGTAGGGACGACCCTATAGTCGTCGGACATGTCGGCGGCGGGCCAACTTTGGCCCGGGGTCAGGGGGACGACCCTATAGTCGTCGGACATGTTGGCGGCTGGTCTACCAAATCCCTGGGTCGTGGGGACGACCCTATAGTCGTCGGACATGTTGGCGGCTGGTCTACCAAATCCCGGGGTCGTGGGGACGACCCTATAGTCGTCGGACATGTCGGCAGCTGGCCAACTTTGGCCCGTGGTCGTGGGGACGACTGTTTAGTCGTCGGAGATGTCGGCGGCTGGCCAACCTAGTCCCGATGTCGTGGGGACGACCCTCTAGTCGTCGGACATGTCGGCGGCTGGCCAACCTAGTCCCGAGGTCGTGGGGACGACCCTATAGTGGTCGGACAAGTCGGCGGCGAGCCAGCCTAGTCCGGGGGTGGTGGGGACGACCCTATAGTCGTCGGACATGTCGGCGGCTGGCCAACTTTGGCCCGTGGTCGTGGGAACGACTGTTTAGTCGTCGGACATGTCGGCGGCTGGCCAACCTAGTCCCGAGGTCGTGGGGACGAGCCTATAGTGGTCGGACAAGTCGGCGGCGGGCCAGCCTAGTCCGGGGGTGGTGGGGACGACCCTATAGTCGTCGGACATGTCGGCGGCTGGCCAACTTTGGCCCGTGGTCGTGGGAACGACTGTTTAGTCGTCGGACATGTCGGCGGCTGGCCAACCTAGTCCCGAGGTCGTGGGGACGAGCCTATAGTCGTCGGACATGTCGGCGGCGGGCCAATCTATTCCCGGGGTCGTGGGGACGACCCTATTGTCGTCGGACATGACGGTGGCGGGCCAATATAGTCCCGGGGTCGTAGGAATGACCCTATAGTCGTCGGACAAGTCGGCGGCGGGCCAATCTAGTCCCGGGGTCGTGGGGACGACCCTATTGTCGTCGATCATGTCGACGGCTGGCCAACTTTGGCCCGTGGTCGTGGAGACGATCCGATAGTCGTTGGACATGACGGTGGCGGGCCAATCTAGTCCCGGGGTCGTGGGGACGACCCTATAGTCGTCGGACAAGTCGGCGGCTGGCCAAACTTGTCCCGGGGTCGTGGGGACGACCCTATAGTCGTCGGACAAGTCGGCGGCGGGCCAATCTAGTCCCGGGGTCGTGGGGACGACCCTATTGTCGTCGGACATGTCGGCAGCGGGCCAATCTATTCCCGGGGTCGTGGGGACGACCCTATTGTCGTCGGACATGACGGTGGCGGGCCAATATAGTCCCGGGGTCGTAGGAATGACCCTATAGTCGTCGGACAAGTCGGCGGCGGGCCAATCTAGTCCCGTGGTCGTGGGGACGACCCTATTGTCGTCGGACATGACGGTGGCGGGCCAATCTAGTCCCGGGGTCGTAGGGACGACCCTATAGTCGTCGGACATGTCGCCGGCTGGCCAACTTTGGCCCGGTGTCGTGGGGACGACCCTATAGTCGTCGGACATGTCGCCGGCTGGCCAACTTTGGCCCGGTGTCGTGGGGACGACTCTATATTCGTCGGACATGTCGGCGGCTGGCCGACCTGGACCCGGGGTCGTGGGGACGACCCTATTGTCGTCGGACATGACGGTGGCGGGCCAAACTAGCCCCGGGGTCATAGGGACGACCCTATAGTCGTCGGACATGTCAGCGATTGGCCAACTTTGGTCCGTGGTCGTTGGGTCGATCCGATAGTCGTCGGACATGACGGCGGCTGGCCAACTTTGGCCCGTGGTCGTGGGGACGACTGTTTAGTCGTCGGACATGTCGGCGGCTAGCCAACCTAGACCCGGGGTCGTGGGGACGACACTATAGTCGTCGGACAACACGGCGGCTGGCCATCTTTGGTCCGTGGTCGTCGGGACGACCCTATAGTCGTCGGACATGACGGCGGCGGGCCAATCTATTCTCGGGGTCGTGGGGACGACCCTATAGTCGTCGGACATGTCGGCGGCCGGCCAATCTAGTCCCGGGGTCGTGAGAACGACCCTATAGTCGTCGGACAAGACGGCGGCGGGCCAACCTAGGCCCGGGGTCGTGGGGACGACCCTATAGTCGTCGCACATGTCGGCGGCTGGCCAACCTAGTATCGAGGTCGTGGGGACGACCCAATAGTGGTCGGGCAAGTCGGCGGCTGGCCAACCTAGCCCCGGGGTCGTGGGGACGACCCTATAGTCTTAAGACATGACGGTGGCGGGCCAATCTATTCTCGGGGTCGTGGGGACGACCCTATAGTCGTCGGACATGTCGGCGGCTGGCCAACTTTGGCCCGTGGTCGTGGGGACGACCCTATAGTCGTCGGACATGACGGTGGCGGGCCAATCTATTCTCGGGGTCGTGGGGACGACCCTATAGTCGTCGGACATGTCGGCGGCTGGCCAACTTTGGCCCGTGGTCGTGGGGACGACCCAATAGTCGTTGAACATGTCGGCGGCTGGCCAACTTTGGCCCGTGGTCGTGGGGACGACCCTATAGTCGTCGGACATGTCGGCGGCTGGCCAACTTTTGCCCGTGGTCGTGGGGACGACCCAATAGTCGTCGGACATGTCGCCGGCTGGCCAACTTTTGCCCGTGGTCGTGGGGACGACTCAATAGTCGTCGGACATGTCGCCGGCTGGCCAACTTTGGCCCGTGGTCGTGGGGACGAACCGATAATCGTCGGACATGACGGTGGCGGGCCAATCTAGTCCCGGGGTCGTAGGTACGACCCTATAGTCGTCGGACATGTAGGCGGCTGGCCAACTTTGTCCCGTGGTCGTGGGGACGACCCTATAGTCGTCGCACATGTCGGCGGCTGGCCAAATTGGCCTGTGGTCGTGGGGACGACCCTATAGTCGTCGGACATGACGGTGGCGGGCCAAATTGGCCTGTGGTCGTGGGGACGACCCTATAGTCGTCGGACATGACGGTGGCGGGCCAATCTAGTCCCGGGGTCGTGGGGACGACCCTATAGTCGCCGGGCAAGTTGGCGGCGGGCCAACCTTGTACCGGGGTCGTGGGGACGACCCTATAGTCGTCGGACATGTCGGCGATTGGCCAACTTTGGCCCGGTGTCGTGGGGACGACCCTATAGTCGTCGGACATGTCGCCGGCTGGCCAAATTTGGCCCGTGGTCGTGGGGACAAACCGATAATCGTCGGACATGACGGTGGCGGGCCAATCTAGTCCCGGGGTCGTGGGGACGACCCTATAGTCGTCGGACATGTCGGCGGCGAGCCAACCTAGTCCCGGGGTCGTGGGGACGACCCTATTGTCGTCGGACATGACGGTGGCTGGCCAACTTTGGCCCGTGGTCGTGGGGCAAACCGATAATCGTCGGACATGACGGTGGCGGGCCAATCTAGTCCCGGGGTCGTGGGGACGACACTATAGTCGTCGGACAACACGGCGGCTGGCCATCTTTGGTCCGTGGTCGTGGGGACGACCCTATAGTTGTCGGACATGTCGGCGGCTGGCCAACTTTGGCCCGCGGTCGTGGGGACGACCCTATAGTCGTCGCACATGTCGGCGGCTGGCCAAATTGGCCTGTGGTCGTGGGGACGACCCTATAGTCGTCGGACATGACGGTGGCGGGCCAATCTAGTCCCGGGGTCGTGGGGACGACCCTATAGTCGCCGGGCAAGTCGGCGGCGGGCCAACCTTGTACCGGGGTCGTGGGGACGACCCTATAGTCGTCGGACATGTCGGCGATTGGCCAACTTTGGCCCGGTGTCGTGGGGACGACCCTATAGTCGTCGGACATGTCGCCGGCTGGCCAACTTTGGCCCGTGGTCGTGGGGACGACTGTTTAGTCGTCGGAGATGTCGGCGGCTGGCCAACCTAGTCCCGATGTCGTGGGGACGACCCTCTAGTCGTCGGACATGTCGGCGGCTGGCCAACCTAGTCCCGAGGTCGCGGGGACGACCCTATAGTGGTCGGACAAGTCGGCGGCGAGCCAGCCTAGTCCGGGGGTGGTGGGGACGACCCTATAGTCGTCGGACATGTGGGCGGCTGGCCAACTTTGGCCCGTGGTCGTGGGAACGACTGTTTAGTCGTCGGACATGTCGGCGGCTGGCCAACCTAGTCCCGAGGTCGTGGGGACGAGCCTATAGTCGTCGGACATGTCGGCGGCGGGCCAATCTATTCCCGGGGTCGTGGGGACGACCCTATTGTCGTCGGACATGACGGTGGCGGGCCAATATAGTCCCGGGGTCGTAGGAATGACCCTATAGTCGTCGGACAAGTCGGCGGCGGGCCAATCTAGTCCCGGGGTCGTGGGGACGACCCTATTGTCGTCGATCATGTCGACGGCTGGCCAATTTTGGCCCGTGGTCGTGGAGACGATCCGATAGTCGTTGGACGTGACGGTGGCGGGCCAATCTAGTCCCGGGGTCGTGGGGACGACCCTATAGTCGTCGGACAAGTCGGCGGCTGGCCAACCTTGTCCCGGGGTCGTGGGGACGACCCTATAGTCGTCGGACAAGTCGGCGGCGGGCCAATCTAGTCCCGGGGTCGTGGGGACGACCCTATTGTCGTCGGACATGTCGGCGGCGGGCCAATCTATTCCCGGGGTCGTGGGGACGACCCTATTGTCGTCGGACATGACGGTGGCGGGCCAATATAGTCCCGGGGTCGTAGGAATGACCCTATAGTCGTCGGACAAGTCGGCGGCGGGCCAATCTAGTCCCGAGGTCGTGGGGACGACCCTATTGTCGTCGGACATGACGGTGGCGGGCCAATCTAGTCCCGGGGTCGTAGGGACGACCCTATAGTCGTCGGACATGTCGCCGGCTGGCCAACTTTGGCCCGGTGTCGTGGGGACGACTCTATATTCGTCGGACATGTCGGCGGCTGGCCGACCTGGACCCGGGGTCGTGGGGACGACCCTATTGTCGTCGGACATGACGGTGGCGGGCCAAACTAGCCCCGGGGTCATAGGGACGACCCTATAGTCGTCGGACATGTCGGCGATTGGCCAACTTTGGTCCGTGGTCGTTGGGTCGATCCGATAGTCGTCGGACATGACGGCGGCTGGCCAACTTTGGCCCGTGGTTGTGGGGGCGACTGTTTAGTCGTCGGACATGTCGGCGGCTAGCCAACCTAGACCCGGGGTCGTGGGGACGACCCTATAGTCGTCGGACATGACGGCGGCGGGCCAATCTATTCTCGGGGTCGTGGGGACGACCCTATAGTCGTCGGACATGTCGGCGGCTGGCCAACTTTGGCCCGCGGTCGTGGGGACGACCCTATAGTCGTCGCACATGTCGGCGGCTGGCCAAATTGGCCTGTGGTCGTGGGGACGACCCTATAGTCGTCGGACATGACGGTGGCCGGCCAATCTAGTCCCGGGGTCGTGAGAACGACCCTATAGTCGTCGGACAAGACGGCGGCGGGCCAATATAGTCCCGGGGTCGTAGGAATGACCCTATAGTCGTCGGACAAGTCGGCGGCGGGCCAATCTAGTCCCGGGGTCGTGGGGACGACCCTATTGTCGTCGATCATGTCGACGGCTGGCCAACTTTGGCCCGTGGTCGTGGAGACGATCCGATAGTCGTTGGACATGACGGTGGCGGGCCAATCTAGTCCCGGGGTCGTGGGGACGACCCTATAGTCGTCGGACAAGTCGGCGGCTGGCCAAACTTGTCCCGGGGTCGTGGGGACGACCCTATAGTCGTCGGACAAGTCGGCGGCGGGCCAATCTAGTCCCGGGGTCGTGGGGACGACCCTATTGTCGTCGGACATGTCGGCAGCGGGCCAATCTATTCCCGGGGTCGTGGGGACGACCCTATTGTCGTCGGACATGACGGTGGCGGGCCAATATAGTCCCGGGGTCGTAGGAATGACCCTATAGTCGTCGGACAAGTCGGCGGCGGGCCAATCTAGTCCCGTGGTCGTGGGGACGACCCTATTGTCGTCGGACATGACGGTGGCGGGCCAATCTAGTCCCGGGGTCGTAGGGACGACCCTATAGTCGTCGGACATGTCGCCGGCTGGCCAACTTTGGCCCGGTGTCGTGGGGACGACCCTATAGTCGTCGGACATGTCGCCGGCTGGCCAACTTTGGCCCGGTGTCGTGGGGACGACTCTATATTCGTCGGACATGTCGGCGGCTGGCCGACCTGGACCCGGGGTCGTGGGGACGACCCTATTGTCGTCGGACATGACGGTGGCGGGCCAAACTAGCCCCGGGGTCATAGGGACGACCCTATAGTCGTCGGACATGTCAGCGATTGGCCAACTTTGGTCCGTGGTCGTTGGGTCGATCCGATAGTCGTCGGACATGACGGCGGCTGGCCAACTTTGGCCCGTGGTCGTGGGGACGACTGTTTAGTCGTCGGACATGTCGGCGGCTAGCCAACCTAGACCCGGGGTCGTGGGGACGACACTATAGTCGTCGGACAACACGGCGGCTGGCCATCTTTGGTCCGTGGTCGTCGGGACGACCCTATAGTCGTCGGACATGACGGCGGCGGGCCAATCTATTCTCGGGGTCGTGGGGACGACCCTATAGTCGTCGGACATGTCGGCGGCCGGCCAATCTAGTCCCGGGGTCGTGAGAACGACCCTATAGTCGTCGGACAAGACGGCGGCGGGCCAACCTAGGCCCGGGGTCGTGGGGACGACCCTATAGTCGTCGCACATGTCGGCGGCTGGCCAACCTAGTATCGAGGTCGTGGGGACGACCCAATAGTGGTCGGGCAAGTCGGCGGCTGGCCAACCTAGCCCCGGGGTCGTGGGGACGACCCTATAGTCTTAAGACATGACGGTGGCGGGCCAATCTATTCTCGGGGTCGTGGGGACGACCCTATAGTCGTCGGACATGTCGGCGGCTGGCCAACTTTGGCCCGTGGTCGTGGGGACGACCCTATAGTCGTCGGACATGACGGTGGCGGGCCAATCTATTCTCGGGGTCGTGGGGACGACCCTATAGTCGTCGGACATGTCGGCGGCTGGCCAACTTTGGCCCGTGGTCGTGGGGACGACCCAATAGTCGTTGAACATGTCGGCGGCTGGCCAACTTTGGCCCGTGGTCGTGGGGACGACCCTATAGTCGTCGGACATGTCGGCGGCTGGCCAACTTTTGCCCGTGGTCGTGGGGACGACCCAATAGTCGTCGGACATGTCGCCGGCTGGCCAACTTTTGCCCGTGGTCGTGGGGACGACTCAATAGTCGTCGGACATGTCGCCGGCTGGCCAACTTTGGCCCGTGGTCGTGGGGACGAACCGATAATCGTCGGACATGACGGTGGCGGGCCAATCTAGTCCCGGGGTCGTAGGTACGACCCTATAGTCGTCGGACATGTAGGCGGCTGGCCAACTTTGTCCCGTGGTCGTGGGGACGACCCTATAGTCGTCGCACATGTCGGCGGCTGGCCAAATTGGCCTGTGGTCGTGGGGACGACCCTATAGTCGTCGGACATGACGGTGGCGGGCCAAATTGGCCTGTGGTCGTGGGGACGACCCTATAGTCGTCGGACATGACGGTGGCGGGCCAATCTAGTCCCGGGGTCGTGGGGACGACCCTATAGTCGCCGGGCAAGTCGGCGGCGGGCCAACCTTGTACCGGGGTCGTGGGGACGACCCTATAGTCGTCGGACATGTCGGCGATTGGCCAACTTTGGCCCGGTGTCGTGGGGACGACCCTATAGTCGTCGGACATGTCGCCGGCTGGCCAAATTTGGCCCGTGGTCGTGGGGACAAACCGATAATCGTCGGACATGACGGTGGCGGGCCAATCTAGTCCCGGGGTCGTGGGGACGACCCTATAGTCGTCGGACATGTCGGCGGCGAGCCAACCTAGTCCCGGGGTCGTGGGGACGACCCTATTGTCGTCGGACATGACGGTGGCTGGCCAACTTTGGCCCGTGGTCGTGGGGCAAACCGATAATCGTCGGACATGACGGTGGCGGGCCAATCTAGTCCCGGGGTCAATGGGACGACACTATAGTCGTCGGACAACACGGCGGCTGGCCATCTTTGGTCCGTGGTCGTGGGGACGACCCTATAGTTGTCGGACATGTCGGCGGCTGGCCAACTTTGGCCCGCGGTCGTGGGGACGACCCTATAGTCGTCGCACATGTCGGCGGCTGGCCAAATTGGCCTGTGGTCGTGGGGACGACCCTATAGTCGTCGGACATGACGGTGGCGGGCCAATCTAGTCCCGGGGTCGTGGGGACGACCCTATAGTCGCCGGGCAAGTCGGCGGCGGGCCAACCTTGTACCGGGGTCGTGGGGACGACCCTATAGTCGTCGGACATGTCGGCGATTGGCCAACTTTGGCCCGGTGTCGTGGGGACGACCCTATAGTCGTCGGACATGTCGCCGGCTGGCCAACTTTGGCCCGTGGTCGTGGGGACGACTGTTTAGTCGTCGGAGATGTCGGCGGCTGGCCAACCTAGTCCCGATGTCGTGGGGACGACCCTCTAGTCGTCGGACATGTCGGCGGCTGGCCAACCTAGTCCCGAGGTCGCGGGGACGACCCTATAGTGGTCGGACAAGTCGGCGGCGAGCCAGCCTAGTCCGGGGGTGGTGGGGACGACCCTATAGTCGTCGGACATGTCGGCGGCTGGCCAACTTTGGCCCGTGGTCGTGGGAACGACTGTTTAGTCGTCGGACATGTCGGCGGCTGGCCAACCTAGTCCCGAGGTCGTGGGGACGAGCCTATAGTCGTCGGACATGTCGGCGGCGGGCCAATCTATTCCCGGGGTCGTGGGGACGACCCTATTGTCGTCGGACATGACGGTGGCGGGCCAATATAGTCCCGGGGTCGTAGGAATGACCCTATAGTCGTCGGACAAGTCGGCGGCGGGCCAATCTAGTCCCGGGGTCGTGGGGACGACCCTATTGTCGTCGATCATGTCGACGGCTGGCCAATTTTGGCCCGTGGTCGTGGAGACGATCCGATAGTCGTTGGACGTGACGGTGGCGGGCCAATCTAGTCCCGGGGTCGTGGGGACGACCCTATAGTCGTCGGACAAGTCGGCGGCTGGCCAACCTTGTCCCGGGGTCGTGGGGACGACCCTATAGTCGTCGGACAAGTCGGCGGCGGGCCAATCTAGTCCCGGGGTCGTGGGGACGACCCTATTGTCGTCGGACATGTCGGCGGCGGGCCAATCTATTCCCGGGGTCGTGGGGACGACCCTATTGTCGTCGGACATGACGGTGGCGGGCCAATATAGTCCCGGGGTCGTAGGAATGACCCTATAGTCGTCGGACAAGTCGGCGGCGGGCCAATCTAGTCCCGAGGTCGTGGGGACGACCCTATTGTCGTCGGACATGACGGTGGCGGGCCAATCTAGTCCCGGGGTCGTAGGGACGACCCTATAGTCGTCGGACATGTCGCCGGCTGGCCAACTTTGGCCCGGTGTCGTGGGGACGACTCTATATTCGTCGGACATGTCGGCGGCTGGCCGACCTGGACCCGGGGTCGTGGGGACGACCCTATTGTCGTCGGACATGACGGTGGCGGGCCAAACTAGCCCCGGGGTCATAGGGACGACCCTATAGTCGTCGGACATGTCGGCGATTGGCCAACTTTGGTCCGTGGTCGTTGGGTCGATCCGATAGTCGTCGGACATGACGGCGGCTGGCCAACTTTGGCCCGTGGTTGTGGGGGCGACTGTTTAGTCGTCGGACATGTCGGCGGCTAGCCAACCTAGACCCGGGGTCGTGGGGACGACCCTATAGTCGTCGGACATGACGGCGGCGGGCCAATCTATTCTCGGGGTCGTGGGGACGACCCTATAGTCGTCGGACATGTCGGCGGCTGGCCAACTTTGGCCCGCGGTCGTGGGGACGACCCTATAGTCGTCGCACATGTCGGCGGCTGGCCAAATTGGCCTGTGGTCGTGGGGACGACCCTATAGTCGTCGGACATGACGGTGGCCGGCCAATCTAGTCCCGGGGTCGTGAGAACGACCCTATAGTCGTCGGACAAGACGGCGGCGGGCCAACCTAGGCCCGGGGTCGTGGGGACGACCCTATAGTCGTCGCACATGTCGGCGGCTGGCCAACCTAGTATCGAGGTCGTGGGGACGACCCAATAGTGGTCGGGCAAGTCGGCGGCTGGCCAACCTAGCCCCGAGGTCGTGGGGACGACCCTATAGTCTTAGGACATGACGGTGGCGGGCCAATCTATTCTCGGGGTCGTGGGGACGACCCTATAGTCGTCGGACATGTCGGCGGCTGGCCAACTTTGGCCCGTGGTCGTGGGGACGACCCTATAGTCGTCGGACATGACGGTGGCGGGCCAATCTATTCTCGGGGTCGTGGGGACGACCCTATAGTCGTCGGACATGTCGGCGGCTGGCCAACTTTGGCCCGTGGTCGTGGGGACGACCCAATAGTCGTTGAACATGTCGGCGGCTGGCCAACTTTGGCCCGTGGTCGTGGGGACGACCCTATAGTCGTGGGACATGTCGGCGGCTGGCCAACTTTGGCCCGTGGTCGTGGGGACGACCCTATAGTCGTCGGACATGTCGGCGGCTGGCCAACTTTTGCCCGTGGTCGTGGGGACGACCCAATAGTCGTCGGACATGTCGCCGGCTGGCCAACTTTTGCCCGTGGTCGTGGGGACGACTCAATAGTCGTCTGACATGTCGCCGGCTGGCCAACTTTGGCCCGTGGTCGTGGGGACGAACCGATAATCGTCGGACATGACGGTGGCGGGCCAATCTAGTCCCGGGGTCGTAGGTACGACCCTATAGTCGTCGGACATGTAGGCGGCTGGCCAACTTTGGCCCGTGGTCGTGGGGACGACCCTATAGTCGTCGCACATGTCGGCGGCTGGCCAAATTGGCCTGTGGTCGTGGGGACGACCCTATAGTCGTCGGACATGACGGTGGCGGGCCAAATTGGCCTGTGGTCGTGGGGACGACCCTATAGTCGTCGGACATGACGGTGGCGGGCCAATCTAGTCCCGGGGTCGTAGGTACGACCCTATAGTCGTCGGGCAAGTCGGCGGCGGGCCAACCTTGGCCCGGTGTCGTGGGGACGACCCTATAGTCGTCGGACATGTCGCCTGCTGGCCAAATTTGGCCCGTGGTCGTGGGGACAAACCGATAATCGTCGGACATGACGGTGGCGGGCCAATCTAGTCCCGGGGTCGTGGGGACGACCCTATAGTCGTCGGACATGTCGGCGGCGAGCCAACCTAGTCCCGGGGTCGTGGGGACGACCCTATTGTCGTCGGACATGACGGTGGCTGGCCAACTTTGGCCCGTGGTCGTGGGGACAAACCGATAATCGTCGGACATGACGGTGGCGGGCCAATCTAGTCCCGGGGTCGTGGGGACGACACTATAGTCGTCGGACAACACGGCGGCTGACCATCTTTGGTCCGTGGTCGTGGGGACGACCCTATAGTTGTCGGACATGTCGGCGGCTGGCCAACTTTGGCCCGCGGTCGTGGGGACGACCCTATAGTCTTCGCACATGTCGGCGGCTGGCCAAGTTGGCCTGTGGTCGTGGGGACGACCCTATAGTCGTCGGACATGACGGTGGCGGGCCAATCTAGTCCCGGGGTCGTGGGGACGACCCTATAGTCGCCGGGCAAGTCGGCGGCGGGCCAACCTTGTACCGGGGTCGTGGGGACGACCCTATAGTCGTCGGACATATCGGCGATTGGCCAACTTTGGCCCGGTGTCGTGGGGACGACCCTATAGTCGTCGGACATGTCGCCGGCTGGCCAACTTTGGCCCGTGGTCGTGGGGACAAACCGATAATCGTCGGACATGACGGTGGCGGGCCAATCTAGTCCCGGGGTCGTGGGGACGACCCTATAGTCGTCGGACATGTCGGCGGCGAGCCAACCTAGTCCCGGGGTCGTGGGGACGACCCTATTGTCGTCGGACATGACGGTGGCGTGCCAATCTAGTCCCGGGGTCGTGGGGACGACCCTATAGTCGTCGCACATGTCGGCGGCTGGCCAACTTTGGCCCGTGGTCGTGGGGACGACTCAATAGTCGTCGGACATGTCGGCGGCTGGCCAGCTTTCGCCCGTGGTCGTGGGGACGATCCGATAGTCGTCGGACATGACGGTCTAGTGCCAATCTAGTCCCGGGGTCGTGGGGACGACCCTATAGTCGTCGGACATGTCGCCGGCTGGCCAAATTTGGCCCGGTGTCGTGGGGACGACTCTATATTCGTCGGACATGTCGGCGGCTGGCCGACCTGGACCCGGGGTCGTGGGGACGACCCTATTGTCGTCGGACATGACGGTGGCGGGCCAATCTAGTCCCGGGGTCATAGGGACCACCCTATAGTCGTCGGACATGTCGGCGATTGGCCAACTTTGGTCCGTGGTCGTGGGGTCGATCCGATAGTCGTCGGACATGACGGCGTGTTCGCGAGTAGATGTTTTTCGCGTGCCGGAATTTTAGGTTAGGGTGGCGGAGTGAATTCAAAGCCCAGCAGTTCACCGTTAGCCACGTCGTTTATTCAAAACTAGGTTGTTGAGCGGATTAACACGCGTGGTGAGCCAAGAACGCTTTACATGAGCGGTGAGCTTTGAGAGAATGAGAGATTGCGCGTTTGAACAGAACAATAATCGCGTGCTTGATACGTGTGATTCGGTGAACGCTACGAACGAGAGTGAACAATGGCCCGAAGCTAGCTTCCGCCTTGGTGTCTTCCAGAAGCTTCTGGAAGACGCGCCAAGCGGAAGTGAGCTTTGATTGGGTGAGCGCGCGGCCGGCTGGTCCGATTGGATGAGCGCGCCGACGGCCAGATCTGATTCGGCCATCGATCGTCGATCTGCCGTCGTGTTCCGCTGCCCGTGAGGTGCTGCGGTGAGATGAGAGCGGTGGTGATGGGAACTATTGCTCGAATCGCAAACATTCTCCCGCCATCAACAGCTTCCAGAAGATGTTGATGATGAGCCTGAAACATTCAATGGTGCCAATTTTGCAATTGGTCTTTTTAGAACGGTGGTGGCGGTCTTGAGCGTTGCGACCCTGGTGAGTCCGTCCTTCCCTGGGTGAGTGGTGAGAACCCGAGCAAGTGGCCACTTGCTCGGTGGAACGCGCTCATCAGTGATGAGCACCAGGGAACCGATTTTGATGTCGTTGGACGGGTGGAGCCACTTTGAGATTGAGAGTTGACGTTGTAGATATTGTGATGACCATTGGGTCCAGAATCGCTGCGCCTTCTGTTGAATGAGCTGCCACCTCGCTGATGGTGAGATTGTTGAGTGTTCTGCTGATGGTTCGGGCAGCGTTGATAGTGGCTGTCCGATGAGGAAGTGAGCAGGGGTGAGTGGAGTAACATCTTCAGAGTCGTCGCTGAGTGGCTCTAGCGGTCGTGAATTGAGCATCGCTTCAATCTGTGTGAGAAGAGTGCTGAATTCCTCGTAAGTGAGTACAGTGTCACTTACGGTGCGCCTGAGATGATGTTTGATCGATTTCACGACCGCCTCCCACTTTCCACCCATGTGAGGTGCGGCAGGGGGGTTGAAGAGCCATTTGGTGTTGTCATTGACAAAGAGCTGTGACACAGAGTGATGTTCCTTCGTGCCTTGAGTGAATAGCCTCTTGAGCGCGGCATCTGCACCAATGAAGTTGGTGCCGCAGTCAGAATGGAGTGATTGAGGTATTCCTCTCCTTGAGATGAATCTGCGGTACGTCGCGATGAATCCTTCTGTTGAGTAGTCAGTCACCAATTCTAGATGAACTGCTGAGGTGGTGAGACAGGTGAAAACGCAAATCCAGCCTTTGTGAGTTTTGGAGCCTCGCCCCTTCCATGCTTTGAGTGAAATTGGTCCGGCGTAGTCCAGTCCAGTGCGGGTGAACGGCTGTGAGGGTGTGACTCGCGCAAGAGGTAGTTGGCCCATCAGCTGATGGGCACGGATCCCCCTTTGCCGAGCACACACCACACAGCGAAGAACGTGAGTTTTGACTGGAGCTCTGCCTCCGAGAATCCAATACCGTTGGCGGATGTGAGAGAGCGTGAGCTGGGTCCCTCCATGAAGGGTGGTTTTGTGAGCATTATCTATGATCAGATGAGAGAGGCGTGAATTGCGAGGTAGAATCACAGGATGCTTACTTCCGTAATCCATGTGAGCGTTGTTGAGTCGGCCTCCAATTCGAATCACTCCTTGCTCATCGACAAACGCCGTGAGTCGATTGAAGGCGTGAGATGATGGCAACTTGGAATTGAGACTGAGTGTTTTGAGCTCCTGGTTGAAGTAGAGAGCTTGCGTTGCCTTAATCCAGAAGATTCTAGCTCTCTCCAGGTCCTCTGGTGAGTGTGAGATGATTGGTAATGAGATAGGAGCTCTCCTTAGCTTGTCAAGAATTCTGAAACAAACTGAGGTGATGCGAATGAGTTTGTTGAGAGAAGAATATCTGTAAATGAGATCCCAGTGATATTCGATCTTTTGAACGTTGAGTAGAGTTGAAACTCCTGGACGAGCCTCCTGTGCACTGGAGTCGTCCTTCAATTCTGGTTGAGATGGCCATGAGTCACTGGGCTGAGTGAGCCATGGTGGTCCCGTCCACCACAGCTTGTGTTGTTCAAGCTGAGATGTAGTCACGCCTCGAGAGGCGCAGTCCGCTGGATTTGAGGTTCCTGGAACGTGTCTCCATTGTGCATGTTGAGTGAGCTCTTGAATCTGGGAGACACGATTCCTCACATAGTCCTTCCAGCGTGATGCATGAGATTTGATCCATATAAGTGTCACTTGAGAGTCCGTCCACAGGTGAGTAGCAGCTACATTGAGCTTGAGAGTTGCTTGAACATATTTTGTGAGCTTTGCAAGCATCAATGATGCCGTAAGCTCGAGCCTCGGGATGGTGAGCTTTTTGAGGGGTGCTACCTTTGTTTTGGAGCACACTAGTGTCGACACCTTGTGATTTGTGGACGGTGAAAGGACGGTAATATAAACTACCGCCGCCATGGCGAGTTGAGAGGCATCAGAGAAACCATGTAATTCCACTGTTGAGTAGCTGTAGGTGGTGAACCACCTAGGAACTGAGAGCCTGGCCAGGCATTGAAGATTTTCTCTGATGGTGAGCCATTTTGAAGTGACCTGGGATGGCAGTGGATCATCCCAGCTGAGCTTGTGCAGCCATAATTCTTGTAAAAGCACCTTTGCTTAAATGATGACTGGTGACAAAAAGCCGAGCGGATCAAATATCTGAGCTACTTCTGAGAGAATGAGGCGTTTGGTGAATTTTGAGCTCGTTGCCGGTTTGGCTGAGAATGAAAAGCTATCCTTGAGCACGTTCCAATGTAATCCGAGAACTTTGGTTTTGCAGTCGTCTAGTGAAAGTATTGAGCCGAGAGCTCTCTGAGTAGGGGAAATTGAATCAAGCAACGGAGGGTGAGTTGCATGCCATTTGGCAAGTGGAAAGCCTCCCGCGTTGCACAGGTCTTGTAACTGTTGAGCGATTTCAATGAGTTTCTCACCTGTGTCGGCTCCGCCGAATATGTCGTCGACGTATCTGGCTTGAGTGAGCGATGGTACTGCCAGTGGGAAGCGATGGCCTTCGTCTTCCACAAGTTGAAGTAGAGCCCTGACAGCCATGAATGGAGCAGCCTTCAATCCGTATGTGACGGTGGTGAGCTTGTATGGCACCTCCTTCTGATTGCCGTCGAACCACAGCACCCTTTGCAGGTCCTGATCGGCTTCATGCACCTGGACTTGACGATACATCTTCGTCACGTCCGTGGCAAATATGAATTTGTGCTGACGTATCCACAGCAGCACGTCGGTGACATTGAGCAGGAGATTTTTGCCGGTGTACATGAGATCGTTGATTGAGTGTCCGGAGCCCGAGGGGCTTGAGCCATTGAAGACGACCCTGAGCTTTGTTGATTGGCTGTCGGGCTTGAGCACTCCATGGTGTGGCAAATAGAAAATGGAATGAGAATTAGGAGAGATTGATGGTGCTCTTACCATGTGCTGGAGATCTTTGTACTCGTTCATGAACCCTTCATAGAGTTCACGAAGTCCAGCATCCTTCTTGAGTCTGTTGCGTGTACGCATCAAGCATGCGTGAGCCGTGTTGTATGAATTGCCCAGGAGCTTTGGAGACAACTTGAGCGGGATGCGGACGATGTATCTACCTGTTGAGTCACGCGAGTGAGTCGCTCGAAAGTGCTCCTCGCACTCCTCTTCCTCATGCGTGAGCTGAGTAGGGGTATCACCGGGAAGCTCTTCTTGAATCCAAAACCTCGTCAGCATTTCTTGGAGATCATTGTTGCTATGCTGTACCACAGCAGAGTGATGGGATGTTGCAATCTGTGAATTGTGAATGGTGATTGGTCCAAGAATGAGCCACCCAAACATTGAAAATTGGGCAATTGGCATTGACGGGTCTGCCTTGATGAGGTTAGGTTTGATAATCTGTCCGTATGTGTCTGCGCCGATAACCATGTCAATAGGCCGTGGCGTGAGAAAGTCGGGATCAGCTAGCTTGAGGCCGTCGAGATGTGGCCACTCCTGACGAGGCGCTTCAACGGATGGCAAATTGGAGGTTAATGCCTTGAGTACATGAGCTTGAACATGTATCGTTGTCGAATCGTAATTCGAGCGCAGTGTGAGCAGTGCGATTCCTCTAGTTTGGAGAGAGCTGGCGCCTCCAAGGCCAGTGATTGAAATGGATGATTGCACACGTGGAATGTTGAGCTGGCTGATGACCTCCTCCTTAACAAAGGTGAGCTCGGAGCCTGAGTCGATGAGAAGCCGAACTGGAGAGAATGATACTGGAGTGATGAGCTGAGCGTTGGCCGTGGCCAGGAGTGACATGGTTGAGAATGATGTGCGAACAGCTAGCGGGTAACGTGGAAAACCTTTTGAGCGTGAGCTTTGAGACTGATATGTTGAGCTTGAGCGGGGTGCGACGACTGCACCAATTTCTCATTGAGCTTGAGATGAGGATTGAACTGGTGCGGAGGTTTGAGATGGTTGAGTTGGGGTCCCCTTCAAGTGCAGCATCGTGTGATGCCGAGCCCCACACGTCTTGCACTTGAGGGGCGATTTGCACACTTCTGTGTTGTGTCGTCCACAACAGTTACGACACAGCTCGTACCTGGTGATGAACTTGCGCCTCGCTTCCACCGACATTTCGCGGAACTCCGGACACATCACCACGAAATGCGGTCCCTGGCAGCAATCGCACGGGTAATTGTTCCCTGAGAGGTAGAACTTTGAGCTGGTCTGCGTGTGTGTCGCTGCGTGAGAGGTAGCTGAGCGATGAGATGGGCGACTGGGTGCGGCAGAGGGAGGTTGAGCCTTCTTCTGTTGAGCTTGCTTTTGAGCGGCGCCCTCCAATTGCTCTAACGCGACGATTTTGTTGTCGATGAACGATTCCAACTGCTCGTACCTCGGATATGTGTTGGCTGAGCCCACCGAGGTCTCCCACGCCTCTCGTGTGTGCTTGTCTAAGCAGTTGGTAGCGAGGTGTACTAGAACACAGTTGAGCATGTCGTCTGCCGCACCCAACGCCTTGAGAGTCTTAATCACCTCGGTGATGGACGAGCGCAGGTTGTCCAGAGCGGTTGAGCTGCGAGTCTGGATCGCTGGCAAACTGAACAACTTGTTCAGCTGCTCCTGGATGAGCACGCGCTTGTTTGAGAAGCGCTTAGTCAAGTACTCCCAGCAAGCTTGAAATGAGTCGCCAGTGAGCGGGTAGGCATTCACGTGCCTTGCTGGCTCGCCAGTCACACTAGAGCGTAGGTAGTGCAACCTGTCGATTTCCATAAGCTGCGTGTCCCTGATGATGAGTGATGTGAACAGCTCGCTGAATGCTGGCCAGTCCACGTAGCTGCCTGAGAAGGTCGGCAGCGCAATCTCGGGCAGCTTCGACGCTCGAGAAGATGGTTGAGCGGGTGAGACGGCGACCCTTGCTTGAGCAATGGCCTCCACGTCTTCACGAAGACGGTTGAGCCTGAGCTTCGTCTTTAGATGGAGCTGCCTCTCCTTAGTGACGAGCTCTGAGGTGAAATATTCGTGATGGAGGCACTTCACTGGCCAGGTGATTTCAAAATATGCGTGCTCCCTTATAAAGGCCTGTTAGAAAGCTTATCAGCGGATCGGGCAAGGAATTGCAGGAGCTTCTTAAAGCACGACGAGGAGGCTTTATCTCTCTGAGGCACGAGGACTTTAACGAAACGTTCACGATTATATTCACGTAATAAATTTATTTGAAACCAACTTCGATTTTTTTGGATTTTGTCGAGTATTTTTGTTGTAGGATGTATATTTAAGTAAATTTAGATCAAAATAACGACAATTTTTTGGATTGTGAAAAAAAATTTTAGTTGGAAGTGTCAAATTTTAATAAATTTATTTGAAATCTACTTCGATTTTTTTGGATTTTGTCGTGTACTTTTGTTGTGGGATGTATATTTGAGTAAATTTAGATCAAAATAACGACAATTTTTTGGATTGTGAAAAAAAATTTTAGTTGGAAGTGTCAAATTGTAATAAATTTATTTGAAACCAACTTCGATTTTTTTGGATTTTGTGGAGTATTTTTGTTGTAGGATGTATATTTGAGTAATTTAGATCAAAATAACGACAATTTTTTGGATTGTGAAAAAAAATTTTAGTTGGAAGTGTCAAATTGTAATAAATTTATTTGAAACCAACTTCGATTTTTTTGGATTTTGTCAAGTACTTTTGTTGTAGGTTGTATATTCGAGTAAATTTTAATCAAAATAACGACAATTTTTGGGATTGTGAAACAAATTTTTGTTGGAAGTGTCAAATTTTAATAAATTTATTTGAAACCAACTACGATTTTTTTTTATTTTTTCGAGTATTTTTGTTGTAGGATGTATATTTGACTAAATTTAGATGAAAATAACTTCAATTTTTTGGATTGTGAATCAAAAATTTTAGTTGGAAGTGTCTAATTTTAATAAATTTATTTGAAATCTACTTCGATTTTTTTGGATTTTGTCGAGTACTTTTGTTGTAGGATGTATATTTGAGTAAATTTAGATGAAAATAACGACAATTTTTTGGATTGTGAAACAAATTTTAGTTGGAAGTGTCAAATTTTAATAAATTTATTAGAAACCAACTTCGATTTTTTTTGGATTTTGTCGAGTATTTTTGTTGTAGGATGTATATTTGAGTAAATTTAGATGAAAATAACTTCAATTTTTTGGATTGTGAAACAAAAATTTTAGTTGGAAGTGTCTAATTTTAATAAATTTATTTGAAATCTACTTCGATTTTTTTGGATTTTGTCGAGTACTTTTGTTGTAGGATGTATATTTGAGTAAATTTAGATCAAAATAACGACAATTTTTTGGATTGTGAAAAAAAATTTTAGTTGGAAGTGTCAAATTGTAATAAATTTATTTGAAACCAACTTCGATTTTTTTGGATTTTGTCGAGTATTTTTGTTGTAGGATGTATATTTAAGTAAATTTAGATCAAAATAACGACAATTTTTTGGATTGTGAAAAAAAATTTTAGTTGGAAGTGTCAAATTTTAATAAATTTATTTGAAACCAACTTCGATTTTTTTTGGATTTTGTCGAGTATTTTTGTTGTAGGATGTATATTTGAGTAAATTTAGATGAAAATAACTTCAATTTTTTGGATTGTGAAACAAAAATTTTAGTTGGAAGTGTCTAATTTTAATAAATTTATTTGAAATCTACTTCGATTTTTTTGGATTTTGTCGAGTACTTTTGTTGTAGGATGTATATTTGAGTAAATTTAGATCAAAATAACGACAATTTTTTGG
Organism: Andrena praecox; assembly: GCA_963932275.1. Taxonomy (NCBI): domain Eukaryota; kingdom Metazoa; phylum Arthropoda; class Insecta; order Hymenoptera; family Andrenidae; genus Andrena; species Andrena praecox. The sequence goes on along the minus strand of CAWVQO010000356.1, from coordinate 3,508,823 downwards.
ATTGTGAAAAAAAATTTTAGTTGGAAGTGTCAAATTGTAATAAATTTATTTGAAACCAACTTCGATTTTTTTGGATTTTGTCGAGTATTTTTGTTGTAGGATGTATATTTAAGTAAATTTAGATCAAAATAACGACAATTTTTTGGATTGTGAAAAAAAATTTTAGTTGGAAGTGTCAAATTTTAATAAATTTATTTGAAACCAACTTCGATTTTTTTTGGATTTTGTCGAGTATTTTTGTTGTAGGATGTATATTTGAGTAAATTTAGATGAAAATAACTTCAATTTTTTGGATTGTGAAACAAAAATTTTAGTTGGAAGTGTCTAATTTTAATAAATTTATTTGAAATCTACTTCGATTTGTTTGGATTTTGTCGAGTACTTTTGTTGTAGGATGAATATTTGAGTAAATTTAGATCAAAATAACGACAAGTTTTTGGATTGTGAAAAAAAATTTTAGTTGGAAGTGTCAAATTGTAATAAATTTATTTGAAACCAACTTCGATTTTTTTGGATTTTGTCGAGTATTTTTGTTGTAGGATGTATATTTGAGTAAATTTAGATCAAAATAACGACAATTTTTTGGATTGTGAAAAAAAATTTTAGTTGGAAGTGTCAAATTTTAATAAATTTATTTGAAACCAACTTCGATTTTTTTTGGATTTTGTCGAGTATTTTTGTTGTAGGATGTATATTTGAGTAAATTTAGATGAAAATAACTTCAATTTTTTGGATTGTGAAACAAAAATATTAGTTGGAAGTGTCTAATTTTAATAAATTTATTTGAAATCTACTTCGATTTTTTTGGATTTTGTCGAGTACTTTTGTTGTAGGATGTATATTTGAGTAAATTTAGATCAAAATAACGACAATTTTTTGGATTGTGAAAAAAAATTTTAGTCGGAAGTGTCAAATTGTAATAAATTTATTTGAAACCAACTTCGATTTTTTTGGATTTTGTCGAGTATTTTTGTTGTAGGATGTATATTTGAGTAAATTTAGATGAAAATAACTTCAATTTTTAGGATTGTGAAAAAAATGTTAGTTGGAAGTGTCCAATTTTAATAAATTTATTAGAGGCCAACTTCGATTTTTTTGGATTTTGTTGAGTATTTTTGTTGTAGGATCTATATTTGAGTAAATTTAGATCAAAATAACTTCAATTTTTTGGATTGTAAAACAAAAATTTTAGTTGGAAGTGCCAAATTGTAATAAATTTATTTGAAATCAACTTCGATTTTTTTGGATTATGTCGAGTACTTTTGTTGTAGGTTGTATATTTGAGTAAATTTTAATCAAAATAACGACAATTTTTTGGATTGTGAAACAAATTTTAGTTGGAAGTGTCAAATTGTAATAAATTTGTTTGAAACCAACTTCGATTTTTTTGGATTTTGTCGAGTATTTTTGTTGTAGGATGTATATTTGAGTAAATTTAGATCAAAATAACGACAATTTTTTGGATTGTGAAAAAAAATTTTAGTTGGAAGTGTCAAATTGTAATAAATTTATTTGAAACCAACTTCGATTTTTTTGGATTTTGTCGAGTATTTTTGTTGTAGGATGTATATTTAAGTAAATTTAGATCAAAATAACGACAATTTTTTGGATTGTGAAAAAAAATTTTAGTTGGAAGTGTCAAATTTTAATAAATTTATTTGAAATCTACTTCGATTTTTTTGGATTTTGTCGTGTACTTTTGTTGTGGGATGTATATTTGAGTAAATTTAGATCAAAATAACGACAATTTTTTGGATTGTGAAAAAAAATTTTAGTTGGAAGTGTCAAATTGTAATAAATTTATTTGAAACCAACTTCGATTTTTTTGGATTTTGTGGAGTATTTTTGTTGTAGGATGTATATTTGAGTAATTTAGATCAAAATAACGACAATTTTTTGGATTGTGAAAAAAAATTTTAGTTGGAAGTGTCAAATTGTAATAAATTTATTTGAAACCAACTTCGATTTTTTTGGATTTTGTCAAGTACTTTTGTTGTAGGTTGTATATTCGAGTAAATTTTAATCAAAATAACGACAATTTTTGGGATTGTGAAACAAATTTTTGTTGGAAGTGTCAAATTTTAATAAATTTATTTGAAACCAACTACGATTTTTTTTTATTTTTTCGAGTATTTTTGTTGTAGGATGTATATTTGACTAAATTTAGATGAAAATAACTTCAATTTTTTGGATTGTGAATCAAAAATTTTAGTTGGAAGTGTCTAATTTTAATAAATTTATTTGAAATCTACTTCGATTTTTTTGGATTTTGTCGAGTACTTTTGTTGTAGGATGTATATTTGAGTAAATTTAGATGAAAATAACGACAATTTTTTGGATTGTGAAACAAATTTTAGTTGGAAGTGTCAAATTTTAATAAATTTATTAGAAACCAACTTCGATTTTTTTTGGATTTTGTCGAGTATTTTTGTTGTAGGATGTATATTTGAGTAAATTTAGATGAAAATAACTTCAATTTTTTGGATTGTGAAACAAAAATTTTAGTTGGAAGTGTCTAATTTTAATAAATTTATTTGAAATCTACTTCGATTTTTTTGGATTTTGTCGAGTACTTTTGTTGTAGGATGTATATTTGAGTAAATTTAGATCAAAATAACGACAATTTTTTGGATTGTGAAAAAAAATTTTAGTTGGAAGTGTCAAATTTTAATAAATTTATTTGAAATCTACTTCGATTTTTTTGGATTTTGTCGAGTATTTTTGTTGTAGGATGTATATTTAAGTAAATTTAGATCAAAATAACGACAATTTTTTGGATTGTGAAAAAAAATTTTAGTTGGAAGTGTCAAATTTTAATAAATTTATTTGAAACCAACTTCGATTTTTTTTGGATTTTGTCGAGTATTTTTGTTGTAGGATGTATATTTGAGTAAATTTAGATGAAAATAACTTCAATTTTTTGGATTGTGAAACAAAAATTTTAGTTGGAAGTGTCTAATTTTAATAAATTTATTTGAAATCTACTTCGATTTTTTTGGATTTTGTCGAGTACTTTTGTTGTAGGATGAATATTTGAGTAAATTTAGATCAAAATAACGACAAGTTTTTGGATTGTGAAAAAAAATTTTAGTTGGAAGTGTCAAATTGTAATAAATTTATTTGAAACCAACTTCGATTTTTTTGGATTTTGTCGAGTATTTTTGTTGTAGGATGTATATTTGAGTAAATTTAGATCAAAATAACGACAATTTTTTGGATTGTGAAAAAAAATTTTAGTTGGAAGTGTCAAATTTTAATAAATTTATTTGAAATCTACTTCGATTTTTTTGGATTTTGTCGAGTACTTTTGTTGTAGGATGAATATTTGAGTAAATTTAGATCAAAATAACGACAAGTTTTTGGATTGTGAAAAAAAATTTTAGTTGGAAGTGTCAAATTGTAATAAATTTATTTGAAACCAACTTCGATTTTTTTGGATTTTGTCGAGTATTTTTGTTGTAGGATGTATATTTGAGTAAATTTAGATCAAAATAACGACAATTTTTTGGATTGTGAAAAAAAATTTTAGTTGGAAGTGTCAAATTTTAATAAATTTATTTGAAATCTACTTCGATTTTTTTGGATTTTGTCGAGTATTTTTGTTGTAGGATGTATATTTGAGTAAACTTAGATGAAAATAACTTCAATTTTTAGGATTGTGAAAAAAATGTTAGTTGGAAGTGTCCAATTTTAATAAATTTATTAGAGGCCAACTTCGATTTTTTTGGATTTTGTTGAGTATTTTTGTTGTAGGATCTATATTTGAGTAAATTTAGATCAAAATAACTTCAATTTTTTGGATTGTAAAACAAAAATTTTAGTTGGAAGTGCCAAATTGTAATAAATTTATTTGAAATCAACTTCGATTTTTTTGGATTATGTCGAGTACTTTTGTTGTAGGTTGTATATTTGAGTAAATTTTAATCAAAATAACGACAATTTTTTGGATTGTGAAACAAATTTTAGTTGGAAGTGTCAAATTGTAATAAATTTGTTTGAAACCAACTTCGATTTTTTTGGATTTTGTCGAGTATTTTTGTTGTAGGATGTATATTTGAGTAAATTTAGATCAAAATAACGACAATTTTTTGGATTGTGAAAAAAAATTTTAGTTGGAAGTGTCAAATTGTAATAAATTTATTTGAAACCAACTTCGATTTTTTTGGATTTTGTCGAGTATTTTTGTTGTAGGATGTATATTTAAGTAAATTTAGATCAAAATAACGACAATTTTTTGGATTGTGAAAAAAAATTTTAGTTGGAAGTGTCAAATTTTAATAAATTTATTTGAAATCTACTTCGATTTTTTTGGATTTTGTCGTGTACTTTTGTTGTGGGATGTATATTTGAGTAAATTTAGATCAAAATAACGACAATTTTTTGGATTGTGAAAAAAAATTTTAGTTGGAAGTGTCAAATTGTAATAAATTTATTTGAAACCAACTTCGATTTTTTTGGATTTTGTGGAGTATTTTTGTTGTAGGATGTATATTTGAGTAATTTAGATCAAAATAACGACAATTTTTTGGATTGTGAAAAAAAATTTTAGTTGGAAGTGTCAAATTGTAATAAATTTATTTGAAACCAACTTCGATTTTTTTGGATTTTGTCAAGTACTTTTGTTGTAGGTTGTATATTTGAGTAAATTTTAATCAAAATAACGACAATTTTTTGGATTGTGAAACAAATTTTTGTTGGAAGTGTCAAATTTTAATAAATTTATTTGAAACCAACTACGATTTTTTTTTATTTTTTCGAGTATTTTTGTTGTAGGATGTATATTTGACTAAATTTAGATGAAAATAACTTCAATTTTTTGGATTGTGAATCAAAAATTTTAGTTGGAAGTGTCTAATTTTAATAAATTTATTTGAAATCTACTTCGATTTTTTTGGATTTTGTCGAGTACTTTTGTTGTAGGATGTAGATTTGAGTAAATTTAGATGAAAATAACGACAATTTTTTGGATTGTGAAACAAATTTTAGTTGGAAGTGTCAAATTTTAATAAATTTATTAGAAACCAACTTCGATTTTTTTTGGATTTTGTCGAGTATTTTTGTTGTAGGATGTATATTTGAGTAAATTTAGATGAAAATAACTTCAATTTTTTGGATTGTGAAACAAAAATTTTAGTTGGAAGTGTCTAATTTTAATAAATTTATTTGAAATCTACTTCGATTTTTTTGGATTTTGTCGAGTACTTTTGTTGTAGGATGTATATTTGAGTAAATTTAGATCAAAATAACGACAATTTTTTGGATTGTGAAAAAAAATTTTAGTTGGAAGTGTCAAATTGTAATAAATTTATTTGAAACCAACTTCGATTTTTTTGGATTTTGTCGAGTATTTTTGTTGTAGGATGTATATTTAAGTAAATTTAGATCAAAATAACGACAATTTTTTGGATTGTGAAAAAAAATTTTAGTTGGAAGTGTCAAATTTTAAAAAAATTTATTTGAAACCAACTTCGATTTTTTTTGGATTTTGTCGAGTATTTTTGTTGTAGGATGTATATTTGAGTAAATTTAGATCAAAATAACGACAATTTTTTGGATTGTGAAAAAAAATTTTAGTTGGAAGTGTCAAATTGTAATAAATTTATTTGAAACCAACTTCGATTTTTTTGGATTTTGTCAAGTACTTTTGTTGTAGGTTGTATATTCGAGTAAATTTTAATCAAAATAACGACAATTTTTGGGATTGTGAAACAAATTTTTGTTGGAAGTGTCAAATTTTAATAAATTTATTTGAAACCAACTACGATTTTTTTTTATTTTTTCGAGTATTTTTGTTGTAGGATGTATATTTGACTAAATTTAGATGAAAATAACTTCAATTTTTTGGATTGTGAATCAAAAATTTTAGTTGGAAGTGTCTAATTTTAATAAATTTATTTGAAATCTACTTCGATTTTTTTGGATTTTGTCGAGTACTTTTGTTGTAGGATGTATATTTGAGTAAATTTAGATGAAAATAACGACAATTTTTTGGATTGTGAAACAAATTTTAGTTGGAAGTGTCAAATTTTAATAAATTTATTAGAAACCAACTTCGATTTTTTTTGGATTTTGTCGAGTATTTTTGTTGTAGGATGTATATTTGAGTAAATTTAGATGAAAATAACTTCAATTTTTTGGATTGTGAAACAAAAATTTTAGTTGGAAGTGTCTAATTTTAATAAATTTATTTGAAATCTACTTCGATTTTTTTGGATTTTGTCGAGTACTTTTGTTGTAGGATGTATATTTGAGTAAATTTAGATCAAAATAACGACAATTTTTTGGATTGTGAAAAAAAAATTTTAGTTGGAAGTGTCAAATTGTAATAAATTTATTTGAAACCAACTTCGATTTTTTTGGATTTTGTCGAGTATTTTTGTTGTAGGATGTATATTTAAGTAAATTTAGATCAAAATAACGACAATTTTTGGATTGTGAAAAAAAATTTTAGTTGGAAGTGTCAAATTTTATAATAAATTTATTTGAAACCAACTTCGATTTTTTTGGATTTTGTCGAGTATTTTTGTTGTAGGATGTATATTTGAGTAAATTTAGATGAAAATAACTTCAATTTTTTGGATTGTGAAACAAAAATTTTAGTTGGAAGTGTCTAATTTTAATAAATTTATTTGAAATCTACTTCGATTTTTTTGGATTTTGTCGAGTACTTTTGTTGTAGGATGAATATTTGAGTAAATTTAGATCAAAATAACGACAATTTTTTGGATTGTGAAAAAAAATTTTAGTTGGAAGTGTCAAATTTTAATAAATTTATTTGAAACCAACTTCGATTTTTTTTGGATTTTGTCGAGTATTTTTGTTGTAGGATGTATATTTGAGTAAATTTAGATGAAAATAACTTCAATTTTTTGGATTGTGAAACAAAAATTTTAGTTGGAAGTGTCTAATGTTAATAAATTTATTTGAAATCTACTTCGATTTTTTTGGATTTTGTCGAGTACTTTTGTTGTAGGATGTATATTTGAGTAAATTTAGATCAAAATAACGACAATTTTTTGGATTGTGAAAAAAAATTTTAGTTGGAAGTGTCAAATTGTAATAAATTTATTTGAAACCAACTTCGATTTTTTTGGATTTTGTCGAGTATTTTTGTTGTAGGATGTATATTTGAGTAAATTTAGATGAAAATAACTTCAATTTTTAGGATTGTGAAAAAAATGTTAGTTGGAAGTGTCCAATTTTAATAAATTTATTAGAGGCCAACTTCGATTTTTTTGGATTTTGTTGGGTATTTTTGTTGTAGGATCTATATTTGAGTAAATTTAGATCAAAATAACTTCAATTTTTTGGATTGTAAAACAAAAATTTTAGTTGGAAGTGCCAAATTGTAATAAATTTATTTGAAATCAACTTCGATTTTTTTGGATTATGTCGAGTACTTTTGTTGTAGGTTGTATATTTGAGTAAATTTTAATCAAAATAACGACAATTTTTTGGATTGTGAAACAAATTTTAGTTGGAAGTGTCAAATTGTAATAAATTTGTTTGAAACCAACTTCGATTTTTTTGGATTTTGTCGAGTATTTTTGTTGTAGGATGTATATTTGAGTAAATTTAGATCAAAATAACGACAATTTTTTGGATTGTGAAAAAAAATTTTAGTTGGAAGTGTCAAATTGTAATAAATTTATTTGAAACCAACTTCGATTTTTTTGGATTTTGTGGAGTATTTTTGTTGTAGGATGTATATTTGAGTAATTTAGATCAAAATAACGACAATTTTTTGGATTGTGAAAAAAAATTTTAGTTGGAAGTGTCAAATTGTAATAAATTTATTTGAAACCAACTTCGATTTTTTTGGATTTTGTCAAGTACTTTTGTTGTAGGTTGTATATTCGAGTAAATTTTAATCAAAATAACGACAATTTTTGGGATTGTGAAACAAATTTTTGTTGGAAGTGTCAAATTTTAATAAATTTATTTGAAACCAACTACGATTTTTTTTTATTTTTTCGAGTATTTTTGTTGTAGGATGTATATTTGACTAAATTTAGATGAAAATAACTTCAATTTTTTGGATTGTGAATCAAAAATTTTAGTTGGAAGTGTCTAATTTTAATAAATTTATTTGAAATCTACTTCGATTTTTTTGGATTTTGTCGAGTACTTTTGTTGTAGGATGTATATTTGAGTAAATTTAGATGAAAATAACGACAATTTTTTGGATTGTGAAACAAATTTTAGTTGGAAGTGTCAAATTTTAATAAATTTATTAGAAACCAACTTCGATTTTTTTTGGATTTTGTCGAGTATTTTTGTTGTAGGATGTATATTTGAGTAAATTTAGATGAAAATAACTTCAATTTTTTGGATTGTGAAACAAAAATTTTAGTTGGAAGTGTCTAATTTTAATAAATTTATTTGAAATCTACTTCGATTTTTTTGGATTTTGTCGAGTACTTTTGTTGTAGGATGTATATTTGAGTAAATTTAGATCAAAATAACGACAATTTTTTGGATTGTGAAAAAAAATTTTAGTTGGAAGTGTCAAATTGTAATAAATTTATTTGAAACCAACTTCGATTTTTTGGATTTTGTCGAGTATTTTTGTTGTAGGATGTATATTTAAGTAAATTTAGATCAAAATAACGACAATTTTTTGGATTGTGAAAAAAAATTTTAGTTGGAAGTGTCAAATTTTAATAAATTTATTTGAAACCAACTTCGATTTTTTTTGGATTTTGTCGAGTATTTTTGTTGTAGGATGTATATTTGAGTAAATTTAGATGAAAATAACTTCAATTTTTTGGATTGTGAAACAAAAATTTTAGTTGGAAGTGTCTAATTTTAATAAATTTATTTGAAATCTACTTCGATTTTTTTGGATTTTGTCGAGTACTTTTGTTGTAGGATGTATATTTGAGTAAATTTAGATCAAAATAACGACAATTTTTTGGATTGTGAAAAAAAATTTTAGTTGGAAGTGTCAAATTTTAATAAATTTATTTGAAACCAACTTCGATTTTTTTTGGATTTTGTCGAGTATTTTTGTTGTAGGATGTATATTTGAGTAAATTTAGATGAAAATAACTTCAATTTTTTGGATTGTGAAACAAAAATTTTAGTTGGAAGTGTCTAATTTTAATAAATTTATTTGAAATCTACTTCGATTTTTTTGGATTTTGTCGAGTACTTTTGTTGTAGGATGAATATTTGAGTAAATTTAGATCAAAATAACGACAAGTTTTTGGTTTGTGAAAAAAAATTTTAGTTGGAAGTGTCAAATTTTAATAAATTTATTTGAAACCAACTTCGATTTTTTTTGGATTTTGTCGAGTATTTTTGTTGTAGGATGTATATTTGAGTAAATTTAGATGAAAATAACTTCAATTTTTTGGATTGTGAAACAAAAATTTTAGTTGGAAGTGTCTAATTTTAATAAATTTATTTGAAATCTACTTCGATTTTTTGGATTTTGTCGAGTACTTTTGTTGTAGGATGTATATTTGAGTAAATTTAGATCAAAATAACGACAATTTTTTGGATTGTGAAAAAAAATTTTAGTTGGAAGTGTCAAATTGTAATAAATTTATTTGAAACCAACTTCGATTTTTTTGGATTTTGTCGAGTATTTTTGTTGTAGGATGTATATTTGAGTAAATTTAGATGAAAATAACTTCAATTTTTAGGATTGTGAAAAAAATGTTAGTTGGAAGTGTCCAATTTTAATAAATTTATTAGAGGCCAACTTCGATTTTTTTGGATTTTGTTGAGTATTTTTGTTGTAGGATCTATATTTGAGTAAATTTAGATCAAAATAACTTCAATTTTTTGGATTGTAAAACAAAAATTTTAGTTGGAAGTGCCAAATTGTAATAAATTTATTTGAAATCAACTTCGATTTTTTTGGATTATGTCGAGTACTTTTGTTGTAGGTTGTATATTTGAGTAAATTTTAATCAAAATAACGACAATTTTTTGGATTGTGAAACAAATTTTAGTTGGAAGTGTCAAATTGTAATAAATTTGTTTGAAACCAACTTCGATTTTTTTGGATTTTGTCGAGTATTTTTGTTGTAGGATGTATATTTGAGTAAATTTAGATCAAAATAACGACAATTTTTTGGATTGTGAAAAAAAATTTTAGTTGGAAGTGTCAAATTGTAATAAATTTATTTGAAACCAACTTCGATTTTTTTGGATTTTGTCGAGTATTTTTGTTGTAGGATGTATATTTAAGTAAATTTAGATCAAAATAACGACAATTTTTTGGATTGTGAAAAAAAATTTTAGTTGGAAGTGTCAAATTTTAATAAATTTATTTGAAACCAACTTCGATTTTTTTTGGATTTTGTCGAGTATTTTTGTTGTATGATGTATATTTGAGTAAATTTACATGAAAATAACTTCAATTTTTTGGATTGTGAAACAAAAATTTTAGTTGGAAGTGTCAAATTGTAATAAATTTATTTGAAATCTACTTCGATTTTTTTGGATTTTGTCGTGTACTTTTGTTGTGGGATGTATATTTGAGTAAATTTAAATCAAAATAACGACAATTTTTTGGATTGTGAAAAAAAATTTTAGTTGGAAGTGTCAAATTGTAATAAATTTATTTGAAACCAACTTCGATTTTTTTGGATTTTGTGGAGTATTTTTGTTGTAGGATGTATATTTGAGTAATTTAGATCAAAATAACGACAATTTTTGGGATTGTGAAACAAATTTTTGTTGGAAGTGTCAAATTTTAATAAATTTATTTGAAACCAACTTCGATTTTTTTGGATTATGTCAAGTACTTTTGTTGTAGGTTGTATATTTGAGTAAATTTTAATCAAAATAACGACAATTTTTTGGATTGTGAAACAAATTTTTGTTGGAAGTGTCAAATTTTAATAAATTTATTTGAAACCAACTACGATTTTTTTTTATTTTTTCGAGTATTTTTGTTGTAGGATGTATATTTGACTAAATTTAGATGAAAATAACTTCAATTTTTTGGATTGTGAATCAAAAATTTTAGTTGGAAGTGTCTAATTTTAATAAATTTATTTGAAATCTACTTCGATTTTTTGGGATTTTGTCGAGTACTTTTGTTGTAGGATGTAGATTTGAGTAAATTTAGATGAAAATAACGACAATTTTTTGGATTGTGAAACAAATTTTAGTTGGAAGTGTCAAATTTTAATAAATTTATTAGAAACCAACTTCGATTTTTTTTGGATTTTGTCGAGTATTTTTGTTGTAGGATGTATATTTGAGTAAATTTAGATGAAAATAACTTCAATTTTTTGGATTGTGAAACAAAAATTTTAGTTGGAAGTGTCTAATTTTAATAAATTTATTTGAAATCTACTTCGATTTTTTTGGATTTTGTCGAGTACTTTTGTTGTAGGATGTATATTTGAGTAAATTTAGATCAAAATAACGACAATTTTTTGGATTGTGAAAAAAAATTTTAGTTGGAAGTGTCAAATTGTAATAAATTTATTTGAAACCAACTTCGATTTTTTTGGATTTTGTCGAGTATTTTTGTTGTAGGATGTATATTTAAGTAAATTTAGATCAAAATAACGACAATTTTTTGGATTGTGAAAAAAAATTTTAGTTGGAAGTGTCAAATTTTAATAAATTTATTTGAAACCAACTTTGATTTTTTTTGGATTTTGTCGAGTATTTTTGTTGTAGGATGTATATTTGAGTAAATTTAGATGAAAATAACTTCAATTTTTTGGATTGTGAAACAAAAATTTTAGTTGGAAGTGTCTAATTTTAATAAATTTATTTGAAATCTACTTCGATTTTTTTGGATTTTGTCGAGTACTTTTGTTGTAGGATGTATATTTGAGTAAATTTAGATCAAAATAACGACAATTTTTTGGATTGTGAAAAAAAATTTTAGATGGAAGTGTCAAATTGTAATAAATTTATTTGAAACCAACTTCGATTTTTTTGGATTTTGTCGAGTATTTTTGTTGTAGGATGTATATTTAAGTAAATTTAGATCAAAATAACGACAATTTTTTGGATTGTGAAAAAAAATTTTAGTTGGAAGTGTCAAATTTTAATAAATTTATTTGAAACCAACTTCGATTTTTTTTGGATTTTGTCGAGTATTTTTGTTGTAGGATGTATATTTGAGTAAATTTAGATGAAAATAACTTCAATTTTTTGGATTGTGAAACAAAAATTTTAGTTGGAAGTGTCTAATTTTAATAAATTTATTTGAAATCTACTTCGATTTTTTTGGATTTTGTCGAGTACTTTTGTTGTAGGATGAATATTTGAGTAAATTTAGATCAAAATAACGACAATTTTTTGGATTGTGAAAAAAAATTTTAGTTGGAAGTGTCAAATTGTAATAAATTTATTTGAAACCAACTTCGATTTTTTTGGATTTTGTCGAGTATTTTTGTTGTAGGATGTATATTTGAGTAAATTTAGATCAAAATAACGACAATTTTTTGGATTGTGAAAAAAAATTTAGTTGGATGTGTCAAATTGTAATAAATTTATTTGAAACCAACTTCGATTTTTTTTGGATTTTGTCAAGTACTTTTGTTGTAGGTTGTATATTTGAGTAAATTTTAATCAAAATAACGACAATTTTTTGGATTGTGAAACAAATTTTAGTTGGATGTGTCAAATTTTAATAAATTTATTTGAAACCAACTACGATTTTTTTTGGATTTTGTCGAGTATTTTTGTTGTAGGATGTATATTTGAGTAAATTTAGATGAAAATAACTTCAATTTTTAGGATTGTGAAAAAAATGTTAGTTGGAAGTGTCCAATTTTAATAAATTTATTAGAGGCCAACTTCGATTTTTTTGGATTTTGTTGAGTATTTTTGTTGTAGGATCTATATTTGAGTAAATTTAGATCAAAATAACTTCAATTTTTTGGATTGTAAAACAAAAATTTTAGTTGAAAGTGCCAAATTGTAATAAATTTATTTGAAATCAACTTCGATTTTTTTGGATTATGTCGAGTACTTTTGTTGTAGGTTGTATATTTGAGTAAATTTTAATCAAAATAACGACAATTTTTTGGATTGTGAAACAAATTTTAGTTGGAAGTGTCAAATTGTAATAAATTTATTTGAAACCAACTTCGATTTTTTTGGATTTTGTCGAGTATTTTTGTTGTAGGATGTATATTTGAGTAAATTTAGATCAAAATAACGACAATTTTTTGGATTGTGAAAAAAAATTTTAGTTGGAAGTGTCAAATTGTAATAAATTTATTTGAAACCAACTTCGATTTTTTTGGATTTTGTCGAGTACTTTTGTTGTAGGATGTATATTTGAGTAAATTTAGATGAAAATAACTTCAATTTTTAGGATTGTGAAAAAAATGTTAGTTGGAAGTGTCAAATTTTAATAAATTTATTTGAGGCCAACTTCGATTTTTTTTGATTTTGTTGAGTATTTTTGTTGTAGGATCTATATTTGAGTAAATTTAGATGAAGATAACATCAATTTTTTGGATTGTGAAAAAAAATTTTAGTTGGAAGTGTCAAATTGTAATAAATTTATTTGAAACCAACTTCGATTTTTTTTTATTTTGTCGAGTATTTTTGTTGTAGGATGTATATTTGAGTAAATTTAGATGAAAATAACTTCAATTTTTTGGATTGTGAAAAAAAATTTTAGTTGGAAGTGTCAAATTGTAATAACTTTATTTGAAACCAACTTCGATTTTTTTGGATCTTGTCGAGTATTTTTGTTGTAGGATGTATATTTGAGTAAATTTAGATCAAAATAACGACAATTTTTTGGATTGTGAAAAAAAATTTTAGTTGGAAGTGTCAAATTGTAATAAATTTATTTGAAACCAACTTCGATTTTTTTGGATTTTGTCGAGTATTTTTGTTGTAGGATGTATATTTGAGTAAATTTAGATCAAAATAACGACAATTTTTTGGATTGTGAAAAAAAATTTTAGTTGGAAGTGTCAAATTTTAATAAATTTATTTGAAACCAACTTCGATTTTTTTTGGATTTTGTCGAGTATTTTTGTTGTAGGATGTATATTTGAGTAAATTTAGATGAAAATAACTTCAATTTTTTGGATTGTGAAACAAAAATTTTAGTTGGAAGTGTCTAATTTTAATAAATTTATTTGAAATCTACTTCGATTTTTTTGGATTTTGTCGTGTACTTTTGTTGTGGGATGTATATTTGAGTAAATTTAGATCAAAATAACGACAATTTTTTGGATTGTGAAAAAAAATTTTAGTTGGAAGTGTCAAATTGTAATAAATTTATTTGAAACCAACTTCGATTTTTTTGGATTTTGTGGAGTATTTTTGTTGTAGGATGTATATTTGAGTAATTTAGATCAAAATAACGACAATTTTTTGGATTGTGAAAAAAAATTTTAGTTGGAAGTGTCAAATTGTAATAAATTTATTTGAAACCAAGTTCGATTTTTTTTGATTTTGTCAAGTACTTTTGTTGTAGGTTGTATATTTGAGTAAATTTTAATCAAAATAACGACCATTTTTTGGATTGTGAAACAAATTTTTGTTGGAAGTGTCAAATTTTAATAAATTTATTTGAAACCAACTACGATTTTTTTTTATTTTTTCGAGTATTTTTGTTGTAGGATGTATATTTGACTAAATTTAGATGAAAATAACTTCAATTTTTTGGATTGTGAATCAAAAATTTTAGTTGGAAGTGTCTAATTTACTAAATTTATTTGAAATCTACTTCGATTTTTTTGGATTTTGTCGAGTACTTTTGTTGTAGGATGTATATTTGAGTAAATTTAGATGAAAATAACGACAATTTTTTGGATTGTGAAACAAATTTTAGTTGGAAGTGTCAAATTTTAAAAAATTTATTAGAAACCAACTTCGATTTTTTTTGGATTTTGTCGAGTATTTTTGTTGTAGGATGTATATTTGAGTAAATTTAGATGAAAATAACTTCAATTTTTTGGATTGTGAAACAAAAATTTTAGTTGGAAGTGTCTAATTTTAATAAATTTATTTGAAATCTACTTCGATTTTTTTGGATTTTGTCGAGTACTTTTGTTGTAGGATGTATATTTGAGTAAATTTAGATCAAAATAACGACAATTTTTTGGATTGTGAAAAAAAATTTTAGTTGGAAGTGTCAAATTGTAATAAATTTATTTGAAACCAACTTCGATTTTTTTGGATTTTGTCGAGTATTTTTGTTGTAGGATGTATATTTAAGTAAATTTAGATCAAAATAACGACAATTTTTTGGATTGTGAAAAAAAATTTTAGTTGGAAGTGTCAAATTTTAATAAATTTATTTGAAACCAACTTCGATTTTTTTTGGATTTTGTCGAGTATTTTTGTTGTAGGATGTATATTTGAGTAAATTTAGATGAAAATAACTTCAATTTTTTGGATTGTGAAACAAAAATTTTAGTTGGAAGTGTCTAATTTTAATAAATTTATTTGAAATCTACTTCGATTTTTTTGGATTTTGTCGAGTACTTTTGTTGTAGGATGTATATTTGAGTAAATTTAGATCAAAATAACGACAATTTTTTGGATTGTGAAAAAAAATTTTAGTTGGAAGTGTCAAATTGTAATAAATTTATTTGAAACCAACTTCGATTTTTTTGGATTTTGTCGAGTATTTTTGTTGTAGGATGTATATTTAAGTAAATTTAGATCAAAATAACGACAATTTTTTGGATTGTGAAAAAAAATTTTAGTTGGAAGTGTCAAATTTTAATAAATTTATTTGAAACCAACTTCGATTTTTTTTGGATTTTGTCGAGTATTTTTGTTGTAGGATGTATATTTGAGTAAATTTAGATGAAAATAACTTCAATTTTTTGGATTGTGAAACAAAAATTTTAGTTGGAAGTGTCTAATTTTAATAAATTTATTTGAAATCTACTTCGATTTTTTTGGATTTTGTCGAGTACTTTTGTTGTAGGATGTATATTTGAGTAAATTTAGATCAAAATAACGACAATTTTTTGGATTGTGAAAAAAAATTTTAGATGGAAGTGTCAAATTGTAATAAATTTATTTGAAACCAACTTCGATTTTTTTGGATTTTGTCGAGTATTTTTGTTGTAGGATGTATATTTAAGTAAATTTAGATCAAAATAACGACAATTTTTTGGATTGTGAAAAAAAATTTTAGTTGGAAGTGTCAAATTTTAATAAATTTATTTGAAACCAACTTCGATTTTTTTTGGATTTTGTCGAGTATTTTTGTTGTAGGATGTATATTTGAGTAAATTTAGATGAAAATAACTTCAATTTTTTGGATTGTGAAACAAAAATTTTAGTTGGAAGTGTCTAATTTTAATAAATTTATTTGAAATCTACTTCGATTTTTTTGGATTTTGTCGAGTACTTTTGTTGTAGGATGAATATTTGAGTAAATTTAGATCAAAATAACGACAATTTTTTGGATTGTGAAAAAAAATTTTAGTTGGAAGTGTCAAATTGTAATAAATTTATTTGAAACCAACTTCGATTTTTTTGGATTTTGTCGAGTATTTTTGTTGTAGGATGTATATTTGAGTAAATTTAGATCAAAATAACGACAATTTTTTGGATTGTGAAAAAAAATTTAGTTGGATGTGTCAAATTGTAATAAATTTATTTGAAACCAACTTCGATTTTTTTTGGATTTTGTCAAGTACTTTTGTTGTAGGTTGTATATTTGAGTAAATTTTAATCAAAATAACGACAATTTTTTGGATTGTGAAACAAATTTTAGTTGGATGTGTCAAATTTTAATAAATTTATTTGAAACCAACTACGATTTTTTTTGGATTTTGTCGAGTATTTTTGTTGTAGGATGTATATTTGAGTAAATTTAGATGAAAATAACTTCAATTTTTAGGATTGTGAAAAAAATGTTAGTTGGAAGTGTCCAATTTTAATAAATTTATTAGAGGCCAACTTCGATTTTTTTGGATTTTGTTGAGTATTTTTGTTGTAGGATCTATATTTGAGTAAATTTAGATCAAAATAACTTCAATTTTTTGGATTGTAAAACAAAAATTTTAGTTGAAAGTGCCAAATTGTAATAAATTTATTTGAAATCAACTTCGATTTTTTTGGATTATGTCGAGTACTTTTGTTGTAGGTTGTATATTTGAGTAAATTTTAATCAAAATAACGACAATTTTTTGGATTGTGAAACAAATTTTAGTTGGAAGTGTCAAATTGTAATAAATTTATTTGAAACCAACTTCGATTTTTTTGGATTTTGTCGAGTATTTTTGTTGTAGGATGTATATTTGAGTAAATTTAGATCAAAATAACGACAATTTTTTGGATTGTGAAAAAAAATTTTAGTTGGAAGTGTCAAATTGTAATAAATTTATTTGAAACCAACTTCGATTTTTTTGGATTTTGTCGAGTACTTTTGTTGTAGGATGTATATTTGAGTAAATTTAGATGAAAATAACTTCAATTTTTAGGATTGTGAAAAAAATGTTAGTTGGAAGTGTCAAATTTTAATAAATTTATTTGAGGCCAACTTCGATTTTTTTTGATTTTGTTGAGTATTTTTGTTGTAGGATCTATATTTGAGTAAATTTAGATGAAGATAACATCAATTTTTTGGATTGTGAAAAAAAATTTTAGTTGGAAGTGTCAAATTGTAATAAATTTATTTGAAACCAACTTCGATTTTTTTTTATTTTGTCGAGTATTTTTGTTGTAGGATGTATATTTGAGTAAATTTAGATGAAAATAACTTCAATTTTTTGGATTGTGAAAAAAAATTTTAGTTGGAAGTGTCAAATTGTAATAACTTTATTTGAAACCAACTTCGATTTTTTTGGATCTTGTCGAGTATTTTTGTTGTAGGATGTATATTTGAGTAAATTTAGATCAAAATAACGACAATTTTTTGGATTGTGAAAAAAAATTTTAGTTGGAAGTGTCAAATTGTAATAAATTTATTTGAAACCAACTTCGATTTTTTTGGATTTTGTCGAGTATTTTTGTTGTAGGATGTATATTTGAGTAAATTTAGATCAAAATAACGACAATTTTTTGGATTGTGAAAAAAAATTTTAGTTGGAAGTGTCAAATTTTAATAAATTTATTTGAAACCAACTTCGATTTTTTTTGGATTTTGTCGAGTATTTTTGTTGTAGGATGTATATTTGAGTAAATTTAGATGAAAATAACTTCAATTTTTTGGATTGTGAAACAAAAATTTTAGTTGGAAGTGTCTAATTTTAATAAATTTATTTGAAATCTACTTCGATTTTTTTGGATTTTGTCGTGTACTTTTGTTGTGGGATGTATATTTGAGTAAATTTAGATCAAAATAACGACAATTTTTTGGATTGTGAAAAAAAATTTTAGTTGGAAGTGTCAAATTGTAATAAATTTATTTGAAACCAACTTCGATTTTTTTGGATTTTGTGGAGTATTTTTGTTGTAGGATGTATATTTGAGTAATTTAGATCAAAATAACGACAATTTTTTGGATTGTGAAAAAAAATTTTAGTTGGAAGTGTCAAATTGTAATAAATTTATTTGAAACCAAGTTCGATTTTTTTTGATTTTGTCAAGTACTTTTGTTGTAGGTTGTATATTTGAGTAAATTTTAATCAAAATAACGACCATTTTTTGGATTGTGAAACAAATTTTTGTTGGAAGTGTCAAATTTTAATAAATTTATTTGAAACCAACTACGATTTTTTTTTATTTTTTCGAGTATTTTTGTTGTAGGATGTATATTTGACTAAATTTAGATGAAAATAACTTCAATTTTTTGGATTGTGAATCAAAAATTTTAGTTGGAAGTGTCTAATTTTAATAAATTTATTTGAAATCTACTTCGATTTTTTTGGATTTTGTCGAGTACTTTTGTTGTAGGATGTATATTTGAGTAAATTTAGATGAAAATAACGACAATTTTTTGGATTGTGAAAAAAATTTTAGTTGGAAGTGTCAAATTTTAATAAATTTAGTTGAAACCAACTTCGATTTTTTTTTATTTTGTCGAGTATTTTTGTTGTAGGATGTATATTTGAGTAAATTTAGATGAAAATAACTTCAATTTTTAGGATTGTGAAAAAAATGTTAGTTGGAAGTGTCAAATTGTAATAAATTTATTTGAAACCAACTTCGATTTTTTTTTATTTTGTCGAGTATTTTTGTTGTAGGATGTATATTTGAGTAAATTTAGATGAAAATAACTTCAATTTTTTGGATTGTGAAAAAAAATTTTAGTTGGAAGTGTCAAATTGTAATAACTTTATTTGAAACCAACTTCGATTTTTTTGGATTATGTCGAGTACTTTTGTTGTAGGTTGTATATTTGAGTAAATTTTAATCAAAATAACGACAATTTTTTGGATTGTGAAACAAATTTTAGTTGGAAGTGTCAAATTGTAATAAATTTATTTGAAACCAACTTCGATTTTTTTGGATTTTGTCGAGTATTTTTGTTGTAGGATGTATATTTGAGTAAATTTAGATGAAAATAACTTCAATTTTTTGGATTGTGAAAAAAAATTATAGTTGGAAGTGTCGAATTGTAATAAATTTATTTGAAACCAACTTCGATTTTTTTGGATTTTGTCGAGTACTTTTGTTGTAGGATGTATATTTGAGTAAATTTAGATCAAAATAACGACAATTTTTTGGATTGTGAAAAAAAATTTTAGTTGGAAGTGTCAAATTGTAATAAATTTATTTGAAACCAACTTCGATTTTTTTGGATTTTGTCGAGTATTTTTGTTGTAGGATGTATATTTAAGTAAATTTAGATCAAAATAACGACAATTTTTTGGATTGTGAAAAAAAATTTTAGTTGGAAGTGTCAAATTTTAATAAATTTATTTGAAACCAACTTCGATTTTTTTTGGATTTTGTCGAGTATTTTTGTTGTAGGATGTATATTTGAGTAAATTTAGATGAAAATAACTTCAATTTTTTGGATTGTGAAACAAAAATTTTAGTTGGAAGTGTCTAATTTTAATAAATTTATTTGAAATCTACTTCGATTTTTTTGGATTTTGTCGAGTACTTTTGTTGTAGGATGTATATTTGAGTAAATTTAGATCAAAATAACGACAATTTTTTGGATTGTGAAAAAAAATTTTAGTTGGAAGTGTCAAATTGTAATAAATTTATTTGAAACCAACTTCGATTTTTTTGGATTTTGTCGAGTATTTTTGTTGTAGGATGTATATTTAAGTAAATTTAGATCAAAATAACGACAATTTTTTGGATTGTGAAAAAAAATTTTAGTTGGAAGTGTCAAATTTTAATAAATTTATTTGAAACCAACTTTGATTTTTTTTGGATTTTGTCGAGTATTTTTGTTGTAGGATGTATATTTGAGTAAATTTAGATGAAAATAACTTCAATTTTTTGGATTGTGAAACAAAAATTTTAGTTGGAAGTGTCTAATTTTAATAAATTTATTTGAAATCTACTTCGATTTTTTTGGATTTTGTCGAGTACTTTTGTTGTAGGATGTATATTTGAGTAAATTTAGATCAAAATAACGACAATTTTTTGGATTGTGAAAAAAAATTTTAGATGGAAGTGTCAAATTGTAATAAATTTATTTGAAACCAACTTCGATTTTTTTGGATTTTGTCGAGTATTTTTGTTGTAGGATGTATATTTAAGTAAATTTAGATCAAAATAACGACAATTTTTTGGATTGTGAAAAAAAATTTTAGTTGGAAGTGTCAAATTTTAATAAATTTATTTGAAACCAACTTCGATTTTTTTTGGATTTTGTCGAGTATTTTTGTTGTAGGATGTATATTTGAGTAAATTTAGATGAAAATAACTTCAATTTTTTGGATTGTGAAACAAAAATTTTAGTTGGAAGTGTCTAATTTTAATAAATTTATTTGAAATCTACTTCGATTTTTTTGGATTTTGTCGAGTACTTTTGTTGTAGGATGAATATTTGAGTAAATTTAGATCAAAATAACGACAATTTTTTGGATTGTGAAAAAAAATTTTAGTTGGAAGTGTCAAATTGTAATAAATTTATTTGAAACCAACTTCGATTTTTTTGGATTTTGTCGAGTATTTTTGTTGTAGGATGTATATTTGAGTAAATTTAGATCAAAATAACGACAATTTTTTGGATTGTGAAAAAAAATTTAGTTGGATGTGTCAAATTGTAATAAATTTATTTGAAACCAACTTCGATTTTTTTTGGATTTTGTTGAGTATTTTTGTTGTAGGATCTATATTTGAGTAAATTTAGATCAAAATAACTTCAATTTTTTGGATTGTAAAACAAAAATTTTAGTTGAAAGTGCCAAATTGTAATAAATTTATTTGAAATCAACTTCGATTTTTTTGGATTATGTCGAGTACTTTTGTTGTAGGTTGTATATTTGAGTAAATTTTAATCAAAATAACGACAATTTTTTGGATTGTGAAACAAATTTTAGTTGGAAGTGTCAAATTGTAATAAATTTATTTGAAACCAACTTCGATTTTTTTGGATTTTGTCGAGTATTTTTGTTGTAGGATGTATATTTGAGTAAATTTAGATCAAAATAACGACAATTTTTTGGATTGTGAAAAAAAATTTTAGTTGGAAGTGTCAAATTGTAATAAATTTATTTGAAACCAACTTCGATTTTTTTGGATTTTGTCGAGTACTTTTGTTGTAGGATGTATATTTGAGTAAATTTAGATGAAAATAACTTCAATTTTTAGGATTGTGAAAAAAATGTTAGTTGGAAGTGTCAAATTTTAATAAATTTATTTGAGGCCAACTTCGATTTTTTTTGATTTTGTTGAGTATTTTTGTTGTAGGATCTATATTTGAGTAAATTTAGATGAAGATAACATCAATTTTTTGGATTGTGAAAAAAAATTTTAGTTGGAAGTGTCAAATTGTAATAAATTTATTTGAAACCAACTTCGATTTTTTTTTATTTTGTCGAGTATTTTTGTTGTAGGATGTATATTTGAGTAAATTTAGATGAAAATAACTTCAATTTTTTGGATTGTGAAAAAAAATTTTAGTTGGAAGTGTCAAATTGTAATAACTTTATTTGAAACCAACTTCGATTTTTTTGGATCTTGTCGAGTATTTTTGTTGTAGGATGTATATTTGAGTAAATTTAGATCAAAATAACGACAATTTTTTGGATTGTGAAAAAAAATTTTAGTTGGAAGTGTCAAATTGTAATAAATTTATTTGAAACCAACTTCGATTTTTTTGGATTTTGTCGAGTATTTTTGTTGTAGGATGTATATTTGAGTAAATTTAGATCAAAATAACGACAATTTTTTGGATTGTGAAAAAAAATTTTAGTTGGAAGTGTCAAATTTTAATAAATTTATTTGAAACCAACTTCGATTTTTTTTGGATTTTGTCGAGTATTTTTGTTGTAGGATGTATATTTGAGTAAATTTAGATGAAAATAACTTCAATTTTTTGGATTGTGAAACAAAAATTTTAGTTGGAAGTGTCTAATTTTAATAAATTTATTTGAAATCTACTTCGATTTTTTTGGATTTTGTCGTGTACTTTTGTTGTGGGATGTATATTTGAGTAAATTTAGATCAAAATAACGACAATTTTTTGGATTGTGAAAAAAAATTTTAGTTGGAAGTGTCAAATTGTAATAAATTTATTTGAAACCAACTTCGATTTTTTTGGATTTTGTGGAGTATTTTTGTTGTAGGATGTATATTTGAGTAATTTAGATCAAAATAACGACAATTTTTTGGATTGTGAAAAAAAATTTTAGTTGGAAGTGTCAAATTGTAATAAATTTATTTGAAACCAAGTTCGATTTTTTTTGATTTTGTCAAGTACTTTTGTTGTAGGTTGTATATTTGAGTAAATTTTAATCAAAATAACGACCATTTTTTGGATTGTGAAACAAATTTTTGTTGGAAGTGTCAAATTTTAATAAATTTATTTGAAACCAACTACGATTTTTTTTTATTTTTTCGAGTATTTTTGTTGTAGGATGTATATTTGACTAAATTTAGATGAAAATAACTTCAATTTTTTGGATTGTGAATCAAAAATTTTAGTTGGAAGTGTCTAATTTTAATAAATTTATTTGAAATCTACTTCGATTTTTTTGGATTTTGTCGAGTACTTTTGTTGTAGGATGTATATTTGAGTAAATTTAGATGAAAATAACGACAATTTTTTGGATTGTGAAAAAAATTTTAGTTGGAAGTGTCAAATTTTAATAAATTTAGTTGAAACCAACTTCGATTTTTTTTTATTTTGTCGAGTATTTTTGTTGTAGGATGTATATTTGAGTAAATTTAGATGAAAATAACTTCAATTTTTAGGATTGTGAAAAAAATGTTAGTTGGAAGTGTCAAATTGTAATAAATTTATTTGAAACCAACTTCGATTTTTTTTTATTTTGTCGAGTATTTTTGTTGTAGGATGTATATTTGAGTAAATTTAGATGAAAATAACTTCAATTTTTTGGATTGTGAAAAAAAATTTTAGTTGGAAGTGTCAAATTGTAATAACTTTATTTGAAACCAACTTCGATTTTTTTGGATTATGTCGAGTACTTTTGTTGTAGGTTGTATATTTGAGTAAATTTTAATCAAAATAACGACAATTTTTTGGATTGTGAAACAAATTTTAGTTGGAAGTGTCAAATTGTAATAAATTTATTTGAAACCAACTTCGATTTTTTTGGATTTTGTCGAGTATTTTTGTTGTAGGATGTATATTTGAGTAAATTTAGATGAAAATAACTTCAATTTTTTGGATTGTGAAAAAAAATTATAGTTGGAAGTGTCGAATTGTAATAAATTTATTTGAAACCAACTTCGATTTTTTTGGATTTTGTCGAGTACTTTTGTTGTAGGATGTATATTTGAGTAAATTTAGATCAAAATAACGACAATTTTTTGGATTGTGAAAAAAAATTTTAGTTGGAAGTGTCAAATTGTAATAAATTTATTTGAAACCAACTTCGATTTTTTTGGATTTTGTCGAGTATTTTTGTTGTAGGATGTATATTTAAGTAAATTTAGATCAAAATAACGACAATTTTTTGGATTGTGAAAAAAAATTTTAGTTGGAAGTGTCAAATTTTAATAAATTTATTTGAAACCAACTTCGATTTTTTTTGGATTTTGTCGAGTATTTTTGTTGTAGGATGTATATTTGAGTAAATTTAGATGAAAATAACTTCAATTTTTTGGATTGTGAAACAAAAATTTTAGTTGGAAGTGTCTAATTTTAATAAATTTATTTGAAATCTACTTCGATTTTTTTGGATTTTGTCGAGTACTTTTGTTGTAGGATGTATATTTGAGTAAATTTAGATCAAAATAACGACAATTTTTTGGATTGTGAAAAAAAATTTTAGTTGGAAGTGTCAAATTGTAATAAATTTATTTGAAACCAACTTCGATTTTTTTGGATTTTGTCGAGTATTTTTGTTGTAGGATGTATATTTAAGTAAATTTAGATCAAAATAACGACAATTTTTTGGATTGTGAAAAAAAATTTTAGTTGGAAGTGTCAAATTTTAATAAATTTATTTGAAACCAACTTTGATTTTTTTTGGATTTTGTCGAGTATTTTTGTTGTAGGATGTATATTTGAGTAAATTTAGATGAAAATAACTTCAATTTTTTGGATTGTGAAACAAAAATTTTAGTTGGAAGTGTCTAATTTTAATAAATTTATTTGAAATCTACTTCGATTTTTTTGGATTTTGTCGAGTACTTTTGTTGTAGGATGTATATTTGAGTAAATTTAGATCAAAATAACGACAATTTTTTGGATTGTGAAAAAAAATTTTAGATGGAAGTGTCAAATTGTAATAAATTTATTTGAAACCAACTTCGATTTTTTTGGATTTTGTCGAGTATTTTTGTTGTAGGATGTATATTTAAGTAAATTTAGATCAAAATAACGACAATTTTTTGGATTGTGAAAAAAAATTTTAGTTGGAAGTGTCAAATTTTAATAAATTTATTTGAAACCAACTTCGATTTTTTTTGGATTTTGTCGAGTATTTTTGTTGTAGGATGTATATTTGAGTAAATTTAGATGAAAATAACTTCAATTTTTTGGATTGTGAAACAAAAATTTTAGTTGGAAGTGTCTAATTTTAATAAATTTATTTGAAATCTACTTCGATTTTTTTGGATTTTGTCGAGTACTTTTGTTGTAGGATGAATATTTGAGTAAATTTAGATCAAAATAACGACAATTTTTTGGATTGTGAAAAAAAATTTTAGTTGGAAGTGTCAAATTGTAATAAATTTATTTGAAACCAACTTCGATTTTTTTGGATTTTGTCGAGTATTTTTGTTGTAGGATGTATATTTGAGTAAATTTAGATCAAAATAACGACAATTTTTTGGATTGTGAAAAAAAATTTAGTTGGATGTGTCAAATTGTAATAAATTTATTTGAAACCAACTTCGATTTTTTTTGGATTTTGTCAAGTACTTTTGTTGTAGGTTGTATATTTGAGTAAATTTTAATCAAAATAACGACAATTTTTTGGATTGTGAAACAAATTTTAGTTGGATGTGTCAAATTTTAATAAATTTATTTGAAACCAACTACGATTTTTTTTGGATTTTGTCGAGTATTTTTGTTGTAGGATGTATATTTGAGTAAATTTAGATGAAAATAACTTCAATTTTTAGGATTGTGAAAAAATGTTAGTTGGAAGTGTCCAATTTTAATAAATTTATTAGAGGCCAACTTCGATTTTTTTGGATTTTGTTGAGTATTTTTGTTGTAGGATCTATATTTGAGTAAATTTAGATCAAAATAACTTCAATTTTTTGGATTGTAAAACAAAAATTTTAGTTGAAAGTGCCAAATTGTAATAAATTTATTTGAAATCAACTTCGATTTTTTTGGATTATGTCGAGTACTTTTGTTGTAGGTTGTATATTTGAGTAAATTTTAATCAAAATAACGACAATTTTTTGGATTGTGAAACAAATTTTAGTTGGAAGTGTCAAATTGTAATAAATTTATTTGAAACCAACTTCGATTTTTTTGGATTTTGTCGAGTATTTTTGTTGTAGGATGTATATTTGAGTAAATTTAGATCAAAATAACGACAATTTTTTGGATTGTGAAAAAAAATTTTAGTTGGAAGTGTCAAATTGTAATAAATTTATTTGAAACCAACTTCGATTTTTTTGGATTTTGTCGAGTACTTTTGTTGTAGGATGTATATTTGAGTAAATTTAGATGAAAATAACTTCAATTTTTAGGATTGTGAAAAAAATGTTAGTTGGAAGTGTCAAATTTTAATAAATTTATTTGAGGCCAACTTCGATTTTTTTTTATTTTGTTGAGTATTTTTGTTGTAGGATCTATATTTGAGTAAATTTAGATGAAGATAACATCAATTTTTTGGATTGTGAAAAAAAATTTTAGTTGGAAGTGTCAAATTGTAATAAATTTATTTGAAACCAACTTCGATTTTTTTTTATTTTGTCGAGTATTTTTGTTGTAGGATGTATATTTGAGTAAATTTAGATGAAAATAACTTCAATTTTTTGGATTGTGAAAAAAAATTTTAGTTGGAAGTGTCAAATTGTAATAACTTTATTTGAAACCAACTTCGATTTTTTTGGATCTTGTCGAGTATTTTTGTTGTAGGATGTATATTTGAGTAAATTTAGATCAAAATAACGACAATTTTTTGGATTGTGAAAAAAAATTTTAGTTGGAAGTGTCAAATTGTAATAAATTTATTTGAAACCAACTTCGATTTTTTTGGATTTTGTCGAGTATTTTTGTTGTAGGATGTATATTTGAGTAAATTTAGATCAAAATAACGACAATTTTTTGGATTGTGAAAAAAATTTTTAGTTGGAAGTGTCAAATTTTAATAAATTTATTTGAAACCAACTTCGATTTTTTTTGGATTTTGTCGAGTATTTTTGTTGTAGGATGTATATTTGAGTAAATTTAGATGAAAATAACTTCAATTTTTTGGATTGTGAAACAAAAATTTTAGTTGGAAGTGTCTAATTTTAATAAATTTATTTGAAATCTACTTCGATTTTTTTGGATTTTGTCGTGTACTTTTGTTGTGGGATGTATATTTGAGTAAATTTAGATCAAAATAACGACAATTTTTTGGATTGTGAAAAAAAATTTTAGTTGGAAGTGTCAAATTGTAATAAATTTATTTGAAACCAACTTCGATTTTTTTGGATTTTGTGGAGTATTTTTGTTGTAGGATGTATATTTGAGTAATTTAGATCAAAATAACGACAATTTTTTGGATTGTGAAAAAAAATTTTAGTTGGAAGTGTCAAATTGTAATAAATTTATTTGAAACCAAGTTCGATTTTTTTTGATTTTGTCAAGTACTTTTGTTGTAGGTTGTATATTTGAGTAAATTTTAATCAAAATAACGACCATTTTTTGGATTGTGAAACAAATTTTTGTTGGAAGTGTCAAATTTTAATAAATTTATTTGAAACCAACTACGATTTTTTTTTATTTTTTCGAGTATTTTTGTTGTAGGATGTATATTTGACTAAATTTAGATGAAAATAACTTCAATTTTTTGGATTGTGAATCAAAAATTTTAGTTGGAAGTGTCTAATTTACTAAATTTATTTGAAATCTACTTCGATTTTTTTGGATTTTGTCGAGTACTTTTGTTGTAGGATGTATATTTGAGTAAATTTAGATGAAAATAACGACAATTTTTTGGATTGTGAAACAAATTTTAGTTGGAAGTGTCAAATTTTAAAAAATTTATTAGAAACCAACTTCGATTTTTTTTGGATTTTGTCGAGTATTTTTGTTGTAGGATGTATATTTGAGTAAATTTAGATGAAAATAACTTCAATTTTTTGGATTGTGAAACAAAAATTTTAGTTGGAAGTGTCTAATTTTAATAAATTTATTTGAAATCTACTTCGATTTTTTTGGATTTTGTCGAGTACTTTTGTTGTAGGATGTATATTTGAGTAAATTTAGATCAAAATAACGACAATTTTTTGGATTGTGAAAAAAAATTTTAGTTGGAAGTGTCAAATTGTAATAAATTTATTTGAAACCAACTTCGATTTTTTTGGATTTTGTCGAGTATTTTTGTTGTAGGATGTATATTTAAGTAAATTTAGATCAAAATAACGACAATTTTTTGGATTGTGAAAAAAAATTTTAGTTGGAAGTGTCAAATTTTAATAAATTTATTTGAAACCAACTTCGATTTTTTTTGGATTTTGTCGAGTATTTTTGTTGTAGGATGTATATTTGAGTAAATTTAGATGAAAATAACTTCAATTTTTTGGATTGTGAAACAAAAATTTTAGTTGGAAGTGTCTAATTTTAATAAATTTATTTGAAATCTACTTCGATTTTTTTGGATTTTGTCGAGTACTTTTGTTGTAGGATGTATATTTGAGTAAATTTAGATCAAAATAACGACAATTTTTTGGATTGTGAAAAAAAATTTTAGTTGGAAGTGTCAAATTGTAATAAATTTATTTGAAACCAACTTCGATTTTTTTGGATTTTGTCGAGTATTTTTGTTGTAGGATGTATATTTAAGTAAATTTAGATCAAAATAACGACAATTTTTTGGATTGTGAAAAAAAATTTTAGTTGGAAGTGTCAAATTTTAATAAATTTATTTGAAACCAACTTCGATTTTTTTTGGATTTTGTCGAGTATTTTTGTTGTAGGATGTATATTTGAGTAAATTTAGATGAAAATAACTTCAATTTTTTGGATTGTGAAACAAAAATTTTAGTTGGAAGTGTCTAATTTTAATAAATTTATTTGAAATCTACTTCGATTTTTTTGGATTTTGTCGAGTACTTTTGTTGTAGGATGTATATTTGAGTAAATTTAGATCAAAATAACGACAATTTTTTGGATTGTGAAAAAAAATTTTAGTTGGAAGTGTCTAATTTTAATAAATTTATTTGAAATCTACTTCGATTTTTTTGGATTTTGTCGAGTACTTTTGTTGTAGGATGAATATTTGAGTAAATTTAGATCAAAATAACGACAATTTTTTGGATTGTGAAAAAAAATTTTAGTTGGAAGTGTCAAATTGTAATAAATTTCTTTGAAACCAACTTCGATTTTTTTGGATTTTGTCGAGTATTTTTGTTGTAGGATGTATATTTGAGTAAATTTAGATCAAAATAACGACAATTTTTTGGATTGTGAAAAAAAATTTTAGTTGAATGTGTCAAATTGTAATAAATTTATTTCAAACCAACTTCGATTTTTTTTGGATTTTGTCAAGTACTTTTGTTGTAGGTTGTATATTTGAGTAAATTTTAATCAAAATAACGACAATTTTTTGGATTGTGAAACAAATTTTAGTTGGAAGTGTCAAATTTTAATAAATTTATTTGAAACCAACTACGATTTTTTTTTGGATTTTGTCGAGTATTTTTGTTGTAGGATGTATATTTGAGTAAATTTAGATGAAAATAACTTCAATTTTTAGGATTGTGAAAAAAATGTTAGTTGGAAGTGTCCAATTTTAATAAATTTATTAGAGGCCAACTTCGATTTTTTTGGATTTTGTTGAGTATTTTTGTTGTAGGATCTATATTTGAGTAAATTTAGATCAAAATAACTTCAATTTTTTCGATTGTAAAACAAAAATTTTAGTTGGAAGTGCCAAATTGTAATAAATTTATTTGAAATCAACTTCGATTTTTTTGGATTATGTCGAGTACTTTTGTTGTAGGTTGTATATTTGAGTAAATTTTAATCAAAATAACGACAATTTTTTGGATTGTGAAACAAATTTTAGTTGGAAGTGTCAAATTGTAATAAATTTATTTGAAACCAACTTCGATTTTTTTGGATTTTGTCGAGTATTTTTGTTGTAGGATGTATATTTGAGTAAATTTAGATCAAAATAACGACAATTTTTTGGATTGTGAAAAAAAATTTTAGTTGGAAGTGTCAAATTGTAATAAATTTATTTGAAACCAACTTCGATTTTTTTGGATTTTGTCGAGTACTTTTGTTGTAGGATGTATATTTGAGTAAATTTAGATGAAAATAACGACAATTTTTTGGATTGTGAAAAAAATTTTAGTTGGAAGTGTCAAATTTTAATAAATTTAGTTGAAACCAACTTCGATTTTTTTTTATTTTGTCGAGTATTTTTGTTGTAGTATGTATATTTGAGTAAATTTAGACGAAAATAACTTCAATTTTTAGGATTGTGAAAAAAATGTTAGTTGGAAGTGTCAAATTTTAATAAATTTATTTGAGGCCAACTTCGATTTTTTTGGATTTTGTTGAGTATTTTTGTTGTAGGATCTATATTTGAGTAAATTTAGATGAAAATAACGACAATTTGTTGGATTGTGAAAAAAAAATTTAGTTGGAAGTGTCAAATTTTAATAAATTTATTTGAAATCAACTTCGATTTTTTTGGATTTTGTCGAGTATTTTTGTTGTAGGGTCTATATTTGAGTAAATTTAGAAGAAAATAACTTCAATTTTTTGGATTGTGAAACAAAAATTTTAGTTGGAAGTGTCAAATTTTAATAAATTTAGTTGAAACCAACTTCGATTTTTTTTTATTTTGTCGAGTATTTTTGTTGTAGGATGTATATTTGAGTAAATTTAGATGAAAATAACTTCAATTTTTAGGATTGTGGAAAAATGTTAGTTGGAAGTGTCAAATTTTAATAAATTTATTTGAGGCCAACTTCGATTTTTTTTGGATTTTGTCGAGTATTTTTGTTGTAGGATGTATATTTGAGTAAATTTAGATCAAAATAACGACAATTTTTTGGATTGTGAAACAAATTTTAGTTGTAAGTGTCAAATTTTAATAAATTTATTTGAAACCAACTTCGATTTTTTTGGATTTTGTCGAGTACTTTTGTTGTAGGATGTATATTTGAGTAAATTTAGATGAAAATAACGACAATTTTTTGGATTCTGAAAAAAATTTTAGTTGGAAGTGTCAAATTTTAATAAATTTAGTTGAAACCAACTTCGATTTTTTTTTATTTTGTCGAGTATTTTTGTTGTAGGATGTATATTTGAGTAAATTTAGATGAAAATAACTTCAATTTTTAGGATTGTGAAAAAAATGTTAGTTGGAAGTGTCAAATTTTAATAAATTTATTTGAGGCCAACTTCGATTTTTTTTGATTTTGTTGAGTACTTTTGTTGTAGGATGTATATTTGAGTAAATTTAGATCAAAATAACGACAATTTTTTGGATTGTGAAACAAATTTTAGTTGTAAGTGTCAAATTTTAATAAATTTATTTGAAACCAACTTCGTTTTTTTTTCATTTTGTCGAGTATTTTTGTTGTAGGATGTATATTTGAGTAAATTTAGATGAAAATAACTTCAATTTTTAGGATTGTGAAAAAAATGTTAGTTGGAAGTGTCAAATTTTAATAAATTTATTTGAGGCCAACTTCGATTTTTTTGGATTTTGTTGAGTACTTTTGTTGTAGGATGTATATTTGAGTAAATTTAGATCAAAATAACGACAATTTTTTGGATTGTGAAACAAATTTTAGTTGGAAGTGTCAAATTTTAATAAATTTATTTGAAACCAACTACGATTTTTTTTGGATTTTGTCGAGTATTTTTGTTGTAGGATGTATATTTGACTAAATTTAGATGAAAATAACTTCAATTTTTTGGATTGTGAAACAAAAATTTTAGTTGGATGTGTCTAATTTTAATAAATTTATTTGAAATCTACTTCGATTTTTTTGGATTTTGTCGAGTACTTTTGTTGTAGGATGTATATTTGAGTAAATTTAGATGAAAATAACGACAATTTTTTGGATTGTGAAAAAAATTTTAGTTGGAAGTGTCAAATTTTAATAAATTTAGTTGAAACCAACTTCGATTTTTTTTTATTTTGTCGAGTATTTTTGTTGTAGGATGTATATTTGAGTAAATTTAGATGAAAATAACTTCAATTTTTAGGATTGTGAAAAAAATGTTAGTTGGAAGTGTCAAATTGTAATAAATTTATTTGAAACCAACTTCGATTTTTTTTTATTTTGTCGAGTATTTTTGTTGTAGGATGTATATTTGAGTAAATTTAGATGAAAATAACTTCAATTTTTTGGATTGTGAAAAAAAATTTTAGTTGGAAGTGTCAAATTGTAATAACTTTATTTGAAACCAACTTCGATTTTTTTGGATTATGTCGAGTACTTTTGTTGTAGGTTGTATATTTGAGTAAATTTTAATCAAAATAACGACAATTTTTTGGATTGTGAAACAAATTTTAGTTGGAAGTGTCAAATTGTAATAAATTTATTTGAAACCAACTTCGATTTTTTTGGATTTTGTCGAGTATTTTTGTTGTAGGATGTATATTTGAGTAAATTTGGATCAAAATAACGACAATTTTTTGGATTGTGAAAAAAAATTATAGTTGGAAGTGTCAAATTGTAATAAATTTATTTGAAACCAACTTCGATTTTTTTGGATTTTGTCGAGTACTTTTGTTGTAGGATGTATATTTGAGTAAATTTAGATGAAAATAACTTCAATTTTTAGGATTGTGAAAAAAATGTTAGTTGGAAGTGTCAAATTTTAATAAATTTATTTGAGGCCAACTTCGATTTTTTTGGATTTTGTTGAGTATTTTTGTTGTAGGATCTATATTTGAGTAAATTTAGATGAAGATAACATCAATTTTTTGGATTGTGAAAAAAAATTTTAGTTGGAAGTGTCAAATTGTAATAAATTTATTTGAAACCAACTTCGATTTTTTTTTATTTTGTCGAGTATTTTTGTTGTAGGATGTATATTTGAGTAAATTTAGATGAAAATAACTTCAATTTTTTGGATTGTGAAAAAAAATTTTAGTTGGAAGTGTCAAATTGTAATAACTTTATTTGAAACCAACTTCGATTTTTTTGG
The DNA here is from genome assembly GCA_963932275.1 of Andrena praecox. Lineage (NCBI taxonomy): Eukaryota > Metazoa > Arthropoda > Insecta > Hymenoptera > Andrenidae > Andrena > Andrena praecox. The sequence continues at coordinate 3,476,023 of CAWVQO010000356.1, read as the reverse complement.
ATTTTGTCGAGTATTTTTGTTGTAGGATGTATATTTGAGTAAATTTAGATCAAAATAACGACAATTTTTTGGATTGTGAAAAAAAATTTTAGTTGGAAGTGTCAAATTGTAATAAATTTATTTGAAACCAACTTCGATTTTTTTGGATTTTGTCGAGTATTTTTGTTGTAGGATGTATATTTGAGTAAATTTAGATCAAAATAACGACAATTTTTTGGATTGTGAAAAAAAATTTTAGTTGGAAGTGTCAAATTTTAATAAATTTATTTGAAACCAACTTCGATTTTTTTTGGATTTTGTCGAGTATTTTTGTTGTAGGATGTATATTTGAGTAAATTTAGATGAAAATAACTTCAATTTTTTGGATTGTGAAACAAAAATTTTAGTTGGAAGTGTCTAATTTTAATAAATTTATTTGAAATCTACTTCGATTTTTTTGGATTTTGTCGTGTACTTTTGTTGTGGGATGTATATTTGAGTAAATTTAGATCAAAATAACGACAATTTTTTGGATTGTGAAAAAAAATTTTAGTTGGAAGTGTCAAATTGTAATAAATTTATTTGAAACCAACTTCGATTTTTTTGGATTTTGTGGAGTATTTTTGTTGTAGGATGTATATTTGAGTAATTTAGATCAAAATAACGACAATTTTTTGGATTGTGAAAAAAAATTTTAGTTGGAAGTGTCAAATTGTAATAAATTTATTTGAAACCAACTTCGATTTTTTTGGATTTTGTCAAGTACTTTTGTTGTAGGTTGTATATTTGAGTAAATTTTAATCAAAATAACGACAATTTTTTGGATTGTGAAACAAATTTTTGTTGGAAGTGTCAAATTTTAATAAATTTATTTGAAACCAACTACGATTTTTTTTATTTTTTCGAGTATTTTTGTTGTAGGATGTATATTTGACTAAATTTAGATGAAAATAACTTCAATTTTTTGGATTGTGAATCAAAAATTTTAGTTGGAAGTGTCTAATTTTAATAAATTTATTTGAAATCTACTTCGATTTTTTTGGATTTTGTCGAGTACTTTTGTTGTAGGATGTATATTTGAGTAAATTTAGATGAAAATAACGACAATTTTTTGGATTGTGAAACAAATTTTAGTTGGAAGTGTCAAATTTTAATAAATTTATTAGAAACCAACTTCGATTTTTTTTGGATTTTGTCGAGTATTTTTGTTGTAGGATGTATATTTGAGTAAATTTAGATGAAAATAACTTCAATTTTTTGGATTGTGAAACAAAAATTTTAGTTGGAAGTGTCTAATTTTAATAAATTTATTTGAAATCTACTTCGATTTTTTTGGATTTTGTCGAGTACTTTTGTTGTAGGATGTATATTTGAGTAAATTTAGATCAAAATAACGACAATTTTTTGGATTGTGAAAAAAAATTTTAGTTGGAAGTGTCAAATTGTAATAAATTTATTTGAAACCAACTTCGATTTTTTTGGATTTTGTCGAGTATTTTTGTTGTAGGATGTATATTTAAGTAAATTTAGATCAAAATAACGACAATTTTTTGGATTGTGAAAAAAAATTTTAGTTGGAAGTGTCAAATTTTAATAAATTTATTTGAAACCAACTTCGATTTTTTTTGGATTTTGTCGAGTATTTTTGTTGTAGGATGTATATTTGAGTAAATTTAGATGAAAATAACTTCAATTTTTTGGATTGTGAAACAAAAATTTTAGTTGGAAGTGTCTAATTTTAATAAATTTATTTGAAATCTACTTCGATTTTTTTGGATTTTGTCGAGTACTTTTGTTGTAGGATGTATATTTGAGTAAATTTAGATCAAAATAACGACAATTTTTTGGATTGTGAAAAAAAATTTTAGTTGGAAGTGTCAAATTGTAATAAATTTAGTTGAAACCAACTTCGATTTTTTTTTATTTTGTCGAGTATTTTTGTTGTAGGATGTATATTTGAGTAAATTTAGATGAAAATAACTTCAATTTTTAGGATTGTGAAAAAAATGTTAGTTGGAAGTGTCAAATTGTAATAAATTTATTTGAAACCAACTTCGATTTTTTTTTATTTTGTCGAGTATTTTTGTTGTAGGATGTATATTTGAGTAAATTTAGATGAAAATAACTTCAATTTTTTGGATTGTGAAAAAAAATTTTAGTTGGAAGTGTCAAATTGTAATAACTTTATTTGAAACCAACTTCGATTTTTTTGGATTTTGTCGAGTATTTTTGTTGTAGGATGTATATTTGAGTAAATTTAGATCAAAATAACGACAATTTTTTGGATTGTGAAAAAAAATTTTAGTTGGAAGTGTCAAATTGTAATAAATTTATTTGAAACCAACTTCGATTTTTTTGGATTTTGTCGAGTATTTTTGTTGTAGGATGTATATTTGAGTAAATTTAGATCAAAATAACGACAATTTTTTGGATTGTGAAAAAAAATTTTAGTTGGAAGTGTCAAATTTTAATAAATTTATTTGAAACCAACTTCGATTTTTTTTGGATTTTGTCGAGTATTTTTGTTGTAGGATGTATATTTGAGTAAATTTAGATGAAAATAACTTCAATTTTTTGGATTGTGAAACAAAAATTTTAGTTGGAAGTGTCTAATTTTAATAAATTTATTTGAAATCTACTTCGATTTTTTTGGATTTTGTCGTGTACTTTTGTTGTGGGATGTATATTTGAGTAAATTTAGATCAAAATAACGACAATTTTTTGGATTGTGAAAAAAAATTTTAGTTGGAAGTGTCAAATTGTAATAAATTTATTTGAAACCAACTTCGATTTTTTTGGATTTTGTCAAGTACTTTTGTTGTAGGTTGTATATTTGAGTAAATTTTAATCAAAATAACGACAATTTTTTGGATTGTGAAACAAATTTTTGTTGGAAGTGTCAAATTTTAATAAATTTATTTGAAACCAACTACGATTTTTTTTTATTTTTTCGAGTATTTTTGTTGTAGGATGTATATTTGACTAAATTTAGATGAAAATAACTTCAATTTTTTGGATTGTGAATCAAAAATTTTAGTTGGAAGTGTCTAATTTTAATAAATTTATTTGAAATCTACTTCGATTTTTTTGGATTTTGTCGAGTACTTTTGTTGTAGGATGTATATTTGAGTAAATTTAGATGAAAATAACGACAATTTTTTGGATTGTGAAACAAATTTTAGTTGGAAGTGTCAAATTTTAATAAATTTATTAGAAACCAACTTCGATTTTTTTTGGATTTTGTCGAGTATTTTTGTTGTAGGATGTATATTTGAGTAAATTTAGATGAAAATAACTTCAATTTTTTGGATTGTGAAACAAAAATTTTAGTTGGAAGTGTCTAATTTTAATAAATTTATTTGAAATCTACTTCGATTTTTTTGGATTTTGTCGAGTACTTTTGTTTTAGGATGAATATTTGAGTAAATTTAGATCAAAATAACGACAATTTTTTGGATTGTGAAAAAAAATTTTAGTTGGAAGTGTCAAATTGTAATAAATTTATTTGAAACCAACTTCGATTTTTTTGGATTTTGTCGAGTATTTTTGTTGTAGGATGTATATTTGAGTAAATTTAGATCAAAATAACGACAATTTTTTGGATTGTGAAAAAAAATTTTAGTTGGATGTGTCAAATTGTAATAAATTTATTTGAAACCAACTTCGATTTTTTTTGGATTTTGTCAAGTACTTTTGTTGTAGGTTGTATATTTGAGTAAATTTTAATCAAAATAACGACAATTTTTTGGATTGTAAAACAAATTTTAGTTGGAAGTGTCAAATTTTAATAAATTTATTTGAAACCAACTACGATTTTTTTTGGATTTTGTCGAGTATTTTTGTTGTAGGATGTATATTTGAGTAAATTTAGATGAAAATAACTTCAATTTTTAGGATTGTGAAAAAAATGTTAGTTGGAAGTGTCCAATTTTAATAAATTTATTAGAGGCCAACTTCGATTTTTTTGGATTTTGTTGAGTATTTTTGTTGTAGGATCTATATTTGAGTAAATTTAGATCAAAATAACTTCAATTTTTTGGATTGTAAAACAAAAATTTTAGTTGGAAGTGCCAAATTGTAATAAATTTATTTGAAATCAACTTCGATTTTTTTGGATTATGTCGAGTACTTTTGTTGTAGGTTGTATATTTGAGTAAATTTTAATCAAAATAACGACAATTTTTTGGATTGTGAAACAAATTTTAGTTGGAAGTGTCAAATTGTAATAAATTTATTTGAAACCAACTTCGATTTTTTTGGATTTTGTCGAGTATTTTTGTTGTAGGATGTATATTTGAGTAAATTTAGATCAAAATAACGACAATTTTTTGGATTGTGAAAAAAAATTTTAGTTGGAAGTGTCAAATTGTAATAAATTTATTTGAAACCAACTTCGATTTTTTTGGATTTTGTTGAGTACTTTTGTTGTAGGATGTATATTTGAGTAAATTTAGATGAAAATAACTTCAATTTTTTGGATTGTGAAAAAAATTTTAGTTGGAAGTGTCAAATTTTAATAAATTTAGTTGAAACCAACTTCGATTTTTTTTTATTTTGTCGAGTATTTTTGTTGTAGGATGTATATTTGAGTAAATTTAGACGAAAATAACTTCAATTTTTAGGATTGTGAAAAAAATGTTAGTTGGAAGTGCCAAATTTTAATAAATTTATTTGAGGCCAACTTCGATTTTTTTGGATTTTGTTGAGTATTTTTGTTGTAGGATCTATATTTGAGTAAATTTAGATGAAAATAACGACAATTTGTTGGATTGTGAAAAAAAAATTTAGTTGGAAGTGTCAAATTTTAATAAATTTATTTGAAATCAACTTCGATTTTTTTGGATTTTGTCGAGTATTTTTGTTGTAGGGTCTATATTTGAGTAAATTTAGAAGAAAATAACTTCAATTTTTTGGATTGTGAAACAAAAATTATAGTTGGAAGTGTCAAATTTTAATAAATTTAGTTGAAACCAACTTCGATTTTTGTTTATTTTGTCGAGTATTTTTGTTGTAGGATGTATATTTGAGTAAATTTAGATGAAAATAACTTCAATTTTTAGGATTGTGGAAAAATGTTAGTTGGAAGTGTCAAATTTTAATAAATTTATTTGAGGCCAACTTCGATTTTTTTTTGATTTTGTCGAGTATTTTTGTTGTAGGATGTATATTTGAGTAAATTTAGATCAAAATAACGACAATTTTTTGGATTGTGAAACAAATTTTAGTTGGAAGTGTCAAATTGTAATAACTTTATTTGAAACCAACTTCGATTTTTTTGGATTTTGTCGAGTATTTTTGTTGTAGGATGTATATTTGAGTAAATTTAGATCAAAATAACGACAATTTTTTGGATTGTGAAAAAAAATTTTAGTTGGAAGTGTCAAATTGTAATAAATTTATTTGAAACCAACTTCGATTTTTTTGGATTTTGTCGAGTATTTTTGTTGTAGGATGTATATTTGAGTAAATTTAGATCAAAATAACGACAATTTTTTGGATTGTGAAAAAAAATTTTAGTTGGAAGTGTCAAATTTTAATAAATTTATTTGAAACCAACTTCGATTTTTTTTGGATTTTGTCGAGTATTTTTGTTGTAGGATGTATATTTGAGTAAATTTAGATGAAAATAACTTCAATTTTTTGGATTGTGAAACAAAAATTTTAGTTGGAAGTGTCTAATTTTAATAAATTTATTTGAAATCTACTTCGATTTTTTGGATTTTGTCGAGTACTTTTGTTGTAGGATGTATATTTGAGTAAATTTAGATGAAAATAACGACAATTTTTTGGATTGTGAAACAAATTTTAGTTGGAAGTGTCAAATTTTAATAAATTTATTAGAAACCAACTTCGATTTTTTTTGGATTTTGTCGAGTATTTTTGTTGTAGGATGTATATTTGAGTAAATTTAGATGAAAATAACTTCAATTTTTTGGATTGTGAAACAAAAATTTTAGTTGGAAGTGTCTAATTTTAATAAATTTATTTGAAATCTACTTCGATTTTTTTGGATTTTGTCGAGTACTTTTGTTGTAGGATGTATATTTGAGTAAATTTAGATCAAAATAACGACAATTTTTTGGATTGTGAAAAAAAATTTTAGTTGGAAGTGTCAAATTGTAATAAATTTATTTGAAACCAACTTCGATTTTTTTGGATTTTGTCGAGTATTTTTGTTGTAGGATGTATATTTAAGTAAATTTAGATCAAAATAACGACAATTTTTTGGATTGTGAAAAAAAATTTTAGTTGGAAGTGTCAAATTGTAATAAATTTATTTGAAACCAACTTCGATTTTTTTGGATTTTGTCGAGTATTTTTGTTGTAGGATGTATATTTGAGTAAATTTAGATCAAAATAACGACAATTTTTTGGATTGTGAAAAAAAATTTTAGTTGGATGTGTCAAATTGTAATAAATTTATTTGAAACCAACTTCGATTTTTTTTGGATTTTGTCAAGTACTTTTGTTGTAGGTTGTATATTTGAGTAAATTTTAATCAAAATAACGACAATTTTTTGGATTGTGAAACAAATTTTAGTTGGAAGTGTCAAATTTTAATAAATTTATTTGAAACCAACTACGATTTTTTTTGGATTTTGTCGAGTATTTTTGTTGTAGGATGTATATTTGAGTAAATTTAGATGAAAATAACTTCAATTTTTAGGATTGTGAAAAAAATGTTAGTTGGAAGTGTCCAATTTTAATAAATTTATTAGAGGCCAACTTCGATTTTTTTGGATTTTGTTGAGTATTTTTGTTGTAGGATCTATATTTGAGTAAATTTAGATCAAAATAACTTCAATTTTTTGGATTGTAAAACAAAAATTTTAGTTGGAAGTGCCAAATTGTAATAAATTTATTTGAAATCAACTTCGATTTTTTTGGATTATGTCGAGTACTTTTGTTGTAGGTTGTATATTTGAGTAAATTTTAATCAAAATAACGACAATTTTTTGGATTGTGAAACAAATTTTAGTTGGAAGTGTCAAATTGTAATAAATTTATTTGAAACCAACTTCGATTTTTTTGGATTTTGTCGAGTATTTTTGTTGTAGGATGTATATTTGAGTAAATTTAGATCAAAATAACGACAATTTTTTGGATTGTGAAAAAAAATTTTAGTTGGAAGTGTCAAATTGTAATAAATTTATTTGAAACCAACTTCGATTTTTTTGGATTTTGTTGAGTACTTTTGTTGTAGGATGTATATTTGAGTAAATTTAGATGAAAATAACTTCAATTTTTTGGATTGTGAAAAAAATTTTAGTTGGAAGTGTCAAATTTTAATAAATTTAGTTGAAACCAACTTCGATTTTTTTTTATTTTGTCGAGTATTTTTGTTGTAGGATGTATATTTGAGTAAATTTAGACGAAAATAACTTCAATTTTTAGGATTGTGAAAAAAATGTTAGTTGGAAGTGCCAAATTTTAATAAATTTATTTGAGGCCAACTTCGATTTTTTTGGATTTTGTTGAGTATTTTTGTTGTAGGATCTATATTTGAGTAAATTTAGATGAAAATAACGACAATTTGTTGGATTGTGAAAAAAAAATTTAGTTGGAAGTGTCAAATTTTAATAAATTTATTTGAAATCAACTTCGATTTTTTTGGATTTTGTCGAGTATTTTTGTTGTAGGGTCTATATTTGAGTAAATTTAGAAGAAAATAACTTCAATTTTTTGGATTGTGAAACAAAAATTTTAGTTGGAAGTGTCAAATTTTAATAAATTTAGTTGAAACCAACTTCGATTTTTTTTTATTTTGTCGAGTATTTTTGTTGTAGGATGTATATTTGAGTAAATTTAGATGAAAATAACTTCAATTTTTAGGATTGTGGAAAAATGTTAGTTGGAAGTGTCAAATTTTAATAAATTTATTTGAGGCCAACTTCGATTTTTTTTGGATTTTGTCGAGTATTTTTGTTGTAGGATGTATATTTGAGTAAATTTAGATCAAAATATCGACAATTTTTTGGATTGTGAAACAAATTTTAGTTGTAAGTGTCAAATTTTAATAAATTTATTTGAAACCAACTTCGATTTTTTTGGATTTTGTCGAGTACTTTTGTTGTAGGATGTATATTTGAGTAAATTTAGATGAAAATAACGACAATTTTTTGGATTCTGAAAAAAATTTTAGTTGGAAGTGTCAAATTTTAATAAATTTAGTTGAAACCAACTTCGATTTTTTTTTATTTTGTCGAGTATTTTTGTTGTAGGATGTATATTTGAGTAAATTTAGATGAAAATAACTTCAATTTTTAGGATTGTGAAAAAAATGTTAGTTGGAAGTGTCAAATTTTAATAAATTTATTTGAGGCCAACTTCGATTTTTTTTTATTTTGTTGAGTACTTTTGTTGTAGGATGTATATTTGAGTAAATTTAGATCAAAATAACGACAATTTTTTGGATTGTGAAACAAATTTTAGTTGGAAGTGTCAAATTTTAATAAATTTATTTGAAACCAACTACGATTTTTTTTGGATTTTGTCGAGTATTTTTGTTGTAGGATGTATATTTGACTAAATTTAGATGAAAATAACTTCAATTTTTTGGATTGTGAAACAAAAATTTTAGTTGGATGTGTCTAATTTTAATAAATTTATTTGAAATCTACTTCGATTTTTTTGGATTTTGTCGAGTACTTTTGTTGTAGGATGTATATTTGAGTAAATTTAGATGAAAATAACGACAATTTTTTGGATTGTGAAAAAAATTTTAGTTGGAAGTGTCAAATTTTAATAAATTTAGTTGAAACCAACTTCGATTTTTTTTTATTTTGTCGAGTATTTTTGTTGTAGGATGTATATTTGAGTAAATTTAGATGAAAATAACTTCAATTTTTAGGATTGTGAAAAAAATGTTAGTTGGAAGTGTCAAATTGTAATAAATTTATTTGAAACCAACTTCGATTTTTTTTTATTTTGTCGAGTATTTTTGTTGTAGGATGTATATTTGAGTAAATTTAGATGAAAATAACTTCAATTTTTTGGATTGTGAAAAAAAATTTTAGTTGGAAGTGTCAAATTGTAATAACTTTATTTGAAACCAACTTCGATTTTTTTGGATTTTGTCGAGTATTTTTGTTGTAGGATGTATATTTGAGTAAATTTAGATCAAAATAACGACAATTTTTTGGATTGTGAAAAAAAATTTTAGTTGGAAGTGTCAAATTGTAATAAATTTATTTGAAACCAACTTCGATTTTTTTGGATTTTGTCGAGTATTTTTGTTGTAGGATGTATATTTGAGTAAATTTAGATCAAAATAACGACAATTTTTTGGATTGTGAAAAAAAATTTTAGTTGGAAGTGTCAAATTTTAATAAATTTATTTGAAACCAACTTCGATTTTTTTTGGATTTTGTCGAGTATTTTTGTTGTAGGATGTATATTTGAGTAAATTTAGATGAAAATAAATTCAATTTTTTGGATTGTGAAACAAAAATTTTTGTTGGAAGTGTTTCATTTTAATAAATTTATTTGAAATCTACTTCGATTTTTTTGGATTTTGTCGTGTACTTTTGTTGTGGGATGTATATTTGAGTAAATTTAGATCAAAATAACGACAATTTTTTGGATTGTGAAAAAAAATTTTAGTTGGAAGTGTCAAATTGTAATAAATTTATTTGAAACCAACTTCGATTTTTTTGGATTTTGTGGAGTATTTTTGTTGTAGGATGTATATTTGAGTAATTTAAATCAAAATAACGACAATTTTTTGGATTGTGAAAAAAAATTTTAGTTGGAAGTGTCAAATTTTAATAAATTTATTTGAAACCAACTTCGATTTTTTTTGGATTTTGTCGAGTATTTTTGTTGTAGGATGTATATTTGAGTAAATTTAGATCAAAATAACGACAATTTTTTGGATTGTGAAAAAAAATTTTAGTTGGATGTGTCAAATTGTAATAAATTTATTTGAAACCAACTTCGATTTTTTTTGGATTTTGTCAAGTACTTTTGTTGTAGGTTGTATATTTGAGTAAATTTTAATCAAAATAACGACAATTTTTTGGATTGTGAAACAAATTTTAGTTGGAAGTGTCAAATTTTAATAAATTTATTTGAAACCAACTACGATTTTTTTTGGATTTTGTCGAGTATTTTTGTTGTAGGATGTATATTTGAGTAAATTTAGATGAAAATAACTTCAATTTTTAGGATTGTGAAAAAAATGTTAGTTGGAAGTGTCCAATTTTAATAAATTTATTAGAGGCCAACTTCGATTTTTTTGGATTTTGTTGAGTATTTTTGTTGTAGGATCTATATTTGAGTAAATTTAGATCAAAATAACTTCAATTTTTTGGATTGTAAAACAAAAATTTTAGTTGGAAGTGCCAAATTGTAATAAATTTATTTGAAATCAACTTCGATTTTTTTGGATTATGTCGAGTACTTTTGTTGTAGGTTGTATATTTGAGTAAATTTTAATCAAAATAACGACAATTTTTTGGATTGTGAAACAAATTTTAGTTGGAAGTGTCAAATTGTAATAAATTTATTTGAAACCAACTTCGATTTTTTTGGATTTTGTCGAGTATTTTTGTTGTAGGATGTATATTTGAGTAAATTTAGATCAAAATAACGACAATTTTTTGGATTGTGAAAAAAAATTTTAGTTGGAAGTGTCAAATTGTAATAAATTTATTTGAAACCAACTTCGATTTTTTTGGATTTTGTTGAGTACTTTTGTTGTAGGATGTATATTTGAGTAAATTTAGATGAAAATAACTTCAATTTTTTGGATTGTGAAAAAAATTTTAGTTGGAAGTGTCAAATTTTAATAAATTTAGTTGAAACCAACTTCGATTTTTTTTTATTTTGTCGAGTATTTTTGTTGTAGGATGTATATTTGAGTAAATTTAGACGAAAATAACTTCAATTTTTAGGATTGTGAAAAAAATGTTAGTTGGAAGTGCCAAATTTTAATAAATTTATTTGAGGCCAACTTCGATTTTTTTGGATTTTGTTGAGTATTTTTGTTGTAGGATCTATATTTGAGTAAATTTAGATGAAAATAACGACAATTTGTTGGATTGTGAAAAAAAAATTTAGTTGGAAGTGTCAAATTTTAATAAATTTATTTGAAACCAACTTCGATTTTTTTTGGATTTTGTCGAGTATTTTTGTTGTAGGATGTATATTTGAGTAAATTTAGATGAAAATAAATTCAATTTTTTGGATTGTGAAACAAAAATTTTTGTTGGAAGTGTTTCATTTTAATAAATTTATTTGAAATCTACTTCGATTTTTTTGGATTTTGTCGTGTACTTTTGTTGTGGGATGTATATTTGAGTAAATTTAGATCAAAATAACGACAATTTTTTGGATTGTGAAAAAAAATTTTAGTTGGAAGTGTCAAATTGTAATAAATTTATTTGAAACCAACTTCGATTTTTTTGGATTTTGTGGAGTATTTTTGTTGTAGGATGTATATTTGAGTAATTTAAATCAAAATAACGACAATTTTTTGGATTGTGAAAAAAAATTTTAGTTGGAAGTGTCAAATTGTAATAAATTTATTTGAAACCAACTTCGATTTTTTTGGATTTTGTCAAGTACTTTTGTTGTAGGTTGTATATTTGAGTAAATTTTAATCAAAATAACGACAATTTTTTGGATTGTGAAACAAATTTTTGTTGGAAGTGTCAAATTTTAATAAATTTATTTGAAACCAACTACGATTTTTTTTTATTTTTTCGAGTATTTTTGTTGTAGGATGTATATTTGACTAAATTTAGATGAAAATAACTTCAATTTTTTGGATTGTGAATCAAAAATTTTAGTTGGAAGTGTCTAATTTTAATAAATTTATTTGAAATCTACTTCGATTTTTTTGGATTTTGTCGAGTACTTTTGTTGTAGGATGTATATTTGAGTAAATTCAGATGAAAATAACGACAATTTTTTGGATTGTGAAACAAATTTTAGTTGGAAGTGTCAAATTTTAAAAAATTTATTAGAAACCAACTTCGATTTTTTTTGGATTTTGTCGAGTATTTTTGTTGTAGGATGTATATTTGAGTAAATTTAGATGAAAATAACTTCAATTTTTTGGATTGTGAAACAAAAATTTTAGTTGGAAGTGTCTAATTTTAATAAATTTATTTGAAATCTACTTCGATTTTTTTGGATTTTGTCGAGTACTTTTGTTGTAGGATGTATATTTGAGTAAATTTAGATCAAAATAACGACAATTTTTTGGATTGTGAAAAAAAATTTTAGTTGGAAGTGTCAAATTGTAATAAATTTATTTGAAACCAACTTCGATTTTTTTGGATTTTGTCGAGTATTTTTGTTGTAGGATGTATATTTAAGTAAATTTAGATCAAAATAACGACAATTTTTTGGATTGTGAAAAAAAATTTTAGTTGGAAGTGTCAAATTTTAATAAATTTATTTGAAACCAACTTCGATTTTTTTTGGATTTTGTCGAGTATTTTTGTTGTAGGATGTATATTTGAGTAAATTTAGATGAAAATAACTTCAATTTTTTGGATTGTGAAACAAAAATTTTAGTTGGAAGTGTCTAATTTTAATAAATTTATTTGAAATCTACTTCGATTTTTTTGGATTTTGTCGAGTACTTTTGTTGTAGGATGTATATTTGAGTAAATTTAGATCAAAATAACGACAATTTTTTGGATTGTGAAAAAAAATTTTAGTTGGAAGTGTCAAATTGTAATAAATTTATTTGAAACCAACTTCGATTTTTTTGGATTTTGTCGAGTATTTTTGTTGTAGGATGTATATTTAAGTAAATTTAGATCAAAATAACGACAATTTTTTGGATTGTGAAAAAAAATTTTAGTTGGAAGTGTCAAATTTTAATAAATTTATTTGAAACCAACTTCGATTTTTTTTGGATTTTGTCGAGTATTTTTGTTGTAGGATGTATATTTGAGTAAATTTAGATGAAAATAACTTCAATTTTTTGGATTGTGAAACAAAAATTTTAGTTGGAAGTGTCTAATTTTAATAAATTTATTTGAAATCTACTTCGATTTTTTTGGATTTTGTCGAGTACTTTTGTTGTAGGATGTATATTTGAGTAAATTTAGATGAAAATAACGACAATTTTTTGGATTGTGAAACAAATTTTAGATGGAAGTGTCAAATTTTAATAAATTTATTAGAAACCAACTTCGATTTTTTTTGGATTTTGTCGAGTATTTTTGTTGTAGGATGTATATTTGAGTAAATTTAGATGAAAATAACTTCAATTTTTTGGATTGTGAAACAAAAATTTTAGTTGGAAGTGTCTAATTTTAATAAATTTATTTGAAATCTACTTCGATTTTTTTGGATTTTGTCGAGTACTTTTGTTTTAGGATGAATATTTGAGTAAATTTAGATCAAAATAACGACAATTTTTTGGATTGTGAAAAAAAATTTTAGTTGGAAGTGTCAAATTGTAATAAATTTATTTGAAACCAACTTCGATTTTTTTGGATTTTGTCGAGTATTTTTGTTGTAGGATGTATATTTGAGTAAATTTAGATCAAAATAACGACAATTTTTTGGATTGTGAAAAAAAATTTTAGTTGGAAGTGTCCAATTTTAATAAATTTATTAGAGGCCAACTTCGATTTTTTTGGATTTTGTCGAGTACTTTTGTTGTAGGATGTATATTTGAGTAAATTTAGATGAAAATAACGACAATTTTTTGGATTGTGAAACAAATTTTAGATGGAAGTGTCAAATTTTAATAAATTTATTAGAAACCAACTTCGATTTTTTTTGGATTTTGTCGAGTATTTTTGTTGTAGGATGTATATTTGAGTAAATTTAGATGAAAATAACTTCAATTTTTTGGATTGTGAAACAAAAATTTTAGTTGGAAGTGTCTAATTTTAATAAATTTATTTGAAATCTACTTCGATTTTTTTGGATTTTGTCGAGTACTTTTGTTGTAGGATGTATATTTGAGTAAATTCAGATGAAAATAACGACAATTTTTTGGATTGTGAAACAAATTTTAGTTGGAAGTGTCAAATTTTAAAAAATTTATTAGAAACCAACTTCGATTTTTTTTGGATTTTGTCGAGTATTTTTGTTGTAGGATGTATATTTGAGTAAATTTAGATGAAAATAACTTCAATTTTTTGGATTGTGAAACAAAAATTTTAGTTGGAAGTGTCTAATTTTAATAAATTTATTTGAAATCTACTTCGATTTTTTTGGATTTTGTCGAGTACTTTTGTTGTAGGATGTATATTTGAGTAAATTTAGATCAAAATAACGACAATTTTTTGGATTGTGAAAAAAAATTTTAGTTGGAAGTGTCAAATTGTAATAAATTTATTTGAAACCAACTTCGATTTTTTTGGATTTTGTCGAGTATTTTTGTTGTAGGATGTATATTTAAGTAAATTTAGATCAAAATAACGACAATTTTTTGGATTGTGAAAAAAAATTTTAGTTGGAAGTGTCAAATTTTAATAAATTTATTTGAAACCAACTTCGATTTTTTTTGGATTTTGTCGAGTATTTTTGTTGTAGGATGTATATTTGAGTAAATTTAGATGAAAATAACTTCAATTTTTTGGATTGTGAAACAAAAATTTTAGTTGGAAGTGTCTAATTTTAATAAATTTATTTGAAATCTACTTCGATTTTTTTGGATTTTGTCGAGTACTTTTGTTGTAGGATGTATATTTGAGTAAATTTAGATCAAAATAACGACAATTTTTTGGATTGTGAAAAAAAATTTTAGTTGGAAGTGTCAAATTGTAATAAATTTATTTGAAACCAACTTCGATTTTTTTGGATTTTGTCGAGTATTTTTGTTGTAGGATGTATATTTAAGTAAATTTAGATCAAAATAACGACAATTTTTTGGATTGTGAAAAAAAATTTTAGTTGGAAGTGTCAAATTTTAATAAATTTATTTGAAACCAACTTCGATTTTTTTTGGATTTTGTCGAGTATTTTTGTTGTAGGATGTATATTTGAGTAAATTTAGATGAAAATAACTTCAATTTTTTGGATTGTGAAACAAAAATTTTAGTTGGAAGTGTCTAATTTTAATAAATTTATTTGAAATCTACTTCGATTTTTTTGGATTTTGTCGAGTACTTTTGTTGTAGGATGTATATTTGAGTAAATTTAGATGAAAATAACGACAATTTTTTGGATTGTGAAACAAATTTTAGATGGAAGTGTCAAATTTTAATAAATTTATTAGAAACCAACTTCGATTTTTTTTGGATTTTGTCGAGTATTTTTGTTGTAGGATGTATATTTGAGTAAATTTAGATGAAAATAACTTCAATTTTTTGGATTGTGAAACAAAAATTTTAGTTGGAAGTGTCTAATTTTAATAAATTTATTTGAAATCTACTTCGATTTTTTTGGATTTTGTCGAGTACTTTTGTTTTAGGATGAATATTTGAGTAAATTTAGATCAAAATAACGACAATTTTTTGGATTGTGAAAAAAAATTTTAGTTGGAAGTGTCAAATTGTAATAAATTTATTTGAAACCAACTTCGATTTTTTTGGATTTTGTCGAGTATTTTTGTTGTAGGATGTATATTTGAGTAAATTTAGATCAAAATAACGACAATTTTTTGGATTGTGAAAAAAAATTTTAGTTGGATGTGTCAAATTGTAATAAATTTATTTGAAACCAACTTCGATTTTTTTTGGATTTTGTCAAGTACTTTTGTTGTAGGTTGTATATTTGAGTAAATTTTAATCAAAATAACGACAATTTTTTGGATTGTGAAACAAATTTTAGTTGGAAGTGTCAAATTTTAATAAATTTATTTGAAACCAACTACGATTTTTTTTGGATTTTGTCGAGTATTTTTGTTGTAGGATGTATATTTGAGTAAATTTAGATGAAAATAACTTCAATTTTTAGGATTGTGAAAAAAATGTTAGTTGGAAGTGTCCAATTTTAATAAATTTATTAGAGGCCAACTTCGATTTTTTTGGATTTTGTTGAGTATTTTTGTTGTAGGACCTATATTTGAGTAAATTTAGATCAAAATAACTTCAATTTTTTGGATTGTAAAACAAAAATTTTAGTTGGAAGTGCCAAATTGTAATAAATTTATTTGAAATCAACTTCGATTTTTTTGGATTATGTCGAGTACTTTTGTTGTAGGTTGTATATTTGAGTAAATTTTAATCAAAATAACGACAATTTTTTGGATTGTGAAACAAATTTTAGTTGGAAGTGTCAAATTGTAATAAATTTATTTGAAACCAACTTCGATTTTTTTGGATTTTGTCGAGTATTTTTGTTGTAGGATGTATATTTGAGTAAATTTAGATCAAAATAACGACAATTTTTTGGATTGTGAAAAAAAATTTTAGTTGGAAGTGTCAAATTGTAATAAATTTATTTGAAACCAACTTCGATTTTTTTGGATTTTGTTGAGTACTTTTGTTGTAGGATGTATATTTGAGTAAATTTAGATGAAAATAACTTCAATTTTTTGGATTGTGAAAAAAATTTTAGTTGGAAGTGTCAAATTTTAATAAATTTAGTTGAAACCAACTTCGATTTTTTTTTATTTTGTCGAGTATTTTTGTTGTAGGATGTATATTTGAGTAAATTTAGACGAAAATAACTTCAATTTTTAGGATTGTGAAAAAAATGTTAGTTGGAAGTGCCAAATTTTAATAAATTTATTTGAGGCCAACTTCGATTTTTTTTGATTTTGTTGAGTATTTTTGTTGTAGGATCTATATTTGAGTAAATTTAGATGAAAATAACGACAATTTGTTGGATTGTGAAAAAAAAATTTAGTTGGAAGTGTCAAATTTTAATAAATTTATTTGAAATCAACTTCGATTTTTTTGGATTTTGTCGAGTATTTTTGTTGTAGGGTCTATATTTGAGTAAATTTAGAAGAAAATAACTTCAATTTTTTGGATTGTGAAACAAAAATTTTAGTTGGAAGTGTCAAATTTTAATAAATTTAGTTGAAACCAACTTCGATTTTTTTTTATTTTGTCGAGTATTTTTGTTGTAGGATGTATATTTGAGTAAATTTAGATGAAAATAACTTCAATTTTTAGGATTGTGGAAAAATGTTAGTTGGAAGTGTCAAATTTTAATAAATTTATTTGAGGACAACTTCGATTTTTTTTGGATTTTGTCGAGTATTTTTGTTGTAGGATGTATATTTGAGTAAATTTAGATCAAAATAACGACAATTTTTTGGATTGTGAAACAAATTTTAGTTGTAAGTGTCAAATTTTAATAAATTTATTTGAAACCAACTTCGATTTTTTTGGATTTTGTCGAGTACTTTTGTTGTAGGATGTATATTTGAGTAAATTTAGATGAAAATAACGACAATTTTTTGGATTCTGAAAAAAATTTTAGTTGGAAGTGTCAAATTTTAATAAATTTAGTTGAAACCAACTTCGATTTTTTTTTATTTTGTCGAGTATTTTTGTTGTAGGATGTATATTTGAGTAAATTTAGATGAAAATAACTTCAATTTTTAGGATTGTGAAAAAAATGTTAGTTGGAAGTGTCAAATTTTAATAAATTTATTTGAGGCCAACTTCGATTTTTTTTTATTTTGTTGAGTACTTTTGTTGTAGGATGTATATTTGAGTAAATTTAGATCAAAATAACGACAATTTTTTGGATTGTGAAACAAATTTTAGTTGGAAGTGTCAAATTTTAATAAATTTATTTGAAACCAACTACGATTTTTTTTGGATTTTGTCGAGTATTTTTGTTGTAGGATGTATATTTGAGTAAATTTAGATCAAAATAACGACAATTTTTTGGATTGTGAAACAAATTTTAGTTGTAAGTGTCAAATTTTAATAAATTTATTTGAAACCAACTTCGATTTTTTTGGATTTTGTCGAGTACTTTTGTTGTAGGATGTATATTTGAGTAAATTTAGATGAAAATAACGACAATTTTTTGGATTCTGAAAAAAATTTTAGTTGGAAGTGTCAAATTTTAATAAATTTAGTTGAAACCAACTTCGATTTTTTTTTATTTTGTCGAGTATTTTTGTTGTAGGATGTATATTTGAGTAAATTTAGATGAAAATAACTTCAATTTTTAGGATTGTGAAAAAAATGTTAGTTGGAAGTGTCAAATTTTAATAAATTTATTTGAGGCCAACTTCGATTTTTTTTTATTTTGTTGAGTACTTTTGTTGTAGGATGTATATTTGAGTAAATTTAGATCAAAATAACGACAATTTTTTGGATTGTGAAACAAATTTTAGTTGGAAGTGTCAAATTTTAATAAATTTATTTGAAACCAACTACGATTTTTTTTGGATTTTGTCGAGTATTTTTGTTGTAGGATGTATATTTGACTAAATTTAGATGAAAATAACTTCAATTTTTTGGATTGTGAAACAAAAATTTTAGTTGGATGTGTCTAATTTTAATAAATTTATTTGAAATCTACTTCGATTTTTTTGGATTTTGTCGAGTACTTTTGTTGTAGGATGTATATTTGAGTAAATTTAGATGAAAATAACGACAATTTTTTGGATTGTGAAAAAAATTTTAGTTGGAAGTGTCAAATTTTAATAAATTTAGTTGAAACCAACTTCGATTTTTTTTTATTTTGTCGAGTATTTTTGTTGTAGGATGTATATTTGAGTAAATTTAGATGAAAATAACTTTAATTTTTAGGATTGTGAAAAAAATGTTAGTTGGAAGTGTCAAATTGTAATAAATTTATTTGAAACAAACTTCGATTTTTTTTTATTTTGTCGAGTATTTTTGTTGTAGGATGTATATTTGAGTAAATTTAGATGAAAATAACTTCAATTTTTTGGATTGTGAAAAAAAATTTTAGTTGGAAGTGTCAAATTGTAATAACTTTATTTGAAACCAACTTCGATTTTTTTGGATTTTGTCGAGTATTTTTGTTGTAGGATGTATATTTGAGTAAATTTAGATCAAAATAACGACAATTTTTTGGATTGTGAAAAAAATTTTTAGTTGGAAGTGTCAAATTGTAATAAATTTATTTGAAACCAACTTCGATTTTTTTGGATTTTGTCGAGTATTTTTGTTGTAGGATGTATATTTGAGTAAATTTAGATCAAAATAACGACAATTTTTTGGATTGTGAAAAAAAATTTTAGTTGGAAGTGTCAAATTTTAATAAATTTATTTGAAACCAACTTCGATTTTTTTTGGATTTTGTCGAGTATTTTTGTTGTAGGATGTATATTTGAGTAAATTTAGATGAAAATAAATTCAATTTTTTGGATTGTGAAACAAAAATTTTTGTTGGAAGTGTTTCATTTTAATAAATTTATTTGAAATCTACTTCGATTTTTTTGGATTTTGTCGTGTACTTTTGTTGTGGGATGTATATTTGAGTAAATTTAGATCAAAATAACGACAATTTTTTGGATTGTGAAAAAAAATTTTAGTTGGAAGTGTCAAATTGTAATAAATTTATTTGAAACCAACTTCGATTTTTTTGGATTTTGTGGAGTATTTTTGTTGTAGGATGTATATTTGAGTAATTTAAATCAAAATAACGACAATTTTTTGGATTGTGAAAAAAAATTTTAGTTGGAAGTGTCAAATTGTAATAAATTTATTTGAAACCAACTTCGATTTTTTTGGATTTTGTCAAGTACTTTTGTTGTAGGTTGTATATTTGAG
Organism: Andrena praecox; assembly: GCA_963932275.1. Lineage (NCBI taxonomy): Eukaryota > Metazoa > Arthropoda > Insecta > Hymenoptera > Andrenidae > Andrena > Andrena praecox. The sequence continues at coordinate 3,456,416 of CAWVQO010000356.1, read as the reverse complement.
TAAATTTTAATCAAAATAACGACAATTTTTTGGATTGTGAAACAAATTTTTGTTGGAAGTGTCAAATTTTAATAAATTTATTTGAAACCAACTACGATTTTTTTTTATTTTTTCGAGTATTTTTGTTGTAGGATGTATATTTGACTAAATTTAGATGAAAATAACTTCAATTTTTTGGATTGTGAATCAAAAATTTTAGTTGGAAGTGTCTAATTTTAATAAATTTATTTGAAATCTACTTCGATTTTTTTGGATTTTGTCGAGTACTTTTGTTGTAGGATGTATATTTGAGTAAATTTAGATGAAAATAACGACAATTTTTTGGATTCTGAAAAAAATTTTAGTTGGAAGTGTCAAATTTTAATAAATTTATTAGAAACCAACTTCGATTTTTTTTGGATTTTGTCGAGTATTTTTGTTGTAGGATGTATATTTGAGTAAATTTAGATGAAAATAACTTCAATTTTTTGGATTGTGAAACAAAAATTTTAGTTGGAAGTGTCTAAATTTAATAAATTTATTTGAAATCTACTTCGATTTTTTTGGATTTTGTCGAGTACTTTTGTTGTAGGATGTATATTTGAGTAAATTTAGATCAAAATAACGACAATTTTTTGGATTGTGAAAAAAAATTTTAGTTGGAAGTGTCAAATTGTAATAAATTTATTTGAAACCAACTTCGATTTTTTTGGATTTTGTCGAGTATTTTTGTTGTAGCATGTATATTTAAGTAAATTTAGATCAAAATAACGACAATTTTTTGGATTGTGAAAAAAAATTTTAGTTGGAAGTGTCAAATTTTAATAAATTTATTTGAAACCAACTTCGATTTTTTTTTGATTTTGTCGAGTTTTTTTGGTTTAGGATGTATATTTGAGTAAATTTAGATGAAAATAACTTCAATTTTTTGGATTGTGAAACAAAAATTTTAGTTGGAAGTGTCTAATTTTAATAAATTTATTTGAAATCTACTTCGATTTTTTTGGATTTTGTCGAGTACTTTTGTTGTAGGATGTATATTTGAGTAAATTTAGATCAAAATAACGACAATTTTTTGGATTGTGAAAAAAAATTTTAGTTGGAAGTGTCAAATTGTAATAAATTTATTTGAAACCAACTTCGATTTTTTTGGATTTTGTCAAGTACTTTTGTTGTAGGTTGTATATTTGAGTAAATTTTAATCAAAATAACGACAATTTTTTGGATTGTGAAACAAATTTTTGTTGGAAGTGTCAAATTTTAATAAATTTATTTGAAACCAACTACGATTTTTTTTTATTTTTTCGAGTATTTTTGTTGTAGGATGTATATTTGACTAAATTTAGATGAAAATAACTTCAATTTTTTGGATTGTGAATCAAAAATTTTAGTTGGAAGTGTCTAATTTTAATAAATTTATTTGAAATCTACTTCGATTTTTTTGGATTTTGTCGAGTACTTTTGTTGTAGGATGTATATTTGAGTAAATTTAGATGAAAATAACGACAATTTTTTGGATTGTGAAACAAATTTTAGTTGGAAGTGTCAAATTTTAATAAATTTATTAGAAACCAACTTCGATTTTTTTTTGATTTTGTCGAGTATTTTTGTTGTAGGATGTATATTTGAGTAAATTTAGATCAAAATAACGACAATTTTTTGGATTGTGAAAAAAAATTTTAGTTGGAAGTGTCAAATTGTAATAAATTTATTTGAAACCAACTTCGATTTTTTTGGATTTTGTCGAGTATTTTTGTTGTAGGATGTATATTTGAGTAAATTTAGATCAAAATAACGACAATTTTTTGGATTGTGAAACAAATTTTAGTTGGAAGTGTCAAATTTTAATAAATTTATTTGAAACCAACTTCGATTTTTTTTGGATTTTGTCGAGTATTTTTGTTGTAGGATGTATATTTGAGTAAATTTAGATGAAAATAACTTCAATTTTTTGGATTGTGAAACAAAAATTTTAGTTGGAAGTGTCTAATTTTAATAAATTTATTTGAAATCTACTTCGATTTTTTTGGATTTTGTCGAGTACTTTTGTTGTAGGATGTATATTTGAGTAAATTTAGATCAAAATAACGACAATTTTTTGGATTGTGAAAAAAAATTTTAGTTGGAAGTGTCAAATTGTAATAAATTTATTTGAAACCAACTTCGATTTTTTTGGATTTTGTCGAGTATTTTTGTTGTAGGATGTATATTTAAGTAAATTTAGATCAAAATAACGACAATTTTTTGGATTGTGAAAAAAAATTTTAGTTGGAAGTGTCAAATTTTAATAAATTTATTTGAAACCAACTTCGATTTTTTTTGGATTTTGTCGAGTATTTTTGTTGTAGGATGTATATTTGAGTAAATTTAGATGAAAATAACTTCAATTTTTTGGATTGTGAAACAAAAATTTTAGTTGGAAGTGTCTAATTTTAATAAATTTATTTGAAATCTACTTCGATTTTTTTGGATTTTGTCGAGTACTTTTGTTTTAGGATGAATATTTGAGTAAATTTAGATCAAAATAACGACAATTTTTTGGATTGTGAAAAAAAATTTTAGTTGGAAGTGTCAAATTGTAATAAATTTATTTGAAACCAACTTCGATTTTTTTGGATTTTGTCGAGTATTTTTGTTGTAGGATGTATATTTGAGTAAATTTAGATCAAAATAACGACAATTTTTTGGATTGTGAAAAAAAATTTTAGTTGGATGTGTCAAATTGTAATAAATTTATTTGAAACCAACTTCGATTTTTTTTGGATTTTGTCAAGTACTTTTGTTGTAGGTTGTATATTTGAGTAAATTTTAATCAAAATAACGACAATTTTTTGGATTGTGAAACAAATTTTAGTTGGAAGTGTCAAATTTTAATAAATTTATTTGAAACCAACTACGATTTTTTTTGGATTTTGTCGAGTATTTTTGTTGTAGGATGTATATTTGAGTAAATTTAGATGAAAATAACTTCAATTTTTAGGATTGTGAAAAAAATGTTAGTTGGAAGTGTCCAATTTTAATAAATTTATTAGAGGCCAACTTCGATTTTTTTGGATTTTGTTGAGTATTTTTGTTGTAGGATCTATATTTGAGTAAATTTAGATCAAAATAACTTCAATTTTTTGGATTGTAAAACAAAAATTTTAGTTGGAAGTGCCAAATTGTAATAAATTTATTTGAAATCAACTTCGATTTTTTTGGATTATGTCGAGTACTTTTGTTGTAGGTTGTATATTTGAGTAAATTTTAATCAAAATAACGACAATTTTTTGGATTGTGAAACAAATTTTAGTTGGAAGTGTCAAATTGTAATAAATTTATTTGAAACCAACTTCGATTTTTTTGGATTTTGTCGAGTATTTTTGTTGTAGGATGTATATTTGAGTAAATTTAGATCAAAATAACGACAATTTTTTGGATTGTGAAAAAAAATTTTAGTTGGAAGTGTCAAATTGTAATAAATTTATTTGAAACCAACTTCGATTTTTTTGGATTTTGTTGAGTACTTTTGTTGTAGGATGTATATTTGAGTAAATTTAGATGAAAATAACTTCAATTTTTTGGATTGTGAAAAAAATTTTAGTTGGAAGTGTCAAATTTTAATAAATTTAGTTGAAACCAACTTCGATTTTTTTTTATTTTGTCGAGTATTTTTGTTGTAGGATGTATATTTGAGTAAATTTAGACGAAAATAACTTCAATTTTTAGGATTGTGAAAAAAATGTTAGTTGGAAGTGCCAAATTTTAATAAATTTATTTGAGGCCAACTTCGATTTTTTTGGATTTTGTTGAGTATTTTTGTTGTAGGATCTATATTTGAGTAAATTTAGATGAAAATAACGACAATTTGTTGGATTGTGAAAAAAAAATTTAGTTGGAAGTGTCAAATTTTAATAAATTTATTTGAAATCAACTTCGATTTTTTTGGATTTTGTCGAGTATTTTTGTTGTAGGGTCTATATTTGAGTAAATTTAGAAGAAAATAACTTCAATTTTTTGGATTGTGAAACAAAAATTTTAGTTGGAAGTGTCAAATTTTAATAAATTTAGTTGAAACCAACTTCGATTTTTTTTTATTTTGTCGAGTATTTTTGTTGTAGGATGTATATTTGAGTAAATTTAGATGAAAATAACTTCAATTTTTAGGATTGTGGAAAAATGTTAGTTGGAAGTGTCAAATTTTAATAAATTTATTTGAGGCCAACTTCGATTTTTTTTGGATTTTGTCGAGTATTTTTGTTGTAGGATGTATATTTGAGTAAATTTAGATCAAAATAACGACAATTTTTTGGATTGTGAAACAAATTTTAGTTGTAAGTGTCAAATTTTAATAAATTTATTTGAAACCAACTTCGATTTTTTTGGATTTTGTCGAGTACTTTTGTTGTAGGATGTATATTTGAGTAAATTTAGATGAAAATAACGACAATTTTTTGGATTCTGAAAAAAATTTTAGTTGGAAGTGTCAAATTTTAATAAATTTAGTTGAAACCAACTTCGATTTTTTTTTATTTTGTCGAGTATTTTTGTTGTAGGATGTATATTTGAGTAAATTTAGATGAAAATAACTTCAATTTTTAGGATTGTGAAAAAAATGTTAGTTGGAAGTGTCAAATTTTAATAAATTTATTTGAGGCCAACTTCGATTTTTTTTTATTTTGTTGAGTACTTTTGTTGTAGGATGTATATTTGAGTAAATTTAGATCAAAATAACGACAATTTTTTGGATTGTGAAACAAATTTTAGTTGGAAGTGTCAAATTTTAATAAATTTATTTGAAACCAACTACGATTTTTTTTGGATTTTGTCGAGTATTTTTGTTGTAGGATGTATATTTGACTAAATTTAGATGAAAATAACTTCAATTTTTTGGATTGTGAAACAAAAATTTTAGTTGGATGTGTCTAATTTTAATAAATTTATTTGAAATCTACTTCGATTTTTTTGGATTTTGTCGAGTACTTTTGTTGTAGGATGTATATTTGAGTAAATTTAGATGAAAATAACGACAATTTTTTGGATTGTGAAAAAAATTTTAGTTGGAAGTGTCAAATTTTAATAAATTTAGTTGAAACCAACTTCGATTTTTTTTTATTTTGTCGAGTATTTTTGTTGTAGGATGTATATTTGAGTAAATTTAGATGAAAATAACTTCAATTTTTAGGATTGTGAAAAAAATGTTAGTTGGAAGTGTCAAATTGTAATAAATTTATTTGAAACCAACTTCGATTTTTTTTTATTTTGTCGAGTATTTTTGTTGTAGGATGTATATTTGAGTAAATTTAGATGAAAATAACTTCAATTTTTTGGATTGTGAAAAAAAATTTTAGTTGGAAGTGTCAAATTGTAATAACTTTATTTGAAACCAACTTCGATTTTTTTGGATTTTGTCGAGTATTTTTGTTGTAGGATGTATATTTGAGTAAATTTAGATCAAAATAACGACAATTTTTTGGATTGTGAAAAAAAATTTTAGTTGGAAGTGTCAAATTGTAATAAATTTATTTGAAACCAACTTCGATTTTTTTGGATTTTGTCGAGTATTTTTGTTGTAGGATGTATATTTGAGTAAATTTAGATCAAAATAACGACAATTTTTTGGATTGTGAAAAAAAATTTTAGTTGGAAGTGTCAAATTTTAATAAATTTATTTGAAACCAACTTCGATTTTTTTTGGATTTTGTCGAGTATTTTTGTTGTAGGATGTATATTTGAGTAAATTTAGATGAAAATAAATTCAATTTTTTGGATTGTGAAACAAAAATTTTTGTTGGAAGTGTTTCATTTTAATAAATTTATTTGAAATCTACTTCGATTTTTTTGGATTTTGTCGTGTACTTTTGTTGTGGGATGTATATTTGAGTAAATTTAGATCAAAATAACGACAATTTTTTGGATTGTGAAAAAAAATTTTAGTTGGAAGTGTCAAATTGTAATAAATTTATTTGAAACCAACTTCGATTTTTTTGGATTTTGTGGAGTATTTTTGTTGTAGGATGTATATTTGAGTAATTTAAATCAAAATAACGACAATTTTTTGGATTGTGAAAAAAAATTTTAGTTGGAAGTGTCAAATTGTAATAAATTTATTTGAAACCAACTTCGATTTTTTTGGATTTTGTCGAGTATTTTTGTTGTAGCATGTATATTTAAGTAAATTTAGATCAAAATAACGACAATTTTTTGGATTGTGAAAAAAAATTTTAGTTGGAAGTGTCAAATTTTAATAAATTTATTTGAAACCAACTTCGATTTTTTTTGGATTTTGTCGAGTATTTTTGTTGTAGGATGTATATTTGAGTAAATTTAGATGAAAATAACTTCAATTTTTTGGATTGTGAAACAAAAATTTTAGTTGGAAGTGTCTAATTTTAATAAATTTATTTGAAATCTACTTCGATTTTTTTGGATTTTGTCGAGTACTTTTGTTGTAGGATGTATATTTGAGTAAATTTAGATCAAAATAACGACAATTTTTTGGATTGTGAAACAAATTTTAGTTGTAAGTGTCAAATTTTAATAAATTTATTTGAAACCAACTTCGATTTTTTTGGATTTTGTCGAGTACTTTTGTTGTAGGATGTATATTTGAGTAAATTTAGATGAAAATAACGACAATTTTTTGGATTGTGAAAAAAATTTTAGTTGGAAGTGTCAAATTTTAATAAATTTAGTTGAAACCAACTTCGATTTTTTTTTATTTTGTCGAGTATTTTTGTTGTAGGATGTATATTTGAGTAAATTTAGATGAAAATAACTTCAATTTTTAGGATTGTGAAAAAAATGTTAGTTGGAAGTGTCAAATTTTAATAAATTTATTTGAGGCCAACTTCGATTTTTTTTGATTTTGTTGAGTACTTTTGTTGTAGGATGTATATTTGAGTAAATTTAGATCAAAATAACGACAATTTTTTGGATTGTGAAACAAATTTTAGTTGTAAGTGTCAAATTTTAATAAATTTATTTGAAACCAACTTCGATTTTTTTTTATTTTGTCGAGTATTTTTGTTGTAGGATGTATATTTGAGTAAATTTAGATGAAAATAACTTCAATTTTTAGGATTGTGAAAAAAATGTTAGTTGGAAGTGTCAAATTTTAATAAATTTATTTGAGGCCAACTTCGATTTTTTTGGATTTTGTTGAGTACTTTTGTTGTAGGATGTATATTTGAGTAAATTTAGATCAAAATAACGACAATTTTTTGGATTGTGAAACAAATTTTAGTTGGAAGTGTCAAATTTTAATAAATTTATTTGAAACCAACTACGATTTTTTTTGGATTTTGTCGAGTATTTTTGTTGTAGGATGTATATTTGACTAAATTTAGATGAAAATAACTTCAATTTTTTGGATTGTGAAACAAAAATTTTAGTTGGATGTGTCTAATTTTAATAAATTTATTTGAAATCTACTTCGATTTTTTTTGATTTTGTCGAGTACTTTTGTTGTAGGATGTATATTTGAGTAAATTTAGATGAAAATAACGACAATTTTTTGGATTGTGAAAAAAATTTTAGTTGGAAGTGTCAAATTTTAATAAATTTAGTTGAAACCAACTTCGATTTTTTTTTATTTTGTCGAGTATTTTTGTTGTAGGATGTATATTTGAGTAAATTTAGATGAAAATAACTTCAATTTTTAGGATTGTGAAAAAAATGTTAGTTGGAAGTGTCAAATTTTAATAAATTTATTTGAGGCCAACTTCGATTTTTTTGGATTTTGTCGAGTACTTTTGTTGTAGGATGTATATTTGAGTAAATTTAGATCAAAATAACGACAATTTTTTGGATTGTGAAAAAAAATTTTAGTTGGAAGTGTCAAATTGTAATAAATTTATTTGAAACCAACTTCGATTTTTTTGGATTTTGTCGAGTATTTTTGTTGTAGGATGTATATTTAAGTAAATTTAGATCAAAATAACGACAATTTTTTGGATTGTGAAAAAAAATTTTAGTTGGAAGTGTCAAATTTTAATAAATTTATTTGAAACCAACTTCGATTTTTTTTGGATTTTGTCGAGTATTTTTGTTGTAGGATGTATATTTGAGTAAATTTAGATGAAAATAACTTCAATTTTTTGGATTGTGAAACAAAAATTTTAGTTGGAAGTGTCTAATTTTAATAAATTTATTTGAAATCTACTTCGATTTTTTTGGATTTTGTCGAGTACTTTTGTTTTAGGATGAATATTTGAGTAAATTTAGATCAAAATAACGACAATTTTTTGGATTGTGAAAAAAAATTTTAGTTGGAAGTGTCAAATTGTAATAAATTTATTTGAAACCAACTTCGATTTTTTTGGATTTTGTCGAGTATTTTTGTTGTAGGATGTATATTTGAGTAAATTTAGATCAAAATAACGACAATTTTTTGGATTGTGAAAAAAAATTTTAGTTGGATGTGTCAAATTGTAATAAATTTATTTGAAACCAACTTCGATTTTTTTTGGATTTTGTCAAGTACTTTTGTTGTAGGTTGTATATTTGAGTAAATTTTAATCAAAATAACGACAATTTTTTGGATTGTGAAACAAATTTTAGTTGGAAGTGTCAAATTTTAATAAATTTATTTGAAACCAACTACGATTTTTTTTGGATTTTGTCGAGTATTTTTGTTGTAGGATGTATATTTGAGTAAATTTAGATGAAAATAACTTCAATTTTTAGGATTGTGAAAAAAATGTTAGTTGGAAGTGTCCAATTTTAATAAATTTATTAGAGGCCAACTTCGATTTTTTTGGATTTTGTTGAGTATTTTTGTTGTAGGATCTATATTTGAGTAAATTTAGATCAAAATAACTTCAATTTTTTGGATTGTAAAACAAAAATTTTAGTTGGAAGTGCCAAATTGTAATAAATTTATTTGAAATCAACTTCGATTTTTTTGGATTATGTCGAGTACTTTTGTTGTAGGTTGTATATTTGAGTAAATTTTAATCAAAATAACGACAATTTTTTGGATTGTGAAACAAATTTTAGTTGGAAGTGTCAAATTGTAATAAATTTATTTGAAACCAACTTCGATTTTTTTGGATTTTGTCGAGTATTTTTGTTGTAGGATGTATATTTGAGTAAATTTAGATCAAAATAACGACAATTTTTTGGATTGTGAAAAAAAATTTTAGTTGGAAGTGTCAAATTGTAATAAATTTATTTGAAACCAACTTCGATTTTTTTGGATTTTGTTGAGTACTTTTGTTGTAGGATGTATATTTGAGTAAATTTAGATGAAAATAACTTCAATTTTTTGGATTGTGAAAAAAATTTTAGTTGGAAGTGTCAAATTTTAATAAATTTAGTTGAAACCAACTTCGATTTTTTTTTATTTTGTCGAGTATTTTTGTTGTAGGATGTATATTTGAGTAAATTTAGACGAAAATAACTTCAATTTTTAGGATTGTGAAAAAAATGTTAGTTGGAAGTGCCAAATTTTAATAAATTTATTTGAGGCCAACTTCGATTTTTTTGGATTTTGTTGAGTATTTTTGTTGTAGGATCTATATTTGAGTAAATTTAGATGAAAATAACGACAATTTGTTGGATTGTGAAAAAAAAATTTAGTTGGAAGTGTCAAATTTTAATAAATTTATTTGAAATCAACTTCGATTTTTTTGGATTTTGTCGAGTATTTTTGTTGTAGGGTCTATATTTGAGTAAATTTAGAAGAAAATAACTTCAATTTTTTGGATTGTGAAACAAAAATTTTAGTTGGAAGTGTCAAATTTTAATAAATTTAGTTGAAACCAACTTCGATTTTTTTTTATTTTGTCGAGTATTTTTGTTGTAGGATGTATATTTGAGTAAATTTAGATGAAAATAACTTCAATTTTTAGGATTGTGGAAAAATGTTAGTTGGAAGTGTCAAATTTTAATAAATTTATTTGAGGCCAACTTCGATTTTTTTTGGATTTTGTCGAGTATTTTTGTTGTAGGATGTATATTTGAGTAAATTTAGATCAAAATAACGACAATTTTTTGGATTGTGAAACAAATTTTAGTTGTAAGTGTCAAATTTTAATAAATTTATTTGAAACCAACTTCGATTTTTTTGGATTTTGTCGAGTACTTTTGTTGTAGGATGTATATTTGAGTAAATTTAGATGAAAATAACGACAATTTTTTGGATTCTGAAAAAAATTTTAGTTGGAAGTGTCAAATTTTAATAAATTTAGTTGAAACCAACTTCGATTTTTTTTTATTTTGTCGAGTATTTTTGTTGTAGGATGTATATTTGAGTAAATTTAGATGAAAATAACTTCAATTTTTAGGATTGTGAAAAAAATGTTAGTTGGAAGTGTCAAATTTTAATAAATTTATTTGAGGCCAACTTCGATTTTTTTTTATTTTGTTGAGTACTTTTGTTGTAGGATGTATATTTGAGTAAATTTAGATCAAAATAACGACAATTTTTTGGATTGTGAAACAAATTTTAGTTGGAAGTGTCAAATTTTAATAAATTTATTTGAAACCAACTACGATTTTTTTTGGATTTTGTCGAGTATTTTTGTTGTAGGATGTATATTTGACTAAATTTAGATGAAAATAACTTCAATTTTTTGGATTGTGAAACAAAAATTTTAGTTGGATGTGTCTAATTTTAATAAATTTATTTGAAATCTACTTCGATTTTTTTGGATTTTGTCGAGTACTTTTGTTGTAGGATGTATATTTGAGTAAATTTAGATGAAAATAACGACAATTTTTTGGATTGTGAAAAAAATTTTAGTTGGAAGTGTCAAATTTTAATAAATTTAGTTGAAACCAACTTCGATTTTTTTTTATTTTGTCGAGTATTTTTGTTGTAGGATGTATATTTGAGTAAATTTAGATGAAAATAACTTCAATTTTTAGGATTGTGAAAAAAATGTTAGTTGGAAGTGTCAAATTTTAATAAATTTATTTGAGGCCAACTTCGATTTTTTTTTATTTTGTTGAGTACTTTTGTTGTAGGATGTATATTTGAGTAAATTTAGATCAAAATAACGACAATTTTTTGGATTGTGAAACAAATTTTAGTTGGAAGTGTCAAATTTTAATAAATTTATTTGAAACCAACTACGATTTTTTTTGGATTTTGTCGAGTATTTTTGTTGTAGGATGTATATTTGACTAAATTTAGATGAAAATAACTTCAATTTTTTGGATTGTGAAACAAAAATTTTAGTTGGATGTGTCTAATTTTAATAAATTTATTTGAAATCTACTTCGATTTTTTTGGATTTTGTCGAGTACTTTTGTTGTAGGATGTATATTTGAGTAAATTTAGATGAAAATAACGACAATTTTTTGGATTGTGAAAAAAATTTTAGTTGGAAGTGTCAAATTTTAATAAATTTAGTTGAAACCAACTTCGATTTTTTTTTATTTTGTCGAGTATTTTTGTTGTAGGATGTATATTTGAGTAAATTTAGATGAAAATAACTTCAATTTTTAGGATTGTGAAAAAAATGTTAGTTGGAAGTGTCAAATTGTAATAAATTTATTTGAAACCAACTTCGATTTTTTTTTATTTTGTCGAGTATTTTTGTTGTAGGATGTATATTTGAGTAAATTTAGATGAAAATAACTTCAATTTTTTGGATTGTGAAAAAAAATTTTAGTTGGAAGTGTCAAATTGTAATAACTTTATTTGAAACCAACTTCGATTTTTTTGGATTTTGTCGAGTATTTTTGTTGTAGGATGTATATTTGAGTAAATTTAGATCAAAATAACGACAATTTTTTGGATTGTGAAAAAAAATTTTAGTTGGAAGTGTCAAATTGTAATAAATTTATTTGAAACCAACTTCGATTTTTTTGGATTTTGTCGAGTATTTTTGTTGTAGGATGTATATTTGAGTAAATTTAGATCAAAATAACGACAATTTTTTGGATTGTGAAAAAAAATTTTAGTTGGAAGTGTCAAATTTTAATAAATTTATTTGAAACCAACTTCGATTTTTTTTGGATTTTGTCGAGTATTTTTGTTGTAGGATGTATATTTGAGTAAATTTAGATGAAAATAAATTCAATTTTTTGGATTGTGAAACAAAAATTTTTGTTGGAAGTGTTTCATTTTAATAAATTTATTTGAAATCTACTTCGATTTTTTGGATTTTGTCGTGTACTTTTGTTGTGGGATGTATATTTGAGTAAATTTAGATCAAAATAACGACAATTTTTTGGATTGTGAAAAAAAATTTTAGTTGGAAGTGTCAAATTGTAATAAATTTATTTGAAACCAACTTCGATTTTTTTGGATTTTGTGGAGTATTTTTGTTGTAGGATGTATATTTGAGTAATTTAAATCAAAATAACGACAATTTTTTGGATTGTGAAAAAAAATTTTAGTTGGAAGTGTCAAATTGTAATAAATTTATTTGAAACCAACTTCGATTTTTTTGGATTTTGTCGAGTATTTTTGTTGTAGCATGTATATTTAAGTAAATTTAGATCAAAATAACAACAATTTTTTGGATTGTGAAAAAAAATTTTAGTTGGAAGTGTCAAATTTTAATAAATTTATTTGAAACCAACTTCGATTTTTTTTGGATTTTGTCGAGTATTTTTGTTGTAGGATGTATATTTGAGTAAATTTAGATGAAAATAACTTCAATTTTTTGGATTGTGAAACAAAAATTTTAGTTGGAAGTGTCTAATTTTAATAAATTTATTTGAAATCTACTTCGATTTTTTTGGATTTTGTCGAGTACTTTTGTTGTAGGATGTATATTTGAGTAAATTTAGATCAAAATAACGACAATTTTTTGGATTGTGAAACAAATTTTAGTTGTAAGTGTCAAATTTTAATAAATTTATTTGAAACCAACTTCGATTTTTTTGGATTTTGTCGAGTACTTTTGTTGTAGGATGTATATTTGAGTAAATTTAGATGAAAATAACGACAATTTTTTGGATTGTGAAAAAAATTTTAGTTGGAAGTGTCAAATTTTAATAAATTTAGTTGAAACCAACTTCGATTTTTTTTTATTTTGTCGAGTATTTTTGTTGTAGGATGTATATTTGAGTAAATTTAGATGAAAATAACTTCAATTTTTAGGATTGTGAAAAAAATGTTAGTTGGAAGTGTCAAATTTTAATAAATTTATTTGAGGCCAACTTCGATTTTTTTTGATTTTGTTGAGTACTTTTGTTGTAGGATGTATATTTGAGTAAATTTAGATCAAAATAACGACAATTTTTTGGATTGTGAAACAAATTTTAGTTGTAAGTGTCAAATTTTAATAAATTTATTTGAAACCAACTTCGATTTTTTTTTATTTTGTCGAGTATTTTTGTTGTAGGATGTATATTTGAGTAAATTTAGATGAAAATAACTTCAATTTTTAGGATTGTGAAAAAAATGTTAGTTGGAAGTGTCAAATTTTAATAAATTTATTTGAGGCCAACTTCGATTTTTTTGGATTTTGTTGAGTACTTTTGTTGTAGGATGTATATTTGAGTAAATTTAGATCAAAATAACGACAATTTTTTGGATTGTGAAACAAATTTTAGTTGGAAGTGTCAAATTTTAATAAATTTATTTGAAACCAACTACGATTTTTTTTGGATTTTGTCGAGTATTTTTGTTGTAGGATGTATATTTGACTAAATTTAGATGAAAATAACTTCAATTTTTTGGATTGTGAAACAAAAATTTTAGTTGGATGTGTCTAATTTTAATAAATTTATTTGAAATCTACTTCGATTTTTTTTGATTTTGTCGAGTACTTTTGTTGTAGGATGTATATTTGAGTAAATTTAGATGAAAATAACGACAATTTTTTGGATTGTGAAAAAAATTTTAGTTGGAAGTGTCAAATTTTAATAAATTTAGTTGAAACCAACTTCGATTTTTTTTTATTTTGTCGAGTATTTTTGTTGTAGGATGTATATTTGAGTAAATTTAGATGAAAATAACTTCAATTTTTAGGATTGTGAAAAAAATGTTAGTTGGAAGTGTCAAATTTTAATAAATTTATTTGAGGCCAACTTCGATTTTTTTTGATTTTGTTGAGTACTTTTGTTGTAGGATGTATATTTGAGTAAATTTAGATCAAAATAACGACAATTTTTTGGATTGTGAAACAAATTTTAGTTGTAAGTGTCAAATTTTAATAAATTTATTTGAAACCAACTTCGATTTTTTTTTATTTTGTCGAGTATTTTTGTTGTAGGATGTATATTTGAGTAAATTTAGATGAAAATAACTTCAATTTTTAGGATTGTGAAAAAAATGTTAGTTGGAAGTGTCAAATTTTAATAAATTTATTTGAGGCCAACTTCGATTTTTTTGGATTTTGTTGAGTACTTTTGTTGTAGGATGTATATTTGAGTAAATTTAGATCAAAATAACGACAATTTTTTGGATTGTGAAACAAATTTTAGTTGGAAGTGTCAAATTTTAATAAATTTATTTGAAACCAACTACGATTTTTTTTTGGATTTTGTCGAGTATTTTTGTTGTAGGATGTATATTTGACTAAATTTAGATGAAAATAACTTCAATTTTTTGGATTGTGAAACAAAAATTTTAGTTGGATGTGTCTAATTTTAATAAATTTATTTGAAATCTACTTCGATTTTTTTGGATTTTGTCGAGTACTTTTGTTGTAGGATGTATATTTGAGTAAATTTAGATGAAAATAACGACAATTTTTTGGATTGTGAAAAAAATTTTAGTTGGAAGTGTCAAATTTTAATAAATTTAGTTGAAACCAACTTCGATTTTTTTTTATTTTGTCGAGTATTTTTGTTGTAGGATGTATATTTGAGTAAATTTAGATGAAAATAACTTCAATTTTTAGGATTGTGAAAAAAATGTTAGTTGGAAGTGTCAAATTGTAATAAATTTATTTGAAACCAACTTCGATTTTTTTTTATTTTGTCGAGTATTTTTGTTGTAGGATGTATATTTGAGTAAATTTAGATGAAAATAACTTCAATTTTTTGGATTGTGAAAAAAAATTTTAGTTGGAAGTGTCAAATTGTAATAACTTTATTTGAAACCAACTTCGATTTTTTTGGATTTTGTCGAGTATTTTTGTTGTAGGATGTATATTTGAGTAAATTTAGATCAAAATAACGACAATTTTTTGGATTGTGAAAAAAAATTTTAGTTGGAAGTGTCAAATTGTAATAAATTTATTTGAAACCAACTTCGATTTTTTTGGATTCTGTCGAGTATTTTTGTTGTAGGATGTATATTTGAGTAAATTTAGATCAAAATAACGACAATTTTTTGGATTGTGAAAAAAAATTTTAGTTGGAAGTGTCAAATTTTAATAAATTTATTTGAAACCAACTTCGATTTTTTTTGGATTTTGTCGAGTATTTTTGTTGTAGGATGTATATTTGAGTAAATTTAGATGAAAATAACTTCAATTTTTTGGATTGTGAAACAAAAATTTTAGTTGGAAGTGTCTAATTTTAATAAATTTATTTGAAATCTACTTCGATTTTTTTGGATTTTGTCGTGTACTTTTGTTGTGGGATGTATATTTGAGTAAATTTAGATCAAAATAACGACAATTTTTTGGATTGTGAAAAAAAATTTTAGTTGGAAGTGTCAAATTGTAATAAATTTATTTGAAACCAACTTCGATTTTTTTGGATTTTGTGGAGTATTTTTGTTGTAGGATGTATATTTGAGTAATTTAGATCAAAATAACGAAAATTTTTTGGATTGTGAAAAAAAATTTTAGTTGGAAGTGTCAAATTGTAATAAATTTATTTGAAACCAACTTCGATTTTTTTGGATTTTGTCAAGTACTTTTGTTGTAGGTTGTATATTTGAGTAAATTTTAATCAAAATAACGACAATTTTTTGGATTGTGAAACAAATTTTTGTTGGAAGTGTCAAATTTTAATAAATTTATTTGAAACCAACTACGATTTTTTTTTATTTTTTCGAGTATTTTTGTTGTAGGATGTATATTTGACTAAATTTAGATGAAAATAACTTCAATATTTTGGATTGTGAATCAAAAATTTTAGTTGGAAGTGTCTAATTTTAATAAATTTATTTGAAATCTACTTCGATTTTTTTGGATTTTGTCGAGTACTTTTGTTGTAGGATGTATATTTGAGTAAATTTAGATGAAAATAACGACAATTTTATGGATTGTGAAACAAATTTTAGTTGGAAGTGTCAAATTTTAATAAATTTATTAGAAACCAACTTCGATTTTTTTTGGATTTTGTCGAGTATTTTTGTTGTAGGATGTATATTTGAGTAAATTTAGATGAAAATAACTTCAATTTTTTGGATTGTGAAACAAAAATTTTAGTTGGAAGTGTCTAATTTTAATAAATTTATTTGAAACCAACTACGATTTTTTTTGGATTTTGTCGAGTATTTTTGTTGTAGGATGTATATTTGACTAAATTTAGATGAAAATAACTTCAATTTTTTGGATTGTGAAACAAAAATTTTAGTTGGATGTGTCTAATTTTAATAAATTTATTTGAAATCTACTTCGATTTTTTTGGATTTTGTCGAGTACTTTTGTTGTAGGATGTATATTTGAGTAAATTTAGATGAAAATAACGACAATTTTTTGGATTGTGAAAAAAATTTTAGTTGGAAGTGTCAAATTTTAATAAATTTAGTTGAAACCAACTTCGATTTTTTTTTATTTTGTCGAGTATTTTTGTTGTAGGATGTATATTTGAGTAAATTTAGATGAAAATAACTTCAATTTTTAGGATTGTGAAAAAAATGTTAGTTGGAAGTGTCAAATTTTAATAAATTTATTTGAGGCCAACTTCGATTTTTTTTGATTTTGTTGAGTACTTTTGTTGTAGGATGTATATTTGAGTAAATTTAGATCAAAATAACGACAATTTTTTGGATTGTGAAACAAATTTTAGTTGTAAGTGTCAAATTTTAATAAATTTATTTGAAACCAACTTCGATTTTTTTTTATTTTGTCGAGTATTTTTGTTGTAGGATGTATATTTGAGTAAATTTAGATGAAAATAACTTCAATTTTTAGGATTGTGAAAAAAATGTTAGTTGGAAGTGTCAAATTTTAATAAATTTATTTGAGGCCAACTTCGATTTTTTTGGATTTTGTTGAGTACTTTTGTTGTAGGATGTATATTTGAGTAAATTTAGATCAAAATAACGACAATTTTTTGGATTGTGAAACAAATTTTAGTTGGAAGTGTCATATTTTAATAAATTTATTTGAAACCAACTATGATTTTTTTTTGATTTTGTCGAGTATTTTTGTTGTAGGATGTATATTTGACTAAATTTAGATGAAAATAACTTCAATTTTTTGGATTGTGAAACAAAAATTTTAGTTGGATGTGTCTAATTTTAATAAATTTATTTGAAATCTACTTCGATTTTTTTGGATTTTGTCGAGTACTTTTGTTGTAGGATGTATATTTGAGTAAATTTAGATGAAAATAACGACAATTTTTTGGATTGTGAAAAAAATTTTAGTTGGAAGTGTCAAATTTTAATAAATTTAGTTGAAACCAACTTCGATTTTTTTTTATTTTGTCGAGTATTTTTGTTGTAGGATGTATATTTGAGTAAATTTAGATGAAAATAACTTCAATTTTTAGGATTGTGAAAAAAATGTTAGTTGGAAGTGTCAAATTGTAATAAATTTATTTGAAACCAACTTCGATTTTTTTTTATTTTGTCGAGTATTTTTGTTGTAGGATGTATATTTGAGTAAATTTAGATGAAAATAACTTCAATTTTTTGGATTGTGAAAAAAAATTTTAGTTGGAAGTGTCAAATTGTAATAACTTTATTTGAAACCAACTTCGATTTTTTTGGATTTTGTCGAGTATTTTTGTTGTAGGATGTATATTTGAGTAAATTTAGATCAAAATAACGACAATTTTTTGGATTGTGAAAAAAAATTTTAGTTGGAAGTGTCAAATTGTAATAAATTTATTTGAAACCAACTTCGATTTTTTTGGATTCTGTCGAGTATTTTTGTTGTAGGATGTATATTTGAGTAAATTTAGATCAAAATAACGACAATTTTTTGGATTGTGAAAAAAAATTTTAGTTGGAAGTGTCAAATTTTAATAAATTTAGTTGAAACCAACTTCGATTTTTTTTTATTTTGTCGAGTATTTTTGTTGTAGGATGTATATTTGAGTAAATTTAGATGAAAATAACTTCAATTTTTAGGATTGTGAAAAAAATGTTAGTTGGAAGTGTCAAATTTTAATAAATTTATTTGAGGCCAACTTCGATTTTTTTTTATTTTGTTGAGTACTTTTGTTGTAGGATGTATATTTGAGTAAATTTAGATCAAAATAACGACAATTTTTTGGATTGTGAAACAAATTTTAGTTGGAAGTGTCAAATTTTAATAAATTTATTTGAAACCAACTACGATTTTTTTTGGATTTTGTCGAGTATTTTTGTTGTAGGATGTATATTTGACTAAATTTAGATGAAAATAACTTCAATTTTTTGGATTGTGAAACAAAAATTTTAGTTGGATGTGTCTAATTTTAATAAATTTATTTGAAATCTACTTCGATTTTTTTGGATTTTGTCGAGTACTTTTGTTGTAGGATGTATATTTGAGTAAATTTAGATGAAAATAACGACAATTTTTTGGATTGTGAAAAAAATTTTAGTTGGAAGTGTCAAATTTTAATAAATTTAGTTGAAACCAACTTCGATTTTTTTTTATTTTGTCGAGTATTTTTGTTGTAGGATGTATATTTGAGTAAATTTAGATGAAAATAACTTCAATTTTTAGGATTGTGAAAAAAATGTTAGTTGGAAGTGTCAAATTGTAATAAATTTATTTGAAACCAACTTCGATTTTTTTTTATTTTGTCGAGTATTTTTGTTGTAGGATGTATATTTGAGTAAATTTAGATGAAAATAACTTCAATTTTTTGGATTGTGAAAAAAAATTTTAGTTGGAAGTGTCAAATTGTAATAACTTTATTTGAAACCAACTTCGATTTTTTTGGATTTTGTCGAGTATTTTTGTTGTAGGATGTATATTTGAGTAAATTTAGATCAAAATAACGACAATTTTTTGGATTGTGAAAAAAAATTTTAGTTGGAAGTGTCAAATTGTAATAAATTTATTTGAAACCAACTTCGATTTTTTTGGATTTTGTCGAGTATTTTTGTTGTAGGATGTATATTTGAGTAAATTTAGATCAAAATAACGACAATTTTTTGGATTGTGAAAAAAAATTTTAGTTGGAAGTGTCAAATTTTAATAAATTTATTTGAAACCAACTTCGATTTTTTTTGGATTTTGTCGAGTATTTTTGTTGTAGGATGTATATTTGAGTAAATTTAGATGAAAATAAATTCAATTTTTTGGATTGTGAAACAAAAATTTTTGTTGGAAGTGTTTCATTTTAATAAATTTATTTGAAATCTACTTCGATTTTTTTGGATTTTGTCGTGTACTTTTGTTGTGGGATGTATATTTGAGTAAATTTAGATCAAAATAACGACAATTTTTTGGATTGTGAAAAAAAATTTTAGTTGGAAGTGTCAAATTGTAATAAATTTATTTGAAACCAACTTCGATTTTTTTGGATTTTGTGGAGTATTTTTGTTGTAGGATGTATATTTGAGTAATTTAAATCAAAATAACGACAATTTTTTGGATTGTGAAAAAAAATTTTAGTTGGAAGTGTCAAATTGTAATAAATTTATTTGAAACCAACTTCGATTTTTTTGGATTTTGTCGAGTATTTTTGTTGTAGCATGTATATTTAAGTAAATTTAGATCAAAATAACAACAATTTTTTGGATTGTGAAAAAAAATTTTAGTTGGAAGTGTCAAATTTTAATAAATTTATTTGAAACCAACTTCGATTTTTTTTGGATTTTGTCGAGTATTTTTGTTGTAGGATGTATATTTGAGTAAATTTAGATGAAAATAACTTCAATTTTTTGGATTGTGAAACAAAAATTTTAGTTGGAAGTGTCTAATTTTAATAAATTTATTTGAAATCTACTTCGATTTTTTTGGATTTTGTCGAGTACTTTTGTTGTAGGATGTATATTTGAGTAAATTTAGATCAAAATAACGACAATTTTTTGGATTGTGAAACAAATTTTAGTTGTAAGTGTCAAATTTTAATAAATTTATTTGAAACCAACTTCGATTTTTTTGGATTTTGTCGAGTACTTTTGTTGTAGGATGTATATTTGAGTAAATTTAGATGAAAATAACGACAATTTTTTGGATTGTGAAAAAAATTTTAGTTGGAAGTGTCAAATTTTAATAAATTTAGTTGAAACCAACTTCGATTTTTTTTTATTTTGTCGAGTATTTTTGTTGTAGGATGTATATTTGAGTAAATTTAGATGAAAATAACTTCAATTTTTAGGATTGTGAAAAAAATGTTAGTTGGAAGTGTCAAATTTTAATAAATTTATTTGAGGCCAACTTCGATTTTTTTTGATTTTGTTGAGTACTTTTGTTGTAGGATGTATATTTGAGTAAATTTAGATCAAAATAACGACAATTTTTTGGATTGTGAAACAAATTTTAGTTGTAAGTGTCAAATTTTAATAAATTTATTTGAAACCAACTTCGATTTTTTTTTATTTTGTCGAGTATTTTTGTTGTAGGATGTATATTTGAGTAAATTTAGATGAAAATAACTTCAATTTTTAGGATTGTGAAAAAAATGTTAGTTGGAAGTGTCAAATTTTAATAAATTTATTTGAGGCCAACTTCGATTTTTTTGGATTTTGTTGAGTACTTTTGTTGTAGGATGTATATTTGAGTAAATTTAGATCAAAATAACGACAATTTTTTGGATTGTGAAACAAATTTTAGTTGGAAGTGTCAAATTTTAATAAATTTATTTGAAACCAACTACGATTTTTTTTGGATTTTGTCGAGTATTTTTGTTGTAGGATGTATATTTGACTAAATTTAGATGAAAATAACTTCAATTTTTTGGATTGTGAAACAAAAATTTTAGTTGGATGTGTCTAATTTTAATAAATTTATTTGAAATCTACTTCGATTTTTTTTGATTTTGTCGAGTACTTTTGTTGTAGGATGTATATTTGAGTAAATTTAGATGAAAATAACGACAATTTTTTGGATTGTGAAAAAAATTTTAGTTGGAAGTGTCAAATTTTAATAAATTTAGTTGAAACCAACTTCGATTTTTTTTTATTTTGTCGAGTATTTTTGTTGTAGGATGTATATTTGAGTAAATTTAGATGAAAATAACTTCAATTTTTAGGATTGTGAAAAAAATGTTAGTTGGAAGTGTCAAATTTTAATAAATTTATTTGAGGCCAACTTCGATTTTTTTTGATTTTGTTGAGTACTTTTGTTGTAGGATGTATATTTGAGTAAATTTAGATCAAAATAACGACAATTTTTTGGATTGTGAAACAAATTTTAGTTGTAAGTGTCAAATTTTAATAAATTTATTTGAAACCAACTTCGATTTTTTTTTATTTTGTCGAGTATTTTTGTTGTAGGATGTATATTTGAGTAAATTTAGATGAAAATAACTTCAATTTTTAGGATTGTGAAAAAAATGTTAGTTGGAAGTGTCAAATTTTAATAAATTTATTTGAGGCCAACTTCGATTTTTTTGGATTTTGTTGAGTACTTTTGTTGTAGGATGTATATTTGAGTAAATTTAGATCAAAATAACGACAATTTTTTGGATTGTGAAACAAATTTTAGTTGGAAGTGTCAAATTTTAATAAATTTATTTGAAACCAACTACGATTTTTTTTTGGATTTTGTCGAGTATTTTTGTTGTAGGATGTATATTTGACTAAATTTAGATGAAAATAACTTCAATTTTTTGGATTGTGAAACAAAAATTTTAGTTGGATGTGTCTAATTTTAATAAATTTATTTGAAATCTACTTCGATTTTTTTGGATTTTGTCGAGTACTTTTGTTGTAGGATGTATATTTGAGTAAATTTAGATGAAAATAACGACAATTTTTTGGATTGTGAAAAAAATTTTAGTTGGAAGTGTCAAATTTTAATAAATTTAGTTGAAACCAACTTCGATTTTTTTTTATTTTGTCGAGTATTTTTGTTGTAGGATGTATATTTGAGTAAATTTAGATGAAAATAACTTCAATTTTTAGGATTGTGAAAAAAATGTTAGTTGGAAGTGTCAAATTGTAATAAATTTATTTGAAACCAACTTCGATTTTTTTTTATTTTGTCGAGTATTTTTGTTGTAGGATGTATATTTGAGTAAATTTAGATGA
Source organism: Andrena praecox (assembly GCA_963932275.1). Lineage (NCBI taxonomy): Eukaryota > Metazoa > Arthropoda > Insecta > Hymenoptera > Andrenidae > Andrena > Andrena praecox. Next base: position 3,434,233 of record CAWVQO010000356.1, on the reverse strand, counting down.
AAATAACTTCAATTTTTTGGATTGTGAAAAAAAATTTTAGTTGGAAGTGTCAAATTGTAATAACTTTATTTGAAACCAACTTCGATTTTTTTGGATTTTGTCGAGTATTTTTGTTGTAGGATGTATATTTGAGTAAATTTAGATCAAAATAACGACAATTTTTTGGATTGTGAAAAAAAATTTTAGTTGGAAGTGTCAAATTGTAATAAATTTATTTGAAACCAACTTCGATTTTTTTGGATTCTGTCGAGTATTTTTGTTGTAGGATGTATATTTGAGTAAATTTAGATCAAAATAACGACAATTTTTTGGATTGTGAAAAAAAATTTTAGTTGGAAGTGTCAAATTTTAATAAATTTATTTGAAACCAACTTCGATTTTTTTTGGATTTTGTCGAGTATTTTTGTTGTAGGATGTATATTTGAGTAAATTTAGATGAAAATAACTTCAATTTTTTGGATTGTGAAACAAAAATTTTAGTTGGAAGTGTCTAATTTTAATAAATTTATTTGAAATCTACTTCGATTTTTTTGGATTTTGTCGTGTACTTTTGTTGTGGGATGTATATTTGAGTAAATTTAGATCAAAATAACGACAATTTTTTGGATTGTGAAAAAAAATTTTAGTTGGAAGTGTCAAATTGTAATAAATTTATTTGAAACCAACTTCGATTTTTTTGGATTTTGTGGAGTATTTTTGTTGTAGGATGTATATTTGAGTAATTTAGATCAAAATAACGAAAATTTTTTGGATTGTGAAAAAAAATTTTAGTTGGAAGTGTCAAATTGTAATAAATTTATTTGAAACCAACTTCGATTTTTTTGGATTTTGTCAAGTACTTTTGTTGTAGGTTGTATATTTGAGTAAATTTTAATCAAAATAACGACAATTTTTTGGATTGTGAAACAAATTTTTGTTGGAAGTGTCAAATTTTAATAAATTTATTTGAAACCAACTACGATTTTTTTTTATTTTTTCGAGTATTTTTGTTGTAGGATGTATATTTGACTAAATTTAGATGAAAATAACTTCAATATTTTGGATTGTGAATCAAAAATTTTAGTTGGAAGTGTCTAATTTTAATAAATTTATTTGAAATCTACTTCGATTTTTTTGGATTTTGTCGAGTACTTTTGTTGTAGGATGTATATTTGAGTAAATTTAGATGAAAATAACGACAATTTTATGGATTGTGAAACAAATTTTAGTTGGAAGTGTCAAATTTTAATAAATTTATTAGAAACCAACTTCGATTTTTTTTGGATTTTGTCGAGTATTTTTGTTGTAGGATGTATATTTGAGTAAATTTAGATGAAAATAACTTCAATTTTTTGGATTGTGAAACAAAAATTTTAGTTGGAAGTGTCTAATTTTAATAAATTTATTTGAAACCAACTACGATTTTTTTTGGATTTTGTCGAGTATTTTTGTTGTAGGATGTATATTTGACTAAATTTAGATGAAAATAACTTCAATTTTTTGGATTGTGAAACAAAAATTTTAGTTGGATGTGTCTAATTTTAATAAATTTATTTGAAATCTACTTCGATTTTTTTGGATTTTGTCGAGTACTTTTGTTGTAGGATGTATATTTGAGTAAATTTAGATGAAAATAACGACAATTTTTTGGATTGTGAAAAAAATTTTAGTTGGAAGTGTCAAATTTTAATAAATTTAGTTGAAACCAACTTCGATTTTTTTTTATTTTGTCGAGTATTTTTGTTGTAGGATGTATATTTGAGTAAATTTAGATGAAAATAACTTCAATTTTTAGGATTGTGAAAAAAATGTTAGTTGGAAGTGTCAAATTTTAATAAATTTATTTGAGGCCAACTTCGATTTTTTTTGATTTTGTTGAGTACTTTTGTTGTAGGATGTATATTTGAGTAAATTTAGATCAAAATAACGACAATTTTTTGGATTGTGAAACAAATTTTAGTTGTAAGTGTCAAATTTTAATAAATTTATTTGAAACCAACTTCGATTTTTTTTTATTTTGTCGAGTATTTTTGTTGTAGGATGTATATTTGAGTAAATTTAGATGAAAATAACTTCAATTTTTAGGATTGTGAAAAAAATGTTAGTTGGAAGTGTCAAATTTTAATAAATTTATTTGAGGCCAACTTCGATTTTTTTGGATTTTGTTGAGTACTTTTGTTGTAGGATGTATATTTGAGTAAATTTAGATCAAAATAACGACAATTTTTTGGATTGTGAAACAAATTTTAGTTGGAAGTGTCATATTTTAATAAATTTATTTGAAACCAACTATGATTTTTTTTTGATTTTGTCGAGTATTTTTGTTGTAGGATGTATATTTGACTAAATTTAGATGAAAATAACTTCAATTTTTTGGATTGTGAAACAAAAATTTTAGTTGGATGTGTCTAATTTTAATAAATTTATTTGAAATCTACTTCGATTTTTTTGGATTTTGTCGAGTACTTTTGTTGTAGGATGTATATTTGAGTAAATTTAGATGAAAATAACGACAATTTTTTGGATTGTGAAAAAAATTTTAGTTGGAAGTGTCAAATTTTAATAAATTTAGTTGAAACCAACTTCGATTTTTTTTTATTTTGTCGAGTATTTTTGTTGTAGGATGTATATTTGAGTAAATTTAGATGAAAATAACTTCAATTTTTAGGATTGTGAAAAAAATGTTAGTTGGAAGTGTCAAATTGTAATAAATTTATTTGAAACCAACTTCGATTTTTTTTTATTTTGTCGAGTATTTTTGTTGTAGGATGTATATTTGAGTAAATTTAGATGAAAATAACTTCAATTTTTTGGATTGTGAAAAAAAATTTTAGTTGGAAGTGTCAAATTGTAATAACTTTATTTGAAACCAACTTCGATTTTTTTGGATTTTGTCGAGTATTTTTGTTGTAGGATGTATATTTGAGTAAATTTAGATCAAAATAACGACAATTTTTTGGATTGTGAAAAAAAATTTTAGTTGGAAGTGTCAAATTGTAATAAATTTATTTGAAACCAACTTCGATTTTTTTGGATTCTGTCGAGTATTTTTGTTGTAGGATGTATATTTGAGTAAATTTAGATCAAAATAACGACAATTTTTTGGATTGTGAAAAAAAATTTTAGTTGGAAGTGTCAAATTTTAATAAATTTATTTGAAACCAACTTCGATTTTTTTTGGATTTTGTCGAGTATTTTTGTTGTAGGATGTATATTTGAGTAAATTTAGATGAAAATAACTTCAATTTTTTGGATTGTGAAACAAAAATTTTAGTTGGAAGTGTCTAATTTTAATAAATTTATTTGAAATCTACTTCGATTTTTTTGGATTTTGTCGTGTACTTTTGTTGTGGGATGTATATTTGAGTAAATTTAGATCAAAATAACGACAATTTTTTGGATTGTGAAAAAAAATTTTAGTTGGAAGTGTCAAATTGTAATAAATTTATTTGAAACCAACTTCGATTTTTTTGGATTTTGTGGAGTATTTTTGTTGTAGGATGTATATTTGAGTAATTTAGATCAAAATAACGACAATTTTTTGGATTGTGAAAAAAAATTTTAGTTGGAAGTGTCAAATTGTAATAAATTTATTTGAAACCAACTTCGATTTTTTTGGATTTTGTCAAGTACTTTTGTTGTAGGTTGTATATTTGAGTAAATTTTAATCAAAATAACGACAATTTTTTGGATTGTGAAACAAATTTTTGTTGGAAGTGTCAAATTTTAATAAATTTATTTGAAACCAACTACGATTTTTTTTTATTTTTTCGAGTATTTTTGTTGTAGGATGTATATTTGACTAAATTTAGATGAAAATAACTTCAATTTTTTGGATTGTGAATCAAAAATATTAGTTGGAAGTGTCTAATTTTAATAAATTTATTTGAAATCTACTTCGATTTTTTTGGATTTTGTCGAGTACTTTTGTTGTAGGATGTATATTTGAGTAAATTTAGATGAAAATAACGACAATTTTTTGGATTGTGAAACAAATTTTAGTTGGAAGTGTCAAATTTTAATAAATTTATTAGAAACCAACTTCGATTTTTTTTGGATTTTGTCGAGTATTTTTGTTGTAGGATGTATATTTGAGTAAATTTAGATGAAAATAACTTCAATTTTTTGGATTGTGAAACAAAAATTTTAGTTGGAAGTGTCTAATTTTAATAAATTTATTTGAAATCTACTTCGATTTTTTTGGATTTTGTCGAGTACTTTTGTTGTAGGATGTATATTTGAGTAAATTTAGATCAAAATAACGACAATTTTTTGGATTGTGAAAAAAAATTTTAGTTGGAAGTGTCAAATTGTAATAAATTTATTTGAAACCAACTTCGATTTTTTTGGATTTTGTCGAGTATTTTTGTTGTAGGATGTATATTTAAGTAAATTTAGATCAAAATAACGACAATTTTTTGGATTGTGAAAAAAAATTTTAGTTGGAAGTGTCAAATTTTAATAAATTTATTTGAAACCAACTTCGATTTTTTTTTGATTTTGTCGAGTATTTTTGTTGCAGGATGTATATTTGAGTAAATTTAGATGAAAATAACTTCAATTTTTTGGATTGTGAAACAAAAATTTTAGTTGGATGTGTCTAATTTTAATAAATTTATTTGAAATCTACTTCGATTTTTTTGGATTTTGTCGAGTACTTTTGTTGTAGGATGTATATTTGAGTAAATTTAGATCAAAATAACGACAATTTTTTGGATTGTGAAAAAAAATTTTAGATGGAAGTGTCAAATTGTAATAAATTTATTTGAAACCAACTTCGATTTTTTTGGATTTTGTCGAGTATTTTTGTTGTAGGATGTATATTTAAGTAAATTTAGATCAAAATAACGACAATTTTTTGGATTGTGAAAAAAAATTTTAGTTGGAAGTGTCAAATTTTAATAAATTTATTTGAAACCAACTTCGATTTTTTTTGGATTTTGTCGAGTATTTTTGTTGTAGGATGTATATTTGAGTAAATTTAGATGAAAATAACTTCAATTTTTTGGATTGTGAAACAAAAATTTTAGTTGGAAGTGTCTAATTTTAATAAATTTATTTGAAATCTACTTCGATTTTTTTGGATTTTGTCGAGTACTTTTGTTGTAGGATGAATATTTGAGTAAATTTAGATCAAAATAACGACAATTTTTTGGATTGTGAAAAAAAATTTTAGTTGGAAGTGTCAAATTGTAATAAATTTATTTGAAACCAACTTCGATTTTTTTGGATTTTGTCGAGTATTTTTGTTGTAGGATGTATATTTGAGTAAATTTAGATCAAAATAACGACAATTTTTTGGATTGTGAAAAAAAATTTTAGTTGGATGTGTCAAATTGTAATAAATTTATTTGAAACCAACTTCGATTTTTTTTGGATTTTGTCAAGTACTTTTGTTGTAGGTTGTATATTTGAGTAAATTTAGATCAAAATAACTTCAATTTTTTGGATTGTAAAACAAAAATTTTAGTTGGAAGTGCCAAATTGTAATAAATTTATTTGAAATCAACTTCGATTTTTTTGGATTATGTCGAGTACTTTTGTTGTAGGTTGTATATTTGAGTAAATTTTATTCAAAATAACGACAATTTTTTGGATTGTGAAACAAATTTTAGTTGGAAGTGTCAAATTGTAATAAATTTATTTGAAACCAACTACGATTTTTTTTTATTTTTTCGAGTATTTTTGTTGCAGGATGTATATTTGAGTAAATTTAGATGAAAATAACTTCAATTTTTTGGATTGTGAAACAAAAATTTTAGTTGGAAGTGTCTAATTTTAATAAATTTATTTGAAATCTACTTCGATTTTTTTGGATTTTGTCGAGTACTTTTGTTGTAGGATGTATATTTGAGTAAATTTAGATCAAAATAACGACAATTTTTTGGATTGTGAAAAAAAATTTTAGATGGAAGTGTCAAATTGTAATAAATTTATTTGAAACCAACTTCGATTTTTTTGGATTTTGTCGAGTATTTTTGTTGTAGGATGTATATTTAAGTAAATTTAGATCAAAATAACGACAATTTTTTGGATTGTGAAAAAAAATTTTAGTTGGAAGTGTCAAATTTTAATAAATTTATTTGAAACCAACTTCGATTTTTTTTGGATTTTGTCGAGTATTTTTGTTGTAGGATGTATATTTGAGTAAATTTAGATGAAAATAACTTCAATTTTTTGGATTGTGAAACAAAAATTTTAGTTGGAAGTGTCTAATTTTAATAAATTTATTTGAAATCTACTTCGATTTTTTTGGATTTTGTCGAGTACTTTTGTTGTAGGATGAATATTTGAGTAAATTTAGATCAAAATAACGACAATTTTTTGGATTGTGAAAAAAAATTTTAGTTGGAAGTGTCAAATTGTAATAAATTTATTTGAAACCAACTTCGATTTTTTTGGATTTTGTCGAGTATTTTTGTTGTAGGATGTATATTTGAGTAAATTTAGATCAAAATAACGACAATTTTTTGGATTGTGAAAAAAAATTTTAGTTGGATGTGTCAAATTGTAATAAATTTATTTGAAACCAACTTCGATTTTTTTTGGATTTTGTCAAGTACTTTTGTTGTAGGTTGTATATTTGAGTAAATTTTAATCAAAATAACGACAATTTTTTGGATTGTGAAACAAATTTTAGTTGGAAGTGTCAAATTTTAATAAATTTATTTGAAACCAACTACGATTTTTTTTGGATTTTGTCGAGTATTTTTGTTGTAGGATGTATATTTGAGTAAATTTAGATGAAAATAACTTCAATTCTTAGGATTGTGAAAAAAATGTTAGTTGGAAGTGTCCAATTTTAATAAATTTATTAGAGGCCAACTTCGATTTTTTGGATTTTGTTAAGTATTTTTGTTGTAGGATCTATATTTGAGTAAATTTAGATCAAAATAACTTCAATTTTTTGGATTGTAAAACAAAAATTTTAGTTGGAAGTGCCAAATTGTAATAAATTTATTTGAAATCAACTTCGATTTTTTTGGATTATGTCGAGTACTTTTGTTGTAGGTTGTATATTTGAGTAAATTTTATTCAAAATAACGACAATTTTTTGGATTGTGAAACAAATTTTAGTTGGAAGTGTCAAATTGTAATAAATTTATTTGAAACCAACTTCGATTTTTTTGGATTTTGTCGAGTATTTTTGTTGTAGGATGTATATTTGAGTAAATTTAGATCAAAATAACGACAATTTTTTGGATTGTGAAAAAAAATTTTAGTTGGAAGTGTCAAATTGTAATAAATTTATTTGAAACCAACTTCGATTTTTTTGGATTTTGTTGAGTACTTTTGTTGTAGGTTGTATATTTGAGTAAATTTTAATCAAAATAACGACAATTTTTTGGATTGTGAAACAAATTTTTGTTGGAAGTGTCAAATTTTAATAAATTTATTTGAAACCAACTACGATTTTTTTTTATTTTTTCGAGTATTTTTGTTGTAGGATGTATATTTGACTAAATTTAGATGAAAATAACTTCAATTTTTTGGATTGTGAATCAAAAATATTAGTTGGAAGTGTCTAATTTTAATAAATTTATTTGAAATCTACTTCGATTTTTTTGGATTTTGTCGAGTACTTTTGTTGTAGGATGTATATTTGAGTAAATTTAGATGAAAATAACGACAATTTTTTGGATTGTGAAACAAATTTTAGTTGGAAGTGTCAAATTTTAATAAATTTATTAGAAACCAACTTCGATTTTTTTTGGATTTTGTCGAGTATTTTTGTTGTAGGATGTATATTTGAGTAAATTTAGATGAAAATAACTTCAATTTTTTGGATTGTGAAACAAAAATTTTAGTTGGAAGTGTCTAATTTTAATAAATTTATTTGAAATCTACTTCGATTTTTTTGGATTTTGTCGAGTACTTTTGTTGTAGGATGTATATTTGAGTAAATTTAGATCAAAATAACGACAATTTTTTGGATTGTGAAAAAAAATTTTAGTTGGAAGTGTCAAATTGTAATAAATTTATTTGAAACCAACTTCGATTTTTTTGGATTTTGTCGAGTATTTTTGTTGTAGGATGTATATTTAAGTAAATTTAGATCAAAATAACGACAATTTTTTGGATTGTGAAAAAAAATTTTAGTTGGAAGTGTCAAATTTTAATAAATTTATTTGAAACCAACTTCGATTTTTTTTTGATTTTGTCGAGTATTTTTGTTGCAGGATGTATATTTGAGTAAATTTAGATGAAAATAACTTCAATTTTTTGGATTGTGAAACAAAAATTTTAGTTGGAAGTGTCTAATTTTAATAAATTTATTTGAAATCTACTTCGATTTTTTTGGATTTTGTCGAGTACTTTTGTTGTAGGATGAATATTTGAGTAAATTTAGATCAAAATAACGACAATTTTTTGGATTGTGAAAAAAAATTTTAGTTGGAAGTGTCAAATTGTAATAAATTTATTTGAAACCAACTTCGATTTTTTTGGATTTTGTCGAGTATTTTTGTTGTAGGATGTATATTTGAGTAAATTTAGATCAAAATAACGACAATTTTTTGGATTGTGAAAAAAAATTTTAGTTGGATGTGTCAAATTGTAATAAATTTCTTTGAAACCAACTTCGATTTTTTTTGGATTTTGTCAAGTACTTTTGTTGTAGGTTGTATATTTGAGTAAATTTTAATCAAAATAACGACAATTTTTTGGATTGTGAAACAAATTTTAGTTGGAAGTGTCAAATTTTAATAAATTTATTTGAAACCAACTACGATTTTTTTTGGATTTTGTCGAGTATTTTTGTTGTAGGATGTATATTTGAGTAAATTTAGATGAAAATAACTTCAATTTTTAGGATTGTGAAAAAAATGTTAGTTGGAAGTGTCCAATTTTAATAAATTTATTAGAGGCCAACTTCGATTTTTTGGATTTTGTTAAGTATTTTTGTTGTAGGATCTATATTTGAGTAAATTTAGATCAAAATAACTTCAATTTTTTGGATTGTAAAACAAAAATTTTAGTTGGAAGTGCCAAATTGTAATAAATTTATTTGAAATCAACTTCGATTTTTTTGGATTATGTCGAGTACTTTTGTTGTAGGTTGTATATTTGAGTAAATTTTATTCAAAATAACGACAATTTTTTGGATTGTGAAACAAATTTTAGTTGGAAGTGTCAAATTGTAATAAATTTATTTGAAACCAACTTCGATTTTTTTGGATTTTGTCGAGTATTTTTGTTGTAGGATGTATATTTGAGTAAATTTAGATCAAAATAACGACAATTTTTTGGATTGTGAAAAAAAATTTTAGTTGGAAGTGTCAAATTGTAATAAATTTATTTGAAACCAACTTCGATTTTTTTGGATTTTGTTGAGTACTTTTGTTGTAGGATGTATATTTGAGTAAATTTAGATGAAAATAACGACAATTTTTTGGATTGTGAAAAAAATTTTAGTTGGAAGTGTCAAATTTTAATAAATTTAGTTGAAACCAACTTCGATTTTTTTTTATTTTGTCGAGTATTTTTGTTGTAGGATGTATATTTGAGTAAATTTAGACGAAAATAACTTCAATTTTTAGGATTGTGAAAAAAATGTTAGTTGGAAGTGTCAAATTTTAATAAATTTATTTGAGGCCAACTTCGATTTTTTTGGATTTTGTTGAGTATTTTTGTTGTAGGATCTATATTTGAGTAAATTTAGATGAAAATAACGACAATTTGTTGGATTGTGAAAAAAAAATTTAGTTGGAAGTGTCAAATTTTAATAAATTTATTTGAAATCAACTTCGATTTTTTTGGATTTTGTCGAGTATTTTTGTTGTAGGGTCTATATTTGAGTAAATTTAGAAGAAAATAACTTCAATTTTTTGGATTGTGAAACAAAAATTTTAGTTGGAAGTGTCAAATTTTAATAAATTTAGTTGAAACCAACTTCGATTTTTTTTTATTTTGTCGAGTATTTTTGTTGTAGGATGTATATTTGTGTAATTTAGATCAAAATAACGACAATTTTTTGGATTGTGAAAAAAAATTTTAGTTGGAAGTGTCAAATTGTAATAAATTTATTTGAAACCATCTTCGATTTTTTTGGATTTTGTCAAGTACTTTTGTTGTAGGTTGTATATTTGAGTAAATTTTAATCAAAATAACGACAATTTTTTGGATTGTGAAACAAATTTTTGTTGGAAGTGTCAAATTTTAATAAATTTATTTGAAACCAACTACGATTTTTTTTTATTTTTTCGAGTATTTTTGTTGTAGGATGTATATTTGACTAAATTTAGATGAAAATAACTTCAATTTTTTGGATTGTGAATCAAAAATTTTAGTTGGAAGTGTCTAATTTTAATAAATTTATTTGAAATCTACTTCGATTTTTTTGGATTTTGTCGAGTACTTTTGTTGTAGGATGTATATTTGAGTAAATTTAGATCAAAATAACGACAATTTTTTGGATTGTAAAACAAAAATTTTAGTTGGAAGTGCCAAATTGTAATAAATTTATTTGAAATCAACTTCGATTTTTTTGGATTATGTCGAGTACTTTTGTTGTAGGTTGTATATTTGAGTAAATTTTATTCAAAATAACGACAATTTTTTGGATTGTGAAACAAATTTTAGTTGGAAGTGTCAAATTGTAATAAATTTATTTGAAACCAACTTCGATTTTTTTGGATTTTGTCGAGTATTTTTGTTGTAGGATGTATATTTGAGTAAATTTAGATCAAAATAACGACAATTTTTTGGATTGTGAAAAAAAATTTTAGTTGGAAGTGTCAAATTGTAATAAATTTATTTGAAACCAACTTCGATTTTTTTGGATTTTGTTGAGTACTTTTGTTGTAGGTTGTATATTTGAGTAAATTTTAATCAAAATAACGACAATTTTTTGGATTGTGAAACAAATTTTTGTTGGAAGTGTCAAATTTTAATAAATTTATTTGAAACCAACTACGATTTTTTTTTATTTTTTCGAGTATTTTTGTTGTAGGATGTATATTTGACTAAATTTAGATGAAAATAACTTCAATTTTTTGGATTGTGAATCAAAAATATTAGTTGGAAGTGTCTAATTTTAATAAATTTATTTGAAATCTACTTCGATTTTTTTGGATTTTGTCGAGTACTTTTGTTGTAGGATGTATATTTGAGTAAATTTAGATGAAAATAACGACAATTTTTTGGATTGTGAAACAAATTTTAGTTGGAAGTGTCAAATTTTAATAAATTTATTAGAAACCAACTTCGATTTTTTTTGGATTTTGTCGAGTATTTTTGTTGTAGGATGTATATTTGAGTAAATTTAGATGAAAATAACTTCAATTTTTTGGATTGTGAAACAAAAATTTTAGTTGGAAGTGTCTAATTTTAATAAATTTATTTGAAATCTACTTCGATTTTTTTGGATTTTGTCGAGTACTTTTGTTGTAGGATGTATATTTGAGTAAATTTAGATCAAAATAACGACAATTTTTTGGATTGTGAAAAAAAATTTTAGTTGGAAGTGTCAAATTGTAATAAATTTATTTGAAACCAACTTCGATTTTTTTGGATTTTGTCGAGTATTTTTGTTGTAGGATGTATATTTAAGTAAATTTAGATCAAAATAACGACAATTTTTTGGATTGTGAAAAAAAATTTTAGTTGGAAGTGTCAAATTTTAATAAATTTATTTGAAACCAACTTCGATTTTTTTTTGATTTTGTCGAGTATTTTTGTTGCAGGATGTATATTTGAGTAAATTTAGATGAAAATAACTTCAATTTTTTGGATTGTGAAACAAAAATTTTAGTTGGAAGTGTCTAATTTTAATAAATTTATTTGAAATCTACTTCGATTTTTTTGGATTTTGTCGAGTACTTTTGTTGTAGGATGTATATTTGAGTAAATTTAGATCAAAATAACGACAATTTTTTGGATTGTGAAAAAAAATTTTAGATGGAAGTGTCAAATTGTAATAAATTTATTTGAAACCAACTTCGATTTTTTTGGATTTTGTCGAGTATTTTTGTTGTAGGATGTATATTTAAGTAAATTTAGATCAAAATAACGACAATTTTTTGGATTGTGAAAAAAAATTTTAGTTGGAAGTGTCAAATTTTAATAAATTTATTTGAAACCAACTTCGATTTTTTTTGGATTTTGTCGAGTATTTTTGTTGTAGGATGTATATTTGAGTAAATTTAGATGAAAATAACTTCAATTTTTTGGATTGTGAAACAAAAATTTTAGTTGGAAGTGTCTAATTTTAATAAATTTATTTGAAATCTACTTCGATTTTTTTGGATTTTGTCGAGTACTTTTGTTGTAGGATGAATATTTGAGTAAATTTAGATCAAAATAACGACAATTTTTTGGATTGTGAAAAAAAATTTTAGTTGGAAGTGTCAAATTGTAATAAATTTATTTGAAACCAACTTCGATTTTTTTGGATTTTGTCGAGTATTTTTGTTGTAGGATGTATATTTGAGTAAATTTAGATCAAAATAACGACAATTTTTTGGATTGTGAAAAAAAATTTTAGTTGGATGTGTCAAATTGTAATAAATTTCTTTGAAACCAACTTCGATTTTTTTTGGATTTTGTCAAGTACTTTTGTTGTAGGTTGTATATTTGAGTAAATTTTAATCAAAATAACGACAATTTTTTGGATTGTGAAACAAATTTTAGTTGGAAGTGTCAAATTTTAATAAATTTATTTGAAACCAACTACGATTTTTTTTGGATTTTGTCGAGTATTTTTGTTGTAGGATGTATATTTGAGTAAATTTAGATGAAAATAACTTCAATTTTTAGGATTGTGAAAAAAATGTTAGTTGGAAGTGTCCAATTTTAATAAATTTATTAGAGGCCAACTTCGATTTTTTGGATTTTGTTAAGTATTTTTGTTGTAGGATCTATATTTGAGTAAATTTAGATCAAAATAACTTCAATTTTTTGGATTGTAAAACAAAAATTTTAGTTGGAAGTGCCAAATTGTAATAAATTTATTTGAAATCAACTTCGATTTTTTTGGATTATGTCGAGTACTTTTGTTGTAGGTTGTATATTTGAGTAAATTTTATTCAAAATAACGACAATTTTTTGGATTGTGAAACAAATTTTAGTTGGAAGTGTCAAATTGTAATAAATTTATTTGAAACCAACTTCGATTTTTTTGGATTTTGTCGAGTATTTTTGTTGTAGGATGTATATTTGAGTAAATTTAGATCAAAATAACGACAATTTTTTGGATTGTGAAAAAAAATTTTAGTTGGAAGTGTCAAATTGTAATAAATTTATTTGAAACCAACTTCGATTTTTTTGGATTTTGTTGAGTACTTTTGTTGTAGGATGTATATTTGAGTAAATTTAGATGAAAATAACGACAATTTTTTGGATTGTGAAAAAAATTTTAGTTGGAAGTGTCAAATTTTAATAAATTTAGTTGAAACCAACTTCGATTTTTTTTTATTTTGTCGAGTATTTTTGTTGTAGGATGTATATTTGAGTAAATTTAGACGAAAATAACTTCAATTTTTAGGATTGTGAAAAAAATGTTAGTTGGAAGTGTCAAATTTTAATAAATTTATTTGAGGCCAACTTCGATTTTTTTGGATTTTGTTGAGTATTTTTGTTGTAGGATCTATATTTGAGTAAATTTAGATGAAAATAACGACAATTTGTTGGATTGTGAAAAAAAAATTTAGTTGGAAGTGTCAAATTTTAATAAATTTATTTGAAATCAACTTCGATTTTTTTGGATTTTGTCGAGTATTTTTGTTGTAGGGTCTATATTTGAGTAAATTTAGAAGAAAATAACTTCAATTTTTTGGATTGTGAAACAAAAATTTTAGTTGGAAGTGTCAAATTTTAATAAATTTAGTTGAAACCAACTTCGATTTTTTTTTATTTTGTCGAGTATTTTTGTTGTAGGATGTATATTTGAGTAAATTTAGATGAAAATAACTTCAATTTTTAGGATTGTGGAAAAATGTTAGTTGGAAGTGTCAAATTTTAATAAATTTATTTGAGGCCAACTTCGATTTTTTTTGGATTTTGTCGAGTACTTTTGTTGTAGGATGTATATTTGAGTAAATTTAGATGAAAATAACGACAATTTTTTGGATTCTGAAAAAAATTTTAGTTGGAAGTGTCAAATTTTAATAAATTTAGTTGAAACCAACTTCGATTTTTTTTTATTTTGTCGAGTATTTTTGTTGTAGGATGTATATTTGTGTAATTTAGATCAAAATAACGACAATTTTTTGGATTGTGAAAAAAAATTTTAGTTGGAAGTGTCAAATTGTAATAAATTTATTTGAAACCATCTTCGATTTTTTTGGATTTTGTCAAGTACTTTTGTTGTAGGTTGTATATTTGAGTAAATTTTAATCAAAATAACGACAATTTTTTGGATTGTGAAACAAATTTTTGTTGGAAGTGTCAAATTTTAATAAATTTATTTGAAACCAACTACGATTTTTTTTTATTTTTTCGAGTATTTTTGTTGTAGGATGTATATTTGACTAAATTTAGATGAAAATAACTTCAATTTTTTGGATTGTGAATCAAAAATTTTAGTTGGAAGTGTCTAATTTTAATAAATTTATTTGAAATCTACTTCGATTTTTTTGGATTTTGTCGAGTACTTTTGTTGTAGGATGTATATTTGAGTAAATTTAGATCAAAATAACGACAATTTTTTGGATTGTAAAACAAAAATTTTAGTTGGAAGTGCCAAATTGTAATAAATTTATTTGAAATCAACTTCGATTTTTTTGGATTATGTCGAGTACTTTTGTTGTAGGTTGTATATTTGAGTAAATTTTATTCAAAATAACGACAATTTTTTGGATTGTGAAACAAATTTTAGTTGGAAGTGTCAAATTGTAATAAATTTATTTGAAACCAACTTCGATTTTTTTGGATTTTGTCGAGTATTTTTGTTGTAGGATGTATATTTGAGTAAATTTAGATCAAAATAACGACAATTTTTTGGATTGTGAAAAAAAATTTTAGTTGGAAGTGTCAAATTTTAATAAATTTAGTTGAAACCAACTTCGATTTTTTTTTATTTTGTCGAGTATTTTTGTTGTAGGATGTATATTTGTGTAATTTAGATCAAAATAACGACAATTTTTTGGATTGTGAAAAAAAATTTTAGTTGGAAGTGTCAAATTGTAATAAATTTATTTGAAACCATCTTCGATTTTTTTGGATTTTGTCAAGTACTTTTGTTGTAGGTTGTATATTTGAGTAAATTTTAATCAAAATAACGACAATTTTTTGGATTGTGAAACAAATTTTTGTTGGAAGTGTCAAATTTTAATAAATTTATTTGAAACCAACTACGATTTTTTTTTATTTTTTCGAGTATTTTTGTTGTAGGATGTATATTTGACTAAATTTAGATGAAAATAACTTCAATTTTTTGGATTGTGAATCAAAAATTTTAGTTGGAAGTGTCTAATTTTAATAAATTTATTTGAAATCTACTTCGATTTTTTTGGATTTTGTCGAGTACTTTTGTTGTAGGATGTATATTTGAGTAAATTTAGATCAAAATAACGACAATTTTTTGGATTGTAAAACAAAAATTTTAGTTGGAAGTGCCAAATTGTAATAAATTTATTTGAAATCAACTTCGATTTTTTTGGATTATGTCGAGTACTTTTGTTGTAGGTTGTATATTTGAGTAAATTTTATTCAAAATAACGACAATTTTTTGGATTGTGAAACAAATTTTAGTTGGAAGTGTCAAATTGTAATAAATTTATTTGAAACCAACTTCGATTTTTTTGGATTTTGTCGAGTATTTTTGTTGTAGGATGTATATTTGAGTAAATTTAGATCAAAATAACGACAATTTTTTGGATTGTGAAAAAAAATTTTAGTTGGAAGTGTCAAATTGTAATAAATTTATTTGAAACCAACTTCGATTTTTTTGGATTTTGTTGAGTACTTTTGTTGTAGGTTGTATATTTGAGTAAATTTTAATCAAAATAACGACAATTTTTTGGATTGTGAAACAAATTTTTGTTGGAAGTGTCAAATTTTAATAAATTTATTTGAAACCAACTACGATTTTTTTTTATTTTTTCGAGTATTTTTGTTGTAGGATGTATATTTGACTAAATTTAGATGAAAATAACTTCAATTTTTTGGATTGTGAATCAAAAATATTAGTTGGAAGTGTCTAATTTTAATAAATTTATTTGAAATCTACTTCGATTTTTTTGGATTTTGTCGAGTACTTTTGTTGTAGGATGTATATTTGAGTAAATTTAGATGAAAATAACGACAATTTTTTGGATTGTGAAACAAATTTTAGTTGGAAGTGTCAAATTTTAATAAATTTATTAGAAACCAACTTCGATTTTTTTTGGATTTTGTCGAGTATTTTTGTTGTAGGATGTATATTTGAGTAAATTTAGATGAAAATAACTTCAATTTTTTGGATTGTGAAACAAAAATTTTAGTTGGAAGTGTCTAATTTTAATAAATTTATTTGAAATCTACTTCGATTTTTTTGGATTTTGTCGAGTACTTTTGTTGTAGGATGTATATTTGAGTAAATTTAGATCAAAATAACGACAATTTTTTGGATTGTGAAAAAAAATTTTAGTTGGAAGTGTCAAATTGTAATAAATTTATTTGAAACCAACTTCGATTTTTTTGGATTTTGTCGAGTATTTTTGTTGTAGGATGTATATTTAAGTAAATTTAGATCAAAATAACGACAATTTTTTGGATTGTGAAAAAAAATTTTAGTTGGAAGTGTCAAATTTTAATAAATTTATTTGAAACCAACTTCGATTTTTTTTTGATTTTGTCGAGTATTTTTGTTGCAGGATGTATATTTGAGTAAATTTAGATGAAAATAACTTCAATTTTTTGGATTGTGAAACAAAAATTTTAGTTGGAAGTGTCTAATTTTAATAAATTTATTTGAAATCTACTTCGATTTTTTTGGATTTTGTCGAGTACTTTTGTTGTAGGATGTATATTTGAGTAAATTTAGATCAAAATAACGACAATTTTTTGGATTGTGAAAAAAAATTTTAGATGGAAGTGTCAAATTGTAATAAATTTATTTGAAACCAACTTCGATTTTTTTGGATTTTGTCGAGTATTTTTGTTGTAGGATGTATATTTAAGTAAATTTAGATCAAAATAACGACAATTTTTTGGATTGTGAAAAAAAATTTTAGTTGGAAGTGTCAAATTTTAATAAATTTATTTGAAACCAACTTCGATTTTTTTTGGATTTTGTCGAGTATTTTTGTTGTAGGATGTATATTTGAGTAAATTTAGATGAAAATAACTTCAATTTTTTGGATTGTGAAACAAAAATTTTAGTTGGAAGTGTCTAATTTTAATAAATTTATTTGAAATCTACTTCGATTTTTTTGGATTTTGTCGAGTACTTTTGTTGTAGGATGAATATTTGAGTAAATTTAGATCAAAATAACGACAATTTTTTGGATTGTGAAAAAAAATTTTAGTTGGAAGTGTCAAATTGTAATAAATTTATTTGAAACCAACTTCGATTTTTTTGGATTTTGTCGAGTATTTTTGTTGTAGGATGTATATTTGAGTAAATTTAGATCAAAATAACGACAATTTTTTGGATTGTGAAAAAAAATTTTAGTTGGATGTGTCAAATTGTAATAAATTTCTTTGAAACCAACTTCGATTTTTTTTGGATTTTGTCAAGTACTTTTGTTGTAGGTTGTATATTTGAGTAAATTTTAATCAAAATAACGACAATTTTTTGGATTGTGAAACAAATTTTAGTTGGAAGTGTCAAATTTTAATAAATTTATTTGAAACCAACTACGATTTTTTTTGGATTTTGTCGAGTATTTTTGTTGTAGGATGTATATTTGAGTAAATTTAGATGAAAATAACTTCAATTTTTAGGATTGTGAAAAAAATGTTAGTTGGAAGTGTCCAATTTTAATAAATTTATTAGAGGCCAACTTCGATTTTTTGGATTTTGTTAAGTATTTTTGTTGTAGGATCTATATTTGAGTAAATTTAGATCAAAATAACTTCAATTTTTTGGATTGTAAAACAAAAATTTTAGTTGGAAGTGCCAAATTGTAATAAATTTATTTGAAATCAACTTCGATTTTTTTGGATTATGTCGAGTACTTTTGTTGTAGGTTGTATATTTGAGTAAATTTTATTCAAAATAACGACAATTTTTTGGATTGTGAAACAAATTTTAGTTGGAAGTGTCAAATTGTAATAAATTTATTTGAAACCAACTTCGATTTTTTTGGATTTTGTCGAGTATTTTTGTTGTAGGATGTATATTTGAGTAAATTTAGATCAAAATAACGACAATTTTTTGGATTGTGAAAAAAAATTTTAGTTGGAAGTGTCAAATTGTAATAAATTTATTTGAAACCAACTTCGATTTTTTTGGATTTTGTTGAGTACTTTTGTTGTAGGATGTATATTTGAGTAAATTTAGATGAAAATAACGACAATTTTTTGGATTGTGAAAAAAATTTTAGTTGGAAGTGTCAAATTTTAATAAATTTAGTTGAAACCAACTTCGATTTTTTTTTATTTTGTCGAGTATTTTTGTTGTAGGATGTATATTTGAGTAAATTTAGACGAAAATAACTTCAATTTTTAGGATTGTGAAAAAAATGTTAGTTGGAAGTGTCAAATTTTAATAAATTTATTTGAGGCCAACTTCGATTTTTTTGGATTTTGTTGAGTATTTTTGTTGTAGGATCTATATTTGAGTAAATTTAGATGAAAATAACGACAATTTGTTGGATTGTGAAAAAAAAATTTAGTTGGAAGTGTCAAATTTTAATAAATTTATTTGAAATCAACTTCGATTTTTTTGGATTTTGTCGAGTATTTTTGTTGTAGGGTCTATATTTGAGTAAATTTAGAAGAAAATAACTTCAATTTTTTGGATTGTGAAACAAAAATTTTAGTTGGAAGTGTCAAATTTTAATAAATTTAGTTGAAACCAACTTCGATTTTTTTTTATTTTGTCGAGTATTTTTGTTGTAGGATGTATATTTGAGTAAATTTAGATGAAAATAACTTCAATTTTTAGGATTGTGGAAAAATGTTAGTTGGAAGTGTCAAATTTTAATAAATTTATTTGAGGCCAACTTCGATTTTTTTTGGATTTTGTCGAGTACTTTTGTTGTAGGATGTATATTTGAGTAAATTTAGATGAAAATAACGACAATTTTTTGGATTCTGAAAAAAATTTTAGTTGGAAGTGTCAAATTTTAATAAATTTAGTTGAAACCAACTTCGATTTTTTTTTATTTTGTCGAGTATTTTTGTTGTAGGATGTATATTTGTGTAATTTAGATCAAAATAACGACAATTTTTTGGATTGTGAAAAAAAATTTTAGTTGGAAGTGTCAAATTGTAATAAATTTATTTGAAACCATCTTCGATTTTTTTGGATTTTGTCAAGTACTTTTGTTGTAGGTTGTATATTTGAGTAAATTTTAATCAAAATAACGACAATTTTTTGGATTGTGAAACAAATTTTTGTTGGAAGTGTCAAATTTTAATAAATTTATTTGAAACCAACTACGATTTTTTTTTATTTTTTCGAGTATTTTTGTTGTAGGATGTATATTTGACTAAATTTAGATGAAAATAACTTCAATTTTTTGGATTGTGAATCAAAAATTTTAGTTGGAAGTGTCTAATTTTAATAAATTTATTTGAAATCTACTTCGATTTTTTTGGATTTTGTCGAGTACTTTTGTTGTAGGATGTATATTTGAGTAAATTTAGATCAAAATAACGACAATTTTTTGGATTGTAAAACAAAAATTTTAGTTGGAAGTGCCAAATTGTAATAAATTTATTTGAAATCAACTTCGATTTTTTTGGATTATGTCGAGTACTTTTGTTGTAGGTTGTATATTTGAGTAAATTTTATTCAAAATAACGACAATTTTTTGGATTGTGAAACAAATTTTAGTTGGAAGTGTCAAATTGTAATAAATTTATTTGAAACCAACTTCGATTTTTTTGGATTTTGTCGAGTATTTTTGTTGTAGGATGTATATTTGAGTAAATTTAGATCAAAATAACGACAATTTTTTGGATTGTGAAAAAAAATTTTAGTTGGAAGTGTCAAATTGTAATAAATTTATTTGAAACCAACTTCGATTTTTTTGGATTTTGTTGAGTACTTTTGTTGTAGGTTGTATATTTGAGTAAATTTTAATCAAAATAACGACAATTTTTTGGATTGTGAAACAAATTTTTGTTGGAAGTGTCAAATTTTAATAAATTTATTTGAAACCAACTACGATTTTTTTTTATTTTTTCGAGTATTTTTGTTGTAGGATGTATATTTGACTAAATTTAGATGAAAATAACTTCAATTTTTTGGATTGTGAATCAAAAATATTAGTTGGAAGTGTCTAATTTTAATAAATTTATTTGAAATCTACTTCGATTTTTTTGGATTTTGTCGAGTACTTTTGTTGTAGGATGTATATTTGAGTAAATTTAGATGAAAATAACGACAATTTTTTGGATTGTGAAACAAATTTTAGTTGGAAGTGTCAAATTTTAATAAATTTATTAGAAACCAACTTCGATTTTTTTTGGATTTTGTCGAGTATTTTTGTTGTAGGATGTATATTTGAGTAAATTTAGATGAAAATAACTTCAATTTTTTGGATTGTGAAACAAAAATTTTAGTTGGAAGTGTCTAATTTTAATAAATTTATTTGAAATCTACTTCGATTTTTTTGGATTTTGTCGAGTACTTTTGTTGTAGGATGTATATTTGAGTAAATTTAGATCAAAATAACGACAATTTTTTGGATTGTGAAAAAAAATTTTAGTTGGAAGTGTCAAATTGTAATAAATTTATTTGAAACCAACTTCGATTTTTTTGGATTTTGTCGAGTATTTTTGTTGTAGGATGTATATTTAAGTAAATTTAGATCAAAATAACGACAATTTTTTGGATTGTGAAAAAAAATTTTAGTTGGAAGTGTCAAATTTTAATAAATTTATTTGAAACCAACTTCGATTTTTTTTTGATTTTGTCGAGTATTTTTGTTGCAGGATGTATATTTGAGTAAATTTAGATGAAAATAACTTCAATTTTTTGGATTGTGAAACAAAAATTTTAGTTGGAAGTGTCTAATTTTAATAAATTTATTTGAAATCTACTTCGATTTTTTTGGATTTTGTCGAGTACTTTTGTTGTAGGATGTATATTTGAGTAAATTTAGATCAAAATAACGACAATTTTTTGGATTGTGAAAAAAAATTTTAGATGGAAGTGTCAAATTGTAATAAATTTATTTGAAACCAACTTCGATTTTTTTGGATTTTGTCGAGTATTTTTGTTGTAGGATGTATATTTAAGTAAATTTAGATCAAAATAACGACAATTTTTTGGATTGTGAAAAAAAATTTTAGTTGGAAGTGTCAAATTTTAATAAATTTATTTGAAACCAACTTCGATTTTTTTTGGATTTTGTCGAGTATTTTTGTTGTAGGATGTATATTTGAGTAAATTTAGATGAAAATAACTTCAATTTTTTGGATTGTGAAACAAAAATTTTAGTTGGAAGTGTCTAATTTTAATAAATTTATTTGAAATCTACTTCGATTTTTTTGGATTTTGTCGAGTACTTTTGTTGTAGGATGAATATTTGAGTAAATTTAGATCAAAATAACGACAATTTTTTGGATTGTGAAAAAAAATTTTAGTTGGAAGTGTCAAATTGTAATAAATTTATTTGAAACCAACTTCGATTTTTTTGGATTTTGTCGAGTATTTTTGTTGTAGGATGTATATTTGAGTAAATTTAGATCAAAATAACGACAATTTTTTGGATTGTGAAAAAAAATTTTAGTTGGAAGTGTCAAATTGTAATAAATTTATTTGAAACCAACTTCGATTTTTTTGGATTTTGTCGAGTACTTTTGTTGTAGGATGTATATTTGAGTAAATTTAGATGAAAATAACGACAATTTTTTGGATTGTGAAAAAAATTTTAGTTGGAAGTGTCAAATTTTAATAAATTTAGTTGAAACCAACTTCGATTTTTTTTTATTTTGTCGAGTATTTTTGTTGTAGGATGTATATTTGAGTAAATTTAGACGAAAATAACTTCAATTTTTAGGATTGTGAAAAAAATGTTAGTTGGAAGTGTCAAATTGTAATAACTTTATTTGAAACCAACTTCGATTTTTTTGGATTTTGTCGAGTATTTTTGTTGTAGGATGTATATTTGAGTAAATTTAGATCAAAATAACGACAATTTTTTGGATTGTGAAAAAAAATTTTAGTTGGAAGTGTCAAATTGTAATAAATTTATTTGAAACCAACTTCGATTTTTTTGGATTCTGTCGAGTATTTTTGTTGTAGGATGTATATTTGAGTAAATTTAGATCAAAATAACGACAATTTTTTGGATTGTGAAAAAAAATTTTAGTTGGAAGTGCCAATTTTAATAAATTTATTTGAAACCAACTTCGATTTTTTTTGGATTTTGTCGAGTATTTTTGTTGTAGGATGTATATTTGAGTAAATTTAGATGAAAATAACTTCAATTTTTTGGATTGTGAAACAAAAATTTTAGTTGGAAGTGTCTAATTTTAATAAATTTATTTGAAATCTACTTCGATTTTTTTGGATTTTGTCGTGTACTTTTGTTGTGGGATGTATATTTGAGTAAATTTAGATCAAAATAACGACAATTTTTTGGATTGTGAAAAAAAATTTTAGTTGGAAGTGTCAAATTGTAATAAATTTATTTGAAACCAACTTCGATTTTTTTGGATTTTGTGGAGTATTTTTGTTGTAGGATGTATATTTGAGTAATTTAGATCAAAATAACGACAATTTTTTGGATTGTGAAAAAAAATTTTAGTTGGAAGTGTCAAATTGTAATAAATTTATTTGAAACCAACTTCGATTTTTTTGGATTTTGTCAAGTACTTTTGTTGTAGGTTGTATATTTGAGTAAATTTTAATCAAAATAACGACAATTTTTTGGATTGTGAAACAATTTTTGTTGGAAGTGTCAAATTTTAATAAATTTATTTGAAACCAACTACGATTTTTTTTTATTTTTTCGAGTATTTTTGTTGTAGGATGTATATTTGACTAAATTTAGATGAAAATAACTTCAATTTTTTGGATTGTGAATCAAAAATTTTAGTTGGAAGTGTCTAATTTTAATAAATTTATTTGAAATCTACTTCGATTTTTTTGGATTTTGTCGAGTACTTTTGTTGTAGGATGTATATTTGAGTAAATTTAGATGAAAATAACGACAATTTTTTGGATTGTGAAACAAATTTTAGTTGGAAGTGTCAAATTTTAATAAATTTATTAGAAACCAACTTCGATTTTTTTTGGATTTTGTCGAGTATTTTTGTTGTAGGATGTATATTTGAGTAAATTTAGATGAACATAACTTCAATTTTTTGGATTGTGAAACAAAAATTTTAGTTGGAAGTGTCTAATTTTAATAAATTTATTTGAAATCTACTTCGATTTTTTTGGATTTTGTCGAGTACTTTTGTTGTAGGATGTATATTTGAGTAAATTTAGATCAAAATAACGACAATTTTTTGGATTGTGAAAAAAAATTTTAGATGGAAGTGTCAAATTGTAATAAATTTATTTGAAACCAACTTCGATTTTTTTGGATTTTGTCGAGTATTTTTGTTGTAGGATGTATATTTAAGTAAATTTAGATCAAAATAACGACAATTTTTTGGATTGTGAAAAAAAATTTAAGTTGGAAGTGTCAAATTTTAATAAATTTATTTGAAACCAACTTCGATTTTTTTTGGATTTTGTAGAGTATTTTTGTTGTAGGATGTATATTTGAGTAAATTTAGATGAAAATAACTTCAATTTTTTGGATTGTGAAACAAAAATTTTAGTTGGAAGTGTCTAATTTTAATAAATTTATTTGAAATCTACTTCGATTTTTTTTGATTTTGTCGAGTACTTTTGTTGTAGGATGTATATTTGAGTAAATTTAGATCAAAATAACGACAATTTTTTGGATTGTGAAACAAATTTTAGTTGTAAGTGTCAAATTTTAATAAATTTATTTGAAACCAACTTCGATTTTTTTGGATTTTGTCGAGTACTTTTGTTGTAGGATGTATATTTGAGTAAATTTAGATGAAAATAACGACAATTTTTTGGATTGTGAAAAAAATTTTAGTTGGAAGTGTCAAATTTTAATAAATTTAGTTGAAACCAACTTCGATTTTTTTTTATTTTGTCGAGTATTTTTGTTGTAGGATGTATATTTGAGTAAATTTAGATGAAAATAACTTCAATTTTTAGGATTGTGAAAAAAATGTTAGTTGGAAGTGTCAAATTTTAATAAATTTATTTGAGGCCAACTTCGATTTTTTTTGATTTTGTTGAGTACTTTTGTTGTAGGATGTATATTTGAGTAAATTTAGATCAAAATAACGACAATTTTTTGGATTGTGAAACAAATTTTAGTTGTAAGTGTCAAATTTTAATAAATTTATTTGAAACCAACTTCGATTTTTTTTTATTTTGTCGAGTATTTTTGTTGTAGGATGTATATTTGAGTAAATTTAGATGAAAATAACTTCAATTTTTAGGATTGTGAAAAAAATGTTAGTTGGAAGTGTCAAATTTTAATAAATTTATTTGAGGCCAACTTCGATTTTTTTGGATTTTGTTGAGTACTTTTGTTGTAGGATGTATATTTGAGTAAATTTAGATCAAAATAACGACAATTTTTTGGATTGTGAAACAAATTTTAGTTGGAAGTGTCAAATTTTAATAAATTTATTTGAAACCAACTACGATTTTTTTTGGATTTTGTCGAGTATTTTTGTTGTAGGATGTATATTTGACTAAATTTAGATGAAAATAACTTCAATTTTTTGGATTGTGAAACAAAAATTTTAGTTGGATGTGTCTAATTTTAATAAATTTATTTGAAATCTACTTCGATTTTTTTGGATTTTGTCGAGTACTTTTGTTGTAGGATGTATATTTGAGTAAATTTAGATGAAAATAACGACAATTTTTTGGATTGTGAAAAAAATTTTAGTTGGAAGTGTCAAATTTTAATAAATTTAGTTGAAACCAACTTCGATTTTTTTTTATTTTGTCGAGTATTTTTGTTGTAGGATGTATATTTGAGTAAATTTAGATGAAAATAACTTCAATTTTTAGGATTGTGAAAAAAATGTTAGTTGGAAGTGTCAAATTTTAATAAATTTATTTGAGGCCAACTTCGATTTTTTTTGATTTTGTTGAGTACTTTTGTTGTAGGATGTATATTTGAGTAAATTTAGATGAAAATAACGACAATTTTTTGGATTGTGAAACAAATTTTAGTTGTAAGTGTCAAATTTTAATAAATTTATTTGAAATCTACTTCGATTTTTTTGGATTTTGTCGAGTACTTTTGTTGTAGGATGTATATTTGAGTAAATTTAGATAAAAATAACGACAATTTTTTGGATTGTGAAAAAAATTTTAGTTGGAAGTGTCAAATTTTAATAAATTTAGTTGAAACCAACTTCGATTTTTTTTTATTTTGTCGAGTATTTTTGTTGTAGGATGTATATTTGAGTAAATTTAGATGAAAATAACTTCAATTTTTAGGATTGTGAAAAAAATGTTAGTTGGAAGTGTCAAATTGTAATAAATTTATTTGAAACCAACTTCGATTTTTTTTTATTTTGTCGAGTATTTTTGTTGTAGGATGTATATTTGAGTAAATTTAGATGAAAATAACTTCAATTTTTTGGATTGTGAAAAAAAATTTTAGTTGGAAGTGTCAAATTGTAATAACTTTATTTGAAACCAACTTCGATTTTTTTGGATTTTGTCGAGTATTTTTGTTGTAGGATGTATATTTGAGTAAATTTAGATCAAAATAACGACAATTTTTTGGATTGTGAAAAAAAATTTTAGTTGGAAGTGTCAAATTGTAATAAATTTATTTGAAACCAACTTCGATTTTTTTGGATTCTGTCGAGTATTTTTGTTGTAGGATGTATATTTGAGTAAATTTAGATCAAAATAACGACAATTTTTTGGATTGTGAAAAAAAATTTTAGTTGGAAGTGTCAAATTTTAATAAATTTATTTGAAACCAACTTCGATTTTTTTTGGATTTTGTCGAGTATTTTTGTTGTAGGATGTATATTTGAGTAAATTTAGATGAAAATAACTTCAATTTTTTGGATTGTGAAACAAAAATTTTAGTTGGAAGTGTCTAATTTTAATAAATTTATTTGAAATCTACTTCGATTTTTTTGGATTTTGTCGTGTACTTTTGTTGTGGGATGTATATTTGAGTAAATTTAGATCAAAATAACGACAATTTTTTGGATTGTGAAAAAAAATTTTAGTTGGAAGTGTCAAATTGTAATAAATTTATTTGAAACCAACTTCGATTTTTTTGGATTTTGTGGAGTATTTTTGTTGTAGGATGTATATTTGAGTAATTTAGATCAAAATAACGACAATTTTTTGGATTGTGAAAAAAAATTTTAGTTGGAAGTGTCAAATTGTAATAAATTTATTTGAAACCAACTTCGATTTTTTTGGATTTTGTCAAGTACTTTTGTTGTAGGTTGTATATTTGAGTAAATTTTAATCAAAATAACGACAATTTTTTGGATTGTGAAACAAATTTTTGTTGGAAGTGTCAAATTTTAATAAATTTATTTGAAACCAACTACGATTTTTTTTGGATTTTGTCGAGTATTTTTGTTGTAGGATGTATATTTGAGTAAATTTAGATGAAAATAACTTCAATTTTTTGGATTGTGAAACAAAAATTTTAGTTGGAAGTGTCTAATTTTAATAAATTTATTTGAAATCTACTTCGATTTTTTTGGATTTTGTCGAGTACTTTTGTTGTAGGATGTATATTTGAGTAAATTTAGATGAAAATAACGACAATTTTTTGGATTGTGAAACAAATTTTAGTTGGAAGTGTCAAATTTTAATAAATTTATTAGAAACCAACTTCGATTTTTTTTGGATTTTGTCGAGTATTTTTGTTGTAGGATGTATATTTGAGTAAATTTAGATGAAAATAACTTCAATTTTTTGGATTGTGAAACAAAAATTTTAGTTGGAAGTGTCTAATTTTAATAAATTTATTTGAAATCTACTTCGATTTTTTTGGATTTTGTCGAGTACTTTTGTTGTAGGATGTATATTTGAGTAAATTTAGATCAAAATAACGACAATTTTTTGGATTGTGAAAAAAAATTTTAGTTGGAAGTGTCAAATTGTAATAAATTTATTTGAAACCAACTTCGATTTTTTTGGATTTTGTCGAGTATTTTTGTTGTAGGATGTATATTTAAGTAAATTTAGATCAAAATAACGACAATTTTTTGGATTGTGAAAAAAAATTTTAGTTGGAAGTGTCAAATTTTAATAAATTTATTTGAAACCAACTTCGATTTTTTTTGGATTTTGTCGAGTATTTTTGTTGTAGGATGTATATTTGAGTAAATTTAGATGAAAATAACTTCAATTTTTTGGATTGTGAAACAAAAATTTTAGTTGGAAGTGTCTAATTTTAATAAATTTATTTGAAATCTACTTCGATTTTTTTGGATTTTGTCGAGTACTTTTGTTGTAGGATGTATATTTGAGTAAATTTAGATCAAAATAACGACAATTTTTTGGATTGTGAAAAAAAATTTTAGTTGGAAGTGTCAAATTGTAATAAATTTATTTGAAACCAACTTCGATTTTTTTGGATTTTGTCGAGTATTTTTGTTGTAGGATGTATATTTAAGTAAATTTAGATCAAAATAACGACAATTTTTTGGATTGTGAAAAAAAATTTTAGTTGGAAGTGTCAAATTTTAATAAATTTATTTGAAACCAACTTCGATTTTTTTTGGATTTTGTCGAGTATTTTTGTTGTAGGATGTATATTTGAGTAAATTTAGATGAAAATAACTTCAATTTTTTGGATTGTGAAACAAAAATTTTAGTTGGAAGTGTCTAATTTTAATAAATTTATTTGAAATCTACTTCGATTTTTTTGGATTTTGTCGAGTACTTTTGTTGTAGGATGAATATTTGAGTAAATTTAGATCAAAATAAGGACAATTTTTTGGATTGTGAAAAAAAATTTTAGTTGGAAGTGTCAAATTGTAATAAATTTATTTGAAACCAACTTCGATTTTTTTGGATTTTGTCGAGTACTTTTGTTGTAGGATGTATATTTGAGTAAATTTAGATGAAAATAACGACAATTTTTTGGAATGTGAAAAAAAATTTTAGTTGGAAGTGTCAAATTTTAATAAATTTATTTGAAACCAACTTCGATTTTTTTTGGATTTTGTCGAGTATTTTTGTTGTAGGATGTATATTTGAGTAAATTTAGATGAAAATAACTTCAATTTTTAGGATTGTGAAAAAAATGTTAGTTGGAAGTGTCCAATTTTAATAAATTTATTAGAGGCCAACTTCGATTTTTTTGGATTTTGTTGAGTATTTTTGTTGTAGGATCTATATTTGAGTAAATTTAGATCAAAATAACTTCAATTTTTTGGATTGTAAAACAAAAATTTTAGTTGGAAGTGTCAAATTTTAATAAATTTAGTTGAAACCAACTTCGATTTTTTTTTATTTTGTCGAGTATTTTTGTTGTAGGATGTATATTTGAGTAAATTTAGATGAAAATAACTTCAATTTTTAGGATTGTGAAAAAAATGTTAGTTGGAAGTGTCAAATTTTAATAAATTTATTTGAGGCCAACTTCGATTTTTTTGGATTTTGTTGAGTACTTTTGTTGTAGGATGTATATTTGAGTAAATTTAGATCAAAATAACGACAATTTTTTGGATTGTGAAACAAATTTTAGTTGGAAGTGTCAAATTTTAATAAATTTATTTGAAACCAACTACGATTTTTTTTGGATTTTGTCGAGTATTTTTGTTGTAGGATGTATATTTGACTAAATTTAGATGAAAATAACTTCAATTTTTTGGATTGTGAAACAAAAATTTTAGTTGGATGTGTCTAATTTTAATAAATTTATTTGAAATCTACTTCGATTTTTTTGGATTTTGTCGAGTACTTTTGTTGTAGGATGTATATTTGAGTAAATTTAGATGAAAATAACGACAATTTTTTGGATTGTGAAAAAAATTTTAGTTGGAAGTGTCAAATTTTAATAAATTTAGTTGAAACCAACTTCGATTTTTTTTTATTTTGTCGAGTATTTTTGTTGTAGGATGTATATTTGAGTAAATTTAGATGAAAATAACTTCAATTTTTAGGATTGTGAAAAAAATGTTAGTTGGAAGTGTCAAATTTTAATAAATTTATTTGAGGCCAACTTCGATTTTTTTGGATTTTGTTGAGTATTTTTGTTGTAGGATCTATATTTGAGTAAATTTAGATGAAGATAACATCAATTTTGTGGATTGTGAAAAAAAATTTTAGTTGGAAGTGTCAAATTGTAATAAATTTATTTGAAACCAACTTCGATTTTTTTTTATTTTGTCGAGTATTTTTGTTGTAGGATGTATATTTGAGTATATTTAGATGAAAATAACTTCAATTTTTTGGATTGTGAAAAAAAATTTTAGTTGGAAGTGTCAAATTGTAATAACTTTATTTGAAACCAACTTCGATTTTTTTGGATTTTGTCGAGTATTTTTGTTGTAGGATGTATATTTGAGTAAATTTAGATCAAAATAACGACAATTTTTTGGATTGTGAAAAAAAATTTTAGTTGGAAGTGTCAAATTGTAATAAATTTATTTGAAACCAACTTCGATTTTTTTGGATTTTGTCGAGTATTTTTGTTGTAGGATGTATATTTGAGTAAATTTAGATCAATATAACGACAATTTTTTGGATTGTGAAAAAAAATTTTAGTTGGAAGTGTCAAATTTTAATAAATTTATTTGAAACCAACTTCGATTTTTTTTGGATTTTGTCGAGTATTTTTGTTGTAGGATGTATATTTGAGTAAATTTAGATGAAAATAACTTCAATTTTTTGGATTGTGAAACAAAAATTTTAGTTGGAAGTGTCTAATTTTAATAAATTTATTTGAAATCTACTTCGATTTTTTTGGATTTTGTCGTGTACTTTTGTTGTGGGATGTATATTTGAGTAAATTTAGATCAAAATAACGACAATTTTTTGGATTGTGAAAAAAAATTTTAGTTGGAAGTGTCAAATTGTAATAAATTTATTTGAAACCAACTTCGATTTTTTTGGATTTTGTGGAGTATTTTTGTTGTAGGATGTATATTTGAGTAATTTAGATCAAAATAACGACAATTTTTTGGATTGTGAAAAAAAATTTTAGTTGGAAGTGTCAAATTGTAATAAATTTATTTGAAACCAACTTCGATTTTTTTGGATTTTGTCAAGTACTTTTGTTGTAGGTTGTATATTTGAGTAAATTTTAATCAAAATAACGACAATTTTTTGGATTGTGAAACAAATTTTTGTTGGAAGTGTCAAATTTTAATAAATTTATTTGAAACCAACTACGATTTTTTTTTATTTTTTCGAGTATTTTTGTTGTAGGATGTATATTTGACTAAATTTAGATGAAAATAACTTCAATTTTTTGGATTGTGAATCAAAAATTTTAGTTGGAAGTGTCTAATTTTAATAAATTTATTTGAAATCTACTTCGATTTTTTTGGATTTTGTCGAGTACTTTTGTTGTAGGATGTATATTTGAGTAAATTTAGATGAAAATAACGACAATTTTTTGGATTGTGAAACAAATTTTAGTTGGAAGTGTCAAATTTTAATAAATTTATTAGAAACCAACTTCGATTTTTTTTGGATTTTGTCGAGTATTTTTGTTGTAGGATGTATATTTGAGTAAATTTAGATGAAAATAACTTCAATTTTTTGGATTGTGAAACAAAAATTTTAGTTGGAAGTGTCTAATTTTAATAAATTTATTTGAAATCTACTTCGATTTTTTTGGATTTTGTCGAGTACTTTTGTTGTAGGATGTATATTTGAGTAAATTTAGATCAAAATAACGACAATTTTTTGGATTGTGAAAAAAAATTTTAGTTGGAAGTGTCAAATTGTAATAAATTTATTTGAAACCAACTTCGATTTTTTTGGATTTTGTCGAGTATTTTTGTTGTAGGATGTATATTTAAGTAAATTTAGATCAAAATAACGACAATTTTTTGGATTGTGAAAAAAAATTTTAGTTGGAAGTGTCAAATTTTAATAAATTTATTTGAAACCAACTTCGATTTTTTTTGGATTTTGTCGAGTATTTTTGTTGTAGGATGTATATTTGAGTAAATTTAGATGAAAATATCTTCAATTTTTTGGATTGTGAAACAAAAATTTTAGTTGGAAGTGTCTAATTTTAATAAATTTATTTGAAATCTACTTCGATTTTTTTGGATTTTGTCGAGTACTTTTGTTGTAGGATGTATATTTGAGTAAATTTAGATCAAAATAACGACAATTTTTTGGATTGTGAAAAAAAATTTTAGTTGGAAGTGTCAAATTGTAATAAATTTATTTGAAACCAACTTCGATTTTTTTGGATTTTGTCGAGTATTTTTGTTGTAGGATGTATATTTAAGTAAATTTAGATCAAAATAACGACAATTTTTTGGATTGTGAAAAAAAATTTTAGTTGGAAGTGTCAAATTTTAATAAATTTATTTGAAACCAACTTCGATTTTTTTTGGATTTTGTCGAGTATTTTTGTTGTAGGATGTATATTTGAGTAAATTTAGATGAAAATAACTTCAATTTTTTGGATTGTGAAACAAAAATTTTAGTTGGAAGTGTCTAATTTTAATAAATTTATTTGAAATCTACTTCGATTTTTTTGGATTTTGTCGTGTACTTTTGTTGTGGGATGTATATTTGAGTAAATTTAGATCAAAATAACGACAATTTTTTGGATTGTGAAAAAAAATTTTAGTTGGAAGTGTCAAATTGTAATAAATTTATTTGAAACCAACTTCGATTTTTTTGGATTTTGTGGAGTATTTTTGTTGTAGGATGTATATTTGAGTAATTTAGATCAAAATAACGACAATTTTTTGGATTGTGAAAAAAAATTTTAGTTGGAAGTGTCAAATTGTAATAAATTTATTTGAAACCAACTTCGATTTTTTTGGATTTTGTCAAGTACTTTTGTTGTAGGTTGTATATTTGAGTAAATTTTAATCAAAATAACGACAATTTTTTGGATTGTGAAACAAATTTTTGTTGGAAGTGTCAAATTTTAGTAAATTTATTTGAAACCAGCTACGATTTTTTTTTATTTTTTCGAGTATTTTTGTTGTAGGATGTATATTTGACTGAATTTAGATGAAAATAACTTCAATTTTTTGGATTGTGAATCAAAAATTTTAGTTGGAAGTGTCTAATTTTAATAAATTTATTTGAAATCTACTTCGATTTTTTTGGATTTTGTCGAGTACTTTTGTTGTAGGATGTATATTTGAGTAAATTTAGATGAAAATAACGACAATTTTTTGGATTGTGAAACAAATTTTAGTTGGAAGTGTCAAATTTTAATAAATTTATTTGAAATCTACTTCGATTTTTTTGGATTTTGTCGAGTACTTTTGTTGTAGGATGTATATTTGAGTAAATGTAGATCAAAATAACGACAATTTTTTGGATTGTGAAAAAAAATTTTAGTTGGAAGTGTCAAATTGTAATAAATTTATTTGAAACCAACTTCGATTTTTTTGGATTTTGTCGAGTATTTTTGTTGTAGGATGTATATTTAAGTAAATTTAGATCAAAATAACGACAATTTTTTGGATTGTGAAACAAATTTTAGTTGTAAGTGTCAAATTTTAATAAATTTATTTGAAACCAACTTCGATTTTTTTTGGATTTTGTCGAGTATTTTTGTTGTAGGATGTATATTTGAGTAAATTTAGATGAAAATAACGACAATTTTTTGGATTGTGAAAAAAAATTTTAGTTGGAAGTGTCTAATTTTAATAAATTTATTTGAAATCTACTTCGATTTTTTTGGATTTTGTCGAGTACTTTTGTTGTAGGATGTATATTTGAGTAAATTTAGATCAAAATAACGACAATTTTTTGGATTGTGAAAAAAAATTTTAGTTGGAAGTGTCAAATTGTAATAAATTTATTTGAAACCAACTTCGATTTTTTTGGATTTTGTCGAGTATTTTTGTTGTAGGATGTATATTTAAGTAAATTTAGATCAAAATAACGACAATTTTTTGGATTGTGAAAAAAAATTTTAGTTGGAAGTGTCAAATTTTAATAAATTTATTTGAAACCAACTTCGATTTTTTTGGGATTTTGTCGAGTATTTTTGTTGTAGGATGTATATTTGAGTAAATTTAGATGAAAATAACTTCAATTTTTTGGATTGTGAAACAAAAATTTTAGTTGGAAGTGTCTAATTTTAATAAATTTATTTGAAATCTACTTCGATTTTTTTGGATTTTGTCGAGTACTTTTGTTGTAGGATGAATATTTGAGTAAATTTAGATCAAAATAACGACAATTTTTTGGATTGTGAAAAAAAATTTTAGTTGGAAGTGTCAAATTGTAATAAATTTATTTGAAACCAACTTCGATTTTTTTGGATTTTGTCGAGTATTTTTGTTGTAGGATGTATATTTGAGTAAATTTAGATCAAAATAACGACAATTTTTTGGATTGTGAAAAAAAATTTTAGTTGGATGTGTCAAATTGTAATAAATTTATTTGAAACCAACTTCGATTTTTTTTGGATTTTGTCAAGTACTTTTGTTGTAGGTTGTATATTTGAGTAAATTTTAATCAAAATAACGACAATTTTTTGGATTGTGAAACAAATTTTAGTTGGAAGTGTCAAATTTTAATAAATTTATTTGAAACCAACTACGATTTTTTTTGGATTTTGTCGAGTATTTTTGTTGTAGGATGTATATTTGAGTAAATTTAGATGAAAATAACGACAATTTTTTGGATTGTGAAACAAATTTTAGTTGGAAGTGTCCAATTTTAATAAATTTATTAGAGGCCAACTTCGATTTTTTTGGATTTTGTTGAGTATTTTTGTTGTAGGATCTATATTTGAGTAAATTTAGATCAAAATAACTTCAATTTTTTGGATTGTAAAACAAAAATTTTAGTTGGAAGTGCCAAATTGTAATAAATTTATTTGAAATCAACTTCGATTTTTTTGGATTATGTCGAGTACTTTTGTTGTAGGTTGTATATTTGAGTAAATTTTAATCAAAATAACGACAATTTTTTGGATTGTGAAACAAATTTTAGTTGGAAGTGTCAAATTGTAATAAATTTATTTGAAACCAACTTCGATTTTTTTGGATTTTGTCGAGTATTTTTGTTGTAGGATGTATATTTGAGTAAATTTAGATCAAAATAACGACAATTTTTTGGATTGTGAAAAAAAATTTTAGTTGGAAGTGTCAAATTGTAATAAATTTATTTGAAACCAACTTCGATTTTTTTGGATTTTGTCGAGTATTTTTGTTGTAGGATGTATATTTGAGTAAATTTAGATCAAAATAACGACAATTTTTTGGATTGTGAAAAAAAATTTTAGTTGGAAGTGTCAAATTTTAATAAATTTATTTGAAACCAACTTCGATTTTTTTTGGATTTTGTCGAGTATTTTTGTTGTAGGATGTATATTTGAGTAAATTTAGATGAAAATAACTTCAATTTTTTGGATTGTGAAACAAAAATTTTATTTGGAAGTGTCTAATTTTAATAAATTTATTTGAAATCTACTTCGATTTTTTTGGATTTTGTCGTGTACTTTTGTTGTGGGATGTATATTTGAGTAAATTTAGATCAAAATAACGACAATTTTTTGGATTGTGAAAAAAAATTTTAGTTGGAAGTGTCAAATTGTAATAAATTTATTTGAGGCCAACTTCGATTTTTTTGGATTTTGTTGAGTATTTTTGTTGTAGGATGTATATTTGAGTAATTTAGATCAAAATAACGACAATTTTTTGGATTGTGAAAAAAAATTTTAGTTGGAAGTGTCAAATTGTAATAAATTTATTTGAAACCAACTTCGATTTTTTTGGATTTTGTCAAGTACTTTTGTTGTAGGTTGTATATTTGAGTAAATTTTAATCAAAATAACGACAATTTTTTGGATTGTGAAACAAATTTTTGTTGGAAGTGTCAAATTTTAATAAATTTATTTGAAACCAGCTACGATTTTTTTTTATTTTTTCGAGTATTTTTGTTGTAGGATGTATATTTGACTGAATTTAGATGAAAATAACTTCAATTTTTTGGATTGTGAATCAAAAATTTTAGTTGGAAGTGTCTAATTTTAATAAATTTATTTGAAATCTACTTCGATTTTTTTGGATTTTGTCGAGTACTTTTGTTGTAGGATGTATATTTGAGTAAATTTAGATGAAAATAACGACAATTTTTTGGATTGTGAAACAAATTTTAGTTGGAAGTGTCAAATTTTAATAAATTTATTTGAAATCTACTTCGATTTTTTTGGATTTTGTCGAGTACTTTTGTTGTAGGATGTATATTTGAGTAAATGTAGATCAAAATAACGACAATTTTTTGGATTGTGAAAAAAAATTTTAGTTGGAAGTGTCAAATTGTAATAAATTTATTTGAAACCAACTTCGATTTTTTTGGATTTTGTCGAGTATTTTTGTTGTAGGATGTATATTTAAGTAAATTTAGATCAAAATAACGACAATTTTTTGGATTGTGAAACAAATTTTAGTTGTAAGTGTCAAATTTTAATAAATTTATTTGAAACCAACTTCGATTTTTTTTGGATTTTGTCGAGTATTTTTGTTGTAGGATGTATATTTGAGTAAATTTAGATGAAAATAACGACAATTTTTTGGATTGTGAAAAAAAATTTTAGTTGGAAGTGTCTAATTTTAATAAATTTATTTGAAATCTACTTCGATTTTTTTGGATTTTGTCGAGTACTTTTGTTGTAGGATGTATATTTGAGTAAATTTAGATCAAAATAACGACAATTTTTTGGATTGTGAAAAAAAATTTTAGTTGGAAGTGTCAAATTGTAATAAATTTATTTGAAACCAACTTCGATTTTTTTGGATTTTGTCGAGTATTTTTGTTGTAGGATGTATATTTAAGTAAATTTAGATCAAAATAACGACAATTTTTTGGATTGTGAAAAAAAATTTTAGTTGGAAGTGTCAAATTTTAATAAATTTATTTGAAACCAACTTCGATTTTTTTGGGATTTTGTCGAGTATTTTTGTTGTAGGATGTATATTTGAGTAAATTTAGATGAAAATAACTTCACTTTTTTGGATTGTGAAACAAAAATTTTAGTTGGAAGTGTCTAATTTTAATAAATTTATTTGAAATCTACTTCGATTTTTTTGGATTTTGTCGAGTACTTTTGTTGTAGGATGAATATTTGAGTAAATTTAGATCAAAATAACGACAATTTTTTGGATTGTGAAAAAAAATTTTAGTTGGAAGTGTCAAATTGTAATAAATTTATTTGAAACCAACTTCGATTTTTTTGGATTTTGTCGAGTATTTTTGTTGTAGGATGTATATTTGAGTAAATTTAGATCAAAATAACGACAATTTTTTGGATTGTGAAAAAAAATTTTAGTTGGATGTGTCAAATTGTAATAAATTTATTTGAAACCAACTTCGATTTTTTTTGGATTTTGTCAAGTACTTTTGTTGTAGGTTGTATATTTGAGTAAATTTTAATCAAAATAACGACAATTTTTTGGATTGTGAAACAAATTTTAGTTGGAAGTGTCAAATTTTAATAAATTTATTTGAAACCAACTACGATTTTTTTTGGATTTTGTCGAGTATTTTTGTTGTAGGATGTATATTTGAGTAAATTTAGATGAAAATAACGACAATTTTTTGGATTGTGAAACAAATTTTAGTTGGAAGTGTCCAATTTTAATAAATTTATTAGAGGCCAACTTCGATTTTTTTGGATTTTGTTGAGTATTTTTGTTGTAGGATCTATATTTGAGTAAATTTAGATCAAAATAACTTCAATTTTTTGGATTGTAAAACAAAAATTTTAGTTGGAAGTGCCAAATTGTAATAAATTTATTTGAAATCAACTTCGATTTTTTTGGATTATGTCGAGTACTTTTGTTGTAGGTTGTATATTTGAGTAAATTTTAATCAAAATAACGACAATTTTTTGGATTGTGAAACAAATTTTAGTTGGAAGTGTCAAATTGTAATAAATTTATTTGAAACCAACTTCGATTTTTTTGGATTTTGTCGAGTATTTTTGTTGTAGGATGTATATTTGAGTAAATTTAGATCAAAATAACGACAATTTTTTGGATTGTGAAAAAAAATTTTAGTTGGAAGTGTCAAATTGTAATAAATTTATTTGAAACCAACTTCGATTTTTTTGGATTTTGTCGAGTATTTTTGTTGTAGGATGTATATTTGAGTAAATTTAGATCAAAATAACGACAATTTTTTGGATTGTGAAAAAAAATTTTAGTTGGAAGTGTCAAATTTTAATAAATTTATTTGAAACCAACTTCGATTTTTTTTGGATTTTGTCGAGTATTTTTGTTGTAGGATGTATATTTGAGTAAATTTAGATGTAAATAACTTCAATTTTTTGGATTGTGAAACAAAAATTTTATTTGGAAGTGTCTAATTTTAATAAATTTATTTGAAATCTACTTCGATTTTTTTGGATTTTGTCGTGTACTTTTGTTGTGGGATGTATATTTGAGTAAATTTAGATCAAAATAACGACAATTTTTTGGATTGTGAAAAAAAATTTTAGTTGGAAGTGTCAAATTGTAATAAATTTATTTGAGGCCAACTTCGATTTTTTTGGATTTTGTTGAGTATTTTTGTTGTAGGATCTATATTTATGTAAATTTAGATGAAGATAACATCAATTTTTTGGATTGTGAAAAAAAGTTTTAGTTGGAAGTGTCAAATTGTAATAAATTTATTTGAAACCAACTTCGATTTTTTTGGATTTTGTCGAGTATTTTTGTTGTAGGATGTATATTTGAGTAAATTTAGATCAAAATAACGACAATTTTTTGGATTGTGAAAAAAAATTTTAGTTGGAAGTGTCAAATTGTAATAAATTTATTTGAAACCAACTTCGATTTTTTTGGATTTTGTGGAGTATTTTTGTTGTAGGATGTATATTTGAGTAATTTAGATCAAAATAACGACAATTTTTTGGATTGTGAAAAAAAATTTTAGTTGGAAGTGTCAAATTGTAATAAATTTATTTGAAACCAACTTCGATTTTTTTGGATTTTGTCAAGTACTTTTGTTGTAGGTTGTATATTCGAGTAAATTTTAATCAAAATAACGACAATTTTTGGGATTGTGAAACAAATTTTTGTTGGAAGTGTCAAATTTTAATAAATTTATTTGAAACCAACTACGATTTTTTTTTATTTTTTCGAGTATTTTTGTTGTAGGATGTATATTTGAGTAAATTTAGATGAAAATAACTTCAATTTTTTGGATTGTGAAACAAAAATTTTAGTTGGAAGTGTCTAATTTTAATAAATTTATTTGAAATCTACTTCGATTTTTTTGGATTTTGTCGAGTACTTTTGTTGTAGGATGTATATTTGAGTAAATTTAGATCAAAATAACGACAATTTTTTGGATTGTGAAAAAAAATTTTAGTTGGAAGTGTCAAATTGTAATAAATTTATTTGAAACCAACTTCGATTTTTTTGGATTTTGTCGAGTATTTTTGTTGTAGGATGTATATTTGAGTAAATTTAGATGAAAATAACTTCAATTTTTAGGATTGTGAAAAAAATGTTAGTTGGAAGTGTCCAATTTTAATAAATTTATTAGAGGCCAACTTCGATTTTTTTGGATTTTGTTGGGTATTTTTGTTGTAGGATCTATATTTGAGTAAATTTAGATCAAAATAACTTCAATTTTTTGGATTGTAAAACAAAAATTTTAGTTGGAAGTGCCAAATTGTAATAAATTTATTTGAAATCAACTTCGATTTTTTTGGATTATGTCGAGTACTTTTGTTGTAGGTTGTATATTTGAGTAAATTTTAATCAAAATAACGACAATTTTTTGGATTGTGCAACAAATTTTAGTTGGAAGTGTCAAATTGTAATAAATTTGTTTGAAACCAACTTCGATTTTTTTGGATTTTGTCGAGTATTTTTGTTGTAGGATGTATATTTGAGTAAATTTAGATCAAAATAACGACAATTTTTTGGATTGTGAAAAAAAATTTTAGTTGGAAGTGTCAAATTGTAATAAATTTATTTGAAACCAACTTCGATTTTTTTGGATTTTGTGGAGTATTTTTGTTGTAGGATGTATATTTGAGTAATTTAGATCAAAATAACGACAATTTTTTGGATTGTGAAAAAAAATTTTAGTTGGAAGTGTCAAATTGTAATAAATTTATTTGAAACCAACTTCGATTTTTTTGGATTTTGTCAAGTACTTTTGTTGTAGGTTGTATATTCGAGTAAATTTTAATCAAAATAACGCCAATTTTTGGGATTGTGAAACAAATTTTTGTTGGAAGTGTCAAATTTTAATAAAATTATTTGAAACCAACTACGATTTTTTTTTATTTTTTCGAGTATTTTTGTTGTAGGATGTATATTTGACTAAATTTAGATGAAAATAACTTCAATTTTTTGGATTGTGAATCAAAAATTTTAGTTGGAAGTGTCTAATTTTAATAAATTTATTTGAAATCTACTTCGATTTTTTTGGATTTTGTCGAGTACTTTTGTTGTAGGATGTATATTTGAGTAAATTTAGATGAAAATAACGACAATTTTTTGGATTGTGAAACAAATTTTAGTTGGAAGTGTCAAATTTTAATAAATTTATTAGAAACCAACTTCGATTTTTTTTGGATTTTGTCGAGTATTTTTGTTGTAGGATGTATATTTGAGTAAATTTAGATGAAAATAACTTCAATTTTTTGGATTGTGAAACAAAAATTTTAGTTGGAAGTGTCTAATTTTAATAAATTTATTTGAAATCTACTTCGATTTTTTTGGATTTTGTCGAGTACTTTTGTTGTAGGATGTATATTTGAGTAAATTTAGATCAAAATAACGACAATTTTTTGGATTGTGAAAAAAAATTTTAGTTGGAAGTGTCAAATTGTAATAAATTTATTTGAAACCAACTTCGATTTTTTTGGATTTTGTCGAGTATTTTTGTTGTAGGATGTATATTTAAGTAAATTTAGATCAAAATAACGACAATTTTTTGGATTGTGAAAAAAAATTTTAGTTGGAAGTGTCAAATTTTAATAAATTTATTTGAAACCAACTTCGATTTTTTTTGGATTTTGTCGAGTATTTTTGTTGTAGGATGTATATTTGAGTAAATTTAGATGAAAATAACTTCAATTTTTTGGATTGTGAAACAAAAATTTTAGTTGGAAGTGTCTAATTTTAATAAATTTATTTGAAATCTACTTCGATTTTTTTGGATTTTGTCGAGTACTTTTGTTGTAGGATGTATATTTGAGTAAATTTAGATCAAAATAACGACAATTTTTTGGATTGTGAAAAAAAATTTTAGTTGGAAGTGTCAAATTGTAATAAATTTATTTGAAACCAACTTCGATTTTTTTGGATTTTGTCGAGTATTTTTGTTGTAGGATGTATATTTAAGTAAATTTAGATCAAAATAACGACAATTTTTTGGATTGTGAAAAAAAATTTTAGTTGGAAGTGTCAAATTTTAATAAATTTATTTGAAACCAACTTCGATTTTTTTTGGATTTTGTCGAGTATTTTTGTTGTAGGATGTATATTTGAGTAAATTTAGATGAAAATAACTTCAATTTTTTGGATTGTGAAACAAAAATTTTAGTTGGAAGTGTCTAATTTTAATAAATTTATTTGAAATCTACTTCGATTTTTTTGGATTTTGTCGTGTACTTTTGTTGTGGGATGTATATTTGAGTAAATTTAGATCAAAATAACGACAATTTTTTGGATTGTGAAAAAAAATTTTAGTTGGAAGTGTCAAATTGTAATAAATTTATTTGAAACCAACTTCGATTTTTTTGGATTTTGTGGAGTATTTTTGTTGTAGGATGTATATTTGAGTAATTTAGATCAAAATAACGACAATTTTTTGGATTGTGAAAAAAAATTTTACTTGGAAGTGTCAAATTGTAATAAATTTATTTGAAACCAACTTCGATTTTTTTGGATTTTGTCAAGTACTTTTGTTGTAGGTTGTATATTTGAGTAAATTTTAATCAAAATAACGACAATTTTTTGGATTGTGAAACAAATTTTTGTTGGAAGTGTCAAATTTTAATAAATTTATTTGAAACCAGCTACGATTTTTTTTTATTTTTTCGAGTATTTTTGTTGTAGGATGTATATTTGACTGAATTTAGATGAAAATAACTTCAATTTTTTGGATTGTGAATCAAAAATTTTAGTTGGAAGTGTCTAATTTTAATAAATTTATTTGAAATCTACTTCGATTTTTTTGGATTTTGTCGAGTACTTTTGTTGTAGGATGTATATTTGAGTAAATTTAGATGAAAATAACGACAATTTTTTGGATTGTGAAACAAATTTTAGTTGGAAGTGTCAAATTTTAATAAATTTATTAGAAACCAACTTCGATTTTTTTTGGATTTTGTCGAGTATTTTTGTTGTAGGATGTATATTTGAGTAAATTTAGATGAAAATAACTTCAATTTTTTGGATTGTGAAACAAAAATTTTAGTTGGAAGTGTCTAATTTTAATAAATTTATTTGAAATCTACTTCGATTTTTTTGGATTTTGTCGAGTACTTTTGTTGTAGGATGTATATTTGAGTAAATTTAGATCAAAATAACGACAATTTTTTGGATTGTGAAAAAAAATTTTAGTTGGAAGTGTCAAATTGTAATAAATTTATTTGAAACCAACTTCGATTTTTTTGGATTTTGTCGAGTATTTTTGTTGTAGGATGTATATTTAAGTAAATTTAGATCAAAATAACGACAATTTTTTGGATTGTGAAACAAATTTTAGTTGTAAGTGTCAAATTTTAATAAATTTATTTGAAACCAACTTCGATTTTTTTTGGATTTTGTCGAGTATTTTTGTTGTAGGATGTATATTTGAGTAAATTTAGATGAAAATAACGACAATTTTTTGGATTGTGAAAAAAAATTTTAGTTGGAAGTGTCTAATTTTAATAAATTTATTTGAAATCTACTTCGATTTTTTTGGATTTTGTCGAGTACTTTTGTTGTAGGATGTATATTTGAGTAAATTTAGATCAAAATAACGACAATTTTTTGGATTGTGAAAAAAAATTTTAGTTGGAAGTGTCAAATTGTAATAAATTTATTTGAAACCTACTTCGATTTTTTTGGATTTTGTCGAGTATTTTTGTTGTAGGATGTATATTTAAGTAAATTTAGATCAAAATAACGACAATTTTTTGGATTGTGAAAAAAAATTTTAGTTGGAAGTGTCAAATTTTAATAAATTTATTTGAAACCAACTTCGATTTTTTTTGGATTTTGTCGAGTATTTTTGTTGTAGGATGTATATTTGAGTAAATTTAGATGAAAATAACTTCAATTTTTTGGATTGTGAAACAAAAATTTTAGTTGGAAGTGTCTAATTTTAATAAATTTATTTGAAATCTACTTCGATTTTTTTGGATTTTGTCGAGTACTTTTGTTGTAGGATGAATATTTGAGTAAATTTAGATCAAAATAACGACAATTTTTTGGATTGTGAAAAAAAATTTTAGTTGGAAGTGTCAAATTGTAATAAATTTATTTGAAACCAACTTCGATTTTTTTGGATTTTGTCGAGTATTTTTGTTGTAGGATGTATATTTGAGTAAATTTAGATGAAAATAACGACAATTTTTTGGATTGTGAAACAAATTTTAGTTGGAAGTGTCCAATTTTAATAAATTTATTAGAGGCCAACTTCGATTTTTTTGGATTTTGTTGAGTATTTTTGTTGTAGGATCTATATTTGAGTAAATTTAGATCAAAATAACTTCAATTTTTTGGATTGTAAAACAAAAATTTTAGTTGGAAGTGCCAAATTGTAATAAATTTATTTGAAATCAACTTCGATTTTTTTGGATTATGTCGAGTACTTTTGTTGTAGGTTGTATATTTGAGTAAATTTTAATCAAAATAACGACAATTTTTTGGATTGTGAAACAAATTTTAGTTGGAAGTGTCAAATTGTAATAAATTTATTTGAAACCAACTTCGATTTTTTTGGATTTTGTCGAGTATTTTTGTTGTAGGATGTATATTTGAGTAAATTTAGATCAAAATAACGACAATTTTTTGGATTGTGAAAAAAAATTTTAGTTGGAAGTGTCAAATTGTGATAAATTTATTTGAAACCAACTTCGATTTTTTTGGATTTTGTCGAGTATTTTTGTTGTAGGATGTATATTTGAGTAAATTTAGATCAAAATAACGACAATTTTTTGGATTGTGAAAAAAAATTTTAGTTGGAAGTGTCAAATTTTAATAAATTTATTTGAAACCAACTTCGATTTTTTTTGGATTTTGTCGAGTATTTTTGTTGTAGGATGTATATTTGAGTAAATTTAGATGAAAATAACTTCAATTTTTTGGATTGTGAAACAAAAATTTTAGTTGGAAGTGTCTAATTTTAATAAATTTATTTGAAATCTACTTCGATTTTTTTGGATTTTGTCGTGTACTTTTGTTGTGGGATGTATATTTGAGTAAATTTAGATCAAAATAACGACAATTTTTTGGATTGTGAAAAAAAATTTTAGTTGGAAGTGTCAAATTGTAATAAATTTATTTGAGGCCAACTTCGATTTTTTTGGATTTTGTTGAGTATTTTTGTTGTAGGATCTATATTTGAGTAAATTTAGATGAAGATAACATCAATTTTTTGGATTGTGAAAAAAAGTTTTAGTTGGAAGTGTCAAATTGTAATAAATTTATTTGAAACCAACTTCGATTTTTTTTTATTTTGTCGAGTATTTTT
This sequence comes from Andrena praecox, assembly GCA_963932275.1. NCBI lineage: Eukaryota > Metazoa > Arthropoda > Insecta > Hymenoptera > Andrenidae > Andrena > Andrena praecox. The sequence goes on along the minus strand of CAWVQO010000356.1, from coordinate 3,390,297 downwards.
GTTGTAGGATGTATATTTGAGTAAATTTAGATGAAAATAACTTCAATTTTTTGGATTGTGAAAAAAAATTTTAGTTGGAAGTGTCAAATTGTAATAACTTTATTTGAAACCAACTTCGATTTTTTTGGATTTTGTCGAGTATTTTTGTTGTAGGATGTATATTTGAGTAAATTTAGATCAAAATAACGACAATTTTTTGGATTGTGAAAAAAAATTTTAGTTGGAAGTGTCAAATTGTAATAAATTTATTTGAAACCAACTTCGATTTTTTTGGATTTTGTCGAGTATTTTTGTTGTAGGATGTATATTTGAGTAAATTTAGATCAAAATAACGACAATTTTTTGGATTGTGAAAAAAAATTTTAGTTGGAAGTGTCAAATTGTAATAAATTTATTTGAAACCAACTTCGATTTTTTTGGATTTTGTGGAGTATTTTTGTTGTAGGATGTATATTTGAGTAATTTAGATCAAAATAACGACAATTTTTTGGATTGTGAAAAAAAATTTTAGTTGGAAGTGTCAAATTGTAATAAATTTATTTGAAACCAACTTCGATTTTTTTGGATTTTGTCAAGTACTTTTGTTGTAGGTTGTATATTCGAGTAAATTTTAATCAAAATAACGACAATTTTTGGGATTGTGAAACAAATTTTTGTTGGAAGTGTCAAATTTTAATAAATTTATTTGAAACCAACTACGATTTTTTTTTATTTTTTCGAGTATTTTTGTTGTAGGATGTATATTTGACTAAATTTAGATGAAAATAACTTCAATTTTTTGGATTGTGAATCAAAAATTTTAGTTGGAAGTGTCTAATTTTAATAAATTTATTTGAAATCTACTTCGATTTTTTTGGATTTTGTCGAGTACTTTTGTTGTAGGATGTATATTTGAGTAAATTTAGATGAAAATAACGACAATTTTTTGGATTGTGAAACAAATTTTAGTTGGAAGTGTCAAATTTTAATAAATTTATTAGAAACCAACTTCGATTTTTTTTGGATTTTGTCGAGTATTTTTGTTGTAGGATGTATATTTGAGTAAATTTAGATGAAAATAACTTCAATTTTTTGGATTGTGAAACAAAAATTTTAGTTGGAAGTGTCTAATTTTAATAAATTTATTTGAAATCTACTTCGATTTTTTTGGATTTTGTCGAGTACTTTTGTTGTAGGATGTATATTTGAGTAAATTTAGATCAAAATAACGACAATTTTTTGGATTGTGAAAAAAAATTTTAGTTGGAAGTGTCAAATTGTAATAAATTTATTTGAAACCAACTTCGATTTTTTTGGATTTTGTCGAGTATTTTTGTTGTAGGATGTATATTTAAGTAAATTTAGATCAAAATAACGACAATTTTTTGGATTGTGAAAAAAAATTTTAGTTGGAAGTGTCAAATTTTAATAAATTTATTTGAAACCAACTTCGATTTTTTTTGGATTTTGTCGAGTATTTTTGTTGTAGGATGTATATTTGAGTAAATTTAGATGAAAATAACTTCAATTTTTTGGATTGTGAAACAAAAATTTTAGTTGGAAGTGTCTAATTTTAATAAATTTATTTGAAATCTACTTCGATTTTTTTGGATTTTGTCGAGTACTTTTGTTGTAGGATGAATATTTGAGTAAATTTAGATCAAAATAACGACAATTTTTTGGATTGTGAAAAAAAATTTTAGTTGGAAGTGTCAAATTTTAATAAATTTATTTGAAACCAACTTCGATTTTTTTTGGATTTTGTCGAGTATTTTTGTTGTAGGATGTATATTTGAGTAAATTTAGATGAAAATAACTTCAATTTTTTGGATTGTGAAACAAAAATTTTAGTTGGAAGTGTCTAATTTTAATAAATTTATTTGAAATCTACTTCGATTTTTTTGGATTTTGTCGAGTACTTTTGTTGTAGGATGTATATTTGAGTAAATTTAGATCAAAATAACGACAATTTTTTGGATTGTGAAAAAAAATTTTAGTTGGAAGTGTCAAATTGTAATAAATTTATTTGAAACCAACTTCGATTTTTTTGGATTTTGTCGAGTATTTTTGTTGTAGGATGTATATTTGAGTAAATTTAGATGAAAATAACTTCAATTTTTAGGATTGTGAAAAAAATGTTAGTTGGAAGTGTCCAATTTTAATAAATTTATTAGAGGCCAACTTCGATTTTTTTGGATTTTGTTGGGTATTTTTGTTGTAGGATCTATATTTGAGTAAATTTAGATCAAAATAACTTCAATTTTTTGGATTGTAAAACAAAAATTTTAGTTGGAAGTGCCAAATTGTAATAAATTTATTTGAAATCAACTTCGATTTTTTTGGATTATGTCGAGTACTTTTGTTGTAGGTTGTATATTTGAGTAAATTTTAATCAAAATAACGACAATTTTTTGGATTGTGAAACAAATTTTAGTTGGAAGTGTCAAATTGTAATAAATTTGTTTGAAACCAACTTCGATTTTTTTGGATTTTGTGGAGTATTTTTGTTGTAGGATGTATATTTGAGTAATTTAGATCAAAATAACGACAATTTTTTGGATTGTGAAAAAAAATTTTAGTTGGAAGTGTCAAATTGTAATAAATTTATTTGAAACCAACTTCGATTTTTTTGGATTTTGTCGAGTATTTTTGTTGTAGGTTGTATATTCGAGTAAATTTTAATCAAAATAACGACAATTTTTGGGATTGTGAAACAAATTTTTGTTGGAAGTGTCAAATTTTAATAAATTTATTTGAAACCAACTACGATTTTTTTTTATTTTTTCGAGTATTTTTGTTGTAGGATGTATATTTGACTAAATTTAGATGAAAATAACTTCAATTTTTTGGATTGTGAATCAAAAATTTTAGTTGGAAGTGTCTAATTTTAATAAATTTATTTGAAATCTACTTCGATTTTTTTGGATTTTGTCGAGTACTTTTGTTGTAGGATGTATATTTGAGTAAATTTAGATGAAAATAACGACAATTTTTTGGATTGTGAAACAAATTTTAGTTGGAAGTGTCAAATTTTAATAAATTTATTAGAAACCAATTTCGATTTTTTTTGGATTTTGTCGAGTATTTTTGTTGTAGGATGTATATTTGAGTAAATTTAGATGAAAATAACTTCAATTTTTTGGATTGTGAAACAAAAATTTTAGTTGGAAGTGTCTAATTTTAATAAATTTATTTGAAATCTACTTCGATTTTTTTGGATTTTGTCGAGTACTTTTGTTGTAGGATGTATATTTGAGTAAATTTAGATCAAAATAACGACAATTTTTTGGATTGTGAAAAAAAATTTTAGTTGGAAGTGTCAAATTGTAATAAATTTATTTGAAACCAACTTCGATTTTTTTGGATTTTGTCGAGTATTTTTGTTGTAGGATGTATATTTAAGTAAATTTAGATCAAAATAACGACAATTTTTTGGATTGTGAAAAAAAATTTTAGTTGGAAGTGTCAAATTTTAATAAATTTATTTGAAACCAACTTCGATTTTTTTTGGATTTTGTCGAGTATTTTTGTTGTAGGATGTATATTTGAGTAAATTTAGATGAAAATAACTTCAATTTTTTGGATTGTGAAACAAAAATTTTAGTTGGAAGTGTCTAATTTTAATAAATTTATTTGAAATCTACTTCGATTTTTTTGGATTTTGTCGAGTACTTTTGTTGTAGGATGTATATTTGAGTAAATTTAGATCAAAATAACGACAATTTTTTGGATTGTGAAAAAAAATTTTAGTTGGAAGTGTCAAATTGTAATAAATTTATTTGAAACCAACTTCGATTTTTTTGGATTTTGTCGAGTATTTTTGTTGTAGGATGTATATTTAAGTAAATTTAGATCAAAATAACGACAATTTTTTGGATTGTGAAAAAAAATTTTAGTTGGAAGTGTCAAATTTTAATAAATTTATTTGAAACCAACTTCGATTTTTTTTGGATTTTGTCGAGTATTTTTGTTGTAGGATGTATATTTGAGTAAATTTAGATGAAAATAACTTCAATTTTTTGGATTGTGAAACAAAAATTTTAGTTGGAAGTGTCTAATTTTAATAAATTTATTTGAAATCTACTTCGATTTTTTTGGATTTTGTCGAGTACTTTTGTTGTAGGATGAATATTTGAGTAAATTTAGATCAAAATAACGACAAGTTTTTGGATTGTGAAAAAAAATTTTAGTTGGAAGTGTCAAATTGTAATAAATTTATTTGAAACCAACTTCGATTTTTTTGGATTTTGTCGAGTATTTTTGTTGTAGGATGTATATTTGAGTAAATTTAGATCAAAATAACGACAATTTTTTGGATTGTGAAAAAAAATTTTAGTTGGAAGTGTCAAATTTTAATAAATTTATTTGAAACCAACTTCGATTTTTTTTGGATTTTGTCGAGTATTTTTGTTGTAGGATGTATATTTGAGTAAATTTAGATGAAAATAACTTCAATTTTTTGGATTGTGAAACAAAAATTTTAGTTGGAAGTGTCTAATTTTAATAAATTTATTTGAAATCTACTTCGATTTTTTTTGATTTTGTCGAGTACTTTGGTTGTAGGATGTATATTTGAGTAAATTTAGATCAAAATAACGACAATTTTTTGGATTGTGAAAAAAAATTTTAGTTGGAAGTGTCAAATTGTAATAAATTTATTTGAAACCAACTTCGATTTTTTTGGATTTTGTCGAGTATTTTTGTTGTAGGATGTATATTTGAGTAAATTTAGATGAAAATAACTTCAATTTTTAGGATTGTGAAAAAAATGTTAGTTGGAAGTGTCCAATTTTAATAAATTTATTAGAGGCCAACTTCGATTTTTTTGGATTTTGTTGAGTATTTTTGTTGTAGGATCTATATTTGAGTAAATTTAGATCAAAATAACTTCAATTTTTTCGATTGTAAAACAAAAATTTTAGTTGGAAGTGCCAAATTGTAATAAATTTATTTGAAATCAACTTCGATTTTTTTGGATTATGTCGAGTACTTTTGTTGTAGGTTGTATATTTGAGTAAATTTTAATCAAAATAACGACAATTTTTTGGATTGTGAAACAAATTTTAGTTGGAAGTGTCAAATTGTAATAAATTTGTTTGAAACCAACTTCGATTTTTTTGGATTTTGTCGAGTATTTTTGTTGTAGGATGTATATTTGAGTAAATTTAGATCAAAATAACGACAATTTTTTGGATTGTGAAAAAAAATTTTAGTTGGAAGTGTCAAATTGTAATAAATTTATTTGAAACCAACTTCGATTTTTTTGGATTTTGTCGAGTATTTTTGTTGTAGGATGTATATTTAAGTAAATTTAGATCAAAATAACGACAATTTTTTGGATTGTGAAAAAAAATTTTAGTTGGAAGTGTCAAATTTTAATAAATTTATTTGAAATCTACTTCGATTTTTTTGGATTTTGTCGTGTACTTTTGTTGTGGGATGTATATTTGAGTAAATTTAGATCAAAATAACGACAATTTTTTGGATTGTGAAAAAAAATTTTAGTTGGAAGTGTCAAATTGTAATAAATTTATTTGAAACCAACTTCGATTTTTTTGGATTTTGTGGAGTATTTTTGTTGTAGGATGTATATTTGAGTAATTTAGATCAAAATAACGACAATTTTTTGGATTGTGAAAAAAAATTTTAGTTGGAAGTGTCAAATTGTAATAAATTTATTTGAAACCAACTTCGATTTTTTTGGATTTTGTCAAGTACTTTTGTTGTAGGTTGTATATTCGAGTAAATTTTAATCAAAATAACGACAATTTTTGGGATTGTGAAACAAATTTTTGTTGGAAGTGTCAAATTTTAATAAATTTATTTGAAACCAACTACGATTTTTTTTTATTTTTTCGAGTATTTTTGTTGTAGGATGTATATTTGACTAAATTTAGATGAAAATAACTTCAATTTTTTGGATTGTGAATCAAAAATTTTAGTTGGAAGTGTCTAATTTTAATAAATTTATTTGAAATCTACTTCGATTTTTTTGGATTTTGTCGAGTACTTTTGTTGTAGGATGTATATTTGAGTAAATTTAGATGAAAATAACGACAATTTTTTGGATTGTGAAACAAATTTTAGTTGGAAGTGTCAAATTTTAATAAATTTATTAGAAACCAACTTCGATTTTTTTTGGATTTTGTCGAGTATTTTTGTTGTAGGATGTATATTTGAGTAAATTTAGATGAAAATAACTTCAATTTTTTGGATTGTGAAACAAAAATTTTAGTTGGAAGTGTCTAATTTTAATAAATTTATTTGAAATCTACTTCGATTTTTTTGGATTTTGTCGAGTACTTTTGTTGTAGGATGTATATTTGAGTAAATTTAGATCAAAATAACGACAAGTTTTTGGATTGTGAAAAAAAATTTTAGTTGGAAGTGTCAAATTGTAATAAATTTATTTGAAACCAACTTCGATTTTTTTGGATTTTGTCGAGTATTTTTGTTGTAGGATGTATATTTGAGTAAATTTAGATCAAAATAACGACAATTTTTTGGATTGTGAAAAAAAATTTTAGTTGGAAGTGTCAAATTTTAATAAATTTATTTGAAACCAACTTCGATTTTTTTTGGATTTTGTCGAGTATTTTTGTTGTAGGATGTATATTTGAGTAAATTTAGATGAAAATAACTTCAATTTTTTGGATTGTGAAACAAAAATTTTAGTTGGAAGTGTCAAATTGTAATAAATTTATTTGAAACCAACTTCGATTTTTTTGGATTTTGTCGAGTATTTTTGTTGTAGGATGTATATTTGAGTAAATTTAGATGAAAATAACTTCAATTTTTAGGATTGTGAAAAAAATGTTAGTTGGAAGTGTCCAATTTTAATAAATTTATTAGAGGCCAACTTCGATTTTTTTGGATTTTGTTGAGTATTTTTGTTGTAGGATCTATATTTGAGTAAATTTAGATCAAAATAACTTCAATTTTTTGGATTGTAAAACAAAAATTTTAGTTGGAAGTGCCAAATTGTAATAAATTTATTTGAAATCAACTTCGATTTTTTTGGATTTTGTTGAGTATTTTTGTTGTAGGATCTATATTTGAGTAAATTTAGATCAAAATAACTTCAATTTTTTGGATTGTAAAACAAAAATTTTAGTTGGAAGTGCCAAATTGTAATAAATTTATTTGAAATCAACTTCGATTTTTTTGGATTATGTCGAGTACTTTTGTTGTAGGTTGTATATTTGAGTAAATTTTAATCAAAATAACGACAATTTTTTGGATTGTGAAACAAATTTTAGTTGGAAGTGTCAAATTGTAATAAATTTGTTTGAAACAAACTTCGATTTTTTTGGATTTTGTCGAGTATTTTTGTTGTAGGATGTATATTTGAGTAAATTTAGATCAAAATAACGACAATTTTTTGGATTGTGAAAAAAAATTTTAGTTGGAAGTGTAAAATTGTAATAAATTTATTTGAAACCAACTTCGATTTTTTTGGATTTTGTCGAGTATTTTTGTTGTAGGATGTATATTTAAGTAAATTTAGATCAAAATAACGACAATTTTTTGGATTGTGAAAAAAAATTTTAGTTGGAAGTGTCTAATTTTAATAAATTTATTTGAAATCTACTTCGATTTTTTTGGATTTTGTCGTGTACTTTTGTTGTGGGATGTATATTTGAGTAAATTTAGATCAAAATAACGACAATTTTTTGGATTGTGAAAAAAAATTTTAGTTGGAAGTGTCAAATTGTAATAAATTTATTTGAAACCAACTTCGATTTTTTTGGATTTTGTGGAGTATTTTTGTTGTAGGATGTATATTTGAGTAATTTAGATCAAAATAACGACAATTTTTTGGATTGTGAAAAAAAATTTTAGTTGGAAGTGTCAAATTGTAATAAATTTATTTGAAACCAACTTCGATTTTTTTGGATTTTGTCAAGTACTTTTGTTGTAGGTTGTATATTCGAGTAAATTTTAATCAAAATAACGACAATTTTTGGGATTGTGAAACAAATTTTTGTTGGAAGTGTCAAATTTTAATAAATTTATTTGAAACCAACTACGTTTTTTTTTATTTTTTCGAGTATTTTTGTTGTAGGATGTATATTTGACTAAATTTAGATGAAAATAACTTCAATTTTTTGGATTGTGAATCAAAAATTTTAGTTGGAAGTGTCTAATTTTAATAAATTTATTTGAAATCTACTTCGATTTTTTTGGATTTTGTCGAGTACTTTTGTTGTAGGATGTATATTTGAGTAAATTTAGATGAAAATAACGACAATTTTTTGGATTGTGAAACAAATTTTAGTTGGAAGTGTCAAATTTTAATAAATTTATTAGAAACCAACTTCGATTTTTTTTGGATTTTGTCGAGTATTTTTGTTGTAGGATGTATATTTGAGTAAATTTAGATGAAAATAACTTCAATTTTTTGGATTGTGAAACAAAAATTTTAGTTGGAAGTGTCTAATTTTAATAAATTTATTTGAAATCTACTTCGATTTTTTTGGATTTTGTCGAGTACTTTTGTTGTAGGATGTATATTTGAGTAAATTTAGATCAAAATAACGACAATTTTTTGGATTGTGAAAAAAAATTTTAGTTGGAAGTGTCAAATTGTAATAAATTTATTTGAAACCAACTTCGATTTTTTTGGATTTTGTCGAGTATTTTTGTTGTAGGATGTATATTTAAGTAAATTTAGATCAAAATAACGACAATTTTTTGGATTGTGAAAAAAAATTTTAGTTGGAAGTGTCAAATTTTAATAAATTTATTTGAAACCAACTTCGATTTTTTTTGGATTTTGTCGAGTATTTTTGTTGTAGGATGTATATTTGAGTAAATTTAGATGAAAATAACTTCAATTTTTTGGATTGTGAAACAAAAATTTTAGTTGGAAGTGTCAAATTGTAATAAATTTATTTGAAACCAACTTCGATTTTTTTGGATTTTGTCGAGTATTTTTGTTGTAGGATGTATATTTGAGTAAATTTAGATGAAAATAACTTCAATTTTTAGGATTGTGAAAAAAATGTTAGTTGGAAGTGTCCAATTTTAATAAATTTATTAGAGGCCAACTTCGATTTTTTTGGATTTTGTTGAGTATTTTTGTTGTAGGATCTATATTTGAGTAAATTTAGATCAAAATAACTTCAATTTTTTCGATTGTAAAACAAAAATTTTAGTTGGAAGTGCCAAATTGTAATAAATTTATTTGAAATCAACTTCGATTTTTTTGGATTATGTCGAGTACTTTTGTTGTAGGTTGTATATTTGAGTAAATTTTAATCAAAATAACGACAATTTTTTGGATTGTGAAACAAATTTTAGTTGGAAGTGTCAAATTGTAATAAATTTGTTTGAAACCAACTTCGATTTTTTTGGATTTTGTCGAGTATTTTTGTTGTAGGATGTATATTTGAGTAAATTTAGATCAAAATAACGACAATTTTTTGGATTGTGAAAAAAAATTTTAGTTGGAAGTGTCAAATTGTAATAAATTTATTTGAAACCAACTTCGATTTTTTTGGATTTTGTCGAGTATTTTTGTTGTAGGATGTATATTTAAGTAAATTTAGATCAAAATAACGACAATTTTTTGGATTGTGAAAAAAAATTTTAGTTGGAAGTGTCAAATTTTAATAAATTTATTTGAAATCTACTTCGATTTTTTTGGATTTTGTCGTGTACTTTTGTTGTGGGATGTATATTTGAGTAAATTTAGATCAAAATAACGACAATTTTTTGGATTGTGAAAAAAAATTTTAGTTGGAAGTGTCAAATTGTAATAAATTTATTTGAAACCAACTTCGATTTTTTTGGATTTTGTGGAGTATTTTTGTTGTAGGATGTATATTTGAGTAATTTAGATCAAAATAACGACAATTTTTTGGATTGTGAAAAAAAATTTTAGTTGGAAGTGTCAAATTGTAATAAATTTATTTGAAACCAACTTCGATTTTTTTGGATTTTGTCAAGTACTTTTGTTGTAGGTTGTATATTCGAGTAAATTTTAATCAAAATAACGACAATTTTTGGGATTGTGAAACAAATTTTTGTTGGAAGTGTCAAATTTTAATAAATTTATTTGAAACCAACTACGATTTTTTTTTATTTTTTCGAGTATTTTTGTTGTAGGATGTATATTTGACTAAATTTAGATGAAAATAACTTCAATTTTTTGGATTGTGAATCAAAAATTTTAGTTGGAAGTGTCTAATTTTAATAAATTTATTTGAAATCTACTTCGATTTTTTTGGATTTTGTCGAGTACTTTTGTTGTAGGATGTATATTTGAGTAAATTTAGATGAAAATAACGACAATTTTTTGGATTGTGAAACAAATTTTAGTTGGAAGTGTCAAATTTTAATAAATTTATTAGAAACCAACTTCGATTTTTTTTGGATTTTGTCGAGTATTTTTGTTGTAGGATGTATATTTGAGTAAATTTAGATGAAAATAACTTCAATTTTTTGGATTGTGAAACAAAAATTTTAGTTGGAAGTGTCTAATTTTAATAAATTTATTTGAAATCTACTTCGATTTTTTTGGATTTTGTCGAGTACTTTTGTTGTAGGATGTATATTTGAGTAAATTTAGATCAAAATAACGACAAGTTTTTGGATTGTGAAAAAAAATTTTAGTTGGAAGTGTCAAATTGTAATAAATTTATTTGAAACCAACTTCGATTTTTTTGGATTTTGTCGAGTATTTTTGTTGTAGGATGTATATTTGAGTAAATTTAGATCAAAATAACGACAATTTTTTGGATTGTGAAAAAAAATTTTAGTTGGAAGTGTCAAATTTTAATAAATTTATTTGAAACCAACTTCGATTTTTTTTGGATTTTGTCGAGTATTTTTGTTGTAGGATGTATATTTGAGTAAATTTAGATGAAAATAACTTCAATTTTTTGGATTGTGAAACAAAAATTTTAGTTGGAAGTGTCAAATTGTAATAAATTTATTTGAAACCAACTTCGATTTTTTTGGATTTTGTCGAGTATTTTTGTTGTAGGATGTATATTTGAGTAAATTTAGATGAAAATAACTTCAATTTTTAGGATTGTGAAAAAAATGTTAGTTGGAAGTGTCCAATTTTAATAAATTTATTAGAGGCCAACTTCGATTTTTTTGGATTTTGTTGAGTATTTTTGTTGTAGGATCTATATTTGAGTAAATTTAGATCAAAATAACTTCAATTTTTTGGATTGTAAAACAAAAATTTTAGTTGGAAGTGCCAAATTGTAATAAATTTATTTGAAATCAACTTCGATTTTTTTGGATTTTGTTGAGTATTTTTGTTGTAGGATCTATATTTGAGTAAATTTAGATCAAAATAACTTCAATTTTTTGGATTGTAAAACAAAAATTTTAGTTGGAAGTGCCAAATTGTAATAAATTTATTTGAAATCAACTTCGATTTTTTTGGATTATGTCGAGTACTTTTGTTGTAGGTTGTATATTTGAGTAAATTTTAATCAAAATAACGACAATTTTTTGGATTGTGAAACAAATTTTAGTTGGAAGTGTCAAATTGTAATAAATTTGTTTGAAACAAACTTCGATTTTTTTGGATTTTGTCGAGTATTTTTGTTGTAGGATGTATATTTGAGTAAATTTAGATCAAAATAACGACAATTTTTTGGATTGTGAAAAAAAATTTTAGTTGGAAGTGTAAAATTGTAATAAATTTATTTGAAACCAACTTCGATTTTTTTGGATTTTGTCGAGTATTTTTGTTGTAGGATGTATATTTAAGTAAATTTAGATCAAAATAACGACAATTTTTTGGATTGTGAAAAAAAATTTTAGTTGGAAGTGTCTAATTTTAATAAATTTATTTGAAATCTACTTCGATTTTTTTGGATTTTGTCGTGTACTTTTGTTGTGGGATGTATATTTGAGTAAATTTAGATCAAAATAACGACAATTTTTTGGATTGTGAAAAAAAATTTTAGTTGGAAGTGTCAAATTGTAATAAATTTATTTGAAACCAACTTCGATTTTTTTGGATTTTGTGGAGTATTTTTGTTGTAGGATGTATATTTGAGTAATTTAGATCAAAATAACGACAATTTTTTGGATTGTGAAAAAAAATTTTAGTTGGAAGTGTCAAATTGTAATAAATTTATTTGAAACCAACTTCGATTTTTTTGGATTTTGTCAAGTACTTTTGTTGTAGGTTGTATATTCGAGTAAATTTTAATCAAAATAACGACAATTTTTGGGATTGTGAAACAAATTTTTGTTGGAAGTGTCAAATTTTAATAAATTTATTTGAAACCAACTACGTTTTTTTTTATTTTTTCGAGTATTTTTGTTGTAGGATGTATATTTGACTAAATTTAGATGAAAATAACTTCAATTTTTTGGATTGTGAATCAAAAATTTTAGTTGGAAGTGTCTAATTTTAATAAATTTATTTGAAATCTACTTCGATTTTTTTGGATTTTGTCGAGTACTTTTGTTGTAGGATGTATATTTGAGTAAATTTAGATGAAAATAACGACAATTTTTTGGATTGTGAAACAAATTTTAGTTGGAAGTGTCAAATTTTAATAAATTTATTAGAAACCAACTTCGATTTTTTTTGGATTTTGTCGAGTATTTTTGTTGTAGGATGTATATTTGAGTAAATTTAGATGAAAATAACTTCAATTTTTTGGATTGTGAAACAAAAATTTTAGTTGGAAGTGTCTAATTTTAATAAATTTATTTGAAATCTACTTCGATTTTTTTGGATTTTGTCGAGTACTTTTGTTGTAGGATGTATATTTGAGTAAATTTAGATCAAAATAACGACAATTTTTTGGATTGTGAAAAAAAATTTTAGTTGGAAGTGTCAAATTGTAATAAATTTATTTGAAACCAACTTCGATTTTTTTGGATTTTGTCGAGTATTTTTGTTGTAGGATGTATATTTAAGTAAATTTAGATCAAAATAACGACAATTTTTTGGATTGTGAAAAAAAATTTTAGTTGGAAGTGTCAAATTTTAATAAATTTATTTGAAACCAACTTCGATTTTTTTTGGATTTTGTCGAGTATTTTTGTTGTAGGATGTATATTTGAGTAAATTTAGATGAAAATAACTTCAATTTTTTGGATTGTGAAACAAAAATTTTAGTTGGAAGTGTCAAATTGTAATAAATTTATTTGAAACCAACTTCGATTTTTTTGGATTTTGTCGAGTATTTTTGTTGTAGGATGTATATTTGAGTAAATTTAGATGAAAATAACTTCAATTTTTAGGATTGTGAAAAAAATGTTAGTTGGAAGTGTCCAATTTTAATAAATTTATTAGAGGCCAACTTCGATTTTTTTGGATTTTGTTGAGTATTTTTGTTGTAGGATCTATATTTGAGTAAATTTAGATCAAAATAACTTCAATTTTTTCGATTGTAAAACAAAAATTTTAGTTGGAAGTGCCAAATTGTAATAAATTTATTTGAAATCAACTTCGATTTTTTTGGATTATGTCGAGTACTTTTGTTGTAGGTTGTATATTTGAGTAAATTTTAATCAAAATAACGACAATTTTTTGGATTGTGAAACAAATTTTAGTTGGAAGTGTCAAATTGTAATAAATTTGTTTGAAACCAACTTCGATTTTTTTGGATTTTGTCGAGTATTTTTGTTGTAGGATGTATATTTGAGTAAATTTAGATCAAAATAACGACAATTTTTTGGATTGTGAAAAAAAATTTTAGTTGGAAGTGTCAAATTGTAATAAATTTATTTGAAACCAACTTCGATTTTTTTGGATTTTGTCGAGTATTTTTGTTGTAGGATGTATATTTAAGTAAATTTAGATCAAAATAACGACAATTTTTTGGATTGTGAAAAAAAATTTTAGTTGGAAGTGTCAAATTTTAATAAATTTATTTGAAATCTACTTCGATTTTTTTGGATTTTGTCGTGTACTTTTGTTGTGGGATGTATATTTGAGTAAATTTAGATCAAAATAACGACAATTTTTTGGATTGTGAAAAAAAATTTTAGTTGGAAGTGTCAAATTGTAATAAATTTATTTGAAACCAACTTCGATTTTTTTGGATTTTGTGGAGTATTTTTGTTGTAGGATGTATATTTGAGTAATTTAGATCAAAATAACGACAATTTTTTGGATTGTGAAAAAAAATTTTAGTTGGAAGTGTCAAATTGTAATAAATTTATTTGAAACCAACTTCGATTTTTTTGGATTTTGTCAAGTACTTTTGTTGTAGGTTGTATATTCGAGTAAATTTTAATCAAAATAACGACAATTTTTGGGATTGTGAAACAAATTTTTGTTGGAAGTGTCAAATTTTAATAAATTTATTTGAAACCAACTACGATTTTTTTTTATTTTTTCGAGTATTTTTGTTGTAGGATGTATATTTGACTAAATTTAGATGAAAATAACTTCAATTTTTTGGATTGTGAATCAAAAATTTTAGTTGGAAGTGTCTAATTTTAATAAATTTATTTGAAATCTACTTCGATTTTTTTGGATTTTGTCGAGTACTTTTGTTGTAGGATGTATATTTGAGTAAATTTAGATGAAAATAACGACAATTTTTTGGATTGTGAAACAAATTTTAGTTGGAAGTGTCAAATTTTAATAAATTTATTAGAAACCAACTTCGATTTTTTTTGGATTTTGTCGAGTATTTTTGTTGTAGGATGTATATTTGAGTAAATTTAGATGAAAATAACTTCAATTTTTTGGATTGTGAAACAAAAATTTTAGTTGGAAGTGTCTAATTTTAATAAATTTATTTGAAATCTACTTCGATTTTTTTGGATTTTGTCGAGTACTTTTGTTGTAGGATGTATATTTGAGTAAATTTAGATCAAAATAACGACAAGTTTTTGGATTGTGAAAAAAAATTTTAGTTGGAAGTGTCAAATTGTAATAAATTTATTTGAAACCAACTTCGATTTTTTTGGATTTTGTCGAGTATTTTTGTTGTAGGATGTATATTTGAGTAAATTTAGATCAAAATAACGACAATTTTTTGGATTGTGAAAAAAAATTTTAGTTGGAAGTGTCAAATTTTAATAAATTTATTTGAAACCAACTTCGATTTTTTTTGGATTTTGTCGAGTATTTTTGTTGTAGGATGTATATTTGAGTAAATTTAGATGAAAATAACTTCAATTTTTTGGATTGTGAAACAAAAATTTTAGTTGGAAGTGTCAAATTGTAATAAATTTATTTGAAACCAACTTCGATTTTTTTGGATTTTGTCGAGTATTTTTGTTGTAGGATGTATATTTGAGTAAATTTAGATGAAAATAACTTCAATTTTTAGGATTGTGAAAAAAATGTTAGTTGGAAGTGTCCAATTTTAATAAATTTATTAGAGGCCAACTTCGATTTTTTTGGATTTTGTTGAGTATTTTTGTTGTAGGATCTATATTTGAGTAAATTTAGATCAAAATAACTTCAATTTTTTGGATTGTAAAACAAAAATTTTAGTTGGAAGTGCCAAATTGTAATAAATTTATTTGAAATCAACTTCGATTTTTTTGGATTTTGTTGAGTATTTTTGTTGTAGGATCTATATTTGAGTAAATTTAGATCAAAATAACTTCAATTTTTTGGATTGTAAAACAAAAATTTTAGTTGGAAGTGCCAAATTGTAATAAATTTATTTGAAATCAACTTCGATTTTTTTGGATTATGTCGAGTACTTTTGTTGTAGGTTGTATATTTGAGTAAATTTTAATCAAAATAACGACAATTTTTTGGATTGTGAAACAAATTTTAGTTGGAAGTGTCAAATTGTAATAAATTTGTTTGAAACAAACTTCGATTTTTTTGGATTTTGTCGAGTATTTTTGTTGTAGGATGTATATTTGAGTAAATTTAGATCAAAATAACGACAATTTTTTGGATTGTGAAAAAAAATTTTAGTTGGAAGTGTAAAATTGTAATAAATTTATTTGAAACCAACTTCGATTTTTTTGGATTTTGTCGAGTATTTTTGTTGTAGGATGTATATTTAAGTAAATTTAGATCAAAATAACGACAATTTTTTGGATTGTGAAAAAAAATTTTAGTTGGAAGTGTCTAATTTTAATAAATTTATTTGAAATCTACTTCGATTTTTTTGGATTTTGTCGTGTACTTTTGTTGTGGGATGTATATTTGAGTAAATTTAGATCAAAATAACGACAATTTTTTGGATTGTGAAAAAAAATTTTAGTTGGAAGTGTCAAATTGTAATAAATTTATTTGAAACCAACTTCGATTTTTTTGGATTTTGTGGAGTATTTTTGTTGTAGGATGTATATTTGAGTAATTTAGATCAAAATAACGACAATTTTTTGGATTGTGAAAAAAAATTTTAGTTGGAAGTGTCAAATTGTAATAAATTTATTTGAAACCAACTTCGATTTTTTTGGATTTTGTCAAGTACTTTTGTTGTAGGTTGTATATTCGAGTAAATTTTAATCAAAATAACGACAATTTTTGGGATTGTGAAACAAATTTTTGTTGGAAGTGTCAAATTTTAATAAATTTATTTGAAACCAACTACGTTTTTTTTTATTTTTTCGAGTATTTTTGTTGTAGGATGTATATTTGACTAAATTTAGATGAAAATAACTTCAATTTTTTGGATTGTGAATCAAAAATTTTAGTTGGAAGTGTCTAATTTTAATAAATTTATTTGAAATCTACTTCGATTTTTTTGGATTTTGTCGAGTACTTTTGTTGTAGGATGTATATTTGAGTAAATTTAGATGAAAATAACGACAATTTTTTGGATTGTGAAACAAATTTTAGTTGGAAGTGTCAAATTTTAATAAATTTATTAGAAACCAACTTCGATTTTTTTTGGATTTTGTCGAGTATTTTTGTTGTAGGATGTATATTTGAGTAAATTTAGATGAAAATAACTTCAATTTTTTGGATTGTGAAACAAAAATTTTAGTTGGAAGTGTCTAATTTTAATAAATTTATTTGAAATCTACTTCGATTTTTTTGGATTTTGTCGAGTACTTTTGTTGTAGGATGTATATTTGAGTAAATTTAGATCAAAATAACGACAATTTTTTGGATTGTGAAAAAAAATTTTAGTTGGAAGTGTCAAATTGTAATAAATTTATTTGAAACCAACTTCGATTTTTTTGGATTTTGTCGAGTATTTTTGTTGTAGGATGTATATTTAAGTAAATTTAGATCAAAATAACGACAATTTTTTGGATTGTGAAAAAAAATTTTAGTTGGAAGTGTCAAATTTTAATAAATTTATTTGAAACCAACTTCGATTTTTTTTGGATTTTGTCGAGTATTTTTGTTGTAGGATGTATATTTGAGTAAATTTAGATGAAAATAACTTCAATTTTTTGGATTGTGAAACAAAAATTTTAGTTGGAAGTGTCAAATTGTAATAAATTTATTTGAAACCAACTTCGATTTTTTTGGATTTTGTCGAGTATTTTTGTTGTAGGATGTATATTTGAGTAAATTTAGATGAAAATAACTTCAATTTTTAGGATTGTGAAAAAAATGTTAGTTGGAAGTGTCCAATTTTAATAAATTTATTAGAGGCCAACTTCGATTTTTTTGGATTTTGTTGAGTATTTTTGTTGTAGGATCTATATTTGAGTAAATTTAGATCAAAATAACTTCAATTTTTTCGATTGTAAAACAAAAATTTTAGTTGGAAGTGCCAAATTGTAATAAATTTATTTGAAATCAACTTCGATTTTTTTGGATTATGTCGAGTACTTTTGTTGTAGGTTGTATATTTGAGTAAATTTTAATCAAAATAACGACAATTTTTTGGATTGTGAAACAAATTTTAGTTGGAAGTGTCAAATTGTAATAAATTTGTTTGAAACCAACTTCGATTTTTTTGGATTTTGTCGAGTATTTTTGTTGTAGGATGTATATTTGAGTAAATTTAGATCAAAATAACGACAATTTTTTGGATTGTGAAAAAAAATTTTAGTTGGAAGTGTCAAATTGTAATAAATTTATTTGAAACCAACTTCGATTTTTTTGGATTTTGTCGAGTATTTTTGTTGTAGGATGTATATTTAAGTAAATTTAGATCAAAATAACGACAATTTTTTGGATTGTGAAAAAAAATTTTAGTTGGAAGTGTCAAATTTTAATAAATTTATTTGAAATCTACTTCGATTTTTTTGGATTTTGTCGTGTACTTTTGTTGTGGGATGTATATTTGAGTAAATTTAGATCAAAATAACGACAATTTTTTGGATTGTGAAAAAAAATTTTAGTTGGAAGTGTCAAATTGTAATAAATTTATTTGAAACCAACTTCGATTTTTTTGGATTTTGTGGAGTATTTTTGTTGTAGGATGTATATTTGAGTAATTTAGATCAAAATAACGACAATTTTTTGGATTGTGAAAAAAAATTTTAGTTGGAAGTGTCAAATTGTAATAAATTTATTTGAAACCAACTTCGATTTTTTTGGATTTTGTCAAGTACTTTTGTTGTAGGTTGTATATTCGAGTAAATTTTAATCAAAATAACGACAATTTTTGGGATTGTGAAACAAATTTTTGTTGGAAGTGTCAAATTTTAATAAATTTATTTGAAACCAACTACGATTTTTTTTTATTTTTTCGAGTATTTTTGTTGTAGGATGTATATTTGACTAAATTTAGATGAAAATAACTTCAATTTTTTGGATTGTGAATCAAAAATTTTAGTTGGAAGTGTCTAATTTTAATAAATTTATTTGAAATCTACTTCGATTTTTTTGGATTTTGTCGAGTACTTTTGTTGTAGGATGTATATTTGAGTAAATTTAGATGAAAATAACGACAATTTTTTGGATTGTGAAACAAATTTTAGTTGGAAGTGTCAAATTTTAATAAATTTATTAGAAACCAACTTCGATTTTTTTTGGATTTTGTCGAGTATTTTTGTTGTAGGATGTATATTTGAGTAAATTTAGATGAAAATAACTTCAATTTTTTGGATTGTGAAACAAAAATTTTAGTTGGAAGTGTCTAATTTTAATAAATTTATTTGAAATCTACTTCGATTTTTTTGGATTTTGTCGAGTACTTTTGTTGTAGGATGTATATTTGAGTAAATTTAGATCAAAATAACGACAAGTTTTTGGATTGTGAAAAAAAATTTTAGTTGGAAGTGTCAAATTGTAATAAATTTATTTGAAACCAACTTCGATTTTTTTGGATTTTGTCGAGTATTTTTGTTGTAGGATGTATATTTGAGTAAATTTAGATCAAAATAACGACAATTTTTTGGATTGTGAAAAAAAATTTTAGTTGGAAGTGTCAAATTTTAATAAATTTATTTGAAACCAACTTCGATTTTTTTTGGATTTTGTCGAGTATTTTTGTTGTAGGATGTATATTTGAGTAAATTTAGATGAAAATAACTTCAATTTTTTGGATTGTGAAACAAAAATTTTAGTTGGAAGTGTCAAATTGTAATAAATTTATTTGAAACCAACTTCGATTTTTTTGGATTTTGTCGAGTATTTTTGTTGTAGGATGTATATTTGAGTAAATTTAGATGAAAATAACTTCAATTTTTAGGATTGTGAAAAAAATGTTAGTTGGAAGTGTCCAATTTTAATAAATTTATTAGAGGCCAACTTCGATTTTTTTGGATTTTGTTGAGTATTTTTGTTGTAGGATCTATATTTGAGTAAATTTAGATCAAAATAACTTCAATTTTTTGGATTGTAAAACAAAAATTTTAGTTGGAAGTGCCAAATTGTAATAAATTTATTTGAAATCAACTTCGATTTTTTTGGATTTTGTTGAGTATTTTTGTTGTAGGATCTATATTTGAGTAAATTTAGATCAAAATAACTTCAATTTTTTGGATTGTAAAACAAAAATTTTAGTTGGAAGTGCCAAATTGTAATAAATTTATTTGAAATCAACTTCGATTTTTTTGGATTATGTCGAGTACTTTTGTTGTAGGTTGTATATTTGAGTAAATTTTAATCAAAATAACGACAATTTTTTGGATTGTGAAACAAATTTTAGTTGGAAGTGTCAAATTGTAATAAATTTGTTTGAAACAAACTTCGATTTTTTTGGATTTTGTCGAGTATTTTTGTTGTAGGATGTATATTTGAGTAAATTTAGATCAAAATAACGACAATTTTTTGGATTGTGAAAAAAAATTTTAGTTGGAAGTGTAAAATTGTAATAAATTTATTTGAAACCAACTTCGATTTTTTTGGATTTTGTCGAGTATTTTTGTTGTAGGATGTATATTTAAGTAAATTTAGATCAAAATAACGACAATTTTTTGGATTGTGAAAAAAAATTTTAGTTGGAAGTGTCTAATTTTAATAAATTTATTTGAAATCTACTTCGATTTTTTTGGATTTTGTCGTGTACTTTTGTTGTGGGATGTATATTTGAGTAAATTTAGATCAAAATAACGACAATTTTTTGGATTGTGAAAAAAAATTTTAGTTGGAAGTGTCAAATTGTAATAAATTTATTTGAAACCAACTTCGATTTTTTTGGATTTTGTGGAGTATTTTTGTTGTAGGATGTATATTTGAGTAATTTAGATCAAAATAACGACAATTTTTTGGATTGTGAAAAAAAATTTTAGTTGGAAGTGTCAAATTGTAATAAATTTATTTGAAACCAACTTCGATTTTTTTGGATTTTGTCAAGTACTTTTGTTGTAGGTTGTATATTCGAGTAAATTTTAATCAAAATAACGACAATTTTTGGGATTGTGAAACAAATTTTTGTTGGAAGTGTCAAATTTTAATAAATTTATTTGAAACCAACTACGTTTTTTTTTATTTTTTCGAGTATTTTTGTTGTAGGATGTATATTTGACTAAATTTAGATGAAAATAACTTCAATTTTTTGGATTGTGAATCAAAAATTTTAGTTGGAAGTGTCTAATTTTAATAAATTTATTTGAAATCTACTTCGATTTTTTTGGATTTTGTCGAGTACTTTTGTTGTAGGATGTATATTTGAGTAAATTTAGATGAAAATAACGACAATTTTTTGGATTGTGAAACAAATTTTAGTTGGAAGTGTCAAATTTTAATAAATTTATTAGAAACCAACTTCGATTTTTTTTGGATTTTGTCGAGTATTTTTGTTGTAGGATGTATATTTGAGTAAATTTAGATGAAAATAACTTCAATTTTTTGGATTGTGAAACAAAAATTTTAGTTGGAAGTGTCTAATTTTAATAAATTTATTTGAAATCTACTTCGATTTTTTTGGATTTTGTCGAGTACTTTTGTTGTAGGATGTATATTTGAGTAAATTTAGATCAAAATAACGACAATTTTTTGGATTGTGAAAAAAAATTTTAGTTGGAAGTGTCAAATTGTAATAAATTTATTTGAAACCAACTTCGATTTTTTTGGATTTTGTCGAGTATTTTTGTTGTAGGATGTATATTTAAGTAAATTTAGATCAAAATAACGACAATTTTTTGGATTGTGAAAAAAAATTTTAGTTGGAAGTGTCAAATTTTAATAAATTTATTTGAAACCAACTTCGATTTTTTTTGGATTTTGTCGAGTATTTTTGTTGTAGGATGTATATTTGAGTAAATTTAGATGAAAATAACTTCAATTTTTTGGATTGTGAAACAAAAATTTTAGTTGGAAGTGTCAAATTGTAATAAATTTATTTGAAACCAACTTCGATTTTTTTGGATTTTGTCGAGTATTTTTGTTGTAGGATGTATATTTGAGTAAATTTAGATGAAAATAACTTCAATTTTTAGGATTGTGAAAAAAATGTTAGTTGGAAGTGTCCAATTTTAATAAATTTATTAGAGGCCAACTTCGATTTTTTTGGATTTTGTTGAGTATTTTTGTTGTAGGATCTATATTTGAGTAAATTTAGATCAAAATAACTTCAATTTTTTCGATTGTAAAACAAAAATTTTAGTTGGAAGTGCCAAATTGTAATAAATTTATTTGAAATCAACTTCGATTTTTTTGGATTATGTCGAGTACTTTTGTTGTAGGTTGTATATTTGAGTAAATTTTAATCAAAATAACGACAATTTTTTGGATTGTGAAACAAATTTTAGTTGGAAGTGTCAAATTGTAATAAATTTGTTTGAAACCAACTTCGATTTTTTTGGATTTTGTCGAGTATTTTTGTTGTAGGATGTATATTTGAGTAAATTTAGATCAAAATAACGACAATTTTTTGGATTGTGAAAAAAAATTTTAGTTGGAAGTGTCAAATTGTAATAAATTTATTTGAAACCAACTTCGATTTTTTTGGATTTTGTCGAGTATTTTTGTTGTAGGATGTATATTTAAGTAAATTTAGATCAAAATAACGACAATTTTTTGGATTGTGAAAAAAAATTTTAGTTGGAAGTGTCAAATTTTAATAAATTTATTTGAAATCTACTTCGATTTTTTTGGATTTTGTCGTGTACTTTTGTTGTGGGATGTATATTTGAGTAAATTTAGATCAAAATAACGACAATTTTTTGGATTGTGAAAAAAAATTTTAGTTGGAAGTGTCAAATTGTAATAAATTTATTTGAAACCAACTTCGATTTTTTTGGATTTTGTGGAGTATTTTTGTTGTAGGATGTATATTTGAGTAATTTAGATCAAAATAACGACAATTTTTTGGATTGTGAAAAAAAATTTTAGTTGGAAGTGTCAAATTGTAATAAATTTATTTGAAACCAACTTCGATTTTTTTGGATTTTGTCAAGTACTTTTGTTGTAGGTTGTATATTCGAGTAAATTTTAATCAAAATAACGACAATTTTTGGGATTGTGAAACAAATTTTTGTTGGAAGTGTCAAATTTTAATAAATTTATTTGAAACCAACTACGATTTTTTTTTATTTTTTCGAGTATTTTTGTTGTAGGATGTATATTTGACTAAATTTAGATGAAAATAACTTCAATTTTTTGGATTGTGAATCAAAAATTTTAGTTGGAAGTGTCTAATTTTAATAAATTTATTTGAAATCTACTTCGATTTTTTTGGATTTTGTCGAGTACTTTTGTTGTAGGATGTATATTTGAGTAAATTTAGATGAAAATAACGACAATTTTTTGGATTGTGAAACAAATTTTAGTTGGAAGTGTCAAATTTTAATAAATTTATTAGAAACCAACTTCGATTTTTTTTGGATTTTGTCGAGTATTTTTGTTGTAGGATGTATATTTGAGTAAATTTAGATGAAAATAACTTCAATTTTTTGGATTGTGAAACAAAAATTTTAGTTGGAAGTGTCTAATTTTAATAAATTTATTTGAAATCTACTTCGATTTTTTTGGATTTTGTCGAGTACTTTTGTTGTAGGATGTATATTTGAGTAAATTTAGATCAAAATAACGACAAGTTTTTGGATTGTGAAAAAAAATTTTAGTTGGAAGTGTCAAATTGTAATAAATTTATTTGAAACCAACTTCGATTTTTTTGGATTTTGTCGAGTATTTTTGTTGTAGGATGTATATTTGAGTAAATTTAGATCAAAATAACGACAATTTTTTGGATTGTGAAAAAAAATTTTAGTTGGAAGTGTCAAATTTTAATAAATTTATTTGAAACCAACTTCGATTTTTTTTGGATTTTGTCGAGTATTTTTGTTGTAGGATGTATATTTGAGTAAATTTAGATGAAAATAACTTCAATTTTTTGGATTGTGAAACAAAAATTTTAGTTGGAAGTGTCAAATTGTAATAAATTTATTTGAAACCAACTTCGATTTTTTTGGATTTTGTCGAGTATTTTTGTTGTAGGATGTATATTTGAGTAAATTTAGATGAAAATAACTTCAATTTTTAGGATTGTGAAAAAAATGTTAGTTGGAAGTGTCCAATTTTAATAAATTTATTAGAGGCCAACTTCGATTTTTTTGGATTTTGTTGAGTATTTTTGTTGTAGGATCTATATTTGAGTAAATTTAGATCAAAATAACTTCAATTTTTTGGATTGTAAAACAAAAATTTTAGTTGGAAGTGCCAAATTGTAATAAATTTATTTGAAATCAACTTCGATTTTTTTGGATTTTGTTGAGTATTTTTGTTGTAGGATCTATATTTGAGTAAATTTAGATCAAAATAACTTCAATTTTTTGGATTGTAAAACAAAAATTTTAGTTGGAAGTGCCAAATTGTAATAAATTTATTTGAAATCAACTTCGATTTTTTTGGATTATGTCGAGTACTTTTGTTGTAGGTTGTATATTTGAGTAAATTTTAATCAAAATAACGACAATTTTTTGGATTGTGAAACAAATTTTAGTTGGAAGTGTCAAATTGTAATAAATTTGTTTGAAACAAACTTCGATTTTTTTGGATTTTGTCGAGTATTTTTGTTGTAGGATGTATATTTGAGTAAATTTAGATCAAAATAACGACAATTTTTTGGATTGTGAAAAAAAATTTTAGTTGGAAGTGTAAAATTGTAATAAATTTATTTGAAACCAACTTCGATTTTTTTGGATTTTGTCGAG
This sequence comes from Andrena praecox, assembly GCA_963932275.1. Classification (NCBI taxonomy): domain Eukaryota; kingdom Metazoa; phylum Arthropoda; class Insecta; order Hymenoptera; family Andrenidae; genus Andrena; species Andrena praecox. Next base: position 3,365,904 of record CAWVQO010000356.1, on the reverse strand, counting down.
TATTTTTGTTGTAGGATGTATATTTAAGTAAATTTAGATCAAAATAACGACAATTTTTTGGATTGTGAAAAAAAATTTTAGTTGGAAGTGTCTAATTTTAATAAATTTATTTGAAATCTACTTCGATTTTTTTGGATTTTGTCGTGTACTTTTGTTGTGGGATGTATATTTGAGTAAATTTAGATCAAAATAACGACAATTTTTTGGATTGTGAAAAAAAATTTTAGTTGGAAGTGTCAAATTGTAATAAATTTATTTGAAACCAACTTCGATTTTTTTGGATTTTGTGGAGTATTTTTGTTGTAGGATGTATATTTGAGTAATTTAGATCAAAATAACGACAATTTTTTGGATTGTGAAAAAAAATTTTAGTTGGAAGTGTCAAATTGTAATAAATTTATTTGAAACCAACTTCGATTTTTTTGGATTTTGTCAAGTACTTTTGTTGTAGGTTGTATATTCGAGTAAATTTTAATCAAAATAACGACAATTTTTGGGATTGTGAAACAAATTTTTGTTGGAAGTGTCAAATTTTAATAAATTTATTTGAAACCAACTACGTTTTTTTTTATTTTTTCGAGTATTTTTGTTGTAGGATGTATATTTGACTAAATTTAGATGAAAATAACTTCAATTTTTTGGATTGTGAATCAAAAATTTTAGTTGGAAGTGTCTAATTTTAATAAATTTATTTGAAATCTACTTCGATTTTTTTGGATTTTGTCGAGTACTTTTGTTGTAGGATGTATATTTGAGTAAATTTAGATGAAAATAACGACAATTTTTTGGATTGTGAAACAAATTTTAGTTGGAAGTGTCAAATTTTAATAAATTTATTAGAAACCAACTTCGATTTTTTTTGGATTTTGTCGAGTATTTTTGTTGTAGGATGTATATTTGAGTAAATTTAGATGAAAATAACTTCAATTTTTTGGATTGTGAAACAAAAATTTTAGTTGGAAGTGTCTAATTTTAATAAATTTATTTGAAATCTACTTCGATTTTTTTGGATTTTGTCGAGTACTTTTGTTGTAGGATGTATATTTGAGTAAATTTAGATCAAAATAACGACAATTTTTTGGATTGTGAAAAAAAATTTTAGTTGGAAGTGTCAAATTGTAATAAATTTATTTGAAACCAACTTCGATTTTTTTGGATTTTGTCGAGTATTTTTGTTGTAGGATGTATATTTAAGTAAATTTAGATCAAAATAACGACAATTTTTTGGATTGTGAAAAAAAATTTTAGTTGGAAGTGTCAAATTTTAATAAATTTATTTGAAACCAACTTCGATTTTTTTTGGATTTTGTCGAGTATTTTTGTTGTAGGATGTATATTTGAGTAAATTTAGATGAAAATAACTTCAATTTTTTGGATTGTGAAACAAAAATTTTAGTTGGAAGTGTCAAATTGTAATAAATTTATTTGAAACCAACTTCGATTTTTTTGGATTTTGTCGAGTATTTTTGTTGTAGGATGTATATTTGAGTAAATTTAGATGAAAATAACTTCAATTTTTAGGATTGTGAAAAAAATGTTAGTTGGAAGTGTCCAATTTTAATAAATTTATTAGAGGCCAACTTCGATTTTTTTGGATTTTGTTGAGTATTTTTGTTGTAGGATCTATATTTGAGTAAATTTAGATCAAAATAACTTCAATTTTTTCGATTGTAAAACAAAAATTTTAGTTGGAAGTGCCAAATTGTAATAAATTTATTTGAAATCAACTTCGATTTTTTTGGATTATGTCGAGTACTTTTGTTGTAGGTTGTATATTTGAGTAAATTTTAATCAAAATAACGACAATTTTTTGGATTGTGAAACAAATTTTAGTTGGAAGTGTCAAATTGTAATAAATTTGTTTGAAACCAACTTCGATTTTTTTGGATTTTGTCGAGTATTTTTGTTGTAGGATGTATATTTGAGTAAATTTAGATCAAAATAACGACAATTTTTTGGATTGTGAAAAAAAATTTTAGTTGGAAGTGTCAAATTGTAATAAATTTATTTGAAACCAACTTCGATTTTTTTGGATTTTGTCGAGTATTTTTGTTGTAGGATGTATATTTAAGTAAATTTAGATCAAAATAACGACAATTTTTTGGATTGTGAAAAAAAATTTTAGTTGGAAGTGTCAAATTTTAATAAATTTATTTGAAATCTACTTCGATTTTTTTGGATTTTGTCGTGTACTTTTGTTGTGGGATGTATATTTGAGTAAATTTAGATCAAAATAACGACAATTTTTTGGATTGTGAAAAAAAATTTTAGTTGGAAGTGTCAAATTGTAATAAATTTATTTGAAACCAACTTCGATTTTTTTGGATTTTGTGGAGTATTTTTGTTGTAGGATGTATATTTGAGTAATTTAGATCAAAATAACGACAATTTTTTGGATTGTGAAAAAAAATTTTAGTTGGAAGTGTCAAATTGTAATAAATTTATTTGAAACCAACTTCGATTTTTTTGGATTTTGTCAAGTACTTTTGTTGTAGGTTGTATATTCGAGTAAATTTTAATCAAAATAACGACAATTTTTGGGATTGTGAAACAAATTTTTGTTGGAAGTGTCAAATTTTAATAAATTTATTTGAAACCAACTACGATTTTTTTTTATTTTTTCGAGTATTTTTGTTGTAGGATGTATATTTGACTAAATTTAGATGAAAATAACTTCAATTTTTTGGATTGTGAATCAAAAATTTTAGTTGGAAGTGTCTAATTTTAATAAATTTATTTGAAATCTACTTCGATTTTTTTGGATTTTGTCGAGTACTTTTGTTGTAGGATGTATATTTGAGTAAATTTAGATGAAAATAACGACAATTTTTTGGATTGTGAAACAAATTTTAGTTGGAAGTGTCAAATTTTAATAAATTTATTAGAAACCAACTTCGATTTTTTTTGGATTTTGTCGAGTATTTTTGTTGTAGGATGTATATTTGAGTAAATTTAGATGAAAATAACTTCAATTTTTTGGATTGTGAAACAAAAATTTTAGTTGGAAGTGTCTAATTTTAATAAATTTATTTGAAATCTACTTCGATTTTTTTGGATTTTGTCGAGTACTTTTGTTGTAGGATGTATATTTGAGTAAATTTAGATCAAAATAACGACAATTTTTTGGATTGTGAAAAAAAATTTTAGTTGGAAGTGTCAAATTGTAATAAATTTATTTGAAACCAACTTCGATTTTTTTGGATTTTGTCGAGTATTTTTGTTGTAGGATGTATATTTAAGTAAATTTAGATCAAAATAACGACAATTTTTTGGATTGTGAAAAAAAATTTTAGTTGGAAGTGTCAAATTTTAATAAATTTATTTGAAACCAACTTCGATTTTTTTTGGATTTTGTCGAGTATTTTTGTTGTAGGATGTATATTTGAGTAAATTTAGATGAAAATAACTTCAATTTTTTGGATTGTGAAACAAAAATTTTAGTTGGAAGTGTCTAATTTTAATAAATTTATTTGAAATCTACTTCGATTTTTTTGGATTTTGTCGAGTACTTTTGTTGTAGGATGTATATTTGAGTAAATTTAGATCAAAATAACGACAATTTTTTGGATTGTGAAAAAAAATTTTAGTTGGAAGTGTCAAATTGTAATAAATTTATTTGAAACCAACTTCGATTTTTTTGGATTTTGTCGAGTATTTTTGTTGTAGGATGTATATTTAAGTAAATTTAGATCAAAATAACGACAATTTTTTGGATTGTGAAAAAAAATTTTAGTTGGAAGTGTCAAATTTTAATAAATTTATTTGAAACCAACTTCGATTTTTTTTGGATTTTGTCGAGTATTTTTGTTGTAGGATGTATATTTGAGTAAATTTAGATGAAAATAACTTCAATTTTTTGGATTGTGAAACAAAAATTTTAGTTGGAAGTGTCTAATTTTAATAAATTTATTTGAAATCTACTTCGATTTTTTTGGATTTTGTCGAGTACTTTTGTTGTAGGATGAATATTTGAGTAAATTTAGATCAAAATAACGACAAGTTTTTGGATTGTGAAAAAAAATTTTAGTTGGAAGTGTCAAATTGTAATAAATTTATTTGAAACCAACTTCGATTTTTTTGGATTTTGTCGAGTATTTTTGTTGTAGGATGTATATTTGAGTAAATTTAGATCAAAATAACGACAATTTTTTGGATTGTGAAAAAAAATTTTAGTTGGAAGTGTCAAATTTTAATAAATTTATTTGAAACCAACTTCGATTTTTTTTGGATTTTGTCGAGTATTTTTGTTGTAGGATGTATATTTGAGTAAATTTAGATGAAAATAACTTCAATTTTTTGGATTGTGAAACAAAAATATTAGTTGGAAGTGTCTAATTTTAATAAATTTATTTGAAATCTACTTCGATTTTTTTGGATTTTGTCGAGTACTTTTGTTGTAGGATGTATATTTGAGTAAATTTAGATCAAAATAACGACAATTTTTTGGATTGTGAAAAAAAATTTTAGTTGGAAGTGTCAAATTGTAATAAATTTATTTGAAACCAACTTCGATTTTTTTGGATTTTGTCGAGTATTTTTGTTGTAGGATGTATATTTGAGTAAATTTAGATGAAAATAACTTCAATTTTTAGGATTGTGAAAAAAATGTTAGTTGGAAGTGTCCAATTTTAATAAATTTATTAGAGGCCAACTTCGATTTTTTTGGATTTTGTTGAGTATTTTTGTTGTAGGATCTATATTTGAGTAAATTTAGATCAAAATAACTTCAATTTTTTGGATTGTAAAACAAAAATTTTAGTTGGAAGTGCCAAATTGTAATAAATTTATTTGAAATCAACTTCGATTTTTTTGGATTATGTCGAGTACTTTTGTTGTAGGTTGTATATTTGAGTAAATTTTAATCAAAATAACGACAATTTTTTGGATTGTGAAACAAATTTTAGTTGGAAGTGTCAAATTGTAATAAATTTGTTTGAAACCAACTTCGATTTTTTTGGATTTTGTCGAGTATTTTTGTTGTAGGATGTATATTTGAGTAAATTTAGATCAAAATAACGACAATTTTTTGGATTGTGAAAAAAAATTTTAGTTGGAAGTGTCAAATTGTAATAAATTTATTTGAAACCAACTTCGATTTTTTTGGATTTTGTCGAGTATTTTTGTTGTAGGATGTATATTTAAGTAAATTTAGATCAAAATAACGACAAGTTTTTGGATTGTGAAAAAAAATTTTAGTTGGAAGTGTCAAATTTTAATAAATTTATTTGAAATCTACTTCGATTTTTTTGGATTTTGTCGTGTACTTTTGTTGTGGGATGTATATTTGAGTAAATTTAGATCAAAATAACGACAATTTTTTGGATTGTGAAAAAAAATTTTAGTTGGAAGTGTCAAATTGTAATAAATTTATTTGAAACCAACTTCGATTTTTTTGGATTTTGTGGAGTATTTTTGTTGTAGGATGTATATTTGAGTAATTTAGATCAAAATAACGACAATTTTTTGGATTGTGAAAAAAAATTTTAGTTGGAAGTGTCAAATTGTAATAAATTTATTTGAAACCAACTTCGATTTTTTTGGATTTTGTCAAGTACTTTTGTTGTAGGTTGTATATTTGAGTAAATTTTAATCAAAATAACGACAATTTTTTGGATTGTGAAACAAATTTTTGTTGGAAGTGTCAAATTTTAATAAATTTATTTGAAACCAACTACGATTTTTTTTTATTTTTTCGAGTATTTTTGTTGTAGGATGTATATTTGACTAAATTTAGATGAAAATAACTTCAATTTTTTGGATTGTGAATCAAAAATTTTAGTTGGAAGTGTCTAATTTTAATAAATTTATTTGAAATCTACTTCGATTTTTTTGGATTTTGTCGAGTACTTTTGTTGTAGGATGTAGATTTGAGTAAATTTAGATGAAAATAACGACAATTTTTTGGATTGTGAAACAAATTTTAGTTGGAAGTGTCAAATTTTAATAAATTTATTAGAAACCAACTTCGATTTTTTTTGGATTTTGTCGAGTATTTTTGTTGTAGGATGTATATTTGAGTAAATTTAGATGAAAATAACTTCAATTTTTTGGATTGTGAAACAAAAATTTTAGTTGGAAGTGTCTAATTTTAATAAATTTATTTGAAATCTACTTCGATTTTTTTGGATTTTGTCGAGTACTTTTGTTGTAGGATGTATATTTGAGTAAATTTAGATCAAAATAACGACAATTTTTTGGATTGTGAAAAAAAATTTTAGTTGGAAGTGTCAAATTGTAATAAATTTATTTGAAACCAACTTCGATTTTTTTGGATTTTGTCGAGTATTTTTGTTGTAGGATGTATATTTAAGTAAATTTAGATCAAAATAACGACAATTTTTTGGATTGTGAAAAAAAATTTTAGTTGGAAGTGTCAAATTTTAAAAAAATTTATTTGAAACCAACTTCGATTTTTTTTGGATTTTGTCGAGTATTTTTGTTGTAGGATGTATATTTGAGTAAATTTAGATCAAAATAACGACAATTTTTTGGATTGTGAAAAAAAATTTTAGTTGGAAGTGTCAAATTGTAATAAATTTATTTGAAACCAACTTCGATTTTTTTGGATTTTGTCAAGTACTTTTGTTGTAGGTTGTATATTCGAGTAAATTTTAATCAAAATAACGACAATTTTTGGGATTGTGAAACAAATTTTTGTTGGAAGTGTCAAATTTTAATAAATTTATTTGAAACCAACTACGATTTTTTTTTATTTTTTCGAGTATTTTTGTTGTAGGATGTATATTTGACTAAATTTAGATGAAAATAACTTCAATTTTTTGGATTGTGAATCAAAAATTTTAGTTGGAAGTGTCTAATTTTAATAAATTTATTTGAAATCTACTTCGATTTTTTTGGATTTTGTCGAGTACTTTTGTTGTAGGATGTATATTTGAGTAAATTTAGATGAAAATAACGACAATTTTTTGGATTGTGAAACAAATTTTAGTTGGAAGTGTCAAATTTTAATAAATTTATTAGAAACCAACTTCGATTTTTTTTGGATTTTGTCGAGTATTTTTGTTGTAGGATGTATATTTGAGTAAATTTAGATGAAAATAACTTCAATTTTTTGGATTGTGAAACAAAAATTTTAGTTGGAAGTGTCTAATTTTAATAAATTTATTTGAAATCTACTTCGATTTTTTTGGATTTTGTCGAGTACTTTTGTTGTAGGATGTATATTTGAGTAAATTTAGATCAAAATAACGACAATTTTTTGGATTGTGAAAAAAAATTTTAGTTGGAAGTGTCAAATTGTAATAAATTTATTTGAAACCAACTTCGATTTTTTTGGATTTTGTCGAGTATTTTTGTTGTAGGATGTATATTTAAGTAAATTTAGATCAAAATAACGACAATTTTTTGGATTGTGAAAAAAAATTTTAGTTGGAAGTGTCAAATTTTAATAAATTTATTTGAAACCAACTTCGATTTTTTTTGGATTTTGTCGAGTATTTTTGTTGTAGGATGTATATTTGAGTAAATTTAGATGAAAATAACTTCAATTTTTTGGATTGTGAAACAAAAATTTTAGTTGGAAGTGTCTAATTTTAATAAATTTATTTGAAATCTACTTCGATTTTTTTGGATTTTGTCGAGTACTTTTGTTGTAGGATGAATATTTGAGTAAATTTAGATCAAAATAACGACAATTTTTTGGATTGTGAAAAAAAATTTTAGTTGGAAGTGTCAAATTTTAATAAATTTATTTGAAACCAACTTCGATTTTTTTTGGATTTTGTCGAGTATTTTTGTTGTAGGATGTATATTTGAGTAAATTTAGATGAAAATAACTTCAATTTTTTGGATTGTGAAACAAAAATTTTAGTTGGAAGTGTCTAATTTTAATAAATTTATTTGAAATCTACTTCGATTTTTTTGGATTTTGTCGAGTACTTTTGTTGTAGGATGAATATTTGAGTAAATTTAGATCAAAATAACGACAAGTTTTTGGATTGTGAAAAAAAATTTTAGTTGGAAGTGTCAAATTTTAATAAATTTATTTGAAACCAACTTCGATTTTTTTTGGATTTTGTCGAGTATTTTTGTTGTAGGATGTATATTTGAGTAAATTTAGATGAAAATAACTTCAATTTTTTGGATTGTGAAACAAAAATTTTAGTTGGAAGTGTCTAATTTTAATAAATTTATTTGAAATCTACTTCGATTTTTTTGGATTTTGTCGAGTACTTTTGTTGTAGGATGTATATTTGAGTAAATTTAGATCAAAATAACGACAATTTTTTGGATTGTGAAAAAAAATTTTAGTTGGAAGTGTCAAATTGTAATAAATTTATTTGAAACCAACTTCGATTTTTTTGGATTTTGTCGAGTATTTTTGTTGTAGGATGTATATTTGAGTAAATTTAGATGAAAATAACTTCAATTTTTAGGATTGTGAAAAAAATGTTAGTTGGAAGTGTCCAATTTTAATAAATTTATTAGAGGCCAACTTCGATTTTTTTGGATTTTGTTGAGTATTTTTGTTGTAGGATCTATATTTGAGTAAATTTAGATCAAAATAACTTCAATTTTTTGGATTGTAAAACAAAAATTTTAGTTGGAAGTGCCAAATTGTAATAAATTTATTTGAAATCAACTTCGATTTTTTTGGATTATGTCGAGTACTTTTGTTGTAGGTTGTATATTTGAGTAAATTTTAATCAAAATAACGACAATTTTTTGGATTGTGAAACAAATTTTAGTTGGAAGTGTCAAATTGTAATAAATTTGTTTGAAACCAACTTCGATTTTTTTGGATTTTGTCGAGTATTTTTGTTGTAGGATGTATATTTCAGTAAATTTAGATCAAAATAACGACAATTTTTTGGATTGTGAAAAAAAATTTTAGTTGGAAGTGTCAAATTGTAATAAATTTATTTGAAACCAACTTCGATTTTTTTGGATTTTGTCGAGTATTTTTGTTGTAGGATGTATATTTAAGTAAATTTAGATCAAAATAACGACAATTTTTTGGATTGTGAAAAAAAATTTTAGTTGGAAGTGTCAAATTTTAATAAATTTATTTGAAACCAACTTCGATTTTTTTTGGATTTTGTCGAGTATTTTTGTTGTAGGATGTATATTTGAGTAAATTTACATGAAAATAACATCAATTTTTTGGATTGTGAAACAAAAATTTTAGTTGGAAGTGTCAAATTGTAATAAATTTATTTGAAATCTACTTCGATTTTTTTGGATTTTGTCGTGTACTTTTGTTGTGGGATGTATATTTGAGTAAATTTAAATCAAAATAACGACAATTTTTTGGATTGTGAAAAAAAATTTTAGTTGGAAGTGTCAAATTGTAATAAATTTATTTGAAACCAACTTCGATTTTTTTGGATTTTGTGGAGTATTTTTGTTGTAGGATGTATATTTGAGTAATTTAGATCAAAATAACGACAATTTTTGGGATTGTGAAACAAATTTTTGTTGGAAGTGTCAAATTTTAATAAATTTATTTGAAACCAACTTCGATTTTTTTGGATTATGTCAAGTACTTTTGTTGTAGGTTGTATATTTGAGTAAATTTTAATCAAAATAACGACAATTTTTTGGATTGTGAAACAAATTTTTGTTGGAAGTGTCAAATTTTAATAAATTTATTTGAAACCAACTACGATTTTTTTTTATTTTTTCGAGTATTTTTGTTGTAGGATGTATATTTGACTAAATTTAGATGAAAATAACTTCAATTTTTTGGATTGTGAATCAAAAATTTTAGTTGGAAGTGTCTAATTTTAATAAATTTATTTGAAATCTACTTCGATTTTTTTGGATTTTGTCGAGTACTTTTGTTGTAGGATGTAGATTTGAGTAAATTTAGATGAAAATAACGACAATTTTTTGGATTGTGAAACAAATTTTAGTTGGAAGTGTCAAATTTTAATAAATTTATTAGAAACCAACTTCGATTTTTTTTGGATTTTGTCGAGTATTTTTGTTGTAGGATGTATATTTGAGTAAATTTAGATGAAAATAACTTCAATTTTTTGGATTGTGAAACAAAAATTTTAGTTGGAAGTGTCTAATTTTAATAAATTTATTTGAAATCTACTTCGATTTTTTTGGATTTTGTCGAGTACTTTTGTTGTAGGATGTATATTTGAGTAAATTTAGATCAAAATAACGACAATTTTTTGGATTGTGAAAAAAAATTTTAGTTGGAAGTGTCAAATTGTAATAAATTTATTTGAAACCAACTTCGATTTTTTTGGATTTTGTCGAGTATTTTTGTTGTAGGATGTATATTTAAGTAAATTTAGATCAAAATAACGACAATTTTTTGGATTGTGAAAAAAAATTTTAGTTGGAAGTGTCAAATTTTAATAAATTTATTTGAAACCAACTTCGATTTTTTTTGGATTTTGTCGAGTATTTTTGTTGTAGGATGTATATTTGAGTAAATTTAGATGAAAATAACTTCAATTTTTTGGATTGTGAAACAAAAATTTTAGTTGGAAGTGTCTAATTTTAATAAATTTATTTGAAATCTACTTCGATTTTTTTGGATTTTGTCGAGTACTTTTGTTGTAGGATGTATATTTGAGTAAATTTAGATCAAAATAACGACAATTTTTTGGATTGTGAAAAAAAATTTTAGATGGAAGTGTCAAATTGTAATAAATTTATTTGAAACCAACTTCGATTTTTTTGGATTTTGTCGAGTATTTTTGTTGTAGGATGTATATTTAAGTAAATTTAGATCAAAATAACGACAATTTTTTGGATTGTGAAAAAAAATTTTAGTTGGAAGTGTCAAATTTTAATAAATTTATTTGAAACCAACTTCGATTTTTTTTGGATTTTGTCGAGTATTTTTGTTGTAGGATGTATATTTGAGTAAATTTAGATGAAAATAACTTCAATTTTTTGGATTGTGAAACAAAAATTTTAGTTGGAAGTGTCTAATTTTAATAAATTTATTTGAAATCTACTTCGATTTTTTTGGATTTTGTCGAGTACTTTTGTTGTAGGATGAATATTTGAGTAAATTTAGATCAAAATAACGACAATTTTTTGGATTGTGAAAAAAAATTTTAGTTGGAAGTGTCAAATTGTAATAAATTTATTTGAAACCAACTTCGATTTTTTTGGATTTTGTCGAGTATTTTTGTTGTAGGATGTATATTTGAGTAAATTTAGATCAAAATAACGACAATTTTTTGGATTGTGAAAAAAAATTTAGTTGGATGTGTCAAATTGTAATAAATTTATTTGAAACCAACTTCGATTTTTTTTGGATTTTGTCAAGTACTTTTGTTGTAGGTTGTATATTTGAGTAAATTTTAATCAAAATAACGACAATTTTTTGGATTGTGAAACAAATTTTAGTTGGATGTGTCAAATTTTAATAAATTTATTTGAAACCAACTACGATTTTTTTTGGATTTTGTCGAGTATTTTTGTTGTAGGATGTATATTTGAGTAAATTTAGATGAAAATAACTTCAATTTTTAGGATTGTGAAAAAAATGTTAGTTGGAAGTGTCCAATTTTAATAAATTTATTAGAGGCCAACTTCGATTTTTTTGGATTTTGTTGAGTATTTTTGTTGTAGGATCTATATTTGAGTAAATTTAGATCAAAATAACTTCAATTTTTTGGATTGTAAAACAAAAATTTTAGTTGAAAGTGCCAAATTGTAATAAATTTATTTGAAATCAACTTCGATTTTTTTGGATTATGTCGAGTACTTTTGTTGTAGGTTGTATATTTGAGTAAATTTTAATCAAAATAACGACAATTTTTTGGATTGTGAAACAAATTTTAGTTGGAAGTGTCAAATTGTAATAAATTTATTTGAAACCAACTTCGATTTTTTTGGATTTTGTCGAGTATTTTTGTTGTAGGATGTATATTTGAGTAAATTTAGATCAAAATAACGACAATTTTTTGGATTGTGAAAAAAAATTTTAGTTGGAAGTGTCAAATTGTAATAAATTTATTTGAAACCAACTTCGATTTTTTTGGATTTTGTCGAGTACTTTTGTTGTAGGATGTATATTTGAGTAAATTTAGATGAAAATAACTTCAATTTTTAGGATTGTGAAAAAAATGTTAGTTGGAAGTGTCAAATTTTAATAAATTTATTTGAGGCCAACTTCGATTTTTTTTTATTTTGTTGAGTATTTTTGTTGTAGGATCTATATTTGAGTAAATTTAGATGAAGATAACATCAATTTTTTGGATTGTGAAAAAAAATTTTAGTTGGAAGTGTCAAATTGTAATAAATTTATTTGAAACCAACTTCGATTTTTTTTTATTTTGTCGAGTATTTTTGTTGTAGGATATATATTTGAGTAAATTTAGATGAAAATAACTTCAATTTTTTGGATTGTGAAAAAAAATTTTAGTTGGAAGTGTCAAATTGTAATAACTTTATTTGAAACCAACTTCGATTTTTTTGGATCTTGTCGAGTATTTTTGTTGTAGGATGTATATTTGAGTAAATTTAGATCAAAATAACGACAATTTTTTGGATTGTGAAAAAAAATTTTAGTTGGAAGTGTCAAATTGTAATAAATTTATTTGAAACCAACTTCGATTTTTTTGGATTTTGTCGAGTATTTTTGTTGTAGGATGTATATTTGAGTAAATTTAGATCAAAATAACGACAATTTTTTGGATTGTGAAAAAAAATTTTAGTTGGAAGTGTCAAATTTTAATAAATTTATTTGAAACCAACTTCGATTTTTTTTGGATTTTGTCGAGTATTTTTGTTGTAGGATGTATATTTGAGTAAATTTAGATGAAAATAACTTCAATTTTTTGGATTGTGAAACAAAAATTTTAGTTGGAAGTGTCTAATTTTAATAAATTTATTTGAATTCTACTTCGATTTTTTTGGATTTTGTCGTGTACTTTTGTTGTGGGATGTATATTTGAGTAAATTTAGATCAAAATAACGACAATTTTTTGGATTGTGAAAAAAAATTTTAGTTGGAAGTGTCAAATTGTAATAAATTTATTTGAAACCAACTTCGATTTTTTTGGATTTTGTCGAGTATTTTTGTTGTAGGATGTATATTTGAGTAATTTAGATCAAAATAACGACAATTTTTTGGATTGTGAAAAAAAATTTTAGTTGGAAGTGTCAAATTGTAATAAATTTATTTGAAACCAAGTTCGATTTTTTTGGATTTTGTCAAGTACTTTTGTTGTAGGTTGTATATTTGAGTAAATTTTAATCAAAATAACGACCATTTTTTGGATTGTGAAACAAATTTTTGTTGGAAGTGTCAAATTTTAATAAATTTATTTGAAACCAACTACGATTTTTTTTTATTTTTTCGAGTATTTTTGTTGTAGGATGTATATTTGACTAAATTTAGATGAAAATAACTTCAATTTTTTGGATTGTGAATCAAAAATTTTAGTTGGAAGTGTCTAATTTACTAAATTTATTTGAAATCTACTTCGATTTTTTTGGATTTTGTCGAGTACTTTTGTTGTAGGATGTATATTTGAGTAAATTTAGATGAAAATAACGACAATTTTTTGGATTGTGAAACAAATTTTAGTTGGAAGTGTCAAATTTTAAAAAATTTATTAGAAACCAACTTCGATTTTTTTTGGATTTTGTCGAGTATTTTTGTTGTAGGATGTATATTTGAGTAAATTTAGATGAAAATAACTTCAATTTTTTGGATTGTGAAACAAAAATTTTAGTTGGAAGTGTCTAATTTTAATAAATTTATTTGAAATCTACTTCGATTTTTTTGGATTTTGTCGAGTACTTTTGTTGTAGGATGTATATTTGAGTAAATTTAGATCAAAATAACGACAATTTTTTGGATTGTGAAAAAAAATTTTAGTTGGAAGTGTCAAATTGTAATAAATTTATTTGAAACCAACTTCGATTTTTTTGGATTTTGTCGAGTATTTTTGTTGTAGGATGTATATTTAAGTAAATTTAGATCAAAATAACGACAATTTTTTGGATTGTGAAAAAAAATTTTAGTTGGAAGTGTCAAATTTTAATAAATTTATTTGAAACCAACTTCGATTTTTTTTGGATTTTGTCGAGTATTTTTGTTGTAGGATGTATATTTGAGTAAATTTAGATGAAAATAACTTCAATTTTTTGGATTGTGAAACAAAAATTTTAGTTGGAAGTGTCTAATTTTAATAAATTTATTTGAAATCTACTTCGATTTTTTTGGATTTTGTCGAGTACTTTTGTTGTAGGATGTATATTTGAGTAAATTTAGATCAAAATAACGACAATTTTTTGGATTGTGAAAAAAAATTTTAGTTGGAAGTGTCAAATTGTAATAAATTTATTTGAAACCAACTTCGATTTTTTTGGATTTTGTCGAGTATTTTTGTTGTAGGATGTATATTTAAGTAAATTTAGATCAAAATAACGACAATTTTTTGGATTGTGAAAAAAAATTTTAGTTGGAAGTGTCAAATTTTAATAAATTTATTTGAAACCAACTTCGATTTTTTTTGGATTTTGTCGAGTATTTTTGTTGTAGGATGTATATTTGAGTAAATTTAGATGAAAATAACTTCAATTTTTTGGATTGTGAAACAAAAATTTTAGTTGGAAGTGTCTAATTTTAATAAATTTATTTGAAATCTACTTCGATTTTTTTGGATTTTGTCGAGTACTTTTGTTGTAGGATGTATATTTGAGTAAATTTAGATCAAAATAACGACAATTTTTTGGATTGTGAAAAAAAATTTTAGTTGGAAGTGTCTAATTTTAATAAATTTATTTGAAATCTACTTCGATTGTTTTGGATTTTGTCGAGTACTTTTGTTGTAGGATGAATATTTGAGTAAATTTAGATCAAAATAACGACAATTTTTTGGATTGTGAAAAAAAATTTTAGTTGGAAGTGTCAAATTGTAATAAATTTATTTGAAACCAACTTCGATTTTTTTGGATTTTGTCGAGTATTTTTGTTGTAGGATGTATATTTGAGTAAATTTAGATCAAAATAACGACAATTTTTTGGATTGTGAAAAAAAATTTTAGTTGGATGTGTCAAATTGTAATAAATTTATTTGAAACCAACTTCGATTTTTTTGGATTTTGTCGAGTATTTTTGTTGTAGGATGTATATTTAAGTAAATTTAGATCAAAATAACGACAATTTTTTGGATTGTGAAACAAATTTTAGTTGGAAGTGTCAAATTTTAATAAATTTATTTGAAACCAACTACGATTTTTTTTGGATTTTGTCGAGTATTTTTGTTGTAGGATGTATATTTGAGTAAATTTAGATGAAAATAACTTCAATTTTTAGGATTGTGAAAAAAATGTTAGTTGGAAGTGTCCAATTTTAATAAATTTATTAGAGGCCAACTTCGATTTTTTTGGATTTTGTTGAGTATTTTTGTTGTAGGATCTATATTTGAGTAAATTTAGATCAAAATAACTTCAATTTTTTCGATTGTAAAACAAAAATTTTAGTTGGAAGTGCCAAATTGTAATAAATTTATTTGAAATCAACTTCGATTTTTTTGGATTATGTCGAGTACTTTTGTTGTAGGTTGTATATTTGAGTAAATTTTAATCAAAATAACGACAATTTTTTGGATTGTGAAACAAATTTTAGTTGGAAGTGTCAAATTGTAATAAATTTATTTGAAACCAACTTCGATTTTTTTGGATTTTGTCGAGTATTTTTGTTGTAGGATGTATATTTGAGTAAATTTAGATCAAAATAACGACAATTTTTTGGATTGTGAAAAAAAATTTTAGTTGGAAGTGTCAAATTGTAATAAATTTATTTGAAACCAACTTCGATTTTTTTGGATTTTGTCGAGTACTTTTGTTGTAGGATGTATATTTGAGTAAATTTAGATGAAAATAACGACAATTTTTTGGATTGTGAAAAAAATTTTAGTTGGAAGTGTCAAATTTTAATAAATTTAGTTGAAACCAACTTCGATTTTTTTTTATTTTGTCGAGTATTTTTGTTGTAGGATGTATATTTGAGTAAATTTAGACGAAAATAACTTCAATTTTTAGGATTGTGAAAAAAATGTTAGTTGGAAGTGTCAAATTTTAATAAATTTATTTGAGGCCAACTTCGATTTTTTTGGATTTTGTTGAGTATTTTTGTTGTAGGATCTATATTTGAGTAAATTTAGATGAAAATAACGACAATTTGTTGGATTGTGAAAAAAAAATTTAGTTGGAAGTGTCAAATTTTAATAAATTTATTTGAAATCAACTTCGATTTTTTTGGATTTTGTCGAGTATTTTTGTTGTAGGGTCTATATTTGAGTAAATTTAGAAGAAAATAACTTCAATTTTTTGGATTGTGAAACAAAAATTTTAGTTGGAAGTGTCAAATTTTAATAAATTTAGTTGAAACCAACTTCGATTTTTTTTTATTTTGTCGAGTATTTTTGTTGTAGGATGTATATTTGAGTAAATTTAGATGAAAATAACTTCAATTTTTAGGATTGTGGAAAAATGTTAGTTGGAAGTGTCAAATTTTAATAAATTTATTTGAGGCCAACTTCGATTTTTTTTGGATTTTGACGAGTATTTTTGTTGTAGGATGTATATTTGAGTAAATTTAGATCAAAATAACGACAATTTTTTGGATTGTGAAACAAATTTTAGTTGTAAGTGTCAAATTTTAATAAATTTATTTGAAACCAACTTCGATTTTTTTGGATTTTGTCGAGTACTTTTGTTGTAGGATGTATATTTGAGTAAATTTAGATGAAAATAACGACAATTTTTTGGATTCTGAAAAAAATTTTAGTTGGAAGTGTCAAATTTTAATAAATTTAGTTGAAACCAACTTCGATTTTTTTTTATTTTGTCGAGTATTTTTGTTGTAGGATGTATATTTGAGTAAATTTAGATGAAAATAACTTCAATTTTTAGGATTGTGAAAAAAATGTTAGTTGGAAGTGTCAAATTTTAATAAATTTATTTGAGGCCAACTTCGATTTTTTTTGATTTTGTTGAGTACTTTTGTTGTAGGATGTATATTTGAGTAAATTTAGATCAAAATAACGACAATTTTTTGGATTGTGAAACAAATTTTAGTTGGAAGTGTCAAATTTTAATAAATTTATTTGAGGCCAACTTCGATTTTTTTGGATTTTGTTGAGTACTTTTGTTGTAGGATGTATATTTGAGTAAATTTAGATCAAAATAACGACAATTTTTTGGATTGTGAAACAAATTTTAGTTGGAAGTGTCAAATTTTAATAAATTTATTTGAAACCAACTACGATTTTTTTTGGATTTTGTCGAGTATTTTTGTTGTAGGATGTATATTTGACTAAATTTAGATGAAAATAACTTCAATTTTTTGGATTGTGAAACAAAAATTTTAGTTGGATGTGTCTAATTTTAATAAATTTATTTGAAATCTACTTCGATTTTTTTGGATTTTGTCGAGTACTTTTGTTGTAGGATGTATATTTGAGTAAATTTAGATGAAAATAACGACAATTTTTTGGATTGTGAAAAAAATTTTAGTTGGAAGTGTCAAATTTTAATAAATTTAGTTGAAACCAACTTCGATTTTTTTTTATTTTGTCGAGTATTTTTGTTGTAGGATGTATATTTGAGTAAATTTAGATGAAAATAACTTCAATTTTTAGGATTGTGAAAAAAATGTTAGTTGGAAGTGTCAAATTGTAATAAATTTATTTGAAACCAACTTCGATTTTTTTTTATTTTGTCGAGTATTTTTGTTGTAGGATGTATATTTGAGTAAATTTAGATGAAAATAACTTCAATTTTTTGGATTGTGAAAAAAAATTTTAGTTGGAAGTGTCAAATTGTAATAACTTTATTTGAAACCAACTTCGATTTTTTTGGATTATGTCGAGTACTTTTGTTGTAGGTTGTATATTTGAGTAAATTTTAATCAAAATAACGACAATTTTTTGGATTGTGAAACAAATTTTAGTTGGAAGTGTCAAATTGTAATAAATTTATTTGAAACCAACTTCGATTTTTTTGGATTTTGTCGAGTATTTTTGT
The DNA here is from genome assembly GCA_963932275.1 of Andrena praecox. Lineage (NCBI taxonomy): Eukaryota > Metazoa > Arthropoda > Insecta > Hymenoptera > Andrenidae > Andrena > Andrena praecox. Next base: position 3,347,925 of record CAWVQO010000356.1, on the reverse strand, counting down.
TGTAGGATGTATATTTGAGTAAATTTAGATCAAAATAACGACAATTTTTTGGATTGTGAAAAAAAATTATAGTTGGAAGTGTCGAATTGTAATAAATTTATTTGAAACCAACTTCGATTTTTTTGGATTTTGTCGAGTACTTTTGTTGTAGGATGTATATTTGAGTAAATTTAGATGAAAATAACTTCAATTTTTAGGATTGTGAAAAAAATGTTAGTTGGAAGTGTCAAATTTTAATAAATTTATTTGAGGCCAACTTCGATTTTTTTGGATTTTGTTGAGTATTTTTGTTGTAGGATCTATATTTGAGTAAATGTAGATGAAGATAACATCAATTTTTTGGATTGTGAAAAAAAATTTTAGTTGGAAGTGTCAAATTGTAATAAATTTATTTGAAACCAACTTCGATTTTTTTTTATTTTGTCGAGTATTTTTGTTGTAGGATGTATATTTGAGTAAATTTAGATGAAAATAACTTCAATTTTTTGGATTGTGAAAAAAAATTTTAGTTGGAAGTGTCAAATTGTAATAACTTTATTTGAAACCAACTTCGATTTTTTTGGATTTTGTCGAGTATTTTTGTTGTAGGATGTATATTTGAGTAAATTTAGATCAAAATAACGACAATTTTTTGGATTGTGAAACAAATTTTAGTTGGAAGTGTCAAATTTTAATAAATTTATTAGAAACCAACTTCGATTTTTTTTGGATTTTGTCGAGTATTTTTGTTGTAGGATGTATATTTGAGTAAATTTAGATGAAAATAACTTCAATTTTTTGGATTGTGAAACAAAAATTTTAGTTGGAAGTGTCTAATTTTAATAAATTTATTTGAAATCTACTTCGATTTTTTTGGATTTTGTCAAGTACTTTTGTTGTAGGATGTATATTTGAGTAAATTTAGATCAAAATAACGACAATTTTTTGGATTGTGAAACAAATTTTAGTTGTAAGTGTCAAATTTTAATAAATTTATTTGAAACCAACTTCGATTTTTTTGGATTTTGTCGAGTACTTTTGTTGTAGGATGTATATTTGAGTAAATTTAGATGAAAATAACGACAATTTTTTGGATTCTGAAAAAAATTTTAGTTGGAAGTGTCAAATTTTAATAAATTTAGTTGAAACCAACTTCGATTTTTTTTTATTTTGTCGAGTATTTTTGTTGTAGGATGTATATTTGAGTAAATTTAGATGAAAATAACTTCAATTTTTAGGATTGTGAAAAAAATGTTAGTTGGAAGTGTCAAATTTTAATAAATTTATTTGAGGCCAACTTCGATTTTTTTTGATTTTGTTGAGTACTTTTGTTGTAGGATGTATATTTGAGTAAATTTAGATCAAAATAACGACAATTTTTTGGATTGTGAAACAAATTTTAGTTGTAAGTGTCAAATTTTAATAAATTTATTTGAAACCAACTTCGTTTCTTTTTCATTTTGTCGAGTATTTTTGTTGTAGGATGTATATTTGAGTAAATTTAGATGAAAATAACTTCAATTTTTAGGATTGTGAAAAAAATGTTAGTTGGAAGTGTCAAATTTTAATAAATTTATTTGAGGCCAACTTCGATTTTTTTGGATTTTGTTGAGTACTTTTGTTGTAGGATGTATATTTGAGTAAATTTAGATCAAAATAACGACAATTTTTTGGATTGTGAAACAAATTTTAGTTGGAAGTGTCAAATTTTAATAAATTTATTTGAAACCAACTACGATTTTTTTTGGATTTTGTCGAGTATTTTTGTTGTAGGATGTATATTTGACTAAATTTAGATGAAAATAACTTCAATTTTTTGGATTGTGAAACAAAAATTTTAGTTGGATGTGTCTAATTTTAATAAATTTATTTGAAATCTACTTCGATTTTTTTGGATTTTGTCGAGTACTTTTGTTGTAGGATGTATATTTGAGTAAATTTAGATGAAAATAACGACAATTTTTTGGATTGTGAAAAAAATTTTAGTTGGAAGTGTCAAATTTTAATAAATTTAGTTGAAACCAACTTCGATTTTTTTTTATTTTGTCGAGTATTTTTGTTGTAGGATGTATATTTGAGTAAATTTAGATGAAAATAACTTCAATTTTTAGGATTGTGAAAAAAATGTTAGTTGGAAGTGTCAAATTGTAATAAATTTATTTGAAACCAACTTCGATTTTTTTTTATTTTGTCGAGTATTTTTGTTGTAGGATGTATATTTGAGTAAATTTAGATGAAAATAACTTCAATTTTTTGGATTGTGAAAAAAAATTTTAGTTGGAAGTGTCAAATTGTAATAACTTTATTTGAAACCAACTTCGATTTTTTTGGATTATGTCGAGTACTTTTGTTGTAGGTTGTATATTTGAGTAAATTTTAATCAAAATAACGACAATTTTTTGGATTGTGAAACAAATTTTAGTTGGAAGTGTCAAATTGTAATAAATTTATTTGAAACCAACTTCGATTTTTTTGGATTTTGTCGAGTATTTTTGTTGTAGGATGTATATTTGAGTAAATTTAGATCAAAATAACGACAATTTTTTGGATTGTGAAAAAAAATTATAGTTGGAAGTGTCAAATTGTAATAAATTTATTTGAAACCAACTTCGATTTTTTTGGATTTTGTCGAGTACTTTTGTTGTAGGATGTATATTTGAGTAAATTTAGATGAAAATAACTTCAATTTTTAGGATTGTGAAAAAAATGTTAGTTGGAAGTGTCAAATTTTAATAAATTTATTTGAGGCCAACTTCGATTTTTTTGGATTTTGTTGAGTATTTTTGTTGTAGGATCTATATTTGAGTAAATTTAGATGAAGATAACATCAATTTTTTGGATTGTGAAAAAAAATTTTAGTTGGAAGTGTCAAATTGTAATAAATTTATTTGAAACCAACTTCGATTTTTTTTTATTTTGTCGAGTATTTTTGTTGTAGGATGTATATTTGAGTAAATTTAGATGAAAATAACTTCAATTTTTTGGATTGTGAAAAAAAATTTTAGTTGGAAGTGTCAAATTGTAATAACTTTATTTGAAACCAACTTCGATTTTTTTGGATTTTGTCGAGTATTTTTGTTGTAGGATGTATATTTGAGTAAATTTAGATCAAAATAACGACAATTTTTTGGATTGTGAAAAAAAATTTTAGTTGGAAGTGTCAAATTGTAATAAATTTATTTGAAACCAACTTCGATTTTTTTGGATTTTGTCGAGTATTTTTGTTGTAGGATGTATATTTGAGTAAATTTAGATCAAAATAACGACAATTTTTTGGATTGTGAAAAAAAATTTTAGTTGGAAGTGTCAAATTTTAATAAATTTATTTGAAACCAACTTCGATTTTTTTTGGATTTTGTCGAGTATTTTTGTTGTAGGATGTATATTTGAGTAAATTTAGATGAAAATAACTTCAATTTTTTGGATTGTGAAACAAAAATTTTAGTTGGAAGTGTCTAATTTTAATAAATTTATTTGAAATCTACTTCGATTTTTTTGGATTTTGTCGTGTACTTTTGTTGTGGGATGTATATTTGAGTAAATTTAGATCAAAATAACGACAATTTTTTGGATTGTGAAAAAAAATTTTAGTTGGAAGTGTCAAATTGTAATAAATTTATTTGAAACCAACTTCGATTTTTTTGGATTTTGTGGAGTATTTTTGTTGTAGGATGTATATTTGAGTAATTTAGATCAAAATAACGACAATTTTTTGGATTGTGAAAAAAAATTTTAGTTGGAAGTGTCAAATTGTAATAAATTTATTTGAAACCAACTTCGATTTTTTTGGATTTTGTCAAGTACTTTTGTTGTAGGTTGTATATTTGAGTAAATTTTAATCAAAATAACGACAATTTTTTGGATTGTGAAACAAATTTTTGTTGGAAGTGTCAAATTTTAATAAATTTATTTGAAACCAACTACGATTTTTTTTTATTTTTTCGAGTATTTTTGTTGTAGGATGTATATTTGACTAAATTTAGATGAAAATAACTTCAATTTTTTGGATTGTGAATCAAAAATTTTAGTTGGAAGTGTCTAATTTTAATAAATTTATTTGAAATCTACTTCGATTTTTTTGGATTTTGTCGAGTACTTTTGTTGTAGGATGTATATTTGAGTAAATTTAGATGAAAATAACGACAATTTTTTGGATTGTGAAACAAATTTTAGTTGGAAGTGTCAAATTTTAATAAATTTATTAGAAACCAACTTCGATTTTTTTTGGATTTTGTCGAGTATTTTTGTTGTAGGATGTATATTTGAGTAAATTTAGATGAAAATAACTTCAATTTTTTGGATTGTGAAACAAAAATTTTAGTTGGAAGTGTCTAATTTTAATAAATTTATTTGAAATCTACTTCGATTTTTTTGGATTTTGTCGAGTACTTTTGTTGTAGGATGTATATTTGAGTAAATTTAGATCAAAATAACGACAATTTTTTGGATTGTGAAAAAAAATTTTAGTTGGAAGTGTCAAATTGTAATAAATTTATTTGAAACCAACTTCGATTTTTTTGGATTTTGTCGAGTATTTTTGTTGTAGGATGTATATTTAAGTAAATTTAGATCAAAATAACGACAATTTTTTGGATTGTGAAAAAAAATTTTAGTTGGAAGTGTCAAATTTTAATAAATTTATTTGAAACCAACTTCGATTTTTTTTGGATTTTGTCGAGTATTTTTGTTGTAGGATGTATATTTGAGTAAATTTAGATGAAAATAACTTCAATTTTTTGGATTGTGAAACAAAAATTTTAGTTGGAAGTGTCTAATTTTAATAAATTTATTTGAAATCTACTTCGATTTTTTTGGATTTTGTCGAGTACTTTTGTTGTAGGATGTATATTTGAGTAAATTTAGATCAAAATAACGACAATTTTTTGGATTGTGAAAAAAAATTTTAGTTGGAAGTGTCAAATTGTAATAAATTTAGTTGAAACCAACTTCGATTTTTTTTTATTTTGTCGAGTATTTTTGTTGTAGGATGTATATTTGAGTAAATTTAGATGAAAATAACTTCAATTTTTAGGATTGTGAAAAAAATGTTAGTTGGAAGTGTCAAATTGTAATAAATTTATTTGAAACCAACTTCGATTTTTTTTTATTTTGTCGAGTATTTTTGTTGTAGGATGTATATTTGAGTAAATTTAGATGAAAATAACTTCAATTTTTTGGATTGTGAAAAAAAATTTTAGTTGGAAGTGTCAAATTGTAATAACTTTATTTGAAACCAACTTCGATTTTTTTGGATTTTGTCGAGTATTTTTGTTGTAGGATGTATATTTGAGTAAATTTAGATCAAAATAACGACAATTTTTTGGATTGTGAAAAAAAATTTTAGTTGGAAGTGTCAAATTTTAATAAATTTATTTGAAACCAACTTCGATTTTTTTTGGATTTTGTCGAGTATTTTTGTTGTAGGATGTATATTTGAGTAAATTTAGATGAAAATAACTTCAATTTTTTGGATTGTGAAACAAAAATTTTAGTTGGAAGTGTCTAATTTTAATAAATTTATTTGAAATCTACTTCGATTTTTTTGGATTTTGTCGTGTACTTTTGTTGTGGGATGTATATTTGAGTAAATTTAGATCAAAATAACGACAATTTTTTGGATTGTGAAAAAAAATTTTAGTTGGAAGTGTCAAATTGTAATAAATTTATTTGAAACCAACTTCGATTTTTTTGGATTTTGTCAAGTACTTTTGTTGTAGGTTGTATATTTGAGTAAATTTTAATCAAAATAACGACAATTTTTTGGATTGTGAAACAAATTTTTGTTGGAAGTGTCAAATTTTAATAAATTTATTTGAAACCAACTACGATTTTTTTTTATTTTTTCGAGTATTTTTGTTGTAGGATGTATATTTGACTAAATTTAGATGAAAATAACTTCAATTTTTTGGATTGTGAATCAAAAATTTTAGTTGGAAGTGTCTAATTTTAATAAATTTATTTGAAATCTACTTCGATTTTTTTGGATTTTGTCGAGTACTTTTGTTGTAGGATGTATATTTGAGTAAATTTAGATCAAAATAACGACAATTTTTTGGATTGTGAAAAAAAATTTTAGTTGGAAGTGTCAAATTGTAATAAATTTATTTGAAACCAACTTCGATTTTTTTGGATTTTGTCGAGTATTTTTGTTGTAGGATGTATATTTGAGTAAATTTAGATCAAAATAACGACAATTTTTTGGATTGTGAAAAAAAATTTTAGTTGGATGTGTCAAATTGTAATAAATTTATTTGAAACCAACTTCGATTTTTTTTGGATTTTGTCAAGTACTTTTGTTGTAGGTTGTATATTTGAGTAAATTTTAATCAAAATAACGACAATTTTTTGGATTGTGAAACAAATTTTAGTTGGAAGTGTCAAATTTTAATAAATTTATTTGAAACCAACTACGATTTTTTTTGGATTTTGTCGAGTATTTTTGTTGTAGGATGTATATTTGAGTAAATTTAGATGAAAATAACTTCAATTTTTAGGATTGTGAAAAAAATGTTAGTTGGAAGTGTCCAATTTTAATAAATTTATTAGAGGCCAACTTCGATTTTTTTGGATTTTGTTGAGTATTTTTGTTGTAGGATCTATATTTGAGTAAATTTAGATCAAAATAACTTCAATTTTTTGGATTGTAAAACAAAAATTTTAGTTGGAAGTGCCAAATTGTAATAAATTTATTTGAAATCAACTTCGATTTTTTTGGATTATGTCGAGTACTTTTGTTGTAGGTTGTATATTTGAGTAAATTTTAATCAAAATAACGACAATTTTTTGGATTGTGAAACAAATTTTAGTTGGAAGTGTCAAATTGTAATAAATTTATTTGAAACCAACTTCGATTTTTTTGGATTTTGTCGAGTATTTTTGTTGTAGGATGTATATTTGAGTAAATTTAGATCAAAATAACGACAATTTTTTGGATTGTGAAAAAAAATTTTAGTTGGAAGTGTCAAATTGTAATAAATTTATTTGAAACCAACTTCGATTTTTTTGGATTTTGTTGAGTACTTTTGTTGTAGGATGTATATTTGAGTAAATTTAGATGAAAATAACTTCAATTTTTTGGATTGTGAAAAAAATTTTAGTTGGAAGTGTCAAATTTTAATAAATTTAGTTGAAACCAACTTCGATTTTTTTTTATTTTGTCGAGTATTTTTGTTGTAGGATGTATATTTGAGTAAATTTAGACGAAAATAACTTCAATTTTTAGGATTGTGAAAAAAATGTTAGTTGGAAGTGCCAAATTTTAATAAATTTATTTGAGGCCAACTTCGATTTTTTTGGATTTTGTTGAGTATTTTTGTTGTAGGATCTATATTTGAGTAAATTTAGATGAAAATAACGACAATTTGTTGGATTGTGAAAAAAAAATTTAGTTGGAAGTGTCAAATTTTAATAAATTTATTTGAAATCAACTTCGATTTTTTTGGATTTTGTCGAGTATTTTTGTTGTAGGGTCTATATTTGAGTAAATTTAGAAGAAAATAACTTCAATTTTTTGGATTGTGAAACAAAAATTTTAGTTGGAAGTGTCAAATTTTAATAAATTTAGTTGAAACCAACTTCGATTTTTGTTTATTTTGTCGAGTATTTTTGTTGTAGGATGTATATTTGAGTAAATTTAGATGAAAATAACTTCAATTTTTAGGATTGTGGAAAAATGTTAGTTGGAAGTGTCAAATTTTAATAAATTTATTTGAGGCCAACTACGATTTTTTTTGGATTTTGTCGAGTATTTTTGTTGTAGGATGTATATTTGAGTAAATTTAGATCAAAATAACGACAATTTTTTGGATTGTGAAACAAATTTTAGTTGGAAGTGTCAAATTGTAATAACTTTATTTGAAACCAACTTCGATTTTTTTGGATTTTGTCGAGTATTTTTGTTGTAGGATGTATATTTGAGTAAATTTAGATCAAAATAACGACAATTTTTTGGATTGTGAAAAAAAATTTTAGTTGGAAGTGTCAAATTTTAATAAATTTATTTGAAACCAACTTCGATTTTTTTTGGATTTTGTCGAGTATTTTTGTTGTAGGATGTATATTTGAGTAAATTTAGATGAAAATAACTTCAATTTTTTGGATTGTGAATCAAAAATTTTAGTTGGAAGTGTCTAATTTTAATAAATTTATTTGAAATCTACTTCGATTTTTTTGGATTTTGTCGTGTACTTTTGTTGTAGGATGTATATTTGAGTAAATTTAGATGAAAATAACGACAATTTTTTGGATTGTGAAACAAATTTTAGTTGGAAGTGTCAAATTTTAATAAATTTATTAGAAACCAACTTCGATTTTTTTTGGATTTTGTCGAGTATTTTTGTTGTAGGATGTATATTTGAGTAAATTTAGATGAAAATAACTTCAATTTTTTGGATTGTGAAACAAAAATTTTAGTTGGAAGTGTCTAATTTTAATAAATTTATTTGAAATCTACTTCGATTTTTTTGGATTTTGTCGAGTACTTTTGTTGTAGGATGTATATTTGAGTAAATTTAGATCAAAATAACGACAATTTTTTGGATTGTGAAAAAAAATTTTAGTTGGAAGTGTCAAATTGTAATAAATTTATTTGAAACCAACTTCGTTTTTTTTGGATTTTGTCGAGTATTTTTGTTGTAGGATGTATATTTAAGTAAATTTAGATCAAAATAACGACAATTTTTTGGATTGTGAAAAAAAATTTTAGTTGGAAGTGTCAAATTTTAATAAATTTATTTGAAACCAACTTCGATTTTTTTTGGATTTTGTCGAGTATTTTTGTTGTAGGATGTATATTTGAGTAAATTTAGATGAAAATAACTTCAATTTTTTGGATTGTGAAACAAAAATTTTAGTTGGAAGTGTCTAATTTTAATAAATTTATTTGAAATCTACTTCGATTTTTTTGGATTTTGTCGAGTACTTTTGTTTTAGGATGAATATTTGAGTAAATTTAGATCAAAATAACGACAATTTTTTGGATTGTGAAAAAAAATTTTAGTTGGAAGTGTCAAATTGTAATAAATTTATTTGAAACCAACTTCGATTTTTTTGGATTTTGTCGAGTATTTTTGTTGTAGGATGTATATTTGAGTAAATTTAGATCAAAATAACGACAATTTTTTGGATTGTGAAAAAAAATTTTAGTTGGATGTGTCAAATTGTAATAAATTTATTTGAAACCAACTTCGATTTTTTTTGGATTTTGTCAAGTACTTTTGTTGTAGGTTGTATATTTGAGTAAATTTTAATCAAAATAACGACAATTTTTTGGATTGTGAAACAAATTTTAGTTGGAAGTGTCAAATTTTAATAAATTTATTTGAAACCAACTACGATTTTTTTTGGATTTTGTCGAGTATTTTTGTTGTAGGATGTATATTTGAGTAAATTTAGATGAAAATAACTTCAATTTTTAGGATTGTGAAAAAAATGTTAGTTGGAAGTGTCCAATTTTAATAAATTTATTAGAGGCCAACTTCGATTTTTTTGGATTTTGTTGAGTATTTTTGTTGTAGGATCTATATTTGAGTAAATTTAGATCAAAATAACTTCAATTTTTTGGATTGTAAAACAAAAATTTTAGTTGGAAGTGCCAAATTGTAATAAATTTATTTGAAATCAACTTCGATTTTTTTGGATTATGTCGAGTACTTTTGTTGTAGGTTGTATATTTGAGTAAATTTTAATCAAAATAACGACAATTTTTTGGATTGTGAAACAAATTTTAGTTGGAAGTGTCAAATTGTAATAAATTTATTTGAAACCAACTTCGATTTTTTTGGATTTTGTCGAGTATTTTTGTTGTAGGATGTATATTTGAGTAAATTTAGATCAAAATAACGACAATTTTTTGGATTGTGAAAAAAAATTTTAGTTGGAAGTGTCAAATTGTAATAAATTTATTTGAAACCAACTTCGATTTTTTTGGATTTTGTTGAGTACTTTTGTTGTAGGATGTATATTTGAGTAAATTTAGATGAAAATAACTTCAATTTTTTGGATTGTGAAAAAAATTTTAGTTGGAAGTGTCAAATTTTAATAAATTTAGTTGAAACCAACTTCGATTTTTTTTTATTTTGTCGAGTATTTTTGTTGTAGGATGTATATTTGAGTAAATTTAGACGAAAATAACTTCAATTTTTAGGATTGTGAAAAAAATGTTAGTTGGAAGTGCCAAATTTTAATAAATTTATTTGAGGCCAACTTCGATTTTTTTGGATTTTGTTGAGTATTTTTGTTGTAGGATCTATATTTGAGTAAATTTAGATGAAAATAACGACAATTTGTTGGATTGTGAAAAAAAAATTTAGTTGGAAGTGTCAAATTTTAATAAATTTATTTGAAATCAACTTCGATTTTTTTGGATTTTGTCGAGTATTTTTGTTGTAGGGTCTATATTTGAGTAAATTTAGAAGAAAATAACTTCAATTTTTTGGATTGTGAAACAAAAATTTTAGTTGGAAGTGTCAAATTTTAATAAATTTAGTTGAAACCAACTTCGATTTTTTTTTATTTTGTCGAGTATTTTTGTTGTAGGATGTATATTTGAGTAAATTTAGATGAAAATAACTTCAATTTTTAGGATTGTGGAAAAATGTTAGTTGGAAGTGTCAAATTTTAATAAATTTATTTGAGGCCAACTTCGATTTTTTTTGGATTTTGTCGAGTATTTTTGTTGTAGGATGTATATTTGAGTAAATTTAGATCAAAATAACGACAATTTTTTGGATTGTGAAACAAATTTTAGTTGTAAGTGTCAAATTTTAATAAATTTATTTGAAACCAACTTCGATTTTTTTGGATTTTGTCGAGTACTTTTGTTGTAGGATGTATATTTGAGTAAATTTAGATGAAAATAACGACAATTTTTTGGATTCTGAAAAAAATTTTAGTTGGAAGTGTCAAATTTTAATAAATTTAGTTGAAACCAACTTCGATTTTTTTTTATTTTGTCGAGTATTTTTGTTGTAGGATGTATATTTGAGTAAATTTAGATGAAAATAACTTCAATTTTTAGGATTGTGAAAAAAATGTTAGTTGGAAGTGTCAAATTTTAATAAATTTATTTGAGGCCAACTTCGATTTTTTTTTATTTTGTTGAGTACTTTTGTTGTAGGATGTATATTTGAGTAAATTTAGATGAAAATAACTTCAATTTTTTGGATTGTGAAAAAAAATTTTAGTTGGAAGTGTCAAATTGTAATAACTTTATTTGAAACCAACTTCGATTTTTTTGGATTTTGTCGAGTATTTTTGTTGTAGGATGTATATTTGAGTAAATTTAGATCAAAATAACGACAATTTTTTGGATTGTGAAAAAAAATTTTAGTTGGAAGTGTCAAATTGTAATAAATTTATTTGAAACCAACTTCGATTTTTTTGGATTTTGTCGAGTATTTTTGTTGTAGGATGTATATTTGAGTAAATTTAGATCAAAATAACGACAATTTTTTGGATTGTGAAAAAAAATTTTAGTTGGAAATGTCAAATTGTAATAAATTTATTTGAAACCAACTTCGATTTTTTTGGATTTTGTCAAGTACTTTTGTTGTAGGTTGTATATTTGAGTAAATTTTAATCAAAATAACGACAATTTTTTGGATTGTGAAACAAATTTTTGTTGGAAGTGTCAAATTTTAATAAATTTATTTGAAACCAACTACGATTTTTTTTTATTTTTTCGAGTATTTTTGTTGTAGGATGTATATTTGACTAAATTTAGATGAAAATAACTTCAATTTTTTGGATTGTGAATCAAAAATTTTAGTTGGAAGTGTCTAATTTTAATAAATTTATTTGAAATCTACTTCGATTTTTTTGGATTTTGTCGAGTACTTTTGTTGTAGGATGTATATTTGAGTAAATTTAGATGAAAATAACGACAATTTTTTGGATTGTGAAACAAATTTTAGTTGGAAGTGTCAAATTTTAATAAATTTATTAGAAACCAACTTCGATTTTTTTTGGATTTTGTCGAGTATTTTTGTTGTAGGATGTATATTTGAGTAAATTTAGATGAAAATAACTTCAATTTTTTGGATTGTGAAACAAAAATTTTAGTTGGAAGTGTCTAAATTTAATAAATTTATTTGAAATCTACTTCGATTTTTTTGGATTTTGTCGAGTACTTTTGTTGTAGGATGTATATTTGAGTAAATTTAGATCAAAATAACGACAATTTTTTGGATTGTGAAAAAAAAATTTAGTTGGAAATGTCAAATTGTAATAAATTTATTTGAAACCAACTTCGATTTTTTTGGATTTTGTCGAGTATTTTTGTTGTAGCATGTATATTTAAGTAAATTTAGATCAAAATAACGACAATTTTTTGGATTGTGAAAAAAAATTTTAGTTGGAAGTGTCAAATTTTAATAAATTTATTTGAAACCAACTTCGATTTTTTTTTTATTTTGTCGAGTATTTTTGTTGTAGGATGTATATTTGAGTAAATTTAGATGAAAATAACTTCAATTTTTTGGATTGTGAAACAAAAATTTTAGTCGGAAGTGTCTAATTTTAATAAATTTATTTGAAATCTACTTCGATTTTTTTTGGATTTTGTCGAGTATTTTTGTTGTAGGATGTATATTTGAGTAAATTTAGATGAAAATAACTTCAATTTTTTGGATTGTGAAACAAAAATTTTAGTTGGAAGTGTCTAATTTTAATAAATTTATTTGAAATCTACTTCGATTTTTTTGGATTTTGTCGAGTACTTTTGTTGTAGGATGTATATTTGAGTAAATTTAGATCAAAATAACGACAATTTTTTGGATTGTGAAAAAAAATTTTAGTTGGAAGTGTCAAATTGTAATAAATTTATTTGAAACCAACTTCGATTTTTTTGGATTTTGTCGAGTATTTTTGTTGTAGGATGTATATTTAAGTAAATTTAGATCAAAATAACGACAATTTTTTGGATTGTGAAAAAAAATTTTAGTTGGAAGTGTCAAATTTTAATAAATTTATTTGAAACCAACTTCGATTTTTTTTGGATTTTGTCGAGTATTTTTGTTGTAGGATGTATATTTGAGTAAATTTAGATGAAAATAACTTCAATTTTTTGGATTGTGAAACAAAAATTTTAGTTGGAAGTGTCTAATTTTAATAAATTTATTTGAAATCTACTTCGATTTTTTTGGATTTTGTCGAGTACTTTTGTTTTAGGATGAATATTTGAGTAAATTTAGATCAAAATAACGACAATTTTTTGGATTGTGAAAAAAAATTTTAGTTGGAAGTGTCAAATTGTAATAAATTTATTTGAAACCAACTTCGATTTTTTTGGATTTTGTCGAGTATTTTTGTTGTAGGATGTATATTTGAGTAAATTTAGATCAAAATAACGACAATTTTTTGGATTGTGAAAAAAAATTTTAGTTGGATGTGTCAAATTGTAATAAATTTATTTGAAACCAACTTCGATTTTTTTTGGATTTTGTCAAGTACTTTTGTTGTAGGTTGTATATTTGAGTAAATTTTAATCAAAATAACGACAATTTTTTGGATTGTGAAACAAATTTTAGTTGGAAGTGTCAAATTTTAATAAATTTATTTGAAACCAACTACGATTTTTTTTGGATTTTGTCGAGTATTTTTGTTGTAGGATGTATATTTGAGTAAATTTAGATGAAAATAACTTCAATTTTTAGGATTGTGAAAAAAATGTTAGTTGGAAGTGTCCAATTTTAATAAATTTATTAGAGGCCAACTTCGATTTTTTTGGATTTTGTTGAGTATTTTTGTTGTAGGATCTATATTTGAGTAAATTTAGATCAAAATAACGACAATTTTTTGGATTGTGAAAAAAAATTTTAGTTGGAAGTGTCAAATTTTAATAAATTTATTTGAAACCAACTTCGATTTTTTTTGGATTTTGTCGAGTATTTTTGTTGTAGGATGTATATTTGAGTAAATTTAGATGAAAATAACTTCAATTTTTTGGATTGTGAAACAAAAATTTTAGTTGGAAGTGTCTAATTTTAATAAATTTATTTGAAATCTACTTCGATTTTTTTGGATTTTGTCGTGTACTTTTGTTGTGGGATGTATATTTGAGTAAATTTAGATCAAAATAACGACAATTTTTTGGATTGTGAAAAAAAATTTTAGTTGGAAGTGTCAAATTGTAATAAATTTATTTGAAACCAACTTCGATTTTTTTGGATTTTGTCAAGTACTTTTGTTGTAGGTTGTATATTTGAGTAAATTTTAATCAAAATAACGACAATTTTTTGGATTGTGAAACAAATTTTTGTTGGAAGTGTCAAATTTTAATAAATTTATTTGAAACCAACTACGATTTTTTTTTATTTTTTCGAGTATTTTTGTTGTAGGATGTATATTTGACTAAATTTAGATGAAAATAACTTCAATTTTTTGGATTGTGAATCAAAAATTTTAGTTGGAATTGTCTAATTTTAATAAATTTATTTGAAATCTACTTCGATTTTTTTGGATTTTGTCGAGTACTTTTGTTGTAGGATGTATATTTGAGTAAATTTAGATGAAAATAACGACAATTTTTTGGATTGTGAAACAAATTTTAGTTGGAAGTGTCAAATTTTAATAAATTTATTAGAAACCAACTTCGATTTTTTTTTGATTTTGTCGAGTATTTTTGTTGTAGGATGTATATTTGAGTAAATTTAGATCAAAATAACGACAATTTTTTGGATTGTGAAAAAAAATTTTAGTTGGAAGTGTCAAATTGTAATAAATTTATTTGAAACCAACTTCGATTTTTTTGGATTTTGTCGAGTATTTTTGTTGTAGGATGTATATTTGAGTAAATTTAGATCAAAATAACGACAATTTTTTGGATTGTGAAAAAAAATTTTAGTTGGAAGTGTCAAATTTTAATAAATTTATTTGAAACCAACTTCGATTTTTTTTGGATTTTGTCGAGTATTTTTGTTGTAGGATGTATATTTGAGTAAATTTAGATGAAAATAACTTCAATTTTTTGGATTGTGAAACAAAAATTTTAGTTGGAAGTGTCTAATTTTAATAAATTTATTTGAAATCTACTTCGATTTTTTTGGATTTTGTCGTGTACTTTTGTTGTGGGATGTATATTTGAGTAAATTTAGATCAAAATAACGACAATTTTTTGGATTGTGAAAAAAAATTTTAGTTGGAAGTGTCAAATTGTAATAAATTTATTTGAAACCAACTTCGATTTTTTTGGATTTTGTCAAGTACTTTTGTTGTAGGTTGTATATTTGAGTAAATTTTAATCAAAATAACGACAATTTTTTGGATTGTGAAACAAATTTTTGTTGGAAGTGTCAAATTTTAATAAATTTATTTGAAACCAACTACGATTTTTTTTATTTTTTCGAGTATTTTTGTTGTAGGATGTATATTTGACTAAATTTAGATGAAAATAACTTCAATTTTTTGGATTGTGAATCAAAAATTTTAGTTGGAAGTGTCTAATTTTAATAAATTTATTTGAAATCTACTTCGATTTTTTTGGATTTTGTCGAGTACTTTTGTTGTAGGATGTATATTTGAGTAAATTTAGATGAAAATAACGACAATTTTTTGGATTGTGAAACAAATTTTAGATGGAAGTGTCAAATTTTAATAAATTTATTAGAAACCAACTTCGATTTTTTTTGGATTTTGTCGAGTATTTTTGTTGTAGGATGTATATTTGAGTAAATTTAGATGAAAATAACTTCAATTTTTTGGATTGTGAAACAAAAATTTTAGTTGGAAGTGTCTAATTTTAATAAATTTATTTGAAATCTACTTCGATTTTTTTGGATTTTGTCGAGTACTTTTGTTGTAGGATGTATATTTGAGTAAATTTAGATGAAAATAACGACAATTTTTTGGATTGTGAAACAAATTTTAGATGGAAGTGTCAAATTGTAATAAATTTATTTGAAACCAACTTCGATTTTTTTGGATTTTGTTGAGTACTTTTGTTGTAGGATGTATATTTGAGTAAATTTAGATGAAAATAACTTCAATTTTTTGGATTGTGAAAAAAATTTTAGTTGGAAGTGTCAAATTTTAATAAATTTAGTTGAAACCAACTTCGATTTTTTTTTATTTTGTCGAGTATTTTTGTTGTAGGATGTATATTTGAGTAAATTTAGACGAAAATAACTTCAATTTTTAGGATTGTGAAAAAAATGTTAGTTGGAAGTGCCAAATTTTAATAAATTTATTTGAGGCCAACTTCGATTTTTTTGGATTTTGTTGAGTATTTTTGTTGTAGGATCTATATTTGAGTAAATTTAGATGAAAATAACGACAATTTGTTGGATTGTGAAAAAAAAATTTAGTTGGAAGTGTCAAATTTTAATAAATTTATTTGAAATCAACTTCGATTTTTTTGGATTTTGTCGAGTATTTTTGTTGTAGGGTCTATATTTGAGTAAATTTAGAAGAAAATAACTTCAATTTTTTGGATTGTGAAACAAAAATTTTAGTTGGAAGTGTCAAATTTTAATAAATTTAGTTGAAACCAACTTCGATTTTTGTTTATTTTGTCGAGTATTTTTGTTGTAGGATGTATATTTGAGTAAATTTAGATGAAAATAACTTCAATTTTTAGGATTGTGGAAAAATGTTAGTTGGAAGTGTCAAATTTTAATAAATTTATTTGAGGCCAACTTCGATTTTTTTTGGATTTTGTCGAGTATTTTTGTTGTAGGATGTATATTTGAGTAAATTTAGATCAAAATAACGACAATTTTTTGGATTGTGAAACAAATTTTAGTTGGAAGTGTCAAATTGTAATAACTTTATTTGAAACCAACTTCGATTTTTTTGGATTTTGTCGAGTATTTTTGTTGTAGGATGTATATTTGAGTAAATTTAGATCAAAATAACGACAATTTTTTGGATTGTGAAAAAAAATTTTAGTTGGAAGTGTCAAATTGTAATAAATTTATTTGAAACCAACTTCGATTTTTTTGGATTTTGTCGAGTATTTTTGTTGTAGGATGTATATTTGAGTAAATTTAGATCAAAATAACGACAATTTTTTGGATTGTGAAAAAAAATTTTAGTTGGAAGTGTCAAATTTTAATAAATTTATTTGAAACCAACTTCGATTTTTTTTGGATTTTGTCGAGTATTTTTGTTGTAGGATGTATATTTGAGTAAATTTAGATGAAAATAACTTCAATTTTTTGGATTGTGAAACAAAAATTTTAGTTGGAAGTGTCTAATTTTAATAAATTTATTTGAAATCTACTTCGATTTTTTTGGATTTTGTCGTGTACTTTTGTTGTGGGATGTATATTTGAGTAAATTTAGATCAAAATAACGACAATTTTTTGGATTGTGAAAAAAAATTTTAGTTGGAAGTGTCAAATTGTAATAAATTTATTTGAAACCAACTTCGATTTTTTTGGATTTTGTCAAGTACTTTTGATGTAGGTTGTATATTTGAGTAAATTTTAATCAAAATAACGACAATTTTTTGGATTGTGAAACAAATTTTTGTTGGAAGTGTCAAATTTTAATAAATTTATTTGAAACCAACTACGATTTTTTTTTATTTTTTCGAGTATTTTTGTTGTAGGATGTATATTTGACTAAATTTAGATGAAAATAACTTCAATTTTTTGGATTGTGAATCAAAAATTTTAGTTGGAAGTGTCTAATTTTAATAAATTTATTTGAAATCTACTTCGATTTTTTGGATTTTGTCGAGTACTTTTGTTGTAGGATGTATATTTGAGTAAATTTAGATGAAAATAACGACAATTTTTTGGATTGTGAAACAAATTTTAGTTGGAAGTGTCAAATTTTAATAAATTTATTAGAAACCAACTTCGATTTTTTTTGGATTTTGTCGAGTATTTTTGTTGTAGGATGTATATTTGAGTAAATTTAGATGAAAATAACTTCAATTTTTTGGATTGTGAAACAAAAATTTTAGTTGGAAGTGTCTAATTTTAATAAATTTATTTGAAATCTACTTCGATTTTTTTGGATTTTGTCGAGTACTTTTGTTGTAGGATGTATATTTGAGTAAATTTAGATCAAAATAACGACAATTTTTTGGATTGTGAAAAAAAATTTTAGTTGGAAGTGTCAAATTGTAATAAATTTATTTGAAACCAACTTCGATTTTTTTGGATTTTGTCGAGTATTTTTGTTGTAGGATGTATATTTAAGTAAATTTAGATCAAAATAACGACAATTTTTTGGATTGTGAAAAAAAATTTTAGTTGGAAGTGTCAAATTTTAATAAATTTATTTGAAACCAACTTCGATTTTTTTTGGATTTTGTCGAGTATTTTTGTTGTAGGATGTATATTTGAGTAAATTTAGATGAAAATAACTTCAATTTTTTGGATTGTGAAACAAAAATTTTAGTTGGAAGTGTCTAATTTTAATAAATTTATTTGAAATCTACTTCGATTTTTTTGGATTTTGTCGAGTACTTTTGTTTTAGGATGAATATTTGAGTAAATTTAGATCAAAATAACGACAATTTTTTGGATTGTGAAAAAAAATTTTAGTTGGAAGTGTCAAATTGTAATAAATTTATTTGAAACCAACTTCGATTTTTTTGGATTTTGTCGAGTATTTTTGTTGTAGGATGTATATTTGAGTAAATTTAGATCAAAATAACGACAATTTTTTGGATTGTGAAAAAAAATTTTAGTTGGATGTGTCAAATTGTAATAAATTTATTTGAAACCAACTTCGATTTTTTTTGGATTTTGTCAAGTACTTTTGTTGTAGGTTGTATATTTGAGTAAATTTTAATCAAAATAACGACAATTTTTTGGATTGTGAAACAAATTTTAGTTGGAAGTGTCAAATTTTAATAAATTTATTTGAAACCAACTACGATTTTTTTTGGATTTTGTCGAGTATTTTTGTTGTAGGATGTATATTTGAGTAAATTTAGATGAAAATAACTTCAATTTTTAGGATTGTGAAAAAAATGTTAGTTGGAAGTGTCCAATTTTAATAAATTTATTAGAGGCCAACTTCGATTTTTTTGGATTTTGTTGAGTATTTTTGTTGTAGGATCTATATTTGAGTAAATTTAGATCAAAATAACTTCAATTTTTTGGATTGTAAAACAAAAATTTTAGTTGGAAGTGCCAAATTGTAATAAATTTATTTGAAATCAACTTCGATTTTTTTGGATTATGTCGAGTACTTTTGTTGTAGGTTGTATATTTGAGTAAATTTTAATCAAAATAACGACAATTTTTTGGATTGTGAAACA
Source organism: Andrena praecox (assembly GCA_963932275.1). NCBI lineage: Eukaryota > Metazoa > Arthropoda > Insecta > Hymenoptera > Andrenidae > Andrena > Andrena praecox. The sequence goes on along the minus strand of CAWVQO010000356.1, from coordinate 3,328,730 downwards.
AATTTTAGTTGGAAGTGTCAAATTGTAATAAATTTATTTGAAACCAACTTCGATTTTTTTGGATTTTGTCGAGTATTTTTGTTGTAGGATGTATATTTGAGTAAATTTAGATCAAAATAACGACAATTTTTTGGATTGTGAAAAAAAATTTTAGTTGGAAGTGTCAAATTGTAATAAATTTATTTGAAACCAACTTCGATTTTTTTGGATTTTGTTGAGTACTTTTGTTGTAGGATGTATATTTGAGTAAATTTAGATGAAAATAACTTCAATTTTTTGGATTGTGAAAAAAATTTTAGTTGGAAGTGTCAAATTTTAATAAATTTAGTTGAAACCAACTTCGATTTTTTTTTATTTTGTCGAGTATTTTTGTTGTAGGATGTATATTTGAGTAAATTTAGACGAAAATAACTTCAATTTTTAGGATTGTGAAAAAAATGTTAGTTGGAAGTGCCAAATTTTAATAAATTTATTTGAGGCCAACTTCGATTTTTTTGGATTTTGTTGAGTATTTTTGTTGTAGGATCTATATTTGAGTAAATTTAGATGAAAATAACGACAATTTGTTGCATTGTGAAAAAAAAATTTAGTTGGAAGTGTCAAATTTTAATAAATTTATTTGAAATCAACTTCGATTTTTTTGGATTTTGTCGAGTATTTTTGTTGTAGGGTCTATATTTGAGTAAATTTAGAAGAAAATAACTTCAATTTTTTGGATTGTGAAACAAAAATTTTAGTTGGAAGTGTCAAATTTTAATAAATTTAGTTGAAACCAACTTCTATTTTTTTTTATTTTGTCGAGTATTTTTGTTGTAGGATGTATATTTGAGTAAATTTAGATGAAAATAACTTCAATTTTTAGGATTGTGGAAAAATGTTAGTTGGAAGTGTCAAATTTTAATAAATTTATTTGAGGCCAACTTCGATTTTTTTTGGATTTTGTCGAGTATTTTTGTTGTAGGATGTATATTTGAGTAAATTTAGATCAAAATAACGACAATTTTTTGGATTGTGAAACAAATTTTAGTTGTAAGTGTCAAATTTTAATAAATTTATTTGAAACCAACTTCGATTTTTTTGGATTTTGTCGAGTACTTTTGTTGTAGGATGTATATTTGAGTAAATTTAGATGAAAATAACGACAATTTTTTGGATTCTGAAAAAAATTTTAGTTGGAAGTGTCAAATTTTAATAAATTTAGTTGAAACCAACTTCGATTTTTTTTTATTTTGTCGAGTATTTTTGTTGTAGGATGTATATTTGAGTAAATTTAGATGAAAATAACTTCAATTTTTAGGATTGTGAAAAAAATGTTAGTTGGAAGTGTCAAATTTTAATAAATTTATTTGAGGCCAACTTCGATTTTTTTTTATTTTGTTGAGTACTTTTGTTGTAGGATGTATATTTGAGTAAATTTAGATCAAAATAACGACAATTTTTTGGATTGTGAAACAAATTTTAGTTGGAAGTGTCAAATTTTAATAAATTTATTTGAAACCAACTACGATTTTTTTTGGATTTTGTCGAGTATTTTTGTTGTAGGATGTATATTTGACTAAATTTAGATGAAAATAACTTCAATTTTTTGGATTGTGAAACAAAAATTTTAGTTGGATGTGTCTAATTTTAATAAATTTATTTGAAATCTACTTCGATTTTTTTGGATTTTGTCGAGTACTTTTGTTGTAGGATGTATATTTGAGTAAATTTAGATGAAAATAACGACAATTTTTTGGATTGTGAAAAAAATTTTAGTTGGAAGTGTCAAATTTTAATAAATTTAGTTGAAACCAACTTCGATTTTTTTTTATTTTGTCGAGTATTTTTGTTGTAGGATGTATATTTGAGTAAATTTAGATGAAAATAACTTCAATTTTTAGGATTGTGAAAAAAATGTTAGTTGGAAGTGTCAAATTGTAATAAATTTATTTGAAACCAACTTCGATTTTTTTTTATTTTGTCGAGTATTTTTGTTGTAGGATGTATATTTGAGTAAATTTAGATGAAAATAACTTCAATTTTTTGGATTGTGAAAAAAAATTTTAGTTGGAAGTGTCAAATTGTAATAACTTTATTTGAAACCAACTTCGATTTTTTTGGATTTTGTCGAGTATTTTTGTTGTAGGATGTATATTTGAGTAAATTTAGATCAAAATAACGACAATTTTTTGGATTGTGAAAAAAAATTTTAGTTGGAAGTGTCAAATTGTAATAAATTTATTTGAAACCAACTTCGATTTTTTTGGATTTTGTCGAGTATTTTTGTTGTAGGATGTATATTTAAGTAAATTTAGATCAAAATAACGACAATTTTTTGGATTGTGAAAAAAAATTTTAGTTGGAAGTGTCAAATTTTAATAAATTTATTTGAAACCAACTTCGATTTTTTTTGGATTTTGTCGAGTATTTTTGTTGTAGGATGTATATTTGAGTAAATTTAGATGAAAATAACTTCAATTTTTTGGATTGTGAAACAAAAATTTTAGTTGGAAGTGTCTAATTTTAATAAATTTATTTGAAATCTACTTCGATTTTTTTGGATTTTGTCGAGTACTTTTGTTTTAGGATGAATATTTGAGTAAATTTAGATCAAAATAACGACAATTTTTTGGATTGTGAAAAAAAATTTTAGTTGGAAGTGTCAAATTGTAATAAATTTATTTGAAACCAACTTTGATTTTTTTGGATTTTGTCGAGTATTTTTGTTGTAGGATGTATATTTGAGTAAATTTAGATCAAAATAACGACAATTTTTTGGATTGTGAAAAAAAATTTTAGTTGGATGTGTCAAATTGTAATAAATTTATTTGAAACCAACTTCGATTTTTTTTGGATTTTGTCAAGTACTTTTGTTGTAGGTTGTATATTTGAGTAAATTTTAATCAAAATAACGACAATTTTTTGGATTGTGAAACAAATTTTAGTTGGAAGTGTCAAATTTTAATAAATTTATTTGAAACCAACTACGATTTTTTTTGGATTTTGTCGAGTATTTTTGTTGTAGGATGTATATTTGAGTAAATTTAGATGAAAATAACTTCAATTTTTAGGATTGTGAAAAAAATGTTAGTTGGAAGTGTCCAATTTTAATAAATTTATTAGAGGCCAACTTCGATTTTTTTGGATTTTGTTGAGTATTTTTGTTGTAGGATCTATATTTGAGTAAATTTAGATCAAAATAACTTCAATTTTTTGGATTGTAAAACAAAAATTTTAGTTGGAAGTGCCAAATTGTAATAAATTTATTTGAAATCAACTTCGATTTTTTTGGATTATGTCGAGTACTTTTGTTGTAGGTTGTATATTTGAGTAAATTTTAATCAAAATAACGACAATTTTTTGGATTGTGAAACAAATTTTAGTTGGAAGTGTCAAATTGTAATAAATTTATTTGAAACCAACTTCGATTTTTTTGGATTTTGTCGAGTATTTTTGTTGTAGGATGTATATTTGAGTAAATTTAGATCAAAATAACGACAATTTTTTGGATTGTGAAAAAAAATTTTAGTTGGAAGTGTCAAATTGTAATAAATTTATTTGAAACCAACTTCGATTTTTTTGGATTTTGTTGAGTACTTTTGTTGTAGGATGTATATTTGAGTAAATTTAGATGAAAATAACTTCAATTTTTTGGATTGTGAAACAAAAATTTTAGTTGGAAGTGTCAAATTTTAATAAATTTAGTTGAAACCAACTTCTATTTTTTTTTATTTTGTCGAGTATTTTTGTTGTAGGATGTATATTTGAGTAAATTTAGATGAAAATAACTTCAATTTTTAGGATTGTGGAAAAATGTTAGTTGGAAGTGTCAAATTTTAATAAATTTATTTGAGGCCAACTTCGATTTTTTTTGGATTTTGTCGAGTATTTTTGTTGTAGGATGTATATTTGAGTAAATTTAGATCAAAATAACGACAATTTTTTGGATTGTGAAACAAATTTTAGTTGTAAGTGTCAAATTTTAATAAATTTATTTGAAACCAACTTCGATTTTTTTGGATTTTGTCGAGTACTTTTGTTGTAGGATGTATATTTGAGTAAATTTAGATGAAAATAACGACAATTTTTTGGATTCTGAAAAAAATTTTAGTTGGAAGTGTCAAATTTTAATAAATTTAGTTGAAACCAACTTCGATTTTTTTTTATTTTGTCGAGTATTTTTGTTGTAGGATGTATATTTGAGTAAATTTAGATGAAAATAACTTCAATTTTTAGGATTGTGAAAAAAATGTTAGTTGGAAGTGTCAAATTTTAATAAATTTATTTGAGGCCAACTTCGATTTTTTTTTATTTTGTTGAGTACTTTTGTTGTAGGATGTATATTTGAGTAAATTTAGATCAAAATAACGACAATTTTTTGGATTGTGAAACAAATTTTAGTTGGAAGTGTCAAATTTTAATAAATTTATTTGAAACCAACTACGATTTTTTTTGGATTTTGTCGAGTATTTTTGTTGTAGGATGTATATTTGACTAAATTTAGATGAAAATAACTTCAATTTTTTGGATTGTGAAACAAAAATTTTAGTTGGATGTGTCTAATTTTAATAAATTTATTTGAAATCTACTTCGATTTTTTTGGATTTTGTCGAGTACTTTTGTTGTAGGATGTATATTTGAGTAAATTTAGATGAAAATAACGACAATTTTTTGGATTGTGAAAAAAATTTTAGTTGGAAGTGTCAAATTTTAATAAATTTAGTTGAAACCAACTTCGATTTTTTTTTATTTTGTCGAGTATTTTTGTTGTAGGATGTATATTTGAGTAAATTTAGATGAAAATAACTTCAATTTTTAGGATTGTGAAAAAAATGTTAGTTGGAAGTGTCAAATTGTAATAAATTTATTTGAAACCAACTTCGATTTTTTTTTATTTTGTCGAGTATTTTTGTTGTAGGATGTATATTTGAGTAAATTTAGATGAAAATAACTTCAATTTTTTGGATTGTGAAAAAAAATTTTAGTTGGAAGTGTCAAATTGTAATAACTTTATTTGAAACCAACTTCGATTTTTTTGGATTTTGTCGAGTATTTTTGTTGTAGGATGTATATTTGAGTAAATTTAGATCAAAATAACGACAATTTTTTGGATTGTGAAAAAAAATTTTAGTTGGAAGTGTCAAATTGTAATAAATTTATTTGAAACCAACTTCGATTTTTTTGGATTTTGTCGAGTATTTTTGTTGTAGGATGTATATTTGAGTAAATTTAGATCAAAATAACGACAATTTTTTGGATTGTGAAAAAAAATTTTAGTTGGAAGTGTCAAATTTTAATAAATTTATTTGAAACCAACTTCGATTTTTTTTGGATTTTGTCGAGTATTTTTGTTGTAGGATGTATATTTGAGTAAATTTAGATGAAAATAAATTCAATTTTTTGGATTGTGAAACAAAAATTTTTGTTGGAAGTGTTTCATTTTAATAAATTTATTTGAAATCTACTTCGATTTTTTTGGATTTTGTCGTGTACTTTTGTTGTGGGATGTATATTTGAGTAAATTTAGATCAAAATAACGACAATTTTTTGGATTGTGAAAAAAAATTTTAGTTGGAAGTGTCAAATTGTAATAAATTTATTTGAAACCAACTTCGATTTTTTTGGATTTTGTGGAGTATTTTTGTTGTAGGATGTATATTTGAGTAATTTAAATCAAAATAACGACAATTTTTTGGATTGTGAAAAAAAATTTTAGTTGGAAGTGTCAAATTGTAATAAATTTATTTGAAACCAACTTCGATTTTTTTGGATTTTGTCAAGTACTTTTGTTGTAGGTTGTATATTTGAGTAAATTTTAATCAAAATAACGACAATTTTTTGGATTGTGAAACAAATTTTTGTTGGAAGTGTCAAATTTTAATAAATTTATTTGAAACCAACTACGATTTTTTTTTATTTTTTCGAGTATTTTTGTTGTAGGATGTATATTTGACTAAATTTAGATGAAAATAACTTCAATTTTTTGGATTGTGAATCAAAAATTTTAGTTGGAAGTGTCTAATTTTAATAAATTTATTTGAAATCTACTTCGATTTTTTTGGATTTTGTCGAGTACTTTTGTTGTAGGATGTATATTTGAGTAAATTTAGATGAAAATAACGACAATTTTTTGGATTGTGAAACAAATTTTAGTTGGAAGTGTCAAATTTTAATAAATTTATTAGAAACCAACTTCGATTTTTTTTGGATTTTGTCGAGTATTTTTGTTGTAGGATGTATATTTGAGTAAATTTAGATGAAAATAACTTCAATTTTTTGGATTGTGAAACAAAAATTTTAGTTGGAAGTGTCTAAATTTAATAAATTTATTTGAAATCTACTTCGATTTTTTTGGATTTTGTCGAGTACTTTTGTTGTAGGATGTATATTTGAGTAAATTTAGATCAAAATAACGACAATTTTTTGGATTGTGAAAAAAAATTTTAGTTGGAAGTGTCAAATTGTAATAAATTTATTTGAAACCAACTTCGATTTTTTTGGATTTTGTCGAGTATTTTTGTTGTAGCATGTATATTTAAGTAAATTTAGATCAAAATAACGACAATTTTTTGGATTGTGAAAAAAAATTTTAGTTGGAAGTGTCAAATTGTAATAAATTTATTTGAAACCAACTTCGATTTTTTTGGATTTTGTTGAGTACTTTTGTTGTAGGATGTATATTTGAGTAAATTTAGATGAAAATAACTTCAATTTTTTGGATTGTGAAAAAAATTTTAGTTGGAAGTGTCAAATTTTAATAAATTTAGTTGAAACCAACTTCGATTTTTTTTTATTTTGTCGAGTATTTTTGTTGTAGGATGTATATTTGAGTAAATTTAGACGAAAATAACTTCAATTTTTTGGATTGTGAAACCAAAATTTTAGTTGGAAGTGTCTAATTTTAATAAATTTATTTGAAATCTACTTCGATTTTTTTGGATTTTGTCGAGTACTTTTGTTGTAGGATGTATATTTGAGTAAATTTAGATCAAAATAACGACAATTTTTTGGATTGTGAAAAAAAATTTTAGTTGGAAGTGTCAAATTGTAATAAATTTATTTGAAACCAACTTCGATTTTTTTGGATTTTGTCGAGTATTTTTGTTGTAGGATGTATATTTAAGTAAATTTAGATCAAAATAACGACAATTTTTTGGATTGTGAAAAAAAATTTTAGTTGGAAGTGTCAAATTTTAATAAATTTATTTGAAACCAACTTCGATTTTTTTTGGATTTTGTCGAGTATTTTTGTTGTAGGATGTATATTTGAGTAAATTTAGATGAAAATAACTTCAATTTTTTGGATTGTGAAACAAAAATTTTAGTTGGAAGTGTCTAATTTTAATAAATTTATTTGAAATCTACTTCGATTTTTTTGGATTTTGTCGAGTACTTTTGTTGTAGGATGTATATTTGAGTAAATTTAGATCAAAATAACGACAATTTTTTGGATTGTGAAACAAATTTTAGTTGTAAGTGTCAAATTTTAATAAATTTATTTGAAACCAACTTCGATTTTTTTGGATTTTGTCGAGTACTTTTGTTGTAGGATGTATATTTGAGTAAATTTAGATGAAAATAACGACAATTTTTTGGATTGTGAAAAAAATTTTAGTTGGAAGTGTCAAATTTTAATAAATTTAGTTGAAACCAACTTCGATTTTTTTTTATTTTGTCGAGTATTTTTGTTGTAGGATGTATATTTGAGTAAATTTAGATGAAAATAACTTCAATTTTTAGGATTGTGAAAAAAATGTTAGTTGGAAGTGTCAAATTTTAATAAATTTATTTGAGGCCAACTTCGATTTTTTTTGATTTTGTTGAGTACTTTTGTTGTAGGATGTATATTTGAGTAAATTTAGATCAAAATAACGACAATTTTTTGGATTGTGAAACAAATTTTAGTTGTAAGTGTCAAATTTTAATAAATTTATTTGAAACCAACTTCGATTTTTTTTTATTTTGTCGAGTATTTTTGTTGTAGGATGTATATTTGAGTAAATTTAGATGAAAATAACTTCAATTTTTAGGATTGTGAAAAAAATGTTAGTTGGAAGTGTCAAATTTTAATAAATTTATTTGAGGCCAACTTCGATTTTTTTGGATTTTGTTGAGTACTTTTGTTGTAGGATGTATATTTGAGTAAATTTATATCAAAATAACGACAATTTTTTGGATTGTGAAACAAATTTTAGTTGGAAGTGTCAAATTTTAATAAATTTATTTGAAACCAACTACGATTTTTTTTGGATTTTGTCGAGTATTTTTGTTGTAGGATGTATATTTGACTAAATTTAGATGAAAATAACTTCAATTTTTTGGATTGTGAAACAAAAATTTTAGTTGGATGTGTCTAATTTTAATAAATTTATTTGAAATCTACTTCGATTTTTTTGGATTTTGTCGAGTACTTTTGTTGTAGGATGTATATTTGAGTAAATTTAGATGAAAATAACGACAATTTTTTGGATTGTGAAAAAAATTTTAGTTGGAAGTGTCAAATTTTAATAAATTTAGTTGAAACCAACTTCGATTTTTTTTTATTTTGTCGAGTATTTTTGTTGTAGGATGTATATTTGAGTAAATTTAGATGAAAATAACTTCAATTTTTAGGATTGTGAAAAAAATGTTAGTTGGAAGTGTCAAATTTTAATAAATTTATTTGAGGCCAACTTCGATTTTTTTGGATTTTGTTGAGTACTTTTGTTGTAGGATGTATATTTGAGTAAATTTAGATCAAAATAACGACAATTTTTTGGATTGTGAAACAAATTTTAGTTGGAAGTGTCAAATTTTAATAAATTTATTTGAAACCAACTACGATTTTTTTTTGGATTTTGTCGAGTATTTTTGTTGTAGGATGTATATTTGACTAAATTTAGATGAAAATAACTTCAATTTTTTGGATTGTGAAACAAAAATTTTAGTTGGATGTGTCTAATTTTAATAAATTTATTTGAAATCTACTTCGATTTTTTTGGATTTTGTCGAGTACTTTTGTTGTAGGATGTATATTTGAGTAAATTTAGATGAAAATAACGACAATTTTTTGGATTGTGAAAAAAATTTTAGTTGGAAGTGTCAAATTTTAATAAATTTAGTTGAAACCAACTTCGATTTTTTTTTATTTTGTCGAGTATTTTTGTTGTAGGATGTATATTTGAGTAAATTTAGATGAAAATAACTTCAATTTTTAGGATTGTGAAAAAAATGTTAGTTGGAAGTGTCAAATTGTAATAAATTTATTTGAAACCAACTTCGATTTTTTTTTATTTTGTCGAGTATTTTTGTTGTAGGATGTATATTTGAGTAAATTTAGATGAAAATAACTTCAATTTTTTGGATTGTGAAAAAAAATTTTAGTTGGAAGTGTCAAATTGTAATAACTTTATTTGAAACCAACTTCGATTTTTTTGGATTTTGTCGAGTATTTTTGTTGTAGGATGTATATTTGAGTAAATTTAGATCAAAATAACGACAATTTTTTGGATTGTGAAAAAAAATTTTAGTTGGAAGTGTCAAATTGTAATAAATTTATTTGAAACCAACTTCGATTTTTTTGGATTCTGTCGAGTATTTTTGTTGTAGGATGTATATTTGAGTAAATTTAGATCAAAATAACGACAATTTTTTGGATTGTGAAAAAAAATTTTAGTTGGAAGTGTCAAATTTTAATAAATTTATTTGAAACCAACTTCGATTTTTTTTGGATTTTGTCGAGTATTTTTGTTGTAGGATGTATATTTGAGTAAATTTAGATGAAAATAACTTCAATTTTTTGGATTGTGAAACAAAAATTTTAGTTGGAAGTGTCTAATTTTAATAAATTTATTTGAAATCTACTTCGATTTTTTTGGATTTTGTTGAGTACTTTTGTTGTAGGATGTATATTTGAGTAAATTTAGATGAAAATAACTTCAATTTTTTGGATTGTGAAACAAAAATTTTAGTTGGAAGTGTCAAATTTTAATAAATTTAGTTGAAACCAACTTCTATTTTTTTTTATTTTGTCGAGTATTTTTGTTGTAGGATGTATATTTGAGTAAATTTAGATGAAAATAACTTCAATTTTTAGGATTGTGGAAAAATGTTAGTTGGAAGTGTCAAATTTTAATAAATTTATTTGAGGCCAACTTCGATTTTTTTTGGATTTTGTCGAGTATTTTTGTTGTAGGATGTATATTTGAGTAAATTTAGATCAAAATAACGACAATTTTTTGGATTGTGAAACAAATTTTAGTTGTAAGTGTCAAATTTTAATAAATTTATTTGAAACCAACTTCGATTTTTTTGGATTTTGTCGAGTACTTTTGTTGTAGGATGTATATTTGAGTAAATTTAGATGAAAATAACGACAATTTTTTGGATTCTGAAAAAAATTTTAGTTGGAAGTGTCAAATTTTAATAAATTTAGTTGAAACCAACTTCGATTTTTTTTTATTTTGTCGAGTATTTTTGTTGTAGGATGTATATTTGAGTAAATTTAGATGAAAATAACTTCAATTTTTAGGATTGTGAAAAAAATGTTAGTTGGAAGTGTCAAATTTTAATAAATTTATTTGAGGCCAACTTCGATTTTTTTTTATTTTGTTGAGTACTTTTGTTGTAGGATGTATATTTGAGTAAATTTAGATCAAAATAACGACAATTTTTTGGATTGTGAAACAAATTTTAGTTGGAAGTGTCAAATTTTAATAAATTTATTTGAAACCAACTACGATTTTTTTTGGATTTTGTCGAGTATTTTTGTTGTAGGATGTATATTTGACTAAATTTAGATGAAAATAACTTCAATTTTTTGGATTGTGAAACAAAAATTTTAGTTGGATGTGTCTAATTTTAATAAATTTATTTGAAATCTACTTCGATTTTTTTGGATTTTGTCGAGTACTTTTGTTGTAGGATGTATATTTGAGTAAATTTAGATGAAAATAACGACAATTTTTTGGATTGTGAAAAAAATTTTAGTTGGAAGTGTCAAATTTTAATAAATTTAGTTGAAACCAACTTCGATTTTTTTTTATTTTGTCGAGTATTTTTGTTGTAGGATGTATATTTGAGTAAATTTAGATGAAAATAACTTCAATTTTTAGGATTGTGAAAAAAATGTTAGTTGGAAGTGTCAAATTGTAATAAATTTATTTGAAACCAACTTCGATTTTTTTTTATTTTGTCGAGTATTTTTGTTGTAGGATGTATATTTGAGTAAATTTAGATGAAAATAACTTCAATTTTTTGGATTGTGAAAAAAAATTTTAGTTGGAAGTGTCAAATTGTAATAACTTTATTTGAAACCAACTTCGATTTTTTTGGATTTTGTCGAGTATTTTTGTTGTAGGATGTATATTTGAGTAAATTTAGATCAAAATAACGACAATTTTTTGGATTGTGAAAAAAAATTTTAGTTGGAAGTGTCAAATTGTAATAAATTTATTTGAAACCAACTTCGATTTTTTTGGATTTTGTCGAGTATTTTTGTTGTAGGATGTATATTTGAGTAAATTTAGATCAAAATAACGACAATTTTTTGGATTGTGAAAAAAAATTTTAGTTGGAAGTGTCAAATTTTAATAAATTTATTTGAAACCAACTTCGATTTTTTTTGGATTTTGTCGAGTATTTTTGTTGTAGGATGTATATTTGAGTAAATTTAGATGAAAATAAATTCAATTTTTTGGATTGTGAAACAAAAATTTTTGTTGGAAGTGTTTCATTTTAATAAATTTATTTGAAATCTACTTCGATTTTTTTGGATTTTGTCGTGTACTTTTGTTGTGGGATGTATATTTGAGTAAATTTAGATCAAAATAACGACAATTTTTTGGATTGTGAAAAAAAATTTTAGTTGGAAGTGTCAAATTGTAATAAATTTATTTGAAACCAACTTCGATTTTTTTGGATTTTGTGGAGTATTTTTGTTGTAGGATGTATATTTGAGTAATTTAAATCAAAATAACGACAATTTTTTGGATTGTGAAAAAAAATTTTAGTTGGAAGTGTCAAATTGTAATAAATTTATTTGAAACCAACTTCGATTTTTTTGGATTTTGTCAAGTACTTTTGTTGTAGGTTGTATATTTGAGTAAATTTTAATCAAAATAACGACAATTTTTTGGATTGTGAAACAAATTTTTGTTGGAAGTGTCAAATTTTAATAAATTTATTTGAAACCAACTACGATTTTTTTTTATTTTTTCGAGTATTTTTGTTGTAGGATGTATATTTGACTAAATTTAGATGAAAATAACTTCAATTTTTTGGATTGTGAATCAAAAATTTTAGTTGGAAGTGTCTAATTTTAATAAATTTATTTGAAATCTACTTCGATTTTTTTGGATTTTGTCGAGTACTTTTGTTGTAGGATGTATATTTGAGTAAATTTAGATGAAAATAACGACAATTTTTTGGATTGTGAAACAAATTTTAGTTGGAAGTGTCAAATTTTAATAAATTTATTAGAAACCAACTTCGATTTTTTTTGGATTTTGTCGAGTATTTTTGTTGTAGGATGTATATTTGAGTAAATTTAGATGAAAATAACTTCAATTTTTTGGATTGTGAAACAAAAATTTTAGTTGGAAGTGTCTAAATTTAATAAATTTATTTGAAATCTACTTCGATTTTTTTGGATTTTGTCGAGTACTTTTGTTGTAGGATGTATATTTGAGTAAATTTAGATCAAAATAACGACAATTTTTTGGATTGTGAAAAAAAATTTTAGTTGGAAGTGTCAAATTGTAATAAATTTATTTGAAACCAACTTCGATTTTTTTGGATTTTGTCGAGTATTTTTGTTGTAGCATGTATATTTAAGTAAATTTAGATCAAAATAACGACAATTTTTTGGATTGTGAAAAAAAATTTTAGTTGGAAGTGTCAAATTGTAATAAATTTATTTGAAACCAACTTCGATTTTTTTGGATTTTGTTGAGTACTTTTGTTGTAGGATGTATATTTGAGTAAATTTAGATGAAAATAACTTCAATTTTTTGGATTGTGAAAAAAATTTTAGTTGGAAGTGTCAAATTTTAATAAATTTAGTTGAAACCAACTTCGATTTTTTTTTATTTTGTCGAGTATTTTTGTTGTAGGATGTATATTTGAGTAAATTTAGACGAAAATAACTTCAATTTTTTGGATTGTGAAACCAAAATTTTAGTTGGAAGTGTCTAATTTTAATAAATTTATTTGAAATCTACTTCGATTTTTTTGGATTTTGTCGAGTACTTTTGTTGTAGGATGTATATTTGAGTAAATTTAGATCAAAATAACGACAATTTTTTGGATTGTGAAAAAAAATTTTAGTTGGAAGTGTCAAATTGTAATAAATTTATTTGAAACCAACTTCGATTTTTTTGGATTTTGTCGAGTATTTTTGTTGTAGGATGTATATTTAAGTAAATTTAGATCAAAATAACGACAATTTTTTGGATTGTGAAAAAAAATTTTAGTTGGAAGTGTCAAATTTTAATAAATTTATTTGAAACCAACTTCGATTTTTTTTGGATTTTGTCGAGTATTTTTGTTGTAGGATGTATATTTGAGTAAATTTAGATGAAAATAACTTCAATTTTTTGGATTGTGAAACAAAAATTTTAGTTGGAAGTGTCTAATTTTAATAAATTTATTTGAAATCTACTTCGATTTTTTTGGATTTTGTCGAGTACTTTTGTTGTAGGATGTATATTTGAGTAAATTTAGATCAAAATAACGACAATTTTTTGGATTGTGAAACAAATTTTAGTTGTAAGTGTCAAATTTTAATAAATTTATTTGAAACCAACTTCGATTTTTTTGGATTTTGTCGAGTACTTTTGTTGTAGGATGTATATTTGAGTAAATTTAGATGAAAATAACGACAATTTTTTGGATTGTGAAAAAACTTTTAGTTGGAAGTGTCAAATTTTAATAAATTTAGTTGAAACCAACTTCGATTTTTTTTTATTTTGTCGAGTATTTTTGTTGTAGGATGTATATTTGAGTAAATTTAGATGAAAATAACTTCAATTTTTAGGATTGTGAAAAAAATGTTAGTTGGAAGTGTCAAATTTTAATAAATTTATTTGAGGCCAACTTCGATTTTTTTTGATTTTGTTGAGTACTTTTGTTGTAGGATGTATATTTGAGTAAATTTAGATCAAAATAACGACAATTTTTTGGATTGTGAAACAAATTTTAGTTGTAAGTGTCAAATTTTAATAAATTTATTTGAAACCAACTTCGATTTTTTTTTATTTTGTCGAGTATTTTTGTTGTAGGATGTATATTTGAGTAAATTTAGATGAAAATAACTTCAATTTTTAGGATTGTGAAAAAAATGTTAGTTGGAAGTGTCAAATTTTAATAAATTTATTTGAGGCCAACTTCGATTTTTTTGGATTTTGTTGAGTACTTTTGTTGTAGGATGTATATTTGAGTAAATTTATATCAAAATAACGACAATTTTTTGGATTGTGAAACAAATTTTAGTTGGAAGTGTCAAATTTTAATAAATTTATTTGAAACCAACTACGATTTTTTTTGGATTTTGTCGAGTATTTTTGTTGTAGGATGTATATTTGACTAAATTTAGATGAAAATAACTTCAATTTTTTGGATTGTGAAACAAAAATTTTAGTTGGATGTGTCTAATTTTAATAAATTTATTTGAAATCTACTTCGATTTTTTTGGATTTTGTCGAGTACTTTTGTTGTAGGATGTATATTTGAGTAAATTTAGATGAAAATAACGACAATTTTTTGGATTGTGAAAAAAATTTTAGTTGGAAGTGTCAAATTTTAATAAATTTAGTTGAAACCAACTTCGATTTTTTTTTATTTTGTCGAGTATTTTTGTTGTAGGATGTATATTTGAGTAAATTTAGATGAAAATAACTTCAATTTTTAGGATTGTGAAAAAAATGTTAGTTGGAAGTGTCAAATTTTAATAAATTTATTTGAGGCCAACTTCGATTTTTTTGGATTTTGTTGAGTACTTTTGTTGTAGGATGTATATTTGAGTAAATTTAGATCAAAATAACGACAATTTTTTGGATTGTGAAACAAATTTTAGTTGGAAGTGTCAAATTTTAATAAATTTATTTGAAACCAACTACGATTTTTTTTTGGATTTTGTCGAGTATTTTTGTTGTAGGATGTATATTTGACTAAATTTAGATGAAAATAACTTCAATTTTTTGGATTGTGAAACAAAAATTTTAGTTGGATGTGTCTAATTTTAATAAATTTATTTGAAATCTACTTCGATTTTTTTGGATTTTGTCGAGTACTTTTGTTGTAGGATGTATATTTGAGTAAATTTAGATGAAAATAACGACAATTTTTTGGATTGTGAAAAAAATTTTAGTTGGAAGTGTCAAATTTTAATAAATTTAGTTGAAACCAACTTCGATTTTTTTTTATTTTGTCGAGTATTTTTGTTGTAGGATGTATATTTGAGTAAATTTAGATGAAAATAACTTCAATTTTTAGGATTGTGAAAAAAATGTTAGTTGGAAGTGTCAAATTGTAATAAATTTATTTGAAACCAACTTCGATTTTTTTTTATTTTGTCGAGTATTTTTGTTGTAGGATGTATATTTGAGTAAATTTAGATGAAAATAACTTCAATTTTTTGGATTGTGAAAAAAAATTTTAGTTGGAAGTGTCAAATTGTAATAACTTTATTTGAAACCAACTTCGATTTTTTTGGATTTTGTCGAGTATTTTTGTTGTAGGATGTATATTTGAGTAAATTTAGATCAAAATAACGACAATTTTTTGGATTGTGAAAAAAAATTTTAGTTGGAAGTGTCAAATTGTAATAAATTTATTTGAAACCAACTTCGATTTTTTTGGATTCTGTCGAGTATTTTTGTTGTAGGATGTATATTTGAGTAAATTTAGATCAAAATAACGACAATTTTTTGGATTGTGAAAAAAAATTTTAGTTGGAAGTGTCAAATTTTAATAAATTTATTTGAAACCAACTTCGATTTTTTTTGGATTTTGTCGAGTATTTTTGTTGTAGGATGTATATTTGAGTAAATTTAGATGAAAATAACTTCAATTTTTTGGATTGTGAAACAAAAATTTTAGTTGGAAGTGTCTAATTTTAATAAATTTATTTGAAATCTACTTCGATTTTTTTGGATTTTGTCGTGTACTTTTGTTGTGGGATGTATATTTGAGTAAATTTAGATCAAAATAACGACAATTTTTTGGATTGTGAAAAAAAATTTTAGTTGGAAGTGTCAAATTGTAATAAATTTATTTGAAACCAACTTCGATTTTTTTGGATTTTGTGGAGTATTTTTGTTGTAGGATGTATATTTGAGTAATTTAGATCAAAATAACGACAATTTTTTGGATTGTGAAAAAAAATTTTAGTTGGAAGTGTCAAATTGTAATAAATTTATTTGAAACCAACTTCGATTTTTTTGGATTTTGTCAAGTACTTTTGTTGTAGGTTGTATATTTGAGTAAATTTTAATCAAAATAACGACAATTTTTTGGATTGTGAAACAAATTTTTGTTGGAAGTGTCAAATTTTAATAAATTTATTTGAAACCAACTACGATTTTTTTTTATTTTTTCGAGTATTTTTGTTGTAGGATGTATATTTGACTAAATTTAGATGAAAATAACTTCAATATTTTGGATTGTGAATCAAAAATTTTAGTTGGAAGTGTCTAATTTTAATAAATTTATTTGAAATCTACTTCGATTTTTTTGGATTTTGTCGAGTACTTTTGTTGTAGGATGTATATTTGAGTAAATTTAGATGAAAATAACGACAATTTTATGGATTGTGAAACAAATTTTAGTTGGAAGTGTCAAATTTTAATAAATTTATTAGAAACCAACTTCGATTTTTTTTGGATTTTGTCGAGTATTTTTGTTGTAGGATGTATATTTGAGTAAATTTAGATGAAAATAACTTCAATTTTTTGGATTGTGAAACAAAAATTTTAGTTGGAAGTGTCTAATTTTAATAAATTTATTTGAAATCTACTTCGATTTTTTTGGATTTTGTCGTGTACTTTTGTTGTGGGATGTATATTTGAGTAAATTTAGATCAAAATAACGACAATTTTTTGGATTGTGAAAAAAAATTTTAGTTGGAAGTGTCAAATTGTAATAAATTTATTTGAAACCAACTTCGATTTTTTTGGATTTTGTGGAGTATTTTTGTTGTAGGATGTATATTTGAGTAATTTAGATCAAAATAACGACAATTTTTTGGATTGTGAAAAAAAATTTTAGTTGGAAGTGTCAAATTGTAATAAATTTATTTGAAACCAACTTCGATTTTTTTGGATTTTGTCAAGTACTTTTGTTGTAGGTTGTATATTTGAGTAAATTTTAATCAAAATAACGACAATTTTTTGGATTGTGAAACAAATTTTTGTTGGAAGTGTCAAATTTTAATAAATTTATTTGAAACCAACTACGATTTTTTTTTATTTTTTCGAGTATTTTTGTTGTAGGATGTATATTTGACTAAATTTAGATGAAAATAACTTCAATATTTTGGATTGTGAATCAAAAATTTTAGTTGGAAGTGTCTAATTTTAATAAATTTATTTGAAATCTACTTCGATTTTTTTGGATTTTGTCGAGTACTTTTGTTGTAGGATGTATATTTGAGTAAATTTAGATGAAAATAACGACAATTTTATGGATTGTGAAACAAATTTTAGTTGGAAGTGTCAAATTTTAATAAATTTATTAGAAACCAACTTCGATTTTTTTTGGATTTTGTCGAGTATTTTTGTTGTAGGATGTATATTTGAGTAAATTTAGATGAAAATAACTTCAATTTTTTGGATTGTGAAACAAAAATTTTAGTTGGAAGTGTCTAATTTTAATAAATTTATTTGAAATCTACTTCGATTTTTTTGGATTTTGTCGAGTACTTTTGTTGTAGGATGTATATTTGAGTAAATTTAGATCAAAATAACGACAATTTTTTGGATTGTGAAAAAAAATTTTAGATGGAAGTGTCAAATTGTAATAAATTTATTTGAAACCAACTTCGATTTTTTTGGATTTTGTCGAGTATTTTTGTTGTAGGATGTATATTTAAGTAAATTTAGATCAAAATAACGACAATTTTTTGGATTGTGAAAAAAAATTTTAGTTGGAAGTGTCAAATTTTAATAAATTTATTTGAAACCAACTTCGATTTTTTTTGGATTTTGTCGAGTATTTTTGTTGTAGGATGTATATTTGAGTAAATTTAGATGAAAATAACTTCAATTTTTTGGATTGTGAAACAAAAATTTTAGTTGGAAGTGTCTAATTTTAATAAATTTATTTGAAATCTACTTCGATTTTTTTGGATTTTGTCGAGTACTTTTGTTGTAGGATGTATATTTGAGTAAATTTAGATCAAAATAACGACAATTTTTTGGATTGTGAAACAAATTTTAGTTGTAAGTGTCAAATTTTAATAAATTTATTTGAAACCAACTTCGATTTTTTTGGATTTTGTCGAGTACTTTTGTTGTAGGATGTATATTTGAGTAAATTTAGATGAAAATAACGACAATTTTTTGGATTGTGAAAAAATTTTTAGTTGGAAGTGTCAAATTTTAATAAATTTAGTTGAAACCAACTTCGATTTTTTTTTATTTTGTCGAGTATTTTTGTTGTAGGATGTATATTTGAGTAAATTTAGATGAAAATAACTTCAATTTTTAGGATTGTGAAAAAAATGTTAGTTGGAAGTGTCAAATTTTAATAAATTTATTTGAGGCCAACTTCGATTTTTTTTGATTTTGTTGAGTACTTTTGTTGTAGGATGTATATTTGAGTAAATTTAGATCAAAATAACGACAATTTTTTGGATTGTGAAACAAATTTTAGTTGGAAGTGTCAAATTTTAATAAATTTATTTGAAACCAACTACGATTTTTTTTGGATTTTGTCGAGTATTTTTGTTGTAGGATGTATATTTGACTAAATTTAGATGAAAATAACTTCAATTTTTTGGATTGTGAAACAAAAATTTTAGTTGGATGTGTCTAATTTTAATAAATTTATTTGAAATCTACTTCGATTTTTTTGGATTTTGTCGAGTACTTTTGTTGTAGGATGTATATTTGAGTAAATTTAGATGAAAATAACGACAATTTTTTGGATTGTGAAAAAAATTTTAGTTGGAAGTGTCAAATTTTAATAAATTTAGTTGAAACCAACTTCGATTTTTTTTTATTTTGTCGAGTATTTTTGTTGTAGGATGTATATTTGAGTAAATTTAGATGAAAATAACTTCAATTTTTAGGATTGTGAAAAAAATGTTAGTTGGAAGTGTCAAATTTTAATAAATTTATTTGAGGCCAACTTCGATTTTTTTTGATTTTGTTGAGTACTTTTGTTGTAGGATGTATATTTGAGTAAATTTAGATCAAAATAACGACAATTTTTTGGATTGTGAAACAAATTTTAGTTGTAAGTGTCAAATTTTAATAAATTTATTTGAAACCAACTTCGATTTTTTTTTATTTTGTCGAGTATTTTTGTTGTAGGATGTATATTTGAGTAAATTTAGATGAAAATAACTTCAATTTTTAGGATTGTGAAAAAAATGTTAGTTGGAAGTGTCAAATTTTAATAAATTTATTTGAGGCCAACTTCGATTTTTTTGGATTTTGTTGAGTACTTTTGTTGTAGGATGTATATTTGAGTAAATTTAGATCAAAATAACGACAATTTTTTGGATTGTGAAACAAATTTTAGTTGGAAGTGTCAAATTTTAATAAATTTATTTGAAACCAACTATGATTTTTTTTTGATTTTGTCGAGTATTTTTGTTGTAGGATGTATATTTGACTAAATTTAGATGAAAATAACTTTAATTTTTTGGATTGTGAAACAAAAATTTTAGTTGGATGTGTCTAATTTTAATAAATTTATTTGAAATCTACTTCGATTTTTTTGGATTTTGTCGAGTACTTTTGTTGTAGGATGTATATTTGAGTAAATTTAGATCAAAATAACGACAATTTTTTGGATTGTGAAAAAAAATTTTAGTTGGAAGTGTCAAATTGTAATAAATTTATTTGAAACCAACTTCGATTTTTTTGGATTTTGTCAAGTACTTTTGTTGTAGGTTGTATATTTGAGTAAATTTTAATCAAAATAACGACAATTTTTTGGATTGTGAAACAAATTTTTGTTGGAAGTGTCAAATTTTAATAAATTTATTTGAAACCAACTACGATTTTTTTTTATTTTTTCGAGTATTTTTGTTGTAGGATGTATATTTGACTAAATTTAGATGAAAATAACTTCAATTTTTTGGATTGTGAATCAAAAATTTTAGTTGGAAGTGTCTAATTTTAATAAATTTATTTGAAATCTACTTCGATTTTTTTGGATTTTGTCGAGTACTTTTGTTGTAGGATGTATATTTGAGTAAATTTAGATGAAAATAACGACAATTTTTTGGATTGTGAAACAAATTTTAGTTGGAAGTGTCAAATTTTAATAAATTTATTAGAAACCAACTTCGATTTTTTTTGGATTTTGTCGAGTATTTTTGTTGTAGGATGTATATTTGAGTAAATTTAGATGAAAATAACTTCAATTTTTTGGATTGTGAAACAAAAATTTTAGTTGGAAGTGTCTAAATTTAATAAATTTATTTGAAATCTACTTCGATTTTTTTGGATTTTGTCGAGTACTTTTGTTGTAGGATGTATATTTGAGTAAATTTAGATCAAAATAACGACAATTTTTTGGATTGTGAAAAAAAATTTTAGTTGGAAGTGTCAAATTGTAATAAATTTATTTGAAACCAACTTCGATTTTTTTGGATTTTGTCGAGTATTTTTGTTGTAGCATGTATATTTAAGTAAATTTAGATCAAAATAACGACAATTTTTTGGATTGTGAAAAAAAATTTTAGTTGGAAGTGTCAAATTTTAATAAATTTATTTGAAACCAACTTCGATTTTTTTTGGATTTTGTCGAGTATTTTTGTTGTAGGATGTATATTTGAGTAAATTTAGATGAAAATAACTTCAATTTTTTGGATTGTGAAACAAAAATTTTAGTTGGAAGTGTCTAATTTTAATAAATTTATTTGAAATCTACTTCGATTTTTTTGGATTTTGTCGAGTACTTTTGTTGTAGGATGTATATTTGAGTAAATTTAGATCAAAATAACGACAATTTTTTGGATTGTGAAAAAAAATTTTAGTTGGAAGTGTCAAATTGTAATAAATTTATTTGAAACCAACTTCGATTTTTTTGGATTTTGTCGAGTATTTTTGTTGTAGGATGTATATTTAAGTAAATTTAGATAAAAATAACGACAATTTTTTGGATTGTGAAAAAAAATTTTAGTTGGAAGTGTCAAATTTTAATAAATTTATTTGAAACCAACTTCGATTTTTTTTGGATTTTGTCGAGTATTTTTGTTGTAGGATGTATATTTGAGTAAATTTAGATGAAAATAACTTCAATTTTTTGGATTGTGAAACAAAAATTTTAGTTGGAAGTGTCTAATTTTAATAAATTTATTTGAAATCTACTTCGATTTTTTTGGATTTTGTCGAGTACTTTTGTTGTAGGATGTATATTTGAGTAAATTTAGATCGAAATAACGACAATTTTTTGGATTGTGAAAAAAAATTTTAGTTGGAAGTGTCTAATTTTAATAAATTTATTTGAAATCTACTTCGATTTTTTTGGATTTTGTCGAGTACTTTTGTTGTAGGATGTATATTTGAGTAAATTTAGATGAAAATAACGACAATTTTTTGGATTGTGAAACAAATTTTAGTTGGAAGTGTCCAATTTTAATAAATTTATTAGAAACCAACTTCGATTTTTTTTGGATTTTGTCGAGTATTTTTGTTGTAGGATGTATATTTGAGTAAATTTAGATGAAAATAACTTCAATTTTTTGGATTGTGAAACAAAAATTTTAGTTGGAAGTGTCTAATTTTAATAAATTTATTTGAAATCTACTTCGATTTTTTTGGATTTTGTCGAGTACTTTTGTTGTAGGATGTATATTTGAGTAAATTTAGATCAAAATAACGACAATTTTTTGGATTGTGAAAAAAAATTTTAGATGGAAGTGTCAAATTGTAATAAATTTATTTGAAACCAACTTCGATTTTTTTGGATTTTGTCGAGTATTTTTGTTGTAGGATGTATATTTAAGTAAATTTAGATCAAAATAACGACAATTTTTTGGATTGTGAAAAAAAATTTTAGTTGGAAGTGTCAAATTTTAATAAATTTATTTGAAACCAACTTCGATTTTTTTTGGATTTTGTCGAGTATTTTTGTTGTAGGATGTATATTTGAGTAAATTTAGATGAAAATAACTTCAATTTTTTGGATTGTGAAACAAAAATTTTAGTTGGAAGTGTCTAATTTTAATAAATTTATTTGAAATCTACTTCGATTTTTTTGGATTTTGTCGAGTACTTTTGTTGTAGGATGAATATTTGAGTAAATTTAGATCAAAATAACGACAATTTTTTGGATTGTGAAAAAAAATTTTAGTTGGAAGTGTCAAATTGTAATAAATTTATTTGAAACCAACTTCGATTTTTTTGGATTTTGTCGAGTATTTTTGTTGTAGGATGTATATTTGAGTAAATTTAGATCAAAATAACGACAATTTTTTGGATTGTGAAAAAAAATTTTAGTTGGATGTGTCAAATTGTAATAAATTTATTTGAAACCAACTTCGATTTTTTTTGGATTTTGTCAAGTACTTTTGTTGTAGGTTGTATATTTGAGTAAATTTTAATCAAAATAACGACAATTTTTTGGATTGTGAAACAAATTTTAGTTGGAAGTGTCAAATTGTAATAAATTTATTTGAAACCAACTTCGATTTTTTTGGATTTTGTCGAGTATTTTTGTTGTAGGATGTATATTTGAGTAAATTTAGATCAAAATAACGACAATTTTTTGGATTGTGAAAAAAAATTTTAGTTGGAAGTGTCAAATTGTAATAAATTTATTTGAAACCAACTTCGATTTTTTTGGATTTTGTTGAGTACTTTTGTTGTAGGTTGTATATTTGAGTAAATTTTAATCAAAATAACGACAATTTTTTGGATTGTGAAACAAATTTTTGTTGGAAGTGTCAAATTTTAATAAATTTATTTGAAACCAACTACGATTTTTTTTTATTTTTTCGAGTATTTTTGTTGTAGGATGTATATTTGACTAAATTTAGATGAAAATAACTTCAATTTTTTGGATTGTGAATCAAAAATATTAGTTGGAAGTGTCTAATTTTAATAAATTTATTTGAAATCTACTTCGATTTTTTTGGATTTTGTCGAGTACTTTTGTTGTAGGATGTATATTTGAGTAAATTTAGATGAAAATAACGACAATTTTTTGGATTGTGAAACAAATTTTAGTTGGAAGTGTCAAATTTTAATAAATTTATTAGAAACCAACTTCGATTTTTTTTGGATTTTGTCGAGTATTTTTGTTGTAGGATGTATATTTGAGTAAATTTAGATGAAAATAACTTCAATTTTTTGGATTGTGAAACAAAAATTTTAGTTGGAAGTGTCTAATTTTAATAAATTTATTTGAAATCTACTTCGATTTTTTTTGATTTTGTCGAGTACTTTTGTTGTAGGATGTATATTTGAGTAAATTTAGATCAAAATAACGACAATTTTTTGGATTGTGAAAAAAAATTTTAGTTGGAAGTGTCAAATTGTAATAAATTTATTTGAAACCAACTTCGATTTTTTTGGATTTTGTCGAGTATTTTTGTTGTAGGATGTATATTTAAGTAAATTTAGATCAAAATAACGACAATTTTTTGGATTGTGAAAAAAAATTTTAGTTGGAAGTGTCAAATTTTAATAAATTTATTTGAAACCAACTTCGATTTTTTTTTGATTTTGTCGAGTATTTTTGTTGCAGGATGTATATTTGAGTAAATTTAGATGAAAATAACTTCAATTTTTTGGATTGTGAAACAAAAATTTTAGTTGGAAGTGTCTAATTTTAATAAATTTATTTGAAATCTACTTCGATTTTTTTGGATTTTGTCGAGTACTTTTGTTGTAGGATGTATATTTGAGTAAATTTAGATCAAAATAACGACAATTTTTTGGATTGTGAAAAAAAATTTTAGATGGAAGTGTCAAATTGTAATAAATTTATTTGAAACCAACTTCGATTTTTTTGGATTTTGTCGAGTATTTTTGTTGTAGGATGTATATTTAAGTAAATTTAGATCAAAATAACGACAATTTTTTGGATTGTGAAAAAAAATTTTAGTTGGAAGTGTCAAATTTTAATAAATTTATTTGAAACCAACTTCGATTTTTTTTGGATTTTGTCGAGTATTTTTGTTGTAGGATGTATATTTGAGTAAATTTAGATGAAAATAACTTCAATTTTTTGGATTGTGAAACAAAAATTTTAGTTGGAAGTGTCTAATTTTAATAAATTTATTTGAAATCTACTTCGATTTTTTTGGATTTTGTCGAGTACTTTTGTTGTAGGATGAATATTTGAGTAAATTTAGATCAAAATAACGACAATTTTTTGGATTGTGAAAAAAAATTTTAGTTGGAAGTGTCAAATTGTAATAAATTTATTTGAAACCAACTTCGATTTTTTTGGATTTTGTCGAGTATTTTTGTTGTAGGATGTATATTTGAGTAAATTTAGATCAAAATAACGACAATTTTTTGGATTGTGAAAAAAAATTTTAGTTGGATGTGTCAAATTGTAATAAATTTATTTGAAACCAACTTCGATTTTTTTTGGATTTTGTCAAGTACTTTTGTTGTAGGTTGTATATTTGAGTAAATTTTAATCAAAATAACGACAATTTTTTGGATTGTGAAACAAATTTTAGTTGGAAGTGTCAAATTTTAATAAATTTATTTGAAACCAACTACGATTTTTTTTGGATTTTGTCGAGTATTTTTGTTGTAGGATGTATATTTGAGTAAATTTAGATGAAAATAACTTCAATTTTTAGGATTGTGAAAAAAATGTTAGTTGGAAGTGTCCAATTTTAATAAATTTATTAGAGGCCAACTTCGATTTTTTGGATTTTGTTAAGTATTTTTGTTGTAGGATCTATATTTGAGTAAATTTAGATCAAAATAACTTCAATTTTTTGGATTGTAAAACAAAAATTTTAGTTGGAAGTGCCAAATTGTAATAAATTTATTTGAAATCAACTTCGATTTTTTTGGATTATGTCGAGTACTTTTGTTGTAGGTTGTATATTTGAGTAAATTTTATTCAAAATAACGACAATTTTTTGGATTGTGAAACAAATTTTAGTTGGAAGTGTCAAATTGTAATAAATTTATTTGAAACCAACTTCGATTTTTTTGGATTTTGTCGAGTATTTTTGTTGTAGGATGTATATTTGAGTAAATTTAGATCAAAATAACGACAATTTTTTGGATTGTGAAAAAAAATTTTAGTTGGAAGTGTCAAATTGTAATAAATTTATTTGAAACCAACTTCGATTTTTTTGGATTTTGTTGAGTACTTTTGTTGTAGGATGTATATTTGAGTAAATTTAGATGAAAATAACGACAATTTTTTGGATTGTGAAAAAAATTTTAGTTGGAAGTGTCAAATTTTAATAAATTTAGTTGAAACCAACTTCGATTTTTTTTTATTTTGTCGAGTATTTTTGTTGTAGGATGTATATTTGAGTAAATTTAGACGAAAATAACTTCAATTTTTAGGATTGTGAAAAAAATGTTAGTTGGAAGTGTCAAATTTTAATAAATTTATTTGAGGCCAACTTCGATTTTTTTGGATTTTGTTGAGTATTTTTGTTGTAGGATCTATATTTGAGTAAATTTAGATGATAATAACGACAATTTGTTGGATTGTGAAAAAAAAATTTAGTTGGAAGTGTCAAATTTTAATAAATTTATTTGAAATCAACTTCGATTTTTTTGGATTTTGTCGAGTATTTTTGTTGTAGGGTCTATATTTGAGTAAATTTAGAAGAAAATAACTTCAATTTTTTGGATTGTGAAACAAAAATTTTAGTTGGAAGTGTCAAATTTTAATAAATTTAGTTGAAACCAACTTCGATTTTTTTTTATTTTGTCGAGTATTTTTGTTGTAGGATGTATATTTGAGTAAATTTAGATGAAAATAACTTCAATTTTTAGGATTGTGGAAAAATGTTAGTTGGAAGTGTCAAATTTTAATAAATTTATTTGAGGCCAACTTCGATTTTTTTTGGATTTTGTCGAGTATTTTTGTTGTAGGATGTATATTTGAGTAAATTTAGATCAAAATAACGACAATTTTTTGGATTGTGAAACAAATTTTAGTTGTAAGTGTCAAATTTTAATAAATTTATTTGAAACCAACTTCGATTTTTTTGGATTTTGTCGAGTACTTTTGTTGTAGGATGTATATTTGAGTAAATTTAGATGAAAATAACGACAATTTTTTGGATTCTGAAAAAAATTTTAGTTGGAAGTGTCAAATTTTAATAAATTTAGTTGAAACCAACTTCGATTTTTTTTTATTTTGTCGAGTATTTTTGTTGTAGGATGTATATTTGTGTAATTTAGATCAAAATAACGACAATTTTTTGGATTGTGAAAAACAATTTTAGTTGGAAGTGTCAAATTGTAATAAATTTATTTGAAACCATCTTCGATTTTTTTGGATTTTGTCAAGTACTTTTGTTGTAGGTTGTATATTTGAGTAAATTTTAATCAAAATAACGACAATTTTTTGGATTGTGAAACAAATTTTTGTTGGAAGTGTCAAATTTTAATAAATTTATTTGAAACCAACTACGATTTTTTTTTATTTTTTCGAGTATTTTTGTTGTAGGATGTATATTTGACTAAATTTAGATGAAAATAACTTCAATTTTTTGGATTGTGAATCAAAAATTTTAGTTGGAAGTGTCTAATTTTAATAAATTTATTTGAAATCTACTTCGATTTTTTTGGATTTTGTCGAGTACTTTTGTTGTAGGATGTATATTTGAGTAAATTTAGATCAAAATAACGACAATTTTTTGGATTGTGAAAAAAAATTTTAGTTGGAAGTGTCAAATTGTAATAAATTTATTTGAAACCAACTTCAATTTTTTTGGATTTTGTCGAGTATTTTTGTTGTAGGATGTATATTTAAGTAAATTTAGATCAAAATAACGACAATTTTTTGGACTGTGAAAAAAAATTTTAGTTGGAAGTGTCAAATTTTAATAAATTTATTTGAAACCAACTTCGATTTTTTTTGGATTTTGTCGAGTATTTTTGTTGTAGGATGTATATTTGAGTAAATTTAGATGAAAATAACTTCAATTTTTTGGATTGTGAAACAAAAATTTTTGTTGGAAGTATCTAATTTTAATAAATTTATTTGAAATCTACTTCGATTTTTTTGGATTTTGTCGAGTACTTTTGTTGTAGGATGTATATTTGAGTAAATTTAGATCAAAATAACGACAATTTTTTGGATTGTGAAAAAAAATTTTAGTTGGAAGTGTCAAATTGTAATAAATTTATTTGAAACCAACTTCGATTTTTTTGGATTTTGTCGAGTATTTTTGTTGTAGGATGTATATTTAAGTAAATTTAGATCAAAATAACGACAATTTTTTGGATTGTGAAAAAAAATTTTAGTTGGAAGTGTCTAATTTTAATAAATTTATTTGAAATCTACTTCGATTTTTTTGGATTTTGTCGAGTACTTTTGTTGTAGGATGTATATTTGAGTAAATTTAGATGAAAATAACTTCAATTTTTTGGATTGTGAAACAAAAATTTTAGTTGGAAGTGTCTAATTTTAATAAATTTATTTGAAATCTACTTCGATTTTTTTGGATTTTGTCGAGTACTTTTGTTGTAGGATGTATATTTGAGTAAATTTAGATCAAAATAACGACAATTTTTTGGATTGTGAAAAAAAATTTTAGTTGGAAGTGTCAAATTGTAATAAATTTATTTGAAACCAACTTCGATTTTTTTGGATTTTGTCGAGTATTTTTGTTGTAGGATGTATATTTAAGTAAATTTAGATCAAAATAACGACAATTTTTTGGATTGTGAAAAAAAATTTTAGTTGGAAGTGTCAAATTTTAATAAATTTATTTGAAACCAACTTCGATTTTTTTTGGATTTTGTCGAGTATTTTTGTTGTAGGATGTATATTTGAGTAAATTTAGATGAAAATAACATCAATTTTTTGGATTGTGAAAAAAAATTTTAGTTGGAAGTGTCAAATTGTAATAAATTTATTTGAAACCAACTTCGATTTTTTTGGATTTTGTCGAGTATTTTTGTTGTAGGATGTATATTTGAGTAAATTTAGATGAAAATAACTTCAATTTTTTGGATTGTGAAAAAAAATTTTAGTTGGAAGTTTCAAATTGTAATAACTTTATTTGAAACCAACTTCGATTTTTTTGGATTTTGTCGAGTATTTTTGTTGTAGGATGTATATTTGAGTAAATTTAGATCAAAATAACGACAATTTTTTGGATTGTGAAAAAAAATTTTAGTTGGAAGTGTCAAATTGTAATAAATTTATTTGAAACCAACTTCGATTTTTTTGGATTTTGTCGAGAATTTTTGTTGTAGGATGTATATTTGAGTAAATTTAGATCAAAATAACGACAATTTTTTGGATTGTGAAAAAAAATTTTAGTTGGAAGTGTCAAATTTTAATAAATTTATTTGAAACCAACTTCGATTTTTTTTGGATTTTGTCGAGTATTTTTGTTGTAGGATGTATATTTGACTAAATTTAGATGAAAATAACTTCAATTTTTTGGATTGTGAAACAAAAATTTTAGTTGGAAGTGTCTAATTTTAATAAATTTATTTGAAATCTACTTCGATTTTTTTGGATTTTGTCGTGTACTTTTGTTGTGGGATGTATATTTGAGTAAATTTAGATCAAAATAACGACAATTTTTTGGATTGTGAAAAAAAATTTTAGTTGGAAGTGTCAAATTGTAATAAATTTATTTGAAACCAACTTCGATTTTTTTGGATTTTGTGGAGTATTTTTGTTGTAGGATGTATATTTGAGTAATTTAGATCAAAATAACGACAATTTTTTGGATTGTGAAAAAAAATTTTAGTTGGAAGTGTCAAATTGTAATAAATTTATTTGAAACCAACTTCGATTTTTTTGGATTTTGTCAAGTACTTTTGTTGTAGGTTGTATATTTGAGTAAATTTTAATCAAAATAACGACAATTTTTTGGATTGTGAAACAATTTTTGTTGGAAGTGTCAAATTTTAATAAATTTATTTGAAACCAACTACGATTTTTTTTTATTTTTTCGAGTATTTTTGTTGTAGGATGTATATTTGACTAAATTTAGATGAAAATAACTTCAATTTTTTGGATTGTGAATCAAAAATTTTAGTTGGAAGTGTCTAATTTTAATAAATTTATTTGAAATCTACTTCGATTTTTTTGGATTTTGTCGAGTACTTTTGTTGTAGGATGTATATTTGAGTAAATTTAGATGAAAATAACGACAATTTTTTGGATTGTGAAACAAATTTTAGTTGGAAGTGTCAAATTTTAATAAATTTATTTGAAACCAACTTCGATTTTTTTGGATTTTGTTGAGTATTTTTGTTGTAGGATGTATATTTAAGTAAATTTAGATCAAAATAACGACAATTTTTTGGATTGTGAAAAAAAATTTTAGTTGGAAGTGTCAAATTTTAATAAATTTATTTGAAACCAACTTCGATTTTTTTTGGATTTTGTCGAGTATTTTTGTTGTAGGATGTATATTTGAGTAAATTTAGATGAAAATAACTTCAATTTTTTGGATTGTGAAACAAAAATTTTAGTTGGAAGTGTCTAATTTTAATAAATTTATTTGAAATCTACTTCGATTTTTTTTGATTTTGTCGAGTACTTTTGTTGTAGGATGTATATTTGAGTAAATTTAGATCAAAATAACTTCAATTTTTTGGATTGTGAAACAAATTTTAGTTGTAAGTGTCAAATTTTAATAAATTTATTTGAAACCAACTTCGATTTTTTTGGATTTTGTCGAGTACTTTTGTTGTAGGATGTATATTTGAGTAAATTTAGATGAAAATAACGACAATTTTTTGGATTGTGAAAAAAATTTTAGTTGGAAGTGTCAAATTTTAATAAATTTAGTTGAAACCAACTTCGATTTTTTTTTATTTTGTCGAGTATTTTTGTTGTAGGATGTATATTTGAGTAAATTTAGATGAAAATAACTTCAATTTTTAGGATTGTGAAAAAAATGTTAGTTGGAAGTGTCAAATTTTAATAAATTTATTTGAGGCCAACTTCGATTTTTTTGGATTTTGTTGAGTACTTTTGTTGTAGGATGTATATTTGAGTAAATTTAGATCAAAATAACGACAATTTTTTGGATTGTGAAACAAATTTTAGTTGGAAGTGTCAAATTTTAATAAATTTATTTGAAACCAACTACGATTTTTTTTGGATTTTGTCGAGTATTTTTGTTGTAGGATGTATATTTGACTAAATTTAGATGAAAATAACTTCAATTTTTTGGATTGTGAAACAAAAATTTTAGTTGGATGTGTCTAATTTTAATAAATTTATTTGAAATCTACTTCGATTTTTTTGGATTTTGTCGAGTACTTTTGTTGTCGGATGTATATTTGAGTAAATTTAGATGAAAATAACGACAATTTTTTGGATTGTGAAAAAAATTTTAGTTGGAAGTGTCAAATTTTAATAAATTTAGTTGAAACCAACTTCGATTTTTTTTTATTTTGTCGAGTATTTTTGTTGTAGGATGTATATTTGAGTAAATTTAGATGAAAATAACTTCAATTTTTAGGATTGTGAAAAAAATGTTAGTTGGAAGTGTCAAATTTTAATAAATTTATTTGAGGCCAACTTCGATTTTTTTTGATTTTGTTGAGTACTTTTGTTGTAGGATGTATATTTGAGTAAATTTAGATGAAAATAACGACAATTTTTTGGATTGTGAAACAAATTTTAGTTGTAAGTGTCAAATTTTAATAAATTTATTTGAAATCTACTTCGATTTTTTTGGATTTTGTCGAGTACTTTTGTTGTAGGATGTATATTTGAGTAAATTTAGATAAAAATAACGACAATTTTTTGGATTGTGAAAAAAATTTTAGTTGGAAGTGTCAAATTTTAATAAATTTAGTTGAAACCAACTTCGATTTTTTTTTATTTTGTCGAGTATTTTTGTTGTAGGATGTATATTTGAGTAAATTTAGATGAAAATAACTTCAATTTTTAGGATTGTGAAAAAAATGTTAGTTGGAAGTGTCAAATTGTAATAAATTTATTTGAAACCAACTTCGATTTTTTTTTATTTTGTCGAGTATTTTTGTTGTAGGATGTATATTTGAGTAAATTTAGATGAAAATAACTTCAATTTTTTGGATTGTGAAAAAAAATTTTAGTTGGAAGTGTCAAATTGTAATAACTTTATTTGAAACCAACTTCGATTTTTTTGGATTTTGTCGAGTTTTTTTGTTGTAGGATGTATATTTGAGTAAATTTAGATCAAAATAACGACAATTTTTTGGATTGTGAAAAAAAATTTTAGTTGGAAGTGTCAAATTGTAATAAATTTATTTGAAACCAACTTCGATTTTTTTGGATTCTGTCGAGTATTTTTGTTGTAGGATGTATATTTGAGTAAATTTAGATCAAAATAACGACAATTTTTTGGATTGTGAAAAAAAATTTTAGTTGGAAGTGTCAAATTTTAATAAATTTATTTGAAACCAACTTCGATTTTTTTTGGATTTTGTCGAGTATTTTTGTTGTAGGATGTATATTTGAGTAAATTTAGATGAAAATAACTTCAATTTTTTGGATTGTGAAACAAAAATTTTAGTTGGAAGTGTCTAATTTTAATAAATTTATTTGAAATCTACTTCGATTTTTTTGGATTTTGTCGAGTACTTTTGTTGTAGGATGTATATTTGAGTAAATTTAGATCAAAATAACGACAATTTTTTGGATTGTGAAAAAAAATTTTAGTTGGAAGTGTCAAATTGTAATAAATTTATTTGAAACCAACTTCGATTTTTTTGGATTTTGTCGAGTATTTTTGTTGTAGGATGTATATTTAAGTAAATTTAGATCAAAATAACGACAATTTTTTGGATTGTGAAAAAAAATTTTAGTTGGAAGTGTCAAATTTTAATAAATTTATTTGAAACCAACTTCGATTTTTTTTTGATTTTGTCGAGTATTTTTGTTGCAGGATGTATATTTGAGTAAATTTAGATGAAAATAACTTCAATTTTTTGGATTGTGAAACAAAAATTTTAGTTGGAAGTGTCTAATTTTAATAAATTTATTTGAAATCTACTTCGATTTTTTTTGATTTTGTCGAGTACTTTTGTTGTAGGATGTATATTTGAGTAAATTTAGATCAAAATAACTTCAATTTTTTGGATTGTGAAACAAATTTTAGTTGTAAGTGTCAAATTTTAATAAATTTATTTGAAACCAACTTCGATTTTTTTGGATTTTGTCGAGTACTTTTGTTGTAGGATGTATATTTGAGTAAATTTAGATGAAAATAACGACAATTTTTTGGATTGTGAAAAAAATTTTAGTTGGAAGTGTCAAATTTTAATAAATTTAGTTGAAACCAACTTCGATTTTTTTTTATTTTGTCGAGTATTTTTGTTGTAGGATGTATATTTGAGTAAATTTAGATGAAAATAACTTCAATTTTTAGGATTGTGAAAAAAATGTTAGTTGGAAGTGTCAAATTTTAATAAATTTATTTGAGGCCAACTTCGATTTTTTTGGATTTTGTTGAGTACTTTTGTTGTAGGATGTATATTTGAGTAAATTTAGATCAAAATAACGACAATTTTTTGGATTGTGAAACAAATTTTAGTTGGAAGTGTCAAATTTTAATAAATTTATTTGAAACCAACTACGATTTTTTTTGGATTTTGTCGAGTATTTTTGTTGTAGGATGTATATTTGACTAAATTTAGATGAAAATAACTTCAATTTTTTGGATTGTGAAACAAAAATTTTAGTTGGATGTGTCTAATTTTAATAAATTTATTTGAAATCTACTTCGATTTTTTTGGATTTTGTCGAGTACTTTTGTTGTCGGATGTATATTTGAGTAAATTTAGATGAAAATAACGACAATTTTTTGGATTGTGAAAAAAATTTTAGTTGGAAGTGTCAAATTTTAATAAATTTAGTTGAAACCAACTTCGATTTTTTTTTATTTTGTCGAGTATTTTTGTTGTAGGATGTATATTTGAGTAAATTTAGATGAAAATAACTTCAATTTTTAGGATTGTGAAAAAAATGTTAGTTGGAAGTGTCAAATTTTAATAAATTTATTTGAGGCCAACTTCGATTTTTTTTGATTTTGTTGAGTACTTTTGTTGTAGGATGTATATTTGAGTAAATTTAGATGAAAATAACGACAATTTTTTGGATTGTGAAACAAATTTTAGTTGTAAGTGTCAAATTTTAATAAATTTATTTGAAATCTACTTCGATTTTTTTGGATTTTGTCGAGTACTTTTGTTGTAGGATGTATATTTGAGTAAATTTAGATAAAAATAACGACAATTTTTTGGATTGTGAAAAAAATTTTAGTTGGAAGTGTCAAATTTTAATAAATTTAGTTGAAACCAACTTCGATTTTTTTTTATTTTGTCGAGTATTTTTGTTGTAGGATGTATATTTGAGTAAATTTAGATGAAAATAACTTCAATTTTTAGGATTGTGAAAAAAATGTTAGTTGGAAGTGTCAAATTGTAATAAATTTATTTGAAACCAACTTCGATTTTTTTTTATTTTGTCGAGTATTTTTGTTGTAGGATGTATATTTGAGTAAATTTAGATGAAAATAACTTCAATTTTTTGGATTGTGAAAAAAAATTTTAGTTGGAAGTGTCAAATTGTAATAACTTTATTTGAAACCAACTTCGATTTTTTTGGATTTTGTCGAGTTTTTTTGTTGTAGGATGTATATTTGAGTAAATTTAGATCAAAATAACGACAATTTTTTGGATTGTGAAAAAAAATTTTAGTTGGAAGTGTCAAATTGTAATAAATTTATTTGAAACCAACTTCGATTTTTTTGGATTCTGTCGAGTATTTTTGTTGTAGGATGTATATTTGAGTAAATTTAGATCAAAATAACGACAATTTTTTGGATTGTGAAAAAAAATTTTAGTTGGAAGTGTCAAATTTTAATAAATTTATTTGAAACCAACTTCGATTTTTTTTGGATTTTGTCGAGTATTTTTGTTGTAGGATGTATATTTGAGTAAATTTAGATGAAAATAACTTCAATTTTTTGGATTGTGAAACAAAAATTTTAGTTGGAAGTGTCTAATTTTAATAAATTTATTTGAAATCTACTTCGATTTTTTTGGATTTTGTCGAGTACTTTTGTTGTAGGATGTATATTTGAGTAAATTTAGATCAAAATAACGACAATTTTTTGGATTGTGAAAAAAAATTTTAGTTGGAAGTGTCAAATTGTAATAAATTTATTTGAAACCAACTTCGATTTTTTTGGATTTTGTCGAGTATTTTTGTTGTAGGATGTATATTTAAGTAAATTTAGATCAAAATAACGACAATTTTTTGGATTGTGAAAAAAAATTTTAGTTGGAAGTGTCAAATTTTAATAAATTTATTTGAAACCAACTTCGATTTTTTTTTGATTTTGTCGAGTATTTTTGTTGCAGGATGTATATTTGAGTAAATTTAGATGAAAATAACTTCAATTTTTTGGATTGTGAAACAAAAATTTTAGTTGGAAGTGTCTAATTTTAATAAATTTATTTGAAATCTACTTCGATTTTTTTGGATTTTGTCGAGTACTTTTGTTGTAGGATGTATATTTGAGTAAATTTAGATCAAAATAACGACAATTTTTTGGATTGTGAAAAAAAATTTTAGATGGAAGTGTCAAATTGTAATAAATTTATTTGAAACCAACTTCGATTTTTTTGGATTTTGTCGAGTATTTTTGTTGTAGGATGTATATTTAAGTAAATTTAGATCAAAATAACGACAATTTTTTGGATTGTGAAAAAAAATTTTAGTTGGAAGTGTCAAATTTTAATAAATTTATTTGAAACCAACTTCGATTTTTTTTGGATTTTGTCGAGTATTTTTGTTGTAGGATGTATATTTGAGTAAATTTAGATGAAAATAACTTCAATTTTTTGGATTGTGAAACAAAAATTTTAGTTGGAAGTGTCTAATTTTAATAAATTTATTTGAAATCTACTTCGATTTTTTTGGATTTTGTCGAGTACTTTTGTTGTAGGATGAATATTTGAGTAAATTTAGATCAAAATAACGACAATTTTTTGGATTGTGAAAAAAAATTTTAGTTGGAAGTGTCAAATTGTAATAAATTTATTTGAAACCAACTTCGATTTTTTTGGATTTTGTCGAGTATTTTTGTTGTAGGATGTATATTTGAGTAAATTTAGATCAAAATAACGACAATTTTTTGGATTGTGAAAAAAAATTTTAGTTGGATGTGTCAAATTGTAATAAATTTATTTGAAACCAACTTCGATTTTTTTTGGATTTTGTCAAGTACTTTTGTTGTAGGTTGTATATTTGAGTAAATTTTAATCAAAATAACGACAATTTTTTGGATTGTGAAACAAATTTTAGTTGGAAGTGTCAAATTTTAATAAATTTATTTGAAACCAACTACGATTTTTTTTGGATTTTGTCGAGTATTTTTGTTGTAGGATGTATATTTGAGTAAATTTAGATGAAAATAACTTCAATTTTTAGGATTGTGAAAAAAATGTTAGTTGGAAGTGTCCAATTTTAATAAATTTATTAGAGGCCAACTTCGATTTTTTGGATTTTGTTAAGTATTTTTGTTGTAGGATCTATATTTGAGTAAATTTAGATCAAAATAACTTCAATTTTTTGGATTGTAAAACAAAAATTTTAGTTGGAAGTGCCAAATTGTAATAAATTTATTTGAAATCAACTTCGATTTTTTTGGATTATGTCGAGTACTTTTGTTGTAGGTTGTATATTTGAGTAAATTTTAATCAAAATAACGACAATTTTTTGGATTGTGAAACAAATTTTAGTTGGAAGTGTCAAATTGTAATAAATTTATTTGAAACCAACTTCGATTTTTTTGGATTTTGTCGAGTATTTTTGTTGTAGGATGTATATTTGAGTAAATTTAGATCAAAATAACGACAATTTTTTGGATTGTGAAAAAAAATTTTAGTTGGAAGTGTCAAATTGTAATAAATTTATTTGAAACCAACTTCGATTTTTTTGGATTTTGTTGAGTACTTTTGTTGTAGGATGTATATTTGAGTAAATTTAGATGAAAATAACGACAATTTTTTGGATTGTGAAAAAAATTTTAGTTGGAAGTGTCAAATTTTAATAAATTTAGTTGAAACCAACTTCGATTTTTTTTTATTTTGTCGAGTATTTTTGTTGTAGGATGTATATTTGAGTAAATTTAGACGAAAATAACTTCAATTTTTAGGATTGTGAAAAAAATGTTAGTTGGAAGTGTCAAATTTTAATAAATTTATTTGAGGCCAACTTCGATTTTTTTGGATTTTGTTGAGTATTTTTGTTGTAGGATCTATATTTGAGTAAATTTAGATGAAAATAACGACAATTTGTTGGATTGTGAAAAAAAAATTTAGTTGGAAGTGTCAAATTTTAATAAATTTATTTGAAATCAACTTCGATTTTTTTTGATTTTGTCGAGTATTTTTGTTGTAGGGTCTATATTTGAGTAAATTTAGAAGAAAATAACTTCAATTTTTTGGATTGTGAAACAAAAATTTTAGTTGGAAGTGTCAAATTTTAATAAATTTAGTTGAAACCAACTTCGATTTTTTTTTATTTTGTCGAGTATTTTTGTTGTAGGATGTATATTTGAGTAAATTTAGATGAAAATAACTTCAATTTTTAGGATTGTGGAAAAATGTTAGTTGGAAGTGTCAAATTTTAATAAATTTATTTGAGGCCAACTTCGATTTTTTTTGGATTTTGTCGAGTATTTTTGTTGTAGGATGTATATTTGAGTAAATTTAGATCAAAATAACGACACTTCTTTGGATTGTGAAACAAATTTTAGTTGTAAGTGTCAAATTTTAATAAATTTATTTGAAACCAACTTCGATTTTTTTTGATTTTGTCGAGTACTTTTGTTGTAGGATGTATATTTGAGTAAATTTAGATGAAAATAACGACAATTTTTTGGATTCTGAAAAAAATTTTAGTTGGAAGTGTCAAATTTTAATAAATTTAGTTGAAACCAACTTCGATTTTTTTTTATTTTGTCGAGTATTTTTGTTGTAGGATGTATATTTGAGTAATTTAGATCAAAATAACGACAATTTTTTGGATTGTGAAAAAAAATTTTAGTTGGAAGTGTCAAATTGTAATAAATTTATTTGAAACCAACTTCGATTTTTTTGGATTTTGTCAAGTACTTTTGTTGTAGGTTGTATATTTGAGTAAATTTTAATCAAAATAACGACAATTTTTTGGATTGTGAAACAAATTTTTGTTGGAAGTGTCAAATTTTAATAAATTTATTTGAAACCAACTACGATTTTTTTTTATTTTTTCGAGTATTTTTGTTGTAGGATGTATATTTGACTAAATTTAGATGAAAATAACTTCAATTTTTTGGATTGTGAATCAAAAATTTTAGTTGGAAGTGTCTAATTTTAATAAATTTATTTGAAATCTACTTCGATTTTTTTGGATTTTGTCGAGTACTTTTGTTGTAGGATGTATATTTGAGTAAATTTAGATCAAAATAACGACAATTTTTTGGATTGTGAAAAAAAATTTTAGTTGGAAGTGTCAAATTGTAATAAATTTATTTGAAACCAACTTCGATTTTTTTGGATTTTGTCGAGTATTTTTGTTGTAGGATGTATATTTAAGTAAATTTAGATCAAAATAACGACAATTTTTTGGATTGTGAAAAAAAATTTTAGTTGGAAGTGTCAAATTTTAATAAATTTATTTGAAACCAACTTCGATTTTTTTTGGATTTTGTCGAGTATTTTTGTTGTAGGATGTATATTTGAGTAAATTTAGATGAAAATAACTTCAATTTTTTGGATTGTGAAACAAAAATTTTTGTTGGAAGTGTCTAATTTTAATAAATTTATTTGAAATCTACTTCGATTTTTTTGGATTTTGTCGAGTACTTTTGTTGTAGGATGTATATTTGAGTAAATTTAGATCAAAATAACGACAATTTTTTGGATTGTGAAAAAAAATTTTAGTTGGAAGTGTCAAATTGTAATAAATTTATTTGAAACCAACTTCGATTTTTTTGGATTTTGTCGAGTATTTTTGTTGTAGGATGTATATTTAAGTAAATTTAGATCAAAATAACGACAATTTTTTGGATTGTGAAAAAAAATTTTAGTTGGAAGTGTCTAATTTTAATAAATTTATTTGAAATCTACTTCGATTTTTTTGGATTTTGTCGAGTACTTTTGTTGTAGGATGTATATTTGAGTAAATTTAGATGAAAATAACTTCAATTTTTTGGATTGTGAAACAAAAATTTTAGTTGGAAGTGTCTAATTTTAATAAATTTATTTGAAATCTACTTCGATTTTTTTGGATTTTGTCGAGTACTTTTGTTGTAGGATGTATATTTGAGTAAATTTAGATCAAAATAACGACAATTTTTTGGATTGTGAAAAAAAATTTTAGTTGGAAGTGTCAAATTGTAATAAATTTATTTGAAACCAACTTCGATTTTTTTGGATTTTGTCGAGTATTTTTGTTGTAGGATGTATATTTAAGTAAATTTAGATCAAAATAACGACAATTTTTTGGATTGTGAAAAAAAATTTTAGTTGGAAGTGTCAAATTTTAATAAATTTATTTGAAACCAACTTCGATTTTTTTTGGATTTTGTCGAGTATTTTTGTTGTAGGATGTATATTTGAGTAAATTTAGATGAAAATAACTTCAATTTTTTGGATTGTGAAACAAAAATTTTAGTTGGAAGTGTCTAATTTTAATAAATTTATTTGAGGCCAACTTCGATTTTTTTGGATTTTGTTGAGTATTTTTGTTGTAGGATGTATATTTGAGTAAATTTAGATGAAAATAACTTCAATTTTTTGGATTGTGAAACAAAAATTTTAGTTGGAAGTGTCTAATTTTAATAAATTTATTTGAAATCTACTTCGATTTTTTTGGATTTTGTCGTGTACTTTTGTTGTGGGATGTATATTTGAGTAAATTTAGATCAAAATAACGACAATTTTTTGGATTGTGAAAAAAAATTTTAGTTGGAAGTGTCAAATTGTAATAAATTTATTTGAAACCAACTTCGATTTTTTTTGGATTTTGTCGAGTATTTTTGTTGTAGGATGTATATTTGACTAAATTTAGATG
Organism: Andrena praecox; assembly: GCA_963932275.1. NCBI lineage: Eukaryota > Metazoa > Arthropoda > Insecta > Hymenoptera > Andrenidae > Andrena > Andrena praecox. The sequence continues at coordinate 3,289,349 of CAWVQO010000356.1, read as the reverse complement.
AAAATAACTTCAATTTTTTGGATTGTGAAACAAAAATTTTAGTTGGATGTGTCTAATTTTAATAAATTTATTTGAAATCTACTTCGATTTTTTTGGATTTTGTCGAGTACTTTTGTTGTAGGATGTATATTTGAGTAAATTTAGATGAAAATAACGACAATTTTTTGGATTGTGAAAAAAATTTTAGTTGGAAGTGTCAAATTTTAATAAATTTAGTTGAAACCAACTTCGATTTTTTTTTATTTTGTCGAGTATTTTTGTTGTAGGATGTATATTTGAGTAAATTTAGATGAAAATAACTTCAATTTTTAGGATTGTGAAAAAAATGTTAGTTGGAAGTGTCAAATTGTAATAACTTTATTTGAAACCAACTTCGATTTTTTTGGATTTTGTCGAGTATTTTTGTTGTAGGATGTATATTTGAGTAAATTTAGATCAAAATAACGACAATTTTTTGGATTGTGAAAAAAAATTTTAGTTGGAAGTGTCAAATTGTAATAAATTTATTTGAAATCTACTTCGATTTTTTTGGATTTTGTCGAGTACTTTTGTTGTAGGATGTATATTTGAGTAAATTTAGATCAAAATAACGACAATTTTTTGGATTGTGAAAAAAAATTTTAGTTGGAAGTGTCAAATTGTAATAAATTTATTTGAAACCAACTTCGATTTTTTTGGATTTTGTCGAGTATTTTTGTTGTAGGATGTATATTTAAGTAAATTTAGATCAAAATAACGACAATTTTTTGGATTGTGAAAAAAAATTTTAGTTGGAAGTGTCAAATTTTAATAAATTTATTTGAAACCAACTTCGATTTTTTTTGGATTTTGTCGAGTATTTTTGTTGTAGGATGTATATTTGAGTAAATTTAGATGAAAATAACTTCAATTTTTTGGATTGTGAAACAAAAATTTTAGTTGGAAGTGTCTAATTTTAATAAATTTATTTGAAATCTACTTCGATTTTTTTGGATTTTGTCGAGTACTTTTGTTGTAGGATGTATATTTGAGTAAATTTAGATCAAAATAACGACAATTTTTTGGATTGTGAAAAAAAATTTTAGTTGGAAGTGTCAAATTGTAATAAATTTATTTGAAACCAACTTCGATTTTTTTGGATTTTGTCGAGTATTTTTGTTGTAGGATGTATATTTAAGTAAATTTAGATCAAAATAACGACAATTTTTTGGATTGTGAAAAAAAATTTTAGTTGGAAGTGTCAAATTTTAATAAATTTATTTGAAACCAACTTCGATTTTTTTTGGATTTTGTCGAGTATTTTTGTTGTAGGATGTATATTTGAGTAAATTTAGATGAAAATAACTTCAATTTTTAGGATTGTGAAAAAAATGTTAGTTGGAAGTGTCCAATTTTAATAAATTTATTAGAGGCCAACTTCGATTTTTTTGGATTTTGTTGAGTATTTTTGTTGTAGGATCTATATTTGAGTAAATTTAGATCAAAATAACTTCAATTTTTTGGATTGTAAAACAAAAATTTTAGTTGGAAGTGTCAAATCTTAATAAATTTAGTTGAAACCAACTTCGATTTTTTTTTATTTTGTCGAGTATTTTTGTTGTAGGATGTATATTTGAGTAAATTTAGATGAAAATAACTTCAATTTTTAGGATTGTGAAAAAAATGTTAGTTGGAAGTGTCAAATTTTAATAAATTTATTTGAGGCCAACTTCGATTTTTTTGGATTTTGTTGAGTACTTTTGTTGTAGGATGTATATTTGAGTAAATTTAGATCAAAATAACGACAATTTTTTGGATTGTGAAACAAATTTTAGTTGGAAGTGTCAAATTTTAATAAATTTATTTGAAACCAACTACGATTTTTTTTGGATTTTGTCGAGTATTTTTGTTGTAGGATGTATATTTGACTAAATTTAGATGAAAATAACTTCAATTTTTTGGATTGTGAAACAAAAATTTTAGTTGGATGTGTCTAATTTTAATAAATTTATTTGAAATCTACTTCGATTTTTTTGGATTTTGTCGAGTACTTTTGTTGTAGGATGTATATTTGAGTAAATTTAGATGAAAATAACGACAATTTTTTGGATTGTGAAAAAAATTTTAGTTGGAAGTGTCAAATTTTAATAAATTTAGTTGAAACCAACTTCGATTTTTTTTTATTTTGTCGAGTATTTTTGTTGTAGGATGTATATTTGAGTAAATTTAGATGAAAATAACTTCAATTTTTAGGATTGTGAAAAAAATGTTAGTTGGAAGTGTCAAATTTTAATAAATTTATTTGAGGCCAACTTCGATTTTTTTGGATTTTGTTGAGTATTTTTGTTGTAGGATCTATATTTGAGTAAATTTAGATGAAGATAACATCAATTTTGTGGATTGTGAAAAAAAATTTTAGTTGGAAGTGTCAAATTGTAATAAATTTATTTGAAACCAACTTCGATTTTTTTTTATTTTGTCGAGTATTTTTGTTGTAGGATGTATATTTGAGTAAATTTAGATGAAAATAACTTCAATTTTTTGGATTGTGAAAAAAAATTTTAGTTGGAAGTGTCAAATTGTAATAACTTTATTTGAAACCAACTTCGATTTTTTTGGATTTTGTCGAGTATTTTTGTTGTAGGATGTATATTTGAGTAAATTTAGATCAAAATAACGACAATTTTTTGGATTGTGAAAAAAAATTTTAGTTGGAAGTGTCAAATTGTAATAAATTTATTTGAAACCAACTTCGATTTTTTTGGATTTTGTCGAGTATTTTTGTTGTAGGATGTATATTTGAGTAAATTTAGATCAATATAACGACAATTTTTTGGATTGTGAAAAAAAATTTTAGTTGGAAGTGTCAAATTTTAATAAATTTATTTGAAACCAACTTCGATTTTTTTTGGATTTTGTCGAGTATTTTTGTTGTAGGATGTATATTTGAGTAAATTTAGATGAAAATAACTTCAATTTTTTGGATTGTGAAACAAAAATTTTAGTTGGAAGTGTCTAATTTTAATAAATTTATTTGAAATCTACTTCGATTTTTTTTGATTTTGTCGTGTACTTTTGTTGTGGGATGTATATTTGAGTAAATTTAGATCAAAATAACGACAATTTTTTGGATTGTGAAAAAAAATTTTAGTTGGAAGTGTCAAATTGTAATAAATTTATTTGAAACCAACTTCGATTTTTTTGGATTTTGTGGAGTATTTTTGTTGTAGGATGTATATTTGAGTAATTTAGATCAAAATAACGACAATTTTTTGGATTGTGAAAAAAAATTTTAGTTGGAAGTGTCAAATTGTAATAAATTTATTTGAAACCAACTTCGATTTTTTTGGATTTTGTCAAGTACTTTTGTTGTAGGTTGTATATTTGAGTAAATTTTAATCAAAATAACGACAATTTTTTGGATTGTGAAACAAATTTTTGTTGGAAGTGTCAAATTTTAATAAATTTATTTGAAACCAACTACGATTTTTTTTTATTTTTTCGAGTATTTTTGTTGTAGGATGTATATTTGACTAAATTTAGATGAAAATAACTTCAATTTTTTGGATTGTGAATCAAAAATTTTAGTTGGAAGTGTCTAATTTTAATAAATTTATTTGAAATCTACTTCGATTTTTTTGGATTTTGTCGAGTACTTTTGTTGTAGGATGTATATTTGAGTAAATTTAGATGAAAATAACGACAATTTTTTGGATTGTGAAACAAATTTTAGTTGGAAGTGTCAAATTTTAATAAATTTATTAGAAACCAACTTCGATTTTTTTTGGATTTTGTCGAGTATTTTTGTTGTAGGATGTATATTTGAGTAAATTTAGATGAAAATAACTTCAATTTTTTGGATTGTGAAACAAAAATTTTAGTTGGAAGTGTCTAATTTTAATAAATTTATTTGAAATCTACTACGATTTTTTTGGATTTTGTCGAGTACTTTTGTTGTAGGATGTATATTTGAGTAAATTTAGATCAAAATAACGACAATTTTTTGGATTGTGAAAAAAAATTTTAGTTGGAAGTGTCAAATTGTAATAAATTTATTTGAAACCAACTTCGATTTTTTTGGATTTTGTCGAGTATTTTTGTTGTAGGATGTATATTTAAGTAAATTTAGATCAAAATAACGACAATTTTTTGGATTGTGAAAAAAAATTTTAGTTGGAAGTGTCAAATTTTAATAAATTTATTTGAAACCAACTTCGATTTTTTTTGGATTTTGTCGAGTATTTTTGTTGTAGGATGTATATTTGAGTAAATTTAGATGAAAATAACTTCAATTTTTTGGATTGTGAAACAAAAATTTTAGTTGGAAGTGTCTAATTTTAATAAATTTATTTGAAATCTACTTCGATTTTTTTGGATTTTGTCGAGTACTTTTGTTGTAGGATGTATATTTGAGTAAATTTAGATCAAAATAACGACAATTTTTTGGATTGTGAAAAAAAATTTTAGTTGGAAGTGTCAAATTGTAATAAATTTATTTGAAACCAACTTCGATTTTTTTGGATTTTGTCGAGTATTTTTGTTGTAGGATGTATATTTAAGTAAATTTAGATCAAAATAACGACAATTTTTTGGATTGTGAAAAAAAATTTTAGTTGGAAGTGTCAAATTTTAATAAATTTATTTGAAACCAACTTCGATTTTTTTTGGATTTTGTCGAGTATTTTTGTTGTAGGATGTATATTTGAGTAAATTTAGATGAAAATAACTTCAATTTTTTGGATTGTGAAACAAAAATTTTAGTTGGAAGTGTCTAATTTTAATAAATTTATTTGAAATCTACTTCGATTTTTTTGGATTTTGTCGAGTACTTTTGTTGTAGGATGAATATTTGAGTAAATTTAGATCAAAATAACGACAATTTTTTGGATTGTGAAAAAAAATTTTAGTTGGAAGTGTCAAATTGTAATAAATTTATTTGAAACCAACTTCGATTTTTTTGGATTTTGACGAGTATTTTTGTTGTAGGATGTATATTTGAGTAAATTTAGATCAAAATAACGACAATTTTTTGGATTGTGAAAAAAAATTTTAGTTGGATGTGTCAAATTGTAATAAATTTATTTGAAAACAACTTCGATTTTTTTTGGATTTTGTCAAGTACTTTTGTTGTAGGTTGTATATTTGAGTAAATTTTAATCAAAATAACGACAATTTTTTGGATTGTGAAACAGATTTTAGTTGGAAGTGTCAAATTTTAATAAATTTATTTGAAACCAACTACGATTTTTTTTGGATTTTGTCGAGTATTTTTGTTGTAGGATGTATATTTGAGTAAATTTAGATCAAAATAACGACAATTTTTTGGATTGTGAAAAAAAATTTTAGTTGGAAGTGTCAAATTGTAATAAATTTATTTGAAACCAACTTCGATTTTTTTGGATTTTGTCGAGTATTTTTGTTGTAGGATGTATATTTGAGTAAATTTAGATCAAAATAACGACAATTTTTTGGATTGTGAAAAAAAATTTTAGTTGGAAGTGTCAAATTTTAATAAATTTATTTGAAACCAACTTCGATTTTTTTTGGATTTTGTCGAGTATTTTTGTTGTAGGATGTATATTTGAGTAAATTTAGATGAAAATAACTTCAATTTTTTGGATTGTGAAACAAAAATTTTAGTTGGAAGTGTCTAATTTTAATAAATTTATTTGAAATCTACTTCGATTTTTTTGGATTTTGTCGAGTACTTTTGTTGTAGGATGTATATTTGAGTAAATTTAGATGAAAATAACGACAATTTTTTGGATTGTGAAAAAAATTTTAGTTGGAAGTGTCAAATTTTAATAAATTTAGTTGAAACCAACTTCGATTTTTTTTTATTTTGTCGAGTATTTTTGTTGTAGGATGTATATTTGAGTAAATTTAGATGAAAATAACTTCAATTTTTAGGATTGTGAAAATATGTTAGTTGGAAGTGTCAAATTTTAATAAATTTATTTGAGGCCAACTTCGATTTTTTTGGATTTTGTTGAGTATTTTTGTTGTAGGATGTATATTTAAGTAAATTTAGATCAAAATAACGACAATTTTTTGGATTGTGAAAAAAAATTTTAGTTGGAAGTGTCAAATTTTAATAAATTTATTTGAAACCAACTTCGATTTTTTTTGGATTTTGTCGAGTATTTTTGTTGTAGGATGTATATTTGAGTAAATTTAGATGAAAATAACTTCAATTTTTTGGATTGTGAAACAAAAATTTTAGTTGGAAGTGTCTAATTTTAATAAATTTATTTGAAATCTACTTCGATTTTTTTGGATTTTGTCGAGTACTTTTGTTGTAGGATGTATATTTGAGTAAATTTAGATCAAAATAACGACAATTTTTTGGATTGTGAAAAAAAATTTTAGTTGGAAGTGTCAAATTGTAATAAATTTATTTGAAACCAACTTCGATTTTTTTGTATTTTGTCGAGTATTTTTGTTGTAGGATGTATATTTAAGTAAATTTAGATCAAAATAACGACAATTTTTTGGATTGTGAAAAAAAATTTTAGTTGGAAGTGTCAAATTTCAATAAATTTATTTGAAACCAACTTCGATTTTTTTTGGATTTTGTCGAGTATTTTTGTTGTAGGATGTATATTTGAGTAAATTTAGATGAAAATAACTTCAATTTTTTGGATTGTGAAACAAAAATTTTAGTTGGAAGTGTCTAATTTTAATAAATTTATTTGAATTCTACTTCGATTTTTTTGGATTTTGTCGAGTACTTTTGTTGTAGGATGAATATTTGAGTAAATTTAGATCAAAATAACGACAATTTTTTGGATTGTGAAAAAAAATTTTAGTTGGAAGTGTCAAATTGTAATAAATTTATTTGAAACCAACTTCGATTTTTTTGGATTTTGTCGAGTATTTTTGTTGTAGGATGTATATTTGAGTAAATTTAGATCAAAATAACGACAATTTTTTGGATTGTGAAAAAAAATTTTAGTTGGATGTGTCAAATTGTAATAAATTTATTTGAAACCAACTTCGATTTTTTTTGGATTTTGTCAAGTACTTTTGTTGTAGGTTGTATATTTGAGTAAATTTTAATCAAAATAACGACAATTTTTTGGATTGTGAAACAAATTTTAGTTGGAAGTGTCAATTTTTAATAAATTTATTTGAAACCAACTACGATTTTTTTGGATTTTGTCGAGTATTTTTGTTGTAGGATGTATATTTGAGTAAATTTAGATGAAAATAACTTCAATTTTTAGGATTGTGAAAAAAATGTTAGTTGGAAGTGTCCAATTTTAATAAATTTATTAGAGGCCAACTTCGATTTTTTTGGATTTTGTTGAGTATTTTTGTTGTAGGATCTATATTTGAGTAAATTTAGATCAAAATAACTTCAATTTTTTGGATTGTAAAACAAAAATTTTAGTTGGAAGTGCCAAATTGTAATAAATTTATTTGAAATCAACTTCGATTTTTTTGGATTATGTCGAGTACTTTTGTTGTAGGTTGTATATTTGAGTAAATTTTAATCAAAATAACGACAATTTTTTGGATTGTGAAACAAATTTTAGTTGGAAGTGTCAAATTGTAATAAATTTATTTGAAACCAACTTCGATTTTTTTGGATTTTGTCGAGTATTTTTGTTGTAGGATGTATATTTGAGTAAATTTAGATCAAAATAACGACAATTTTTTGGATTGTGAAAAAAAATTTTAGTTGGAAGTGTCAAATTGTAATAAATTTATTTGAAACCAACTTCGATTTTTTTGGATTTTGTCGAGTACTTTTGTTGTAGGATGTATATTTGAGTAAATTTAGATGAAAATAACGACAATTTTTTGGATTGTGAAAAAAATTTTAGTTGGAAGTGTCAAATTTTAATAAATTTAGTTGAAACCAACTTCGATTTTTTTTTATTTTGTCGAGTATTTTTGTTGTAGGATGTATATTTGAGTAAATTTAGACGAAAATAACTTCAATTTTTAGGATTGTGAAAAAAATGTTAGTTGGAAGTGTCAAATTTTAATAAATTTATTTGAGGCCAACTTCGATTTTTTTGGATTTTGTTGAGTATTTTTGTTGTAGGATCTATATTTGAGTAAATTTAGATGAAAATAACGACAATTTGTTGGATTGTGAAAAAAAAATATAGTTGGAAGTGTCAAATTTTAATAAATTTATTTGAAATCAACTTCGATTTTTTTGGATTTTGTCGAGTATTTTTGTTGTAGGGTCTATATTTGAGTAAATTTAGAAGAAAATAACTTCAATTTTTTGGATTGTGAAACAAAAATTTTAGTTGGAAGTGTCAAATTTTAATAAATTTAGTTGAAACCAACTTCGATTTTTTTTTATTTTGTCGAGTATTTTTGTTGTAGGATGTATATTTGAGTAAATTTAGATGAAAATAACTTCAATTTTTAGGATTGTGGAAAAATGTTAGTTGGAAGTGTCAAATTTTAATAAATTTATTTGAGGCCAACTTCGATTTTTTTTGGATTTTGTCGAGTATTTTTGTTGTAGGATGTATATTTGAGTAAATTTAGATCAAAATAACGACAATTTTTTGGATTGTGAAACAAATTTTAGTTGTAAGTGTCAAATTTTAATAAATTTATTTGAAACCAACTTCGATTTTTTTGGATTTTGTCGAGTACTTTTGTTGTAGGATGTATATTTGAGTAAATTTAGATGAAAATAACGACAATTTTTTGGATTGTGAAAAAAATTTTAGTTGGAAGTGTCAAATTTTAATAAATTTAGTTGAAACCAACTTCGATTTTTTTTTATTTTGTCGAGTATTTTTGTTGTAGGATGTATATTTGAGTAAATTTAGATGAAAATAACGACAATTTTTTGGATTGTGAAAAAAATTTTAGTTGGAAGTGTCAAATTTTAATAAATTTAGTTGAAACCAACTTCGATTTTTTTTTATTTTGTCGAGTATTTTTGTTGTAGGATGTATATTTGAGTAAATTTAGATCAAAATAACGACAATTTTTTGGATTGTGAAAAAAAATTTTAGTTGGAAGTGTCAAATTTTAATAAATTTATTTGAAACCAACTTCGATTTTTTTTGGATTTTGTCGAGTATTTTTGTTGTAGGATGTATATTTGAGTAAATTTAGATGAAAATAACTTCAATTTTTTGGATTGTGAAACAAAAATTTTAGTTGGAAGTGTCAAATTTTAATAAATTTATTTGAAACCAACTTCGATTTTTTTTGGATTTTGTCAAGTACTTTTGTTGTAGGTTGTATATTTGAGTAAATTTAGATGAAAATAACTTCAATTTTTAGGATTGTGAAAAAAATGTTAGTTGGAAGTGTCCAATTTTAATAAATTTATTAGAGGCCAACTTCGATTTTTTTGGATTTTGTTGAGTATTTTTGTTGTAGAATCTATATTTGAGTAAATTTAGATCAAAATAACTTCAATTTTTTGGATTGTGAAACAAAAATTTTAGTTGGAAGTGCCAAATTGTAATAAATTTATTTGAAATCAACTTCGATTTTTTTGGATTATGTCGAGTACTTTTGTTGTAGGTTGTATATTTGAGTAAATTTTAATCAAAATAACGACAATTTTTTGGATTGTGAAACAAATTTTAGTTGGAAGTGTCAAATTTTAATAAATTTATTTGAAACCAACTACGATTTTTTTTGGATTTTGTCGAGTATTTTTGTTGTAGGATGTATATTTGCCTAAATTTAGATGAAAATAACTTCAATTTTTTGGATTGTGAAACAAAAATTTTAGTTGGATGTGTCTAATTTTAATAAATTTATTTGAAATCTACTTCGATTTTTTTGGATTTTGTCGAGTACTTTTGTTGTAGGATGTATATTTGAGTAAATTTAGATGAAAATAACGACAATTTTTTGGATTGTGAAAAAAATTTTAGTTGGAAGTGTCAAATTTTAATAAATTTAGTTGAAACCAACTTCGATTTTTTTTTATTTTGTCGAGTATTTTTGTTGTAGGATGTATATTTGAGTAAATTTAGATGAAAATAACTTCAATTTTTAGGATTGTGAAAAAAATGTTAGTTGGAAGTGTCAAATTTTAATAAATTTATTTGAGGCCAACTTCGATTTTTTTGGATTTTGTTGAGTATTTTTGTTGTAGGATTTATATTTGAGTAAATTTAGATGAAGATAACATCAAATTTTTGGATTGTGAAAAAAAATTTTAGTTGGAAGTGTCAAATTGTAATAAATTTATTTGAAACCAACTTCGATTTTTTTTTATTTTGTCGAGTATTTTTGTTGTAGGATGTATATTTGAGTAAATTTAGATGAAAATAACTTCAATTTTTTGAATTGTGAAAAAAAATTTTAGTTGGAAGTGTCAAATTGTAATAACTTTATTTGAAACCAACTTCGATTTTTTTGGATTTTGTCGAGTATTTTTGTTGTAGGATGTATATTTGAGTAAATTTAGATCAAAATAACGACAATTTTTTGGATTGTGAAAAAAAATTTTAGTTGGAAGTGTCAAATTGTAATAAATTTATTTGAAACCAACTTCGATTTTTTTGGATTTTGTGGAGTATTTTTGTTGTAGGATGTATATTTGAGTAATTTAGATCAAAATAACGACAATTTTTTGGATTATGAAAAAAAATTTTAGTTGGAAGTGTCAAATTGTAATAAATTTATTTGAAACCAACTTCGATTTTTTTGGATTTTGTCAAGTACTTTTGTTGTAGGTTGTATATTTGAGTAAATTTTAATCAAAATAACGACAATTTTTTGGATTGTGAAACAAATTTTTGTTGGAAGTGTCAAATTTTAATAAATTTATTTGAAACCAACTACGATTTTTTTTTATTTTTTCGAGTATTTTTGTTGTAGGATGTATATTTGACTAAATTTAGATGAAAATAACTTCAATTTTTTGGATTGTGAATCAAAAATTTTAGTTGGAAGTGTCTAATTTTAATAAATTTATTTGAAATCTACTTCGATTTTTTTGGATTTTGTCGAGTACTTTTGTTGTAGGATGTATATTTGAGTAAATTTAGATGAAAATAACGACAATTTTTTGGATTGTGAAACAAATTTTAGTTGGAAGTGTCCAATTTTAATAAATTTATTAGAAACCAACTTCGATTTTTTTTGGATTTTGTCGAGTATTTTTGTTGTAGGATGTATATTTGAGTAAATTTAGATGAAAATAACTTCAATTTTTTGGATTGTGAAACAAAAATTTTAGTTGGAAGTGTCTAATTTTAATAAATTTATTTGAAATCTACTTCGATTTTTTTGGATTTTGTCGAGTACTTTTGTTGTAGGATGTATATTTGAGTAAATTTAGATCAAAATAACGACAATTTTTTGGATTGTGAAAAAAAATTTTAGTTGGAAGTGTCAAATTGTAATAAATTTATTTGAAACCAACTTCGATTTTTTTGGATTTTGTCGAGTATTTTTGTTGTAGGATGTATATTTGAGTAAATTTAGATGAAAATAACTTCAATTTTTTGGATTGTGAAACAAAAATTTTAGTTGGAAGTGTCAAATTTTAATAAATTTATTTGAAACCAACTTCGATTTTTTTTGGATTTTGTCAAGTACTTTTGTTGTAGGTTGTATATTTGAGTAAATTTTAATCAAAATAACGACAATTTTTTGGATTGTGAAACAAATTTTAGTTGGAAGTGTCAAATTTTAATAAATTTATTTGAAACCAACTACGATTTTTTTTTGGATTTTGTCGAGTATTTTTGTTGTAGGATGTATATTTGAGTAAATTTAGATGAAAATAACTTCAATTTTTAGGATTGTGAAAAAAATGTTAGTTGGAAGTGTCCAATTTTAATAAATTTATTAGAGGCCAACTTCGATTTTTTTGGATTTTGTTGAGTATTTTTGTTGTAGGATCTATATTTGAGTAAATTTAGATCAAAATAACTTCAATTTTTTGGATTGTGAAACAAAAATTTTAGTTGGAAGTGCCAAATTGTAATAAATTTATTTGAAATCAACTTCGATTTTTTTGGATTATGTCGAGTACTTTTGTTGTAGGTTGTATATTTGAGTAAATTTTAATCAAAATAACGACAATTTTTTGGATTGTGAAACAAATTTTAGTTGGAAGTGTCAAATTTTAATAAATTTATTTGAAACCAACTACGATTTTTTTTGGATTTTGTCGAGTATTTTTGTTGTAGGATGTATATTTGACTAAATTTAGATGAAAATAACTTCAATTTTTTGGATTGTGAAACAAAAATTTTAGTTGGATGTGTCTAATTTTAATAAATTTATTTGAAATCTACTTCGATTTTTTTGGATTTTGTCGAGTACTTTTGTTGTAGGATGTATATTTGAGTAAATTTAGATGAAAATAACGACAATTTTTTGGATTGTGAAAAAAATTTTAGTTGGAAGTGTCAAATTTTAATAAATTTAGTTGAAACCAACTTCGATTTTTTTTTATTTTGTCGAGTATTTTTGTTGTAGGATGTATATTTGAGTAAATTTAGATGAAAATAACTTCAATTTTTAGGATTGTGAAAAAAATGTTAGTTGGAAGTGTCCAATTTTAATAAATTTATTAGAGGCCAACTTCGATTTTTTTGGATTTTGTTGAGTATTTTTGTTGTAGGATCTATATTTGAGTAAATTTAGATCAAAATAACTTCAATTTTTTGGATTGTGAAACAAAAATTTTAGTTGGAAGTGCCAAATTGTAATAAATTTATTTGAAATCAACTTCGATTTTTTTGGATTATGTCGAGTACTTTTGTTGTAGGTTGTATATTTGAGTAAATTTTAATCAAAATAACGACAATTTTTTGGATTGTGAAAAAAAATTTTAGTTGGAAGTGTCAAATTTTAATAAATTTATTTGAAACCAACTTCGATTTTTTTTGGATTTTGTCGAGTATTTTTGTTGTAGGATGTATATTTGAGTAAATTTAGATGAAAATAACTTCAATTTTTTGGATTGTGAAACAAAAATTTTAGTTGGAAGTGTCTAATTTTAATAAATTTATTTGAAATCTACTTCGATTTTTTTGGATTTTGTCGAGTACTTTTGTTGTAGGATGTATATTTGAGTAAATTTAGATCAAAATAACGACAATTTTTTGGATTGTGAAAAAAAATTTTAGTTGGAAGTGTCAAATTGTAATAAATTTATTTGAAACCAACTTCGATTTTTTTGGATTTTGTCGAGTATTTTTGTTGTAGGATGTATATTTAAGTAAATTTAGATCAAAATAACGACAATTTTTTGGATTGTGAAAAAAAATTTTAGTTGGAAGTGTCAAATTTTAATAAATTTATTTGAAACCAACTTCGATTTTTTTTGGATTTTGTCGAGTATTTTTGTTGTAGGATGTATATTTGAGTAAATTTAGATGAAAATAACTTCAATTTTTTGGATTGTGAAACAAAAATTTTAGTTGGAAGTGTCAAATTTTAATAAATTTATTTGAAACCAACTTCGATTTTTTTTGGATTTTGTCAAGTACTTTTGTTGTAGGTTGTATATTTGAGTAAATTTAGATGAAAATAACTTCAATTTTTAGGATTGTGAAAAAAATGTTAGTTGGAAGTGTCCAATTTTAATAAATTTATTAGAGGCCAACTTCGATTTTTTTGGATTTTGTTGAGTATTTTTGTTGTAGGATCTATATTTGAGTAAATTTAGATCAAAATAACTTCAATTTTTTGGATTGTGAAACAAAAATTTTAGTTGGAAGTGCCAAATTGTAATAAATTTATTTGAAATCAACTTCGATTTTTTTGGATTATGTCGAGTACTTTTGTTGTAGGTTGTATATTTGAGTAAATTTTAATCAAAATAACGACAATTTTTTGGATTGTGAAACAAATTTTAGTTGGAAGTGTCAAATTTTAATAAATTTATTTGAAACCAACTACGATTTTTTTTGGATTTTGTCGAGTATTTTTGTTGTAGGATGTATATTTGCCTAAATTTAGATGAAAATAACTTCAATTTTTTGGATTGTGAAACAAAAATTTTAGTTGGATGTGTCTAATTTTAATAAATTTATTTGAAATCTACTTCGATTTTTTTGGATTTTGTCGAGTACTTTTGTTGTAGGATGTATATTTGAGTAAATTTAGATGAAAATAACGACAATTTTTTGGATTGTGAAAAAAATTTTAGTTGGAAGTGTCAAATTTTAATAAATTTAGTTGAAACCAACTTCGATTTTTTTTTATTTTGTCGAGTATTTTTGTTGTAGGATGTATATTTGAGTAAATTTAGATGAAAATAACTTCAATTTTTTGGATTGTGAAACAAAAATTTTAGTTGGAAGTGTCTAATTTTAATAAATTTATTTGAAATCTACTTCGATTTTTTTGGATTTTGTCGTGGATATTTGTTGTGGGATGTATATTTGAGTAAATTTAGATCAAAATAACGACAATTTTTTGGATTGTGAAAAAAAATTTTAGTTGGAAGTGTCAAATTGTAATAAATTTATTTGAAACCAACTTCGATTTTTTTGGATTTTGTGGAGTATTTTTGTTGTAGGATGTATATTTGAGTAATTTAGATCAAAATAACGACAATTTTTTGGATTGTGAAAAAAAATTTTAGTTGGAAGTGTCAAATTGTAATAACTTTATTTGAAACCAACTTCGATTTTTTTTGATTTTGTCAAGTACTTTTGTTGTAGGTTGTATATTTGAGTAAATTTTAATCAAAATAACGACAATTTTTTGGATTGTGAAACAAATTTTTGTTGGAAGTGTCAAATTTTAATAAATTTATTTGAAACCAACTACGATTTTTTTTTATTTTTTCGAGTATTTTTGTTGTAGGATGTATATTTGACTAAATTTAGATGAAAATAACTTCAATTTTTTGGATTGTGAATCAAAAATTTTAGTTGGAAGTGTCTAATTTTAATAAATTTATTTGAAATCTACTTCGATTTTTTTGGATTTTGTCGAGTACTTTTGTTGTAGGATGTATATTTGAGTAAATTTAGATGAAAATAACGACAATTTTTTGGATTGTGAAACAAATTTTAGTTGGAAGTGTCCAATTTTAATAAATTTATTAGAAACCAACTTCGATTTTTTTTGGATTTTGTCGAGTATTTTTGTTGTAGGATGTATATTTGAGTAAATTTAGATGAAAATAACTTCAATTTTTTGGATTGTGAAACAAAAATTTTAGTTGGAAGTGTCTAATTTTAATAAATTTATTTGAAATCTACTTCGATTTTTTTGGATTTTGTCGAGTACTTTTGTTGTAGGATGTATATTTGAGTAAATTTAGATCAAAATAACGACAATTTTTTGGATTGTGAAAAAAAATTTTAGTTGGAAGTGTCAAATTGTAATAAATTTATTTGAAACCAACTTCGATTTTTTTGGATTTTGTCGAGTATTTTTGTTGTAGGATGTATATTTGAGTAAATTTAGATGAAAATAACTTCAATTTTTTGGATTGTGAAACAAAAATTTTAGTTGGAAGTGTCAAATTTTAATAAATTTATTTGAAACCAACTTCGATTTTTTTTGGATTTTGTCAAGTACTTTTGTTGTAGGTTGTATATTTGAGTAAATTTTAATCAAAATAACGACAATTTTTTGGATTGTGAAACAAATTTTAGTTGGAAGTGTCAAATTTTAATAAATTTATTTGAAACCAACTACGATTTTTTTTGGATTTTGTCGAGTATTTTTGTTGTAGGATGTATATTTGAGTAAATTTAGATGAAAATAACTTCAATTTTTAGGATTGTGAAAAAAATGTTAGTTGGAAGTGTCCAATTTTAATAAATTTATTAGAGGCCAACTTCGATTTTTTTGGATTTTGTTGAGTATTTTTGTTGTAGGATCTATATTTGAGTAAATTTAGATCAAAATAACTTCAATTTTTTGGATTGTGAAACAAAAATTTTAGTTGGAAGTGCCAAATTGTAATAAATTTATTTGAAATCAACTTCGATTTTTTTGGATTATGTCGAGTACTTTTGTTGTAGGTTGTATATTTGAGTAAATTTTAATCAAAATAACGACAATTTTTTGGATTGTGAAACAAATTTTAGTTGGAAGTGTCAAATTTTAATAAATTTATTTGAAACCAACTACGATTTTTTTTGGATTTTGTCGAGTATTTTTGTTGTAGGATGTATATTTGCCTAAATTTAGATGAAAATAACTTCAATTTTTTGGATTGTGAAACAAAAATTTTAGTTGGATGTGTCTAATTTTAATAAATTTATTTGAAATCTACTTCGATTTTTTTGGATTTTGTCGAGTACTTTTGTTGTAGGATGTATATTTGAGTAAATTTAGATGAAAATAACGACAATTTTTTGGATTGTGAAAAAAATTTTAGTTGGAAGTGTCAAATTTTAATAAATTTAGTTGAAACCAACTTCGATTTTTTTTTATTTTGTCGAGTATTTTTGTTGTAGGATGTATATTTGAGTAAATTTAGATGAAAATAACTTCAATTTTTTGGATTGTGAAACAAAAATTTTAGTTGGAAGTGTCTAATTTTAATAAATTTATTTGAAATCTACTTCGATTTTTTTGGATTTTGTCGTGGATATTTGTTGTGGGATGTATATTTGAGTAAATTTAGATCAAAATAACGACAATTTTTTGGATTGTGAAAAAAAATTTTAGTTGGAAGTGTCAAATTGTAATAAATTTATTTGAAACCAACTTCGATTTTTTTGGATTTTGTGGAGTATTTTTGTTGTAGGATGTATATTTGAGTAATTTAGATCAAAATAACGACAATTTTTTGGATTGTGAAAAAAAATTTTAGTTGGAAGTGTCAAATTGTAATAAATTTATTTGAAACCAACTTCGATTTTTTTTGATTTTGTCAAGTACTTTTGTTGTAGGTTGTATATTTGAGTAAATTTTAATCAAAATAACGACAATTTTTTGGATTGTGAAACAAATTTTTGTTGGAAGTGTCAAATTTTAATAAATTTATTTGAAACCAACTACGATTTTTTTTTATTTTTTCGAGTATTTTTGTTGTAGGATGTATATTTGACTAAATTTAGATGAAAATAACTTCAATTTTTTGGATTGTGAATCAAAAATTTTAGTTGGAAGTGTCTAATTTTAATAAATTTATTTGAAATCTACTTCGATTTTTTTGGATTTTGTCGAGTACTTTTGTTGTAGGATGTATATTTGAGTAAATTTAGATGAAAATAACGACAATTTTTTGGATTGTGAAACAAATTTTAGTTGGAAGTGTCCAATTTTAATAAATTTATTAGAAACCAACTTCGATTTTTTTTGGATTTTGTCGAGTATTTTTGTTGTAGGATGTATATTTGAGTAAATTTAGATGAAAATAACTTCAATTTTTTGGATTGTGAAACAAAAATTTTAGTTGGAAGTGTCTAATTTTAATAAATTTATTTGAAATCTACTTCGATTTTTTTGGATTTTGTCGAGTACTTTTGTTGTAGGATGTATATTTGAGTAAATTTAGATCAAAATAACGACAATTTTTTGGATTGTGAAAAAAAATTTTAGTTGGAAGTGTCAAATTGTAATAAATTTATTTGAAACCAACTTCGATTTTTTTGGATTTTGTCGAGTATTTTTGTTGTAGGATGTATATTTGAGTAAATTTAGATGAAAATAACTTCAATTTTTTGGATTGTGAAACAAAAATTTTAGTTGGAAGTGTCAAATTTTAATAAATTTATTTGAAACCAACTTCGATTTTTTTTGGATTTTGTCAAGTACTTTTGTTGTAGGTTGTATATTTGAGTAAATTTTAATCAAAATAACGACAATTTTTTGGATTGTGAAACAAATTTTAGTTGGAAGTGTCAAATTTTAATAAATTTATTTGAAACCAACTACGATTTTTTTTGGATTTTGTCGAGTATTTTTGTTGTAGGATGTATATTTGAGTAAATTTAGATGAAAATAACTTCAATTTTTAGGATTGTGAAAAAAATGTTAGTTGGAAGTGTCCAATTTTAATAAATTTATTAGAGGCCAACTTCGATTTTTTTGGATTTTGTTGAGTATTTTTGTTGTAGGATCTATATTTGAGTAAATTTAGATCAAAATAACTTCAATTTTTTGGATTGTGAAACAAAAATTTTAGTTGGAAGTGCCAAATTGTAATAAATTTATTTGAAATCAACTTCGATTTTTTTGGATTATGTCGAGTACTTTTGTTGTAGGTTGTATATTTGAGTAAATTTTAATCAAAATAACGACAATTTTTTGGATTGTGAAACAAATTTTAGTTGGAAGTGTCAAATTTTAATAAATTTATTTGAAACCAACTACGATTTTTTTTGGATTTTGTCGAGTATTTTTGTTGTAGGATGTATATTTGACTAAATTTAGATGAAAATAACTTCAATTTTTTGGATTGTGAAACAAAAATTTTAGTTGGATGTGTCTAATTTTAATAAATTTATTTGAAATCTACTTCGATTTTTTTGGATTTTGTCGAGTACTTTTGTTGTAGGATGTATATTTGAGTAAATTTAGATGAAAATAACGACAATTTTTTGGATTGTGAAAAAAATTTTAGTTGGAAGTGTCAAATTTTAATAAATTTAGTTGAAACCAACTTCGATTTTTTTTTATTTTGTCGAGTATTTTTGTTGTAGGATGTATATTTGAGTAAATTTAGATGAAAATAACTTCAATTTTTAGGATTGTGAAAAAAATGTTAGTTGGAAGTGTCCAATTTTAATAAATTTATTAGAGGCCAACTTCGATTTTTTTGGATTTTGTTGAGTATTTTTGTTGTAGGATCTATATTTGAGTAAATTTAGATCAAAATAACTTCAATTTTTTGGATTGTGAAACAAAAATTTTAGTTGGAAGTGCCAAATTGTAATAAATTTATTTGAAATCAACTTCGATTTTTTTGGATTATGTCGAGTACTTTTGTTGTAGGTTGTATATTTGAGTAAATTTTAATCAAAATAACGACAATTTTTTGGATTGTGAAAAAAAATTTTAGTTGGAAGTGTCAAATTTTAATAAATTTATTTGAAACCAACTTCGATTTTTTTTGGATTTTGTCGAGTATTTTTGTTGTAGGATGTATATTTGAGTAAATTTAGATGAAAATAACTTCAATTTTTTGGATTGTGAAACAAAAATTTTAGTTGGAAGTGTCTAATTTTAATAAATTTATTTGAAATCTACTTCGATTTTTTTGGATTTTGTCGAGTACTTTTGTTGTAGGATGTATATTTGAGTAAATTTAGATCAAAATAACGACAATTTTTTGGATTGTGAAAAAAAATTTTAGTTGGAAGTGTCAAATTGTAATAAATTTATTTGAAACCAACTTCGATTTTTTTGGATTTTGTCGAGTATTTTTGTTGTAGGATGTATATTTAAGTAAATTTAGATCAAAATAACGACAATTTTTTGGATTGTGAAAAAAAATTTTAGTTGGAAGTGTCAAATTTTAATAAATTTATTTGAAACCAACTTCGATTTTTTTTGGATTTTGTCGAGTATTTTTGTTGTAGGATGTATATTTGAGTAAATTTAGATGAAAATAACTTCAATTTTTTGGATTGTGAAACAAAAATTTTAGTTGGAAGTGTCAAATTTTAATAAATTTATTTGAAACCAACTTCGATTTTTTTTGGATTTTGTCAAGTACTTTTGTTGTAGGTTGTATATTTGAGTAAATTTTAATCAAAATAACGACAAATTTTTGGATTGTGAAACAAATTTTAGTTGGAAGTGTCAAATTTTAATATATTTATTTGAAACCAACTACGATTTTTTTTGGATTTTGTCGAGTATTTTTGTTGTAGGATGTATATTTGAGTAAATTTAGATGAAAATAACTTTAATTTTTAGGATTGTGAAAAAAATGTTAGTTGGAAGTGTCCAATTTTAATAAATTTATTAGAGGCCAACTTCGATTTTTTTGGATTTTGTTGAGTATTTTTGTTGTAGGATCTATATTTGAGTAAATTTAGATCAAAATAACTTCAATTTTTTGGATTGTGAAACAAAAATTTTAGTTGGAAGTGCCAAATTGTAATAAATTTATTTGAAATCAACTTCGATTTTTTTGGATTATGTCGAGTACTTTTGTTGTAGGTTGTATATTTGAGTAAATTTTAATCAAAATAACGACAATTTTTTGGATTGTGAAACAAATTTTAGTTGGAAGTGTCAAATTTTAATAAATTTATTTGAAACCAACTACGATTTTTTTTGGATTTTGTCGAGTATTTTTGTTGTAGGATGTATATTTGACTAAATTTAGATGAAAATAACTTCAATTTTTTGGATTGTGAAACAAAAATTTTAGTTGGATGTGTCTAATTTTAATAAATTTATTTGAAATCTACTTCGATTTTTTTGGATTTTGTCGAGTACTTTTGTTGTAGGATGTATATTTGAGTAAATTTAGATGAAAATAACGACAATTTTTTGGATTGTGAAAAAAATTTTAGTTGGAAGTGTCAAATTTTAATAAATTTAGTTGAAACCATCTTCGATTTTTTTTTATATTGTCGAGTATTTTTGTTGTAGGATGTATATTTGAGTAAATTTAGATGAAAATAACTTCAATTTTTAGGATTGTGAAAAAAATGTTAGTTGGAAGTGTCAAATTTTAATAAATTTATTTGAGGCCAACTTCGATTTTTTTGGATTTTGTTGAGTATTTTTGTTGTAGGATCTATATTTGAGTAAATTTAGATGAAGATAACATCAATTTTTTGGATTGTGAAAAAAAATTTTAGTTGGAAGTGTCAAATTGTAATAAATTTATTTGAAACCAACTTCGATTTTTTTTTATTTTGTCGAGTATTTTTGTTGTAGGATGTATATTTGAGTAAATTTAGATGAAAATAACTTCAATTTTTTGGATTGTGAAAAAAAATTTTAGTTGGAAGTGTCAAATTGTAATAACTTTATTTGAAATCTACTTCGATTTTTTTGGATTTTGTCGAGTACTTTTGTTGTAGGATGTATATTTGAGTAAATTTAGATGAAAATAACGACAATTTTTTGGATTGTGAAAAAAATTTTAGTTGGAAGTGTCAAATTTTAATAAATTTAGTTGAAACCAACTTCGATTTTTTTTTATTTTGTCGAGTATTTTTGTTGTAGGATGTATATTTGAGTAAATTTAGATGAAAATAACTTCAATTTTTAGGATTGTGAAAAAAATGTTAGTTGGAAGTGTCCAATTTTAATAAATTTATTAGAGGCCAACTTCGATTTTTTTGGATTTTGTTGAGTATTTTTGTTGTAGGATCTATATTTGAGTAAATTTAGATCAAAATAACTTCAATTTTTTGGATTGTGAAACAAAAATTTTAGTTGGAAGTGCCAAATTGTAATAAATTTATTTGAAATCAACTTCGATTTTTTTGGATTATGTCGAGTACTTTTGTTGTAGGTTGTATATTTGAGTAAATTTTAATCAAAATAACGACAATTTTTTGGATTGTGAAAAAAAATTTTAGTTGGAAGTGTCAAATTTTAATAAATTTATTTGAAACCAACTTCGATTTTTTTTGGATTTTGTCGAGTATTTTTGTTGTAGGATGTATATTTGAGTAAATTTAGATGAAAATAACTTCAATTTTTTGGATTGTGAAACAAAAATTTTAGTTGGAAGTGTCTAATTTTAATAAATTTATTTGAAATCTACTTCGATTTTTTTGGATTTTGTCGAGTACTTTTGTTGTAGGATGTATATTTGAGTAAATTTAGATCAAAATAACGACAATTTTTTGGATTGTGAAAAAAAATTTTAGTTGGAAGTGTCAAATTGTAATAAATTTATTTGAAACCAACTTCGATTTTTTTGGATTTTGTAGAGTATTTTTGTTGTAGGATGTATATTTAAGTAAATTTAGATCAAAATAACGACAATTTTTTGGATTGTGAAAAAAAATTTTAGTTGGAAGTGTCAAATTTTAATAAATTTATTTGAAACCAACTTCGATTTTTTTTGGATTTTGTCGAGTATTTTTGTTGTAGGATGTATATTTGAGTAAATTTAGATGAAAATAACTTCAATTTTTTGGATTGTGAAACAAAAATTTTAGTTGGAAGTGTCAAATTTTAATAAATTTATTTGAAACCAACTTCGATTTTTTTTGGATTTTGTCAAGTACTTTTGTTGTAGGTTGTATATTTGAGTAAATTTTAATCAAAATAACGACAAATTTTTGGATTGTGAAACAAATTTTAGTTGGAAGTGTCAAATTTTAATATATTTATTTGAAACCAACTACGATTTTTTTTGGATTTTGTCGAGTATTTTTGTTGTAGGATGTATATTTGAGTAAATTTAGATGAAAATAACTTCAATTTTTTGGATTGTGAAAAAAATGTTAGTTGGAAGTGTCCAATTTTAATAAATTTATTAGAGGCCAACTTCGATTTTTTTGGATTTTGTTGAGTATTTTTGTTGTAGGATCTATATTTGAGTAAATTTAGATCAAAATAACTTCAATTTTTTGGATTGTGAAACAAAAATTTTAGTTGGAAGTGCCAAATTGTAATAAATTTATTTGAAATCAACTTCGATTTTTTTGGATTATGTCGAGTACTTTTGTTGTAGGTTGTATATTTGAGTAAATTTTAATCAAAATAACGACAATTTTTTGGATTGTGAAACAAATTTTAGTTGGAAGTGTCAAATTTTAATAAATTTATTTGAAACCAACTACGATTTTTTTTGGATTTTGTCGAGTATTTTTGTTGTAGGATGTATATTTGACTAAATTTAGATGAAAATAACTTCAATTTTTTGGATTGTGAAACAAAAATTTTAGTTGGATGTGTCTAATTTTAATAAATTTATTTGAAATCTACTTCGATTTTTTTGGATTTTGTCGAGTACTTTTGTTGTAGGATGTATATTTGAGTAAATTTAGATGAAAATAACGACAATTTTTTGGATTGTGAAAAAAATTTTAGTTGGAAGTGTCAAATTTTAATAAATTTAGTTGAAACCATCTTCGATTTTTTTTTATATTGTCGAGTATTTTTGTTGTAGGATGTATATTTGAGTAAATTTAGATGAAAATAACTTCAATTTTTAGGATTGTGAAAAAAATGTTAGTTGGAAGTGTCAAATTTTAATAAATTTATTTGAGGCCAACTTCGATTTTTTTGGATTTTGTTGAGTATTTTTGTTGTAGGATCTATATTTGAGTAAATTTAGATGAAGATAACATCAATTTTTTGGATTGTGAAAAAAAATTTTAGTTGGAAGTGTCAAATTGTAATAAATTTATTTGAAACCAACTTCGATTTTTTTTTATTTTGTCGAGTATTTTTGTTGTAGGATGTATATTTGAGTAAATTTAGATGAAAATAACTTCAATTTTTTGGATTGTGAAAAAAAATTTTAGTTGGAAGTGTCAAATTGTAATAACTTTATTTGAAATCTACTTCGATTTTTTTGGATTTTGTCGAGTACTTTTGTTGTAGGATGTATATTTGAGTAAATTTAGATGAAAATAACGACAATTTTTTGGATTGTGAAACAAATTTTAGTTGGAAGTGTCCAATTTTAATAAATTTATTAGAAACCAACTTCGATTTTTTTTGGATTTTGTCGAGTATTTTTGTTGTAGGATGTATATTTGAGTAAATTTAGATGAAAATAACTTCAATTTTTTGGATTGTGAAACAAAAATTTTAGTTGGAAGTGTCTAATTTTAATAAATTTATTTGAAATCTACTTCGATTTTTTTGGATTTTGTCGAGTACTTTTGTTGTAGGATGTATATTTGAGTAAATTTAGATCAAAATAACGACAATTTTTTGGATTGTGAAAAAAAATTTTAGTTGGAAGTGTCAAATTGTAATAAATTTATTTGAAACCAACTTCGATTTTTTTGGATTTTGTCGAGTATTTTTGTTGTAGGATGTATATTTAAGTAAATTTAGATCAAAATAACGACAATTTTTTGGATTGTGAAAAAAAATTTTAGTTGGAAGTGTCAAATTTTAATAAATTTATTTGAAACCAACTTCGATTTTTTTTGGATTTTGTCGAGTATTTTTGTTGTAGGATGTATATTTGAGTAAATTTAGATGAAAATAACTTCAATTTTTTGGATTGTGAAACAAAAATTTTAGTTGGAAGTGTCAAATTTTAATAAATTTATTTGAAACCAACTTCGATTTTTTTTGGATTTTGTCAAGTACTTTTGTTGTAGGTTGTATATTTGAGTAAATTTTAATCAAAATAACGACAATTTTTTGGATTGTGAAACAAATTTTAGTTGGAAGTGTCAAATTTTAATAAATTTATTTGAAACCAACTACGATTTTTTTTGGATTTTGTCGAGTATTTTTGTTGTAGGATGTATATTTGAGTAAATTTAGATGAAAATAACTTCAATTTTTAGGATTGTGAAAAAAATGTTAGTTGGAAGTGTCCAATTTTAATAAATTTATTAGAGGCCAACTTCGATTTTTTTGGATTTTGTTGAGTATTTTTGTTGTAGGATCTATATTTGAGTAAATTTAGATCAAAATAACTTTAATTTTTTGGATTGTGAAACAAAAATTTTAGTTGGAAGTGACAAATTGTAATAAATTTATTTGAAATCAACTTCGATTTTTTTGGATTATGTCGAGTACTTTTGTTGTAGGTTGTATATTTGAGTAAATTTTAATCAAAATAACGACAATTTTTTGGATTGTGAAACAAATTTTAGTTGGAAGTGTCAAATTTTAATAAATTTATTTGAAACCAACTACGATTTTTTTTGGATTTTGTCGAGTATTTTTGTTGTAGGATGTATATTTGACTAAATTTAGATGAAAATAACTTCAATTTTTTGGATTGTGAAACAAAAATTTTAGTTGGATGTGTCTAATTTTAATAAATTTATTTGAAATTTACTTCGATTTTTTTGGATTTTGTCGAGTACTTTTGTTGTAGGATGTATATTTGAGTAAATTTAGATGAAAATAACGACAATTTTTTGGATTGTGAAAAAAATTTTAGTTGGAAGTGTCAAATTTTAATAAATTTAGTTGAAACCAACTTCGATTTTTTTTTATTTTGTCGAGTATTTTTGTTGTAGGATGTATATTTGAGTAAATTTAGATGAAAATAACTTCAATTTTTAGGATTGTGAAAAAAATGTTAGTTGGAAGTGTAAAATTTTAATAAATTTATTTGAGGCCAACTTCGATTTTTTTGGATTTTGTTGAGTATTTTTGTTGTAGGATCTATATTTGAGTAAATTTAGATGAAGATAACATCAATTTTTTGGATTGTGAAAAAAAAATTTAGTTGGAAGTGTCAAATTGTAATAAATTTATTTGAAACCAACTTCGATTTTTTTGGATTTTGTCGAGTACTTTTGTTGTAGGATGTATATTTGAGTAAATTTAGATGAAAATAACGACAATTTTTTGGATTGTGAAAAAAATTTTAGTTGGAAGTGTCAAATTTTAATAAATTTAGTTGAAACCAACTTCGATTTTTTTTTATTTTGTCGAGTATTTTTGTTGTAGGATGTATATTTGAGTAAATTTAGATGAAAATAACTTCAAATTTTAGGATTGTGAAAAAAATGTTAGCTGGAAGTGTCAAATTTTAATAAATATATTTGAGGCCAACTTCGATTTTTTTTTATTTTGTTGAGTACTTTTGTTGTAGGATGTATATTTGAGTAAATTTAGATCAAAATAACGACAATTTTTTGGATTGTGAAACAAATTTTAGTTGTAAGTGTCAAATTTTAATAAATTTATTTGAAACCAACTTCGATTTTTTTTTATTTTGTCGAGTATTTTTGTTGTAGGATGTATATTTGAGTAAATTTAGATGAAAATAACTTCAATTTTTAGGATTTTGAAAAAAATGTTAGTTGGAAGTGTCAAATTTTAATAAATTTATTTGAGGCCAACTTCGATTTTTTTGGATTTTGTTGAGTACTTTTGTTGTAGGGTGTATATTTGAGTAAATTTAGATCAAAATAACGACAATTTTTTGGATTGTGAAACAAATTTTAGTTGGAAGTGTCAAATTTTAATAAATTTATTTGAAACCAACTACGATTTTTTTTGGATTTTGTCGAGTATTTTTGTTGTAGGATGTATATTTGACTAAATTTAGATGAAAATAACTTCAATTTTTTGGATTGTGAAACAAAAATTTTAGTTGGATGTGTCTAATTTTAATAAATTTATTTGAAATCTACTTCGATTTTTTTGGATTTTGTCGAGTACTTTTGTTGTAGGATGTGTATTTGAGTAAATTTAGATGAAAATAACGACAATTTTTTGGATTGTGAAAAAAATTTTAGTTGGAAGTGTCAAATTTTAATAAATTTAGTTGAAACCAACTTCGATTTTTTTTTATTTTGTCGAGTATTTTTGTTGTACGATGTATATTTGAGTAAATTTAGATGAAAATAACGACAATTTGTTGGATTGTGAAAAAAAAATTTTAGTTGGAAGTGTCTAATTTTAATAAATTTATTTGAAATCTACTTCGATTTTTTGGATTTTGTCGAGTACTTTTGTTGTAGGATGTATATTTGAGTAAATTTAGATCAAAATAACGACAATTTTTTGGATTGTGAAAAAAAATTTTAGTTGGAAGTGTCAAATTGTAATAAATTTATTTGAAACCAACTTCGATTTTTTTGGATTTTGTCGAGTATTTTTGTTGTAGGATGTATATTTAAGTAAATTTAGATCAAAATAACGACAATTTTTTGGATTGTGAAAAAAAATTTTAGTTGGAAGTGTCAAATTTTAATAAATTTATTTGAAACCAACTTCGATTTTTTTTGGATTTTGTCGAGTATTTTTGTTGTAGGATGTATATTTGAGTAAATTTAGATGAAAATAACTTCAATTTTTTGGATTGTGAAACAAAAATTTTAGTTGGAAGTGTCAAATTTTAATAAATTTATTTGAAACCAACTTCGATTTTTTTTGGATTTTGTCAAGTACTTTTGTTGTAGGTTGTATATTTGAGTAAATTTTAATCAAAATAACGACAATTTTTTGGATTGTGAAACAAATTTTAGTTGGAAGTGTCAAATTTTAATAAATTTATTTGAAACCAACTACGATTTTTTTTTGGATTTTGTCGAGTATTTTTGTTGTAGGATGTATATTTGAGTAAATTTAGATGAAAATAACTTCAATTTTTAGGATTGTGAAAAAAATGTTAGTTGGAAGTGTCCAATTTTAATAAATTTATTAGAGGCCAACTTCGATTTTTTTGGATTTTGTTGAGTATTTTTGTTGTAGGATCTATATTTGAGTAAATTTAGATCAAAATAACTTCAATTTTTTGGATTGTGAAACAAAAATTTTAGTTGGAAGTGCCAAATTGTAATAAATTTATTTGAAATCAACTTCGATTTTTTTGGATTATGTCGAGTACTTTTGTTGTAGGTGGTATATTTGAGTAAATTTTAATCAAAATAACGACAATTTTTTGGATTGTGAAACAAATTTTAGTTGGAAGTGTCAAATTGTAATAAATTTATTTGAAACCAACTTCGATTTTTTTGGATTTTGTCGAGTATTTTTGTTGTAGGATGTATATTTGAGTAAATTTAGATCAAAATAACGACAATTTTTTGGATTGTGAAAAAAAATTTTAGTTGGAAGTGTCAAATTGTAATAAATTTATTTGAAACCAACTTCGATTTTTTTGGATTTTGTCGAGTACTTTTGTTGTAGGATGTATATTTGAGTAAATTCAGATGAAAATAACGACAATTTTTTGGATTGTGAAAAAAATTTTAGTTGGAAGTGTCAAATTTTAATAAATTTAGTTGAAACCAACTTCGATTTTTTTTTATTTTGTCGAGTATTTTTGTTGTAGGATGTATATTTGAGTAAATTTAGACGAAAATAACTTCAATTTTTAGGATTGTGAAAAAAATGTTAGTTGGAAGTGTCAAATTTTAATAAATTTATTTGAGGCCAACTTCGATTTTTTTGGATTTTGTTGAGTATTTTTGTTGTAGGATCTATATTTGAGTAAATTTAGATGAAAATAACGACAATTTGTTGGATTGTGAAAAAAAAATTTAGTTGGAAGTGTCAAATTTTAATAAATTTATTTGAAATCAACTTCGATTTTTTTGGATTTTGTCGAGTATTTTTGTTGTAGGGTCTATATTTGAGTAAATTTAGAAGAAAATAACTTCAATTTTTTGGATTGTGAAACAAAAATTTTAGTTGGAAGTGTCAAATTTTAATAAATTTAGTTGAAACCAACTTCGATTTTTTTTTATTTTGTCGAGTATTTTTGTTGTAGGATGTATATTTGAGTAAATTTAGATGAAAATAACTTCAATTTTTAGGATTGTGGAAAAATGTTAGTTGGAAGTGTCAAATTTTAATAAATTTATTTGAGGCCAACTTCGATTTTTTTTGGATTTTGTCGAGTATTTTTGTTGTAGGATGTATATTTGAGTAAATTTAGATCAAAATAACGACAATTTTTTGGATTGTGAAACAAATTTTAGTTGTAAGTGTCAAATTTTAATAAATTTATTTGAAACCAACTTCGATTTTTTTGGATTTTGTCGAGTACTTTTGTTGTAGGATGTATATTTGAGTAAATTTAGATGAAAATAACGACAATTTTTTGGATTGTGAAAAAAATTTTAGTTGGAAGTGTCAAATTTTAATAAATTTAGTTGAAACCAACTTCGATTTTTTTTTTATTTTGTCGAGTATTTTTGTTGTAGGATGTATATTTGAGTAAATTTAGATGAAAATAACTTCAATTTTTATGATTGTGAAAAAAATGTTAGTTGGAAGTGTCAAATTTTAATAAATTTATTTGAGGCCAACTTCGATTTTTTTTTATTTTGTTGAGTACTTTTGTTGTAGGATGTATATTTGAGTAAATTTAGATCAAAATAACGACAATTTTTTGGATTGTGAAACAAATTTTAGTTGTAAGTGTCAAATTTTAATAAATTTATTTGAAACCAACTTCGATTTTTTTTTATTTTGTCGAGTATTTTTGTTGTAGGATGTATATTTGAGTAAATTTAGATGAAAATAACTTCAATTTTTAGGATTGTGAAAAAAATGTTAGTTGGAAGTGTCAAATTTTAATAAATTTATTTGAGGCCAACTTCGATTTTTTTGGATTTTGTTGAGTACTTTTGTTGTAGGATGTATATTTGAGTAAATTTAGATCAAAATAACGACAATTTTTTGGATTGTGAAACAAATTTTAGTTGGAAGTGTCAAATTTTAATAAATTTATTTGAAACCAACTACGATTTTTTTTGGATTTTGTCGAGTACTTTTGTTGTAGGATGTATATTTGAGTAAATTTAGATCAAAATAACGACAATTTTTTGGATTGTGAAAAAAAATTTTAGTTGGAAGTGTCAAATTGTAATAAATTTATTTGAAACCAACTTCGATTTTTTTGGATTTTGTCGAGTATTTTTGTTGTAGGATGTATATTTAAGTAAATTTAGATCAATATAACGACAATTTTTTGGATTGTGAAAAAAAATTTTAGTTGGAAGTGTCAAATTTTAATAAATTTATTTGAAACCAACTCCGATTTTTTTTGGATTTTGTCGAGTATTTTTGTTGTAGGATGTATATTTGAGTAAATTTAAATGAAAATAACTTCAATTTTTTGGATTGTGAAACAAAAATTTTAGTTGCAAGTGTCAAATTTTAATAAATTTATTTGAAACCAACTTCGATTTTTTTTGGATTTTGTCAAGTACTTTTGTTGTAGGTTGTATATTTGAGTAAATTTTAATCAAAATAACGACAATTTTTTGGATTGTGAAACAAATTTTAGTTGGAAGTGTCAAATTTTAATAAATTTATTTGAAACCAACTACGATTTTTTTTGGATTTTGTCGAGTATTTTTGTTGTAGGATGTATATTTGAGTAAATTTAGATGAAAATAACTTCAATTTTTAGGATTGTGAAAAAAATGTTAGTTGGAAGTGTCCAATTTTAATAAATTTATTAGAGGCCAACTTCGATTTTTTTGGATTTTGTTGAGTATTTTTGTTGTAGGATCTATATTTGAGTAAATTTAGATCAAAATAACTTCAATTTTTTGGATTGTAAAACAAAAATTTTAGTTGGAAGTGCCAAATTGTAATAAATTTATTTGAAATCAACTTCGATTTTTTTGGATTATGTCGAGTACTTTTGTTGTAGGTTGTATATTTGAGTAAATTTTAATCAAAATAACGACAATTTTTTGGATTGTGAAACAAATTTTAGTTGGAAGTGTCAAATTGTAATAAATTTATTTGAAACCAACTTCGATTTTTTTGGATTTTGTCGAGTATTTTTGTTGTAGGATGTATATTTGAGTAAATTTAGATCAAAATAACGACAATTTTTTGGATTGTGAAAAAAAATTTTAGTTGGAAGTTTCAAATTGTAATAAATTTATTTGAAACCAACTTCGATTTTTTTGGATTTTGTCGAGTACTTTTGTTGTAGGATGTATATTTGAGTAAATTTAGATCAAAATAACGACAATTTTTTGGATTGTGAAACAAATTTTAGTTGTAAGTGTCAAATTTTAATAAATTTATTTGAAACCAACTTCGATTTTTTTGGATTTTGTCGAGTACTTTTGTTGTAGGATGTATATTTGAGTAAATTTAGATGAAAATAACGACAATTTTTTGGATTGTGAAAAAAATTTTAGTTGGAAGTGTCAAATTTTAATAAATTTAGTTGAAACCAACTTCGATTTTTTTTTATTTTGTCGAGTATTTTTGTTGTAGGATGTATATTTGAGTAAATTTAGATGAAAATAACTTCAATTTTTAGGATTGTGAAAAAAATGTTAGTTGGAAGTGTCAAATTTTAATAAATTTATTTGAGGCCAACTTCGATTTTTTTGGATTTTGTTGAGTATTTTTGTTGTAGGATCTATATTTGAGTAAATTTAGATGAAGATAACATCCATTTTTTGGATTGTGAAAAAAAATTTTAGTTGGAAGTGTCAAATTGTAATAAATTTATATGAAACCAACTTCGATTTTTTTTTATTTTGTCGAGTATTTTTGTTGTAGGATGTATATTTGAGTAAATTTAGATGAAAATAACTTCAATTTTTTGGATTGTGAAAAAAAATTTTAGTTGGAAGTGTCAAATTGTAATAACTTTATTTGAAACCAACTTCGATTTTTTTGGATTTTGTCGAGTATTTTTGTTGTAGGATGTATATTTGAGTAAATTTAGATCAAAATAACGACAATTTTTTGGATTGTGAAAAAAAATTTTAGTTGGAAGTGTCAAATTGTAATAAATTTATTTGAAACCAACTTCGATTTTTTTGGATTTTGTCGAGTATTTTTGTTGTAGGATGTATATTTGAGTAAATTTAGATCAAAATAACGACAATTTTTTGGATTGTGAAAAAAAATTTTAGTTGGAAGTGTCAAATTTTAATAAATTTATTTGAAACCAACTTCGATTTTTTTTGGATTTTGTCGAGTATTTTTGTTGTAGGATGTATATTTGAGTAAATTTAGATGAAAATAACTTCAATTTTTTGGATTGTGAAACAAAAATTTTAGTTGGAAGTGTCTAATTTTAATAAATTTATTTGAAATCTACTTCGATTTTTTTGGATTTTGTCGTGTACTTTTGTTGTGGGATGTATATTTGAGTAAATTTAGATCAAAATAACGACAATTTTTTGGATTGTGATAAAAAATTTTAGTTGGAAGTGTCAAATTGTAATAAATTTATTTGAAACCAACTTCGATTTTTTTGGATTTTGTGGAGTATTTTTGTTGTAGGATGTATATTTGAGTAATTTAGATCAAAATAACGACAATTTTTTGGATTGTGAAAAAAAATTTTAGTTGGAAGTGTCAAATTGTAATAAATTTATTTGAAACCAACTTCGATTTTTTTGGATTTTGTCAAGTACTTTTGTTGTAGGTTGTATATTTGAGTAAATTTTAATCAAAATAACGACAATTTTTTGGATTGTGAAACAAATTTTTGTTGGAAGTGTCAAATTTTAATAAATTTATTAGAAACCAACTTCGATTTTTTTTGGATTTTGTCGAGTATTTTTGTTGTAGGATGTATATTTGAGTAAATTTAGATGAAAATAACTTCAATTTTTTGGATTGTGAAACAAAAATTTTAGTTGGAAGTGTCTAATTTTAATAAATTTATTTGAAATCTACTTCGATTTTTTTGGATTTTGTCGTGTACTTTTGTTGTGGGATGTATATTTGAGTAAATTTAGATCAAAATAACGACAATTTTTTGGATTGTGAAAAAAAATTTTAGTTGGAAGTGTCAAATTGTAATAAATTTATTTGAAACCAACTTCGATTTTTTTGGATTTTGTGGAGTATTTTTGTTGTAGGATGTATATTTGAGTAATTTAGATCAAAATAACGACAATTTTTTGGATTGTGAAAAAAAATTTTAGTTGGAAGTGTCAAATTGTAATAAATTTATTTGAAACCAACTTCGATTTTTTTGGATTTTGTCAAGTACTTTTGTTGTAGGTTGTATATTTGAGTAAATTTTAATCAAAATAACGACAATTTTTTGGATTGTGAAACAAATTTTTGTTGGAAGTGTCAAATTTTAATAAATTTATTAGAAACCAACTTCGATTTTTTTTGGATTTTGTCGAGTATTTTTGTTGTAGGATGTATATTTGAGTAAATTTAGATGAAAATAACTTCAATTTTTTGGATTGTGAAACAAAAATTTTAGTTGGAAGTGTCTAATTTTAATAAATTTATTTGAAATCTACTTCGATTTTTTTGGATTTTGTCGAGTACTTTTGTTGTAGGATGTATATTTGAGTAAATTTAGATCAAAATAACGACAATTTTTTGGATTGTGAAAAAAAATTTTAGTTGGAAGTGTCAAATTGTAATAAATTTATTTGAAACCAACTTCGATTTTTTTGGATTTTGTCGAGTATTTTTGTTGTAGGATGTATATTTAAGTAAATTTAGATCAAAATAACGACAATTTTTTGGATTGTGAAAAAAAATTTTAGTTGGAAGTGTCAAATTTTAATAAATTTATTTGAAACCAACTCCGATTTTTTTTGGATTTTGTCGAGTATTTTTGTTGTAGGATGTATATTTGAGTAAATTTAAATGAAAATAACTTCAATTTTTTGGATTGTGAAACAAAAATTTTAGTTGGAAGTGTCAAATTTTAATAAATTTATTTGAAACCAACTTCGATTTTTTTTGGATTTTGTCAAGTACTTTTGTTGTAGGTTGTATATTTGAGTAAATTTTAATCAAAATAACGACAATTTTTTGGATTGTGAAACAAATTTTAGTTGGAAGTGTCAAATTTTAATAAATTTATTTGAAACCAACTACGATTTTTTTTGGATTTTGTCGAGTATTTTTGTTGTAGGATGTATATTTGAGTAAATTTAGATGAAAATAACTTCAATTTTTAGGATTGTGAAAAAAATGTTAGTTGGAAGTGTCCAATTTTAATAAATTTATTAGAGGCCAACTTCGATTTTTTTGGATTTTGTTGAGTATTTTTGTTGTAGGATCTATATTTGAGTAAATTTAGATCAAAATAACTTCAATTTTTTGGATTGTAAAACAAAAATTTTAGTTGGAAGTGCCAAATTGTAATAAATTTATTTGAAATCAACTTCGATTTTTTTGGATTATGTCGAGTACTTTTGTTGTAGGTTGTATATTTGAGTAAATTTTAATCAAAATAACGACAATTTTTTGGATTGTGAAACAAATTTTAGTTGGAAGTGTCAAATTGTAATAAATTTATTTGAAACCAACTTCGATTTTTTTGGATTTTGTCGAGTATTTTTGTTGTAGGATGTATATTTGAGTAAATTTAGATCAAAATAACGACAATTTTTTGGATTGTGAAAAAAAATTTTAGTTGGAAGTTTCAAATTGTAATAAATTTATTTGAAACCAACTTCGATTTTTTTGGATTTTGTCGAGTACTTTTGTTGTAGGATGTATATTTGAGTAAATTTAGATGAAAATAACGACAATTTTTTGGATTGTGAAAAAAATTTTAGTTGGAAGTGTCAAATTTTAATAAATTTAGTTGAAACCAACTTCGATTTTTTTTTATTTTGTCGAGTATTTTTGTTGTAGGATGTATATTTGAGTAAATTTAGACGAAAATAACTTCAATTTTTAGGATTGTGAAAAAAATGTTAGTTGGAAGTGTCAAATTTTAATAAATTTATTTGAGGCCAACTTCGATTTTTTTGGATTTTGTTGAGTATTTTTGTTGTAGGATCTATATTTGAGTAAATTTAGATGAAAATAACGACAATTTGTTGGATTGTGAAAAAAAAATTTAGTTGGAAGTGTCAAATTTTAATAAATTTATTTGAAATCAACTTCGATTTTTTTGGATTTTGTCGAGTATTTTTGTTGTAGGGTCTATATTTGAGTAAATTTAGAAGAAAATAACTTCAATTTTTTGGATTGTGAAACAAAAATTTTAGTTGGAAGTGTCAAATTTTAATAAATTTAGTTGAAACCAACTTCGATTTTTTTTTATTTTGTCGAGTATTTTTGTTGTAGGATGTATATTTGAGTAAATTTAGATGAAAATAACTTCAATTTTTAGGATTGTGGAAAAATGTTAGTTGGAAGTGTCAAATTTTAATAAATTTATTTGAGGCCAACTTCGATTTTTTTTGGATTTTGTCGAGTATTTTTGTTGTAGGATGTATATTTGAGTAAATTTAGATCAAAATAACGACAATTTTTTGGATTGTGAAACAAATTTTAGTTGTAAGTGTCAAATTTTAATAAATTTATTTGAAACCAACTTCGATTTTTTTGGATTTTGTCGAGTACTTTTGTTGTAGGATGTATATTTGAGTAAATTTAGATGAAAATAACGACAATTTTTTGGTTTGTGAAAAAAATTTTAGTTGGAAGTGTCAAATTTTAATAATTTTAGTTGAAACCAACTTCGATTTTTTTTTATTTTGTCGAGTATTTTTGTTGTAGGATGTATATTTGAGTAAATTTAGATGAAAATAACTTCAATTTTTAGGATTGTGAAAAAAATGTTAGTTGGAAGTGTCAAATTTTAATAAATTTATTTGAGGCCAACTTCGATTTTTTTGGATTTTGTTGAGTATTTTTGTTGTAGGATCTATATTTGAGTAAATTTAGATGAAGATAACATCCATTTTTTGGATTGTGAAAAAAAATTTTAGTTGGAAGTGTCAAATTGTAATAAATTTATATGAAACCAACTTCGATTTTTTTTTATTTTGTCGAGTATTTTTGTTGTAGGATGTATATTTGAGTAAATTTAGATGAAAATAACTTCAATTTTTTGGATTGTGAAAAAAAATTTTAGTTGGAAGTGTCAAATTGTAATAACTTTATTTGAAACCAACTTCGATTTTTTTGGATTTTGTCGAGTATTTTTGTTGTAGGATGTATATTTGAGTAAATTTAGATCAAAATAACGACAATTTTTTGGATTGTGAAAAAAAATTTTAGTTGGAAGTGTCAAATTTTAATAAATTTATTTGAAACCAACTTCGATTTTTTTTGGATTTTGTCGAGTATTTTTGTTGTAGGATGTATATTTGAGTAAATTTAGATGAAAATAACTTCAATTTTTTGGATTGTGAAACAAAAATTTTAGTTGGAAGTGTCTAATTTTAATAAATTTATTTGAAATCTACTTCGATTTTTTTGGATTTTGTCGTGTACTTTTGTTGTGGGATGTATATTTGAGTAAATTTAGATCAAAATAACGACAATTTTTTGGATTGTGAAAAAAAATTTTAGTTGGAAGTGTCAAATTGTAATAAATTTATTTGAAACCAACTTCGATTTTTTTGGATTTTGTGGAGTATTTTTGTTGTAGGATGTATATTTGAGTAATTTAGATCAAAATAACGACAATTTTTTGGATTGTGAAAAAAAATTTTAGTTGGAAGTGTCAAATTGTAATAAATTTATTTGAAACCAACTTCGATTTTTTTGGATTTTGTCAAGTACTTTTGTTGTAGGTTGTATATTTGAGTAAATTTTAATCAAAATAACGACAATTTTTTGGATTGTGAAACAAATTTTTGTTGGAAGTGTCAAATTTTAATAAATTTATTAGAAACCAACTTCGATTTTTTTTGGATTTTGTCGAGTATTTTTGTTGTAGGATGTATATTTGAGTAAATTTAGATGAAAATAACTTCAATTTTTTGGATTGTGAAACAAAAATTTTAGTTGGAAGTGTCTAATTTTAATAAATTTATTTGAAATCTACTTCGATTTTTTTGGATTTTGTCGAGTACTTTTGTTGTAGGATGTATATTTGAGTAAATTTAGATCAAAATAACGACAATTTTTTGGATTGTGAAAAAAAATTTTAGTTGGAAGTGTCAAATTGTAATAAATTTATTTGAAACCAACTTCGATTTTTTTGGATTTTGTCGAGTATTTTTGTTGTAGGATGTATATTTAAGTAAATTTAGATCAAAATAACGACAATTTTTTGGATTGTGAAAAAAAATTTTAGTTGGAAGTGTCAAATTTTAATAAATTTATTTGAAACCAACTCCGATTTTTTTTGGATTTTGTCGAGTATTTTTGTTGTAGGATGTATATTTGAGTAAATTTAAATGAAAATAACTTCAATTTTTTGGATTGTGAAACAAAAATTTTAGTTGGAAGTGTCAAATTTTAATAAATTTATTTGAAACCAACTTCGATTTTTTTTGGATTTTGTCAAGTACTTTTGTTGTAGGTTGTATATTTGAGTAAATTTTAATCAAAATAACGACAATTTTTTGGATTGTGAAACAAATTTTAGTTGGAAGTGTCAAATTTTAATAAATTTATTTGAAACCAACTACGATTTTTTTTGGATTTTGTCGAGTATTTTTGTTGTAGGATGTATATTTGAGTAAATTTAGATGAAAATAACTTCAATTTTTAGGATTGTGAAAAAAATGTTAGTTGGAAGTGTCCAATTTTAATAAATTTATTAGAGGCCAACTTCGATTTTTTTGGATTTTGTTGAGTATTTTTGTTGTAGGATCTATATTTGAGTAAATTTAGATCAAAATAACTTCAATTTTTTGGATTGTAAAACAAAAATTTTAGTTGGAAGTGCCAAATTGTAATAAATTTATTTGAAATCAACTTCGATTTTTTTGGATTATGTCGAGTACTTTTGTTGTAGGTTGTATATTTGAGTAAATTTTAATCAAAATAACGACAATTTTTTGGATTGTGAAACAAATTTTAGTTGGAAGTGTCAAATTGTAATAAATTTATTTGAAACCAACTTCGATTTTTTTGGATTTTGTCGAGTATTTTTGTTGTAGGATGTATATTTGAGTAAATTTAGATCAAAATAACGACAATTTTTTGGATTGTGAAAAAAAATTTTAGTTGGAAGTTTCAAATTGTAATAAATTTATTTGAAACCAACTTCGATTTTTTTGGATTTTGTCGAGTACTTTTGTTGTAGGATGTATATTTGAGTAAATTTAGATGAAAATAACGACAATTTTTTGGATTGTGAAAAAAATTTTAGTTGGAAG
This sequence comes from Andrena praecox, assembly GCA_963932275.1. NCBI lineage: Eukaryota > Metazoa > Arthropoda > Insecta > Hymenoptera > Andrenidae > Andrena > Andrena praecox. Next base: position 3,251,901 of record CAWVQO010000356.1, on the reverse strand, counting down.
TGTCAAATTTTAATAAATTTAGTTGAAACCAACTTCGATTTTTTTTTATTTTGTCGAGTATTTTTGTTGTAGGATGTATATTTGAGTAAATTTAGACGAAAATAACTTCAATTTTTAGGATTGTGAAAAAAATGTTAGTTGGAAGTGTCAAATTTTAATAAATTTATTTGAGGCCAACTTCGATTTTTTTGGATTTTGTTGAGTATTTTTGTTGTAGGATCTATATTTGAGTAAATTTAGATGAAAATAACGACAATTTGTTGGATTGTGAAAAAAAAATTTAGTTGGAAGTGTCAAATTTTAATAAATTTATTTGAAATCAACTTCGATTTTTTTGGATTTTGTCGAGTATTTTTGTTGTAGGGTCTATATTTGAGTAAATTTAGAAGAAAATAACTTCAATTTTTTGGATTGTGAAACAAAAATTTTAGTTGGAAGTGTCAAATTTTAATAAATTTAGTTGAAACCAACTTCGATTTTTTTTTATTTTGTCGAGTATTTTTGTTGTAGGATGTATATTTGAGTAAATTTAGATGAAAATAACTTCAATTTTTAGGATTGTGGAAAAATGTTAGTTGGAAGTGTCAAATTTTAATAAATTTATTTGAGGCCAACTTCGATTTTTTTTGGATTTTGTCGAGTATTTTTGTTGTAGGATGTATATTTGAGTAAATTTAGATCAAAATAACGACAATTTTTTGGATTGTGAAACAAATTTTAGTTGTAAGTGTCAAATTTTAATAAATTTATTTGAAACCAACTTCGATTTTTTTGGATTTTGTCGAGTACTTTTGTTGTAGGATGTATATTTGAGTAAATTTAGATGAAAATAACGACAATTTTTTGGTTTGTGAAAAAAATTTTAGTTGGAAGTGTCAAATTTTAATAATTTTAGTTGAAACCAACTTCGATTTTTTTTTATTTTGTCGAGTATTTTTGTTGTAGGATGTATATTTGAGTAAATTTAGATGAAAATAACTTCAATTTTTAGGATTGTGAAAAAAATGTTAGTTGGAAGTGTCAAATTTTAATAAATTTATTTGAGGCCAACTTCGATTTTTTTGGATTTTGTTGAGTATTTTTGTTGTAGGATCTATATTTGAGTAAATTTAGATGAAGATAACATCCATTTTTTGGATTGTGAAAAAAAATTTTAGTTGGAAGTGTCAAATTGTAATAAATTTATATGAAACCAACTTCGATTTTTTTTTATTTTGTCGAGTATTTTTGTTGTAGGATGTATATTTGAGTAAATTTAGATGAAAATAACTTCAATTTTTTGGATTGTGAAAAAAAATTTTAGTTGGAAGTGTCAAATTGTAATAACTTTATTTGAAACCAACTTCGATTTTTTTGGATTTTGTCGAGTATTTTTGTTGTAGGATGTATATTTGAGTAAATTTAGATCAAAATAACGACAATTTTTTGGATTGTGAAAAAAAATTTTAGTTGGAAGTGTCAAATTTTAATAAATTTATTTGAAACCAACTTCGATTTTTTTTGGATTTTGTCGAGTATTTTTGTTGTAGGATGTATATTTGAGTAAATTTAGATGAAAATAACTTCAATTTTTTGGATTGTGAAACAAAAATTTTAGTTGGAAGTGTCTAATTTTAATAAATTTATTTGAAATCTACTTCGATTTTTTTGGATTTTGTCGTGTACTTTTGTTGTGGGATGTATATTTGAGTAAATTTAGATCAAAATAACGACAATTTTTTGGATTGTGAAAAAAAATTTTAGTTGGAAGTGTCAAATTGTAATAAATTTATTTGAAACCAACTTCGATTTTTTTGGATTTTGTGGAGTATTTTTGTTGTAGGATGTATATTTGAGTAATTTAGATCAAAATAACGACAATTTTTTGGATTGTGAAAAAAAATTTTAGTTGGAAGTGTCAAATTGTAATAAATTTATTTGAAACCAACTTCGATTTTTTTGGATTTTGTCAAGTACTTTTGTTGTAGGTTGTATATTTGAGTAAATTTTAATCAAAATAACGACAATTTTTTGGATTGTGAAACAAATTTTTGTTGGAAGTGTCAAATTTTAATAAATTTATTAGAAACCAACTTCGATTTTTTTTGGATTTTGTCGAGTATTTTTGTTGTAGGATGTATATTTGAGTAAATTTAGATGAAAATAACTTCAATTTTTTGGATTGTGAAACAAAAATTTTAGTTGGAAGTGTCTAATTTTAATAAATTTATTTGAAATCTACTTCGATTTTTTTGGATTTTGTCGAGTACTTTTGTTGTAGGATGTATATTTGAGTAAATTTATATCAAAATAACGACAATTTTTTGGATTGTGAAAAAAAATTTTAGTTGGAAGTGTCAAATTGTAATAAATTTATTTGAAACCAACTTCGATTTTTTTGGATTTTGTCGAGTATTTTTGTTGTAGGATGTATATTTAAGTAAATTTAGATCAAAATAACGACAATTTTTTGGATTGTGAAAAAAAATTTTAGTTGGAAGTGTCAAATTTTAATAAATTTATTTGAAACCAACTTCGATTTTTTTTGGATTTTGTCGAGTATTTTTGTTGTAGGATGTATATTTGAGTAAATTTAGATGAAAATAACTTCAATTTTTTGGATTGTGAAACAAAAATTTTAGTTGGAAGTGTCTAATTTTAATAAATTTATTTGAAATCTACTTCGATTTTTTAGGATTTTGTCGAGTACTTTTGTTGTAGGATGAATATTTGAGTAAATTTAGATCAAAATAACGACAATTTTTTGGATTGTGAAAAAAAATTTTAGTTGGAAGTGTCAAATTGTAATAAATTTATTTGAAACCAACTTCGATTTTTTTTGATTTTGTCGAGTATTTTTGTTGTAGGATGTATATTTGAGTAAATTTAGATCAAAATAACGACAATTTTTTGGATTGTGAAAAAAAATTTTAGTTGGATGTGTCAAATTGTAATAAATTTATTTGAAACCAACTTCGATTTTTTTTGGATTTTGTCAAGTACTTTTGTTGTAGGTTGTATATTTGAGTAAATTTTAATAAAAATAACGACAATTTTTTGGATTGTGAAACAAATTTTAGTTGGAAGTGTCAAATTTTAATAAATTTATTTGAAACCAACTACGATTTTTTTTGGATTTTGTCGAGTATTTTTGTTGTAGGATGTATATTTGAGTAAATTTAGATGAAAATAACTTCAATTTTTAGGATTGTGAAAAAATGTTAGTTGGAAGTGTCCAATTTTAATAAATTTATTAGAGGCCAACTTCGATTTTTTTGGATTTTGTTGAGTATTTTTGTTGTAGGATCTATATTTGAGTAAATTTAGATCAAAATAACTTCAATTTTTTGGATTGTAAAACAAAAATTTTAGTTGGAAGTGCCAAATTGTAATAAATTTATTTGAAATCAACTTCGATTTTTTTGGATTATGTCGAGTACTTTTGTTGTAGGTTGTATATTTGAGTAAATTTTAATCAAAATAACGACAATTTTTTGGATTGTGAAACAAATTTTAGTTGGAAGTGTCAAATTGTAATAAATTTATTTGAAACCAACTTCGATTTTTTTGGATTTTGTCGAGTATTTTTGTTGTAGGATGTATATTTGAGTAAATTTAGATCAAAATAACGACAATTTTTTGGATTGTGAAAAAAAATTTTAGTTGGAAGTGTCAAATTGTAATAAATTTATTTGAAACCAACTTCGATTTTTTTGGATTTTGTCGAGTACTTTTGTTGTAGGATGTATATTTGAGTAAATTTAGATGAAAATAACGACAATTTTTTGGATTGTGAAAAAAATTTTAGTTGGAAGTGTCAAATTTTAATAAATTTATTTGAAACCAACTTCGATTTTTTTTTATTTTGTCGAGTATTTTTGTTGTAGGATGTATATTTGAGTAAATTTAGACGAAAATAACTTCAATTTTTAGGATTGTGAAAAAAATGTTAGTTGGAAGTGTCAAATTTTAATAAATTTATTTGAGGCCAACTTCGATTTTTTTGGATTTTGTTGAGTATTTTTGTTGTAGGATCTATATTTGAGTAAATTTAGATGAAAATAACGACAATTTGTTGGATTGTGAAAAAAAAATTTAGTTGGAAGTGTCAAATTTTAATAAATTTATTTGAAATCAACTTCGATTTTTTTGGATTTTGTCGAGTATTTTTGTTGTAGGGTCTATATTTGAGTAAATTTAGAAGAAAATAACTTCAATTTTTTGGATTGTGAAACAAAAATTTTAGTTGGAAGTGTCAAATTTTAATAAATTTAGTTGAAACCAACTTCGATTTTTTTTTATTTTGTCGAGTATTTTTGTTGTAGGATGTATATTTGAGTAAATTTAGATGAAAATAACTTCAATTTTTAGGATTGTGGAAAAATGTTAGTTGGAAGTGTCAAATTTTAATAAATTTATTTGAGGCCAACTTCGATTTTTTTTGGATTTTGTCGAGTATTTTTGTTGTAGGATGTATATTTGAGTAAATTTAGATGAAAATAACTTCAATTTTTAGGATTGTGAAAAAAATGTTAGTTGGAAGTGTCAAATTTTAATAAATTTATTTGAGGCCAACTTCGATTTTTTTGGATTTTGTTGAGTATTTTTGTTGTAGGATCTATATTTGAGTAAATTTAGATGAAGATAACATCCATTTTTTGGATTGTGAAAAAAAATTTTAGTTGGAAGTGTCAAATTGTAATAAATTTATATGAAACCAACTTCGATTTTTTTTTATTTTGTCGAGTATTTTTGTTGTAGGATGTATATTTGAGTAAATTTAGATGAAAATAACTTCAATTTTTTGGATTGTGAAAAAAAATTTTAGTTGGAAGTGTCAAATTGTAATAACTTTATTTGAAACCAACTTCGATTTTTTTGGATTTTGTCGAGTATTTTTGTTGTAGGATGTATATTTGAGTAAATTTAGATCAAAATAACGACAATTTTTTGGATTGTGAAAAAAAATTTTAGTTGGAAGTGTCAAATTTTAATAAATTTATTTGAAACCAACTTCGATTTTTTTTGGATTTTGTCGAGTATTTTTGTTGTAGGATGTATATTTGAGTAAATTTAGATGAAAATAACTTCAATTTTTTGGATTGTGAAACAAAAATTTTAGTTGGAAGTGTCTAATTTTAATAAATTTATTTGAAATCTACTTCGATTTTTTTGGATTTTGTCGTGTACTTTTGTTGTGGGATGTATATTTGAGTAAATTTAGATCAAAATAACGACAATTTTTTGGATTGTGAAAAAAAATTTTAGTTGGAAGTGTCAAATTGTAATAAATTTATTTGAAACCAACTTCGATTTTTTTGGATTTTGTGGAGTATTTTTGTTGTAGGATGTATATTTGAGTAATTTAGATCAAAATAACGACAATTTTTTGGATTGTGAAAAAAAATTTTAGTTGGAAGTGTCAAATTGTAATAAATTTATTTGAAACCAACTTCGATTTTTTTGGATTTTGTCAAGTACTTTTGTTGTAGGTTGTATATTTGAGTAAATTTTAATCAAAATAACGACAATTTTTTGGATTGTGAAATAAATTTTTGTTGGAAGTGTCAAATTTTAATAAATTTATTAGAAACCAACTTCGATTTTTTTTGGATTTTGTCGAGTATTTTTGTTGTAGGATGTATATTTGAGTAAATTTAGATGAAAATAACTTCAATTTTTTGGATTGTGAAACAAAAATTTTAGTTGGAAGTGTCTAATTTTAATAAATTTATTTGAAATCTACTTCGATTTTTTTGGATTTTGTCGAGTACTTTTGTTGTAGGATGTATATTTGAGTAAATTTATATCAAAATAACGACAATTTTTTGGATTGTGAAAAAAAATTTTAGTTGGAAGTGTCAAATTGTAATAAATTTATTTGAAACCAACTTCGATTTTTTTGGATTTTGTCGAGTATTTTTGTTGTAGGATGTATATTTAAGTAAATTTAGATCAAAATAACGACAATTTTTTGGATTGTGAAAAAAAATTTTAGTTGGAAGTGTCAAATTTTAATAAATTTATTTGAAACCAACTTCGATTTTTTTTGGATTTTGTCGAGTATTTTTGTTGTAGGATGTATATTTGAGTAAATTTAGATGAAAATAACTTCAATTTTTTGGATTGTGAAACAAAAATTTTAGTTGGAAGTGTCTAATTTTAATAAATTTATTTGAAATCTACTTCGATTTTTTAGGATTTTGTCGAGTACTTTTGTTGTAGGATGAATATTTGAGTAAATTTAGATCAAAATAACGACAATTTTTTGGATTGTGAAAAAAAATTTTAGTTGGAAGTGTCAAATTGTAATAAATTTATTTGAAACCAACTTCGATTTTTTTTGATTTTGTCGAGTATTTTTGTTGTAGGATGTATATTTGAGTAAATTTAGATCAAAATAACGACAATTTTTTGGATTGTGAAAAAAAATTTTAGTTGGATGTGTCAAATTGTAATAAATTTATTTGAAACCAACTTCGATTTTTTTTGGATTTTGTCAAGTACTTTTGTTGTAGGTTGTATATTTGAGTAAATTTTAATAAAAATAACGACAATTTTTTGGATTGTGAAACAAATTTTAGTTGGAAGTGTCAAATTTTAATAAATTTATTTGAAACCAACTACGATTTTTTTTGGATTTTGTCGAGTATTTTTGTTGTAGGATGTATATTTGAGTAAATTTAGATGAAAATAACTTCAATTTTTAGGATTGTGAAAAAATGTTAGTTGGAAGTGTCCAATTTTAATAAATTTATTAGAGGCCAACTTCGATTTTTTTGGATTTTGTTGAGTATTTTTGTTGTAGGATCTATATTTGAGTAAATTTAGATCAAAATAACTTCAATTTTTTGGATTGTAAAACAAAAATTTTAGTTGGAAGTGCCAAATTGTAATAAATTTATTTGAAATCAACTTCGATTTTTTTGGATTATGTCGAGTACTTTTGTTGTAGGTTGTATATTTGAGTAAATTTTAATCAAAATAACGACAATTTTTTGGATTGTGAAACAAATTTTAGTTGGAAGTGTCAAATTGTAATAAATTTATTTGAAACCAACTTCGATTTTTTTGGATTTTGTCGAGTATTTTTGTTGTAGGATGTATATTTGAGTAAATTTAGATCAAAATAACGACAATTTTTTGGATTGTGAAAAAAAATTTTAGTTGGAAGTGTCAAATTGTAATAAATTTATTTGAAACCAACTTCGATTTTTTTGGATTTTGTCGAGTACTTTTGTTGTAGGATGTATATTTGAGTAAATTTAGATGAAAATAACGACAATTTTTTGGATTGTGAAAAAAATTTTAGTTGGAAGTGTCAAATTTTAATAAATTTATTTGAAACCAACTTCGATTTTTTTTTATTTTGTCGAGTATTTTTGTTGTAGGATGTATATTTGAGTAAATTTAGACGAAAATAACTTCAATTTTTAGGATTGTGAAAAAAATGTTAGTTGGAAGTGTCAAATTTTAATAAATTTATTTGAGGCCAACTTCGATTTTTTTGGATTTTGTTGAGTATTTTTGTTGTAGGATCTATATTTGAGTAAATTTAGATGAAAATAACGACAATTTGTTGGATTGTGAAAAAAAAATTTAGTTGGAAGTGTCAAATTTTAATAAATTTATTTGAAATCAACTTCGATTTTTTTGGATTTTGTCGAGTATTTTTGTTGTAGGGTCTATATTTGAGTAAATTTAGAAGAAAATAACTTCAATTTTTTGGATTGTGAAACAAAAATTTTAGTTGGAAGTGTCAAATTTTAATAAATTTAGTTGAAACCAACTTCGATTTTTTTTTATTTTGTCGAGTATTTTTGTTGTAGGATGTATATTTGAGTAAATTTAGATGAAAATAACTTCAATTTTTAGGATTGTGGAAAAATGTTAGTTGGAAGTGTCAAATTTTAATAAATTTATTTGAGGCCAACTTCGATTTTTTTTGGATTTTGTCGAGTATTTTTGTTGTAGGATGTATATTTGAGTAAATTTAGATCAAAATAACGACAATTTTTTGGATTGTGAAACAAATTTTAGTTGTAAGTGTCAAATTTTAATAAATTTATTTGAAACCAACTTCGATTTTTTTGGATTTTGTCGAGTACTTTTGTTGTAGGATGTATATTTGAGTAAATTTAGATGAAAATAACGACAATTTTTTGGATTCTGAAAAAATTTTTAGTTGGAAGTGTCAAATTTTAATAAATTTAGTTGAAACCAACTTCGATTTTTTTTTATTTTGTCGAGTATTTTTGTTGTAGGATGTATATTTGAGTAAATTTAGATGAAAATAACTTCAATTTTTAGGATTGTGAAAAAAATGTTAGTTGGAAGTGTCAAATTTTAATAAATTTATTTGAGGCCAACTTCGATTTTTTTTGATTTTGTTGAGTACTTTTGTTGTAGGATGTATATTTGAGTAAATTTAGATCAAAATAACGACAATTTTTTGGATTGTGAAACAAATTTTAGTTGTAAGTGTCAAATTTTAATAAATTTATTTGAAACCAACTTCGATTTTTTTTTATTTTGTCGAGTATTTTTGTTGTAGGATGTATATTTGAGTAAATTTAGATCAAAATAACGACAATTTTTTGGATTGTGAAAAAAAATTTTAGTTGGAAGTGTCAAATTTTAATAAATTTATTTGAAACCAACTTCGATTTTTTTTGGATTTTGTCGAGTATTTTTGTTGTAGGATGTATATTTGAGTAAATTTAGATGAAAATAACTTCAATTTTTTGGATTGTGAAACAAAAATTTTAGTTGGAAGTGTCTAATTTTAATAAATTTATTTGAAATCTACTTCGATTTTTTTGGATTTTGTCGTGTACTTTTGTTGTGGGATGTATATTTGAGTAAATTTAGATCAAAATAACGACAATTTTTTGGATTGTGAAAAAAAATTTTAGTTGGAAGTGTCAAATTGTAATAAATTTATTTGAAACCAACTTCGATTTTTTTGGATTTTGTGGAGTATTTTTGTTGTAGGATGTATATTTGAGTAATTTAGATCAAAATAACGACAATTTTTTGGATTGTGAAAAAAAATTTTAGTTGGAAGTGTCAAATTGTAATAAATTTATTTGAAACCAACTTCGATTTTTTTGGATTTTGTCAAGTACTTTTGTTGTAGGTTGTATATTTGAGTAAATTTTAATCAAAATAACGACAATTTTTTGGATTGTGAAACAAATTTTTGTTGGAAGTGTCAAATTTTAATAAATTTATTTGAAACCAACTACGATTTTTTTTGATTTTTTCGAGTATTTTTGTTGTAGGATGTATATTTGACTAAATTTAGATGAAAATAACTTCAATTTTTTGGATTGTGAATCAAAAATTTTAGTTGGAAGTGTCTAATTTTAATAAATTTATTTGAAATCTACTTCGATTTTTTTGGATTTTGTCGAGTACTTTTGTTGTAGGATGTATATTTGAGTAAATTTAGATGAAAATAACGACAATTTTTTGGATTGTGAAACAAATTTTAGTTGGAAGTGTCAAATTGTAATAAATTTATTTGAAACCAACTTCGATTTTTTTTGATTTTGTCGAGTATTTTTGTTGTAGGATGTATATTTGAGTAAATTTAGATCAAAATAACGACAATTTTTTGGATTGTGAAAAAAAATTTTAGTTGGATGTGTCAAATTGTAATAAATTTATTTGAAACCAACTTCGATTTTTTTTGGATTTTGTCAAGTACTTTTGTTGTAGGTTGTATATTTGAGTAAATTTTAATAAAAATAACGACAATTTTTTGGATTGTGAAACAAATTTTAGTTGGAAGTGTCAAATTTTAATAAATTTATTTGAAACCAACTACGATTTTTTTTGGATTTTGTCGAGTATTTTTGTTGTAGGATGTATATTTGAGTAAATTTAGATGAAAATAACTTCAATTTTTAGGATTGTGAAAAAATGTTAGTTGGAAGTGTCCAATTTTAATAAATTTATTAGAGGCCAACTTCGATTTTTTTGGATTTTGTTGAGTATTTTTGTTGTAGGATCTATATTTGAGTAAATTTAGATCAAAATAACTTCAATTTTTTGGATTGTAAAACAAAAATTTTAGTTGGAAGTGCCAAATTGTAATAAATTTATTTGAAATCAACTTCGATCTTTTTGGATTATGTCGAGTACTTTTGTTGTAGGTTGTATATTTGAGTAAATTTTAATCAAAATAACGACAATTTTTTGGATTGTGAAACAAATTTTAGTTGGAAGTGTCAAATTGTAATAAATTTATTTGAAACCAACTTCGATTTTTTTGGATTTTGTCGAGTATTTTTGTTGTAGGATGTATATTTGAGTAAATTTAGATCAAAATAACGACAATTTTTTGGATTGTGAAAAAAAATTTTAGTTGGAAGTGTCAAATTGTAATAAATTTATTTGAAACCAACTTCGATTTTTTTGGATTTTGTCGAGTACTTTTGTTGTAGGATGTATATTTGAGTAAATTTAGATGAAAATAACGACAATTTTTTGGATTGTGAAAAAAATTTTAGTTGGAAGTGTCAAATTTTAATAAATTTAGTTGAAACCAACTTCGATTTTTTTTTATTTTGTCGAGTATTTTTGTTGTAGGATGTATATTTGAGTAAATTTAGACGAAAATAACTTCAATTTTTAGGATTGTGAAAAAAATGTTAGTTGGAAGTGTCAAATTTTAATAAATTTATTTGAGGCCAACTTCGATTTTTTTGGATTTTGTTGAGTATTTTTGTTGTAGGATCTATATTTGAGTAAATTTAGATGAAAATAACGACAATTTGTTGGATTGTGAAAAAAAAATTTAGTTGGAAGTGTCAAATTTTAATAAATTTATTTGAAATCAACTTCGATTTTTTTGGATTTTGTCGAGTATTTTTGTTGTAGGGTCTATATTTGAGTAAATTTAGAAGAAAATAACTTCAATTTTTTGGATTGTGAAACAAAAATTTTAGTTGGAAGTGTCAAATTGTAATAAATTTATTTGAAACCAACTTCGATTTTTTTTTATTTTGTCGAGTATTTTTGTTGTAGGATGTATATTTGAGTAAATTTAGATGAAAATAACTTCAATTTTTAGGATTGTGGAAAAATGTTAGTTGGAAGTGTCAAATTTTAATAAATTTATTTGAGGCCAACTTCGATTTTTTTTGGATTTTGTCGAGTATTTTTGTTGTAGGATGTATATTTGAGTAAATTTAGATCAAAATAACGACAATTTTTTGGATTGTGAAACAAATTTTAGTTGTAAGTGTCAAATTTTAATAAATTTATTTGAAACCAACTTCGATTTTTTTGGATTTTGTCGAGTACTTTTGTTGTAGGATGTATATTTGAGTAAATTTAGATGAAAATAACGACAATTTTTTGGATTGTGAAAAAAATTTTAGTTGGAAGTGTCAAATTTTAATAAATTTAGTTGAAACCAACTTCGATTTTTTTTTATTTTGTCGAGTATTTTTGTTGTAGGATGTATATTTGAGTAAATTTAGATGAAAATAACTTCAATTTTTAGGATTGTGAAAAAAATGTTAGTTGGAAGTGTCAAATTTTAATAAATTTATTTGAGGCCAACTTCGATTTTTTTTGATTTTGTTGAGTACTTTTGTTGTAGGATGTATATTTGAGTAAATTTAGATCAAAATAACGACAATTTTTTGGATTGTGAAACAAATTTTAGTTGTAAGTGTCAAATTTTAATAAATTTATTTGAAACCAACTTCGATTTTTTTTTATTTTGTCGAGTATTTTTGTTGTAGGATGTATATTTGAGTAAATTTAGATCAAAATAACGACAATTTTTTGGATTGTGAAAAAAAATTTTAGTTGGAAGTGTCAAATTTTAATAAATTTATTTGAAACCAACTTCGATTTTTTTTGGATTTTGTCGAGTATTTTTGTTGTAGGATGTATATTTGAGTAAATTTAGATGAAAATAACTTCAATTTTTTGGATTGTGAAACAAAAATTTTAGTTGGAAGTGTCTAATTTTAATAAATTTATTTGAAATCTACTTCGATTTTTTTGGATTTTGTCGTGTACTTTTGTTGTGGGATGTATATTTGAGTAAATTTAGATCAAAATAACGACAATTTTTTGGATTGTGAAAAAAAATTTTAGTTGGAAGTGTCAAATTGTAATAAATTTATTTGAAACCAACTTCGATTTTTTTGGATTTTGTGGAGTATTTTTGTTGTAGGATGTATATTTGAGTAATTTAGATCAAAATAACGACAATTTTTTGGATTGTGAAAAAAAATTTTAGTTGGAAGTGTCAAATTGTAATAAATTTATTTGAAACCAACTTCGATTTTTTTGGATTTTGTCAAGTACTTTTGTTGTAGGTTGTATATTTGAGTAAATTTTAATCAAAATAACGACAATTTTTTGGATTGTGAAACAAATTTTTGTTGGAAGTGTCAAATTTTAATAAATTTATTTGAAACCAACTACGATTTTTTTTTATTTTTTCGAGTATTTTTGTTGTAGGATGTATATTTGACTAAATTTAGATGAAAATAACTTCAATTTTTTGGATTGTGAATCAAAAATTTTAGTTGGAAGTGTCTAATTTTAATAAATTTATTTGAAATCTACTTCGATTTTTTTGGATTTTGTCGAGTACTTTTGTTGTAGGATGTATATTTGAGTAAATTTAGATGAAAATAACGACAATTTTTTGGATTGTGAAACAAATTTTAGTTGGAAGTGTCAAATTTTAATAAATTTATTAGAAACCAACTTCGATTTTTTTTGGATTTTGTCGAGTATTTTTGTTGTAGGATGTATATTTGAGTAAATTTAGATGAAAATAACTTCAATTTTTTGGATTGTGAAACAAAAATTTTAGTTGGAAGTGTCTAATTTTAATAAATTTATTTGAAATCTACTTCGATTTTTTTTGGATTTTGTCGAGTACTTTTGTTGTAGGATGTATATTTGAGTAAATTTAGATGAAAATAACTTCAATTTTTTGGATTGTGAAACAAAAATTTTAGTTGGAAGTGTCTAATTTTAATAAATTTATTTGAAATCTACTTCGATTTTTTTGGATTTTGTCGAGTACTTTTGTTGTAGGATGTATATTTGAGTAAATTTAGATCAAAATAACGACAATTTTTTGGATTGTGAAAAAAAATTTTAGTTGGAAGTGTCAAATTGTAATAAATTTATTTGAAACCAACTTCGATTTTTTTGGATTTTGTCGAGTATTTTTGTTGTAGGATGTATATTTAAGTAAATTTAGATCAAAATAACGACAATTTTTTGGATTGTGAAAAAAAATTTTAGTTGGAAGTGTCAAATTTTAATATATTTATTTGAAACCAACTTCGATTTTTTTTGGATTTTGTCGAGTATTTTTGTTGTAGGATGTATATTTGAGTAAATTTAGATGAAAATAACTTCAATTTTTTGGATTGTGAAACAAAAATTTTAGTTGGAAGTGTCTAATTTTAATAAATTTATTTGAAATCTACTTCGATTTTTTTGGATTTTGTCGAGTACTTTTGTTGTAGGATGAATATTTGAGTAAATTTAGATCAAAATAACGACAATTTTTTGGATTGTGAAAAAAAATTTTAGTTGGAAGTGTCAAATTGTAATAAATTTATTTGAAACCAACTTCGATTTTTTTGGATTTTGTCGAGTATTTTTGTTGTAGGATGTATATTTGAGTAAATTTAGATCAAAATAACGACAATTTTTTGGATTGTGAAAAAAAATTTTAGTTGGAAGTGTCAAATTGTAATAAATTTATTTGAAACCAACTTCGATTTTTTTGGATTTTGTCGAGTATTTTTGTTGTAGGATGTATATTTGAGTAAATTTAGATGAAAATAACTTCAATTTTTTGGATTGTGAAAAAAAATTTTAGTTGGAAGTGTCAAATTGTAATAACTTTATTTGAAACCAACTTCGATTTTTTTGGATTTTGTCGAGTATTTTTGTTGTAGGATGTATATTTGAGTAAATTTAGATCAAAATAACGACAATTTTTTGGATTGTGAAAAAAAATTTTAGTTGGAAGTGTCAAATTGTAATAAATTTATTTGAAACCAACTTCGATTTTTTTGGATTTTGTCGAGTATTTTTGTTGTAGGATGTATATTTGAGTAAATTTAGATCAAAATAACGACAATTTTTTGGATTGTGAAAAAAAATTTTAGTTGGAAGTGTCAAATTGTAATAAATTTATTTGAAACCAACTTCGATTTTTTTGGATTTTGTGGAGTATTTTTGTTGTAGGATGTATATTTGAGTAATTTAGATCAAAATAACGACAATTTTTTGGATTGTGAAAAAAAATTTTAGTTGGAAGTGTCAAATTGTAATAAATTTATTTGAAACCAACTTCGATTTTTTTTTATTTTGTCAAGTACTTTTGTTGTAGGTTGTATATTTGAGTAAATTTTAATCAAAATAACGACAATTTTTTGGATTGTGAAACAAATTTTAGTTGGAAGTGTCAAATTTTAATAAATTTATTAGAAACCAACTTCGATTTTTTTTGGATTTTGTCGAGTATTTTTGTTGTAGGATGTATATTTGAGTAAATTTAGATGAAAATAATATCAATTTTTTGGATTGTGAAACAAAAATTTTAGTTGGAAGTGTCTAATTTTAATAAATTTATTTGAAATCTACTTCGATTTTTTTGGATTTTGTCGAGTACTTTTGTTGTAGGATGTATATTTGAGTAAATTTAGATCCAAATAACGACAATTTTTTGGATTGTGAAAAAAAATTTTAGTTGGAAGTGTCAAATTGTAATAAATTTATTTGAAACCAACTTCGATTTTTTTGGATTTTGTCGAGTATTTTTGTTGTAGGATGTATATTTAAGTAAATTTAGATCAAAATAACGACAATTTTTTGGATTGTGAAAAAAAAATTTAGTTGGAAGTGTCAAATTTTAATAAATTTATTTGAAACCAACTCCGATTTTTTTTGGATTTTGTCGAGTATTTTTGTTGTAGGATGTATATTTGAGTAAATTTAGATGAAAATAACTTCAATTTTTTGGATTGTGAAACAAAAATTTTAGTTGGAAGTGTCAAATTTTAATAAATTTATTTGAAACCAACTTCGATTTTTTTTGGATTTTGTCAAGTACTTTTGTTGTAGGTTGTATATTTGAGTAAATTTTAATCAAAATAACGACAATTTTTTGGATTGTGAAACAAATTTTAGTTGGAAGTGTCAAATTTTAATAAATTTATTTGAAACCAACTTCGATTTTTTTTTGGATTTTGTCGAGTATTTTTGTTGTAGGATGTATATTTGAGTAAATTTAGATGAAAATAACTTCAATTTTTTGGATTGTGAAACAAAAATTTTAGTTGGAAGTGTCTAATTTTAATAAATTTATTTGAAATCTACTTCGATTTTTTTGGATTTTGTCGTGTACTTTTGTTGTGGGATGTATATTTGAGTAAATTTAGATCAAAATAACGACAATTTTTTGGAATGTGAAAAAAAATTTTAGTTGGAAGTGTCAAATTGTAATAAATTTATTTGAAACCAACTTCGATTTTTTTGGATTTTGTGGAGTATTTTTGTTGTAGGATGTATATTTGAGTAATTTAGATCAAAATAACGACAATTTTTTGGATTGTGAAAAAAAATTTTAGTTGGAAGTGTCAAATTGTAATAAATTTATTTGAAACCAACTTCGATTTTTTTGGATTTTGTCAAGTACTTTTGTTGTAGGTTGTATATTTGAGTAAATTTTAATCAAAATAACGACAATTTTTTGGATTGTGAAACAAATTTTTGTTGGAAGTGTCAAATTTTAATAAATTTATTAGAAACCAACTT
Organism: Andrena praecox; assembly: GCA_963932275.1. Classification (NCBI taxonomy): domain Eukaryota; kingdom Metazoa; phylum Arthropoda; class Insecta; order Hymenoptera; family Andrenidae; genus Andrena; species Andrena praecox. The sequence continues at coordinate 3,236,103 of CAWVQO010000356.1, read as the reverse complement.
CGATTTTTTTTGGATTTTGTCGAGTATTTTTGTTGTAGGATGTATATTTGAGTAAATTTAGATGAAAATAACTTCAATTTTTTGGATTGTGAAACAAAAATTTTAGTTGGAAGTGTCTAATTTTAATAAATTTATTTGAAATCTACTTCGATTTTTTTGGATTTTGTCGAGTACTTTTGTTGTAGGATGTATATTTGAGTAAATTTAGATCCAAATAACGACAATTTTTTGGATTGTGAAAAAAAATTTTAGTTGGAAGTGTCAAATTGTAATAAATTTATTTGAAACCAACTTCGATTTTTTTGGATTTTGTCGAGTATTTTTGTTGTAGGATGTATATTTAAGTAAATTTAGATCAAAATAACGACAATTTTTTGGATTGTGAAAAAAAATTTTAGTTGGAAGTGTCAAATTTTAATAAATTTATTTGAAACCAACTCCGATTTTTTTTGGATTTTGTCGAGTATTTTTGTTGTAGGATGTATATTTGAGTAAATTTAGATGAAAATAACTTCAATTTTTTGGATTGTGAAACAAAAATTTTAGTTGGAAGTGTCAAATTTTAATAAATTTATTTGAAACCAACTTCGATTTTTTTTGGATTTTGTCAAGTACTTTTGTTGTAGGTTGTATATTTGAGTAAATTTTAATCAAAATAACGACAATTTTTTGGATTGTGAAACAAATTTTAGTTGGAAGTGTCAAATTTTAATAAATTTATTTGAAACCAACTACGATTTTTTTTGGATTTTGTCGAGTATTTTTGTTGTAGGATGTATATTTGAGTAAATTTAGATGAAAATAACTTCAATTTTTTGGATTGTGAAAAAAATGTTAGTTGGAAGTGTCAAATTTTAATAAATTTATTTGAGGCCAACTTCGATTTTTTTGGATTTTGTTGAGTATTTTTGTTGTAGGATCTATATTTGAGTAAATTTAGATGAAAATAACGACAATTTGTTGGATTGTGAAAAAAAAATTTAGTTGGAAGTTTCAAATTTTAATAAATTTATTTGAAATCAACTTCGATTTTTTTGGATTTTGTCGAGTATTTTTGTTGTAGGGTCTATATTTGAGTAAATTTAGAAGAAAATAACTTCAATTTTTTGGATTGTGAAACAAAAATTTTAGTTGGAAGTGTCAAATTTTAATAAATTTAGTTGAAACCAACTTCGATTTTTTTTTATTTTGTCGAGTATTTTTGTTGTAGGATGTATATTTGAGTAAATTTAGATGAAAATAACTTCAATTTTTAGGATTGTGGAAAAATGTTAGTTGGAAGTGTCAAATTTTAATAAATTTATTTGAGGCCAACTTCGATTTTTTTTGGATTTTGTCGAGTATTTTTGTTGTAGGATGTATATTTGAGTAAATTTAGATCAAAATAACGACAATTTTTTGGATTGTGAAACAAATTTTAGTTGTAAGTGTCAAATTTTAATAAATTTATTTGAAACCAACTTCGATTTTTTTCGATTTTGTCGAGTACTTTTGTTGTAGGATGTATATTTGAGTAAATTTAGATGAAAATAACGACAATTTTTTGGATTGTGAAAAAAATTTTAGTTGGAAGTGTCAAATTTTAATAAATTTAGTTGAAACCAACTTCGATTTTTTTTTATTTTGTCGAGTATTTTTGTTGTAGGATGTATATTTGAGTAAATTTAGATGAAAATAACTTCAATTTTTAGGATTGTGAAAAAAATGTTAGTTGGAAGTGTCAAATTTTAATAAATTTATTTGAGGCCAACTTCGATTTTTTTGGATTTTGTTGAGTATTTTTGTTGTAGGATCTATATTTGAGTAAATTTAGATGAAGATAACATCAATTTTTTGGATTGTGAAAAAAAATTTTAGTTGGAAGTGTCAAATTGTAATAAATTTATATGAAACCAACTTCGATTTTTTTTTATTTTGTCGAGTATTTTTGTTGTAGGATGTATATTTGAGTAAATTTAGATGAAAATAACTTCAATTTTTTGGATTGTGAAAAAAAATTTTAGTTGGAAGTGTCAAATTGTAATAACTTTATTTGAAACCAACTTCGATTTTTTTGGATTTTGTCGAGTATTTTTGTTGTAGGATGTATATTTGAGTAAATTTAGATCAAAATAACGACAATTTTTTGGATTGTGAAAAAAAATTTTAGTTGGAAGTGTCAAATTGTAATAAATTTATTTGAAACCAACTTCGATTTTTTTGGATTTTGTCGAGTATTTTTGTTGTAGGATGTATATTTGAGTAAATTTAGATGAAAATAACTTCAATTTTTTGGATTGTGAAAAAAAATTTTAGTTGGAAGTGTCAAATTGTAATAACTTTATTTGAAACCAACTTCGATTTTTTTGGATTTTGTCGAGTATTTTTGTTGTAGGATGTATATTTGAGTAAATTTAGATCAAAATAACGACAATTTTTTGGATTGTGAAAAAAAATTTTAGTTGGAAGTGTCAAATTGTAATAAATTTATTTGAAACCAACTTCGATTTTTTTGGATTTTGTCGAGTATTTTTGTTGTAGGATGTATATTTGAGTAAATTTAGATCAAAATAACGACAATTTTTTGGATTGTGAAAAAAAATTTTAGTTGGAAGTGTCAAATTGTAATAAATTTATTTGAAACCAACTTCGATTTTTTTGGATTTTGTGGAGTATTTTTGTTGTAGGATGTATATTTGAGTAATTTAGATCAAAATAACGACAATTTTTTGGATTGTGAAAAAAAATTTTAGTTGGAAGTGTCAAATTGTAATAAATTTATTTGAAACCAACTTCGATTTTTTTTTATTTTGTCAAGTACTTTTGTTGTAGGTTGTATATTTGAGTAAATTTTAATCAAAATAACGACAATTTTTTGGATTGTGAAACAAATTTTAGTTGGAAGTGTCAAATTTTAATAAATTTATTAGAAACCAACTTCGATTTTTTTTGGATTTTGTCGAGTATTTTTGTTGTAGGATGTATATTTGAGTAAATTTAGATGAAAATAACTTCAATTTTTTGGATTGTGAAACAAAAATTTTAGTTGGAAGTGTCTAATTTTAATAAATTTATTTGAAATCTACTTCGATTTTTTTGGATTTTGTCGAGTACTTTTGTTGTAGGATGTATATTTGAGTAAATTTAGATCCAAATAACGACAATTTTTTGGATTGTGAAAAAAAATTTTAGTTGGAAGTGTCAAATTGTAATAAATTTATTTGAAACCAACTTCGATTTTTTTGGATTTTGTCGAGTATTTTTGTTGTAGGATGTATATTTAAGTAAATTTAGATCAAAATAACGACAATTTTTTGGATTGTGAAAAAAAAATTTAGTTGGAAGTGTCAAATTTTAATAAATTTATTTGAAACCAACTCCGATTTTTTTTGGATTTTGTCGAGTATTTTTGTTGTAGGATGTATATTTGAGTAAATTTAGATGAAAATAACTTCAATTTTTTGGATTGTGAAACAAAAATTTTAGTTGGAAGTGTCAAATTTTAATAAATTTATTTGAAACCAACTTCGATTTTTTTTGGATTTTGTCAAGTACTTTTGTTGTAGGTTGTATATTTGAGTAAATTTTAATCAAAATAACGACAATTTTTTGGATTGTGAAACAAATTTTAGTTGGAAGTGTCAAATTTTAATAAATTTATTTGAAACCAACTTCGATTTTTTTTTGGATTTTGTCGAGTATTTTTGTTGTAGGATGTATATTTGAGTAAATTTAGATGAAAATAACTTCAATTTTTTGGATTGTGAAACAAAAATTTTAGTTGGAAGTGTCTAATTTTAATAAATTTATTTGAAATCTACTTCGATTTTTTTGGATTTTGTCGTGTACTTTTGTTGTGGGATGTATATTTGAGTAAATTTAGATCAAAATAACGACAATTTTTTGGATTGTGAAAAAAAATTTTAGTTGGAAGTGTCAAATTGTAATAAATTTATTTGAAACCAACTTCGATTTTTTTGGATTTTGTGGAGTATTTTTGTTGTAGGATGTATATTTGAGTAATTTAGATCAAAATAACGACAATTTTTTGGATTGTGAAAAAAAATTTTAGTTGGAAGTGTCAAATTGTAATAAATTTATTTGAAACCAACTTCGATTTTTTTGGATTTTGTCAAGTACTTTTGTTGTAGGTTGTATATTTGAGTAAATTTTAATCAAAATAACGACAATTTTTTGGATTGTGAAACAAATTTTTGTTGGAAGTGTCAAATTTTAATAAATTTATTAGAAACCAACTTCGATTTTTTTTGGATTTTGTCGAGTATTTTTGTTGTAGGATGTATATTTGAGTAAATTTAGATGAAAATAACTTCAATTTTTTGGATTGTGAAACAAAAATTTTAGTTGGAAGTGTCTAATTTTAATAAATTTATTTGAAATCTACTTCGATTTTTTTGGATTTTGTCGAGTACTTTTGTTGTAGGATGTATATTTGAGTAAATTTAGATCCAAATAACGACAATTTTTTGGATTGTGAAAAAAAATTTTAGTTGGAAGTGTCAAATTGTAATAAATTTATTTGAAACCAACTTCGATTTTTTTGGATTTTGTCGAGTATTTTTGTTGTAGGATGTATATTTAAGTAAATTTAGATCAAAATAACGACAATTTTTTGGATTGTGAAAAAAAATTTTAGTTGGAAGTGTCAAATTGTAATAAATTTATTTGAAACCAACTTCGATTTTTTTTTATTTTGTCAAGTACTTTTGTTGTAGGTTGTATATTTGAGTAAATTTTAATCAAAATAACGACAATTTTTTGGATTGTGAAACAAATTTTAGTTGGAAGTGTCAAATTTTAATAAATTTATTAGAAACCAACTTCGATTTTTTTTGGATTTTGTCGAGTATTTTTGTTGTAGGATGTATATTTGAGTAAATTTAGATGAAAATAACTTCAATTTTTTGGATTGTGAAACAAAAATTTTAGTTGGAAGTGTCTAATTTTAATAAATTTATTTGAAATCTACTTCGATTTTTTTGGATTTTGTCGAGTACTTTTGTTGTAGGATGTATATTTGAGTAAATTTAGATCCAAATAACGACAATTTTTTGGATTGTGAAAAAAAATTTTAGTTGGAAGTGTCAAATTGTAATAAATTTATTTGAAACCAACTTCGATTTTTTTGGATTTTGTCGAGTATTTTTGTTGTAGGATGTATATTTAAGTAAATTTAGATCAAAATAACGACAATTTTTTGGATTGTGAAAAAAAAATTTAGTTGGAAGTGTCAAATTTTAATAAATTTATTTGAAACCAACTCCGATTTTTTTTGGATTTTGTCGAGTATTTTTGTTGTAGGATGTATATTTGAGTAAATTTAGATGAAAATAACTTCAATTTTTTGGATTGTGAAACAAAAATTTTAGTTGGAAGTGTCAAATTTTAATAAATTTATTTGAAACCAACTTCGATTTTTTTTGGATTTTGTCAAGTACTTTTGTTGTAGGTTGTATATTTGAGTAAATTTTAATCAAAATAACGACAATTTTTTGGATTGTGAAACAAATTTTAGTTGGAAGTGTCAAATTTTAATAAATTTATTTGAAACCAACTTCGATTTTTTTTTGGATTTTGTCGAGTATTTTTGTTGTAGGATGTATATTTGAGTAAATTTAGATGAAAATAACTTCAATTTTTTGGATTGTGAAACAAAAATTTTAGTTGGAAGTGTCTAATTTTAATAAATTTATTTGAAATCTACTTCGATTTTTTTGGATTTTGTCGTGTACTTTTGTTGTGGGATGTATATTTGAGTAAATTTAGATCAAAATAACGACAATTTTTTGGATTGTGAAAAAAAATTTTAGTTGGAAGTGTCAAATTGTAATAAATTTATTTGAAACCAACTTCGATTTTTTTGGATTTTGTGGAGTATTTTTGTTGTAGGATGTATATTTGAGTAATTTAGATCAAAATAACGACAATTTTTTGGATTGTGAAAAAAAATTTTAGTTGGAAGTGTCAAATTGTAATAAATTTATTTGAAACCAACTTCGATTTTTTTGGATTTTGTCAAGTACTTTTGTTGTAGGTTGTATATTTGAGTAAATTTTAATCAAAATAACGACAATTTTTTGGATTGTGAAACAAATTTTTGTTGGAAGTGTCAAATTTTAATAAATTTATTAGAAACCAACTTCGATTTTTTTTGGATTTTGTCGAGTATTTTTGTTGTAGGATGTATATTTGAGTAAATTTAGATGAAAATAACTTCAATTTTTTGGATTGTGAAACAAAAATTTTAGTTGGAAGTGTCTAATTTTAATAAATTTATTTGAAATCTACTTCGATTTTTTTGGATTTTGTCGAGTACTTTTGTTGTAGGATGTATATTTGAGTAAATTTAGATCCAAATAACGACAATTTTTTGGATTGTGAAAAAAAATTTTAGTTGGAAGTGTCAAATTGTAATAAATTTATTTGAAACCAACTTCGATTTTTTTGGATTTTGTCGAGTATTTTTGTTGTAGGATGTATATTTAAGTAAATTTAGATCAAAATAACGACAATTTTTTGGATTGTGAAAAAAAATTTTAGTTGGAAGTGTCAAATTTTAATAAATTTATTTGAAACCAACTCCGATTTTTTTTGGATTTTGTCGAGTATTTTTGTTGTAGGATGTATATTTGAGTAAATTTAGATGAAAATAACTTCAATTTTTTGGATTGTGAAACAAAAATTTTAGTTGGAAGTGTCAAATTTTAATAAATTTATTTGAAACCAACTTCGATTTTTTTTGGATTTTGTCAAGTACTTTTGTTGTAGGTTGTATATTTGAGTAAATTTTAATCAAAATAACGACAATTTTTTGGATTGTGAAACAAATTTTAGTTGGAAGTGTCAAATTTTAATAAATTTATTTGAAACCAACTACGATTTTTTTTGGATTTTGTCGAGTATTTTTGTTGTAGGATGTATATTTGAGTAAATTTAGATGAAAATAACTTCAATTTTTAGGATTGTGAAAAAAATGTTAGTTGGAAGTGTCCAATTTTAATAAATTTATTAGAGGCCAACTTCGATTTTTTTGGATTTTGTTGAGTATTTTTGTTGTAGGATCTATATTTGAGTAAATTTAGATCAAAATAACTTCAATTTTTTGGATTGTGAAACAAAAATTTTAGTTGGAAGTGTCAAATTTTAATAAATTTATTTGAAACCAACTTCGATTTTTTTGGGATTTTGTCAAGTACTTTTGTTGTAGGTTGTATATTTGAGTAAATTTTAATCAAAATAACGACAATTTTTTGGATTGTGAAACAAATTTTAGTTGGAAGTGTCAAATTTTAATAAATTTATTTGAAACCAACTACGATTTTTTTTGGATTTTGTCGAGTATTTTTGTTGTAGGATGTATATTTGAGTAAATTTAGATGAAAATAACTTCAATTTTTAGGATTGTGAAAAAAATGTTAGTTGGAAGTGTCCAATTTTAATAAATTTATTAGAGGCCAACTTCGATTTTTTTGGATTTTGTTGAGTATTTTTGTTGTAGGATCTATATTTGAGTAAATTTTGATCAAAATAACTTCAATTTTTTGGATTGTGAAACAAAAATTTTAGTTGGAAGTGCCAAATTGTAATAAATTTATTTGAAATCAACTTCGATTTTTTTGGATTATGTCGAGTACTTTTGTTGTAGGTTGTATATTTGAGTAAATTTTAATCAAAATAACGACAATTTTTTGGATTGTGAAACAAATTTTAGTTGGAAGTGTCAAATTGTAATAAATTTATTTGAAACCAACTTCGATTTTTTTGGATTTTGTCGAGTATTTTTGTTGTAGGATGTATATTTGAGTAAATTTAGATCAAAATAACGACAATTTTTTGGATTGTGAAAAAAAATTTTAGTTGGAAGTGTCAAATTGTAATAAATTTATTTGAAACCAACTTCGATTTTTTTGGATTTTGTCGAGTACTTTTGTTGTAGGATGTATATTTGAGTAAATTTAGATGAAAATAACGACAATTTTTTGGATTGTGAAAAAAATTTTAGTTGGAAGTGTCAAATTTTAATAAATTTAGTTGAAACCAACTTCGATTTTTTTTTATTTTGTCGAGTATTTTTGTTGTAGGATGTATATTTGAGTAAATTTAGACGAAAATAACTTCAATTTTTAGGATTGTGAAAAAAATGTTAGTTGGAAGTGTCCAATTTTAATAAATTTATTAGAGGCCAACTTCGATTTTTTTGGATTTTGTTGAGTATTTTTGTTGTAGGATCTATATTTGAGTAAATTTAGATCAAAATAACTTCAATTTTTTGGATTGTGAAACAAAAATTTTAGTTGGAAGTGCCAAATTGTAATAAATTTATTTGAAATCAACTTCGATTTTTTTGGATTATGTCGAGTACATTTGTTGTAGGTTGTATATTTGAGTAAATTTTAATCAAAATAACGACAATTTTTTGGATTGTGAAACAAATTTTAGTTGGAAGTGTCAAATTGTAATAAATTTATTTGAAACCAACTTCGATTTTTTTGGATTTTGTCGAGTATTTTTGTTGTAGGATGTATATTTGAGTAAATTTAGATCAAAATAACGACAATTTTTTGGATTGTGAAAAAAAATTTTAGTTGGAAGTGTCAAATTGTAATAAATTTATTTGAAACCAACTTCGATTTTTTTGGATTTTGTCGAGTACTTTTGTTGTAGGATGTATATTTGAGTAAATTTAGATGAAAATAACGACAATTTTTTGGATTGTGAAAAAAATTTTAGTTGGAAGTGTCAAATTTTAATAAATTTAGTTGAAACCAACTTCGATTTTTTTTTATTTTGTCGAGTATTTTTGTTGTAGGATGTATATTTGAGTAAATTTAGACGAAAATAACTTCAATTTTTAGGATTGTGAAAAAAATGTTAGTTGGAAGTGTCAAATTTTAATAAATTTATTTGAGGCCAACTTCGATTTTTTTGGATTTTGTTGAGTATTTTTGTTGTAGGATCTATATTTGAGTAAATTTAGATGAAAATAACGACAATTTGTTGGATTGTGAAAAAAAAATTTAGTTGGAAGTGTCAAATTTCAATAAATTTATTTGAAATCAACTTCGATTTTTTTGGATTTTGTCGAGTATTTTTGTTGTAGGGTCTATATTTGAGTAAATTTAGAAGAAAATAACTTCAATTTTTTGGATTGTGAAACAAAAATTTTAGTTGGAAGTGTCAAATTTTAATAAATTTAGTTGAAACCAACTTCGATTTTTTTTTATTTTGTCGAGTATTTTTGTTGTAGGATGTATATTTGAGTAAATTTAGATGAAAATAACTTCAATTTTTAGGATTGTGGAAAAATGTTAGTTGGAAGTGTCAAATTTTAATAAATTTATTTGAGGCCAACTTCGATTTTTTTGGATTTTGTCGAGTATTTTTGTTGTAGGATGTATATTTGAGTAAATTTAGATGAAAATAACTTCAATTTTTAGGATTGTGAAAAAAATGTTAGTTGGAAGTGTCAAATTTTAATAAATTTATTTGAGGCCAACTTCGATTTTTTTTGATTTTGTTGAGTATTTTTGTTGTAGGATCTATATTTGAGTAAATTTAGATGAAGATAACATCAATTTTTTGGATTGTGAAAAAAAATTTTAGTTGGAAGTGTCAAATTGTAATAAATTTATTTGAAACCAACTTCGATTTTTTTTTATTTTGTCGAGTATTTTTGTTGTAGGATGTATATTTGAGTAAATTTAGATGAAAATAACTTCAATTTTTTGGATTGTGAAAAAAAATTTTAGTTGGAAGTGTCAAATTGTAATAACTTTATTTGAAACCAACTTCGATTTTTTTGGATTTTGTCGAGTATTTTTGTTGTAGGATGTATATTTGAGTAAATTTAGATCAAAATAACGACAATTTTTTGGATTGTGAAAAAAAATTTTAGTTGGAAGTGTCAAATTGTAATAAATTTATTTGAAACCAACTTCGATTTTTTTGGATTTTGTCGAGTATTTTTGTTGTAGGATGTATATTTGAGTAAATTTAGATCAAAATAACGACAATTTTTTGGATTGTGAAAAAAAATTTTAGTTGGAAGTGTCAAATTTTAATAAATTTATTTGAAACCAACTTCGATTTTTTTTGGATTTTGTCGAGTATTTTTGTTGTAGGATGTATATTTGAGTAAATTTAGATGAAAATAACTTCAATTTTTTGGATTGTGAAACAAAAATTTTAGTTGGAAGTGTCTAATTTTAATAAATTTATTTGAAATCTACTTCGATTTTTTTGGATTTTGTCGAGTACTTTTGTTGTAGGATGTATATTTGAGTAAATTTAGATCAAAATAACGACAATTTTTTGGATTGTGAAAAAAAATTTTAGTTGGAAGTGTCAAATTGTAATAAATTTATTTGAAACCAACTTCGATTTTTTTGGATTTTGTCGAGTATTTTTGTTGTAGGATGTATATTTAAGTAAATTTAGATCAAAATAACGACAATTTTTTGGATTGTGAAAAAAAATTTTAGTTGGAAGTGACAAATTGTAATAAATTTATTTGAAACCAACTTCGATTTTTTTGGATTTTGTGGAGTATTTTTGTTGTAGGATGTATATTTGAGTAATTTAGATCAAAATAACGACAATTTTTTGGATTGTGAAAAAAAATTTTAGTTGGAAGTGTCAAATTGTAATAAATTTATTTGAAACCAACTTCGATTTTTTTGGATTTTGTCAAGTACTTTTGTTGTAGGTTGTATATTTGAGTAAATTTTAATCAAAATAACGACAATTTTTTGGATTGTGAAACAAATTTTTGTTGGAAGTGTCAAATTTTAATAAATTTATTTGAAACCAACTACGATTTTTTTTTATTTTTTCGAGTATTTTTGTTGTAGGATGTATATTTGACTAAATTTAGATGAAAATAACTTCAATTTTTTGGATTGTGAATCAAAAATTTTAGTTGGAAGTGTCTAATTTTAATAAATTTATTTGAAATCTACTTCGATTTTTTTGGATTTTGTCGAGTACTTTTGTTGTAGGATGTATATTTGAGTAAATTTAGATGAAAATAACGACAATTTTTTGGATTGTGAAACAAATTTTAGTTGGAAGTGTCAAATTTTAATAAATTTATTAGAAACCAACTTCGATTTTTTTTGGATTTTGTCGAGTATTTTTGTTGTAGGATGTATATTTGAGTAAATTTAGATGAAAATAACTTCAATTTTTTGGATTGTGAAACAAAAATTTTAGTTGGAAGTGTCTAATTTTAATAAATTTATTTGAAATCTACTTCGATTTTTTTGGATTTTGTCGAGTACTTTTGTTGTAGGATGTATATTTGAGTAAATTTAGATCAAAATAACGACAATTTTTTGGATTGTGAAAAAAAATTTTAGTTGGAAGTGTCAAATTGTAATAAATTTATTTGAAACCAACTTCGATTTTTTTGGATTTTGTCGAGTATTTTTGTTGTAGGATGTATATTTAAGTAAATTTAGATCGAAATAACGACAATTTTTTGGATTGTGAAAAAAAATTTTAGTTGGAAGTGTCAAATTTTAATAAATTTATTTGAAACCAACTTCGATTTTTTTTGGATTTTGTCGAGTATTTTTGTTGTAGGATGTATATTTGAGTAAATTTAGATGAAAATAACTTCAATTTTTTGGATTGTGAAACAAAAATTTTAGTTGGAAGTGTCTAATTTTAATAAATTTATTTGAAATCTACTTCGATTTTTTTGGATTTTGTCGAGTACTTTTGTTGTAGGATGTATATTTGAGTAAATTTATATCAAAATAACGACAATTTTTTGGATTGTGAAAAAAAATTTTAGTTGGAAGTGTCAAATTTTAATAAATTTATTTGAAACCAACTTCGATTTTTTTTGGATTTTGTCGAGTATTTTTGTTGTAGGATGTATATTTGAGTAAATTTAGATGAAAATAACTTCAATTTTTTGGATTGTGAAACAAAAATTTTAGTTGGAAGTGTCTAATTTTAATAAATTTATTTGAAATCTACTTCGATTTTTTTGGATTTTGTCGAGTACTTTTGTTGTAGGATGAATATTTGAGTAAATTTAGATCAAAATAACGACAATTTTTTGGATTGTGAAAAAAAATTTTAGTTGGAAGTGTCAAATTGTAATAAATTTATTTGAAACCAACTTCGATTTTTTTGGATTTTGTCGAGTATTTTTGTTGTAGGATGTATATTTGAGTAAATTTAGATCAAAATAACGACAATTTTTTGGATTGTGAAAAAAAATTTTAGTTGGATGTGTCAAATTGTAATAAATTTATTTGAAACCAACTTCGATTTTTTTTGGATTTTGTCAAGTACTTTTGTTGTAGGTTGTATATTTGAGTAAATTTTAATAAAAATAATGACAATTTTTTGGATTGTGAAACAAATTTTAGTTGGAAGTGTCAAATTTTAATAAATTTATTTGAATCCAACTACGATTTTTTTTGGATTTTGGCGAGTATTTTTGTTGTAGGATGTATATTTGAGTAAATTTAGATGAAAATAACTTCAATTTTTAGGATTGTGAAAAAATGTTAGTTGGAAGTGTCCAATTTTAATAAATTTATTAGAGGCCAACTTCGATTTTTTTGGATTTTGTTGAGTATTTTTGTTGTAGGATCTATATTTGAGTAAATTTAGATCAAAATAACTTCAATTTTTTGGATTGTAAAACAAAAATTTTAGTTGGAAGTGCCAAATTGTAATAAATTTATTTGAAATCAACTTCGATTTTTTTGGATTATGTCGAGTACTTTTGTTGTAGGTTGTATATTTGAGTAAATTTTAATCAAAATAACGACAATTTTTTGGATTGTGAAACAAATTTTAGTTGGAAGTGTCAAATTGTAATAAATTTATTTGAAACCAACTTCGATTTTTTTGGATTTTGTCGAGTATTTTTGTTGTAGGATGTATATTTGAGTAAATTTAGATCAAAATAACGACAATTTTTTGGATTGTGAAAAAAAATTTTAGTTGGAAGTGTCAAATTGTAATAAATTTATTTGAAACCAACTTCGATTTTTTTTGATTTTGTCGAGTACTTTTGTTGTAGGATGTATATTTGAGTAAATTTAGATGAAAATAACGACAATTTTTTGGATTGTGAAAAAAATTTTAGTTGGAAGTGTCAAATTTTAATAAATTTAGTTGAAACCAACTTCGATTTTTTTTTATTTTGTCGAGTATTTTTGTTGTAGGATGTATATTTGAGTAAATTTAGATGAAAATAACTTCAATTTTTAGGATTGTGGAAAAATGTTAGTTGGAAGTGTCAAATTTTAATAAATTTATTTGAGGCCAACTTCGATTTTTTTTGGATTTTGTCGAGTATTTTTGTTGTAGGATGTATATTTGAGTAAATTTAGATCAAAATAACGACAATTTTTTGGATTGTGAAACAAATTTTAGTTGTAAGTGTCAAATTTTAATAAATTTATTTGAAACCAACTTCGATTTTTTTGGATTTTGTCGAGTACTTTTGTTGTAGGATGTATATTTGAGTAAATTTAGATCAAAATAACGACAATTTTTTGGATTGTGAAAAAAAATTTTAGTTGGAAGTGTCAAATTGTAATAAATTTATTTGAAACCAACTTCGATTTTTTTGGATTTTGTCGAGTACTTTTGTTGTAGGATGTATATTTGAGTAAATTTAGATGAAAATAACGACAATTTTTTGGATTGTGAAAAAAATTTTAGTTGGAAGTGTCAAATTTTAATAAATTTAGTTGAAACCAACTTCGATTTTTTTTTATTTTGTCGAGTATTTTTGTTGTAGGATGTATATTTGAGTAAATTTAGACGAAAATAACTTCAATTTTTAGGATTGTGAAAAAAATGTTAGTTGGAAGTGTCAAATTGTAATAAATTTATTTGAAACCAACTTCGATTTTTTTTTATTTTGTCGAGTATTTTTGTTGTAGGATGTATATTTGAGTAAATTTAGATGAAAATAACTTCAATTTTTTGGATTGTGAAAAAAAATTTTAGTTGGAAGTGTCAAATTGTAATAACTTTATTTGAAACCAACTTCGATTTTTTTGGATTTTGTCGAGTATTTTTGTTGTAGGATGAATATTTGAGTAAATTTAGATCAAAATAACGACAATTTTTTGGATTGTGAAAAAAAATTTTAGTTGGAAGTGTCAAATTGTAATAAATTTATTTGAAACCAACTTCGATTTTTTTGGATTTTGTCGAGTATTTTTGTTGTAGGATGTATATTTGAGTAAATTTAGATCAAAATAACGACAATTTTTTGGATTGTGAAAAAAAATTTTAGTTGGAAGTGTCAAAATTTAATAAATTTATTTGAAACCAACTTCGATTTTTTTTTGATTTTGTCGAGTATTTTTGTTGTAGGATGTATATTTGAGTAAACTTAGATGAAAATAACTTCAATTTTTTGGATTGTGAAACAAAAATTTTAGTTGGAAGTGTCTAATTTTAATAAATTTATTTGAAATCTACTTCGATTTTTTTGGATTTTGTCGTGTACTTTTGTTGTGGGATGTATATTTGAGTAAATTTAGATCAAAATAACGACAATTTTTTGGATTGTGAAAAAAAATTTTAGTTGGAAGTGTCAAATTGTAATAAATTTATTTGAAACCAACTTCGATTTTTTTGGATTTTGTGGAGTATTTTTGTTGTAGGATGTATATTTGAGTAATTTAGATCAAAATAACGACAATTTTTTGGATTGTGAAAAAAAATTTTAGTTGGAAGTGTCAAATTGTATTAAATTTATTTGAAACCAACTTCGATTTTTTTGGATTTTGTCAAGTACTTTTGTTGTAGGTTGTATATTTGAGTAAATTTTAATCAAAATAACGACAATTTTTTGGATTGTGAAACAAATATTTGTTGGAAGTGTCAAATTTTAATAAATTTATTTGAAACCAACTACGATTTTTTTTTATTTTTTCGAGTATTTTTGTTGTAGGATGTATATTTGACTAAATTTAGATGAAAATAACTTCAATTTTTTGGATTGTGAATCAAAAATTTTAGTTGGAAGTGTCTAATTTTAATAAATTTATTTGAAATCTACTTCGATTTTTTTGGATTTTGTCGAGTACTTTTGTTGTAGGATGTATATTTGAGTAAATTTAGATGAAAATAACGACAATTTTTTGGATTGTGAAACAAATTTTAGTTGGAAGTGTCAAATTTTAATAAATTTATTAGAAACCAACTTCGATTTTTTTTGGATTTTGTCGAGTATTTTTGTTGTAGGATGTATATTTGAGTAAATTTAGATGAAAATAACTTCAATTTTTTGGATTGTGAAACAAAAATTTTAGTTGGAAGTGTCTAATTTTAATAAATTTATTTGAAATCTACTTCGATTTTTTTGGATTTTGTCGAGTACTTTTGTTGTAGGATGTATATTTGAGTAAATTTAGATCAAAATAACGACAATTTTTTGGATTGTGAAAAAAAATTTTAGTTGGAAGTGTCAAATTGTAATAAATTTATTTGAAACCAACTTCGATTTTTTTGGATTTTGTCGAGTATTTTTGTTGTAGGATGTATATTTAAGTAAATTTAGATCAAATTAACGACAATTTTTTGGATTGTGAAAAAAAATTTTAGTTGGAAGTGTCAAATTTTAATAAATTTATTTGAAACCAACTTCGATTTTTTTTGGATTTTGTCGAGTATTTTTGTTGTAGGATGTATATTTGAGTAAATTTAGATGAAAATAACTTCAATTTTTTGGATTGTGAAAAAAAATTTTAGTTGGAAGTGTCAAATTGTAATAAATTTATTTGAAACCAACTTCGATTTTTTTGGATTTTGTTGAGCTTTTTTGATAGAGAAGCTTAATTTGAGTAATTTCAGTTGAAATTAACTTCGATTTTTTTTTATTTTGTCGAATATTTTTGTTGTAGGATGTTGTTTGGGAATGAATAGTTCTCCGCGCCGCCGCACTCTCGATCACCGCAGCACCTCCTGGGCGGCGGAAGTCGCGGTCGATCCGCGATCGATCAACCAATCAGGGCCCGTCTTGTCGAACGACGCTCAAGAATGTTCGAGAAGACGCCGAGGCGGAAATGCGCATCCATCTTGAGATTCACTCTGATCACAACCGTGCGCAACGTAACACATCGCTTTGTTCATTGTTACATAGTCCTGCTCAACAAGCAATTGTATTGTGCATCTCATCTCAGTTTAATTGTAAGCTCAAACGCGGAGTTCGCGACACGGTGCGAGCGTATAAATCGTCCTGATTCTGCTCTCGCGATTGTGCGTGTTCGCGCGTCCACGCGGTAAACCGGTGGTTGTTGTACAAGAGAGTGTACGGGGGCTCAATCCTCTATTTTCAAGTGCGCACAACGGCTCACCCGTTGGCACACCTTTTACAAATAAAGACTTCACATACTTTTGTGCAACCCAGTGTTTTAGTGCCAATCACCGTCCATAACCTCTCCAGCCTCCTCGTGCTCAACATAACCTAATATTTTACAGTTTTGGTCCTTCGAGCCGGATCGGTGATTGAGCACTACAGTGCTGTGTAGTTTGTGTTAGAGGGCTCACAAGCTCAACTCCTGTGCTTCGCGATGGCTGATCAAGATGACCAGAAGAGCGTAAAGTCAGCGGGCTCATCAAGGCCGCCTTCCCCAGCACCGATTGTGCTCACCATCCCCACCGAGGCTCTGGGGACGAGTGGGGATAAAAAACCACCGAGGGCGACATCACCATCTACGTTGCCCTCGCAGCTGGTATTCAAGGCCAAGACTCAGATTGGCCGCTTCGACTCTCTTCAAGGCTTGCAACTACACATGCCCGCCCACGCTCACACGACGTCCGTCGACGAGGTGGAGCTCATTGCAGCCCACGTAGAGGAGCTGCACGCAGCATTCACTCGTGAACATGCTCACTTTGAGGAGACGTGGCCTGTGAAATTCATCGATCACCCGTATTTCGGGGCAAACTATGCAGTGCAGGAGGCTCAAATGTACTTGACTACCAAGATCAAGCTCAACCGCCTCCGAGAAGACGTGAAGGCGATACAGCAGCGTCCACCGGCTGCATCGAGCGCAGTACCGTCGAGGGCCTCGAAGCTGCCGGAGATCGCCCTGCCCACATTCTCTGGCGCATACACGGAGTGGCCAGCCTACAGTGAGCTATTCACATCTTTGATCATCCATGACCAGCAGCTCATGGAAATAGACCGCCTCCACTACCTGCGCTCCAGTCTCCAAGGTGAGCCATCACAGCTGGTGAACGCGTACCCGCTCACAGGCTCATCGTTCCAGTCCTGCTGGGAGGAACTGAGCAAAAAATACACAAATAAGCGTGTGCTCATCGAAGAGCAGCTGGACAAGCTGCTCACCGTCTCACCGATAACAACGCGCAGTGCAAAGTCGCTCAATGATATCGTCTCCACAATCAGTAAGGTGCAAAAGACATTGACCACTTTGGGAGCAGCAGAGGATATGTTCAACATATTGCTCGTGCACCAGGCGACGAGCTGCCTGGACAAGTCAACCAGGGAAGCATGGGAGACGTCAGTGGGCTCATCCAAGGACTACCCTCGGCTGCAGCAGCTCGAGACGTTCATTGCTGCCAAGGTGGTGGCCCTGGAGCGACTGGAGGCCGCGGCTCTCCAGAAGGGTAAGAAGGCTCAATCTCCTGCTGCTCCACCGAGCAGATCATACCCCAGCCGGGGCGCTGCTCACACGGCATCAAAGACGAAGCCGAAGGCTCAACCAGCTGCGTCGCCCTACAGCTACCCCTGTGACTTTTGTAAGGAGGACCACTATGTTGTGATGTGTCCGAGGTTCAGGGAGCTGTCGGTGGAGGACAGGCGGAAAGTGATTACCGTCAACAAGCTGTGCAGGAATTGCTGTGGCAGGCATCGCACCGAAGATTGCAATTCCACGCGTCGGTGCAAAACGTGCGCAGCCAACCATCACACGATGCTGCACCTCACAAAGCCGTCTGCTCACACCGCTGCTCTTGTAAAACCTCGCGCAGAAGAGGAACCATCAACAAGTAGCGCAACCCATTGAAGTATCGGTGCAGTCGTCCCATCACCAACATCACTCACACAACAGCGCACAACGCAGACTCACACAGCGTGCTCAACCGAAAGAAGGAGGCTCAACCAATCATCGCCAGTGCTCACCCCATATGTTTCAGTTACCCTGTTGGCAACAGCCAACGCCCAGCTGATCACTTCAGTGTCATCTACACCAGTCAGATTATTGATTGATTCGGGCTCGGAACTGACATTTGTCACTGAAGAGCTCATCAACCTGCTTAGGATTCCACGCGCCCATGCATCCATCACGATCACTGGCATTGGGGGTAACACATCAATTCAAACCAGAGGAGTCGCACTACTAACTCTGCGCTCCAACTACGATATGTCAACAGTGCACTTTCAAGCACACGTTCTGCGAGCACTGACGTCAAGTTTACCATCGGTGGAACCGCCACGTCAAGAATGGCCACATTTGAATGGCCTTCCGCTGGCCGATCCAGACTTTCTTAAATCAAGACCGATAGACATCGTGATTGGCGCAGACGTGTATGGGCAAGTGATCAAGCCCACCCTCAAGAAGGGTGATTCTTCAATGCCGATTGGACAGTTGTCCATTTTTGGGTGGCTCATTCTTGGACCAGTTACAGTGGACCGGCGTACGGTCACAGCACACCACTCTGCAGTCGTGCAGCATGACGACAATTCTTTACAAGACATGCTGACACGATTTTGGATTCAAGAAGAGCTCCCAACAGATGCACCCACGAAGCTCACACCTGAGGATCAACAGTGTGAGGATCACTTTCGAGCGACACACACTCGTGATTCCACAGGACGATACACCGTGCGCATCCCTCTGAAGGAGACTCCAAAGCTGCTGGGTAATTCTTATCAAGCAGCTCACGCTTGCTTGAAGCGTACGCTCGTCAAGCTCAACAGGAACGACGAGTATCGCAACCTCTATCAAGGCTTCATGCAAGAGTACGAGGAGCTCCGTCACATGGTAAGAGCACCATCCCTCTCACCTAATACTCACTCTGTATTTTATCTTCCACACCATGGAGTATTGAAGCCTGACAGCCAGACGACAAAACTGAGAGTCGTCTTCAATGGATCAAGCCCCACGTCAACTGGGTATTCTGTCAACGATTTGATGCATACGGGTGCAAATCTACTCCTTAACATCACCGACGTGCTGCTGTGGATACGCCAGCACAAGTACATTTTTGCCACAGACGTGACGAAAATGTATCGTCAAGTCAAGATTCACGAGGATGATCAAGATCTCCAACGAATACTGTGGATCGATGACGATTCAAAGGAGGTGCCCTACAAGCTCACAACGGTCACATATGGGACCAAGGCTGCTCCATTTTTGGCGGTCAGAACCTTACTCCAATTGGCGGAAGACGAAGGTCATCGCTTTCCTCTGGCGGTGCCATCAATCACACATGCCAGATACGTTGATGACATCTTTGGAGGTGCAGACACAGGTGAGATGCTCATCACAATTGCTCACCAATTAAAAGATCTGTGCAACGCGGGAGGGTTTCCACTAGCCAAATGGCATTCCACCTTTCCTCCGTTGCTTGATGCAATTTCTCAAACCCAACGAGCCCAAGGCTCAATCATATCATTAGACGACTGCAATACCAAAATTCTCGGACTTCAATGGAATGTGATCAACGACGAATTTTCTTTCACCTCAAAACCAAGCTCAAATTCAAGGCTCACCAAACGCCTCATCTTATCAGAAGTAGCACAAATATTTGATCCATTAGGTTTTCTAGCGCCGGTCATAATTCGAGCAAAAACACTATTGCAAGAGTTGTGGCTACACAAGCTCAACTGGGATGATCCACTGCCGTCCCAAGTAACGTCACAATGGCTCATCATCAGAGAAGATTTAACAAGCTTGCGCAAGCTATCATGTCCAAGGTGGTTCAACACCTTCAGCAACTCTACAGTGGAACTACACGGCTTTTCTGATGCCTCACAACTCGCCATGGCAGCGGTAATTTACATTACCGTATCATCACCGTCCACAACTCACAAGGTCGCGACATTGGTGTGCTCCAAAACTAAGGTAGCACCACTAAAGAAGCTCACAATCCCGAGACTCGAGCTTACTGCAGCATTGATGCTGGCGAAGCTCACCAAATATGTTCAAGCAACGCTCAAGCTCAACATTGCTACTACATATCTGTGGACGGACTCACAAGTGACACTAACCTGGATCAAAACACAAGCATCACGCTGGAAGGACTACGTCAGGAATCGTGTGTCTCAAATTCAAGAGATCACCCAAGGCGCACATTGGAGACACGTTCCAGGGACTTCAAACCCAGCTGATTGCGCATCCCGAGGCTTATCAACATCACAGCTTGAACATCATAAGCTTTGGTGGACGGGACCACCATGGCTTGCGCATCCCAGTGACACTTGGCCATCACAACCAATGCTGGACGAAGACTTGAGCGCGCTAGAGGCTCGTCCAGGCATTTCAAAGCTGCTCAATATTCAAAGGATTGAATATCACTGGGACCTCATTTACAAATATTCATCTCTCAACAAACTTATTCGCATCACATCAGTTTGTTTCAGATTTGTTTCAAGGTTGAAGAAGGCTCCAGTCACATTGCCGCTCTTCACCTTATCGCCCATCGACATAGAATGGGCCAGAATCTTCTGGATCAAAGCAACGCAGGCGCTTTATTTCTCCAGCGAGATGAAGATGCTCAGCTCAGGCTCAACATTACCAGCTGCTCATGTCTTCAATCGACTCACCGCATTCATCGATGAGAATGGAGTCATTCGAGTTGGAGGCAGACTCAACAATGTTTGCACAAGCTACGAAAGTAAGCACCCTGCAATTCTACCTCGTCACTCACATTTGTCTAAATTGATTATAGACCATGCTCATCGACAAACTCTCCATGGAGGGACCCAGCTCACCCTCGCCCAGATTCGACAAAATTACTGGATCATTGGAGGGCGAGCGCCAGTAAAATCTCACATCCTGCGGTGTGTTGTGTGTGCTCGACAAAGGGGGATCCGTGCCCATCAACTGATGGGCCAACTACCTCTTTCGAGAGTTACACCCTCACGACCGTTCAACAATACTGGCACCGATTATGCGGGTCCAATCACACTGAAGACGTGGAGAGAAAGAGGTGCCAAGACTCAAAAGGGCTGGATTTGCGTCTTTGTGTGCCTCACCACATCAGCTGTTCACCTAGAACTGGTGACAGATTACACAACAGAAGGGTTCATCGCCACCTACAGGAGATTTGTCTCCAGGAGAGGGATTCCTCTCACTCTTCACTCCGATTGCGGAACCAACTACGTTGGAGCTGACACTGTTCTCAAAAGAATGTTCACCCAGGGGACTGAGGCGCATCAACGCCTGAATCAGCTGTTCGTCAATGACAAGACAGAATGGCATTTCAACCCTCCAGCAGCACCTCACATGGGAGGCAAGTGGGAAGCGGTCGTGAAGTCAGTCAAACACCATCTCCGGCGCACAGTCAGTGAGACGGTGCTCACATACGAGGAGTTCAGCACACTTCTCACACAAATAGAAGCAATGCTCAACTCACGACCGCTTGAGCCCCTCAGTGACGACCCTGATGACATCACTGCACTCACACCAGCGCACTTTCTCATTGGACAACCACTCTCAGCGCTTCCGGAACCGTCAGTGGAGAATTCATCAATCTTGCCATCAGCCAGGTGGCAATTCATTCAAACAAAGACGCAACAATTTTGGACTCAGTGGTCATCCCACTATCTGCAGAGACAACTATCCATCACCAAATGGCATCATCCAACCAACGACCTGAAGGTCGGGTCCCTGGTGCTCATCACAGATGAGCGTTTTCCACCTAGCAAGTGGCCACATGCGAGGATCATCACCTTACATCCAGGGAAGGATGGACTCACCCGAGTCGTGACGCTCAAAACCGCCACAACAACACTAATCAGGCCAATTGCAAAATTGGCAATTTTGCCTGTTCCAGATTCATCATCAACATCTTCAATCAGCTGTTGATGGCGGGAGCATGTTTGGGAATGAATAGTTCTCCGCGCCGCCGCACTCTCGATCACCGCAGCACCTCCTGGGCGGCGGAAGTCGCGGTCGATCCGCGATCGATCAACCAATCAGGGCCCGTCTTGTCGAACGACGCTCAAGAATGTTCGAGAAGACGCCGAGGCGGAAATGCGCATCCATCTTGAGATTCACTCTGATCACAACCGTGCGCAACGTAACACATCGCTTTGTTCATTGTTACATAGTCCTGCTCAACAAGCAATTGTATTGTGCATCTCATCTCAGTTTAATTGTAAGCTCAAACGCGGAGTTCGCGACACGGTGCGAGCGTATAAATCGTCCTGATTCTGCTCTCGCGATTGTGCGTGTTCGCGCGTCCACGCGGCAAACCGGTGGTTGTTGTACAAGAGAGTGTACGGGGGCTCAATCCTCTATTTTCAAGTGCGCACAACGGCTCACCCGTTGGCACACCTTTTACAAATAAAGACTTCACATACTTTTGTGCAACCCAGTGTTTTAGTGCCAATCACCGTCCATAACCTCTCCAGCCTCCTCGTGCTCAACATAACCTAATATTTTACAGATGTATATTTGAGTAAATTTAGATGAAAATAACTTCAATTTTTTGGATTGTGAAAAAAATTTTAGTTGGAAGAGTCAAATTTTAATAAATTTATTTGAAACCAACTTCGATTTTTTTGGATTTTGTTGAGTATTTTTGTTGTAGGATCTATATTTGAGTAAATTTAGATGAAAATAACGACAATTTTTTGGATTGTGAAAAAAATTTTTAGTTGGAAGTGTCAAATTGTAATAAATTTCTTTGAAACCAACTTCGATTTTTTTGGATTTTGTTGAGTTTTTTTGATAGAGAAGCTTAATTTGAGTAATTTCAGTTGAAATTAACTTCGATTTTTTTGATTTTGTCACGATTTTTGTCAAATTTTAATAAATTTATTTGAAATCAACTTAGATTATTTTGGATTTTGTTGAGTATTTTTGTTGTAGGATCTATATTTGAGTAAATTTAGATGAAGATAACATCAATTTTTTGGATTGTGAAAAAAATTTTAGTTGGAAGTGTCAAATGTTAATAAATTTATTTGAAACCAACTTCGATTTTTTTTGAATTTGTGGAATATTTTTGTTGTAGGATGTATATTTGAGTAAATTTAGATGAAAATAACGACCATTTTTTGGATTGTGAAAAAAAATTTTAGTTGGAAGTTTCAAATTGTAATAAATTTATTTGAATCCAACTTCGATTTTTTTGGATTTTGTTGAGTATTTTTGTTGTTGGATGTATATTTGAGTAAATTTAGATGAAAATAACTTCAATTTTTTGGATTGTGAAAAAAATTTTACTTGGAAGAGTCAAATTTTAATAAATTTATTTGAAACCAACTTCGATTTTTTTGGATTTTGATGAGTATTTTTGTTGTAGGATCTATATTTGAGTAAATTTAGATGAAAATAACGACAATTTTTTGGATTGTGAAAAAAAATTTTAGTTGGAAGTGTCAAATTGTAATAAATTGTTTTGAAACCAACTTCGATTTTTTTTTATTTTGTTGAGCTTTTTTGATAGAGAAGCTTAATTTGAGTAATTTCAGTTGAAATTAACTTCGATTTTTTTTTATTTTGTCGAATATTTTTGTTGTAGGATGTATATTTGAGTAAATTTAGATGAAAATAACTTCAATTTTTTGGATTGTGAAAAAAATTTTAGTTGGAAGAGTCAAATTTTAATAAAATTATTTGAAACCAACTTCGATTTTTTTGGATTTTGTTGAGTATTTTTGTTGTAGGATCTATATTTGAGTAAATTTAGATCAAAATAACGACAATTTTTTGGATTGTGAAACAAATTTTAGTTGGAAGTGTCAAATTTTAATAAATTTATTTGAAACCAACTACGATTTTTTTTTGGATTTTGTCGAGTATTTTTGTTGTAGGATGTATATTTGACTAAATTTAGATGAAAATAACTTCAATTTTTTGGATTGTGAAACAAATTTTTAGTTGGAAGTGTCAAATTTTAATAAATTTATTTGAAATCAACTTCGATTTTTTTGGATTTTGTCGAGTATTTTTGTTGTAGGGTCTATATTTGAGTAAATTTAGAAGAAAATAACTTCAATTTCTTGGATTGTAAAACAAAAATTTAGTTGGAAGTGCCAAATTTTAATAAATGTATTTGAAATCAACTTCGATTTTTTTGAATTTTGTCGAGTGCTTTTGTTGTAGGTTGTATATTTGAGGAAATTTTAATCAAAATAACGACAATTTTTTGGATTGTGAAACAAATTTTAGTTGGAAGTGTCAAATTTTCATAAATTTATTTGAAACCAACTTCGATTTTTTTTGGATTTTGTCGAGTATTTTTGTTGTAGGATGTATATTTGACTAAATTTAGATGAAAATAACTTCAATTTTTTGGATTGTGAAACAAAAATTTTAGTTGGAAGTGTCTAATTTTAATAAATTTATTTGAAATCTACTTCGATTTTTTTGGATTTTGTCGAGTACTTTTGTTGTAGGATGTATATTTGAGTAAATTTAGATGAAAATAACGACAATTTTTTGGATTGTGAAAAAAATTTTAGTTGGAAGAGTCAAATTTTAATAAATTTATTTGAAACCAACTTCGATTATTTTTTATTTTGTCGAGTATTTTTGTTGTAGGATGTATATTTGAGTAAATTTAGATGAAAATAACTTCAATTTTTAGGATTGTGAAAAAAATGTTAGTTGGAAGTGTCAAATTTTAATAAATTTATTTGAGGCCAACTTCGATTTTTTTGGATTTTTTTGAGTACTTTTGTTGTAGGATGTATATTTGAGTAAATTTAGATGAAAATAACTTCAATTTTTTGGATTGTGAAACAAATTTTAGTTGGAAGAGTCAAATTTTAATAAATTTATTTGAAACCAACTTCGATTTTTTTGGATTTTGTTGAGTATTTTTGTTGTAGGATCTATATTTGAGTAAATTTAGAAGAAAATAACTTCAATTTCTTGGATTGTAAAACAAAAATTTAGTTGGAAGTGCCAAATTTTAATAAATGTATTTGAAATCAACTTCGATTTTTTTGGATTTTGTCGAGTGCTTTTGTTGTAGGTTGTATATTTGAGGAAATTTTAATCAAAATAACGACAATTTTTTGGATTGTGAAACAAATTTTAGTTGGAAGTGTCAAATTTTAATAAATTTATTTGAAACCAACTTCGATTTTTTTTGGATTTTGTCGAGTATTTTTGTTGTAGGATGTATATTTGAGTAAATTTAGATGAAAATAACTTCAATTTTTTGGATTGTGAAAAAAATTTTAGTTGGAAGAGTCAAATTTTAATAAATTTATTTGAAACCAACTTCGATTTTTTTGGATTTTGTTGAGTATTTTTGTTGTAGGATCTATATTTGAGTAAATTTAGATCAAAATAACGACAATTTTTTGGATTGTGAAACAAATTTTAGTTGGAAGTGTCAAATTTTAATAAATTTATTTGAAACCAACTACGATTTTTTTTGGATTTTGTCGAGTATTTTTGTTGTAGGATGTATATTTGACTAAATTTAGATGAAAATAACTTCAATTTTTTGGATTGTGAAAAAATTTTTAGTTGGAAGTGTCAAATTTTAATAAATTTATTTGAAATCAACTTCGATTTTTTTGGATTTTGTCGAGTATTTTTGTTGTAGGGTCTATATTTGAGTAAATTTAGAAGAAAATAACTTCAATTTCTTGGATTGTAAAACAAAAATTTAGTTGGAAGTGCCAAATTTTAATAAATGTATTTGAAATCAACTTCGATTTTTTTGGATTTTGTCGAGTGCTTTTGTTGTAGGTTGTATATTTGAGGAAATTTTAATCAAAATAACGACAATTTTTTGGATTGTGAAACAAATTTTAGTTGGAAGTGTCAAATTTTAATAAATTTATTTGAAACCAACTTCGATTTTTTTTTATTTTGTCGAGTATTTTTGTTGTAGGATGTATATTTGAGTAAATTTAGATGAAAATAACTTCAATTTTTAGGATTATGAAAAAAATGTTAGTTGGAAGTGTCAAATTTTAATAAATTTATTTGAGGCCAACTTCGATTTTTTTGGATTTTGTTGAGTACTTTTGTTGTAGGATGTATATTTGAGTAAATTTAGATCAAAATAACGACAATTTTTTGGATTGTGAAACAAATTTTAGTTGGAAGTGTCAAATTTTAATAAATTTATTTGAAACCAACTACGATTTTTTTTTGATTTTGTCGAGTATTTTTGTTGTAGGATGTATATTTGACTAAATTTAGATGAAAATAACTTCAATTTTTTGGATTGTGAAACAAAAATTTTAGTTGGAAGTGTCTAATTTTAATAAATTTATTTGAAATCTAGTTCGATTTTTTTGGATTTTGTCGAGTACTTTTGTTGTAGGATGTATATTTGAGTAAATTTAGATGAAAATAACGACAATTTTTTGGATTGTGAAAAAATTTTAGTTGGAAGTGTCAAATTTTAATAAATTTATTTGAAATCAACTTCGATTTTTTTGGATTTTGTCGAGTATTTTTGTTGTAGGGTCTATATTTGAGTAAATTTAGAAGAAAATAACTTCAATTTCTTGGATTGTAAAACAAAAATTTAGTTGGAAGTGCCAAATTTTAATAAATGTATTTGAAATCAACTTCGATTTTTTTGGATTTTGTCGAGTACTTTTGTTGTAGGTTGTATATTTGAGGAAATTTTAATCAAAATAACGACAATTTTTTGGATTGTGAAACAAATTTTAGTTGGAAGTGTCAAATTTTAATAAATTTATTTGAAACCAACTTCGATTTTTTTTGGATTTTGTCGAGTATTTTTGTTGTAGGATGTATATTTGAGTAAATTTAGATGAAAATAACTTCAATTTTTTGGATTGTGAAACAAAAATTTTAGTTGGAAGTGTCAAATTTTAATAAATTTAGTTGAAACCAACTTCGATTTTTTTTTATTTTGTCGAGTATTTTTGTTGTAGGATGTATATTTGAGTAAATTTAGATGAAAATAACTTCAATTTTTAGGATTGTGAAAAAAATGTTAGTTGGAAGTGTCAAATTTTAATAAATTTATTTGAGGCCAACTTCGATTTTTTTGGATTTTTTTGAGTACTTTTGTTGTAGGATGTATATTTGAGTAAATTTAGATGAAAATAACTTCAATTTTTTGGATTGTGAAACAAATTTTAGTTGGAAGAGTCAAATTTTAATAAATTTATTTGAAACCAACTTCGATTTTTTTGGATTTTGTTGAGTATTTTTGTTGTAGGATCTATATTTGAGTAAATTTAGATGAAAATAACGACAATTTTTTGGATTGTGAAAAAAATTTTTAGTTGGAAGTGTCAAATTGTAATAAATTTCTTTGAAACCAACTTCGATTTTTTTGGATTTTGTTGAGTTTTTTTGATAGAGAAGCTTAATTTGAGTAATTTCAGTTGAAATTAACTTCGATTTTTTTGATTTTGTCACGATTTTTGTCAAATTTTAATAAATTTATTTGAAATCAACTTAGATTATTTTGGATTTTGTTGAGTATTTTTGTTGTAGGATCTATATTTGAGTAAATTTAGATGAAGATAACATCAATTTTTTGGATTGTGAAAAAAATTTTAGTTGGAAGTGTCAAATGTTAATAAATTTATTTGAAACCAACTTCGATTTTTTTTGATTTTGTGGAATATTTTTGTTGTAGGATGTATATTTGAGTAAATTTAGATGAAAATAACGACCATTTTTTGGATTGTGAAAAAAAATTTTAGTTGGAAGTTTCAAATTGTAATAAATTTATTTGAATCCAACTTCGATTTTTTTGGATTTTGTTGAGTATTTTTGTGGTTGGATGTATATTTGAGTAAATTTAGATGAAAATAACTTCAATTTTTTGGATTGTGAAAAAAATTTTAGTTGGAAGAGTCAAATTTTAATAAATTTATTTGAAACCAACTTCGATTTTTTTGGATTTTGATGAGTATTTTTGTTGTAGGATCTATATTTGAGTAAATTTAGATGAAAATAACGACAATTTTTTGGATTGTGAAAAAAAATTTTAGTTGGAAGTGTCAAATTGTAATAAATTTTTTTGAAACCAACTTCGATTTTTTTTTATTTTGTTGAGCTTTTTTGATAGAGAAGCTTAATTTGAGTAATTTCAGTTGAAATTAACTTCGATTTTTTTTTATTTTGTCGAATATTTTTGTTGTAGGATGTATATTTGAGTAAATTTAGATGAAAATAACTTCAATTTTTTGGATTGTGAAAAAAATTTTAGTTGGAAGAGTCAAATTTTAATAAATTTATTTGAAACCAACTTCGATTTTTTTGGATTTTGTTGAGTATTTTTGTTGTAGGATCTATATTTGAGTAAATTTAGATCAAAATAACGACAATTTTTTGGATTGTGAAACAAATTTTAGTTGGAAGTGTCAAATTTTAATAAATTTATTTGAAACCAACTACGATTTTTTTTGGATTTTTTCGAGTATTTTTGTTGTAGGATGTATATTTGACTAAATTTAGATGAAAATAACTTCAATTTTTTGGATTGTGAAAAAATTTTTAGTTGGAAGTGTCAAATTTTAATAAATTTATTTGAAATCAACTTCGATTTTTTTGGATTTTGTCGAGTATTTTTGTTGTAGGGTCTATATTTGAGTAAATTTAGAAGAAAATAACTTCAATTTCTTGGATTGTAAAACAAAAATTTAGTTGGAAGTGCCAAATTTTAATAAATGTATTTGAAATCAACTTCGATTTTTTTGGATTTTGTCGAGTATTTTTGTTGTAGGGTCTATATTTGAGTAAATTTAGAAGAAAATAACTTCAATTTCTTGGATTGTAAAACAAAAATTTAGTTGGAAGTGCCAAATTTTAATAAATGTATTTGAAATCAACTTCGATTTTTTTGGATTTTGTCGAGTACTTTTGTTGTAGGTTGTATATTTGAGGAAATTTTAATCAAAATAACGACAATTTTTTGGATTGTGAAACAAATTTTAGTTGGAAGTGTCAAATTTTAATAAATTTATTTGAAACCAACTTCGATTTTTTTTGGATTTTGTCGAGTATTTTTGTTGTAGGATGTATATTTGAGTAAATTTAGATGAAAATAACTTCAATTTTTTGGATTGTGAAACAAAAATTTTAGTTGGAAGTATCAAATTTTAATAAATTTAGTTGAAACCAACTTCGATTTTTTTTTATTTTGTCGAGTATTTTTGTTGTAGGATGTATATTTGAGTAAATTTAGATGAAAATAACTTTAATTTTTAGGATTGTGAAAAAAATGTTAGTTGGAAGTGTCAAATTTTAATAAATTTATTTGAGGCCAACTTCGATTTTTTTTGATTTTTTTGAGTACTTTTGTTGTAGGATGTATATTTGAGTAAATTTAGATGAAAATAACTTCAATTTTTTGGATTGTGAAACAAATTTTAGTTGGAAGAGTCAAATTTTAATAAATTTATTTGAAACCAACTTCGATTTTTTTGGATTTTGTTGAGTATTTTTGTTGTAGGATCTATATTTGAGTAAATTTAGATGAAAATAACGACAATTTTTTGGATTGTGAAAAAAATTTTTAGTTGGAAGTGTCAAATTGTAATAAATTTCTTGGAAACCAACTTCGATTTTTTTGGATTTTGTTGAGTTTTTTTGATAGAGAAGCTTAATTTGAGTAATTTCAGTTGAAATTAACTTCGATTTTTTTGATTTTGTCACGATTTTTGTCAAATTTTAATAAATTTATTTGAAATCAACTTAGATTATTTTGGATTTTGTTGAGTATTTTTGTTGTAGGATCTATATTTGAGTAAATTTAGATGAAGATAACATCAATTTTTTGGATTGTGAAAAAAATTTTAGTTGGAAGTGTCAAATGTTAATAAATTTATTTGAAACCAACTTCGATTTTTTTTGATTTTGTGGAATATTTTTGTTGTAGGATGTATATTTGAGTAAATTTAGATGAAAATAACGACCATTTTTTGGATTGTGAAAAAAAATTTTAGTTGGAAGTTTCAAATTGTAATAAATTTATTTGAATCCAACTTCGATTTTTTTGGATTTTGTTGAGTATTTTTGTTGTTGGATGTATATTTGAGTAAATTTAGATGAAAATAACTTCAATTTTTTGGATTGTGAAAAAAATTTTAGTTGGAAGAGTCAAATTTTAATAAATTTATTTGAAACCAACTTCGATTTTTTTGGATTTTGATGAGTATTTTTGTTGTAGGATCTATATTTGAGTAAATTTAGATGAAAATAACGACAATTTTTTGGATTGTGAAAAAAAATTTTAGTTGGAAGTGTCAAATTGTAATAAATTTTTTTGAAACCAACTTCGATTTTTTTTTATTTTGTTGAGCTTTTTTGATAGAGAAGCTTAATTTGAGTAATTTCGGTTGAAATTAACTTCGATTTTTTTTTATTTTGTCGAATATTTTTGTTGTAGGATGTATATTTGAGTAAATTTAGATGAAAATAACTTCAATTTTTTGGATTGTGAAAAAAATTTTAGTTGGAAGAGTCAAATTTTAATAAATTTATTTGAAACCAACTTCGATTTTTTTGGATTTTGTTGAGTATTTTTGTTGTAGGATCTATATTTGAGTAAATTTAGATCAAAATAACGACAATTTTTTGGATTGTGAAACAAATTTTAGTTGGAAGTGTCAAATTTTAATAAATTTATTTGAAACCAACTACGATTTTTTTTGGATTTTGTCGAGTATTTTTGTTGTAGGATGTATATTTGACTAAATTTAGATGAAAATAACTTCAATTTTTTGGATTGTGAAAAAATTTTTAGTTGGAAGTGTCAAATTTTAATAAATTTATTTGAAATCAACTTCGATTTTTTTGGATTTTGTCGAGTATTTTTGTTGTAGGGTCTATATTTGAGTAAATTTAGAAGAAAATAACTTCAATTTCTTGGATTGTAAAACAAAAATTTAGTTGGAAGTGCCAAATTTTAATAAATGTATTTGAAATCAACTTCGATTTTTTTGGATTTTGTCGAGTGCTTTTGTTGTAGGTTGTATATTTGAGGAAATTTTAATCAAAATAACGACAATTTTTTGGATTGTGAAATAAATTTTAGTTGGAAGTGTCAAATTTTAATAAATTTATTTGAAACCAACTACGATTTTTTTTGGATTTTGTCGAGTATTTTTGTTGTAGGATGTATATTTGACTAAATTTAGATGAAAATAACTTCAATTTTTTGGATTGTGAAACAAAAATTTTAGTTGGAAGTGTCTAATTTTAATAAATTTATTTGAAATCTACTTCGATTTTTTTGGATTTTGTCGAGTACTTTTGTTGTAGGATGTATATTTGAGTAAATTTAGATGAAAATAACGACAATTTTTTGGATTGTGAAAAAAATTTTAGTTGGAAGAGTCAAATTTTAATAAATTTATTTGAAACCAACTTCGATTATTTTGGATTTTGTTGAGTATTTTTGTTGTAGGATCTATATTTGAGTAAATTTAGATGAAAATAACGACAATTTTATGGATTGTGAAAAAAATTTTAGTTGGAAGTGTCAAATTTTAATAAATTTATTTGAAACCAACTTCGATTTTTTTGGATTTTGACCAGTATTATTGTTGTAGGATGTATATTTGAGTAAATTTAGATGAAAATAACGACAATTTTTTGGATTGTGAAAAAATTTTTAGTTGGAAGTGTCAAATTTTAATAAATTTATTTGAAATCAACTTCGATTTTTTTGGATTTTGTCGAGTATTTTTGTTGTAGGGTCTATATTTGAGTAAATTTAGAAGAAAATAACTTCAATTTCTTGGATTGTAAAACAAAAATTTAGTTGGAAGTGCCAAATTTTAATAAATGTATTTGAAATCAACTTCGATTTTTTTGGATTTTGTCGAGTACTTTTGTTGTAGGATGTATATTTGAGTAAATTTAGATGAAAATAACGACAATTTTTTGGATTGTGAAAAAAATTTTAGTTGGAAGAGTCAAATTTTAATAAATTTATTTGAAACCAACTTCGATTATTTTGGATTTTGTTGAGTATTTTTGTTGTAGGATCTATATTTGAGTAAATTTAGATGAAAATAACGACAATTTTATGGATTGTGAAAAAAATTTTAGTTGGAAGTGTCAAATTTTAATAAATTTATTTGAAACCAACTTCGATTTTTTTGGATTTTGACCAGTATTATTGTTGTAGGATGTATATTTGAGTAAATTTAGATGAAAATAACGACAATTTTTTGGATTGTGAAAAAATTTTTAGTTGGAAGTGTCAAATTTTAATAAATTTATTTGAAATCAACTTCGATTTTTTTGGATTTTGTCGAGTATTTTTGTTGTAGGGTCTATATTTGAGTAAATTTAGAAGAAAATAACTTCAATTTCTTGGATTGTAAAACAAAAATTTAGTTGGAAGTGCCAAATTTTAATAAATGTATTTGAAATCAACTTCGATTTTTTTGGATTTTGTCGAGTACTTTTGTTGTAGGTTGTATATTTGAGGAAATTTTAATCAAAATAACGACAATTTTTTGGATTGTGAAACAAATTTTAGTTGGAAGTGTCAAATTTTAATAAATTTATTTGAAACCAACTTCGATTTTTTTTATTTTGTGGAATATTTTTGTTGTAGGATGTATATTTGAGTAAATTTAGATGAAAATAACGACCATATTTTGGAATGTGAAAAAAAATTTTAGTCGGAAGTGTCAAATTTTAATAAATTTATTTGAAACCAACTACGATTTTTTTTGGATTTTGTCGAGTATTTTTGTTGTAGGATGTATATTTGACTAAATTTAGATGAAAATAACTTCAATTTTTTGGATTGTGAAACAAAAATTTTAGTTGGAAGTGTCTAATTTTAATAAATTTATTTGAAATCTACTTCGATTTTTTTGGATTTTGTCGAGTACTTTTGTTGTAGGATGTATATTTGAGTAAATTTAGATGAAAATAACGACAATTTTTTGGATTGTGAAAAAAATTTTAGTTGGAAGAGTCAAATTTTAATAAATTTATTTGAAACCAACTTCGATTATTTTGGATTTTGTTGAGTATTTTTGTTGTAGGATCTATATTTGAGTAAATTTAGATGAAAATAACGACAATTTTTCGGATTGTGAAAAAAATTTTAGTTGGAAGTGTCAAATTTTAATAAATATATTTGAGACCAACTTCGATTTTTTTGGATTTTGTTGAGTATTTTTGTTGTAGGATGCATATTTGAGTAAATTTAGATGAAATTATCTTCAATTTTTTGGATTGTGAAAAAAAATTTAGTTGGAAGTGTCAAATTTTAATAAATTTATTTGAAACCAACTTCGATTATTTGGATTTTGTTGAGTATTTTTGTTGTAGGATCTATATTTGAGTAAATTTAGATGAAAATAACTTCAATTTTTAGGATTGCGAAAAAAATTTAGTTGGAAGTGTCAAATTTTAATAAATTTATTTGAAATCAACTTCGATTTTTTTGGATTTTGTCGAGTATTTTTGTTGTGGGATGTATATTTGAGTAAATTTAGATGAAAATAACGACAATTTTTTGGATTGTGAAAAAATTTAGTTGGAAGTGTCTAATTTTAATAAATTTATTTGAGACCAACTTCGATTTTTTTGGATTTTGTTGAGTATTTTTCTTGTAGGATGCATATTTGAGTAAATTTAGATGAAATTATCTTCAATTTTTTGGATTGTGAAAAAATTATAGTTGGAAGTGTCAAATTTTAATAAATTTATTTGAAATCAACTTCGATTATTTTGAATTTTGTTGAGTATTTTTGTTGTAGGATCTATATTTGAGTAAATTTAGATGAAAATAACTTCAATTTCTAGGATTGTGAAAAAAATTTTAGTTGGAAGTGTCAAATTTTAATAAATTTATTTGAAACCAACTTCGATTATTTGGATTTTGTTGAGTATTTTTGTTGTAGGATCTATATTTGAGTAAATTTAGATGAAAATAACTTCAATTTTTTGGATTGTGAAAAAAATTATAGTTGGAAGTGTCAAATTTTAATAAATTTATTTGAAATCAACTTCGATTATTTTGGATTTTGTTGAGTATTTTTGTTGTAGGATCTATATTTGTGTAAATTTAGATGAAAATAACTTCAATTTTTTGGATTGTGAAAAAAATTATAGTTGGAAGTGTCAAATTTTAATAAATTTATTTGAAATCAACTTCGATTATTTTGGATTTTGTAGAGTATTTTTGTTGTAGGATCTATATTTGAGTAAATTTAGATGATAATAACTTCAATTTTTTGGATTGTGAAAAAAAATTTAGTTGGAAGTGTCAAATTTTAATAAATTTATTTGAAATCAACTTCGATTTTTTTGGATTTTGTCGAGGTATTTTGTTGTAGGGTCTATATTTGAGTAAATTTAGAAGAAAATAACTTCAATTTTTTGGATTGTGAAACAAAAATTTTAGTTGGAAGTGTCAAATTTTAATAAATTTAGTTGAAACCAACTTCGATTTTTTTTTATTTTGTCGAGTATTTTTGTTGT
Source organism: Andrena praecox (assembly GCA_963932275.1). Taxonomy (NCBI): domain Eukaryota; kingdom Metazoa; phylum Arthropoda; class Insecta; order Hymenoptera; family Andrenidae; genus Andrena; species Andrena praecox. Next base: position 3,201,511 of record CAWVQO010000356.1, on the reverse strand, counting down.
AGGATGTATATTTGAGTAAATTTAGATGAAAATAACTTCAATTTTTAGGATTGTGAAAAAAATATTAGTTGGAAGTGTCAAATTTTAATAAATTTATTTGAGGCCAACATCGATTTTTTTGGATTTTGTTGAGTACTTTTGTTGTAGGATGTATATTTGAGTAAATTTAGATCAAAATAACGACAATTTTTTGGATTGTGAAACAAATTTTAGTTGGAAGTGTCAAGTTTTAATAAATTTATTCGAAACCAACTTCGATTTTTTTGGATTTTGACCAGTATTTTTGTTGCAGGATGTATATTTGAGTAAATTTAGATGAAGATAACTTCAATTTTTTGGATTGTGAAAAAAATTTTAGTTGGAAGTGTCGAATTTTAATAAATTTATTTGAAACCAACTTCGATTTTTTTTTATTTTGTCGAATGTTTTTGTTGTAGGATGTATATTTGAGTAAATTTAGATGAAAATAACGACCATTTTTTGGATTGTGAAAAAAAATTTTAATTGGAAGTTTCAAATTGTAATAAATTTATTTGAAACCAACTTCGATTTTTTTGGATTTTGACCAGTATGTTTGTTGTAGCATGTATATTTGAGTAAATTTAGATGAAAATAACGAAAATTTTTTGGATTGTGAAAAAAATTTTAGTTGGAATGTCAAATTTTAATAAATTTATTTGAAATCAACTTCGATTTTTTTGGATTTTGTCGAGTATTTTTGTTGTAGGATCTATATTTGAGTAAATTTAGAAGAAAATAACTTCAATTTTTTGGATTGTAAAACAAAAATTTTAGTTGGAACTGCCAAATTTTAATAAATTTATTTGAAATCAACTTCGATTTTTTTGGATTTTGTCGAGTACTTTTGTTGTAGGTTGTATATTTGAGTAAATTTTAAACAAAATAACGACAATTTTTTGGATTGTGAATCAAATTTTAGTTGGAAGTGTCAAATTTTAATAAATTTATTTGAAACCAACTTCGATTTTTTTTTGATTTTGTCGAGTATTTTTGTTGTAGGATGTATATTTGAGTAAATTTAGATGAAAATAACTTCAATTTTTTGGATTGTGAATAAATTATAGTTGGAAGTGTCAAATTTTAATAAATTTATTTGAAATCAACTTCGATTATTTTGAATTTTGTTGAGTATTTTTGTTGTAGGATCTATATTTGAGTAAATTTAGATGAAAATAACTTCAATTTCTAGGATTGTGAAAAAAATTTTAGTTGGAAGTGTCAAATTTTAATAAATTTATTTGAAACCAACTTCGATTATTTGGATTTTGTTGAGTATTTTTGTTGTAGGATCTATATTTGAGTAAATTTAGATGAAAATAACTTCAATTTTTAGGATTGCGAAAAAAATTTAGTTGGAAGTGTCAAATTTTAATAAATTTATTTGAAATCAACTTCGATTTTTTTGGATTTTGTCGAGTATTTTTGTTGTGGGATGTATATTTGAGTAAATTTAGATGAAAATAACGACAATTTTTTGGATTGTGAAAAAATTTAGTTGGAAGTGTCTAATTTTAATAAATTTATTTGAGACCAACTTCGATTTTTTTGGATTTTGTTGAGTATTTTTCTTGTAGGATGCATATTTGAGTAAATTTAGATGAAATTATCTTCAATTTTTTGGATTGTGAAAAAATTATAGTTGGAAGTGTCAAATTTTAATAAATTTATTTGAAATCAACTTCGATTATTTTGGATTTTGTTGAGTATTTTTGTTGTAGGATCTATATTTGTGTCAATTTAGATGAAAATAACTTCAATTTTTTGGATTGTGAAAAAAATTATAGTTGGAAGTGTCAAATTTTAATAAATTTATTTGAAATCAACTTCGATTATTTTGGATTTTGTTGAGTATTTTTGTTGTAGGATCTATATTTGTGTAAATTTAGATGAAAATAACTTCAATTTTTTGGATTGTGAAAAAAATTATAGTTGGAAGTGTCAAATTTTAATAATTTTATTTGAAATCAACTTCGATTATTTTGGATTTTGTAGAGTATTTTTGTTGTAGGATCTATATTTGAGTAAATTTAGATGATAATAACTTCAATTTTTTGGATTGTGAAAAAAAATTTAGTTGGAAGTGTCAAATTTTAATAAATTTATTTGAAATCAACTTCGATTTTTTTTGATTTTGTCGAGGTATTTTGTTGTAGGGTCTATATTTGAGTAAATTTAGAAGAAAATAACTTCAATTTTTTGGATTGTGAAACAAAAATTTTAGTTGGAAGTGTCAAATTTTAATAAATTTAGTTGAAACCAACTTCGATTTTTTTTTATTTTGTCGAGTATTTTTGTTGTAGGATGTATATTTGAGTAAATTTAGATGAAAATAACTTCAATTTTTAGGATTGTGAAAAAAATATTAGTTGGAAGTGTCAAATTTTAATAAATTTATTTGAGGCCAACTTCGATTTTTTTGGATTTTGTTGAGTACTTTTGTTGTAGGATGTATATTTGAGTAAATTTAGATCAAAATAACGACAATTTTTTGGATTGTGAAACAAATTTTAGTTGGAAGTGTCAAGTTTTAATAAATTTATTCGAAACCAACTTCGATTTTTTTGGATTTTGACCAGTATTTTTGTTGCAGGATGTATATTTGAGTAAATTTAGATGAAGATAACTTCAATTTTTTGGATTGTGAAAAAAATTTTAGTTGGAAGTGTCGAATTTTAATAAATTTATTTGAAACCAACTTCGATTTTTTTTTATTTTGTCGAATGTTTTTGTTGTAGGATGTATATTTGAGTAAATTTAGATGAAAATAACGACCATTTTTTGGATTGTGAAAAAAAATTTTAATTGGAAGTTTCAAATTGTAATAAATTTATTTGAAACCAACTTCGATTTTTTTGGATTTTGACCAGTATGTTTGGTGTAGCATGTATATTTGAGTAAATTTAGATGAAAATAACGAAAATTTTTTGGATTGTGAAAAAAATTTTAGTTGGAATGTCAAATTTTAATAAATTTATTTGAAATCAACTTCGATTTTTTTGGATTTTGTCGAGTACTTTTGTTGTAGGTTGTATATTTGAGTAAATTTTAAACAAAATAACGACCATTTTTTGGATTGTGAAAAAAAATTTTAATTGGAAGTTTCAAATTGTAATAAATTTATTTGAAACCAACTTCGATTTTTTTGGATTTTGACCAGTATGTTTGTTGTAGCATGTATATTTGAGTAAATTTAGATGAAAATAACGAAAATTTTTTGGATTGTGAAAAAAATTTTAGTTGGAATGTCAAATTTTAATAAATTTATTTGAAATCAACTTCGATTTTTTTGGATTTTGTCGAGTATTTTTGTTGTAGGATCTATATTTGAGTAAATTTAGAAGAAAATAACTTCAATTTTTTGGATTGTAAAACAAAAATTTTAGTTGGAACTGCCAAATTTTAATAAATTTATTTGAAATCAACTTCGATTTTTTTGGATTTTGTCGAGTACTTTTGTTGTAGGTTGTATATTTGAGTAAATTTTAAACAAAATAACGACAATTTTTTGGATTGTGAATCAAATTTTAGTTGGAAGTGTCAAATTTTAATAAATTTATTTGAAACCAACTTCGATTTTTTTGGATTTTGTTGAGTTTTTTTGATAGAGAAGCTTATTTTGAGTAATTTCAGATGAAATTAACTTCGATTTTTTTGATTTTGTCACGATTTTTGTCAAATTTTAATAAATTTATTTGAAATCAACTTGGATTATTTTGGATTTTGTTGAGTATTTTTGTTGTAGGGTCTATATTTGAGTAAATTTAGATGAAAATAATATCAATTTTTTGGATTGTGAAAAAAATTTTAGTTGGAAGAGTCAAATTTTAATAAATTTATTTGAAACCAACACCGATTTTTTGGATTTTGTTGAGTATTTTTGTTGTAGGATCTATATTTGAGTAAATTTAGATGAAAATAACTTCAATTTCTAGGATTGTGAAAAAAATTTTAGTTGGAAGTGTCAAATTTTAATAAATTTATTTGAAACCAACTTCGATTATTTGGATTTTGTTGAGTATTTTTGTTGTAGGATCTATATTTGAGTAAATTTAGATGAAAATAACTTCAATTTCTAGGATTGTGAAAAAAATTTTAGTTGGAAGTGTCAAATTTTAATAAATTTATTTGAAACCAACTTCGATTATTTGGATTTTGTTGAGTATTTTTGTTGTAGGATCTATATTTGAGTAAATTTAGATGAAAATAACTTCAATTTTTAGGATTGCGAAAAAAATTTAGTTGGAAGTGTCAAATTTTAATAAATTTATTTGAAATCAACTTCGATTTTTTTGGATTTTGTCGAGTATTTTTGTTGTGGGATGTATATTTGAGTAAATTTAGATGAAAATAACGACAATTTTTTGGATTGTGAAAAAATTTAGTTGGAAGTGTCAAATTTTAATAAATAAATTTGAGACCAACTTCGATTTTTTTGGATTTTGTTGAGTATTTTTCTTGTAGGATGCATATTTGAGTAAATTTAGATGAAATTATCTTCAATTTTTTGGATTGTGAAAAAATTATAGTTGGAAGTGTCAAATTTTAATAAATTTATTTGAAATCAACTTCGATTATTTTGGATTTTGTCGAGTATTTTTGTTGTAGGATGTATATTTGAGTAAATTTAGATGAAAATAACGACCATTTTTTGGATTGTGAAAAAAAATTTTAGTTGGAAGTTTCAAATTGTAATAAATTTATTTGAATCCAACTTCGATTTTTTTGGATTTTGTTGAGTTTTTTGATAGAGAAGCTTAATTTGAGTAATTTCAGTTGAAATTAACTTCGATTTTTTGGATTTTGTCACGATTTTTGTCAAATTTTAATAAATTTATTTGAAATCAACTTGGATTATTTTGGATTTTGTTGAGTATTTTTGTTGTAGGATCTATATTTGAGTAAATTTAGAAGAAAATAGCTTCAATTTTTTGGATTGTAAAACAAAAATTTTAGTTGGAAGTGCCAAATTTTAATAAATTTATTTGAAATCAACTTCGATTTTTTTGGATTTTGTCGAGTACTTTTGTTGTAGGTTGTATATTTGAGTAAATTTTAAACAAAATAACGACAATTTTTTGGATTGTGAAACAAATTTTAGTTGGAAGTGTCAAATTTTAATAAATTTATTTGAAACCAACTTCGATTTTTTTTGGATTTTGTCGAGTATTTTTGTTGTAGGATGTATATTTGAGTAAATTTAGATGAAAATAACTTCAATTTTTTGGATTGTGAAAAAAATTTTAGTTGGAAGTGTCAAATTTTAATAAATTTATTTGAAACCAACTTCGATTTTTTTTATTTTGTCGAATATTTTTGTTGTAGGATGTATATTTGAGTAAATTTAGATGAAAATAACTTCAATTTTTTGGATTGTGAAAAAAATTTTAGTTGGAAGAGTCAAATTTTAATAAATTTATTTGAAACCAACTTCGATTTTTTTGGATTTTGTTGAGTATTTTTGTTGTAGGATCTATATTTGAGTAAATTTAGATGAAAATAACGACAATTTTTTGGATTGTGAAAAAAAATTTTAGTTGGAAGTGTCAAATTGTAATAAATTTCTTTGAATCCAACTTCGATTTTTTTGGATTTTGTTGAGTTTTTTTGATAGAGAAGCTGAATTTGAGTAATTTCAGTTGAAATTAACTTCGATTTTTTTGATTTTGTCACGATTTTTGTCGAATTTTAATAAATTTATTTGAAATCAACTTGGATTATTTTGGATTTTGTTGAGTATTTTTGTTGTAGGATCTATATTTGAGTAAATTTAGATGAAAATAACGACCATTTTTTGGATTGTGAAAAAAAATTTTAGTTGGAAGTTTCAAATTGTAATAAATTTGTTTGAATCCAACTTCGATTTTTTTGGATTTTGTTGAGTATTTTTGTTGCAGAATCTATATTTGAGTAAATTTAGATGAAAATAACTTCAATTTTTTGGATTGTGAAAAAAAATTTTAGTTGGAAGTGTCAAATTTTAATAAATTTATTTGAAACCAACTTCGATTTTTTTTTATTTTGTCGAATATTTTTGTTGTAGGATGTATATTTGAGTAAATTTAGATGAAAATAACTTCAATTTTTTGGATTTTGAAAAAAAATTTAGTTGGAAGTGTCAAATTTTAATAAATTTATTTGAAACCAACTTCGATTTTTTTTTATTTTGTCGAATATTTTTGTTGTAGGATGTATATTTGAGTAAATTTAGATGAAAATAACGACCATTTTTTGGATTGTGAAAAAAAATTTTAGTTGGAAGCTTCTAATTGTAATAAATTTATTTGAATCCAACTTCGATTTTTTTGGATTTTGTTGAGTATTTTTGTTGTTGGATGTATATTTGAGTAAATTTAGATGAAAATAACTTCAATTTTTTGGATTGTGAAAAAAATTTTAGTTGGAAGAGTCAAATTGTAATAAATTTATTTGAAACCAACTTCGTTTTTTTTGGATTTTGTTGAGCTTTTTTGATAGAGAAGCTTAATTTGAGTAATTTCAGTTGAAATTAACTTCGATTTTTGGGATTTTGTCACGATTTTTGTCAAATTTTAATAAATTTATTTGAAATCGACTTGGATTATTTTGGATTTTGTTGAGTATTTTTGTTGTAGGATCTATATTTGAGTAAATTTAGATGAAGATAACATCAATTTTTTGGATTGTGAAAAAAATTTTAGTTGGAAGTATCTAATTTTAATAAATTTATTTGAAACCAACTTCGATTTTTTTGGATTTTGTCGAATATTTTTGTTGTAGGATGTATATTTGAGTAAATTTAGATGAAAATAACTTCAATTTTTTGGATTGTGAAAAAAATTTTAGTTGCAAGAGTCAAATTTTAATAAATTTAATTGAAACCAACTTCGATTTTTTTGGATTTTGTTGAGTATTTTTGTTGTAGGATCTATATTTGAGTAAATTTAGATGAAAATAACGACAATTTTTTGGATTGTGAAAAAAAATTTTAGTTGGAAGTGTCAAATGTTAATAAATTTATTTGAAACCAACTTCGATTTTTTTTGATTTTGTGGAATATTTTTGTTGTAGGATGTATATTTGAGTAAATTTAGATGAAAATAACGACCATTTTTTGGATTGTGAAAAAAAATTTTAGTTGGAAGTTTCAAATTGTAATAAATTTATTTGAATCCAACTTCGATTTTTTTGGATTTTGTTGAGTATTTTTGTTGTAGGATCTATATTTGAGTAAATTTAGATGAAAATAACTTCAATTTTTTGGATTGTGAAAAAAAATTTTAGGTGGAAGTGTCAAATTTTAATAAATTTATTTGAAATCAACTTCGATTTTTTTTTATTTTGTTGAGTTTTTTTGATAGAGAAGCTTAATTTGAGTAATTTCAGTTGAAATTAACTTCGATTTTTTTGATTTTGTCACGATTTTTGTCAAATTTTAATAAATTTATTTGAAATCAACTTGGATTATTTTGGATTTTGTTGAGTATTTTTGTTGTAGGATCTATATTTGAGTAAATTTAGATGAAAATAACTTCAATTTTTAGGATTGCGAAAAAAATTTAGTTGGAAGTGTCAAATTTTAATAAATTTATTTGAAATCAACTTCGATTTTTTTGGATTTTGTCGAGTATTTTTGTTGTGGGATGTATATTTGAGTAAATTTAGATGAAAATAACGACAATTTTTTGGATTGTGAAAAAATTTAGTTGGAAGTGTCAAATTTTAATAAATTTATTTGAGACCAACTTCGATTTTTTTGGATTTTGTTGAGTATTTTTCTTGTAGGATGCATATTTGAGTAAATTTAGATGAAATTATCTTCAATTTTTTGGATTGTGAAAAAATTATAGTTGGAAGTGTCAAATTTTAATAAATTTATTTGAAATCAACTTCGATTATTTTGGATTTTGTCGAGTATTTTTGTTGTAGGATGTATATTTGAGTAATTTTAGATGAAAATAACTTCAATTTTTTGGATTGTGAAACAAAAATTTTAGTTGGAAGTGTCAAATTTTAATAAATTTATTTGAAACCAACTTCGATTTTTTTTTATTTTGTCGAATATTTTTGTTGTAGGATGTATATTTGAGTCAATTTAGATGAAAATAACTTCAATTTTTTGGATAGGGAAAAAATTGTAGTTGGAAGTGTCGAATTTTAATACATTTATTTGAGGCCAACTTCGATTTTTTTGGATTTTGTTGAGTATTTTTGTTGTAGGATCTATATTTGAGTAAATTTACATGAAAATAACGACAATTTGTTGGATTGAGAAAAAAAAATTTAGTTGGAAGTGTCAAATTGTAAAAAATTTATAGAAAACCAACTTCGATTTTTTTGGATTTTGTTGAGTTTTTTTGATAGAGAAGCTTAATTTCAGTAATTTCAGTTGAAATTAACTTCGATTTTTTGGATTTTGTCACGATTTTTGTCAAATTTTAATAAATTTATTTGAAATCAACTTGGATTATTTTGGATTTTGTTGAGTATTTTTGTTGTAGGATCTATATTTGAGTAAATTAAGATGAAGATAACATCAATTTTTTGGAATGTGAAAAAAATTTTAGTTGGAAGTGTCAAATTTTAATAAATTTATTTGAAACCAACTTCGATTTTTTTTGATTTTGTGGAATATTTTTGTTGTAGGATGTATATTTGAGTAAATTTAGATGAAAATAACGACCATTTTTTGGATTGTGAAAAAAAATTTTAGTTGGAAGTTTCAAATTGTAATAAATTTATTTGAATCCAACTTCGATTTTTTTGGATTTTGTTGAGTTTTTTGATAGAGAAGCTTAATTTGAGTAATTTCAGTTGAAATTAACTTCGATTTTTTGGATTTTGTCACGATTTTTGTCAAATTTTAATAAATTTATTTGAAATCAACTTGGATTATTTTGGATTTTGTTGAGTATTTTTGTTGTAGGATCTATATTTGAGTAAATTTAGAAGAAAATAGCTTCAATTTTTTGGATTGTAAAACAAAAATTTTAGTTGGAGGTGCCAAATTTTAATAAATTTATTTGAAATCAACTTCGATTTTTTTGGATTTTGTCGAGTACTTTTGTTGTAGGTTGTATATTTGAGTAAATTTTAAACAAAATAACGACAATTTTTTGGATTGTGAAACAAATTTTAGTTGGAAGTGTCAAATTTTAATAAATTTATTTGAAACCAACTTCGATTTTTTTTGATTTTGTGGAATATTTTTGTTGTAGGATGTATATTTGAGTAAATTTAGATGAAAATAACGACCATTTTTTGGATTGTGAAAAAAAATTTTAGTTGGAAGTTTCAAATTGTAATAAATTTATTTGAATCCAACTTCGATTTTTTTGGATTTTGTTGAGTATTTTTGTTGTAGGATCTATATTTGAGTAAATTTAGATGAAAATAACTTCAATTTTTTGGATTGTGAAAAAAAATTTTAGGTGGAAGTGTCAAATTTTAATAAATTTATTTGAAATCAACTTCGATTTTTTTTTATTTTGTTGAGTTTTTTTGATAGAGAAGCTTAATTTGAGTAATTTCAGTTGAAATTAACTTCGATTTTTTTGATTTTGTCACGATTTTTGTCAAATTTTAATAAATTTATTTGAAATCAACTTGGATTATTTTGGATTTTGTTGAGTATTTTTGTTGTAGGATCTATATTTGAGTAAATTTAGATGAAAATAACTTCAATTTTTAGGATTGCGAAAAAAATTTAGTTGGAAGTGTCAAATTTTAATAAATTTATTTGAAATCAACTTCGATTTTTTTGGATTTTGTCGAGTATTTTTGTTGTGGGATGTATATTTGAGTAAATTTAGATGAAAATAACGACAATTTTTTGGATTGTGAAAAAATTTAGTTGGAAGTGTCAAATTTTAATAAATTTATTTGAGACCAACTTCGATTTTTTTGGATTTTGTTGAGTATTTTTCTTGTAGGATGCATATTTGAGTAAATTTAGATGAAATTATCTTCAATTTTTTGGATTGTGAAAAAATTATAGTTGGAAGTGTCAAATTTTAATAAATTTATTTGAAATCAACTTCGATTATTTTGGATTTTGTCGAGTATTTTTGTTGTAGGATGTATATTTGAGTAATTTTAGATGAAAATAACTTCAATTTTTTGGATTGTGAAACAAAAATTTTAGTTGGAAGTGTCAAATTTTAATAAATTTATTTGAAACCAACTTCGATTTTTTTTTATTTTGTCGAATATTTTTGTTGTAGGATGTATATTTGAGTCAATTTAGATGAAAATAACTTCAATTTTTTGGATAGGGAAAAAATTGTAGTTGGAAGTGTCGAATTTTAATACATTTATTTGAGGCCAACTTCGATTTTTTTGGATTTTGTTGAGTATTTTTGTTGTAGGATCTATATTTGAGTAAATTTACATGAAAATAACGACAATTTGTTGGATTGAGAAAAAAAAATTTAGTTGGAAGTGTCAAATTGTAAAAAATTTATAGAAAACCAACTTCGATTTTTTTGGATTTTGTTGAGTTTTTTTGATAGAGAAGCTTAATTTCAGTAATTTCAGTTGAAATTAACTTCGATTTTTTGGATTTTGTCACGATTTTTGTCAAATTTTAATAAATTTATTTGAAATCAACTTGGATTATTTTGGATTTTGTTGAGTATTTTTGTTGTAGGATCTATATTTGAGTAAATTAAGATGAAGATAACATCAATTTTTTGGAATGTGAAAAAAATTTTAGTTGGAAGTGTCAAATTTTAATAAATTTATTTGAAACCAACTTCGATTTTTTTTGATTTTGTGGAATATTTTTGTTGTAGGATGTATATTTGAGTAAATTTAGATGAAAATAACGACCATTTTTTGGATTGTGAAAAAAAATTTTAGTTGGAAGTTTCAAATTGTAATAAATTTATTTGAATCCAACTTCGATTTTTTTGGATTTTGTTGAGTTTTTTGATAGAGAAGCTTAATTTGAGTAATTTCAGTTGAAATTAACTTCGATTTTTTGGATTTTGTCACGATTTTTGTCAAATTTTAATAAATTTATTTGAAATCAACTTGGATTATTTTGGATTTTGTTGAGTATTTTTGTTGTAGGATCTATATTTGAGTAAATTTAGAAGAAAATAGCTTCAATTTTTTGGATTGTAAAACAAAAATTTTAGTTGGAGGTGCCAAATTTTAATAAATTTATTTGAAATCAACTTCGATTTTTTTGGATTTTGTCGAGTACTTTTGTTGTAGGTTGTATATTTGAGTAAATTTTAAACAAAATAACGACAATTTTTTGGATTGTGAAACAAATTTTAGTTGGAAGTGTCAAATTTTAATAAATTTATTTGAAACCAACTTCGATTTTTTTTTGATTTTGTCGAGTATTTTTGTTGTAGGATTTATATTTGAGTAAATTTAGATGAAAATAACTTCAATTTTTTGGATTGTGAAAAAAATTTTAGTTGGAAGTGTCAAATTTTAATAAATTTATTTGAAACCAACTTCGATTTTTTTTATTTTGTCGAATATTTTTGTTGTAGGATGTATATTTGAGTAAATTTAGATGAAAATAACTTCAATTTTTTGGATTGTGAAAAAAATTTTAGTTGGAAGAGTCAAATTTTAATAAATTTATTTGAAACCAACTTCGATTTTTTTGGATTTTGTTGAGTATTTTTGTTGTAGGATCTATATTTGAGTAAATTTAGATGAAAATAACGACAATTTTTTGGATTGTGAAAAAAAATTTTAGTTGGAAGTGTCAAATTGTAATAAATTTCTTTGAATCCAACTTCGATTTTTTTGGATTTTGTTGAGTTTTTTTGATAGAGAAGCTTAATTTGAGTAATTTCAGTTGAAATTAACTTCGATTTTTTTGATTTTGTCACGATTTTTGTCAAATTTTAATAAATTTATTTGAAATCAACTTGGATTATTTTGGATTTTGTTGAGTATTTTTGTTGTAGGATCTATATTTGAGTAAATTTAGATGAAAATAACGACCATTTTTTGGATTGTGAAAAAAAATTTTAGTTGGAAGTTTCAAATTGTAATAAATTTGTTTGAATCCAACTTCGATTTTTTTGGATTTTGTTGAGTATTTTTGTTGCAGAATCTATATTTGAGTAAATTTAGATGAAAATAACTTCAATTTTTTGGATTGTGAAAAATAATTTTAGGTGGAAGTGTCAAATTTTAATAAATTTATTTGAAACTAACTTCGATTTTTTTTTATTTTGACCAGTATTTTTGTTGTAGGATGTATATTTGAGTAAATTTAGATGAAAATAACCACAATTTTTTGGATTGTGAAAAAAATTTTAGTTGGAAGTGTCAAATTTTAATAAATTTATTTGAAATCAACTTCGATTTTTTTTTATTTTGTTGAGTTTTTTTGATAGAGAAGCTTAATTTGAGTAATTTCAGTTGAAATTAACTTCGATTTTTTTGATTTTGTCACGATTTTTGTCAAATTTTAATAAATTTATTTGAAATCAACTTGGATTATTTTGGATTTTGTTGAGTATTTTTGTTGTAGGATCTATATTTGAGTAAATTTAGATGAAAATAACGACCATTTTTTGGATTGTGAAAAAAAATTTTAGTTGGAAGTTTCAAATTGTAATAAATTTATTTGAAACCAACTTCGATTTTTTTGGATTTTGTTGAGTATTTTTGTTGTAGGATCTATATTTGAGTAAATTTAGATGAAAATAACGACAATTTTTTGGATTGTGAAAAAAAATTTTAGTTGGAAGTGTCAAATTGTAATAAATTTCTTTGAATCCAACTTCGATTTTTTTGGATTTTGTTGAGTTTTTTTGATAGAGAAGCTGAATTTGAGTAATTTCAGTTGAAATTAACTTCGATTTTTTTGATTTTGTCACGATTTTTGTCGAATTTTAATAAATTTATTTGAAATCAACTTGGATTATTTTGGATTTTGTTGAGTATTTTTGTTGTAGGATCTATATTTGAGTAAATTTAGATGAAAATAACGACCATTTTTTGGATTGTGAAAAAAAATTTTAGTTGGAAGTTTCAAATTGTAATAAATTTGTTTGAATCCAACTTCGATTTTTTTGGATTTTGTTGAGTATTTTTGTTGCAGAATCTATATTTGAGTAAATTTAGATGAAAATAACTTCAATTTTTTGGATTGTGAAAAAAAATTTTAGTTGGAAGTGTCAAATTTTAATAAATTTATTTGAAACCAACTTCGATTTTTTTTTATTTTGTCGAATATTTTTGTTGTAGGATGTATATTTGAGTAAATTTAGATGAAAATAACTTCAATTTTTTGGATTTTGAAAAAAAATTTAGTTGGAAGTGTCAAATTTTAATAAATTTATTTGAAACCAACTTCGATTTTTTTTTATTTTGTCGAATATTTTTGTTGTAGGATGTATATTTGAGTAAATTTAGATGAAAATAACGACCATTTTTTGGATTGTGAAAAAAAATTTTAGTTGGAAGTTTCTAATTGTAATAAATTTATTTGAATCCAACTTCGATTTTTTTGGATTTTGTTGAGTATTTTTGTTGTTGGATGTATATTTGAGTAAATTTAGATGAAAATAACTTCAATTTTTTGGATTGTGAAAAAAATTTTAGTTGGAAGAGTAAAATTGTAATAAATTTATTTGAAACCAACTTCGTTTTTTTTGGATTTTGTTGAGCTTTTTTGATAGAGAAGCTTAATTTGAGTAATTTCAGTTGAAATTAACTTCGATTTTTGGGATTTTGTCACGATTTTTGTCAAATTTTAATAAATTTATTTGAAATCGACTTGGATTATTTTGGATTTTGTTGAGTATTTTTGTTGTAGGATCTATATTTGAGTAAATTTAGATGAAGATAACATCAATTTTTTGGATTGTGAAAAAAATTTTAGTTGGAAGTATCTAATTTTAATAAATTTATTTGAAACCAACTTCGATTTTTTTGGATTTTGTCGAATATTTTTGTTGTAGGATGTATATTTGAGTAAATTTAGATGAAAATAACTTCAATTTTTTGGATTGTGAAAAAAATTTTAGTTGCAAGAGTCAAATTTTAATAAATTTAATTGAAACCAACTTCGATTTTTTTGGATTTTGTTGAGTATTTTTGTTGTAGGATCTATATTTGAGTAAATTTAGATGAAAATAACGACAATTTTTTGGATTGTGAAAAAAAATTTTAGTTGGAAGTGTCAAATGTTAATAAATTTATTTGAAACCAACTTCGATTTTTTTTGATTTTGTGGAATATTTTTGTTGTAGGATGTATATTTGAGTAAATTTAGATGAAAATAACGACCATTTTTTGGATTGTGAAAAAAAATTTTAGTTGGAAGTTTCAAATTGTAATAAATTTATTTGAATCCAACTTCGATTTTTTTGGATTTTGTTGAGTATTTTTGTTGTAGGATCTATATTTGAGTAAATTTAGATGAAAATAACTTCAATTTTTTGGATTGTGAAAAAAAATTTTAGGTGGAAGTGTCAAATTTTAATAAATTTATTTGAAACTAACTTCGATTTTTTTTTATTTTGACCAGTATTTTTGTTGTAGGATGTATATTTGAGTAAATTTAGATGAAAATAACCACAATTTTTTGGATTGTGAAAAAAATTTTAGTTGGAAGTGTCAAATTTTAATAAATTTATTTGAAATCAACTTCGATTTTTTTTTATTTTGTTGAGTTTTTTTGATAGAGAAGCTTAATTTGAGTAATTTCAGTTGAAATTAACTTCGATTTTTTTGATTTTGTCACGATTTTTGTCAAATTTTAATAAATTTATTTGAAATCAACTTGGATTATTTTGGATTTTGTTGAGTATTTTTGTTGTAGGATCTATATTTGAGTAAATTTAGATGAAAATAACTTCAATTTTTAGGATTGCGAAAAAAATTTAGTTGGAAGTGTCAAATTTTAATAAATTTATTTGAAATCAACTTCGATTTTTTTGGATTTTGTCGAGTATTTTTGTTGTGGGATGTATATTTGAGTAAATTTAGATGAAAATAACGACAATTTTTTGGATTGTGAAAAAATTTAGTTGGAAGTGTCAAATTTTAATAAATTTATTTGAGACCAACTTCGATTTTTTTGGATTTTGTTGAGTATTTTTCTTGTAGGATGCATATTTGAGTAAATTTAGATGAAATTATCTTCAATTTTTTGGATTGTGAAAAAATTATAGTTGGAAGTGTCAAATTTTAATAAATTTATTTGAAATCAACTTCGATTATTTTGGATTTTGTCGAGTATTTTTGTTGTAGGATGTATATTTGAGTAATTTTAGATGAAAATAACTTCAATTTTTTGGATTGTGAAACAAAAATTTTAGTTGGAAGTGTCAAATTTTAATAAATTTATTTGAAACCAACTTCGATTTTTTTTTATTTTGTCGAATATTTTTGTTGTAGGATGTATATTTGAGTCAATTTAGATGAAAATAACTTCAATTTTTTGGAATGTGAAAAAAATTTTAGTTGGAAGTGTCAAATTTTAATAAATTTATTTGAAACCAACTTCGATTTTTTTTGATTTTGTGGAATATTTTTGTTGTAGGATGTATATTTGAGTAAATTTAGATGAAAATAACGACCATTTTTTGGATTGTGAAAAAAAATTTTAGTTGGAAGTTTCAAATTGTAATAAATTTATTTGAATCCAACTTCGATTTTTTTGGATTTTGTTGAGTTTTTTGATAGAGAAGCTTAATTTGAGTAATTTCAGTTGAAATTAACTTCGATTTTTTGGATTTTGTCACGATTTTTGTCAAATTTTAATAAATTTATTTGAAATCAACTTGGATTATTTTGGATTTTGTTGAATATTTTTGTTGTAGGATCTATATTTGAGTAAATTTAGAAGAAAATAGCTTCAATTTTTTGGATTGTAAAACAAAAATTTTAGTTGGAAGTGCCAAATTTTAATAAATTTATTTGAAATCAACTTCGATTTTTTTGGATTTTGTCGAGTACTTTTGTTGTAGGTTGTATATTTGAGTAAATTTTAAACAAAATAACGACAATTTTTTGGATTGTGAAACAAATTTTAGTTGGAAGTGTCAAATTTTAATAAATTTATTTGAAACCAACTTCGATTTTTTTTTGATTTTGTCGAGTATTTTTGTTGTAGGATTTATATTTGAGTAAATTTAGATGAAAATAACTTCAATTTTTTGGATTGTGAAAAAAATTTTAGTTGGAAGTGTCAAATTTTAATAAATTTATTTGAAACCAACTTCGATTTTTTTTATTTTGTCGAATATTTTTGTTGTAGGATGTATATTTGAGTAAATTTAGATGAAAATAACTTCAATTTTTTGGATTGTGAAAAAAATTTTAGTTGGAAGAGTCAAATTTTAATAAATTTATTTGAAACCAACTTCGATTTTTTTGGATTTTGTTGAGTATTTTTGTTGTAGGATCTATATTTGAGTAAATTTAGATGAAAATAACGACAATTTTTTGGATTGTGAAAAAAAATTTTAGTTGGAAGTGTCAAATTGTAATAAATTTCTTTGAATCCAACTTCGATTTTTTTGGATTTTGTTGAGTTTTTTTGATAGAGAAGCTTAATTTGAGTAATTTCAGTTGAAATTAACTTCGATTTTTTTGATTTTGTCACGATTTTTGTCAAATTTTAATAAATATATTTGAAATCAACTTGGATTATTTTGGATTTTGTTGAGTATTTTTGTTGTAGGATCTATATTTGAGTAAATTTAGATGAAAATAACGACCAGTTTTTGGATTGTGAAAAAAAATTTTAGTTGGAAGTTTCAAATTGTAATAAATTTGTTTGAATCCAACTTCGATTTTTTTGGATTTTGTTGAGTATTTTTGTTGCAGAATCTATATTTGAGTAAATTTAGATGAAAATAACTTCAATTTTTTGGATTGTGAAAAAAAATTTTAGGTGGAAGTGTCAAATTTTAATAAATTTATTTGAAACTAACTTCGATTTTTTTTTATTTTGACCAGTATTTTTGTTGTAGGATGTATATTTGAGTAAATTTAGATGAAAATAACCACAATTTTTTGGATTGTGAAAAAAATTTTAGTTGGAAGTGTCAAATTTTAATAAATTTATTTGAAATCAACTTCGATTTTTTTTATTTTGTTGAGTTTTTTTGATAGAGAAGCTTAATTTGAGTAATTTCAGTTGAAATTAACTTCGATTTTTTTGATTTTGTCACGATTTTTGTCAAATTTTAATAAATTTATTTGAAATCAACTTGGATTATTTTGGATTTTGTTGAGTATTTTTGTTGTAGGATCTATATTTGAGTAAATTTAGATGAAAATAAATTCAATTTTTTGGATTGTGAAAAAAAATTTAGTTGGAAGTGTCAAATTTTAATAAATTTATTTGAAACCAACTTCGATTATTTTGCATTTTGTTGAGTATTTTTGTTGTAGGATCTATATTTGTGTAAATTTAGATGAAAATAACTTCAATTTTTTGGATTGTGAATAAATTATAGTTGGAAGAGTCAAATTTTAATAAATTTATTTGAAACCAACTTCGATTTTTTTGGATTTTGATGAGTATTTTTGTTGTAGGATCTATATTTGAGTAAATTTAGATGAAAATAACGACAATTTTTTGGATTGTGAAAAAAATTTTAGTTGGAAGTGTCAAATTTTAATAAATTTATTTGAAATCAACTTCGATTTTTTTGGATTTTGTTGAGTTTTTTTGATAGAGAAGCTTAATTTGAGTAATTTCAGTTGAAATTAACTTCGATTTTTTTGATTTTGTCACGATTTTTGTCAAATTTTAATAAATTTATTTGAAATCAACTTGGATTATTTTGGATTTTGTTGAGTATTTTTGTTGTAGGATCTATATTTGAGTAAATTTAGATGAAAATAAATTCAATTTTTAGGATTGCGAAAAAAAATTTAGTTGGAAGTGTCAAATTTTAATAAATTTATTTGAAACCAACTTCGATTATTTTGGATTTTGTTGAGTATTTTTGTTGTAGGATCTATATTTGTGTAAATTTAGATGAAAATAACTTCAATTTTTAAGATTGTGAAAAAAAATTTTGTTGGAAGTGTCAAAGTTTAATAAATTTATTTGAGACCAACATCGATTTTTCTTATTTTGTTGAGTGTTTTTGTTATAGGATGCATATTTGAGTAAATTTAGATGAAAATAACTTCAATTTTTTGGATTGTGAAAAAAATTATAGTTGGAAGTGTCAAATTTTAATAAATTTATTTGAAATCAATTTCGATCATTTTGGATTTTGTTGAGTATTTTTGTTGTAGGATCTATATTTGAGGAAATTTAGATGAAAATAACTTCAATTTTTAGGATTGTGAAAAAAATTTTAGTTGGAAGTGTGAAATTTTAATAAATTTATTTGAGACCAACTTCGATTTTTTTGGATTTTGTTGAGTATTTTTGTTGTAGGATGCATATTTGAGTAAATTTAGATGAAATTATCTTAAATTTTTTGGATTGTGAAAAAAAATTTAGTTGGAAGTGTCAAATTTTAATAAATTTATTTGAAACCAACTTCGATTATTTTGGATTTTGTAGAGTATTTTTGTTGTAGGATCTATATTTGAGTAAATTTAGATGAAAATAACGACAATTTTTTGGATAGTGAAAAAAATTTTAGTTGGAAGTGTCAAATTTTAATAAATTTATTTGAAACCAACTTCGATTATTTTGGATTTTGTCGAGTACTTTTGTTGTAGGTTGTATATTTGAGTAAATTTTAAACAAAATAACGACAATTTTTTGGATTGTGAAAAAAATTTTAGTTGGAAGTGTCAAATTTTAATAAATTTATTTGAAACCAACTTCGATTTTTTTTTATTTTGTCGAATGTTTTTGTTGTAGGATGTATATTTGAGTAAATTTAGATGAAAATAACGACAATTTTTTGGATTGTGAAAAAAAATTTTAGTTGGAAGTGTCAAATTGTAATAAATTTCTTTGAATCCAACTTCGATTTTTTTGGATTTTGTTGAGTTTTTTTGATAGAGAAGCTTAATTTGAGTAATTTCAGTTGAAATTAACTTCGATTTTTTTGATTTTGTCACGATTTTTGTCAAATTTTAATAAATTTATTTGAAATCAACTTGGATTATTTTGGATTTTGTTGAGTATTTTTGTTGCAGAATCTATATTTGAGTAAATTTAGATGAAAATAACTTCAATTTTTTGGATTGTGAAAAAAAATTTTAGTTGGAAGTGTCAAATTTTAATAAATTTATTTGAAACCAACTTCGATTTTTTTTTATTTTGTCGAATATTTTTGTTGTAGGATGTATATTTGAGTAAATTTAGATGAAAATAACGACCATTTTTTGGATTGTGAAAAAAAATTTTAGTTGGAAGTTTCTAATTGTAATAAATTTATTTGAATCCAACTTCGATTTTTTTGGATTTTGTTGAGTATTTTTGTTGTTGGATGTATATTTGAGTAAATTTAGATGAAAATAACTTCAATTTTTTGGATTGTGAAAAAAATTTTAGTTGGAAGAGTCAAATTGTAATAAATTTATTTGAAACCAACTTCGATTTTTTTGGATTTTGTTGAGTATTTTTGTTGTAGGATCTATATTTGAGTAAATTTAGATGAAAATAACGACAATTTTTTGGATTGTGAAAAAAAATTTTAGTTGGAAGTGTCAAATGTTAATAAATTTATTTGAAACCAACTTCGATTTTTTTTGATTTTGTGGAATATTTTTGTTGTAGGATGTATATTTGAGTAAATTTAGATGAAAATAACGACCATTTTTTGGATTGTGAAAAAAAATTTTAGTTGGAAGTTTCAAATTGTAATAAATTTATTTGAATCCAACTTCGATTTTTTTGGATTTTGTTGAGTATTTTTGTTGTAGGATCTATATTTGAGTAAATTTAGATGAAAATAACTTCAATTTTTTGGATTGTGAAAAAAAATTTTAGGTGGAAGTGTCAAATTTTAATAAATTTATTTGAAACTAACTTCGATTTTTTTTTATTTTGACCAGTATTTTTGTTGTAGGATGTATATTTGAGTAAATTTAGATGAAAATAACCACAATTTTTTGGATTGTGAAAAAAATTTTAGTTGGAAGTGTCAAATTTTAATAAATTTATTTGAAATCAACTTCGATTTTTTTTTATTTTGTTGAGTTTTTTTGATAGAGAAGCTTAATTTGAGTAATTTCAGTTGAAATTAACTTCGATTTTTTTGATTTTGTCACGATTTTTGTCAAATTTTAATAAATTTATTTGAAATCAACTTCGATTTTTTTTGATTTTGTGGAATATTTTTGTTGTAGGATGTATATTTGAGTAAATTTAGATGAAAATAACGACCATTTTTTGGATTGTGAAAAAAAATTTTAGTTGGAAGTTTCAAATTGTAATAAATTTATTTGAATCCAACTTCGATTTTTTTGGATTTTGTTGAGTTTTTTGATAGAGAAGCTTAATTTGAGTAATTTCAGTTGAAATTAACTTCGATTTTTTGGATTTTGTCACGATTTTTGTCAAATTTTAATAAATTTATTTGAAATCAACTTGGATTATTTTGGATTTTGTTGAGTATTTTTGTTGTAGGATCTATATTTGAGTAAATTTAGAAGAAAATAGCTTCAATTTTTTGGATTGTAAAACAAAAATTTTAGTTGGAAGTGCCAAATTTTAATAAATTTATTTGAAATCAACTTCGATTTTTTTGGATTTTGTCGAGTACTTTTGTTGTAGGTTGTATATTTGAGTAAATTTTAAACAAAATAACGACAATTTTTTGGATTGTGAAACAAATTTTAGTTGGAAGTGTCAAATTTTAATAAATTTATTTGAAACCAACTTCGATTTTTTTTTGATTTTGTCGAGTATTTTTGTTGTAGGATTTATATTTGAGTAAATTTAGATGAAAATAACTTCAATTTTTTGGATTGTGAAAAAAATTTTAGTTGGAAGTGTCAAATTTTAATAAATTTATTTGAAACCAACTTCGATTTTTTTTATTTTGTCGAATATTTTTGTTGTAGGATGTATATTTGAGTAAATTTAGATGAAAATAACTTCAATTTTTTGGATTGTGAAAAAAATTTTAGTTGGAAGAGTCAAATTTTAATAAATTTATTTGAAACCAACTTCGATTTTTTTGGATTTTGTTGAGTATTTTTGTTGTAGGATCTATATTTGAGTAAATTTAGATGAAAATAACGACAATTTTTTGGATTGTGAAAAAAAATTTTAGTTGGAAGTGTCAAATTGTAATAAATTTCTTTGAATCCAACTTCGATTTTTTTGGATTTTGTTGAGTTTTTTTGATAGAGAAGCTTAATTTGAGTAATTTCAGTTGAAATTAACTTCGATTTTTTTGATTTTGTCACGATTTTTGTCAAATTTTAATAAATTTATTTGAAATCAACTTGGATTATTTTGGATTTTGTTGAGTATTTTTGTTGTAGGATCTATATTTGAGTAAATTTAGATGAAAATAACGACCATTTTTTGGATTGTGAAAAAAAATTTTAGTTGGAAGTTTCAAATTGTAATAAATTTGTTTGAATCCAACTTCGATTTTTTTGGATTTTGTTGAGTATTTTTGTTGCAGAATCTATATTTGAGTAAATTTAGATGAAAATAACTTCAATTTTTTGGATTGTGAAAAAAAATTTTAGGTGGAAGTGTCAAATTTTAATAAATTTATTTGAAACTAACTTCGATTTTTTTTTATTTTGACCAGTATTTTTGATGTAGGATGTATATTTGAGTAAATTTAGATGAAAATAACGAAAATTTTTTGGATTGTGAAAAAAATTTTAGTTGGAAGTGTCAAATTTTAATAAATTTATTTGAAATCAACTTCGATTTTTTTGGATTTTGTCGAGTATTTTTGTTGTAGGATCTATATTTGAGTAAATGTAGAAGAAAATAACTTCAATTTTTTGGATTGTAAATCAAAAATTTTAGTTGGAACTGCCAAATTTTAATAAATTTATTTGAAATCAACTTCGATTTTTTTGGATTTTGTCGAGTACTTTTGTTGTAGGTTGTATATTTGAGTAAATTTTAAACAAAATAACGACAATTTTTTGGATTGTGAATCAAATTTTAGTTGGAAGTGTCAAATTTTAATAAATTTATTTGAAACCAACTTCGATTTTTTTTTGGATTTTGTCGAGTATTTTTGTTGTAGGATGTATATTTGAGTAAATTTAGATGAAAATAACTTCAATTTTTTGGATTGTGAAACAAAAATTTTAGTTGGAAGTGTCAAATTTTAATAAATTTATTTGAAACCAACTTCGATTTTTTTTGATTTTGTCGAATATTTTTGTTGTAGGATGTATATTTGAGTAAATTTAGATGAAAGTAACTTCAATTTTTTGGATAGGGAAAAAATTGTAGTTGGAAGTGTCGAATTTTAATACATTTATTTGAGGCCAACTTCGATTTTTTTGGATTTTGTTGAGTTTTTTTGATAGAGAAGCTTAATTTCAGTAATTTCAGTTGAAATTAACTTCGATTTTTTGGATTTTGTCACGATTTTTGTCAAATTTTAATAAATTTATTTGAAATCAACTTGGATTATTTTGGATTTTGTTGAGTATTTTTGTTGTAGGATCTATATTTGAGTAAATTAAGATGAAGATAACATCAATTTTTTGGATTGTGAAAAAAATTTTAGTTGGAAGTGTCAAATTTTAATAAATTTATTTGAAACCAACTTCGATTTTTTTTGATTTTGTGGAATATTTTTGTTGTAGGATGTATATTTGAGTAAATTTAGATGAAAATAACGACCATTTTTTGGATTGTGAAAAAAAATTTTAGTTGGAAGTTTCAAATTGTAATAAACTTATTTGAATCCAACTTCGATTTTTTTGGATTTTGTTGAGTTTTTTGATAGAGAAGCTTAATTTGAGTAATTTCAGTTGAAATTAACTTCGATTTTTTGGATTTTGTCACGATTTTTGTCAAATTTTAATAAATTTATTTGAAATCAACTTGGATTATTTTGGATTTTGATGAGTATTTTTGTTGTAGGATCTATATTTGAGTAAATTTAGATGAAAATAACGACAATTTTTTGGATTGTGAAAAAAAATTTTAGTTGGAAGTGTCAAATTGTAATAAATTTATTTGAAACCAACTTCGATTTTTTTTTATTTTGTCGAATATTTTTGTTGTAGGATGTATATTTGAGTAAATTTAGATGAAAATAACTTCAATTTTTTGGATTGTGAAAAAAAATTTTAGTTGGAAGTGTCAAATTTTAATAAATTTATTTGAAACCAACTTCGATTTTTTTTTATTTTGTCGAATATTTTTGTTGTAGGATGTATATTTGAGTAAATTTAGATGAAAATAACTTCAATTTTTTGGATTGTGAAAAAAAATTTTAGTTGGAAGTGTCAAATTTTAATAAATTTATTTGAAACCAACTTCGATTTTTTTTTGGATTTTGTCGAGTATTTTTGTTGTAGGATGTATATTTGAGTAAATTTAGATGAAAATAACTTCAATTTTTTGGATTGTGAAACAAAAATTTTAGTTGGAAGTGTCAAATTTTAATAAATTTATTTGAAACCAACTTCGATTTTTTTTGATTTTGTCGAATATTTTTGTTGTAGGATGTATATTTGAGTAAATTTAGATGAAAATAACTTCAATTTTTTGGATAGGGAAAAAATTGTAGTTGGAAGTGTCGAATTTTAATACATTTATTTGAGGCCAACTTCGATTTTTTTGGATTTTGTTGAGTATTTTTGTTGTAGGATCTATATTTGAGTAAATTTACATGAAAATAACTTCAATTTTTTGGATAGGGAAAAAATTGTAGTTGGAAGTGTCGAATTTTAATACATTTATTTGAGGCCAACTTCGATTTTTTTGGATTTTGTTGAGTTTTTTTGATAGAGAAGCTTAATTTCAGTAATTTCAGTTGAAATTAACTTCGATTTTTTGGATTTTGTCACGATTTTTGTCAAATTTTAATAAATTTATTTGAAATCAACTTGGATTATTTTGGATTTTGTTGAGTATTTTTGTTGTAGGATCTATATTTGAGTAAATTAAGATGAAGATAACATCAATTTTTTGGATTGTGAAAAAAATTTTAGTTGGAAGTGTCAAATTTTAATAAATTTATTTGAAACCAACTTCGATTTTTTTTGATTTTGTGGAATATTTTTGTTGTAGGATGTATATTTGAGTAAATTTAGATGAAAATAACGACCATTTTTTGGATTGTGAAAAAAAATTTTAGTTGGAAGTTTCAAATTGTAATAAACTTATTTGAATCCAACTTCGATTTTTTTGGATTTTGTTGAGTTTTTTGATAGAGAAGCTTAATTTGAGTAATTTCAGTTGAAATTAACTTCGATTTTTTGGATTTTGTCACGATTTTTGTCAAATTTTAATAAATTTATTTGAAATCAACTTGGATTATTTTGGATTTTGATGAGTATTTTTGTTGTAGGATCTATATTTGAGTAAATTTAGATGAAAATAACGACAATTTTTTGGATTGTGAAAAAAAATTTTAGTTGGAAGTGTCAAATTGTAATAAATTTATTTGAAACCAACTTCGATTTTTTTGGATTTTGTTGAGCTTTTTTGATAGAGAAGCTTAATTTGAGTAATTTCAGTTGAAATTAACTTCGATTTTTTGGATTTTGTCACGATTTTTGTCAAATTTTAATAAATTTATTTGAAATCGACTTGGATTATTTTGGATTTTGTTGAGTATTTTTGTTGCAGAATCTATATTTGAGTAAATTTAGATGAAAATAACTTCAATTTTTTGGATTGTGAAAAAAAATTTTAGTTGGAAGTGTCAAATTTTAATAAATTTATTTGAAACCAACTTCGATTTTTTTTTATTTTGTCGAATATTTTTGTTGTAGGATGTATATTTGAGTAAATTTAGATGAAAATAACTTCAATTTTTTGGATTGTGAAAAAAAATTTTAGTTGGAAGTGTCAAATTTTAATAAATTTATTTGAAACCAACTTCGATTTTTTTTGATTTTGTCGAATATTTTTGTTGTAGGATGTATATTTGAGTAAATTTAGATGAAAATAACTTCAATTTTTTGGATTTTGAAAAAAATTTTAGTTGGAAGTGTCAAATTTTAATAAATTTATTTGAAACCAACTTCGATTTTTTTTTATTTTGTCGAATATTTTTGTTGTAGGATGTATATTTGAGTAAATTTAGATGAAAATAACGACCATTTTTTGGATTGTGAAAAAAAATTTTAGTTGGAAGTTTCTAATTGTAATAAATTTATTTGAATCCAACTTCGATTTTTTTGGATTTTGTTGAGTATTTTTGTTGTTGGATGTATATTTGAGTAAATTTAGATGAAAATAACTTCAATTTTTTGGATTGTGAAAAAAATTTTAGTTGGAAGAGTCAAATTTTAATAAATTTATTTGAAACCAACTTCGATTTTTTTGGATTTTGATGAGTATTTTTGTTGTAGGATCTATATTTGAGTAAATTTAGATGAAAATAACGACAATTTTTTGGATTGTGAAAAAAAATTTTAGTTGGAAGTGTCAAATTGTAATAAATTTATTTGAAACCAACTTCGATTTTTTTGGATTTTGTTGAGCTTTTTTGATAGAGAAGCTTAATTTGAGTAATTTCAGTTGAAATTAACTTCGATTTTTTGGATTTTGTCACGATTTTTGTCAAATTTTAATAAATTTATTTGAAATCGACTTGGATTATTTTGGATTTTGTTGAGTATTTTTGTTGTAGGATCTATATTTGAGTAAATTTAGATGAAGATAACATCAATTTTTTGGATTGTGAAAAAAATTTAAGTTGGAAGTGTCTAATTTTAATAAATTTATTTGAAACCAACTTCGATTTTTTTGGAATTTGTCGAATATTTTGGTTGTAGGATGTATATTTGAGTAAATTTAGATGAAAATAACGACCATTTTTTGGATTGTGAAAAAAAATTTTAGTTGGAAGTTTCAAATTGTAATAAATTTATTTGAATCCAACTTCGATTTTTTTGGATTTTGTTGAGTATTTTTGTTGTAGGATCTATATTTGAGTAAATTTAGATGAAAATAACTTCAATTTTTTGGATTGTGAAAAAAAATTTTAGGTGGAAGTGTCAAATTTTAATAAATTTATTTGAAACTAACTTCGATTTTTTTTTATTTTGACCTGTATTTTTGTTGTAGGATGTATATTTGAGTAAATTTAGATGAAAATAACCACAATTTTTTGGATTGTGAAAAAAATTTTAGTTGGAAGTGTCAAATTTTAATAAATTTATTTGAAATCGACTTCGATTTTTTTGGATTTTGTTGAGTATTTTTGTTGTAGGATCTATATTTGAGTAAATTTAGATGAAAATAAATTCAATTTTTAGGATTGCGAAAAAAAATTTAGTTGGGAGTGTCAAATTTTAATAAATTTATTTGAAACCAACTTCGATTATTTTGGATTTTGTTGAGTATTTTTGTTGTAGGATCTATATTTGTGTAAATTTAGATGAAAATAACTTCAATTTTTAAGATTGTGAAAAAAAATTTTGTTGGAAGTGTCAAAGTTTAATAATTTTATTTGAGACCAACATCGATTTTTTTTATTTTGTTGAGTATTTTTGTTATAGGATGCATATTTGAGTAAATTTAGATGAAAATAACTTCAATTTTTTGGATTGTGAAAAAAATTATAGTTGGAAGTGTCAAATTTTAATAAATTTATTTGAAATCAATTTCGATCATTTTGGATTTTGTTGAGTATTTTTGTTGTAGGATCTATATTTGAGGAAATTTAGATGAAAATAACTTCAATTTTTAGGATTGTGAAAAAAATTTTAGTTGGAAGTGTGAAATTTTAATAAATTTATTCGAGACCAACTTCGATTTTTTTGGATTTTGTTGAGTATTTTTGTTGTAGGATGCATATTTGAGTAAATTTAGATGAAATTATCTTAAATTTTTTGGATTGTGAAAATAAATTTAGTTGGAAGTGTCAAATTTTAATAAATTTATTTGAAACCAACTTCGATTATTTTGGATTTTATAGAATATTTTTGTTGTAGGATCTATATTTGAGTAAATTTAGATGAAAATAACGACAATTTTTGGGATAGTGAAAAAAATTTTAGTTGGAAGTGTCAAATTTTAATAAATTTATTTGAAACCAACTTCGATTATTTTGGATTTTGTCGAGTACTTTTGTTGTAGGTTGTATATTTGAGTAAATTTTAAACAAAATAACGACAATTTTTTGGATTGTGAAAAAAATTTTAGTTGGAAGTGTCAAATTTTAATAAATTTATTTGAAACCAACTTCGATTTTTTTTTATTTTGTCGAATGTTTTTGTTGTAGGATGTATATTTGAGTAAATTTAGATGAAAATAACGACCATTTTTTGGATTGTGAAAAAAAATTTTAATTGGAAGTTTCAAATTGTAATAAATTTATTTGAAACCAACTTCGATTTTTTTGGATTTTGACCAGTATGTTTGTTGTAGCATGTATATTTGAGTAAATTTAGATGAAAATAACGAAAATTTTTTGGATTGTGAAAAAAATTTTAGTTGGAAGTGTCAAATTTGAATAAATTTATTTGAAATCAACTTCGATTTTTTTGGATTTTGTCGAGTATTTTTGTTGTAGGATCTATATTTGAGTAAATGTAGAAGAAAATAACTTCAATTTTTGGGATTGTAAAACAAAAATTTTAGTTGGAACTGCCAAATTTTAATAAATTTATTTGAAATCAACTTCGATTTTTTTGGATTTTGTCGAGTACTTTTGTTGTAGGTTGTATATTTGAGTAAATTTTAAACAAAATAACGACAATTTTTTGGATTGTGAATCAAATTTTAGTTGGAAGTGTCAAATTTTAATAAATTTATTTGAAACCAACTTCGATTTTTTTTTGGATTTTGTCGAGTATTTTTGTTGTAGGATGTATATTTGAGTAAATTTAGATGAAAATAACTTCAATTTTTTGGATTGTGAAACAAAAATTTTAGTTGGAAGTGTCAAATTTTAATAAATTTATTTGAAACCAACTTCGATTTTTTTTGATTTTGTCGAATATTTTTGTTGTAGGATGTATATTTGAGTAAATTTAGATGAAAATAACTTCAATTTTTTGGATAGGGAAAAAATTGTAGTTGGAAGTGTCGAATTTTAATACATTTATTTGAGGCCAACTTCGATTTTTTTGGATTTTGTTGAGTATTTTTGTTGTAGGATCTATATTTGAGTAAATTTACATGAAAATAACGACAATTTGTTGGATTGAGAAAAAAAAATTTAGTTGGAAGTGTCAAATTGTAAAAAATTTATTGAAAACCAACTTCGATTTTTTTGGATTTTGTTGAGTTTTTTTGATAGAGAAGCTTAATTTCAGTAATTTCAGTTGAAATTAACTTCGATTTTTTGGATTTTGTCACGATTTTTGTCAAATTTTAATAAATTTATTTGAAATCAACTTGGATTATTTTGGATTTTGTTGAGTATTTTTGTTGTAGGATCTATATTTGAGTAAATTAAGATGAAGATAACATCAATTTTTTGGATTGTGAAAAAAATTTTAGTTGGAAGTGTCAAAGTTTAATAAATTTATTTGAAACCAACTTCTATTTTTTTTGATTTTGTGGAATATTTTTGTTGTAGGATGTATATTTGAGTAAATTTAGATGAAAATAACGACCATTTTTTGGATTGTGAAAAAAAATTTTAGTTGGAAGTTTCAAATTGTAATAAATTTATTTGAATCCAACTTCGATTTTTTTGGATTTTGTTGAGTTTTTTGATAGAGAAGCTTAATTTGAGTAATTTCAGTTGAAATTAACTTCGATTTTTTGGATTTTGTCACGATTTTTGTCAAATTTTAATAAATTTATTTGAAACCAACTTCGATTTTTTTTGATTTTGTCGAATATTTTTGTTGTAGGATGTATATTTGAGTAAATTTAGATGAAAATAACTTCAATTTTTTGGATTTTGAAAAAAATTTTAGTTGGAAGTGTCAAATTTTAATAAATTTATTTGAAACCAACTTCGATTTTTTTTTATTTTGTCGAATATTTTTGTTGTAGGATGTATATTTGAGTAAATTTAGATGAAAATAACGACCATTTTTTGGATTGTGAAAAAAAATTTTAGTTGGAAGTTTCTAATTGTAATAAATTTATTTGAATTCAACTTCGATTTTTTTGGATTTTGTTGAGTATTTTTGTTGTAGGATCTATATTTGAGTAAATTTAGATGAAAATAACGACAATTTTTTGGATAGTGAAAAAAATTTTAGTTGGAAGTGTCAAATTTTAATAAATTTATTTGAAACCAACTTCGATTATTTTGGATTTTGTTGAGTATTTTTGTTGTAGGATCTATATTTGAGTAAATTTAGATGAAAATAACGACAATTTTTTGGATTGTGAAAAAAATTTTAGTTGGAAGTGTCAAATTTTAATAAATTTATTTGAGACCAACTTCGATTTTTTTGGATTTTGTTGAGTATTTTTGTTGTAGGATGCATATTTGAGTAAATTTAGATGAAATTATCTTCAATTTTTTGGATTGTGAAAAAAAATTTAGTTGGAAGTGTCAAATTTTAATAAATTTATTTGAAACCAACTTCGATTATTTTCGATTTTGTTGAGTATTTTTGTTGTAGGATCTATATTTGTGTAAATTTAGATGAAAATAACTTCAATTTTTTGGATTGTGAATAAATTATAGTTGGAAGAGTCAAATTTTAATAAATTTATTTGAAACCAACTTCGATTTTTTTGGATTTGGTGAGTATTTTTGTTGTAGGATCTATATTTGAGTAAATTTAGATGAAAATAACGACAATTTTTTGGATTGTGAAAAAAATTTTAGTTGGAAGTGTCAAATTTTAATAAATTTATTTGAAATCAACTTCGATTTTTTTGGATTTTGTTGAGTTTTTTTTATAGAGAAGCTTAATTTGAGTAATTTCAGTTGAAATTAACTTCGATTTTTTTGATTTTGTCACGATTTTTGTCAAATTTTAATAAATTTATTTGAAATCAACTTGGATTATTTTGGATTTTGTTGAGTATTTTTGTTGTAGGATCTATATTTGAGTAAATTTAGATGAAAATAAATTCAATTTTTAGGATTGCGAAAAAAAATTTAGTTGGAAGTGTCAAATTTTAATAAATTTATTTGAAACCAACTTCGATTATTTTGGATTTTGTTGAGTATTTTTGTTGTAGGATCTATATTTGTGTAAATTTAGATGAAAATAACTTCAATTTTTAAGATTGTGAAAAAAATTTTGTTGGAAGTGTCAAAGTTTAATAATTTTATTTGAGACCAACATCGATTTTTTTTATTTTGTTGAGTATTTTTGTTATAGGATGCATATTTGAGTAAATTTAGATGAAAATAACTTAAATCTTTTGGATTGTGAAAAAAAATTTAGTTGGAAGAGTCAAATTGTAATAAATTTATTTGAAACCAACTTCGATTTTTTTGGATTTTGTTGAGCTTTTTTGATAGAGAAGCTTAATTTGAGTAATTTCAGTTGAAATTAACTTCGATTTAGTGGATTTTGTCACGATTTTTGTCAAATTTTAATAAATTTATTTGAAATCGACTTGGATTATTTTGGATTTTGTTGAGTATTTTTGTTGTAGGATCTATATTTGAGTAAATTTAGATGAAGATAACATCAATTTTTTGGATTGTGAAAAAAATTTTAGTTGGAAGTGTCTAATTTTAATAAATTTATTTGAAACCAACTTCGATTTTTTTGGATTTTGTCGAATATTTTTGTTGTAGGATGTATATTTGAGTAAATTTAGATGAAAATAACTTCAATTTTTTGGATTGTGAAAAAAATTTTAGTTGCAAGAGTCAAATTTTAATAAATTTAATTGAAACCAACTTCGATTTTTTTGGATTTTGTTGAGTATTTTTGTTGTAGGATCTATATTTGAGTAAATTTAGATGAAAATAACGACAATTTTTTGGATTGTGAAAAAAAATTTTAGTTGGAAGTGTCAAATGTTAATAAATTTATTTGAAACCAACTTCGATTTTTTTTATTTTGTTGAGTATTTTTGTTATAGGATGCATATTTGAGTAAATTTAGATGAAAATAACTTCAATTTTTTGAATTGTGAAAAAAATTATAGTTGGAAGTGTCAAATTTTAATAAATTTATTTGAAATCAATTTCGATCATTTTGGATTTTGTTGAGTATTTTTGTTGTAGGATCTATATTTGAGGAAATTTAGATGAAAATAACTTCAATTTTTAGGATTGTGAAAAAAATTTTAGTTGGAAGTGTGAAATTTTAATAAATTTATTTGAGACCAACTTCGATTTTTTTGGATTTTGTTGAGTATTTTTGTTGTAGGATGCATATTTGAGTAAATTTAGATGAAATTATCTTAAATTTTTTGGATTGTGAAAAAAAATTTAGTTGGAAGTGTCAAATTTTAATAAATTTATTTGAAACCAACTTCGATTATTTTGGATTTTGTAGAGTATTTTTGTTGTAGGATCTATATTTGAGTAAATTTAGATGAAAATAACGACAATTTTTTGGATAGTGAAAAAAATTTTAGTTGGAAGTGTCAAATTTTAATAATTTTATTTGAAACCAACTTCGATTATTTTGGATTTTGTCGAGTACTTTTGTTGTAGGTTGTATATTTGAGTAAATTTTAAACAAAATAACGACAATTTTTTGGATTGTGAAAAAAATTTTAGTTGGAAGTGTCAAATTTTAATAAATTTATTTGAAACCAACTTCGATTTTTTTTTATTTTTTCGAATGTTTTTGTTGTAGGATGTATATTTGAGTAAATTTAGATGAAAATAACGACCATTTTTTGGATTGTGAAAAAAAATTTTAATTGGAAGTTTCAAATTGTAATAAATTTATTTGAAACCAACTTCGATTTTTTTGGATTTTGACCAGTATGTTTGTTGTAGCATGTATATTTGAGTAAATTTAGATGAAAATAACGAAAATTTTTTGGATTGTGAAAAAAATTTTAGTTGGAAGTGTCAAATTTTAATAAATTTATTTGAAATCAACTTCGATTTTTTTGGATTTTGTCGAGTATTTTTGTTGTAGGATCTATATTTGAGTAAATGTAGAAGAAAATAACTTCAATTTTTTGGATTGTAAAACAAAAATTTTAGTTGGAACTGCCAAATTTTAATAAATTTATTTGAAATCAACTTCGATTTTTTTGGATTTTGTCGAGTACTTTTGTTGTAGGTTGTATATTTGAGTATATTTTAAACAAAATAACGACAATTTTTTGGATTGTGAATCAAATTTTAGTTGGAAGTGTCAAATTTTAATAAATTTATTTGAAACCAACTTCGATTTTTTTTTGGATTTTGTCGAGTATTTTTGTTGTAGGGTCTATATTTGAGTAAATTTACATGAAAATAACGACAATTTGTTGGATTGAGAAAAAAAAATTTAGTTGGAAGTGTCAAATTGTAAAAAATTTATTGAAAACCAACTTCGATTTTTTTGGATTTTGTTGAGTTTTTTTGATAGAGAAGCTTAATTTCAGTAATTTCAGTTGAAATTAACTTCGATTTTGTGGATTTTGGTCACGATTTTTGTCAAATTTTAATAAATTTATTTGAAATCAACTTGGATTATTTTGGATTTTGTTGAGTATTTTTGTTGTAGGATCTATATTTGAGTAAATTAAGATGAAGATAACATCAATTTTTTGGATTGTGAAAAAAATTTTAGTTGGAAGTGTCAAATTTTAATAAATTTATTTGAAACCAACTTCGATTTTTTTTGATTTTGTGGAATATTTTTGTTGTAGGATGTATATTTGAGTAAATTTAGATGAAAATAACGACCATTTTTTGGATTGTGAAAAAAAATTTTAGTTGGAAGTTTCAAATTGTAATAAACTTATTTGAATCCAACTTCGATTTTTTTGGATTTTGTTGAGTTTTTTGATAGAGAAGCTTAATTTGAGTAATTTCAGTTGAAATTAACTTCGATTTTTTGGATTTTGTCACGATTTTTGTCAAATTTTAATAAATTTATTTGAAATCAACTTGGATTATTTTGGATTTTGTTGAGTATTTTTGTTGTAGGATCTATATTTGAGTAAATTTAGAAGAAAATAACTTCAATTTTTTGGATTGTAAAATAAAAATTTTAGTTATAAGTGCCAAATTTTAATAAATTTATTTGAAATCAACTTCGATTTTTTTGGATTTTGTCGAGTACTTTTGTTGTAGGTTGTATATTTGAGTAAATTTTAAACAAAATAACGACAATTTTTTGGATTGTGAAACAAATTTTAGTTGGAAGTGTCAAATTTTAATAAATTTATTTGAAACCAACTTCGATTTTTTTGGATTTTGTTGAGTATTTTTGTTGTAGGATGCATATTTGAGTAAATTTAGATGAAATTATCTTAAATTTTTTGGATTGTGAAAAAAAATTTAGTTGGAAGTGTCAAATTTTAATAAATTTATTTGAAACCAACTTCGATTATTTTGGATTTTGTAGAGTATTTTTGTTGTAGGATCTATATTTGAGTAAATTTAGATGAAAATAACGACAATTTTTTGGATAGTGAAAAAAATTTTAGTTGGAAGTGTCAAATTTTAATAAATTTATTTGAAACCAACTTCGATTATTTTGGATTTTGTCGAGTACTTTTGTTGTAGGTTGTATATTTGAGTAAATTTTAAACAAAATAACGACAATTTTTTGGATTGTGAAAAAAATTTTAGTTGGAAGTGTCAAATTTTAATAAATTTATTTGAAACCAACTTCGATTTTTTTTTATTTTGTCGAATGTTTTTGTTGTAGGATGTATATTTGAGTAAATTTAGATGAAAATAACGACCATTTTTTGGATTGTGAAAAAAAATTTTAATTGGAAGTTTCAAATTGTAATAAATTTATTTGAAACCAACTTCGATTTTTTTGGATTTTGACCAGTATGTTTGTTGTAGCATGTATATTTGAGTAAATTTAGATGAAAATAACGAAAATTTTTTGGATTGTGAAAAAAATTTTAGTTGGAAGTGTCAAATTTTAATAAATTTATTTGAAATCAACTTCGATTTTTTTGGATTTTGTCGAGTATTTTTGTTGTAGGATCTATATTTGAGTAAATGTAGAAGAAAATAACTTCAATTTTTTGGATTGTAAAACAAAAATTTTAGTTGGAACTGCCAAATTTTAATAAATTTATTTGAAATCAACTTCGATTTTTTTGGATTTTGTCGAGTACTTTTGTTGTAGGTTGTATATTTGAGTATATTTTAAACAAAATAACGACAATTTTTTGGATTGTGAATCAAATTTTAGTTGGAAGTGTCAAATTTTAATAAATTTATTTGAAACCAACTTCGATTTTTTTTTGGATTTTGTCGAGTATTTTTGTTGTAGGATCTATATTTGAGTAAATTTACATGAAAATAACGACAATTTGTTGGATTGAGAAAAAAAAATTTAGTTGGAAGTGTCAAATTGTAAAAAATTTATTGAAAACCAACTTCGATTTTTTTGGATTTTGTTGAGTTTTTTTGATAGAGAAGCTTAATTTCAGTAATTTCAGTTGAAATTAACTTCGATTTTTTGGATTTTGTCACGATTTTTGTCAAATTTTAATAAATTTATTTGAAATCAACTTGGATTATTTTGGATTTTGTTGAGTATTTTTGTTGTAGGATCTATATTTGAGTAAATTAAGATGAAGATAACATCAATTTTTTGGATTGTGAAAAAAATTTTAGTTGGAAGTGTCAAATTTTAATAAATTTATTTGAAACCAACTTCGATTTTTTTTGATTTTGTGGAATATTTTTGTTGTAGGATGTATATTTGAGTAAATTTAGATGAAAATAACGACCATTTTTTGGATTGTGAAAAAAAATTTTAGTTGGAAGTTTCAAATTGTAATAAACTTATTTGAATCCAACTTCGATTTTTTTGGATTTTGTTGAGTTTTTTGATAGAGAAGCTTAATTTGAGTAATTTCAGTTGAAATTAACTTCGATTTTTTGGATTTTGTCACGATTTTTGTCAAATTTTAATAAATTTATTTGAAATCAACTTGGATTATTTTGGATTTTGTTGAGTATTTTTGTTGTAGGATCTATATTTGAGTAAATTTAGAAGAAAATAACTTCAATTTTTTGGATTGTAAAACAAAAATTTTAGTTATAAGTGCCAAATTTTAATAAATTTATTTGAAATCAACTTCGATTTTTTTGGATTTTGTCGAGTACTTTTGTTGTAGGTTGTATATTTGAGTAAATTTTAAACAAAATAACGACAATTTTTTGGATTGTGAAACAAATTTTAGTTGGAAGTGTCAAATTTTAATAAATTTATTTGAAACCAACTTCGATTTTTTTGGATTTTGTTGAGTATTTTTGTTGTAGGATCTATATTTGAGTAAATTTAGATGAAAATAACGACCATTTTTTGGATTGTGAAAAAAAATTTTAGTTGGAAGTTTCTAATTGTAATAAATTTATTTGAAACCAACTTCGATTATTTTGGATTTTGTTGAGTATTTTTGTTGTAGGATCTATATTTGAGTAAATTTAGATGAAAATAACGAAAATTTTTTGGATTGTGAAAAAAATTTTAGTTGGAAGTGTCAAATTTTAATAAATTTATTTGAGACCAACTTCGATTTTTTTGGATTTTGTTGAGTATTTTTGTTGTAGGATGCATATTTGAGTAAATTTAGATGAAATTATCTTCAATTTTTTGGATTGTGAAAAAAAATTTAGTTGGAAGTGTCAAATTTTAATAAATTTATTTGAAACCAACTTCGATTATTTTCGATTTTGTTGAGTATTTTTGTTGTAGGATCTATATTTGTGTAAATTTAGATGAAAATAACTTCAATTTTTTGGATTGTGAATAAATTATAGTTGGAAGAGTCAAATTTTAATAAATTTATTTGAAACCAACTTCGATTTTTTTGGATTTTGATGAGTATTTTTGTTGTAGGATCTATATTTGAGTAAATTTAGATGAAAATAACGACAATTTTTTGGATTGTGAAAAAAATTTTAGTTGGAAGTGTCAAATTTTAATAAATTTATTTGAAATCAACTTCGATTTTTTTGGATTTTGTTGAGTTTTTTTTATAGAGAAGCTTAATTTGAGTAATTTCAGTTGAAATTAACTTCGATTTTTTTGATTTTGTCACGATTTTTGTCAAATTTTAATAAATTTATTTGAAATCAACTTGGATTATTTTGGATTTTGTTGAGTATTTTTGTTGTAGGATCTATATTTGAGTAAATTTAGATGAAAATAAATTCAATTTTTAGGATTGCGAAAAAAAATTTAGTTGGAAGTGTCAAATTTTAATAAATTTATTTGAAACCAACTTCGATTATTTTGGATTTTGTTGAGTATTTTTGTTGTAGGATCTATATTTGTGTAAATTTAGATGAAAATAACTTCAATTTTTAAGATTGTGAAAAAAAATTTTGTTGGAAGTGTCAAAGTTTAATAATTTTATTTGAGACCAACATCGATTTTTTTTATTTTGTTGAGTATTTTTGTTATAGGATGCATATTTGAGTAAATTTAGATGAAAATAACTTAAATCTTTTGGATTGTGAAAAAAAATTTAGTTGGAAGAGTCAAATTGTAATAAATTTATTTGAAACCAACTTCGATTTTTTTGGATTTTGTTGAGCTTTTTTGATAGAGAAGCTTAATTTGAGTAATTTCAGTTGAAATTAACTTCGATTTAGTGGATTTTGTCACGATTTTTGTCAAATTTTAATAAATTTATTTGAAATCGACTTGGATTATTTTGGATTTTGTTGAGTATTTTTGTTGTAGGATCTATATTTGAGTAAATTTAGATGAAGATAACATCAATTTTTTGGATTGTGAAAAAAATTTTAGTTGGAAGTGTCTAATTTTAATAAATTTATTTGAAACCAACTTCGATTTTTTTGGATTTTGTCGAATATTTTTGTTGTAGGATGTATATTTGAGTAAATTTAGATGAAAATAACTTCAATTTTTTGGATTGTGAAAAAAAATTTTAGGTGGAAGTGTCAAATTTTAATAAATTTATTTGAAACTAACTTCGATTTTTTTTTATTTTGACCAGTATTTTTGTTGTAGGATGTATATTTGAGTAAATTTAGATGAAAATAACCACAATTTTTTGGATTGTGAAAAAAATTTTAGTTGGAAGTGTCAAATTTTAATAAATTTATTTGAAATCAACTTCGATTTTTTTTGATTTTGTTGAGTTTTTTATATAGAGAAGCTTAATTTGAGTAATTTCAGTTGAAATTAACTTCGATTTTTTTGATTTTGTCACGATTTTTGTCAAATTTTAATAAATTTATTTGAAATCAACTTGGATTATTTTGGATTTTGTTGAGTATTTTTGTTGTAGGATCTATATTTGAGTAAATTTAGATGAAAATAAATTCAATTTTTAGGATTGCGAAAAAAAATTTAGTTGGAAGTGTCAAATTTTAATAAATTTATTTGAAACCAACTTCGATTATTTTGGATTTTGTTGAGTATTTTTGTTGTAGGATCTATATTTGTGTAAATTTAGATGAAAATAACTTCAATTTTTAAGATTGTGAAAAAAAATTTTGTTGGAAGTGTCAAAGTTTAATAATTTTATTTGAGACCAACATCGATTTTTTTTATTTTGTTGAGTATTTTTGTTATAGGATGCATATTTGAGTAAATTTAGATGAAAATAACTTCAATTTTTTGAATTGTGAAAAAAATTATAGTTGGAAGTGTCAAATTTTAATAAATTTATTTGAAATCAATTTCGATCATTTTGGATTTTGTTGAGTATTTTTGTTGTAGGATCTATATTTGAGGAAATTTAGATGAAAATAACTTCAATTTTTAGGATTGTGAAAAAAATTTTAGTTGGAAGTGTGAAATTTTAATAAATTTATTTGAGACCAACTTCGATTTTTTTGGATTTTGTTGAGTATTTTTGTTGTAGGATGCATATTTGAGTAAATTTAGATGAAAATAACTTCAATTTTTTGAATTGTGAAAAAAATTATAGTTGGAAGTGTCAAATTTTAATAAATTTATTTGAAATCAATTTCGATCATTTTGGATTTTGTTGAGTATTTTTGTTGTAGGATCTATATTTGAGGAAATTTAGATGAAAATAACTTCAATTTTTAGGATTGTGAAAAAAATTTTAGTTGGAAGTGTGAAATTTTAATAAATTTATTTGAGACCAACTTCGATTTTTTTGGATTTTGTTGAGTATTTTTGTTGTAGGATGCATATTTGAGTAAATTTAGATGAAATTATCTTAAATTTTTTGGATTGTGAAAAAAAATTTAGTTGGAAGTGTCAAATTTTAATAAATTTATTTGAAACCAACTTCGATTATTTTGGATTTTGTAGAGTATTTTTGTTGTAGGATCTATATTTGAGTAAATTTAGATGAAAATAACGACAATTTTTTGGATAGTGAAAAAAATTTTAGTTGGAAGTGTCAAATTTTAATAAATTTATTTGAAACCAACTTCGATTATTTTGGATTTTGTCGAGTACTTTTGTTGTAGGTTGTATATTTGAGTAAATTTTAAACAAAATAACGACAATTTTTTGGATTGTGAAAAAAATTTTAGTTGGAAGTGTCAAATTTTAATAAATTTATTTGAAACCAACTTCGATTTTTTTTTATTTTGTCGAATGTTTTTGTTGTAGGATGTATATTTGAGTAAATTTAGATGAAAATAACGACCATTTTTTGGATTGTGAAAAAAAATTTTAATTGGAAGTTTCAAATTGTAATAAATTTATTTGAAACCAACTTCGATTTTTTTGGATTTTGACCAGTATGTTTGTTGTAGCATGTATATTTGAGTAAATTTAGATGAAAATAACGAAAATTTTTTGGATTGTGAAAAAAAGTTTAGTTGGAAGTGTCAAATTTTAATAAATTTATTTGAAATCAACTTCGATTTTTTTGGATTTTGTCGAGTATTTTTGTTGTAGGATCTATATTTGAGTAAATGTAGAAGAAAATAACTTCAATTTTTTGGATTGTAAAACAAAAATTTTAGTTGGAACTGCCAAATTTTAATAAATTTATTTGAAATCAACTTCGATTTTTTTGGATTTTGTCGAGTACTTTTGTTGTAGGTTGTATATTTGAGTATATTTTAAACAAAATAACGACAATTTTTTGGATTGTGAATCAAATTTTAGTTGGAAGTGTCAAATTTTAATAAATTTATTTGAAACCAACTTCGATTTTTTTTTGGATTTTGTCGAGTATTTTTGTTGTAGGATCTATATTTGAGTAAATTTACATGAAAATAACGACAATTTGTTGGATTGAGAAAAAAAAATTTAGTTGGAAGTGTCAAATTGTAAAAAATTTATTGAAAACCAACTTCGATTTTTTTGGATTTTGTTGAGTTTTTTTGATAGAGAAGCTTAATTTCAGTAATTTCAGTTGAAATTAACTTCGATTTTTTGGATTTTGTCACGATTTTTGTCAAATTTTAATAAATTTATTTGAAATCAACTTGGATTATTTTGGATTTTGTTGAGTATTTTTGTTGTAGGATCTATATTTGAGTAAATTAAGATGAAGATAACATCAATTTTTTGGATTGTGAAAAAAATTTTAGTTGGAAGTGTCAAATTTTAATAAATTTATTTGAAACCAACTTCGATTTTTTTGGATTTTGTGGAATATTTTTGTTGTAGGATGTATATTTGAGTAAATTTAGATGAAAATAACGACCATTTTTTGGATTGTGAAAAAAAATTTTAGTTGGAAGTTTCAAATTGTAATAAACTTATTTGAATCCAACTTCGATTTTTTTGGATTT
Source organism: Andrena praecox (assembly GCA_963932275.1). Lineage (NCBI taxonomy): Eukaryota > Metazoa > Arthropoda > Insecta > Hymenoptera > Andrenidae > Andrena > Andrena praecox. The sequence goes on along the minus strand of CAWVQO010000356.1, from coordinate 3,161,705 downwards.
TGTTGAGTTTTTTGATAGAGAAGCTTAATTTGAGTAATTTCAGTTGAAATTAACTTCGATTTTTTGGATTTTGTCACGATTTTTGTCAAATTTTAATAAATTTATTTGAAATCAACTTGGATTATTTTGGATTTTGTTGAGTATTTTTGTTGTAGGATCTATATTTGAGTAAATTTAGAAGAAAATAACTTCAATTTTTTGGATTGTAAAACAAAAATTTTAGTTATAAGTGCCAAATTTTAATAAATTTATTTGAAATCAACTTCGATTTTTTTGGATTTTGTCGAGTACTTTTGTTGTAGGTTGTATATTTGAGTAAATTTTAAACAAAATAACGACAATTTTTTGGATTGTGAAACAAATTTTAGTTGGAAGTGTCAAATTTTAATAAATTTATTTGAAACCAACTTCGATTTTTTTGGATTTTGTTGAGTATTTTTGTTGTAGGATCTATATTTGAGTAAATTTAGATGAAAATAACGACCATTTTTTGGATTGTGAAAAAAAATTTTAGTTGGAAGTTTCTAATTGTAATAAATTTATTTGAAACCAACTTCGATTATTTTGGATTTTGTTGAGTATTTTTGTTGTAGGATCTATATTTGAGTAAATTTAGATGAAAATAACGAAAATTTTTTGGATTGTGAAAAAAATTTTAGTTGGAAGTGTCAAATTTTAATAAATTTATTTGAGACCAACTTCGATTTTTTTGGATTTTGTTGAGTATTTTTGTTGTAGGATGCATATTTGAGTAAATTTAGATGAAATTATCTTCAATTTTTTGGATTGTGAAAAAAAATTTAGTTGGAAGTGTCAAATTTTAATAAATTTATTTGAAACCAACTTCGATTATTTTCGATTTTGTTGAGTATTTTTGTTGTAGGATCTATATTTGTGTAAATTTAGATGAAAATAACTTCAATTTTTTGGATTGTGAATAAATTATAGTTGGAAGAGTCAAATTTTAATAAATTTATTTGAAACCAACTTCGATTTTTTTGGATTTTGATGAGTATTTTTGTTGTAGGATCTATATTTGAGTAAATTTAGATGAAAATAACGACAATTTTTTGGATTGTGAAAAAAATTTTAGTTGGAAGTGTCAAATTTTAATAAATTTATTTGAAATCAACTTCGATTTTTTTGGATTTTGTTGAGTTTTTTTTATAGAGAAGCTTAATTTGAGTAATTTCAGTTGAAATTAACTTCGATTTTTTTGATTTTGTCACGATTTTTGTCAAATTTTAATAAATTTATTTGAAATCAACTTGGATTATTTTGGATTTTGTTGAGTATTTTTGTTGTAGGATCTATATTTGAGTAAATTTAGATGAAAATAAATTCAATTTTTAGGATTGCGAAAAAAAATTTAGTTGGAAGTGTCAAATTTTAATAAATTTATTTGAAACCAACTTCGATTATTTTGGATTTTGTTGAGTATTTTTGTTGTAGGATCTATATTTGTGTAAATTTAGATGAAAATAACTTCAATTTTTAAGATTGTGAAAAAAAATTTTGTTGGAAGTGTCAAAGTTTAATAATTTTATTTGAGACCAACATCGATTTTTTTTATTTTGTTGAGTATTTTTGTTATAGGATGCATATTTGAGTAAATTTAGATGAAAATAACTTAAATCTTTTGGATTGTGAAAAAAAATTTAGTTGGAAGAGTCAAATTGTAATAAATTTATTTGAAACCAACTTCGATTTTTTTGGATTTTGTTGAGCTTTTTTGATAGAGAAGCTTAATTTGAGTAATTTCAGTTGAAATTAACTTCGATTTAGTGGATTTTGTCACGATTTTTGTCAAATTTTAATAAATTTATTTGAAATCGACTTGGATTATTTTGGATTTTGTTGAGTATTTTTGTTGTAGGATCTATATTTGAGTAAATTTAGATGAAGATAACATCAATTTTTTGGATTGTGAAAAAAATTTTAGTTGGAAGTGTCTAATTTTAATAAATTTATTTGAAACCAACTTCGATTTTTTTGGATTTTGTCGAATATTTTTGTTGTAGGATGTATATTTGAGTAAATTTAGATGAAAATAACTTCAATTTTTTGGATTGTGAAAAAAAATTTTAGGTGGAAGTGTCAAATTTTAATAAATTTATTTGAAACTAACTTCGATTTTTTTTTATTTTGACCAGTATTTTTGTTGTAGGATGTATATTTGAGTAAATTTAGATGAAAATAACCACAATTTTTTGGATTGTGAAAAAAATTTTAGTTGGAAGTGTCAAATTTTAATAAATTTATTTGAAATCAACTTCGATTTTTTTTGATTTTGTTGAGTTTTTTATATAGAGAAGCTTAATTTGAGTAATTTCAGTTGAAATTAACTTCGATTTTTTTGATTTTGTCACGATTTTTGTCAAATTTTAATAAATTTATTTGAAATCAACTTGGATTATTTTGGATTTTGTTGAGTATTTTTGTTGTAGGATCTATATTTGAGTAAATTTAGATGAAAATAAATTCAATTTTTAGGATTGCGAAAAAAAATTTAGTTGGAAGTGTCAAATTTTAATAAATTTATTTGAAACCAACTTCGATTATTTTGGATTTTGTTGAGTATTTTTGTTGTAGGATCTATATTTGTGTAAATTTAGATGAAAATAACTTCAATTTTTAAGATTGTGAAAAAAAATTTTGTTGGAAGTGTCAAAGTTTAATAATTTTATTTGAGACCAACATCGATTTTTTTTATTTTGTTGAGTATTTTTGTTATAGGATGCATATTTGAGTAAATTTAGATGAAAATAACTTCAATTTTTTGAATTGTGAAAAAAATTATAGTTGGAAGTGTCAAATTTTAATAAATTTATTTGAAATCAATTTCGATCATTTTGGATTTTGTTGAGTATTTTTGTTGTAGGATCTATATTTGAGGAAATTTAGATGAAAATAACTTCAATTTTTAGGATTGTGAAAAAAATTTTAGTTGGAAGTGTGAAATTTTAATAAATTTATTTGAGACCAACTTCGATTTTTTTGGATTTTGTTGAGTATTTTTGTTGTAGGATGCATATTTGAGTAAATTTAGATGAAATTATCTTAAATTTTTTGGATTGTGAAAAAAAATTTAGTTGGAAGTGTCAAATTTTAATAAATTTATTTGAAACCAACTTCGATTATTTTGGATTTTGTAGAGTATTTTTGTTGTAGGATCTATATTTGAGTAAATTTAGATGAAAATAACGACAATTTTTTGGATAGTGAAAAAAATTTTAGTTGGAAGTGTCAAATTTTAATAATTTTATTTGAAACCAACTTCGATTATTTTGGATTTTGTCGAGTACTTTTGTTGTAGGTTGTATATTTGAGTAAATTTTAAACAAAATAACGACAATTTTTTGGATTGTGAAAAAAATTTTAGTTGGAAGTGTCAAATTTTAATAAATTTATTTGAAACCAACTTCGATTTTTTTTTATTTTTTCGAATGTTTTTGTTGTAGGATGTATATTTGAGTAAATTTAGATGAAAATAACGACCATTTTTTGGATTGTGAAAAAAAATTTTAATTGGAAGTTTCAAATTGTAATAAATTTATTTGAAACCAACTTCGATTTTTTTGGATTTTGACCAGTATGTTTGTTGTAGCATGTATATTTGAGTAAATTTAGATGAAAATAACGAAAATTTTTTGGATTGTGAAAAAAATTTTAGTTGGAAGTGTCAAATTTTAATAAATTTATTTGAAATCAACTTCGATTTTTTTGGATTTTGTCGAGTATTTTTGTTGTAGGATCTATATTTGAGTAAATGTAGAAGAAAATAACTTCAATTTTTTGGATTGTAAAACAAAAATTTTAGTTGGAACTGCCAAATTTTAATAAATTTATTTGAAATCAACTTCGATTTTTTTGGATTTTGTCGAGTACTTTTGTTGTAGGTTGTATATTTGAGTATATTTTAAACAAAATAACGACAATTTTTTGGATTGTGAATCAAATTTTAGTTGGAAGTGTCAAATTTTAATAAATTTATTTGAAACCAACTTCGATTTTTTTTTGGATTTTGTCGAGTATTTTTGTTGTAGGATCTATATTTGAGTAAATTTACATGAAAATAACGACAATTTGTTGGATTGAGAAAAAAAAATTTAGTTGGAAGTGTCAAATTGTAAAAAATTTATTGAAAACCAACTTCGATTTTTTTGGATTTTGTTGAGTTTTTTTGATAGAGAAGCTTAATTTCAGTAATTTCAGTTGAAATTAACTTCGATTTTGTGGATTTTGGTCACGATTTTTGTCAAATTTTAATAAATTTATTTGAAATCAACTTGGATTATTTTGGATTTTGTTGAGTATTTTTGTTGTAGGATCTATATTTGAGTAAATTAAGATGAAGATAACATCAATTTTTTGGATTGTGAAAAAAATTTTAGTTGGAAGTGTCAAATTTTAATAAATTTATTTGAAACCAACTTCGATTTTTTTTGATTTTGTGGAATATTTTTGTTGTAGGATGTATATTTGAGTAAATTTAGATGAAAATAACGACCATTTTTTGGATTGTGAAAAAAAATTTTAGTTGGAAGTTTCAAATTGTAATAAACTTATTTGAATCCAACTTCGATTTTTTTGGATTTTGTTGAGTTTTTTGATAGAGAAGCTTAATTTGAGTAATTTCAGTTGAAATTAACTTCGATTTTTTGGATTTTGTCACGATTTTTGTCAAATTTTAATAAATTTATTTGAAATCAACTTGGATTATTTTGGATTTTGTTGAGTATTTTTGTTGTAGGATCTATATTTGAGTAAATTTAGAAGAAAATAACTTCAATTTTTTGGATTGTGAAAAAAAATTTAGTTGGAAGTGTCAAATTTTAATAAATTTATTTGAAACCAACTTCGATTATTTTGGATTTTGTAGAGTATTTTTGTTGTAGGATCTATATTTGAGTAAATTTAGATGAAAATAACGACAATATTTTGGATAGTGAAAAAAATTTTAGTTGGAAGTGTCAAATTTTAATAAATTTATTTGAAACCAACTTCGATTATTTTGGATTTTGTCGAGTACTTTTGTTGTAGGTTGTATATTTGAGTAAATTTTAAACAAAATAACGACAATTTTTTGGATTGTGAAAAAAATTTTAGTTGGAAGTGTCAAATTTTAATAAATTTATTTGAAACCAACTTCGATTTTTTTTTATTTTGTCGAATGTTTTTGTTGTAGGATGTATATTTGAGTAAATTTAGATGAAAATAACGACCATTTTTTGGATTGTGAAAAAAAATTTTAATTGGAAGTTTCAAATTGTAATAAATTTATTTGAAACCAACTTCGATTTTTTTGGATTTTGACCAGTATGTTTGTTGTAGCATGTATATTTGAGTAAATTTAGATGAAAATAACGAAAATTTTTTGGATTGTGAAAAAAATTTTAGTTGGAAGTGTCAAATTTTAATAAATTTATTTGAAATCAACTTCGATTTTTTTGGATTTGGTCGAGTATTTTTGTTGTAGGATCTATATTTGAGTAAATGTAGAAGAAAATAACTTCAATTTTTTGGATTGTAAAACAAAAATTTTAGTTGGAACTGCCAAATTTTAATAAATTTATTTGAAATCAACTTCGATTTTTTTGGATTTTGTCGAGTACTTTTGTTGTAGGTTGTATATTTGAGTATATTTTAAACAAAATAACGACAATTTTTTGGATTGTGAATCAAATTTTAGTTGGAAGTGTCAAATTTTAATAAATTTATTTGAAACCAACTTCGATTTTTTTTTGGATTTTGTCGAGTATTTTTGTTGTAGGATCTATATTTGAGTAAATTTACATGAAAATAACGACAATTTGTTGGATGAGAAAAAAAAAATTTAGTTGGAAGTGTCAAATTGTAAAAAATTTATTGAAAACCAACTTCGATTTTTTTGGATTTTGTTGAGTTTTTTTGATAGAGAAGCTTAATTTCAGTAATTTCAGTTGAAATTAACTTCGATTTTTTGGATTTTGTCACGATTTTGTCAAATTTTAATAAATTTATTTGAAATCAATTTGGATTATTTGGATTTTGTTGAGTATTTTTGTTGTAGGGATCTATATTGAGTAAATTAAGATGAAGATAACATCAATTTTTTGGATTGTGAAAAAAATTTTAGTTGGAAGTGTCAATTTTAATAAATTTATTTGAAACCAACTTCGATTTTTTTGATTTTGTGGAATATTTTTGTTGTAGGATGTATATTTGAGTAAATTTAGATGAAAATAACGACCATTTTTTGGATTGTGAAAAAAAATTTTAGTTGGAAGTTTCAAATTGTAATAAATTTATTTGAATCCAACTTCGATTTTTTTGGATATTGTTGAGTATTTTTGTTGTAGGATCTATATTTGAGTAAATTTAGATGAAAATAACTTCAATTTTTTGGATTGTGAAAAAAAATTTTAGGTGGAAGTGTCAAATTTTAATAAATTTATTTGAAACTAACTTCGATTTTTTTTTATTTTGACCTGTATTTTTGTTGTAGGATGTATATTTGAGTAAATTTAGATGAAAATAACCACAATTTTTTGGATTGTGAAAAAAATTTTAGTTGGAAGTGTCAAATTTTAATAAATTTATTTGAAATCGACTTCGATTTTTTTGGACTTTGTTGAGTTTTTTTGATAGAGAAGCTTAATTTGAGTAATTTCAGTTGAAATTAACTTCGATTTTTTTGATTTTGTCACGATTTTTGTCAAATTTTAATAAATTTATTTGAAATCAACTTGGATTATTTTGGATTTTGTTGAGTATTTTTGTTGTAGGATCTATATTTGAGTAAATTTAGATGAAAATAAATTCAATTTTTAGGATTGCGAAAAAAAATTTAGTTGGAAGTGTCAAATTTTAATAAATTTATTTGAAACCAACTTCGATTATTTTGGATTTTGTTGAGTATTTTTGTTGTAGGATCTATATTTGTGTAAATTTAGATGAAAATAACTTCAATTTTTAAGATTGTGAAAAAAAATTTTGTTGGAAGTGTCAAAGTTTAATAATTTTATTTGAGACCAACATCGATTTTTTTTATTTTGTTGAGTATTTTTGTTATAGGATGCATATTTGAGTAAATTTAGATGAAAATAACTTCAATTTTTTGGATTGTGAAAAAAATTATAGTTGGAAGTGTCAAATTTTAATAAATTTATTTGAAATCAATTTCGATCATTTTGGATTTTGTTGAGTATTTTTGTTGTAGGATCTATATTTGAGGAAATTTAGATGAAAATAACTTCAATTTTTAGGATTGTGAAAAAAATTTTAGTTGGAAGTGTGAAATTTTAATAAATTTATTTGAGACCAACTTCGATTTTTTTGGATTTTGTTGAGTATTTTTGTTGTAGGATGCATATTTGAGTAAATTTAGATGAAATTATCTTAAATTTTTTGGATTGTGAAAAAAAATTTAGTTGGAAGTGTCAAATTTTAATAAATTTATTTGAAACCAACTTCGATTATTTTGGATTTTGTAGAATATTTTTGTTGTAGGATCTATATTTGAGTAAATTTAGATGAAAATAACGACAATTTTTTGGATAGTGAAAAAAATTTTAGTTGGAAGTGTCAAATTTTAATAAATTTATTTGAAACCAACTTCGATTATTTTGGATTTTGTCGAGTACTTTTGTTGTAGGTTGTATATTTGAGTAAATTTTAAACAAAATAACGACAATTTTTTGGATTGTGAAAAAAATTTTAGTTGGAAGTGTCAAATTTTAATAAATTTATTTGAAACCAACTTCGATTTTTTTTTATTTTGTCGAATGTTTTTGTTGTAGGATGTATATTTGAGTAAATTTAGATGAAAATAACGACCATTTTTTGGATTGTGAAAAAAAATTTTAATTGGAAGTTTCAAATTGTAATAAATTTATTTGAAACCAACTTCGATTTTTTTGGATTTTGACCAGTATGTTTGTTGTAGCATGTATATTTGAGTAAATTTAGATGAAAATAACGAAAATTTTTTGGATTGTGAAAAAAATTTTAGTTGGAAGTGTCAAATTTTAATAAATTTATTTGAAATCAACTTCGATTTTTTTGGATTTTGTCGAGTATTTTTGTTGTAGGATCTATATTTGAGTAAATGTAGAAGAAAATAACTTCAATTTTTTGGATTGTAAAACAAAAATTTTAGTTGGAACTGCCAAATTTTAATAAATTTATTTGAAATCAACTTCGATTTTTTTGGATTTTGTCGAGTACTTTTGTTGTAGGTTGTATATTTGAGTATATTTTAAACAAAATAACGACAATTTTTTGGATTGTGAATCAAATTTTAGTTGGAAGTGTCAAATTTTAATAAATTTATTTGAAACCAACTTCGATTTTTTTTTGGATTTTGTCGAGTACTTTTGTTGTAGGTTGTATATTTGAGTAAATTTTAAACAAAATAACGACAATTTTTTGGATTGTGAAAAAAATTTTAGTTGGAAGTGTCAAATTTTAATAAATTTATTTGAAACCAACTTCGATTTTTTTTTATTTTGTCGAATGTTTTTGTTGTAGGATGTATATTTGAGTAAATTTAGATGAAAATAACGACCATTTTTTGGATTGTGAAAAAAAATTTTAATTGGAAGTTTCAAATTGTAATAAATTTATTTGAAACCAACTTCGATTTTTTTGGATTTTGACCAGTATGTTTGTTGTAGCATGTATATTTGAGTAAATTTAGATGAAAATAACGAAAATTTTTTGGATTGTGAAAAAAATTTTAGTTGGAAGTGTCAAATTTTAATAAATTTATTTGAAATCAACTTCGATTTTTTTGGATTTTGTCGAGTATTTTTGTTGTAGGATCTATATTTGAGTAAATGTAGAAGAAAATAACTTCAATTTTTTGGATTGTAAAACAAAAATTTTAGTTGGAACTGCCAAATTTTAATAAATTTATTTGAAATCAACTTCGATTTTTTTGGATTTTGTCGAGTACTTTTGTTATAGGTTGTATATTTGAGTATATTTTAAACAAAATAACGACAATTTTTTGGATTGTGAATCAAATTTTAGTTGGAAGTGTCAAATTTTAATAAATTTATTTGAAACCAACTTCGATTTTTTTTTGGATTTTGTCGAGTATTTTTGTTGTAGGATCTATATTTGAGTAAATTTACATGAAAATAACGACAATTTGTTGGATTGAGAAAAAAAAATTTAGTTGGAAGTGTCAAATTGTAAAAAATTTATTGAAAACCAACTTCGATTTTTTTGGATTTTGTTGAGTTTTTTTGATAGAGAAGCTTAATTTCAGTAATTTCAGTTGAAATTAACTTCGATTTTTTGGATTTTGTCACGATTTTTGTCAAATTTTAATAAATTTATTTGAAATCAACTTGGATTATTTTGGATTTTGTTGAGTATTTTTGTTGTAGGATCTATATTTGAGTAAATTAAGATGAAGATAACATCAATTTTTTGGATTGTGAAAAAAATTTTAGTTGGAAGTGTCAAATTTTAATAAATTTATTTGAAACCAACTTCGATTTTTTTTGATTTTGTGGAATATTTTTGTTGTAGGATGTATATTTGAGTAAATTTAGATGAAAATAACGACCATTTTTTGGATTGTGAAAAAAAATTTTAGTTGGAAGTTTCAAATTGTAATAAACTTATTTGAATCCAACTTCGATTTTTTTGGATTTTGTTGAGTTTTTTGATAGAGAAGCTTAATTTGAGTAATTTCAGTTGAAATTAACTTCGATTTTTTGGATTTTGTCACGATTTTTGTCAAATTTTAATAAATTTATTTGAAATCAACTTGGATTATTTTGGATTTTGTTGGGTATTTTTGTTGTAGGATCTATATTTGAGTAAATTTAGAAGAAAATAACTTCAATTTTTTGGATTGTAAAACAAAAATTTTAGTTATAAGTGCCAAATTTTAATAAATTTATTTGAAATCAACTTCGATTTTTTTGGATTTTGTCGAGTACTTTTGTTGTAGGTTGTATATTTGAGTAAATTTTAAACAAAATAACGACAATTTTTTGGATTGTGAAACAAATTTTAGTTGGAAGTGTCAAATTTTAATAAATTTATTTGAAACCAACTTCGATTTTTTTGGATTTTGTTGAGTATTTTTGTTGTAGGATCTATATTTGAGTAAATTTAGATGAAAATAACGACCATTTTTTGGATTGTGAAAAAAAATTTTAGTTGGAAGTTTCTAATTGTAATAAATTTATTTGAAACCAACTTCGATTATTTTGGATTTTGTTGAGTATTTTTGTTGTAGGATCTATATTTGAGTAAATTTAGATGAAAATAACGAAAATTTTTTGGATTGTGAAAAAAATTTTAGTTGGAAGTGTCAAATTTTAATAAATTTATTTGAGACCAACTTCGATTTTTTTGGATTTTGTTGAGTATTTTTGTTGTAGGATGCATATTTGAGTAAATTTAGATGAAATTATCTTCAATTTTTTGGATTGTGAAAAAAAATTTAGTTGGAAGTGTCAAATTTTAATAAATTTATTTGAAACCAACTTCGATTATTTTCGATTTTGTTGAGTATTTTTGTTGTAGGATCTATATTTGTGTAAATTTAGATGAAAATAACTTCAATTTTTTGGATTGTGAATAAATTATAGTTGGAAGAGTCAAATTTTAATAAATTTATTTGAAACCAACTTCGATTTTTTTGGATTTTGATGAGTATTTTTGTTGTAGGATCTATATTTGAGTAAATTTAGATGAAAATAACGACAATTTTTTGGATTGTGAAAAAAATTTTAGTTGGAAGTGTCAAATTTTAATAAATTTATTTGAAATCAACTTCGATTTTTTTGGATTTTGTTGAGTTTTTTTTATAGAGAAGCTTAATTTGAGTAATTTCAGTTGAAATTAACTTCGATTTTTTTGATTTTGTCACGATTTTTGTCAAATTTTAATAAATTTATTTGAAATCAACTTGGATTATTTTGGATTTTGTTGAGTATTTTTGTTGTAGGATCTATATTTGAGTAAATTTAGATGAAAATAAATTCAATTTTTAGGATTGCGAAAAAAAATTTAGTTGGAAGTGTCAAATTTTAATAAATTTATTTGAAACCAACTTCGATTATTTTGGATTTTGTTGAGTATTTTTGTTGTAGGATCTATATTTGTGTAAATTTAGATGAAAATAACTTCAATTTTTAAGATTGTGAAAAAAAATTTTGTTGGAAGTGTCAAAGTTTAATAATTTTATTTGAGACCAACATCGATTTTTTTTATTTTGTTGAGTATTTTTGTTATAGGATGCATATTTGAGTAAATTTAGATGAAAATAACTTAAATCTTTTGGATTGTGAAAAAAAATTTAGTTGGAAGAGTCAAATTGTAATAAATTTATTTGAAACCAACTTCGATTTTTTTGGATTTTGTTGAGCTTTTTTGATAGAGAAGCTTAATTTGAGTAATTTCAGTTGAAATTAACTTCGATTTAGTGGATTTTGTCACGATTTTTGTCAAATTTTAATAAATTTATTTGAAATCGACTTGGATTATTTTGGATTTTGTTGAGTATTTTTGTTGTAGGATCTATATTTGAGTAAATTTAGATGAAGATAACATCAATTTTTTGGATTGTGAAAAAAATTTTAGTTGGAAGTGTCTAATTTTAATAAATTTATTTGAAACCAACTTCGATTTTTTTGGATTTTGTCGAATATTTTTGTTGTAGGATGTATATTTGAGTAAATTTAGATGAAAATAACTTCAATTTTTTGGATTGTGAAAAAAAATTTTAGGTGGAAGTGTCAAATTTTAATAAATTTATTTGAAACTAACTTCGATTTTTTTTTATTTTGACCAGTATTTTTGTTGTAGGATGTATATTTGAGTAAATTTAGATGAAAATAACCACAATTTTTTGGATTGTGAAAAAAATTTTAGTTGGAAGTGTCAAATTTTAATAAATTTATTTGAAATCAACTTCGATTTTTTTTGATTTTGTTGAGTTTTTTATATAGAGAAGCTTAATTTGAGTAATTTCAGTTGAAATTAACTTCGATTTTTTTGATTTTGTCACGATTTTTGTCAAATTTTAATAAATTTATTTGAAATCAACTTGGATTATTTTGGATTTTGTTGAGTATTTTTGTTGTAGGATCTATATTTGAGTAAATTTAGATGAAAATAAATTCAATTTTTAGGATTGCGAAAAAAAATTTAGTTGGAAGTGTCAAATTTTAATAAATTTATTTGAAACCAACTTCGATTATTTTGGATTTTGTTGAGTATTTTTGTTGTAGGATCTATATTTGTGTAAATTTAGATGAAAATAACTTCAATTTTTAAGATTGTGAAAAAAAATTTTGTTGGAAGTGTCAAAGTTTAATAATTTTATTTGAGACCAACATCGATTTTTTTTATTTTGTTGAGTATTTTTGTTATAGGATGCATATTTGAGTAAATTTAGATGAAAATAACTTCAATTTTTTGAATTGTGAAAAAAATTATAGTTGGAAGTGTCAAATTTTAATAAATTTATTTGAAATCAATTTCGATCATTTTGGATTTTGTTGAGTATTTTTGTTGTAGGATCTATATTTGAGGAAATTTAGATGAAAATAACTTCAATTTTTAGGATTGTGAAAAAAATTTTAGTTGGAAGTGTGAAATTTTAATAAATTTATTTGAGACCAACTTCGATTTTTTTGGATTTTGTTGAGTATTTTTGTTGTAGGATGCATATTTGAGTAAATTTAGATGAAATTATCTTAAATTTTTTGGATTGTGAAAAAAAATTTAGTTGGAAGTGTCAAATTTTAATAAATTTATTTGAAACCAACTTCGATTATTTTGGATTTTGTAGAGTATTTTTGTTGTAGGATCTATATTTGAGTAAATTTAGATGAAAATAACGACAATTTTTTGGATAGTGAAAAAAATTTTAGTTGGAAGTGTCAAATTTTAATAATTTTATTTGAAACCAACTTCGATTATTTTGGATTTTGTCGAGTACTTTTGTTGTAGGTTGTATATTTGAGTAAATTTTAAACAAAATAACGACAATTTTTTGGATTGTGAAAAAAATTTTAGTTGGAAGTGTCAAATTTTAATAAATTTATTTGAAACCAACTTCGATTTTTTTTTATTTTTTCGAATGTTTTTGTTGTAGGATGTATATTTGAGTAAATTTAGATGAAAATAACGACCATTTTTTGGATTGTGAAAAAAAATTTTAATTGGAAGTTTCAAATTGTAATAAATTTATTTGAAACCAACTTCGATTTTTTTGGATTTTGACCAGTATGTTTGTTGTAGCATGTATATTTGAGTAAATTTAGATGAAAATAACGAAAATTTTTTGGATTGTGAAAAAAATTTTAGTTGGAAGTGTCAAATTTTAATAAATTTATTTGAAATCAACTTCGATTTTTTTGGATTTTGTCGAGTATTTTTGTTGTAGGATCTATATTTGAGTAAATGTAGAAGAAAATAACTTCAATTTTTTGGATTGTAAAACAAAAATTTTAGTTGGAACTGCCAAATTTTAATAAATTTATTTGAAATCAACTTCGATTTTTTTGGATTTTGTCGAGTACTTTTGTTGTAGGTTGTATATTTGAGTATATTTTAAACAAAATAACGACAATTTTTTGGATTGTGAATCAAATTTTAGTTGGAAGTGTCAAATTTTAATAAATTTATTTGAAACCAACTTCGATTTTTTTTTGGATTTTGTCGAGTATTTTTGTTGTAGGATCTATATTTGAGTAAATTTACATGAAAATAACGACAATTTGTTGGATTGAGAAAAAAAAATTTAGTTGGAAGTGTCAAATTGTAAAAAATTTATTGAAAACCAACTTCGATTTTTTTGGATTTTGTTGAGTTTTTTTGATAGAGAAGCTTAATTTCAGTAATTTCAGTTGAAATTAACTTCGATTTTGTGGATTTTGGTCACGATTTTTGTCAAATTTTAATAAATTTATTTGAAATCAACTTGGATTATTTTGGATTTTGTTGAGTATTTTTGTTGTAGGATCTATATTTGAGTAAATTAAGATGAAGATAACATCAATTTTTTGGATTGTGAAAAAAATTTTAGTTGGAAGTGTCAAATTTTAATAAATTTATTTGAAACCAACTTCGATTTTTTTTGATTTTGTGGAATATTTTTGTTGTAGGATGTATATTTGAGTAAATTTAGATGAAAATAACGACCATTTTTTGGATTGTGAAAAAAAATTTTAGTTGGAAGTTTCAAATTGTAATAAACTTATTTGAATCCAACTTCGATTTTTTTGGATTTTGTTGAGTTTTTTGATAGAGAAGCTTAATTTGAGTAATTTCAGTTGAAATTAACTTCGATTTTTTGGATTTTGTCACGATTTTTGTCAAATTTTAATAAATTTATTTGAAATCAACTTGGATTATTTTGGATTTTGTTGAGTATTTTTGTTGTAGGATCTATATTTGAGTAAATTTAGAAGAAAATAACTTCAATTTTTTGGATTGTGAAAAAAAATTTAGTTGGAAGTGTCAAATTTTAATAAATTTATTTGAAACCAACTTCGATTATTTTGGATTTTGTAGAGTATTTTTGTTGTAGGATCTATATTTGAGTAAATTTAGATGAAAATAACGACAATATTTTGGATAGTGAAAAAAATTTTAGTTGGAAGTGTCAAATTTTAATAAATTTATTTGAAACCAACTTCGATTATTTTGGATTTTGTCGAGTACTTTTGTTGTAGGTTGTATATTTGAGTAAATTTTAAACAAAATAACGACAATTTTTTGGATTGTGAAAAAAATTTTAGTTGGAAGTGTCAAATTTTAATAAATTTATTTGAAACCAACTTCGATTTTTTTTTATTTTGTCGAATGTTTTTGTTGTAGGATGTATATTTGAGTAAATTTAGATGAAAATAACGACCATTTTTTGGATTGTGAAAAAAAATTTTAATTGGAAGTTTCAAATTGTAATAAATTTATTTGAAACCAACTTCGATTTTTTTGGATTTTGACCAGTATGTTTGTTGTAGCATGTATATTTGAGTAAATTTAGATGAAAATAACGAAAATTTTTTGGATTGTGAAAAAAATTTTAGTTGGAAGTGTCAAATTTTAATAAATTTATTTGAAATCAACTTCGATTTTTTTGGATTTGGTCGAGTATTTTTGTTGTAGGATCTATATTTGAGTAAATGTAGAAGAAAATAACTTCAATTTTTTGGATTGTAAAACAAAAATTTTAGTTGGAACTGCCAAATTTTAATAAATTTATTTGAAATCAACTTCGATTTTTTTGGATTTTGTCGAGTACTTTTGTTGTAGGTTGTATATTTGAGTATATTTTAAACAAAATAACGACAATTTTTTGGATTGTGAATCAAATTTTAGTTGGAAGTGTCAAATTTTAATAAATTTATTTGAAACCAACTTCGATTTTTTTTTGGATTTTGTCGAGTATTTTTGTTGTAGGATCTATATTTGAGTAAATTTACATGAAAATAACGACAATTTGTTGGATTGAGAAAAAAAAATTTAGTTGGAAGTGTCAAATTGTAAAAAATTTATTGAAAACCAACTTCGATTTTTTTGGATTTTGTTGAGTTTTTTTGATAGAGAAGCTTAATTTCAGTAATTTCAGTTGAAATTAACTTCGATTTTTTGGATTTTGTCACGATTTTTGTCAAATTTTAATAAATTTATTTGAAATCAATTTGGATTATTTTGGATTTTGTTGAGTATTTTTGTTGTAGGATCTATATTTGAGTAAATTAAGATGAAGATAACATCAATTTTTTGGATTGTGAAAAAAATTTTAGTTGGAAGTGTCAAATTTTAATAAATTTATTTGAAACCAACTTCGATTTTTTTTGATTTTGTGGAATATTTTTGTTGTAGGATGTATATTTGAGTAAATTTAGATGAAAATAACGACCATTTTTTGGATTGTGAAAAAAAATTTTAGTTGGAAGTTTCAAATTGTAATAAATTTATTTGAATCCAACTTCGATTTTTTTGGATATTGTTGAGTATTTTTGTTGTAGGATCTATATTTGAGTAAATTTAGATGAAAATAACTTCAATTTTTTGGATTGTGAAAAAAAATTTTAGGTGGAAGTGTCAAATTTTAATAAATTTATTTGAAACTAACTTCGATTTTTTTTTATTTTGACCTGTATTTTTGTTGTAGGATGTATATTTGAGTAAATTTAGATGAAAATAACCACAATTTTTTGGATTGTGAAAAAAATTTTAGTTGGAAGTGTCAAATTTTAATAAATTTATTTGAAATCGACTTCGATTTTTTTGGACTTTGTTGAGTTTTTTTGATAGAGAAGCTTAATTTGAGTAATTTCAGTTGAAATTAACTTCGATTTTTTTGATTTTGTCACGATTTTTGTCAAATTTTAATAAATTTATTTGAAATCAACTTGGATTATTTTGGATTTTGTTGAGTATTTTTGTTGTAGGATCTATATTTGAGTAAATTTAGATGAAAATAAATTCAATTTTTAGGATTGCGAAAAAAAATTTAGTTGGAAGTGTCAAATTTTAATAAATTTATTTGAAACCAACTTCGATTATTTTGGATTTTGTTGAGTATTTTTGTTGTAGGATCTATATTTGTGTAAATTTAGATGAAAATAACTTCAATTTTTAAGATTGTGAAAAAAAATTTTGTTGGAAGTGTCAAAGTTTAATAATTTTATTTGAGACCAACATCGATTTTTTTTATTTTGTTGAGTATTTTTGTTATAGGATGCATATTTGAGTAAATTTAGATGAAAATAACTTCAATTTTTTGGATTGTGAAAAAAATTATAGTTGGAAGTGTCAAATTTTAATAAATTTATTTGAAATCAATTTCGATCATTTTGGATTTTGTTGAGTATTTTTGTTGTAGGATCTATATTTGAGGAAATTTAGATGAAAATAACTTCAATTTTTAGGATTGTGAAAAAAATTTTAGTTGGAAGTGTGAAATTTTAATAAATTTATTTGAGACCAACTTCGATTTTTTTGGATTTTGTTGAGTATTTTTGTTGTAGGATGCATATTTGAGTAAATTTAGATGAAATTATCTTAAATTTTTTGGATTGTGAAAAAAAATTTAGTTGGAAGTGTCAAATTTTAATAAATTTATTTGAAACCAACTTCGATTATTTTGGATTTTGTAGAATATTTTTGTTGTAGGATCTATATTTGAGTAAATTTAGATGAAAATAACGACAATTTTTTGGATAGTGAAAAAAATTTTAGTTGGAAGTGTCAAATTTTAATAAATTTATTTGAAACCAACTTCGATTATTTTGGATTTTGTCGAGTACTTTTGTTGTAGGTTGTATATTTGAGTAAATTTTAAACAAAATAACGACAATTTTTTGGATTGTGAAAAAAATTTTAGTTGGAAGTGTCAAATTTTAATAAATTTATTTGAAACCAACTTCGATTTTTTTTTATTTTGTCGAATGTTTTTGTTGTAGGATGTATATTTGAGTAAATTTAGATGAAAATAACGACCATTTTTTGGATTGTGAAAAAAAATTTTAATTGGAAGTTTCAAATTGTAATAAATTTATTTGAAACCAACTTCGATTTTTTTGGATTTTGACCAGTATGTTTGTTGTAGCATGTATATTTGAGTAAATTTAGATGAAAATAACGAAAATTTTTTGGATTGTGAAAAAAATTTTAGTTGGAAGTGTCAAATTTTAATAAATTTATTTGAAATCAACTTCGATTTTTTTGGATTTTGTCGAGTATTTTTGTTGTAGGATCTATATTTGAGTAAATGTAGAAGAAAATAACTTCAATTTTTTGGATTGTAAAACAAAAATTTTAGTTGGAACTGCCAAATTTTAATAAATTTATTTGAAATCAACTTCGATTTTTTTGGATTTTGTCGAGTACTTTTGTTGTAGGTTGTATATTTGAGTATATTTTAAACAAAATAACGACAATTTTTTGGATTGTGAATCAAATTTTAGTTGGAAGTGTCAAATTTTAATAAATTTATTTGAAACCAACTTCGATTTTTTTTTGGATTTTGTCGAGTACTTTTGTTGTAGGTTGTATATTTGAGTAAATTTTAAACAAAATAACGACAATTTTTTGGATTGTGAAAAAAATTTTAGTTGGAAGTGTCAAATTTTAATAAATTTATTTGAAACCAACTTCGATTTTTTTTTATTTTGTCGAATGTTTTTGTTGTAGGATGTATATTTGAGTAAATTTAGATGAAAATAACGACCATTTTTTGGATTGTGAAAAAAAATTTTAATTGGAAGTTTCAAATTGTAATAAATTTATTTGAAACCAACTTCGATTTTTTTGGATTTTGACCAGTATGTTTGTTGTAGCATGTATATTTGAGTAAATTTAGATGAAAATAACGAAAATTTTTTGGATTGTGAAAAAAATTTTAGTTGGAAGTGTCAAATTTTAATAAATTTATTTGAAATCAACTTCGATTTTTTTGGATTTTGTCGAGTATTTTTGTTGTAGGATCTATATTTGAGTAAATGTAGAAGAAAATAACTTCAATTTTTTGGATTGTAAAACAAAAATTTTAGTTGGAACTGCCAAATTTTAATAAATTTATTTGAAATCAACTTCGATTTTTTTGGATTTTGTCGAGTACTTTTGTTATAGGTTGTATATTTGAGTATATTTTAAACAAAATAACGACAATTTTTTGGATTGTGAATCAAATTTTAGTTGGAAGTGTCAAATTTTAATAAATTTATTTGAAACCAACTTCGATTTTTTTTTGGATTTTGTCGAGTATTTTTGTTGTAGGATCTATATTTGAGTAAATTTACATGAAAATAACGACAATTTGTTGGATTGAGAAAAAAAAATTTAGTTGGAAGTGTCAAATTGTAAAAAATTTATTGAAAACCAACTTCGATTTTTTTGGATTTTGTTGAGTTTTTTTGATAGAGAAGCTTAATTTCAGTAATTTCAGTTGAAATTAACTTCGATTTTTTGGATTTTGTCACGATTTTTGTCAAATTTTAATAAATTTATTTGAAATCAACTTGGATTATTTTGGATTTTGTTGAGTATTTTTGTTGTAGGATCTATATTTGAGTAAATTAAGATGAAGATAACATCAATTTTTTGGATTGTGAAAAAAATTTTAGTTGGAAGTGTCAAATTTTAATAAATTTATTTGAAACCAACTTCGATTTTTTTTGATTTTGTGGAATATTTTTGTTGTAGGATGTATATTTGAGTAAATTTAGATGAAAATAACGACCATTTTTTGGATTGTGAAAAAAAATTTTAGTTGGAAGTTTCAAATTGTAATAAACTTATTTGAATCCAACTTCGATTTTTTTGGATTTTGTTGAGTTTTTTGATAGAGAAGCTTAATTTGAGTAATTTCAGTTGAAATTAACTTCGATTTTTTGGATTTTGTCACGATTTTTGTCAAATTTTAATAAATTTATTTGAAATCAACTTGGATTATTTTGGATTTTGTTGGGTATTTTTGTTGTAGGATCTATATTTGAGTAAATTTAGAAGAAAATAACTTCAATTTTTTGGATTGTAAAACAAAAATTTTAGTTGGAAGTGCCAAATTTTAATAAATTTATTTGAAATCAACTTCGATTTTTTTGGATTTTGTCGTGTACTTTTGTTGTAGGTTGTATATTTGAGTAAATTTTAAACAAAATAACGACAATTTTTTGGATTGTGAAACAAATTTTAGTTGGAAGTGTCAAATTTTAATAAATTTATTTGAAACCAACTTCGATTTTTTTGGATTTTGTTGAGTATTTTTGTTGTAGGATCTATATTTGAGTAAATTTAGATGAAAATAACGACCATTTTTTGGATTGTGAAAAAAAATTTTAGTTGGAAGTTTCTAATTGTAATAAATTTATTTGAATTCAACTTCGATTTTTTTGGATTTTGTTGAGTATTTTTGTTGTAGGATCTATATTTGAGTAAATTTAGATGAAAATAACGACAATTTTTTGGATAGTGAAAAAAATTTTAGTTGGAAGTGTCAAATTTTAATAAATTTATTTGAAACCAACTTCGATTATTTTGGATTTTGTTGAGTATTTTTGTTGTAGGATCTATATTTGAGTAAATTTAGATGAAAATAACGACAATTTTTTGGATTGTGAAAAAAATTTTAGTTGGAAGTGTCAAATTTTAATAAATTTATTTGAGACCAACTTCGATTTTTTTGGATTTTGTTGAGTATTTTTGTTGTAGGATGCATATTTGAGTAAATTTAGATGAAATTATCTTCAATTTTTTGGATTGTGAAAAAAAATTTAGTTGGAAGTGTCAAATTTTAATAAATTTATTTGAAACCAACTTCGATTATTTTCGATTTTGTTGAGTATTTTTGTTGTAGGATCTATATTTGTGTAAATTTAGATGAAAATAACTTCAATTTTTTGGATTGTGAATAAATTATAGTTGGAAGAGTCAAATTTTAATAAATTTATTTGAAACCAACTTCGATTTTTTTGGATTTTGATGAGTATTTTTGTTGTAGGATCTATATTTGAGTAAATTTAGATGAAAATAACGACAATTTTTTGGATTGTGAAAAAAATTTTAGTTGGAAGTGTCAAATTTTAATAAATTTATTTGAAATCAACTTCGATTTTTATGGATTTTGTTGAGTTTTTTTTATAGAGAAGCTTAATTTGAGTAATTTCAGTTGAAATTAACTTCGATTTTTTTGATTTTGTCACGATTTTTGTCAAATTTTAATAAATTTATTTGAAATCAACTTGGATTATTTTGGATTTTGTTGAGTATTTTTGTTGTAGGATCTATATTTGAGTAAATTTAGATGAAAATAAATTCAATTTTTAGGATTGCGAAAAAAAATTTAGTTGGAAGTGTCAAATTTTAATAAATTTATTTGAAACCAACTTCGATTATTTTGGATTTTGTTGAGTATTTTTGTTGTAGGATCTATATTTGAGTAAATTTAGATGAAAATAAATTCAATTTTTAGGATTGCGAAAAAAAATTTAGTTGGAAGTGTCAAATTTTAATAAATTTATTTGAAACCAACTTCGATTATTTTGGATTTTGTTGAGTATTTTTGTTGTAGGATCTATATTTGTGTAAATTTAGATGAAAATAACTTCAATTTTTAAGATTGTGAAAAAAAATTTTGTTGGAAGTTTCAAATTGTAATAAACTTATTTGAATCCAACTTCGATTTTTTTGGATTTTGTTGAGTATTTTGATAGAGAAGCTTAATTTGAGTAATTTCAGTTGAAATTAACTTCGATTTTTTGGATTTTGTCACGATTTTTGTCAAATTTTAATAAATTTATTTGAAATCAACTTGGATTATTTTGGATTTTGTTGAGTATTTTTGTTGTAGGATCTATATTTGAGTAAATTTAGATGAAAATAAATTCAATTTTTAGGATTGCGAAAAAAAATTTAGTTGGAAGTGTCAAATTTTAATAAATTTATTTGAAACCAACTTCGATTATTTTGGATTTTGTTGAGTATTTTTGTTGTAGGATCTATATTTGTGTAAATTTAGATGAAAATAACTTCAATTTTTAAGATTGTGAAAAAAAATTTTGTTGGAAGTTTCAAATTGTAATAAACTTATTTGAATCCAACTTCGATTTTTTTGGATTTTGTTGAGTTTTTTGATAGAGAAGCTTAATTTGAGTAATTTCAGTTGAAATTAACTTCGATTTTTTGGATTTTGTCACGATTTTTGTCAAATTTTAATAAATTTATTTGAAATCAACTTGGATTATTTTGGATTTTGTTGAGTATTTTTGTTGTAGGATCTATATTTGAGTAAATTTAGAAGAAAATAACTTCAATTTTTTGGATTGTAA
This sequence comes from Andrena praecox, assembly GCA_963932275.1. Lineage (NCBI taxonomy): Eukaryota > Metazoa > Arthropoda > Insecta > Hymenoptera > Andrenidae > Andrena > Andrena praecox. The sequence continues at coordinate 3,139,908 of CAWVQO010000356.1, read as the reverse complement.
AACAAAAATTTTAGTTGGAAGTGCCAAATTTTAATAAATTTATTTTAAATCAACTTCGATTTTTTTGGATTTTGTCGAGTACTTTTGTTGTAGGTTGTATATTTGAGTAAATTTTAAACAAAATAACGACAATTTTTTGGATTGTGAAACAAATTTTAGTTGGAAGTGTCAAATTTTAATAAATTTATTTGAAACCAACTTCGATTTTTTTTTATTTTGTCGAATATTTTTGTTGTAGGATGTATATTTGAGTAAATTTAGATGAAAATAACGACCATTTTTTGGATTGTGAAAAAAAATTTTAGTTGGAAGTTTCTAATTGTAATAAATTTATTTGAATCCAACTTCAATTTTTTTGGATTTTGTTGAGTATTTTTGTTGTTGGATGTATATTTGAGTAAATTTAGTTGAAAATAACTTCAATTTTTTGGATTGTGAAAAAAATTTTAGTTGGAAGAGTCAAATTTTAATAAATTTATTTGAAACCAACTTCGATTTTTTTGGATTTTGATGAGTATTTTTGTTGTAGGATCTATATTTGAGTAAATTTAGATGAAAATAACGACAATTTTTTGGATTGTGAAAAAAAATTTTAGTTGGAAGTGTCAAATTGTAATAAATTTATTTGAAACCAACTTCGATTTTTTTGGATTTTGTTGAGCTTTTTTGATAGAGAAGCTTAATTTGAGTAATTTCAGTTGAAATTAACTTCGATTTTTTGGATTTTGTCACGATTTTTGTCAAATTTTAATAAATTTATTTGAAATCGACTTGGATTATTTTGGATTTTGTTGAGTATTTTTGTTGTAGGATCTATATTTGAGTAAATTTAGATGAAGATAACATCAATTTTTTGGATTGTGAAAAAAATTTTAGTTGGAAGTGTCTAATTTTAATAAATTTATTTGAAACCAACTTCGATTTTTTTTGATTTTGTGGAATATTTTTGTTGTAGGATGTATATTTGAGTAAATTTAGATGAAAATAACGACCATTTTTTGGATTGTGAAAAAAAATTTTAGTTGGAAGTTTCAAATTGTAATAAACTTATTTGAATCCAACTTCGATTTTTTTGGATTTTGTTGAGTTTTTTGATAGAGAAGCTTAATTTGAGTAATTTCAGTTGAAATTAACTTCGATTTTTTGGATTTTGTCACGATTTTTGTCAAATTTTAATAAATTTATTTGAAATCAACTTGGATTATTTTGGATTTTGTTGTAGGATCTATATTTGAGTAAATTTAGAAGAAAATAACTTCAATTTTTTGGATTGTAAAACAAAAATTTTAGTTGGAAGTGCCAAATTTTAATAAATTTATTTGAAATCAACTTCGATTTTTTTGGATTTTGTCGAGTACTTTTGTTGTAGGTTGTATATTTGAGTAAATTTTAAACAAAATAACGACCATTTTTTGGATTGTGAAAAAAAATTTTAGTTGGAAGTTTCTAATTGTAATAAATTTATTTGAATTCAACTTCGATTTTTTTGGATTTTGTTGAGTATTTTTGTTGTAGGATCTATATTTGAGTAAATTTAGATGAAAATAACGACAATTTTTTGGATAGTGAAAAAAATTTTAGTTGGAAGTGTCAAATTTTAATAAATTTATTTGAAACCAACTTCGATTATTTTGGATTTTGTTGAGTATTTTTGTTGTAGGATCTATATTTGAGTAAATTTAGATGAAAATAACGACAATTTTTTGGATTGTGAAAAAAATTTTAGTTGGAAGTGTCAAATTTTAATAAATTTATTTGAGACCAACTTCGATTTTTTTGGATTTTGTTGAGTATTTTTGTTGTAGGATGCATATTTGAGTAAATTTAGATGAAATTATCTTCAATTTTTTGGATTGTGAAAAAAAATTTAGTTGGAAGTGTCAAATTTTAATAAATTTATTTGAAACCAACTTCGATTATTTTCGATTTTGTTGAGTATTTTTGTTGTAGGATCTATATTTGAGTAAATTTAGATGAAAATAACGACAATTTTTTTGATTGTGAAAAAAATTTTAGTTGGAAGTGTCAAATTTTAATAAATTTATTTGAAATCAACTTCGATTTTTTTTGATTTTGTTGAGTTTTTTTTATAGAGAAGCTTAATTTGAGTAATTTCAGTTGAAATTAACTTCGATTTTTTTGATTTTGTCACGATTTTTGTCAAATTTTAATAAATTTATTTGAAATCAACTTGGATTATTTTGGATTTTGTTGAGTATTTTTGTTTTAGGATCTATATTTGAGTAAATTTAGATGAAAATAAATTCAATTTTTAGGATTGCGAAAAAAAATTTAGTTGGAAGTGTCAAATTTTAATAAATTTATTTGAAACCAACTTCGATTATTTTGGATTTTGTTGAGTATTTTTGTTGTAGGATCTATATTTGTGTAAATTTAGATGAAAATAACTTCAATTTTTAAGATTGTGAAAAAAAATTTTGTTGGAAGTGTCAAAGTTTAATAATTTTATTTGAGACCAACATCGATTTTTTTTATTTTGTTGAGTATTTTTGTTATAGGATGCATATTTGAGTAAATTTAGATGAAAATAACTTCAATTTTTTGAATTGTGAAAAAAATTATAGTTGGAAGTGTCAAATTTTAATAAATTTATTTGAAATCAATTTCGATCATTTTGGATTTTGTTGAGTATTTTTGTTGTAGGATCTATATTTGAGGAAATTTAGATGAAAATAACTTCAATTTTTAGGATTGTGAAAAAAATTTTAGTTGGAAGTGTGAAATTTTAATAAATTTATTTGAGACCAACTTCGATTTTTTTGGATTTTGTTGAGTATTTTTGTTGTAGGATGCATATTTGAGTAAATTTAGATGAAATTATCTTAAATTTTTTGGATTGTGAAAAAAAATTTAGTTGGAAGTGTCAAATTTTAATAAATTTATTTGAAACCAACTTCGATTATTTTGGATTTTGTAGAGTATTTTTGTTGTAGGATCTATATTTGAGTAAATTTAGATGAAAATAACGACAATTTTTTGGATAGTGAAAAAAATTTTAGTTGGAAGTGTCAAATTTTAATAAATTTATTTGAAACCAACTTCGATTATTTTGGATTTTGTCGAGTACTTTTGTTGTAGGTTGTATATTTGAGTAAATTTTAAACAAAATAACGACAATTTTTTGGATTGTGAAAAAAATTTTAGTTGGAAGTGTCAAATTTTAATAAATTTATTTGAAACCAACTTCGATTTTTTTTTATTTTGTCGAATGTTTTTGCTGTAGGATGTATATTTGAGTAAATTTAGATGAAAATAACGACCATTTTTTGGATTGTGAAAAAAAATTTTAATTGGAAGTTTCAAATTGTAATAAATTTATTTATAACCAACTTCGATTTTTTTGGATTTTGACCAGTATGTTTGTTGTAGCATGTATATTTGAGTAAATTTAGATGAAAATAACGAAAATTTTTTGGATTGTGAAAAAAATTTTAGTTGGAAGTGTCAAATTTTAATAAATTTATTTGAAATCAACTTCGATTTTTTTGGATTTTGTCGAGTATTTTTGTTGTAGGATCTATATTTGAGTAAATGTAGAAGAAAATAACTTCAATTTTTTGGATTGTAAAACAAAAATTTTAGTTGGAACTGCCAAATTTTAATAAATTTATTTGAAATCAACTTCGATTTTTTTGGATTTTGTCGAGTACTTTTGTTGTAGGTTGTATATTTGAGTATATTTTAAACAAAATAACGACAATTTTTTGGATTGTGAATCAAATTTTAGTTGGAAGTGTCAAATTTTAATAAATTTATTTGAAACCAACTTCGATTTTTTTTTGGATTTTGTCGAGTATTTTTGTTGTAGGATCTATATTTGAGTAAATTTACATGAAAATAACGACAATTTGTTGGATTGAGAAAAAAAAATTTAGTTGGAAGTGTCAAATTGTAAAAAATTTATTGAAAACCAACTTCGATTTTTTTGGATTTTGTTGAGTTTTTTTGATAGAGAAGCTTAATTTCAGTAATTTCAGTTGAAATTAACTTCGATTTTTTGGATTTTGTCACGATTTTTGTCAAATTTTAATAAATTTATTTGAAATCAACTTGGATTATTTTGGATTTTGTTGAGTATTTTTGTTGTAGGATCTATATTTGAGTAAATTAAGATGAAGATAACATCAATTTTTTGGAATGTGAAAAAAATTTTAGTTGGAAGTGTCAAATTTTAATAAATTTATTTGAAACCAACTTCGATTTTTTTTGATTTTGCGGAATATTTTTGTTGTAGGATGTATATTTGAGTAAATTTAGATGAAAATAACGACCATTTTTTGGATTGTGAAAAAAAATTTTAGTTGGAAGTTTCAAATTGTAATAAACTTATTTGAATCCAACTTCGATTTTTTTGGATTTTGTTGAGTTTTTTTATAGAGAAGCTTAATTTGAGTAATTTCAGTTGAAATTAACTTCGATTTTTTGGATTTTGTCACGATTTTTGTCAAATTTTAATAAATTTATTTGAAATCAACTTGGATTATTTTGGATTTTGTTGAGTATTTTTGTTGTAGGATCTATATTTGAGTAAATTTAGAAGAAAATAACTTCAATTTTTTGGATTGTAAAACAAAAATTTTAGTTGGAAGTGCCAAATTTTAATAAATTTATTTGAAATCAACTTCGATTTTTTTGGATTTTGTCGAGTACTTTTGTTGTAGGTTGTATATTTGAGTAAATTTTAAACAAAATAACGACAATTTTTTGGATTGTGAAACAAATTTTAGTTGGAAGTGTCAAATTTTAATAAATTTATTTGAAACCAACTTCGATTTTTTTGGATTTTGTTGAGTATTTTTGTTGTAGGATCTATATTTGAGTAAATTTAGATGAAAATAACGACCATTTTTTGGATTGTGAAAAAAAATTTTAGTTGGAAGTTTCTAATTGTAATAAATTTATTTGAATTCAACTTCGATTTTTTTGGATTTTGTTGAGTATTTTTGTTGTAGGATCTATATTTGAGTAAATTTAGATGAAAATAACGACAATTTTTTGGATAGTGAAAAAAATTTTAGTTGGAAGTGTCAAATTTTAATAAATTTATTTGAAACCAACTTCGATTATTTTGGATTTTGTTGAGTATTTTTGTTGTAGGATCTATATTTGAGTAAATTTAGATGAAAATAACGACAATTTTTTGGATTGTGAAAAAAATTTTAGTTGGAAGTGTCAAATTTTAATAAATTTATTTGAGACCAACTTCGATTTTTTTGGATTTTGTTGAGTATTTTTGTTGTAGGATGCATATTTGAGTAAATTTAGATGAAATTATCTTCAATTTTTTGGATTGTGAAAAAAAATTTAGTTGGAAGTGTCAAATTTTAATAAATTTATTTGAAACCAACTTCGATTATTTTCGATTTTGTTGAGTATTTTTGTTGTAGGATCTATATTTGAGTAAATTTAGATGAAAATAACGACAATTTTTTTGATTGTGAAAAAAATTTTAGTTGGAAGTGTCAAATTTTAATAAATTTATTTGAAATCAACTTCGATTTTTTTGGATTTTGTTGAGTTTTTTTTATAGAGAAGCTTAATTTGAGTAATTTCAGTTGAAATTAACTTCGATTTTTTTGATTTTGTCACGATTTTTGTCAAATTTTAATAAATTTATTTGAAATCAACTTGGATTATTTTGGATTTTGTTGAGTATTTTTGTTGTAGGATCTATATTTGAGTAAATTTAGATGAAAATAAATTCAATTTTTAGGATTGCGAAAAAAAATTTAGTTGGAAGTGTCAAATTTTAATAAATTTATTTGAAACCAACTTCGATTATTTTGGATTTTGTTGAGTATTTTTGTTGTAGGATCTATATTTGTGTAAATTTAGATGAAAATAACTTCAATTTTTAAGATTGTGAAAAAAAATTTTGTTGGAAGTGTCAAAGTTTAATAATTTTATTTGAGACCAACATCGATTTTTTTTATTTTGTTGAGTATTTTTGTTATAGGATGCATATTTGAGTAAATTTAGATGAAAATAACTTAAATTTTTTGGATTGTGAAAAAAAATTTAGTTGGAAGAGTCAAATTGTAATAAATTTATTTGAAACCAACTTCGATTTTTTTGGATTTTGTTGAGCTTTTTTGATAGAGAAGCTTAATTTGAGTAATTTCAGTTGAAATTAACTTCGATTTAGTGGATTTTGTCACGATTTTTGTCAAATTTTAATAAATTTATTTGAAATCGACTTGGATTATTTTGGATTTTGTTGAGTATTTTTGTTGTAGGATCTATATTTGAGTAAATTTAGATGAAGATAACATCAATTTTTTGGATTGTGAAAAAAATTTTAGTTGGTAGTGTCTAATTTTAATAAATTTATTTGAAACCAACTTCGATTTTTTTGGATTTTGTCGAATATTTTTGTTGTAGGATGTATATTTGAGTAAATTTAGATGAAAATAACTTCAATTTTTTGGATTGTGAAAAAAATTTTAGTTGCAAGAGTCAAATTTTAATAAATTTAATTGAAACCAACTTCGATTTTTTTGGATTTTGTTGAGTATTTTTGTTGTAGGATCTACATTTGAGTAAAGTTAGATGAAAATAACGACAATTTTTTGGATTGTGAAAAAAAATTTTAGTTGGAAGTGTCAAATGTTAATAAATTTATTTGAAACCAACTTCGATTTTTTTTGATTTTGTGGAATATTTTTGTTGTAGGATGTATATTTGAGTAAATTTAGATGAAAATAACGACCATTTTTTGGATTGTGAAAAAAAATTTTAGTTGGAAGTTTCAAATTGTAATAAATTTATTTGAATCCAACTTCGATTTTTTTGGATTTTGTTGAGTATTTTTGTTGTAGGATCTATATTTGAGTAAATTTAGATGAAAATAACTTCAATTTTTTGGATTGTGAAAAAAAATTTTAGGTGGAAGTGTCAAATTTTAATAAATTTATTTGAAACTAACTTCGATTTTTTTTTATTTTGACCAGTATTTTTGTTGTAGGATGTATATTTGAGTAAATTTAGATGAAAATAACCACAATTTTTTGGATTGTGAAAAAAATTTTAGTTGGAAGTGTCAAATTTTAATAAATTTATTTGAAATCAACTTCGATTTTTTTTGATTTTGTTGAGTTTTTTTTATAGAGAAGCTTAATTTGAGTAATTTCAGTTGAAATTAACTTCGATTTTTTTGATTTTGTCACGATTTTTGTCAAATTTTAATAAATTTATTTGAAATCAACTTGGATTATTTTGGATTTTGTTGAGTATTTTTGTTGTAGGATCTATATTTGAGTAAATTTAGATGAAAATTAATTCAATTTTTAGGATTGCGAAAAAAAATTTAGTTGGAAGTGTCAAATTTTAATAAATTTATTTGAAACCAACTTCGATTATTTTGGATTTTGTTGAGTATTTTTGTTGTAGGATCTATATTTGTGTAAATTTAGATGAAAATAACTTCAATTTTTAAGATTGTGAAAAAAAATTTTGTTGGAAGTGTCAAAGTTTAATAATTTTATTTGAGACCAACATCGATTTTTTTTATTTTGTTGAGTATTTTTGTTATAGGATGCATATTTGAGTAAATTTAGATGAAAATAACTTCAATTTTTTGAATTGTGAAAAAAATTATAGTTGGAAGTGTCAAATTTTAATAAATTTATTTGAAATCAATTTCGATCATTTTGGATTTTGTTGAGTATTTTTGTTGTAGGATCTATATTTGAGGAAATTTAGATGAAAATAACTTCAATTTTTAGGATTGTGAAAAAAATTTTAGTTGGAAGTGTGAAATTTTAATAAATTTATTTGAGACCAACTTCGATTTTTTTGGATTTTGTTGAGTATTTTTGTTGTAGGATGCATATTTGAGTAAATTTAGATGAAATTATCTTAAATTTTTTGGATTGTGAAAAAAAATTTAGTTGGAAGTGTCAAATTTTAATAAATTTATTTGAAACCAACTTCGATTATTTTGGATTTTGTAGAGTATTTTTGTTGTAGGATCTATATTTGAGTAAATTTAGATGAAAATAACGACAATTTTTTGGATAGTGAAAAAAATTTTAGTTGGAAGTGTCAAATTTTAATAAATTTATTTGAAACCAACTTCGATTATTTTGGATTTTGTCGAGTACTTTTGTTGTAGGTTGTATATTTGAGTAAATTTTAAACAAAATAACGACAATTTTTTGGATTGTGAAAAAAATTTTAGTTGGAAGTGTCAAATTTTAATAAATTTATTTGAAACCAACTTCGATTTTTTTTTATTTTGTCGAATGTTTTTGTTGTAGGATGTATATTTGAGTAAATTTAGATGAAAATAACGACCATTTTTTGGATTGTGAAAAAAAATTTTAATTGGAAGTTTCAAATTGTAATAAATTTATTTATAACCAACTTCGATTTTTTTGGATTTTGACCAGTATGTTTGTTGTAGCATGTATATTTGAGTAAATTTAGATGAAAATAACGAAAATTTTTTGGATTGTGAAAAAAATTTTAGTTGGAAGTGTCAAATTTTAATAAATTTATTTGAAATCAACTTCGATTTTTTTGGATTTTGTCGAGTATTTTTGTTGTAGGATCTATATTTGAGTAAATGTAGAAGAAAATAACTTCAATTTTTTGGATTGTAAAACAAAAATTTTAGTTGGAACTGCCAAATTTTAATAAATTTATTTGAAATCAACTTCGATTTTTTTGGATTTTGTCGAGTACTTTTGTTGTAGGTTGTATATTTGAGTATATTTTAAACAAAATAACGACAATTTTTTGGATTGTGAATCAAATTTTAGTTGGAAGTGTCAAATTTTAATAAATTTATTTGAAACCAACTTCGATTTTTTTTGGATTTTGTCGAGTATTTTTGTTGTAGGATCTATATTTGAGTAAATTTACATGAAAATAACGACAATTTGTTGGATTGAGAAAAAAAAATTTAGTTGGAAGTGTCAAATTGTAAAAAATTTATTGAAAACCAACTTCGATTTTTTTGGATTTTGTTGAGTTTTTTTGATAGAGAAGCTTAATTTCAGTAATTTCAGTTGAAATTAACTTCGATTTTTTGGATTTTGTCACGATTTTTGTCAAATTTTAATAAATTTATTTGAAATCAACTTGGATTATTTTGGATTTTGTTGAGTATTTTTGTTGTAGGATCTATATTTGAGTAAATTAAGATGAAGATAACATCAATTTTTTGGATTGTGAAAAAAATTTTAGTTGGAAGTGTCAAATTTTAATAAATTTATTTGAAACCAACTTCGATTTTTTTTGATTTTGCGGAATATTTTTGTTGTAGGATGTATATTTGAGTAAATTTAGATGAAAATAACGACCATTTTTTGGATTGTGAAAAAAAATTTTAGTTGGAAGTTTCAAATTGTAATAAACTTATTTGAATCCAACTTCGATTTTTTTGGATTTTGTTGAGTTTTTTTATAGAGAAGCTTAATTTGAGTAATTTCAGTTGAAATTAACTTCGATTTTTTGGATTTTGTCACGATTTTTGTCAAATTTTAATAAATTTATTTGAAATCAACTTGGATTATTTTGGATTTTGTTGAGTATTTTTGTTGTAGGATCTATATTTGAGTAAATTTAGAAGAAAATAACTTCAATTTTTTGGATTGTAAAACAAAAATTTTAGTTGGAAGTGCCAAATTTTAATAAATTTATTTGAAATCAACTTCGATTTTTTTGGATTTTGTCGAGTACTTTTGTTGTAGGTTGTATATTTGAGTAAATTTTAAACAAAATAACGACAATTTTTTGGATTGTGAAACAAATTTTAGTTGGAAGTGTCAAATTTTAATAAATTTATTTGAAACCAACTTCGATTTTTTTGGATTTTGTTGAGTATTTTTGTTGTAGGATCTATATTTGAGTAAATTTAGATGAAAATAACGACCATTTTTTGGATTGTGAAAAAAAATTTTAGTTGGAAGTTTCTAATTGTAATAAATTTATTTGAATTCAACTTCGATTTTTTTGGATTTTGTTGAGTATTTTTGTTGTAGGATCTATATTTGAGTAAATTTAGATGAAAATAACGACAATTTTTTGGATAGTGAAAAAAATTTTAGTTGGAAGTGTCAAATTTTAATAAATTTATTTGAAACCAACTTCGATTATTTTGGATTTTGTTGAGCTTTTTTGATAGAGAAGCTTAATTTGAGTAATTTCAGTTGAAATTAACTTCGATTTAGTGGATTTTGTCACGATTTTTGTCAAATTTTAATAAATTTATTTGAAATCGACTTGGATTATTTTGGATTTTGTTGAGTATTTTTGTTGTAGGATCTATATTTGAGTAAATTTAGATGAAGATAACATCAATTTTTTGGATTGTGAAAAAAATTTTAGTTGGTAGTGTCTAATTTTAATAAATTTATTTGAAACCAACTTCGATTTTTTTGGATTTTGTCGAATATTTTTGTTGTAGGATGTATATTTGAGTAAATTTAGATGAAAATAACTTCAATTTTTTGGATTGTGAAAAAAATTTTAGTTGCAAGAGTCAAATTTTAATAAATTTAATTGAAACCAACTTCGATTTTTTTGGATTTTGTTGAGTATTTTTGTTGTAGGATCTACATTTGAGTAAAGTTAGATGAAAATAACGACAATTTTTTGGATTGTGAAAAAAAATTTTAGTTGGAAGTGTCAAATGTTAATAAATTTATTTGAAACCAACTTCGATTTTTTTTGATTTTGTGGAATATTTTTGTTGTAGGATGTATATTTGAGTAAATTTAGATGAAAATAACGACCATTTTTTGGATTGTGAAAAAAAATTTTAGTTGGAAGTTTCAAATTGTAATAAATTTATTTGAATCCAACTTCGATTTTTTTGGATTTTGTTGAGTATTTTTGTTGTAGGATCTATATTTGAGTAAATTTAGATGAAAATAACTTCAATTTTTTGGATTGTGAAAAAAAATTTTAGGTGGAAGTGTCAAATTTTAATAAATTTATTTGAAACTAACTTCGATTTTTTTTTATTTTGACCAGTATTTTTGTTGTAGGATGTATATTTGAGTAAATTTAGATGAAAATAACCACAATTTTTTGGATTGTGAAAAAAATTTTAGTTGGAAGTGTCAAATTTTAATAAATTTATTTGAAATCAACTTCGATTTTTTTTGATTTTGTTGAGTTTTTTTTATAGAGAAGCTTAATTTGAGTAATTTCAGTTGAAATTAACTTCGATTTTTTTGATTTTGTCACGATTTTTGTCAAATTTTAATAAATTTATTTGAAATCAACTTGGATTATTTTGGATTTTGTTGAGTATTTTTGTTGTAGGATCTATATTTGAGTAAATTTAGATGAAAATTAATTCAATTTTTAGGATTGCGAAAAAAAATTTAGTTGGAAGTGTCAAATTTTAATAAATTTATTTGAAACCAACTTCGATTATTTTGGATTTTGTTGAGTATTTTTGTTGTAGGATCTATATTTGTGTAAATTTAGATGAAAATAACTTCAATTTTTAAGATTGTGAAAAAAAATTTTGTTGGAAGTGTCAAAGTTTAATAATTTTATTTGAGACCAACATCGATTTTTTTTATTTTGTTGAGTATTTTTGTTATAGGATGCATATTTGAGTAAATTTAGATGAAAATAACTTCAATTTTTTGAATTGTGAAAAAAATTATAGTTGGAAGTGTCAAATTTTAATAAATTTATTTGAAATCAATTTCGATCATTTTGGATTTTGTTGAGTATTTTTGTTGTAGGATCTATATTTGAGGAAATTTAGATGAAAATAACTTCAATTTTTAGGATTGTGAAAAAAATTTTAGTTGGAAGTGTGAAATTTTAATAAATTTATTTGAGACCAACTTCGATTTTTTTGGATTTTGTTGAGTATTTTTGTTGTAGGATGCATATTTGAGTAAATTTAGATGAAATTATCTTAAATTTTTTGGATTGTGAAAAAAAATTTAGTTGGAAGTGTCAAATTTTAATAAATTTATTTGAAACCAACTTCGATTATTTTGGATTTTGTAGAGTATTTTTGTTGTAGGATCTATATTTGAGTAAATTTAGATGAAAATAACGACAATTTTTTGGATAGTGAAAAAAATTTTAGTTGGAAGTGTCAAATTTTAATAAATTTATTTGAAACCAACTTCGATTATTTTGGATTTTGTCGAGTACTTTTGTTGTAGGTTGTATATTTGAGTAAATTTTAAACAAAATAACGACAATTTTTTGGATTGTGAAAAAAATTTTAGTTGGAAGTGTCAAATTTTAATAAATTTATTTGAAACCAACTTCGATTTTTTTTTATTTTGTCGAATGTTTTTGTTGTAGGATGTATATTTGAGTAAATTTAGATGAAAATAACGACCATTTTTTGGATTGTGAAAAAAAATTTTAATTGGAAGTTTCAAATTGTAATAAATTTATTTATAACCAACTTCGATTTTTTTGGATTTTGACCAGTATGTTTGTTGTAGCATGTATATTTGAGTAAATTTAGATGAAAATAACGAAAATTTTTTGGATTGTGAAAAAAATTTTAGTTGGAAGTGTCAAATTTTAATAAATTTATTTGAAATCAACTTCGATTTTTTTGGATTTTGTCGAGTATTTTTGTTGTAGGATCTATATTTGAGTAAATGTAGAAGAAAATAACTTCAATTTTTTGGATTGTAAAACAAAAATTTTAGTTGGAACTGCCAAATTTTAATAAATTTATTTGAAATCAACTTCGATTTTTTTGGATTTTGTCGAGTACTTTTGTTGTAGGTTGTATATTTGAGTATATTTTAAACAAAATAACGACAATTTTTTGGATTGTGAATCAAATTTTAGTTGGAAGTGTCAAATTTTAATAAATTTATTTGAAACCAACTTCGATTTTTTTTGGATTTTGTCGAGTATTTTTGTTGTAGGATCTATATTTGAGTAAATTTACATGAAAATAACGACAATTTGTTGGATTGAGAAAAAAAAATTTAGTTGGAAGTGTCAAATTGTAAAAAATTTATTGAAAACCAACTTCGATTTTTTTGGATTTTGTTGAGTTTTTTTGATAGAGAAGCTTAATTTCAGTAATTTCAGTTGAAATTAACTTCGATTTTTTGGATTTTGTCACGATTTTTGTCAAATTTTAATAAATTTATTTGAAATCAACTTGGATTATTTTGGATTTTGTTGAGTATTTTTGTTGTAGGATCTATATTTGAGTAAATTAAGATGAAGATAACATCAATTTTTTGGATTGTGAAAAAAATTTTAGTTGGAAGTGTCAAATTTTAATAAATTTATTTGAAACCAACTTCGATTTTTTTTGATTTTGCGGAATATTTTTGTTGTAGGATGTATATTTGAGTAAATTTAGATGAAAATAACGACCATTTTTTGGATTGTGAAAAAAAATTTTAGTTGGAAGTTTCAAATTGTAATAAACTTATTTGAATCCAACTTCGATTTTTTTGGATTTTGTTGAGTTTTTTTATAGAGAAGCTTAATTTGAGTAATTTCAGTTGAAATTAACTTCGATTTTTTGGATTTTGTCACGATTTTTGTCAAATTTTAATAAATTTATTTGAAATCAACTTGGATTATTTTGGATTTTGTTGAGTATTTTTGTTGTAGGATCTATATTTGAGTAAATTTAGAAGAAAATAACTTCAATTTTTTGGATTGTAAAACAAAAATTTTAGTTGGAAGTGCCAAATTTTAATAAATTTATTTGAAATCAACTTCGATTTTTTTGGATTTTGTCGAGTACTTTTGTTGTAGGTTGTATATTTGAGTAAATTTTAAACAAAATAACGACAATTTTTTGGATTGTGAAACAAATTTTAGTTGGAAGTGTCAAATTTTAATAAATTTATTTGAAACCAACTTCGATTTTTTTGGATTTTGTTGAGTATTTTTGTTGTAGGATCTATATTTGAGTAAATTTAGATGAAAATAACGACCATTTTTTGGATTGTGAAAAAAAATTTTAGTTGGAAGTTTCTAATTGTAATAAATTTATTTGAATTCAACTTCGATTTTTTTGGATTTTGTTGAGTATTTTTGTTGTAGGATCTATATTTGAGTAAATTTAGATGAAAATAACGACAATTTTTTGGATAGTGAAAAAAATTTTAGTTGGAAGTGTCAAATTTTAATAAATTTATTTGAAACCAACTTCGATTATTTTGGATTTTGTTGAGTATTTTTGTTGTAGGATCTATATTTGAGTAAATTTAGATGAAAATAACGACAATTTTTTGGATTGTGAAAAAAATTTTAGTTGGAAGTGTCAAATTTTAATAAATTTATTTGAGACCAACTTCGATTTTTTTGGATTTTGTTGAGTATTTTTGTTGTAGGATGCATATTTGAGTAAATTTAGATGAAATTATCTTCAATTTTTTGGATTGTGAAAAAAAATTTAGTTGGAAGTGTCAAATTTTAATAAATTTATTTGAAACCAACTTCGATTATTTTCGATTTTGTTGAGTATTTTTGTTGTAGGATCTATATTTGTGTAAATTTAGATGAAAATAACTTCAATTTTTTGGATTGTGAATAAATTATAGTTGGAAGAGTCAAATTTTAATAAATTTATTTGAAACCAACTTCGATTTTTTTGGATTTTGATGAGTATTTTTGTTGTAGGATCTATATTTGAGTAAATTTAGATGAAAATAACGACAATTTTTTGGATTGTGAAAAAAATTTTAGTTGGAAGTGTCAAATTTTAATAAATTTATTTGAAATCAACTTCGATTTTTTTGGATTTTGTTGAGTTTTTTTATAGAGAAGCTTAATTTGAGTAATTTCAGTTGAAATTAACTTCGATTTTATTGATTTTGTCACGATTTTTGTCAAATTTTAATAAATTTATTTGAAACCAACTTCGATTTTTTTTTATTTTGTCGAATATTTTTGTTGTAGGATGTATATTTGCGTAAATTTAGATGAAAATAACTTCAATTTTTTGGATTGTGAAAAAAAATTTTAGTTGGAAGTGTCAAATTTTAATAATTTTATTTGAGACCAACATCGATTTTTTTTATTTTGTTGAGTATTTTTGTTATAGGATGCATATTTGAGTAAATTTAGATGAAAATAACTTCAATTTTTTGGATTGTGAAAAAAATTATAGTTGGAAGTGTCAAATTTTAATAAATTTATTTGAAATCAATTTCGATCATTTTGGATTTTGTTGAGTATTTTTGTTGTAGGATCTATATTTGAGGAAATTTAGATGAAAATAACTTCAATTTTTAGGATTGTGAAAAAAATTTTAGTTGGAAGTGTGAAATTTTAATAAATTTATTTGAGACCAACTTCGATTTTTTTGGATTTTGTTGAGTATTTTTGTTGTAGGATGCATATTTGAGTAAATTTAGATGAAATTATCTTAAATTTTTTGGATTGTGAAAAAAAATTTAGTTGGAAGTGTCAAATTTTAATAAATTTATTTGAAACCAACTTCGATTATTTTGGATTTTGTAGAGTATTTTTGTTGTAGGATCTATATTTGAGTAAATTTAGATGAAAATAACGACAATTTTTTGGATAGTGAAAAAAATTTTAGTTGGAAGTGTCAAATTTTAATAAATTTATTTGAAACCAACTTCGATTATTTTGGATTTGGTTGAGTATTTTTGTTGTAGGATCTATATTTGAGTAAATTTAGATGAAAATAACGACAATTTTTTGGATTGTGAAAAAAATTTTAGTTGGAAGTGTCAAATTTTAATAAATTTATTTGAGACCAACTTCGATTTTTTTGGATTTTGTTGAGTATTTTTGTTGTAGGATGCATATTTGAGTAAATTTAGATGAAATTATCTTCAATTTTTTGGATTGTGAAAAAAAATTTAGTTGGAAGTGTCAAATTTTAATAAATTTATTTGAAATCAACTTGGATTATTTTGGATTTTGTTGAGTATTTTTGTTGTAGGATCTATATTTGAGTAAATTTAGATGAAAATAAATTCAATTTTTAAGATTGTGAAAAAAAATTTTGTTGGAAGTGTCAAAGTTTAATAATTTTATTTGAGACCAACATCGATTTTTTTTATTTTGTTGAGTATTTTTGTTATAGGATGCATATTTGAGTAAATTTAGATGAAAATAACTTCAATTTTTTGAATTGTGAAAAAAATTATAGTTGGAAGTGTCAAATTTTAATAAATTTATTTGAAATCAATTTCGATCATTTTGGATTTTGTTGAGTATTTTTGTTGTAGGATCTATATTTGAGGAAATTTAGATGAAAATAACTTCAATTTTTAGGATTGTGAAAAAAATTTTAGTTGGAAGTGTGAAATTTTAATAAATTTATTTGAGACCAACTTCGATTTTTTTGGATTTTGTTGAGTATTTTTGTTGTAGGATGCATATTTGAGTAAATTTAGATGAAATTATCTTAAATTTTTTGGATTGTGAAAAAAAATTTAGTTGGAAGTGTCAAATTTTAATAAATTTATTTGAAACCAACTTCGATTATTTTGGATTTTGTAGAGTATTTTTGTTGTAGGATCTATATTTGAGTAAATTTAGATGAAAATAACGACAATTTTTTGGATAGTGAAAAAAATTTTAGTTGGAAGTGTCAAATTTTAATAAATTTATTTGAAACCAACTTCGATTATTTTGGATTTTGTCGAGTACTTTTGTTGTAGGTTGTATATTTGAGTAAATTTTAAACAAAATAACGACAATTTTTTGGATTGTGAAAAAAATTTTAGTTGGAAGTGTCAAATTTTAATAAATTTATTTGAAACCAACTTCGATTTTTTTTTATTTTGTCGAATGTTTTTGTTGTAGGATGTATATTTGAGTAAATTTAGATGAAAATAACGACCATTTTTTGGATTGTGAAAAAAAATTTTAATTGGAAGTTTCAAATTGTAATAAATTTATTTGAAACCAACTTCGATTTTTTTGGATTTTGACCAGTATGTTTGTTGTAGCATGTATATTTGAGTAAATTTAGATGAAAATAACGAAAATTTTTTGGATTGTGAAAAAAATTTTAGTTGGAAGTGTCAAATTTTAATAAATTTATTTGAAATCAACTTCGATTTTTTTGGATTTTGTCGAGTATTTTTGTTGTAGGATCTATATTTGAGTAAATGTAGAAGAAAATAACTTCAAATTTTTGGATTGTAAAACAAAAATTTTAGTTGGAACTGCCAAATTTTAATAAATTTATTTGAAATCAACTTCGATTTTTTTGGATTTTGTCGAGTACTTTTGTTGTAGGTTGTATATTTGAGTATATTTTAAACAAAATAACGACAATTTTTTGGATTGTGAATCAAATTTTAGTTGGAAGTGTCAAATTTTAATAAATTTATTTGAAACCAACTTCGATTTTCTTTTGGATTTTGTCGAGTATTTTTGTTGTAGGATCTATATTTGAGTAAATTTACATGAAAATAACGACAATTTGTTGGATTGAGAAAAAAAAATTTAGTTGGAAGTGTCAAATTGTAAAAAATTTATTGAAAACCAACTTCGATTTTTTCGGATTTTGTTGAGTTTTTTTGATAGAGAAGCTTAATTTCAGTAATTTCAGTTGAAATTAACTTCGATTTTTTGGATTTTGTCACGATTTTTGTCAAATTTTAATAAATTTATTTGAAATCAACTTGGATTATTTTGGATTTTGTTGAGTATTTTTGTTGTAGGATCTATATTTGAGTAAATTAAGATGAAGATAACATCAATTTTTTGGATTGTGAAAAAAATTTTAGTTGGAAGTGTCAAATTTTAATAAATTTATTTGAAACCAACTTCGATTTTTTTTGATTTTGTGGAATATTTTTGTTGTAGGATGTATATTTGAGTAAATTTAGATGAAAATAACGACCATTTTTTGGATTGTGAAAAAAAATTTTAGTTGGAAGTTTCAAATTGTAATAAACTTATTTGAATCCAACTTCGATTTTTTTGGATTTTGTTGAGTTTTTTGATAGAGAAGCTTAATTTGAGTAATTTCAGTTGAAATTAACTTCGATTTTTTGGATTTTGTCACGATTTTTGTCAAATTTTAATAAATTTATTTGAAATCAACTTGGATTATTTTGGATTTTGTTGAGTATTTTTGTTGTAGGATCTATATTTGAGTAAATTTAGAAGAAAATAACTTCAATTTTTTGGATTGTAAAACAAAAATTTTAGTTGGAAGTGCCAAATTTTAATAAATTTATTTGAAATCAACTTCGATTTTTTTGGATTTTGTCGAGTACTTTTGTTGTAGGTTGTATATTTGAGTAAATTTTAAACAAAATAACGACAATTTTTTGGATTGTGAAACAAATTTTAGTTGGAAGTGTCAAATTTTAATAAATTTATTTGAAACCAACTTCGATTTTTTTGGATTTTGTTGAGTATTTTTGTTGTAGGATCTATATTTGAGTAAATTTAGATGAAAATAACGACCATTTTTTGGATTGTGAAAAAAAATTTTAGTTGGAAGTTTCTAATTGTAATAAATTTATTTGAATTCAACTTCGATTTTTTTGGATTTTGTTGAGTATTTTTGTTGTAGGATCTATATTTGAGTAAATTTAGATGAAAATAACGACAATTTTTTGGATAGTGAAAAAAATTTTAGTTGGAAGTGTCAAATTTTAATAAATTTATTTGAAACCAACTTCGATTATTTTGGATTTTGTTGAGTATTTTTGTTGTAGGATCTATATTTGAGTAAATTTAGATGAAAATAACGACAATTTTTTGGATTGTGAAAAAAATTTTAGTTGGAAGTGTCAAATTTTAATAAATTTATTTGAGACCAACTTCGATTTTTTTGGATTTTGTTGAGTATTTTTGTTGTAGGATGCATATTTGAGTAAATTTAGATGAAATTATCTTCAATTTTTTGGATTGTGAAAAAAAATTTAGTTGGAAGTGTCAAATTTTAATAAATTTATTTGAAACCAACTTCGATTATTTTCGATTTTGTTGAGTATTTTTGTTGTAGGATCTATATTTGTGTAAATTTAGATGAAAATAACTTCAATTTTTTGGATTGTGAATAAATTATAGTTGGAAGAGTCAAATTTTAATAAATTTATTTGAAACCAACTTCGATTTTTTTGGATTTTGATGAGTATTTTTGTTGTAGGATCTATATTTGAGTAAATTTAGATGAAAATAACGACAATTTTTTGGATTGTGAAAAAAAATTTAGTTGGAAGTGTCAAATTTTAATAAATTTATTTGAAATCAACTTCGATTTTTTTGGATTTTGTTGAGTTTTTTTTATAGAGAAGCTTAATTTGAGTAATTTCAGTTGAAATTAACTTCGATTTTTTTGATTTTGTCACGATTTTTGTCAAATTTTAATAAATTTATTTGAAATCAACTTGGATTATTTTGGATTTTGTTGAGTATTTTTGTTGTAGGATCTATATTTGAGTAAATTTAGATGAAAATAAATTCAATTTTTAGGATTGCGAAAAAAAATTTAGTTGGAAGTGTCAAATTTTAATAAATTTATTTGAAACCAACTTCGATTATTTTGGATTTTGTTGAGTATTTTTGTTGTAGGATCTATATTTGTGTAAATTTAGATGAAAATAACTTCAATTTTTAAGATTGTGAAAAAAAATTTTGTTGGAAGTGTCAAAGTTTAATAATTTTATTTGAGACCAACATCGATTTTTTTTATTTTGTTGAGTATTTTTGTTATAGGATGCATATTTGAGTAAATTTAGATGAAAATAACTTAAATCTTTTGGATTGTGAAAAAAAATTTAGTTGGAAGAGTCAAATTGTAATAAATTTATTTGAAACCAACTTCGATTTTTTTGGATTTTGTTGAGCTTTTTTGATAGAGAAGCTTAATTTGAGTAATTTCAGTTGAAATTAACTTCGATTTAGTGGATTTTGTCACGATTTTTGTCAAATTTTAATAAATTTATTTGAAATCGACTTGGATTATTTTGGATTTTGTTGAGTATTTTTGTTGTAGGATCTATATTTGAGTAAATTTAGATGAAGATAACATCAATTTTTTGGATTGTGAAAAAAATTTTAGTTGGAAGTGTCTAATTTTAATAAATTTATTTGAAACCAACTTCGATTTTTTTGGATTTTGTCGAATATTTTTGTTGTAGGATGTATATTTGAGTAAATTTAGATGAAAATAACTTCAATTTTTTGGATTGTGAAAAAAAATTTTAGGTGGAAGTGTCAAATTTTAATAAATTTATTTGAAACTAACTTCGATTTTTTTTTATTTTGACCAGTATTTTTGTTGTAGGATGTATATTTGAGTAAATTTAGATGAAAATAACCACAATTTTTTGGATTGTGAAAAAAATTTTAGTTGGAAGTGTCAAATTTTAATAAATTTATTTGAAATCAACTTCGATTTTTTTTGATTTTGTTGAGTTTTTTTTATAGAGAAGCTTAATTTGAGTAATTTCAGTTGAAATTAACTTCGATTTTTTTGATTTTGTCACGATTTTTGTCAAATTTTAATAAATTTATTTGAAATCAACTTGGATTATTTTGGATTTTGTTGAGTATTTTTGTTGTAGGATCTATATTTGAGTAAATTTAGATGAAAATAAATTCAATTTTTAGGATTGCGAAAAAAAATTTAGTTGGAAGTGTCAAATTTTAATAAATTTATTTGAAACCAACTTCGATTATTTTGGATTTTGTTGAGTATTTTTGTTGTAGGATCTATATTTGTGTAAATTTAGATGAAAATAACTTCAATTTTTAAGATTGTGAAAAAAAATTTTGTTGGAAGTGTCAAAGTTTAATAATTTTATTTGAGACCAACATCGATTTTTTTTATTTTGTTGAGTATTTTTGTTATAGGATGCATATTTGAGTAAATTTAGATGAAAATAACTTAAATCTTTTGGATTGTGAAAAAAAATTTAGTTGGAAGAGTCAAATTGTAATAAATTTATTTGAAACCAACTTCGATTTTTTTGGATTTTGTTGAGCTTTTTTGATAGAGAAGCTTAATTTGAGTAATTTCAGTTGAAATTAACTTCGATTTAGTGGATTTTGTCACGATTTTTGTCAAATTTTAATAAATTTATTTGAAATCGACTTGGATTATTTTGGATTTTGTTGAGTATTTTTGTTGTAGGATCTATATTTGAGTAAATTTAGATGAAGATAACATCAATTTTTCGGATTGTGAAAAAAATTTTAGTTGGAAGTGTCTAATTTTAATAAATTTATTTGAAACCAACTTCGATTTTTTTGGATTTTGTCGAATATTTTTGTTGTAGGATGTATATTTGAGTAAATTTAGATGAAAATAACTTCAATTTTTTGGATTGTGAAAAAAAATTTTAGGTGGAAGTGTCAAATTTTAATAAATTTATTTGAAACTAACTTCGATTTTTTTTTATTTTGACCAGTATTTTTGTTGTAGGATGTATATTTGAGTAAATTTAGATGAAAATAACCACAATTTTTTGGATTGTGAAAAAAATTTTAGTTGGAAGTGTCAAATTTTAATAAATTTATTTGAAATCAACTTCGATTTTTTTTGATTTTGTTGAGTTTTTTTTATAGAGAAGCTTAATTTGAGTAATTTCAGTTGAAATTAACTTCGATTTTTTTGATTTTGTCACGATTTTTGTCAAATTTTAATAAATTTATTTGAAATCAACTTGGATTATTTTGGATTTTGTTGAGTATTTTTGTTGTAGGATCTATATTTGAGTAAATTTAGATGAAAATAAATTCAATTTTTAGGATTGCGAAAAAAAATTTAGTTGGAAGTGTCAAATTTTAATAAATTTATTTGAAACCAACTTCGATTATTTTGGATTTTGTTGAGTATTTTTGTTGTAGGATCTATATTTGTGTAAATTTAGATGAAAATAACTTCAATTTTTAAGATTGTGAAAAAAAATTTTGTTGGAAGTGTCAAAGTTTAATAATTTTATTTGAGACCAACATCGATTTTTTTTATTTTGTTGAGTATTTTTGTTATAGGATGCATATTTGAGTAAATTTAGATGAAAATAACTTCAATTTTTTGAATTGTGAAAAAAATTATAGTTGGAAGTGTCAAATTTTAATAAATTTATTTGAAATCAATTTCGATCATTTTGGATTTTGTTGAGTATTTTTGTTGTAGGATCTATATTTGAGGAAATTTAGATGAAAATAACTTCAATTTTTAGGATTGTGAAAAAAATTTTAGTTGGAAGTGTGAAATTTTAATAAATTTATTTGAGACCAACTTCGATTTTTTTGGATTTTGTTGAGTATTTTTGTTGTAGGATGCATATTTGAGTAAATTTAGATGAAATTATCTTAAATTTTTTGGATTGTGAAAAAAAATTTAGTTGGAAGTGTCAAATTTTAATAAATTTATTTGAAACCAACTTCGATTATTTTGGATTTTGTAGAGTATTTTTGTTGTAGGATCTATATTTGAGTAAATTTAGATGAAAATAACGACAATTTTTTGGATAGTGAAAAAAATTTTAGTTGGAAGTGTCAAATTTTAATAAATTTATTTGAAACCAACTTCGATTATTTTGGATTTTGTCGAGTACTTTTGTTGTAGGTTGTATATTTGAGTAAATTTTAAACAAAATAACGACAATTTTTTGGATTGTGAAAAAAATTTTAGTTGGAAGTGTCAAATTTTAATAAATTTATTTGAAACCAACTTCGATTTTTTTTTATTTTGTCGAATGTTTTTGTTGTAGGATGTATATTTGAGTAAATTTAGATGAAAATAACGACCATTTTTTGGATTGTGAAAAAAAATTTTAATTGGAAGTTTCAAATTGTAATAAATTTATTTGAAACCAACTTCGATTTTTTTGGATTTTGACCAGTATGTTTGTTGTAGCATGTATATTTGAGTAAATTTAGATGAAAATAACGAAAATTTTTTGGATTGTGAAAAAAATTTTAGTTGGAAGTGTCAAATTTTAATAAATTTATTTGAAATCAACTTCGATTTTTTTGGATTTTGTCGAGTATTTTTGTTGTAGGATCTATATTTGAGTAAATGTAGAAGAAAATAACTTCAATTTTTTGGATTGTAAAACAAAAATTTTAGTTGGAACTGCCAAATTTTAATAAATTTATTTGAAATCAACTTCGATTTTTTTGGATTTTGTCGAGTACTTTTGTTGTAGGTTGTATATTTGAGTATATTTTAAACAAAATAACGACAATTTTTTGGATTGTGAATCAAATTTTAGTTGGAAGTGTCAAATTTTAATAAATTTATTTGAAACCAACTTCGATTTTTTTTTGGATTTTGTCGAGTATTTTTGTTGTAGGATCTATATTTGAGTAAATTTACATGAAAATAACGACAATTTGTTGGATTGAGAAAAAAAAATTTAGTTGGAAGTGTCAAATTGTAAAAAATTTATTGAAAACCAACTTCGATTTTTTTGGATTTTGTTGAGTTTTTTTGATAGAGAAGCTTAATTTCAGTAATTTCAGTTGAAATTAACTTCGATTTTGTGGATTTTGTCACGATTTTTGTCAAATTTTAATAAATTTATTTGAAATCAACTTGGATTATTTTGGATTTTGTTGAGTATTTTTGTTGTAGGATCTATATTTGAGTAAATTAAGATGAAGATAACATCAATTTTTTGGATTGTGAAAAAAATTTTAGTTGGAAGTGTCAAATTTTAATAAATTTATTTGAAACCAACTTCGATTTTTTTTGATTTTGTGGAATATTTTTGTTGTAGGATGTATATTTGAGTAAATTTAGATGAAAATAACGACCATTTTTTGGATTGTGAAAAAAAATTTTAGTTGGAAGTTTCAAATTGTAATAAACTTATTTGAATCCAACTTCGATTTTTTTGGATTTTGTTGAGTTTTTTGATAGAGAAGCTTAATTTGAGTAATTTCAGTTGAAATTAACTTCGATTTTTTGGATTTTGTCACGATTTTTGTCAAATTTTAATAAATTTATTTGAAATCAACTTGGATTATTTTGGATTTTGTTGAGTATTTTTGTTGTAGGATCTATATTTGAGTAAATTTAGAAGAAAATAACTTCAATTTTTTGGATTGTAAAACAAAAATTTTAGTTGGAAGTGCCAAATTTTAATAAATTTATTTGAAATAAACTTCGATTTTTTTGGATTTTGTCGAGTACTTTTGTTGTAGGTTGTATATTTGAGTAAATTTTAAACAAAATAACGACAATTTTTTGGATTGTGAAACAAATTTTAGTTGGAAGTGTCAAATTTTAATAAATTTATTTGAAACCAACTTCGATTTTTTTGGATTTTGTTGAGTATTTTTGTTGTAGGATCTATATTTGAGTAAATTTAGATGAAAATAACGACCATTTTTTGGATTGTGAAAAAAAATTTTAGTTGGAAGTTTCTAATTGTAATAAATTTATTTGAATTCAACTTCGATTTTTTTGGATTTTGTTGAGTATTTTTGTTGTAGGATCTATATTTGAGTAAATTTAGATGAAAATAACGACAATATTTTGGATAGTGAAAAAAATTTTAGTTGGAAGTGTCAAATTTTAATAAATTTATTTGAAACCAACTTCGATTATTTTGGATTTTGTTGAGTATTTTTGTTGTAGGATCTATATTTGAGTAAATTTAGATGAAAATAACGACAATTTTTTGGATTGTGAAAAAAATTTTAGTTGGAAGTGTCAAATTTTAATAAATTTATTTGAGACCAACTTCGATTTGTTTGGATTTTGTTGAGTATTTTTGTTGTAGGATGCATATTTGAGTAAATTTAGATGAAATTATCTTCAATTTTTTGGATTGTGAAAAAAAATTTAGTTGGAAGTGTCAAATTGTAATAAATTTATTTGAAACCAACTTCGATTATTTTCGATTTTGTTGAGTATTTTTGTTGTAGGATCTATATTTGTGTAAATTTAGATGAAAATAACTTCAATTTTTTGGATTGTGAATAAATTATAGTTGGAAGAGTCAAATTTTAATAAATTTATTTGAAACCAACTTCGATTTTTTTGGATTTTGATGAGTATTTTTGTTGTAGGATCTATATTTGAGTAAATTTAGATGAAAATAACGACAATTTTTTGGATTGTGAAAAAAATTTTAGTTGGAAGTGTCAAATTTTAATAAATTTATTTGAAATCAACTTCGATTTTTTTGGATTTTGTTGAGTTTTTTTTATAGAGAAGCTTAATTTGAGTAATTTCAGTTGAAATTAACTTCGATTTTTTTGATTTTGTCACGATTTTTGTCAAATTTTAATAAATTTATTTGAAATCAACTTGGATTATTTTGGATTTTGTTGAGTATTTTTGTTGTAGGATCTATATTTGAGTAAATTAAGATGAAGATAACATCAATTTTTTGGATTGTGAAAAAAATTTTAGTTGGAAGTGTCAAATTTTAATAAATTTATTTGAAATCAACTTCGATTTTTTTGGATTTTGTCGAGTATTTTTGTTGTAGGATCTATATTTGAGTAAATGTAGAAGAAAATAACTTCAATTTTTTGGATTGTAAAACAAAAATTTTAGTTGGAACTGCCAAATTTTAATAAATTTATTTGAAATCAACTTCGATTTTTTTGGATTTTGTCGAGTACTTTTGTTGTAGGTTGTATATTTGAGTATATTTTAAACAAAATAACGACAATTTTTTGGATTGTGAATCAAATTTTAGTTGGAAGTGTCAAATTTTAATAAATTTATTTGAAACCAACTTCGATTTTTTTTTGGATTTTGTCGAGTATTTTTGTTGTAGGATCTATATTTGAGTAAATTTACATGAAAATAACGACAATTTGTTGGATTGAGAAAAAAAAATTTAGTTGGAAGTGTCAAATTGTAAAAAATTTATTGAAAACCAACTTCGATTTTTTTGGATTTTGTTGAGTTTTTTTGATAGAGAAGCTTAATTTCAGTAATTTCAGTTGAAATTAACTTCGATTTTTTGGATTTTGTCACGATTTTTGTCAAATTTTAATAAATTTATTTGAAATCAACTTGGATTATTTTGGATTTTGTTGAGTATTTTTGTTGTAGGATCTATATTTGAGTAAATTAAGATGAAGATAACATCAATTTTTTGGATTGTGAAAAAAATTTTAGTTGGAAGTGTCAAATTTTAATAAATTTATTTGAAACCAACTTCGATTTTTTTTGATTTTGTGGAATATTTTTGTTGTAGGATGTATATTTGAGTAAATTTAGATGAAAATAACGACCATTTTTTGGATTGTGAAAAAAAATTTTAGTTGGAAGTTTCAAATTGTAATAAACTTATTTGAATCCAACTTCGATTTTTTTGGATTTTGTTGAGTTTTTTGATAGAGAAGCTTAATTTGAGTAATTTCAGTTGAAATTAACTTCGATTTTTTGGATTTTGTCACGATTTTTGTCAAATTTTAATAAATTTATTTGAAATCAACTTGGATTATTTTGGATTTTGTTGAGTATTTTTGTTGTAGGATCTATATTTGAGTAAATTTAGAAGAAAATAACTTCAATTTTTTGGATTGTAAAACAAAAATTTTAGTTGGAAGTGCCAAATTTTAATAAATTTATTTGAAATCAACTTCGATTTTTTTGGATTTTGTCGAGTACTTTTGTTGTAGGTTGTATATTTGAGTAAATTTTAAACAAAATAACGACAATTTTTTGGATTGTGAAACAAATTTTAGTTGGAAGTGTCAAATTTTAATAAATTTATTTGAAACCAACTTCGATTTTTTTGGATTTTGTTGAGTATTTTTGTTGTAGGATCTATATTTGAGTAAATTTAGATGAAAATAACGACCATTTTTTGGATTGTGAAAAAAAATTTTAGTTGGAAGTTTCTAATTGTAATAAATTTATTTGAATTCAACTTCGATTTTTTTTTATTTTGACCAGTATTTTTGTTGTAGGATGTATATTTGAGTAAATTTAGATGAAAATAACCACAAGTTTTTGGATTGTGAAAAAAATTTTAGTTGGAAGTGTCAAATTTTAATAAATTTATTTGAAATCAACTTCGATTTTTTTTTATTTAGTTGAGTTTTTTTTATAGAGAAGCTTAATTTGAGTAATTTCAGTTGAAATTAACTTCGATTTTTTTGATTTTGTCACGATTTTTGTCAAATTTTAATAAATTTATTTGAAATCAACTTGGATTATTTTGGATTTTGTTGAGTATTTTTGTTGTAGGATCTATATTTGAGTAAATTAAGATGAAGATAAATTCAATTTTTAGGATTGCGAAAAAAAATTTAGTTGGAAGTGTCAAATTTTAATAAATTTATTTGAAACCAACTTCGATTTTTTTTGATTTTGTGGAATATTTTTGTTGTAGGATGTATATTTGAGTAAATTTAGATGAAAATAACGACCATTTTTTGGATTGTGAAAAAAAATTTTAGTTGGAAGTTTCAAATTGTAATAAACTTATTTGAATCCAACTTCGATTTTTTTGGATTTTGTTGAGTTTTTTGATAGAGAAGCTTAATTTGAGTAATTTCAGTTGAAATTAACTTCGATTTTTTGGATTTTGTCACGATTTTTGTCAAATTTTAATAAATTTATTTGAAATCAACTTGGATTATTTTGGATTTTGTTGAGTATTTTTGTTGTAGGATCTATATTTGAGTAAATTTAGAAGAAAATAACTTCAATTTTTTGGATTGTAAAACAAAAATTTTAGTTGGAAGTGCCAAATTTTAATAAATTTATTTGAAATCAACTTCGATTTTTTTGGATTTTGTCGAGTACTTTTGTTGTAGGTTGTATATTTGAGTAAATTTTAAACAAAATAACGACAATTTTTTGGATTGTGAAACAAATTTTAGTTGGAAGTGTCAAATTTTAATAAATTTATTTGAAACCAACTTCGATTTTTTTGGATTTTGTTGAGTATTTTTGTTGTAGGATCTATATTTGAGTAAATTTAGATGAAAATAACGACCATTTTTTGGATTGTGAAAAAAAATTTTAGTTGGAAGTTTCTAATTGTAATAAATTTATTTGAATTCAACTTCGATTTTTTTTTATTTTGACCAGTATTTTTGTTGTAGGATGTATATTTGAGTAAATTTAGATGAAAATAACCACAATTTTTTGGATTGTGAAAAAAATTTTAGTTGGAAGTGTCAAATTTTAATAAATTTATTTGAAATCAACTTCGATTTTTTTTGATTTAGTTGAGTTTTTTTATAGAGAAGCTTAATTTGAGTAATTTCAGTTGAAATTAACTTCGATTTTTTTGATTTTGTCACGATTTTTGTCAAATTTTAATAAATTTATTTGAAATCAACTTGGATTATTTTGGATTTTGTTGAGTATTTTTGTTGTAAGATCTATATTTGAGTAAATTTAGATGAAAATAAATTCAATTTTTAGGATTGCGAAAAAAAATTTAGTTGGAAGTGTCAAATTTTAATAAATTTATTTGAAACCAACTTCGATTATTTTGGATTTTGTTGAGTATTTTTGTTGTAGGATCTATATTTGTGTAAATTTAGATGAAAATAACTTCAATTTTTAAGATTGTGAAAAAAAATTTTGTTGGAAGTGTCAAAGTTTAATAATTTTATTTGAGACCAACATCGATTTTTTTTATTTTGTTGAGTATTTTTGTTGTAGGATCTATATTTGAGTAAATTTAGATGAAAATAACTTCAATTTTTTGGATTGTGAAAAAAAATTTTAGGTGGAAGTGTCAAATTTTAATAAATTTATTTGAAACTAACTTCGATTTTTTTTTATTTTGACCTGTATTTTTGTTGTAGGATGTATATTTGAGTAAATTTAGATGAAAATAACCACAATTTTTTGGATTGTGAAAAAAATTTTAGTTGGAAGTGTCAAATTTTAATAAATTTATTTGAAATCGACTTCGATTTTTTTGGATTTTGTTGAGTTTTTTTGATAGAGAAGCTTAATTTGAGTAATTTCAGTTGAAATTAACTTCGATTTTTTTGATTTTGTCACGATTTTTGTCAAATTTTAATAAATTTATTTGAAATCAACTTGGATTATTTTGGATTTTGTTGAGTATTTTTGTTGTAGGATCTATATTTGAGTAAATTTAGATGAAAATAAATTCAATTTTTAGGATTGCGAAAAAAAATTTAGTTGGAAGTGTCAAATTTTAATAAATTTATTTGAAACCAACTTCGATTATTTTGGATTTTGTTGAGTATTTTTGTTGTAGGATCTATATTTGTGTAAATTTAGATGAAAATAACTTCAATTTTTAAGATTGTGAAAAAAAATTTTGTTGGAAGTGTCAAAGTTTAATAATTTTATTTGAGACCAACATCGATTTTTTTATTTTGTTGAGTATTTTTGTTATAGGATGCATATTTGAGTAAATTTAGATGAAAATAACTTCAATTTTTTGGACTGTGAAAAAAATTATAGTTGGAAGTGTCAAATTTTAATAAATTTATTTGAAATCAATTTCGATCATTTTGGATTTTGTTGAGTATTTTTGTTGTAGGATCTATATTTGAGGAAATTTAGATGAAAATAACTTCAATTTTTAGGATTGTGAAAAAAATTTTAGTTGGAAGTGTGAAATTTTAATAAATTTATTCGAGACCAACTTCGATTTTTTTGGATTTTGTTGAGTATTTTTGTTGTAGGATGCATATTTGAGTAAATTTAGATGAAATTATCTTAAATTTTTTGGATTGTGAAAATAAATTTAGTTGGAAGTGTCAAATTTTAATAAATTTATTTGAAACCAACTTCGATTATTTTGGATTTTATAGAATATTTTTGTTGTAGGATCTATATTTGAGTAAATTTAGATGAAAATAACGACAATTTTTTGGATAGTGAAAAAAATTTTAGTTGGAAGTGTCAAATTTTAATAAATTTATTTGAAACCAACTTCGATTATTTTGGATTTTGTCGAGTACTTTTGTTGTAGGTTGTATATTTGAGTAAATTTTAAACAAAATAACAACAATTTTTTGGATTGTGAAAAAAATTTTAGTTGGAAGTGTCAAATTTTAATAAATTTATTTGAAACCAACTTCGATTTTTTTTTATTTTGTCGAATGTTTTTGTTGTAGGATGTATATTTGAGTAAATTTAGATGAAAATAACGACCATTTTTTGGATTGTGAAAAAAAATTTTAATTGGAAGTTTCAAATTGTAATAAATTTATTTGAAACCAACTTCGATTTTTTTGGATTTTGACCAGTATGTTTGTTGTAGCATGTATATTTGAGTAAATTTAGATGAAAATAACGAAAATTTTTTGGATTGTGAAAAAAATTTTAGTTGGAAGTGTCAAATTTGAATAAATTTATTTGAAATCAACTTCGATTTTTTTGGATTTTGTCGAGTATTTTTGTTGTAGGATCTATATTTGAGTAAATGTAGAAGAAAATAACTTCAATTTTTGGGATTGTAAAACAAAAATTTTAGTTGGAACTGCCAAATTTTAATAAATTTATTTGAAATCAACTTCGATTTTTTTGGATTTTGTCGAGTACTTTTGTTGTAGGATGTATATTTGAGTAAATTTTAAACAAAATAACGACAATTTTTTGGATTGTGAATCAAATTTTAGTTGGAAGTGTCAAATTTTAATAAATTTATTTGAAACCAACTTCGATTTTTTTTTGGATTTTGTCGAGTATTTTTGTTGTAGGATGTATATTTGAGTAAATTTAGATGAAAATAACTTCAATTTTTTGGATTGTGAAACAAAAATTTTAGTTGGAAGTGTCAAATTTTAATAAATTTATTTGAAACCAACTTCGATTTTTTTTGATTTTGTCGAATATTTTTGTTGTAGGATGTATATTTGAGTAAATTTAGATGAAAATAACTTCAATTTTTTGGATAGGGAAAAAATTGTAGTTGGAAGTGTCGAATTTTAATACATTTATTTGAGGCCAACTTCGATTTTTTTGGATTTTGTTGAGTATTTTTGTTGTAGGATCTATATTTGAGTAAATTTACATGAAAATAACGACAATTTGTTGGATTGAGAAAAAAAAATTTAGTTGGAAGTGTCAAATTGTAAAAAATTTATTGAAAACCAACTTCGATTTTTTTGGATTTTGTTGAGTTTTTTTGATAGAGAAGCTTAATTTCAGTAATTTCAGTTGAAATTAACTTCGATTTTTTGGATTTTGTCACGATTTTTGTCAAATTTTAATAAATTTATTTGAAATCAACTTGGATTATTTTGGATTTTGTTGAGTATTTTTGTTGTAGGATCTATATTTGAGTAAATTAAGATGAAGATAACATCAATTTTTTGGATTGTGAAAAAAATTTTAGTTGGAAGTGTCAAAGTTTAATAAATTTATTTGAAACCAACTTCTATTTTTTTTTATTTTGTGGAATATTTTTGTTGTAGGATGTATATTTGAGTAAATTTAGATGAAAATAACGACCATTTTTTGGATTGTGAAAAAAAATTTTAGTTGGAAGTTTCAAATTGTAATAAATTTATTTGAGACCAACTTCGATTTTTTTGGATTTTGTTGAGTATTTTTGTTGTAGGATGCATATTTGAGTAAATTTAGATGAAATTATCTTAAATTTTTTGGATTGTGAAAAAAAATTTAGTTGGAAGTGTCAAATTTTAATAAATTTATTTGAAACCAACTTCGATTATTTTGGATTTTGTAGAGTATTTTTGTTGTAGGATCTATATTTGAGTAAATTTAGATGAAAATAACGACAATTTTTTGGATAGTAAAAAAAATTTTAGTTGGAAGTGTCAAATTTTAATAAATTTATTTGAAACCAACTTCGATTATTTTGGATTTTGTCGAGTACTTTTGTTGTAGGTTGTATATTTGAGTAAATTTTAAACAAAATAACGACAATTTTTTGGATTGTGAAAAAAATTTTAGTTGGAAGTGTCAAATTTTAATAAATTTATTTGAAACCAACTTCGATTTTTTTTTATTTTGTCGAATGTTTTTGTTGTAGGATGTATATTTGAGTAAATTTAGATGAAAATAACGACCATTTTTTGGATTGTGAAAAAAAATTTTAATTGGAAGTTTCAAATTGTAATAAATTTATTTGAAACCAACTTCGATTTTTTTGGATTTTGACCAGTATGTTTGTTGTAGCATGTATATTTGAGTAAATTTAGATGAAAATAACGAAAATTTTTTGGATTGTGAAAAAAATTTTAGTTGGAAGTGTCAAATTTTAATAAATTTATTTGAAATC
The DNA here is from genome assembly GCA_963932275.1 of Andrena praecox. Taxonomy (NCBI): domain Eukaryota; kingdom Metazoa; phylum Arthropoda; class Insecta; order Hymenoptera; family Andrenidae; genus Andrena; species Andrena praecox. The sequence continues at coordinate 3,107,794 of CAWVQO010000356.1, read as the reverse complement.
AACTTCGATTTTTTTGGATTTTGTCGAGTATTTTTGTTGTAGGATCTATATTTGAGTAAATGTAGAAGAAAATAACTTCAATTTTTTGGATTGTAAAACAAAAATTTTAGTTGGAACTGCCAAATTTTAATAAATTTATTTGAAATCAACTTCGATTTTTTTGGATTTTGTCGAGTACTTTTGTTGTAGGTTGTATATTTGAGTAAATTTTAAACAAAATAACGACAATTTTTTGGATTGTGAAACAAATTTTAGTTGGAAGTGTCAAATTTTAATAAATTTATTTGAAACCAACTTCGATTTTTTTGGATTTTGTTGAGTATTTTTGTTGTAGGATCTATATTTGAGTAAATTTAGATGAAAATAACGACCATTTTTTGGATTGTGAAAAAAAATTTTAGTTGGAAGTTTCTAATTGTAATAAATTTATTTGAATTCAACTTCGATTTTTTTGGATTTTGTTGAGTATTTTTGTTGTAGGATCTATATTTGAGTAAATTTAGATGAAAATAACGACAATTTTTTGGATAGTGAAAAAAATTTTAGTTGGAAGTGTCAAATTTTAATAAATTTATTTGAAACCAACTTCGATTATTTTGGATTTTGTTGAGTATTTTTGTTGTAGGATCTATATTTGAGTAAATTTAGATGAAAATAACGACAATTTTTTGGATTGTGAAAAAAATTTTAGTTGGAAGTGTCAAATTTTAATAAATTTATTTGAGACCAACTTCGATTTTTTTGGATTTTGTTGAGTATTTTTGTTGTAGGATGCATATTTGAGTAAATTTAGATGAAATTATCTTCAATTTTTTGGATTGTGAAAAAAAATTTAGTTGGAAGTGTCAAATTTTAATAAATTTATTTGAAACCAACTTCGATTATTTTCGATTTTGTTGAGTATTTTTGTTGTAGGATCTATATTTGTGTAAATTTAGATGAAAATAACTTCAATTTTTTGGATTGTGAATAAATTATAGTTGGAAGAGTCAAATTTTAATAAATTTATTTGAAACCAACTTCGATTTTTTTGGATTTTGATGAGTATTTTTGTTGTAGGATCTATATTTGAGTAAATTTAGATGAAAATAACGACAATTTTTTGGATTGTGAAAAATATTTTAGTTGGAAGTGTCAAATTTTAATAAATTTATTTGAAATCAACTTCGATTTTTTTGGATTTTGTTGAGTTTTTTTTATAGAGAAGCTTAATTTGAGTAATTTCAGTTGAAATTAACTTCGATTTTTTTGATTTTGTCACGATTTTTGTCAAATTTTAATAAATTTATTTGAAATCAACTTGGATTATTTTGGATTTTGTTGAGTATTTTTGTTGTAGGATCTATATTTGAGTAAATTAAGATGAAGATAACATCAATTTTTTGGATTGTGAAAAAAATTTTAGTTGGAAGTGTCAAATTTTAATAAATTTATTTGAAATCAACTTCGATTTTTTTGGATTTTGTCGAGTATTTTTGTTGTAGGATCTATATTTGAGTAAATGTAGAAGAAAATAACTTCAATTTTTTGGATTGTAAAACAAAAATTTTAGTTGGAACTGCCAAATTTTAATAAATTTATTTGAAATCAACTTCGATTTTTTTGGATTTTGTCGAGTACTTTTGTTGTAGGTTGTATATTTGAGTATATTTTAAACAAAATAACGACAATTTTTTGGATTGTGAATCAAATTTTAGTTGGAAGTGTCAAATTTTAATAAATTTATTTGAAACCAACTTCGATTTTTTTTTGGATTTTGTCGAGTATTTTTGTTGTAGGATCTATATTTGAGTAAATTTACATGAAAATAACGACAATTTGTTGGATTGAGAAAAAAAAATTTAGTTGGAAGTGTCAAATTGTAAAAAATTTATTGAAAACCAACTTCGATTTTTTTGGATTTTGTTGAGTTTTTTTGATAGAGAAGCTTAATTTCAGTAATTTCAGTTGAAATTAACTTCGATTTTTTGGATTTTGTCACGATTTTTGTCAAATTTTAATAAATTTATTTGAAATCAACTTGGATTATTTTGGATTTTGTTGAGTATTTTTGTTGTAGGATCTATATTTGAGTAAATTAAGATGAAGATAACATCAATTTTTTGGATTGTGAAAAAAATTTTAGTTGGAAGTGTCAAATTTTAATAAATTTATTTGAAACCAACTTCGATTTTTTTTGATTTTGTGGAATATTTTTGTTGTAGGATGTATATTTGAGTAAATTTAGATGAAAATAACGACCATTTTTTGGATTGTGAAAAAAAATTTTAGTTGGAAGTTTCAAATTGTAATAAACTTATTTGAATCCAACTTCGATTTTTTTGGATTTTGTTGAGTTTTTTGATAGAGAAGCTTAATTTGAGTAATTTCAGTTGAAATTAACTTCGATTTTTTGGATTTTGTCACGATTTTTGTCAAATTTTAATAAATTTATTTGAAATCAACTTGGATTATTTTGGATTTTGTTGAGTATTTTTGTTGTAGGATCTATATTTGAGTAAATTTAGAAGAAAATAACTTCAATTTTTTGGATTGTAAAACAAAAATTTTAGTTGGAAGTGCCAAATTTTAATAAATTTATTTGAAATCAACTTCGATTTTTTTGGATTTTGTCGAGTACTTTTGTTGTAGGTTGTATATTTGAGTAAATTTTAAACAAAATAACGACAATTTTTTGGATTGTGAAACAAATTTTAGTTGGAAGTGTCAAATTTTAATAAATTTATTTGAAACCAACTTCGATTTTTTTGGATTTTGTTGAGTATTTTTGTTGTAGGATCTATATTTGAGTAAATTTAGATGAAAATAACGACCATTTTTTGGATTGTGAAAAAAAATTTTAGTTGGAAGTTTCTAATTGTAATAAATTTATTTGAATTCAACTTCGATTTTTTTTTATTTTGACCAGTATTTTTGTTGTAGGATGTATATTTGAGTAAATTTAGATGAAAATAACCACAATTTTTTGGATTGTGAAAAAAATTTTAGTTGGAAGTGTCAAATTTTAATAAATTTATTTGAAATCAACTTCGATTTTTTTTTATTTAGTTGAGTTTTTTTTATAGAGAAGCTTAATTTGAGTAATTTCAGTTGAAATTAACTTCGATTTTTTTGATTTTGTCACGATTTTTGTCAAATTTTAATAAATTTATTTGAAATCAACTTGGATTATTTTGGATTTTGTTGAGTATTTTTGTTGTAGGATCTATATTTGAGTAAATTAAGATGAAGATAAATTCAATTTTTAGGATTGCGAAAAAAAATTTAGTTGGAAGTGTCAAATTTTAATAAATTTATTTGAAACCAACTTCGATTTTTTTTGATTTTGTGGAATATTTTTGTTGTAGGATGTATATTTGAGTAAATTTAGATGAAAATAACGACCATTTTTTGGATTGTGAAAAAAAATTTTAGTTGGAAGTTTCAAATTGTAATAAACTTATTTGAATCCAACTTCGATTTTTTTGGATTTTGTTGAGTTTTTTGATAGAGAAGCTTAATTTGAGTAATTTCAGTTGAAATTAACTTCGATTTTTTGTATTTTGTCACGATTTTTGTCAAATTTTAATAAATTTATTTGAAATCAACTTGGATTATTTTGGATTTTGTTGAGTATTTTTGTTGTAGGATCTATATTTGAGTAAATTTAGAAGAAAATAACTTCAATTTTTTGGATTGTAAAACAAAAATTTTAGTTGGAAGTGCCAAATTTTAATAAATTTATTTGAAATCAACTTCGATTTTTTTGGATTTTGTCGAGTACTTTTGTTGTAGGTTGTATATTTGAGTAAATTTTAAACAAAATAACGACAATTTTTTGGATTGTGAAACAAATTTTAGTTGGAAGTGTCAAATTTTAATAAATTTATTTGAAACCAACTTCGATTTTTTTGGATTTTGTTGAGTATTTTTGTTGTAGGATCTATATTTGAGTAAATTTAGATGAAAATAACGACCATTTTTTGGATTGTGAAAAAAAATTTTAGTTGGAAGTTTCTAATTGTAATAAATTTATTTGAATTCAACTTCGATTTTTTTTTATTTTGACCAGTATTTTTGTTGTAGGATGTATATTTGAGTAAATTTAGATGAAAATAACCACAATTTTTTGGATTGTGAAAAAAATTTTAGTTGGAAGTGTCAAATTTTAATAAATTTATTTGAAATCAACTTCGATTTTTTTTGATTTAGTTGAGTTTTTTTATAGAGAAGCTTAATTTGAGTAATTTCAGTTGAAATTAACTTCGATTTTTTTGATTTTGTCACGATTTTTGTCAAATTTTAATAAATTTATTTGAAATCAACTTGGATTATTTTGGATTTTGTTGAGTATTTTTGTTGTAAGATCTATATTTGAGTAAATTTAGATGAAAATAAATTCAATTTTTAGGATTGCGAAAAAAAATTTAGTTGGAAGTGTCAAATTTTAATAAATTTATTTGAAACCAACTTCGATTATTTTGGATTTTGTTGAGTATTTTTGTTGTAGGATCTATATTTGTGTAAATTTAGATGAAAATAACTTCAATTTTTAAGATTGTGAAAAAAAATTTTGTTGGAAGTGTCAAAGTTTAATAATTTTATTTGAGACCAACATCGATTTTTTTTATTTTGTTGAGTATTTTTGTTGTAGGATCTATATTTGAGTAAATTTAGATGAAAATAACTTCAATTTTTTGGATTGTGAAAAAAAATTTTAGGTGGAAGTGTCAAATTTTAATAAATTTATTTGAAACTAACTTCGATTTTTTTTTATTTTGACCTGTATTTTTGTTGTAGGATGTATATTTGAGTAAATTTAGATGAAAATAACCACAATTTTTTGGATTGTGAAAAAAATTTTAGTTGGAAGTGTCAAATTTTAATAAATTTATTTGAAATCGACTTCGATTTTTTTGGATTTTGTTGAGTTTTTTTGATAGAGAAGCTTAATGTGAGTAATTTCAGTTGAAATTAACTTCGATTTTTTTGATTTTGTCACGATTTTTGTCAAATTTTAATAAATTTATTTGAAATCAACTTGGATTATTTTGGATTTTGTTGAGTATTTTTGTTGTAGGATCTATATTTGAGTAAATTTAGATGAAAATAAATTCAATTTTTAGGATTGCGAAAAAAAATTTAGTTGGAAGTGTCAAATTTTAATAAATTTATTTGAAACCAACTTCGATTATTTTGGATTTTGTTGAGTATTTTTGTTGTAGGATCTATATTTGTGTAAATTTAGATGAAAATAACTTCAATTTTTAAGATTGTGAAAAAAAATTTTGTTGGAAGTGTCAAAGTTTAATAATTTTATTTGAGACCAACATCGATTTTTTTTATTTTGTTGAGTATTTTTGTTATAGGATGCATATTTGAGTAAATTTAGATGAAAATAACTTCAATTTTTTGGATTGTGAAAAAAATTATAGTTGGAAGTGTCAAATTTTAATAAATTTATTTGAAATCAATTTCGATCATTTTGGATTTTGTTGAGTATTTTTGTTGTAGGATCTATATTTGAGGAAATTTAGATGAAAATAACTTCAATTTTTAGGATTGTGAAAAAAATTTTAGTTGGAAGTGTGAAATTTTAATAAATTTATTCGAGACCAACTTCGATTTTTTTGGATTTTGTTGAGTATTTTTGTTGTAGGATGCATATTTGAGTAAATTTAGATGAAATTATCTTAAATTTTTTGGATTGTGAAAATAAATTTAGTTGGAAGTGTCAAATTTTAATAAATTTATTTGAAACCAACTTCGATTATTTTGGATTTTGTCGAGTACTTTTGTTGTAGGTTGTATATTTGAGTAAATTTTAAACAAAATAACGACAATTTTTTGGATTGTGAAAAAAATTTTAGTTGGAAGTGTCAAATTTTAATAAATTTATTTGAAACCAACTTCGATTTTTTTTTATTTTGTCGAATGTTTTTGTTGTAGGATGTATATTTGAGTAAATTTAGATGAAAATAACGACCATTTTTTGGATTGTGAAAAAAAATTTTAATTGGAAGTTTCAAATTGTAATAAATTTATTTGAAACCAACTTCGATTTTTTTGGATTTTGACCAGTATGTTTGTTGTAGCATGTATATTTGAGTAAATTTAGATGAAAATAACGAAAATTTTTTGGATTGTGAAAAAAATTTTAGTTGGAAGTGTCAAATTTTAATAAATTTATTTGAAATCAACTTCGATTTTTTTGGATTTTGTCGAGTATTTTTGTTGTAGGATCTATATTTGAGTAAATGTAGAAGAAAATAACTTCAATTTTTTGGATTGTAAAACAAAAATTTTAGTTGGAACTGCCAAATTTTAATAAATTTATTTGAAATCAACTTCGATTTTTTTGGATTTTGTCGAGTACTTTTGTTGTAGGTTGTATATTTGAGTAAATTTTAAACAAAATAACGACAATTTTTTGGATTGTGAAACAAATTTTAGTTGGAAGTGTCAAATTTTAATAAATTTATTTGAAACCAACTTCGATTTTTTTTTTGGATTTTGTCGAGTATTTTTGTTGTAGGATGTATATTTGAGTAAATTTAGATGAAAATAACTTCAATTTTTTGGATTGTGAAACAAAAATTTTAGTTGGAAGTGTCAAATTTTAATAAATTTATTTGAAACCAACTTCGATTTTTTTTGATTTTGTCGAATATTTTTGTTGTAGGATGTATATTTGAGTAAATTTAGATGAAAATAACTTCAATTTTTTGGATAGGGAAAAAATTGTAGTTGGAAGTGTCGAATTTTAATACATTTATTTGAGGCCAACTTCGATTTTTTTGGATTTTGTTGAGTATTTTTGTTGTAGGATCTATATTTGAGTAAACTTACATGAAAATAACGACAATTTGTTGGATTGAGAAAAAAAAAATTAGTTGGAAGTGTCAAATTGTAAAAAATGTATTGAAAACCAACTTCGATTTTTTTGGATTTTGTTGAGTTTTTTTGATAGAGAAGCTTAATTTCAGTAATTTCAGTTGAAATTAACTTCGATTTTTTGGATTTTGTCACGATTTTTGTCAAATTTAATAAATTTATTTGAAATCAACTTGGATTATTTTGGATTTTGTTGAGTATTTTTGTTGTAGGACCTATATTTGAGTAAATTAAGATGAAGATAACTTCAATTTTTTGGATTGTGAATAAATTATAGTTGGAAGAGTCAAATTTTAATAAATTTATTTGAAACCAACTTCGATTTTTTTGGATTTTGATGAGTATTTTTGTTGTAGGATCTATATTTGAGTAAATTTAGATGAAAATAACGACAATTTTTTGGATTGTGAAAAAAATTTTAGTTGGAAGTGTCAAATTTTAATAAATTTATTTGAGACCAACTTCGATTTTTTTGGATTTTGTTGAGTATTTTTGTTGTAGGATGCATATTTGAGTAAATTTAGATGAAATTATCTTCAATTTTTTGGATTGTGAAAAAAAATTTAGTTGGAAGTGTCAAATTTTAATAAATTTATTTGAAACCAACTTCGATTATTTTCGATTTTGTTGAGTATTTTTGTTGTAGGATCTATATTTGTGTAAATTTAGATGAAAATAACTTCAATTTTTTGGATTGTGAATAAATTATAGTTGGAAGAGTCAAATTTTAATAAATTTATTTGAAACCAACTTCGATTTTTTTGGATTTTGATGAGTATTTTTGTTGTAGGATCTATATTTGAGTAAATTTAGATGAAAATAACGACAATTTTTTGGATTGTGAAAAAAATTTTAGTTGGAAGTGTCAAATTTTAATAAATTTATTTGAAATCAACTTCGATTTTTTTGGATTTTGTTGAGTTTTTTTTATAGAGAAGCTTAATTTGAGTAATTTCAGTTGAAATTAACTTCGATTTTTTTGATTTTGTCACGATTTTTGTCAAATTTTAATAAATTTATTTGAAATCAACTTGGATTATTTTGGATTTTGTTGAGTATTTTTGTTGTAGGATCTATATTTGAGTAAATTTAGATGAAAATAAATTCAATTTTTAGGATTGCGAAAAAAAATTTAGTTGGAAGTGTCAAATTTTAATAAATTTATTTGAAACCAACTTCGATTATTTTGGATTTTGTTGAGTATTTTTGTTGTAGGATCTATATTTGTGTAAATTTAGATGAAAATAACTTCAATTTTTAAGATTGTGAAAAAAAATTTTGTTGGAAGTGTCAAAGTTTAATAATTTTATTTGAGACCAACATCGATTTTTTTTATTTTGTTGAGTATTTTTGTTATAGGATCCATATTTGAGTAAATTTAGATGAAAATAACTTCAATTTTTTGAATTGTGAAAAAAATTATAGTTGGAAGTGTCAAATTTTAATAAATTTATTTGAAATCAATTTCGATCATTTTGGATTTTGTTGAGTATTTTTGTTGTAGGATCTATATTTGAGGAAATTTAGATGAAAATAACTTCAATTTTTAGGATTGTGAAAAAAATTTTAGTTGGAAGTGTGAAATTTTAATAAATTTATTTGAGACCAACTTCGATTTTTTTGGATTTTGTTGAGTATTTTTGTTGTAGGATGCATATTTGAGTAAATTTAGATGAAATTATCTTAAATTTTTTGGATTGTGAAAAAAAATTTAGTTGGAAGTGTCAAATTTTAATAAATTTATTTGAAACCAACTTCGATTATTTTGGATTTTGTAGAGTATTTTTGTTGTTGGATCTATATTTGAGTAAATTTAGATGAAAATAACGACAATTTTTTGGATAGTGAAAAAAAATTTAGTTGGAAGTGTCAAATTTTAATAAATTTATTTGAAACCAACTTCGATTATTTTGGATTTTGTCGAGTACTTTTGTTGTAGGTTGTATATTTGAGTAAATTTTAAACAAAATAACGACAATTTTTTGGATTGTGAAAAAAATTTTAGTTGGAAGTGTCAAATTTTAATAAATTTATTTGAAACCAACTTCGATTATTTTGGATTTTGTTGAGTATTTTTGTTGTAGGATCTATATTTGTGTAAATTTAGATGAAAATGACTTCAATTTTTAAGATTGTGAAAAAAAATTTTGTTGGAAGTGTCAAAGTTTAATAATTTTATTTGAGACCAACATCGATTTTTTTTATTTTGTTGAGTATTTTTGTTATAGGATGCATATTTGAGTAAATTTAGATGAAAATAACTTCAATTTTTTGAATTGTGAAAAAAATTATAGTTGGAAGTGTCAAATTTTAATAAATTTATTTGAAATCAATTTCGATCATTTTGGATTTTGTTGAGTATTTTTGTTGTAGGATCTATATTTGAGTAAATTAAGATGAAGATAACATCAATTTTTTGGATTGTGAAAAAAATTTTAGTTGGAAGTGTCAAATTTTAATAAATTTATTTGAAACCAACTTCGATTTTTTTTGATTTTGTGGTATATTTTTGTTGTAGGATGTATATTTGAGTAAATTTAGATGAAAATAACGACCATTTTTTGGATTGTGAAAAAAAATTTTAGTTGGAAGTTTCAAATTGTAATAAACTTATTTGAATCCAACTTCGATTTTTTTGGATTTTGTTGAGTTTTTTGATAGAGAAGCTTAATTTGAGTAATTTCAGTTGAAATTAACTTCGATTTTTTGGATTTTGTCACGATTTTTGTCAAATTTTAATAAATTTATTTGAAATCAACTTGGATTATTTTGGATTTTGTTGAGTATTTTTGTTGTAGGATCTATATTTGAGTAAATTTAGAAGAAAATAACTTCAATTTTTTGGATTGTAAAACAAAAATTTTAGTTGGAAGTGCCAAATTTTAATAAATTTATTTGAAATCAACTTCGATTTTTTTGGATTTTGTCGAGTACTTTTGTTGTAGGTTGTATATTTGAGTAAATTTTAAACAAAATAACGACAATTTTTTGGATTGTGAAACAAATTTTAGTTGGAAGTGTCAAATTTTAATAAATTTATTTGAAACCAACTTCGATTTTTTTGGATTTTGATGAGTATTTTTGTTGTAGGATGTATATTTGAGTAAATTTAGATGAAAATAACGACCATTTTTTGGATTGTGAAAAAAAATTTTAGTTGGAAGTGTCAAATTTTAATAAATTTATTTGAAATCAACTTCGATATTTTTGATTTAGTTGAGTTTTTTTTATAGAGAAGCTTAATTTGAGTAATTTCAGTTGAAATTAACTTCGATTTTTTTTATTTTGTCACGATTTTTGTCAAATTTTAATAAATTTATTTGAAATCAACTTGGATTATTTTGGATTTTGTTGAGTATTTTTGTTGTAGGATCTATATTTGAGTAAATTTAGATGAAAATAAATTCAATTTTTAGGATTGCGAAAAAAAATTTAGTTGGAAGTGCCAAATTTTAATAAATTTATTTGAAACCAACTTCGATTATTTTGGATTTTGTTGAGTATTTTTGTTGTAGGATCTATATTTGTGTAAATTTAGATGAAAATAACTTCAATTTTTAAGATTGTGAAAAAAAATTTTGTTGGAAGTGTCAAAGTTTAATAATTTTATTTGAGACCAACATCGATTTTTTTTATTTTGTTGAGTATTTTTGTTATAGGATCCATATTTGAGTAAATTTAGATGAAAATAACTTCAATTTTTTGAATTGTGAAAAAAATTATAGTTGGAAGTGTCAAATTTTAATAAATTTATTTGAAATCAATTTCGATCATTTTGGATTTTGTTGAGTATTTTTGTTGTAGGATCTATATTTGAGGAAATTTAGATGAAAATAACTTCAATTTTTAGGATTGTGAAAAAAATTTTAGTTGGAAGTGTGAAATTTTAATAAATTTATTTGAGACCAACTTCGATTTTTTTGGATTTTGTTGAGTATTTTTGTTGTAGGATGCATATTTGAGTAAATTTAGATGAAATTATCTTAAATTTTTTGGATTGTGAAAAAAAATTTAGTTGGAAGTGTCAAATTTTAATAAATTTATTTGAAACCAACTTCGATTTTTTTGGATTTTGACCAGTATGTTTGTTGTAGCATGTATATTTGAGTAAATTTAGATGTAAATAACGAAAATTTTTTGGATTGTGAAAAAAATTTTAGTTGGAAGTGTCAAATTTTAATAAATTTATTTGAAATCAACTTCGATTTTTTTGGATTTTGTCGAGTATTTTTGTTGTAGGATCTATATTTGAGTAAATGTAGAAGAAAATAACTTCAATTTTTTGGATTGTAAAACAAAAATTTTAGTTGGAACTGCCAAATTTTAATAAATTTATTTGAAATCAACTTCGATTTTTTTGGATTTTGTCGAGTACTTTTGTTGTAGGTTGTATATTTGAGTATATTTTAAACAAAATAACGACAATTTTTTGGATTGTGAATCAAATTTTAGTTGGAAGTGTCAAATTTTAATAAATTTATTTGAAACCAACTTCGATTTTTTTTTGGATTTTGTCGAGTATTTTTGTTGTAGGATCTATATTTGAGTAAATTTACATGAAAATAACGACAATTTGTTGGATTGAGAAAAAAAAATTTAGTTGGAAGTGTCAAATTGTAAAAAATTTATTGAAAACCAACTTCGATTTTTTTGGATTTTGTTGAGTTTTTTTGATAGAGAAGCTTAATTTCAGTAATTTCAGTTGAAATTAACTTCGATTTTTTGGATTTTGTCACGATTTTTGTCAAATTTTAATAAATTTATTTGAAATCAACTTGGATTATTTTGGATTTTGTTGAGTATTTTTGTTGTAGGATCTATATTTGAGTAAATTAAGATGAAGATAACATCAATTTTTTGGATTGTGAAAAAAAATTTAGTTGGAAGTGTCAAATTTTAATAAATTTATTTGAAACCAACTTCGATTTTTTTTGATTTTGTGGTATATTTTTGTTGTAGGATGTATATTTGAGTAAATTTAGATGAAAATAACGACCATTTTTTGGATTGTGAAAAAAAATTTTAGTTGGAAGTTTCAAATTGTAATAAACTTATTTGAATCCAACTTCGATTTTTTTGGATTTTGTTGAGTTTTTTGATAGAGAAGCTTAATTTGAGTAATTTCAGTTGAAATTAACTTCGATTTTTTGGATTTTGTCACGATTTTTGTCAAATTTTAATAAATTTATTTGAAATCAACTTGGATTATTTTGGATTTTGTTGAGTATTTTTGTTGTAGGATCTATATTTGAGTAAATTTAGAAGAAAATAACTTCAATTTTTTGGATTGTAAAACAAAAATTTTAGTTGGAAGTGCCAAATTTTAATAAATTTATTTGAAATCAACTTCGATTTTTTTGGATTTTGTCGAGTACTTTTGTTGTAGGTTGTATATTTGAGTAAATTTTAAACAAAATAACGACAATTTTTTGGATTGTGAAACAAATTTTAGTTGGAAGTGTCAAATTTTAATAAATTTATTTGAAACCAACTTCGATTTTTTTGGATTTTGTTGAGTATTTTTGTTGTAGGATCTATATTTGAGTAAATTTAGATGAAAATAACGACCATTTTTTGGATTGTGAAAAAAAATTTTAGTTGGAAGTTTCTAATTGTAATAAATTTATTTGAATTCAACTTCGATTTTTTTTTATTTTGACCAGTATTTTTGTTGTAGGATGTATATTTGAGTAAATTTAGATGAAAATAACCACAATTTTTTGGATTGTGAAAAAAATTTTAGTTGGAAGTGTCAAATTTTAATAAATTTATTTGAAACCAACTTCGATTTTTTTTTATTTTGTGGAATATTTTTGTTGTAGGATGTATATTTGAGTAAATTTAGATGAAAATAACGACCATTTTTTGGATTGTGAAAAAAAATTTTAGTTGGAAGTGTCAAATTTTAATAAATTTATTTGAAATCAACTTCGATTTTTTTTGATTTAGTTGAGTTTTTTTTATAGAGAAGCTTAATTTGAGTAATTTCAGTTGAAATTAACTTCGATTTTTTTGATTTTGTCACGATTTTTGTCAAATTTTAATAAATTTATTTGAAATCAACTTGGATTATTTTGGATTTTGTTGAGTATTTTTGTTGTAGGATCTATATTTGAGTAAATTTAGATGAAAATAAATTCAATTTTTAGGATTGCGAAAAAAAATTTAGTTGGAAGTGTCAAATTTTAATAAATTTATTTGAAACCAACTTCGATTATTTTGGATTTTGTTGAGTATTTTTGTTGTAGGATCTATATTTGTGTAAATTTAGATGAAAATAACTTCAATTTTTAAGATTGTGAAAAAAAATTTTGTTGGAAGTGTCAAAGTTTAATAATTTTATTTGAGACCAACATCGATTTTTTTTATTTTGTTGAGTATTTTTGTTATAGGATCCATATTTGAGTAAATTTAGATGAAAATAACTTCAATTTTTTGAATTGTGAAAAAAATTATAGTTGGAAGTGTCAAATTTTAATAAATTTATTTGAAATCAATTTCGATCATTTTGGATTTTGTTGAGTATTTTTGTTGTAGGATCTATATTTGAGGAAATTTAGATGAAAATAACTTCAATTTTTAGGATTGTGAAAAAAATTTTAGTTGGAAGTGTGAAATTTTAATAAATTTATTTGAGACCAACTTCGATTTATTTGGATTTTGTTGAGTATTTTTGTTGTAGGATGCATATTTGAGTAAATTTAGATGAAATTATCTTAAATTTTTTGGATTGTGAAAAAAAATTTAGTTGGAAGTGTCAAATTTTAATAAATTTATTTGAAACCAACTTCGATTATTTTGGATTTTGTAGAGTATTTTTGTTGTAGGATCTATATTTGAGTAAATTTAGATGAAAATAACGACAATTTTTTGGATAGTGAAAAAAAATTTAGTTGGAAGTGTCAAATTTTAATAAATTTATTTGAAACCAACTTCGATTATTTTGGATTTTGTCGAGTACTTTTGTTGTAGGTTGTATATTTGAGTAAATTTTAAACAAAATAACGACAATTTTTTGGATTGTGAAAAAAATTTTAGTTGGAAGTGTCAAATTTTAATAAATTTATTTGAAACCAACTTCGATTATTTTGGATTTTGTTGAGTATTTTTGTTGTAGGATCTATATTTGTGTAAATTTAGATGAAAATAACTTCAATTTTTAAGATTGTGAAAAAAAATTTTGTTGGAAGTGTCAAAGTTTAATAATTTTATTTGAGACCAACATCGATTTTTTTTATTTTGTTGAGTATTTTTGTTATAGGATGCATATTTGAGTAAATTTAGATGAAAATAACTTCAATTTTTCGAATTGTGAAAAAAATTATAGTTGGAAGTGTCAAATTTTAATAAATTTATTTGAAATCAATTTCGATCATTTTGGATTTTGTTGAGTATTTTTGTTGTAGGATCTATATTTGAGTAAATTAAGATGAAGATAACATCAATTTTTTGGATTGTGAAAAAAATTTTAGTTGGAAGTGTCAAATTTTAATAAATTTATTTGAAACCAACTTCGATTTTTTTTGATTTTGTGGTATATTTTTGTTGTAGGATGTATATTTGAGTAAATTTAGATGAAAATAACGACCATTTTTTGGATTGTGAAAAAAAATTTTAGTTGGAAGTTTCAAATTGTAATAAACTTATTTGAATCCAACTTCGATTTTTTTGGATTTTGTTGAGTTTTTTGATAGAGAAGCTTAATTTGAGTAATTTCAGTTGAAATTAACTTCGATTTTTTGGATTTTGTCACGATTTTTATCAAATTTTAATAAATTTATTTGAAATCAACTTGGATTATTTTGGATTTTGTTGAGTATTTTTGTTGTAGGATCTATATTTGAGTAAATTTAGAAGAAAATAACTTCAATTTTTTGGATTGTAAAACAAAAATTTTAGTTGGAAGTGCCAAATTTTAATAAATTTATTTGAAATCAACTTCGATTTTTTTGGATTTTGTCGAGTACTTTTGTTGTAGGTTGTATATTTGAGTAAATTTTAAACAAAATAACGACAATTTTTTGGATTGTGAAACAAATTTTAGTTGGAAGTGTCAAATTTTAATAAATTTATTTGAAACCAACTTCGATTTTTTTGGATTTTGTTGAGTATTTTTGTTGTAGGATCTATATTTGAGTAAATTTAGATGAAAATAACGACCATTTTTTGGATTGTGAAAAAAAATTTTAGTTGGAAGTTTCTAATTGTAATAAATTTATTTGAATTCAACTTCGATTTTTTTTTATTTTGACCAGTATTTTTGTTGTAGGATGTATATTTGAGTAAATTTAGATGAAAATAACCACAATTTTTTGGATTGTGAAAAAAATTTTAGTTGGAAGTGTCAAATTTTAATAAATTTATTTGAAACCAACTTCGATTTTTTTTGATTTTGTGGAATATTTTTGTTGTAGGATGTATATTTGAGTAAATTTAGATGAAAATAACGACAATTTTTTGGATTGTGAAAAAAAATTTTAGTTGGAAGTGTCAAATTTTAATAAATTTATTTGAAATCAACTTCGATTTTTTTTGATTTAGTTGAGTTTTTTTATAGAGAAGCTTAATTTGAGTAATTTCAGTTGAAATTAACTTCGATTTTTTTGATTTTGTCACGATTTTTGTCAAATTTTAATAAATTTATTTGAAATCAACTTGGATTATTTTGGATTTTGTTGAGTATTTTTGTTGTAGGATCTATATTTGAGTAAATTTAGATGAAAATAAATTCAATTTTTAGGATTGCGAAAAAAAATTTAGTTGGAAGTGTCAAATTTTAATAAATTTATTTGAAACCAACTTCGATTATTTTGGATTTTGTTGTAGGATCTATATTTGTGTAAATTTAGATGAAAATAACTTCAATTTTTAAGATTGTGAAAAAAAATTTTGTTGGAAGTGTCAAAGTTTAATAATTTTATTTGAGACCAACATCGATTTTTTTTATTTTGTTGAGTATTTTTGTTATAGGATCCATATTTGAGTAAATTTAGATGAAAATAACTTCAATTTTTTGAATTGTGAAAAAAATTATAGTTGGAAGTGTCAAATTTTAATAAATTTATTTGAAATCAATTTCGATCATTTTGGATTTTGTTGAGTATTTTTGTTGTAGGATCTATATTTGAGGAAATTTAGATGAAAATAACTTCAATTTTTAGGATTGTGAAAAAAATTTTAGTTGGAAGTGTGAAATTTTAATAAATTTATTTGAGACCAACTTCGATTTTTTTGGATTTTGTTGAGTATTTTTGTTGTAGGATGCATATTTGAGTAAATTTAGATGAAATTATCTTAAATTTTTTGGATTGTGAAAAAAAATTTAGTTGGAAGTGTCAAATTTTAATAAATTTATTTGAAACCAACTTCGATTATTTTGGATTTTGTAGAGTATTTTTGTTGTAGGATCTATATTTGAGTAAATTTAGATGAAAATAACGACAATTTTTTGGATAGTGAAAAAAATTTTAGTTGGAAGTGTCAAATTTTAATAAATTTATTTGAAACCAACTTCGATTATTTTGGATTTTGTCGAGTACTTTTGTTGTAGGTTGTATATTTGAGTAAATTTTAAACAAAATAACGACAATTTTTTGGATTGTGAAAAAAATTTTAGTTGGAAGTGTCAAATTTTAATAAATTTATTTGAAACCAACTTCGATTATTTTGGATTTTGTTGAGTATTTTTGTTGTAGGATCTATATTTGTGTAAATTTAGATGAAAATAACTTCAATTTTTAAGATTGTGAAAAAAAATTTTGTTGGAAGTGTCAAAGTTTAATAATTTTATTTGAGACCAACATCGATTTTTTTTATTTTGTTGAGTATTTTTGTTATAGGATGCATATTTGAGTAAATTTAGATGAAAATAACTTCAATTTTTTGAATTGTGAAAAAAATTATAGTTGGAAGTGTCAAATTTTAATAAATTTATTTGAAATCAATTTCGATCATTTTGGATTTTGTTGAGTATTTTTGTTGTAGGATCTATATTTGAGTAAATGTAGAAGAAAATAACTTCAATTTTTTGGATTGTAAAACAAAAATTTTAGTTGGAACTGCCAAATTTTAATAAATTTATTTGAAATCAACTTCGATTTTTTTTTATTTTGTCGAATGTTTTTGTTGTAGGATGTATATTTGAGTAAATTTAGATGAAAATAACGACCATTTTTTGGATTGTGAAAAAAAATTTTAATTGGAAGTTTCAAATTGTAATAAATTTATTTGAAACCAACTTCGATTTTTTTGGATTTTGACCAGTATGTTTGTTGTAGCATGTATATTTGAGTAAATTTAGATGAAAATAACGAAAATTTTTTGGATTGTGAAAAAAATTTTAGTTGGAAGTGTCAAATTTTAATAAATTTATTTGAAATCAACTTCGATTTTTTTGGATTTTGTCGAGTATTTTTGTTGTAGGATCTATATTTGAGTAAATGTAGAAGAAAATAACTTCAATTTTTTGGATTGTAAAACAAAAATTTTAGTTGGAACTGCCAAATTTTAATAAATTTATTTGAAATCAACTTCGATTTTTTTGGATTTTGTCGAGTACTTTTGTTGTAGGTTGTATATTTGAGTAAATTTTAAACAAAATAACGACAATTTTTTGGATTGTGAAACAAATTTTAGTTGGAAGTGTCAAATTTTAATAAATTTATTTGAAACCAACTTCGATTTTTTTGGATTTTGTTGAGTATTTTTGTTGTAGGATCTATATTTGAGTAAATTTAGATGAAAATAACGACCATTTTTTGGATTGTGAAAAAAAATTTTAGTTGGAAGTTTCTAATTGTAATAAATTTATTTGAATTCAACTTCGATTTTTTTGGATTTTGTTGAGTATTTTTGTTGTAGGATCTATATTTGAGTAAATTTAGATGAAAATAACGACAATTTTTTGGATAGTGAAAAAAATTTTAGTTGGAAGTGTCAAATTTTAATAAATTTATTTGAAACCAACTTCGATTATTTTGGATTTTGTTGAGTATTTTTGTTGTAGGATCTATATTTGAGTAAATTTAGATGAAAATAACGACAATTTTTTGGATTGTGAAAAAAATTTTAGTTGGAAGTTTCAAATTGTAATAAACTTATTTGAATCCAACTTCGATTTTTTTGGATTTTGTTGAGTTTTTTGATAGAGAAGCTTAATTTGAGTAATTTCAGTTGAAATTAACTTCGATTTTTTGGATTTTGTCACGATTTTTATCAAATTTTAATAAATTTATTTGAAATCAACTTGGATTATTTTGGATTTTGTTGAGTATTTTTGTTGTAGGATCTATATTTGAGTAAATTTAGAAGAAAATAACTTCAATTTTTTGGATTGTAAAACAAAAATTTTAGTTGGAAGTGCCAAATTTTAATAAATTTATTTGAAATCAACTTCGATTTTTTTGGATTTTGTCGAGTACTTTTGTTGTAGGTTGTATATTTGAGTAAATTTTAAACAAAATAACGACAATTTTTTGGATTGTGAAACAAATTTTAGTTGGAAGTGTCAAATTTTAATAAATTTATTTGAAACCAACTTCGATTTTTTTGGATTTTGTTGAGTATTTTTGTTGTAGGATCTATATTTGAGTAAATTTAGATGAAAATAACGACCATTTTTTGGATTGTGAAAAAAAATTTTAGTTGGAAGTTTCTAATTGTAATAAATTTATTTGAATTCAACTTCGATTTTTTTTTATTTTGACCAGTATTTTTGTTGTAGGATGTATATTTGAGTAAATTTAGATGAAAATAACCACAATTTTTTGGATTGTGAAAAAAATTTTAGTTGGAAGTGTCAAATTTTAATAAATTTATTTGAAACCAACTTCGATTTTTTTTGATTTTGTGGAATATTTTTGTTGTAGGATGTATATTTGAGTAAATTTAGATGAAAATAACGACAATTTTTTGGATTGTGAAAAAAAATTTTAGTTGGAAGTGTCAAATTTTAATAAATTTATTTGAAATCAACTTCGATTTTTTTTGATTTAGTTGAGTTTTTTTATAGAGAAGCTTAATTTGAGTAATTTCAGTTGAAATTAACTTCGATTTTTTTGATTTTGTCACGATTTTTGTCAAATTTTAATAAATTTATTTGAAATCAACTTGGATTATTTTGGATTTTGTTGAGTATTTTTGTTGTAGGATCTATATTTGAGTAAATTTAGATGAAAATAAATTCAATTTTTAGGATTGCGAAAAAAAATTTAGTTGGAAGTGTCAAATTTTAATAAATTTATTTGAAACCAACTTCGATTATTTTGGATTTTGTTGTAGGATCTATATTTGTGTAAATTTAGATGAAAATAACTTCAATTTTTAAGATTGTGAAAAAAAATTTTGTTGGAAGTGTCAAAGTTTAATAATTTTATTTGAGACCAACATCGATTTTTTTTATTTTGTTGAGTATTTTTGTTATAGGATCCATATTTGAGTAAATTTAGATGAAAATAACTTCAATTTTTTGAATTGTGAAAAAAATTATAGTTGGAAGTGTCAAATTTTAATAAATTTATTTGAAATCAATTTCGATCATTTTGGATTTTGTTGAGTATTTTTGTTGTAGGATCTATATTTGAGGAAATTTAGATGAAAATAACTTCAATTTTTAGGATTGTGAAAAAAATTTTAGTTGGAAGTGTGAAATTTTAATAAATTTATTTGAGACCAACTTCGATTTTTTTGGATTTTGTTGAGTATTTTTGTTGTAGGATGCATATTTGAGTAAATTTAGATGAAATTATCTTAAATTTTTTGGATTGTGAAAAAAAATTTAGTTGGAAGTGTCAAATTTTAATAAATTTATTTGAAACCAACTTCGATTATTTTGGATTTTGTAGAGTATTTTTGTTGTAGGATCTATATTTGAGTAAATTTAGATGAAAATAACGACAATTTTTTGGATAGTGAAAAAAATTTTAGTTGGAAGTGTCAAATTTTAATAAATTTATTTGAAACCAACTTCGATTATTTTGGATTTTGTCGAGTACTTTTGTTGTAGGTTGTATATTTGAGTAAATTTTAAACAAAATAACGACAATTTTTTGGATTGTGAAAAAAATTTTAGTTGGAAGTGTCAAATTTTAATAAATTTATTTGAAACCAACTTCGATTATTTTGGATTTTGTTGAGTATTTTTGTTGTAGGATCTATATTTGTGTAAATTTAGATGAAAATAACTTCAATTTTTAAGATTGTGAAAAAAAATTTTGTTGGAAGTGTCAAAGTTTAATAATTTTATTTGAGACCAACATCGATTTTTTTTATTTTGTTGAGTATTTTTGTTATAGGATGCATATTTGAGTAAATTTAGATGAAAATAACTTCAATTTTTTGAATTGTGAAAAAAATTATAGTTGGAAGTGTCAAATTTTAATAAATTTATTTGAAATCAATTTCGATCATTTTGGATTTTGTTGAGTATTTTTGTTGTAGGATCTATATTTGAGTAAATGTAGAAGAAAATAACTTCAATTTTTTGGATTGTAAAACAAAAATTTTAGTTGGAACTGCCAAATTTTAATAAATTTATTTGAAATCAACTTCGATTTTTTTTTATTTTGTCGAATGTTTTTGTTGTAGGATGTATATTTGAGTAAATTTAGATGAAAATAACGACCATTTTTTGGATTGTGAAAAAAAATTTTAATTGGAAGTTTCAAATTGTAATAAATTTATTTGAAACCAACTTCGATTTTTTTGGATTTTGACCAGTATGTTTGTTGTAGCATGTATATTTGAGTAAATTTAGATGAAAATAACGAAAATTTTTTGGATTGTGAAAAAAATTTTAGTTGGAAGTGTCAAATTTTAATAAATTTATTTGAAATCAACTTCGATTTTTTTGGATTTTGTCGAGTATTTTTGTTGTAGGATCTATATTTGAGTAAATGTAGAAGAAAATAACTTCAATTTTTTGGATTGTAAAACAAAAATTTTAGTTGGAACTGCCAAATTTTAATAAATTTATTTGAAATCAACTTCGATTTTTTTGGATTTTGTCGAGTACTTTTGTTGTAGGTTGTATATTTGAGTAAATTTTAAACAAAATAACGACAATTTTTTGGATTGTGAAACAAATTTTAGTTGGAAGTGTCAAATTTTAATAAATTTATTTGAAACCAACTTCGATTTTTTTGGATTTTGTTGAGTATTTTTGTTGTAGGATCTATATTTGAGTAAATTTAGATGAAAATAACGACCATTTTTTGGATTGTGAAAAAAAATTTTAGTTGGAAGTTTCTAATTGTAATAAATTTATTTGAATTCAACTTCGATTTTTTTGGATTTTGTTGAGTATTTTTGTTGTAGGATCTATATTTGAGTAAATTTAGATGAAAATAACGACAATTTTTTGGATAGTGAAAAAAATTTTAGTTGGAAGTGTCAAATTTTAATAAATTTATTTGAAACCAACTTCGATTATTTTGGATTTTGTTGAGTATTTTTGTTGTAGGATCTATATTTGAGTAAATTTAGATGAAAATAACGACAATTTTTTGGATTGTGAAAAAAATTTTAGTTGGAAGTGTCAAATTTTAATAAATTTATTTGAGACCAACTTCGATTTTTTTGGATTTTGTTGAGTATTTTTGTTGTAGGATGCATATTTGAGTAAATTTAGATGAAATTATCTTCAATTTTTTGGATTGTGAAAAAAAATTTAGTTGGAAGTGTCAAATTTTAATAAATTTATTTGAAACCAACTTCGATTATTTTCGATTTTGTTGAGTATTTTTGTTGTAGGATCTATATTTGTGTAAATTTAGATGAAAATAACTTCAATTTTTTGGATTGTGAATAAATTATAGTTGGAAGAGTCAAATTTTAATAAATTTATTTGAAACCAACTTCGATTTTTTTGGATTTTGATGAGTATTTTTGTTGTAGGATCTATATTTGAGTAAATTTAGATGAAAATAACGACAATTTTTTGGATTGTGAAAAATATTTTAGTTGGAAGTGTCAAATTTTAATAAATTTATTTGAAATCAACTTCGATTTTTTTGGATTTTGTTGAGTTTTTTTTATAGAGAAGCTTAATTTGAGTAATTTCAGTTGAAATTAACTTCGATTTTTTTGATTTTGTCACGATTTTTGTCAAATTTTAATAAATTTATTTGAAATCAACTTGGATTATTTTGGATTTTGTTGAGTATTTTTGTTGTAGGATCTATATTTGAGTAAATTAAGATGAAGATAACATCAATTTTTTGGATTGTGAAAAAAATTTTAGTTGGAAGTGTCAAATTTTAATAAATTTATTTGAAATCAACTTCGATTTTTTTGGATTTTGTCGAGTATTTTTGTTGTAGGATCTATATTTGAGTAAATGTAGAAGAAAATAACTTCAATTTTTTGGATTGTAAAACAAAAATTTTAGTTGGAACTGCCAAATTTTAATAAATTTATTTGAAATCAACTTCGATTTTTTTGGATTTTGTCGAGTACTTTTGTTGTAGGTTGTATATTTGAGTATATTTTAAACAAAATAACGACAATTTTTTGGATTGTGAATCAAATTTTAGTTGGAAGTGTCAAATTTTAATAAATTTATTTGAAACCAACTTCGATTTTTTTTTGGATTTTGTCGAGTATTTTTGTTGTAGGATCTATATTTGAGTAAATTTACATGAAAATAACGACAATTTGTTGGATTGAGAAAAAAAAATTTAGTTGGAAGTGTCAAATTGTAAAAAATTTATTGAAAACCAACTTCGATTTTTTTGGATTTTGTTGAGTTTTTTTGATAGAGAAGCTTAATTTCAGTAATTTCAGTTGAAATTAACTTCGATTTTTTGGATTTTGTCACGATTTTTGTCAAATTTTAATAAATTTATTTGAAATCAACTTGGATTATTTTGGATTTTGTTGAGTATTTTTGTTGTAGGATCTATATTTGAGTAAATTAAGATGAAGATAACATCAATTTTTTGGATTGTGAAAAAAATTTTAGTTGGAAGTGTCAAATTTTAATAAATTTATTTGAAACCAACTTCGATTTTTTTTGATTTTGTGGAATATTTTTGTTGTAGGATGTATATTTGAGTAAATTTAGATGAAAATAACGACCATTTTTTGGATTGTGAAAAAAAATTTTAGTTGGAAGTTTCAAATTGTAATAAACTTATTTGAATCCAACTTCGATTTTTTTGGATTTTGTTGAGTTTTTTGATAGAGAAGCTTAATTTGAGTAATTTCAGTTGAAATTAACTTCGATTTTTTGGATTTTGTCACGATTTTTGTCAAATTTTAATAAATTTATTTGAAATCAACTTGGATTATTTTGGATTTTGTTGAGTATTTTTGTTGTAGGATCTATATTTGAGTAAATTTAGAAGAAAATAACTTCAATTTTTTGGATTGTAAAACAAAAATTTTAGTTGGAAGTGCCAAATTTTAATAAATTTATTTGAAATCAACTTCGATTTTTTTGGATTTTGTCGAGTACTTTTGTTGTAGGTTGTATATTTGAGTAAATTTTAAACAAAATAACGACAATTTTTTGGATTGTGAAACAAATTTTAGTTGGAAGTGTCAAATTTTAATAAATTTATTTGAAACCAACTTCGATTTTTTTGGATTTTGTTGAGTATTTTTGTTGTAGGATCTATATTTGAGTAAATTTAGATGAAAATAACGACCATTTTTTGGATTGTGAAAAAAAATTTTAGTTGGAAGTTTCTAATTGTAATAAATTTATTTGAATTCAACTTCGATTTTTTTTTATTTTGACCAGTATTTTTGTTGTAGGATGTATATTTGAGTAAATTTAGATGAAAATAACCACAATTTTTTGGATTGTGAAAAAAATTTTAGTTGGAAGTGTCAAATTTTAATAAATTTATTTGAAATCAACTTCGATTTTTTTTGATTTAGTTGAGTTTTTTTTATAGAGAAGCTTAATTTGAGTAATTTCAGTTGAAATTAACTTCGATTTTTTTGATTTTGTCACGATTTTTGTCAAATTTTAATAAATTTATTTGAAATCAACTTGGAT
Source organism: Andrena praecox (assembly GCA_963932275.1). NCBI lineage: Eukaryota > Metazoa > Arthropoda > Insecta > Hymenoptera > Andrenidae > Andrena > Andrena praecox. Next base: position 3,083,919 of record CAWVQO010000356.1, on the reverse strand, counting down.
TATTTTGGATTTTGTTGAGTATTTTTGTTGTAGGATCTATATTTGAGTAAATTAAGATGAAGATAAATTCAATTTTTAGGATTGCGAAAAAAAATTTAGTTGGAAGTGTCAAATTTTAATAAATTTATTTGAAACCAACTTCGATTTTTTTTGATTTTGTGGAATATTTTTGTTGTAGGATGTATATTTGAGTAAATTTAGATGAAAATAACGACCATTTTTTGGATTGTGAAAAAAAATTTTAGTTGGAAGTTTCAAATTGTAATAAACTTATTTGAATCCAACTTCGATTTTTTTGGATTTTGTTGAGTTTTTTGATAGAGAAGCTTAATTTGAGTAATTTCAGTTGAAATTAACTTCGATTTTTTGTATTTTGTCACGATTTTTGTCAAATTTTAATAAATTTATTTGAAATCAACTTGGATTATTTTGGATTTTGTTGAGTATTTTTGTTGTAGGATCTATATTTGAGTAAATTTAGAAGAAAATAACTTCAATTTTTTGGATTGTAAAACAAAAATTTTAGTTGGAAGTGCCAAATTTTAATAAATTTATTTGAAATCAACTTCGATTTTTTTGGATTTTGTCGAGTACTTTTGTTGTAGGTTGTATATTTGAGTAAATTTTAAACAAAATAACGACAATTTTTTGGATTGTGAAACAAATTTTAGTTGGAAGTGTCAAATTTTAATAAATTTATTTGAAACCAACTTCGATTTTTTTGGATTTTGTTGAGTATTTTTGTTGTAGGATCTATATTTGAGTAAATTTAGATGAAAATAACGACCATTTTTTGGATTGTGAAAAAAAATTTTAGTTGGAAGTTTCTAATTGTAATAAATTTATTTGAATTCAACTTCGATTTTTTTTTATTTTGACCAGTATTTTTGTTGTAGGATGTATATTTGAGTAAATTTAGATGAAAATAACCACAATTTTTTGGATTGTGAAAAAAATTTTAGTTGGAAGTGTCAAATTTTAATAAATTTATTTGAAATCAACTTCGATTTTTTTTTATTTAGTTGAGTTTTTTTATAGAGAAGCTTAATTTGAGTAATTTCAGTTGAAATTAACTTCGATTTTTTTGATTTTGTCACGATTTTTGTCAAATTTTAATAAATTTATTTGAAATCAACTTGGATTATTTTGGATTTTGTTGAGTATTTTTGTTGTAAGATCTATATTTGAGTAAATTTAGATGAAAATAAATTCAATTTTTAGGATTGCGAAAAAAAATTTAGTTGGAAGTGTCAAATTTTAATAAATTTATTTGAAACCAACTTCGATTATTTTGGATTTTGTTGAGTATTTTTGTTGTAGGATCTATATTTGTGTAAATTTAGATGAAAATAACTTCAATTTTTAAGATTGTGAAAAAAAATTTTGTTGGAAGTGTCAAAGTTTAATAATTTTATTTGAGACCAACATCGATTTTTTTTATTTTGTTGAGTATTTTTGTTGTAGGATCTATATTTGAGTAAATTTAGATGAAAATAACTTCAATTTTTTGGATTGTGAAAAAAAATTTTAGGTGGAAGTGTCAAATTTTAATAAATTTATTTGAAACTAACTTCGATTTTTTTTTATTTTGACCTGTATTTTTGTTGTAGGATGTATATTTGAGTAAATTTAGATGAAAATAACCACAATTTTTTGGATTGTGAAAAAAATTTTAGTTGGAAGTGTCAAATTTTAATAAATTTATTTGAAATCGACTTCGATTTTTTTGGATTTTGTTGAGTTTTTTTGATAGAGAAGCTTAATGTGAGTAATTTCAGTTGAAATTAACTTCGATTTTTTTGATTTTGTCACGATTTTTGTCAAATTTTAATAAATTTATTTGAAATCAACTTGGATTATTTTGGATTTTGTTGAGTATTTTTGTTGTAGGATCTATATTTGAGTAAATTTAGATGAAAATAAATTCAATTTTTAGGATTGCGAAAAAAAATTTAGTTGGAAGTGTCAAATTTTAATAAATTTATTTGAAACCAACTTCGATTATTTTGGATTTTGTTGAGTATTTTTGTTGTAGGATCTATATTTGTGTAAATTTAGATGAAAATAACTTCAATTTTTAAGATTGTGAAAAAAAATTTTGTTGGAAGTGTCAAAGTTTAATAATTTTATTTGAGACCAACATCGATTTTTTTTATTTTGTTGAGTATTTTTGTTATAGGATGCATATTTGAGTAAATTTAGATGAAAATAACTTCAATTTTTTGGATTGTGAAAAAAATTATAGTTGGAAGTGTCAAATTTTAATAAATTTATTTGAAATCAATTTCGATCATTTTGGATTTTGTTGAGTATTTTTGTTGTAGGATCTATATTTGAGGAAATTTAGATGAAAATAACTTCAATTTTTAGGATTGTGAAAAAAATTTTAGTTGGAAGTGTGAAATTTTAATAAATTTATTCGAGACCAACTTCGATTTTTTTGGATTTTGTTGAGTATTTTTGTTGTAGGATGCATATTTGAGTAAATTTAGATGAAATTATCTTAAATTTTTTGGATTGTGAAAATAAATTTAGTTGGAAGTGTCAAATTTTAATAAATTTATTTGAAACCAACTTCGATTATTTTGGATTTTGTCGAGTACTTTTGTTGTAGGTTGTATATTTGAGTAAATTTTAAACAAAATAACGACAATTTTTTGGATTGTGAAAAAAATTTTAGTTGGAAGTGTCAAATTTTAATAAATTTATTTGAAACCAACTTCGATTTTTTTTTATTTTGTCGAATGTTTTTGTTGTAGGATGTATATTTGAGTAAATTTAGATGAAAATAACGACCATTTTTTGGATTGTGAAAAAAAATTTTAATTGGAAGTTTCAAATTGTAATAAATTTATTTGAAACCAACTTCGATTTTTTTGGATTTTGACCAGTATGTTTGTTGTAGCATGTATATTTGAGTAAATTTAGATGAAAATAACGAAAATTTTTTGGATTGTGAAAAAAATTTTAGTTGGAAGTGTCAAATTTTAATAAATTTATTTGAAATCAACTTCGATTTTTTTGGATTTTGTCGAGTATTTTTGTTGTAGGATCTATATTTGAGTAAATGTAGAAGAAAATAACTTCAATTTTTTGGATTGTAAAACAAAAATTTTAGTTGGAACTGCCAAATTTTAATAAATTTATTTGAAATCAACTTCGATTTTTTTGGATTTTGTCGAGTACTTTTGTTGTAGGTTGTATATTTGAGTAAATTTTAAACAAAATAACGACAATTTTTTGGATTGTGAAACAAATTTTAGTTGGAAGTGTCAAATTTTAATAAATTTATTTGAAACCAACTTCGATTTTTTTTTTGGATTTTGTCGAGTATTTTTGTTGTAGGATGTATATTTGAGTAAATTTAGATGAAAATAACTTCAATTTTTTGGATTGTGAAACAAAAATTTTAGTTGGAAGTGTCAAATTTTAATAAATTTATTTGAAACCAACTTCGATTTTTTTTGATTTTGTCGAATATTTTTGTTGTAGGATGTATATTTGAGTAAATTTAGATGAAAATAACTTCAATTTTTTGGATAGGGAAAAAATTGTAGTTGGAAGTGTCGAATTTTAATACATTTATTTGAGGCCAACTTCGATTTTTTTGGATTTTGTTGAGTATTTTTGTTGTAGGATCTATATTTGAGTAAACTTACATGAAAATAACGACAATTTGTTGGATTGAGAAAAAAAAAATTAGTTGGAAGTGTCAAATTGTAAAAAATGTATTGAAAACCAACTTCGATTTTTTTGGATTTTGTTGAGTTTTTTTGATAGAGAAGCTTAATTTCAGTAATTTCAGTTGAAATTAACTTCGATTTTTTGGATTTTGTCACGATTTTTGTCAAATTTAATAAATTTATTTGAAATCAACTTGGATTATTTTGGATTTTGTTGAGTATTTTTGTTGTAGGACCTATATTTGAGTAAATTAAGATGAAGATAACTTCAATTTTTTGGATTGTGAATAAATTATAGTTGGAAGAGTCAAATTTTAATAAATTTATTTGAAACCAACTTCGATTTTTTTGGATTTTGATGAGTATTTTTGTTGTAGGATCTATATTTGAGTAAATTTAGATGAAAATAACGACAATTTTTTGGATTGTGAAAAAAATTTTAGTTGGAAGTGTCAAATTTTAATAAATTTATTTGAGACCAACTTCGATTTTTTTGGATTTTGTTGAGTATTTTTGTTGTAGGATGCATATTTGAGTAAATTTAGATGAAATTATCTTCAATTTTTTGGATTGTGAAAAAAAATTTAGTTGGAAGTGTCAAATTTTAATAAATTTATTTGAAACCAACTTCGATTATTTTCGATTTTGTTGAGTATTTTTGTTGTAGGATCTATATTTGTGTAAATTTAGATGAAAATAACTTCAATTTTTTGGATTGTGAATAAATTATAGTTGGAAGAGTCAAATTTTAATAAATTTATTTGAAACCAACTTCGATTTTTTTGGATTTTGATGAGTATTTTTGTTGTAGGATCTATATTTGAGTAAATTTAGATGAAAATAACGACAATTTTTTGGATTGTGAAAAAAATTTTAGTTGGAAGTGTCAAATTTTAATAAATTTATTTGAAATCAACTTCGATTTTTTTGGATTTTGTTGAGTTTTTTTTATAGAGAAGCTTAATTTGAGTAATTTCAGTTGAAATTAACTTCGATTTTTTTGATTTTGTCACGATTTTTGTCAAATTTTAATAAATTTATTTGAAATCAACTTGGATTATTTTGGATTTTGTTGAGTATTTTTGTTGTAGGATCTATATTTGAGTAAATTTAGATGAAAATAAATTCAATTTTTAGGATTGCGAAAAAAAATTTAGTTGGAAGTGTCAAATTTTAATAAATTTATTTGAAACCAACTTCGATTATTTTGGATTTTGTTGAGTATTTTTGTTGTAGGATCTATATTTGTGTAAATTTAGATGAAAATAACTTCAATTTTTAAGATTGTGAAAAAAAATTTTGTTGGAAGTGTCAAAGTTTAATAATTTTATTTGAGACCAACATCGATTTTTTTTATTTTGTTGAGTATTTTTGTTATAGGATCCATATTTGAGTAAATTTAGATGAAAATAACTTCAATTTTTTGAATTGTGAAAAAAATTATAGTTGGAAGTGTCAAATTTTAATAAATTTATTTGAAATCAATTTCGATCATTTTGGATTTTGTTGAGTATTTTTGTTGTAGGATCTATATTTGAGGAAATTTAGATGAAAATAACTTCAATTTTTAGGATTGTGAAAAAAATTTTAGTTGGAAGTGTGAAATTTTAATAAATTTATTTGAGACCAACTTCGATTTTTTTGGATTTTGTTGAGTATTTTTGTTGTAGGATGCATATTTGAGTAAATTTAGATGAAATTATCTTAAATTTTTTGGATTGTGAAAAAAAATTTAGTTGGAAGTGTCAAATTTTAATAAATTTATTTGAAACCAACTTCGATTATTTTGGATTTTGTAGAGTATTTTTGTTGTTGGATCTATATTTGAGTAAATTTAGATGAAAATAACGACAATTTTTTGGATAGTGAAAAAAAATTTAGTTGGAAGTGTCAAATTTTAATAAATTTATTTGAAACCAACTTCGATTATTTTGGATTTTGTCGAGTACTTTTGTTGTAGGTTGTATATTTGAGTAAATTTTAAACAAAATAACGACAATTTTTTGGATTGTGAAAAAAATTTTAGTTGGAAGTGTCAAATTTTAATAAATTTATTTGAAACCAACTTCGATTATTTTGGATTTTGTTGAGTATTTTTGTTGTAGGATCTATATTTGTGTAAATTTAGATGAAAATGACTTCAATTTTTAAGATTGTGAAAAAAAATTTTGTTGGAAGTGTCAAAGTTTAATAATTTTATTTGAGACCAACATCGATTTTTTTTATTTTGTTGAGTATTTTTGTTATAGGATGCATATTTGAGTAAATTTAGATGAAAATAACTTCAATTTTTTGAATTGTGAAAAAAATTATAGTTGGAAGTGTCAAATTTTAATAAATTTATTTGAAATCAATTTCGATCATTTTGGATTTTGTTGAGTATTTTTGTTGTAGGATCTATATTTGAGTAAATTAAGATGAAGATAACATCAATTTTTTGGATTGTGAAAAAAATTTTAGTTGGAAGTGTCAAATTTTAATAAATTTATTTGAAACCAACTTCGATTTTTTTTGATTTTGTGGTATATTTTTGTTGTAGGATGTATATTTGAGTAAATTTAGATGAAAATAACGACCATTTTTTGGATTGTGAAAAAAAATTTTAGTTGGAAGTTTCAAATTGTAATAAACTTATTTGAATCCAACTTCGATTTTTTTGGATTTTGTTGAGTTTTTTGATAGAGAAGCTTAATTTGAGTAATTTCAGTTGAAATTAACTTCGATTTTTTGGATTTTGTCACGATTTTTGTCAAATTTTAATAAATTTATTTGAAATCAACTTGGATTATTTTGGATTTTGTTGAGTATTTTTGTTGTAGGATCTATATTTGAGTAAATTTAGAAGAAAATAACTTCAATTTTTTGGATTGTAAAACAAAAATTTTAGTTGGAAGTGCCAAATTTTAATAAATTTATTTGAAATCAACTTCGATTTTTTTGGATTTTGTCGAGTACTTTTGTTGTAGGTTGTATATTTGAGTAAATTTTAAACAAAATAACGACAATTTTTTGGATTGTGAAACAAATTTTAGTTGGAAGTGTCAAATTTTAATAAATTTATTTGAAACCAACTTCGATTTTTTTGGATTTTGTTGAGTATTTTTGTTGTAGGATCTATATTTGAGTAAATTTAGATGAAAATAACGACCATTTTTTGGATTGTGAAAAAAAATTTTAGTTGGAAGTTTCTAATTGTAATAAATTTATTTGAATTCAACTTCGATTTTTTTTTATTTTGACCAGTATTTTTGTTGTAGGATGTATATTTGAGTAAATTTAGATGAAAATAACCACAATTTTTTGGATTGTGAAAAAAATTTTAGTTGGAAGTGTCAAATTTTAATAAATTTATTTGAAACCAACTTCGATTTTTTTTGATTTTGTGGAATATTTTTGTTGTAGGATGTATATTTGAGTAAATTTAGATGAAAATAACGACCATTTTTTGGATTGTGAAAAAAAATTTTAGTTGGAAGTGTCAAATTTTAATAAATTTATTTGAAATCAACTTCGATATTTTTGATTTAGTTGAGTTTTTTTTATAGAGAAGCTTAATTTGAGTAATTTCAGTTGAAATTAACTTCGATTTTTTTTATTTTGTCACGATTTTTGTCAAATTTTAATAAATTTATTTGAAATCAACTTGGATTATTTTGGATTTTGTTGAGTATTTTTGTTGTAGGATCTATATTTGAGTAAATTTAGATGAAAATAAATTCAATTTTTAGGATTGCGAAAAAAAATTTAGTTGGAAGTGCCAAATTTTAATAAATTTATTTGAAACCAACTTCGATTATTTTGGATTTTGTTGAGTATTTTTGTTGTAGGATCTATATTTGTGTAAATTTAGATGAAAATAACTTCAATTTTTAAGATTGTGAAAAAAAATTTTGTTGGAAGTGTCAAAGTTTAATAATTTTATTTGAGACCAACATCGATTTTTTTTATTTTGTTGAGTATTTTTGTTATAGGATCCATATTTGAGTAAATTTAGATGAAAATAACTTCAATTTTTTGAATTGTGAAAAAAATTATAGTTGGAAGTGTCAAATTTTAATAAATTTATTTGAAATCAATTTCGATCATTTTGGATTTTGTTGAGTATTTTTGTTGTAGGATCTATATTTGAGGAAATTTAGATGAAAATAACTTCAATTTTTAGGATTGTGAAAAAAATTTTAGTTGGAAGTGTGAAATTTTAATAAATTTATTTGAGACCAACTTCGATTTTTTTGGATTTTGTTGAGTATTTTTGTTGTAGGATGCATATTTGAGTAAATTTAGATGAAATTATCTTAAATTTTTTGGATTGTGAAAAAAAATTTAGTTGGAAGTGTCAAATTTTAATAAATTTATTTGAAACCAACTTCGATTTTTTTGGATTTTGACCAGTATGTTTGTTGTAGCATGTATATTTGAGTAAATTTAGATGTAAATAACGAAAATTTTTTGGATTGTGAAAAAAATTTTAGTTGGAAGTGTCAAATTTTAATAAATTTATTTGAAATCAACTTCGATTTTTTTGGATTTTGTCGAGTATTTTTGTTGTAGGATCTATATTTGAGTAAATGTAGAAGAAAATAACTTCAATTTTTTGGATTGTAAAACAAAAATTTTAGTTGGAACTGCCAAATTTTAATAAATTTATTTGAAATCAACTTCGATTTTTTTGGATTTTGTCGAGTACTTTTGTTGTAGGTTGTATATTTGAGTATATTTTAAACAAAATAACGACAATTTTTTGGATTGTGAATCAAATTTTAGTTGGAAGTGTCAAATTTTAATAAATTTATTTGAAACCAACTTCGATTTTTTTTTGGATTTTGTCGAGTATTTTTGTTGTAGGATCTATATTTGAGTAAATTTACATGAAAATAACGACAATTTGTTGGATTGAGAAAAAAAAATTTAGTTGGAAGTGTCAAATTGTAAAAAATTTATTGAAAACCAACTTCGATTTTTTTGGATTTTGTTGAGTTTTTTTGATAGAGAAGCTTAATTTCAGTAATTTCAGTTGAAATTAACTTCGATTTTTTGGATTTTGTCACGATTTTTGTCAAATTTTAATAAATTTATTTGAAATCAACTTGGATTATTTTGGATTTTGTTGAGTATTTTTGTTGTAGGATCTATATTTGAGTAAATTAAGATGAAGATAACATCAATTTTTTGGATTGTGAAAAAAAATTTAGTTGGAAGTGTCAAATTTTAATAAATTTATTTGAAACCAACTTCGATTTTTTTTGATTTTGTGGTATATTTTTGTTGTAGGATGTATATTTGAGTAAATTTAGATGAAAATAACGACCATTTTTTGGATTGTGAAAAAAAATTTTAGTTGGAAGTTTCAAATTGTAATAAACTTATTTGAATCCAACTTCGATTTTTTTGGATTTTGTTGAGTTTTTTGATAGAGAAGCTTAATTTGAGTAATTTCAGTTGAAATTAACTTCGATTTTTTGGATTTTGTCACGATTTTTGTCAAATTTTAATAAATTTATTTGAAATCAACTTGGATTATTTTGGATTTTGTTGAGTATTTTTGTTGTAGGATCTATATTTGAGTAAATTTAGAAGAAAATAACTTCAATTTTTTGGATTGTAAAACAAAAATTTTAGTTGGAAGTGCCAAATTTTAATAAATTTATTTGAAATCAACTTCGATTTTTTTGGATTTTGTCGAGTACTTTTGTTGTAGGTTGTATATTTGAGTAAATTTTAAACAAAATAACGACAATTTTTTGGATTGTGAAACAAATTTTAGTTGGAAGTGTCAAATTTTAATAAATTTATTTGAAACCAACTTCGATTTTTTTGGATTTTGTTGAGTATTTTTGTTGTAGGATCTATATTTGAGTAAATTTAGATGAAAATAACGACCATTTTTTGGATTGTGAAAAAAAATTTTAGTTGGAAGTTTCTAATTGTAATAAATTTATTTGAATTCAACTTCGATTTTTTTTTATTTTGACCAGTATTTTTGTTGTAGGATGTATATTTGAGTAAATTTAGATGAAAATAACCACAATTTTTTGGATTGTGAAAAAAATTTTAGTTGGAAGTGTCAAATTTTAATAAATTTATTTGAAACCAACTTCGATTTTTTTTTATTTTGTGGAATATTTTTGTTGTAGGATGTATATTTGAGTAAATTTAGATGAAAATAACGACCATTTTTTGGATTGTGAAAAAAAATTTTAGTTGGAAGTGTCAAATTTTAATAAATTTATTTGAAATCAACTTCGATTTTTTTTGATTTAGTTGAGTTTTTTTTATAGAGAAGCTTAATTTGAGTAATTTCAGTTGAAATTAACTTCGATTTTTTTGATTTTGTCACGATTTTTGTCAAATTTTAATAAATTTATTTGAAATCAACTTGGATTATTTTGGATTTTGTTGAGTATTTTTGTTGTAGGATCTATATTTGAGTAAATTTAGATGAAAATAAATTCAATTTTTAGGATTGCGAAAAAAAATTTAGTTGGAAGTGTCAAATTTTAATAAATTTATTTGAAATCAATTTCGATCATTTTGGATTTTGTTGAGTATTTTTGTTGTAGGATCTATATTTGAGGAAATTTAGATGAAAATAACTTCAATTTTTAGGATTGTGAAAAAAATTTTAGTTGGAAGTGTGAAATTTTAATAAATTTATTTGAGACCAACTTCGATTTATTTGGATTTTGTTGAGTATTTTTGTTGTAGGATGCATATTTGAGTAAATTTAGATGAAATTATCTTAAATTTTTTGGATTGTGAAAAAAAATTTAGTTGGAAGTGTCAAATTTTAATAAATTTATTTGAAACCAACTTCGATTATTTTGGATTTTGTAGAGTATTTTTGTTGTAGGATCTATATTTGAGTAAATTTAGATGAAAATAACGACAATTTTTTGGATAGTGAAAAAAAATTTAGTTGGAAGTGTCAAATTTTAATAAATTTATTTGAAACCAACTTCGATTATTTTGGATTTTGTCGAGTACTTTTGTTGTAGGTTGTATATTTGAGTAAATTTTAAACAAAATAACGACAATTTTTTGGATTGTGAAAAAAATTTTAGTTGGAAGTGTCAAATTTTAATAAATTTATTTGAAACCAACTTCGATTATTTTGGATTTTGTTGAGTATTTTTGTTGTAGGATCTATATTTGTGTAAATTTAGATGAAAATAACTTCAATTTTTAAGATTGTGAAAAAAAATTTTGTTGGAAGTGTCAAAGTTTAATAATTTTATTTGAGACCAACATCGATTTTTTTTATTTTGTTGAGTATTTTTGTTATAGGATGCATATTTGAGTAAATTTAGATGAAAATAACTTCAATTTTTCGAATTGTGAAAAAAATTATAGTTGGAAGTGTCAAATTTTAATAAATTTATTTGAAATCAATTTCGATCATTTTGGATTTTGTTGAGTATTTTTGTTGTAGGATCTATATTTGAGTAAATTAAGATGAAGATAACATCAATTTTTTGGATTGTGAAAAAAATTTTAGTTGGAAGTGTCAAATTTTAATAAATTTATTTGAAACCAACTTCGATTTTTTTTGATTTTGTGGTATATTTTTGTTGTAGGATGTATATTTGAGTAAATTTAGATGAAAATAACGACCATTTTTTGGATTGTGAAAAAAAATTTTAGTTGGAAGTTTCAAATTGTAATAAACTTATTTGAATCCAACTTCGATTTTTTTGGATTTTGTTGAGTTTTTTGATAGAGAAGCTTAATTTGAGTAATTTCAGTTGAAATTAACTTCGATTTTTTGGATTTTGTCACGATTTTTATCAAATTTTAATAAATTTATTTGAAATCAACTTGGATTATTTTGGATTTTGTTGAGTATTTTTGTTGTAGGATCTATATTTGAGTAAATTTAGAAGAAAATAACTTCAATTTTTTGGATTGTAAAACAAAAATTTTAGTTGGAAGTGCCAAATTTTAATAAATTTATTTGGAATCAACTTCGATTTTTTTTGATTTTGTTGAGTTTTTTTTATAGAGAAGCTTAATTTGAGTAATTTCAGTTGAAATTAACTTCGATTTTTTTGATTTTGTCACGATTTTAGTCAAATTTTAATAAATTTATTTGAAATCAACTTGGATTATTTTGGATTTTGTTGAGTATTTTTGTTGTAGGATCTATATTTGAGTAAATTTAGATGAAAATAAATTCAATTTTTAGGATTGCGAAAAAAAATTTAGTTGGAAGTGTCAAATTTTAATAAATTTATTTGAAACCAACTTCGATTATTTTGGATTTTGTTGAGTATTTTTGTTGTAGGATCTATATTTGTGTAAATTTAGATGAAAATAACTTCAATTTTTAAGATTGTGAAAAAAAATTTTGTTGGAAGTGTCAAAGTTTAATAATTTTATTTGAGACCAACATCGATTTTTTTTATTTTGTTGAGTATTTTTGTTATAGGATGCATATTTGAGTAAATTTAGATGAAAATAACTTCAATTTTTTGAATTGTGAAAAAAATTATAGTTGGAAGTGTCAAATTTTAATAAATTTATTTGAAATCAATTTCGATCATTTTGGATTTTGTTGAGTATTTTTGTTGTAGGATCTATATTTGAGGAAATTTAGATGAAAATAACTTCAATTTTTAGGATTGTGAAAAAAATTTTAGTTGGAAGTGTGAAATTTTAATAAATTTATTTGAGACCAACTTCGATTTTTTTGGATTTTGTTGAGTATTTTTGTTGTAGGATGCATATTTGAGTAAATTTAGATGAAATTATCTTAAATTTTTTGGATTGTGAAAAAAAATTTAGTTGGAAGTGTCAAATTTTAATAAATTTATTTGAAACCAACTTCGATTATTTTGGATTTTGTAGAGTATTTTTGTTGTAGGATCTATATTTGAGTAAATTTAGATGAAAATAACGACAATTTTTTGGATAGTAAAAAAAATTTTAGTTGGAAGTGTCAAATTTTAATAAATTTATTTGAAACCAACTTCGATTATTTTGGATTTTGTCGAGTACTTTTGTTGTAGGTTGTATATTTGAGTAAATTTTAAACAAAATAACGACAATTTTTTGGATTGTGAAAAAAATTTTAGTTGGAAGTGTCAAATTTTAATAAATTTATTTGAAACCAACTTCGATTTTTTTTTATTTTGTCGAATGTTTTTGTTGTAGGATGTATATTTGAGTAAATTTAGATGAAAATAACGACCATTTTTTGGATTGTGAAAAAAAATTTTAATTGGAAGTTTCAAATTGTAATAAATTTATTTGAAACCAACTTCGATTTTTTTGGATTTTGACCAGTATGTTTGTTGTAGCATGTATATTTGAGTAAATTTAGATGAAAATAACGAAAATTTTTTGGATTGTGAAAAAAATTTTAGTTGGAAGTGTCAAATTTTAATAAATTTATTTGAAATCAACTTCGATTTTTTTGGATTTTGTCGAGTATTTTTGTTGTAGGATCTATATTTGAGTAAATGTAGAAGAAAATAACTTCAATTTTTTGGATTGTAAAACAAAAATTTTAGTTGGAACTGCCAAATTTTAATAAATTTATTTGAAATCAACTTCGATTTTTTTGGATTTTGTCGAGTACTTTTGTTGTAGGTTGTATATTTGAGTAAATTTTAAACAAAATAACGACAATTTTTTGGATTGTGAAACAAATTTTAGTTGGAAGTGTCAAATTTTAATAAATTTATTTGAAACCAACTTCGATTTTTTTGGATTTTGTTGAGTATTTTTGTTGTAGGATCTATATTTGAGTAAATTTAGATGAAAATAACGACCATTTTTTGGATTGTGAAAAAAAATTTTAGTTGGAAGTTTCTAATTGTAATAAATTTATTTGAATTCAACTTCGATTTTTTTGGATTTTGTTGAGTATTTTTGTTGTAGGATCTATATTTGAGTAAATTTAGATGAAAATAACGACAATTTTTTGGATAGTGAAAAAAATTTTAGTTGGAAGTGTCAAATTTTAATAAATTTATTTGAAACCAACTTCGATTATTTTGGATTTTGTTGAGTATTTTTGTTGTAGGATCTATATTTGAGTAAATTTAGATGAAAATAACGACAATTTTTTGGATTGTGAAAAAAATTTTAGTTGGAAGTGTCAAATTTTAATAAATTTATTTGAGACCAACTTCGATTTTTTTGGATTTTGTTGAGTATTTTTGTTGTAGGATGCATATTTGAGTAAATTTAGATGAAATTATCTTCAATTTTTTGGATTGTGAAAAAAAATTTAGTTGGAAGTGTCAAATTTTAATAAATTTATTTGAAACCAACTTCGATTATTTTCGATTTTGTTGAGTATTTTTGTTGTAGGATCTATATTTGTGTAAATTTAGATGAAAATAACTTCAATTTTTTGGATTGTGAATAAATTATAGTTGGAAGAGTCAAATTTTAATAAATTTATTTGAAACCAACTTCGATTTTTTTGGATTTTGATGAGTATTTTTGTTGTAGGATCTATATTTGAGTAAATTTAGATGAAAATAACGACAATTTTTTGGATTGTGAAAAATATTTTAGTTGGAAGTGTCAAATTTTAATAAATTTATTTGAAATCAACTTCGATTTTTTTGGATTTTGTTGAGTTTTTTTTATAGAGAAGCTTAATTTGAGTAATTTCAGTTGAAATTAACTTCGATTTTTTTGATTTTGTCACGATTTTTGTCAAATTTTAATAAATTTATTTGAAATCAACTTGGATTATTTTGGATTTTGTTGAGTATTTTTGTTGTGGGATCTATATTTGAGTAAATTAAGATGAAGATAACATCAATTTTTTGGATTGTGAAAAAAATTTTAGTTGGAAGTGTCAAATTTTAATAAATTTATTTGAAATCAACTTCGATTTTTTTGGATTTTGTCGAGTATTTTTGTTGTAGGATCTATATTTGAGTAAATGTAGAAGAAAATAACTTCAATTTTTTGGATTGTAAAACAAAAATTTTAGTTGGAACTGCCAAATTTTAATAAATTTATTTGAAATCAACTTCGATTTTTTTGGATTTTGTCGAGTACTTTTGTTGTAGGTTGTATATTTGAGTATATTTTAAACAAAATAACGACAATTTTTTGGATTGTGAATCAAATTTTAGTTGGAAGTGTCAAATTTTAATAAATTTATTTGAAACCAACTTCGATTTTTTTTTGGATTTTGTCGAGTATTTTTGTTGTAGGATCTATATTTGAGTAAATTTACATGAAAATAACGACAATTTGTTGGATTGAGAAAAAAAAATTTAGTTGGAAGTGTCAAATTGTAAAAAATTTATTGAAAACCAACTTCGATTTTTTTGGATTTTGTTGAGTTTTTTTGATAGAGAAGCTTAATTTCAGTAATTTCAGTTGAAATTAACTTCGATTTTTTGGATTTTGTCACGATTTTTGTCAAATTTTAATAAATTTATTTGAAATCAACTTGGATTATTTTGGATTTTGTTGAGTATTTTTGTTGTAGGATCTATATTTGAGTAAATTAAGATGAAGATAACATCAATTTTTTGGATTGTGAAAAAAATTTTAGTTGGAAGTGTCAAATTTTAATAAATTTATTTGAAACCAACTTCGATTTTTTTTGATTTTGTGGAATATTTTTGTTGTAGGATGTATATTTGAGTAAATTTAGATGAAAATAACGACCATTTTTTGGATTGTGAAAAAAAATTTTAGTTGGAAGTTTCAAATTGTAATAAACTTATTTGAATCCAACTTCGATTTTTTTGGATTTTGTTGAGTTTTTTGATAGAGAAGCTTAATTTGAGTAATTTCAGTTGAAATTAACTTCGATTTTTTGGATTTTGTCACGATTTTTGTCAAATTTTAATAAATTTATTTGAAATCAACTTGGATTATTTTGGATTTTGTTGAGTATTTTTGTTGTAGGATCTATATTTGAGTAAATTTAGAAGAAAATAACTTCAATTTTTTGGATTGTAAAACAAAAATTTTAGTTGGAAGTGCCAAATTTTAATAAATTTATTTGAAATCAACTTCGATTTTTTTGGATTTTGTCGAGTACTTTTGTTGTAGGTTGTATATTTGAGTAAATTTTAAACAAAATAACGACAATTTTTTGGATTGTGAAACAAATTTTAGTTGGAAGTGTCAAATTTTAATAAATTTATTTGAAACCAACTTCGATTTTTTTGGATTTTGTTGAGTATTTTTGTTGTAGGATCTATATTTGAGTAAATTTAGATGAAAATAACGACCATTTTTTGGATTGTGAAAAAAAATTTTAGTTGGAAGTTTCTAATTGTAATAAATTTATTTGAATTCAACTTCGATTTTTTTTTATTTTGACCAGTATTTTTGTTGTAGGATGTATATTTGAGTAAATTTAGATGAAAATAACCACAATTTTTTGGATTGTGAAAAAAATTTTAGTTGGAAGTGTCAAATTTTAATAAATTTATTTGAAATCAACTTCGATTTTTTTTGATTTAGTTGAGTTTTTTTTATAGAGAAGCTTAATTTGAGTAATTTCAGTTGAAATTAACTTCGATTTTTTTGATTTTGTCACGATTTTTGTCAAATTTTAATAAATTTATTTGAAATCAACTTGGATTATTTTGGATTTTGTTGAGTATTTTTGTTGTAGGATCTATATTTGAGTAAATTAAGATGAAGATAAATTCAATTTTTAGGATTGCGAAAAAAAATTTAGTTGGAAGTGTCAAATTTTAATAAATTTATTTGAAACCAACTTCGATTTTTTTTGATTTTGTGGAATATTTTTGTTGTAGGATGTATATTTGAGTAAATTTAGATGAAAATAACGACCATTTTTTGGATTGTGAAAAAAAATTTTAGTTGGAAGTTTCAAATTGTAATAAACTTATTTGAATCCAACTTCGATTTTTTTGGATTTTGTTGAGTTTTTTGATAGAGAAGCTTAATTTGAGTAATTTCAGTTGAAATTAACTTCGATTTTTTGTATTTTGTCACGATTTTTGTCAAATTTTAATAAATTTATTTGAAATCAACTTGGATTATTTTGGATTTTGTTGAGTATTTTTGTTGTAGGATCTATATTTGAGTAAATTTAGAAGAAAATAACTTCAATTTTTTGGATTGTAAAACAAAAATTTTAGTTGGAAGTGCCAAATTTTAATAAATTTATTTGAAATCAACTTCGATTTTTTTGGATTTTGTCGAGTACTTTTGTTGTAGGTTGTATATTTGAGTAAATTTTAAACAAAATAACGACAATTTTTTGGATTGTGAAACAAATTTTAGTTGGAAGTGTCAAATTTTAATAAATTTATTTGAAACCAACTTCGATTTTTTTGGATTTTGTTGAGTATTTTTGTTGTAGGATCTATATTTGAGTAAATTTAGATGAAAATAACGACCATTTTTTGGATTGTGAAAAAAAATTTTAGTTGGAAGTTTCTAATTGTAATAAATTTATTTGAATTCAACTTCGATTTTTTTTTATTTTGACCAGTATTTTTGTTGTAGGATGTATATTTGAGTAAATTTAGATGAAAATAACCACAATTTTTTGGATTGTGAAAAAAATTTTAGTTGGAAGTGTCAAATTTTAATAAATTTATTTGAAATCAACTTCGATTTTTTTTGATTTAGTTGAGTTTTTTTATAGAGAAGCTTAATTTGAGTAATTTCAGTTGAAATTAACTTCGATTTTTTTGATTTTGTCACGATTTTTGTCAAATTTTAATAAATTTATTTGAAATCAACTTGGATTATTTTGGATTTTGTTGAGTATTTTTGTTGTAAGATCTATATTTGAGTAAATTTAGATGAAAATAAATTCAATTTTTAGGATTGCGAAAAAAAATTTAGTTGGAAGTGTCAAATTTTAATAAATTTATTTGAAACCAACTTCGATTATTTTGGATTTTGTTGAGTATTTTTGTTGTAGGATCTATATTTGTGTAAATTTAGATGAAAATAACTTCAATTTTTAAGATTGTGAAAAAAAATTTTGTTGGAAGTGTCAAAGTTTAATAATTTTATTTGAGACCAACATCGATTTTTTTTATTTTGTTGAGTATTTTTGTTGTAGGATCTATATTTGAGTAAATTTAGATGAAAATAACTTCAATTTTTTGGATTGTGAAAAAAAATTTTAGGTGGAAGTGTCAAATTTTAATAAATTTATTTGAAACTAACTTCGATTTTTTTTTATTTTGACCTGTATTTTTGTTGTAGGATGTATATTTGAGTAAATTTAGATGAAAATAACCACAATTTTTTGGATTGTGAAAAAAATTTTAGTTGGAAGTGTCAAATTTTAATAAATTTATTTGAAATCGACTTCGATTTTTTTGGATTTTGTTGAGTTTTTTTGATAGAGAAGCTTAATGTGAGTAATTTCAGTTGAAATTAACTTCGATTTTTTTGATTTTGTCACGATTTTTGTCAAATTTTAATAAATTTATTTGAAATCAACTTGGATTATTTTGGATTTTGTTGAGTATTTTTGTTGTAGGATCTATATTTGAGTAAATTTAGATGAAAATAAATTCAATTTTTAGGATTGCGAAAAAAAATTTAGTTGGAAGTGTCAAATTTTAATAAATTTATTTGAAACCAACTTCGATTATTTTGGATTTTGTTGAGTATTTTTGTTGTAGGATCTATATTTGTGTAAATTTAGATGAAAATAACTTCAATTTTTAAGATTGTGAAAAAAAATTTTGTTGGAAGTGTCAAAGTTTAATAATTTTATTTGAGACCAACATCGATTTTTTTTATTTTGTTGAGTATTTTTGTTATAGGATGCATATTTGAGTAAATTTAGATGAAAATAACTTCAATTTTTTGGATTGTGAAAAAAATTATAGTTGGAAGTGTCAAATTTTAATAAATTTATTTGAAATCAATTTCGATCATTTTGGATTTTGTTGAGTATTTTTGTTGTAGGATCTATATTTGAGGAAATTTAGATGAAAATAACTTCAATTTTTAGGATTGTGAAAAAAATTTTAGTTGGAAGTGTGAAATTTTAATAAATTTATTCGAGACCAACTTCGATTTTTTTGGATTTTGTTGAGTATTTTTGTTGTAGGATGCATATTTGAGTAAATTTAGATGAAATTATCTTAAATTTTTTGGATTGTGAAAATAAATTTAGTTGGAAGTGTCAAATTTTAATAAATTTATTTGAAACCAACTTCGATTATTTTGGATTTTGTCGAGTACTTTTGTTGTAGGTTGTATATTTGAGTAAATTTTAAACAAAATAACGACAATTTTTTGGATTGTGAAAAAAATTTTAGTTGGAAGTGTCAAATTTTAATAAATTTATTTGAAACCAACTTCGATTTTTTTTTATTTTGTCGAATGTTTTTGTTGTAGGATGTATATTTGAGTAAATTTAGATGAAAATAACGACCATTTTTTGGATTGTGAAAAAAAATTTTAATTGGAAGTTTCAAATTGTAATAAATTTATTTGAAACCAACTTCGATTTTTTTGGATTTTGACCAGTATGTTTGTTGTAGCATGTATATTTGAGTAAATTTAGATGAAAATAACGAAAATTTTTTGGATTGTGAAAAAAATTTTAGTTGGAAGTGTCAAATTTTAATAAATTTATTTGAAATCAACTTCGATTTTTTTGGATTTTGTCGAGTATTTTTGTTGTAGGATCTATATTTGAGTAAATGTAGAAGAAAATAA
Organism: Andrena praecox; assembly: GCA_963932275.1. Taxonomy (NCBI): domain Eukaryota; kingdom Metazoa; phylum Arthropoda; class Insecta; order Hymenoptera; family Andrenidae; genus Andrena; species Andrena praecox. Next base: position 3,064,585 of record CAWVQO010000356.1, on the reverse strand, counting down.
CTTCAATTTTTTGGATTGTAAAACAAAAATTTTAGTTGGAACTGCCAAATTTTAATAAATTTATTTGAAATCAACTTCGATTTTTTTGGATTTTGTCGAGTACTTTTGTTGTAGGTTGTATATTTGAGTAAATTTTAAACAAAATAACGACAATTTTTTGGATTGTGAAACAAATTTTAGTTGGAAGTGTCAAATTTTAATAAATTTATTTGAAACCAACTTCGATTTTTTTTTTGGATTTTGTCGAGTATTTTTGTTGTAGGATGTATATTTGAGTAAATTTAGATGAAAATAACTTCAATTTTTTGGATTGTGAAACAAAAATTTTAGTTGGAAGTGTCAAATTTTAATAAATTTATTTGAAACCAACTTCGATTTTTTTTGATTTTGTCGAATATTTTTGTTGTAGGATGTATATTTGAGTAAATTTAGATGAAAATAACTTCAATTTTTTGGATAGGGAAAAAATTGTAGTTGGAAGTGTCGAATTTTAATACATTTATTTGAGGCCAACTTCGATTTTTTTGGATTTTGTTGAGTATTTTTGTTGTAGGATCTATATTTGAGTAAACTTACATGAAAATAACGACAATTTGTTGGATTGAGAAAAAAAAAATTAGTTGGAAGTGTCAAATTGTAAAAAATGTATTGAAAACCAACTTCGATTTTTTTGGATTTTGTTGAGTTTTTTTGATAGAGAAGCTTAATTTCAGTAATTTCAGTTGAAATTAACTTCGATTTTTTGGATTTTGTCACGATTTTTGTCAAATTTAATAAATTTATTTGAAATCAACTTGGATTATTTTGGATTTTGTTGAGTATTTTTGTTGTAGGACCTATATTTGAGTAAATTAAGATGAAGATAACTTCAATTTTTTGGATTGTGAATAAATTATAGTTGGAAGAGTCAAATTTTAATAAATTTATTTGAAACCAACTTCGATTTTTTTGGATTTTGATGAGTATTTTTGTTGTAGGATCTATATTTGAGTAAATTTAGATGAAAATAACGACAATTTTTTGGATTGTGAAAAAAATTTTAGTTGGAAGTGTCAAATTTTAATAAATTTATTTGAGACCAACTTCGATTTTTTTGGATTTTGTTGAGTATTTTTGTTGTAGGATGCATATTTGAGTAAATTTAGATGAAATTATCTTCAATTTTTTGGATTGTGAAAAAAAATTTAGTTGGAAGTGTCAAATTTTAATAAATTTATTTGAAACCAACTTCGATTATTTTCGATTTTGTTGAGTATTTTTGTTGTAGGATCTATATTTGTGTAAATTTAGATGAAAATAACTTCAATTTTTTGGATTGTGAATAAATTATAGTTGGAAGAGTCAAATTTTAATAAATTTATTTGAAACCAACTTCGATTTTTTTGGATTTTGATGAGTATTTTTGTTGTAGGATCTATATTTGAGTAAATTTAGATGAAAATAACGACAATTTTTTGGATTGTGAAAAAAATTTTAGTTGGAAGTGTCAAATTTTAATAAATTTATTTGAAATCAACTTCGATTTTTTTGGATTTTGTTGAGTTTTTTTTATAGAGAAGCTTAATTTGAGTAATTTCAGTTGAAATTAACTTCGATTTTTTTGATTTTGTCACGATTTTTGTCAAATTTTAATAAATTTATTTGAAATCAACTTGGATTATTTTGGATTTTGTTGAGTATTTTTGTTGTAGGATCTATATTTGAGTAAATTTAGATGAAAATAAATTCAATTTTTAGGATTGCGAAAAAAAATTTAGTTGGAAGTGTCAAATTTTAATAAATTTATTTGAAACCAACTTCGATTATTTTGGATTTTGTTGAGTATTTTTGTTGTAGGATCTATATTTGTGTAAATTTAGATGAAAATAACTTCAATTTTTAAGATTGTGAAAAAAAATTTTGTTGGAAGTGTCAAAGTTTAATAATTTTATTTGAGACCAACATCGATTTTTTTTATTTTGTTGAGTATTTTTGTTATAGGATCCATATTTGAGTAAATTTAGATGAAAATAACTTCAATTTTTTGAATTGTGAAAAAAATTATAGTTGGAAGTGTCAAATTTTAATAAATTTATTTGAAATCAATTTCGATCATTTTGGATTTTGTTGAGTATTTTTGTTGTAGGATCTATATTTGAGGAAATTTAGATGAAAATAACTTCAATTTTTAGGATTGTGAAAAAAATTTTAGTTGGAAGTGTGAAATTTTAATAAATTTATTTGAGACCAACTTCGATTTTTTTGGATTTTGTTGAGTATTTTTGTTGTAGGATGCATATTTGAGTAAATTTAGATGAAATTATCTTAAATTTTTTGGATTGTGAAAAAAAATTTAGTTGGAAGTGTCAAATTTTAATAAATTTATTTGAAACCAACTTCGATTATTTTGGATTTTGTAGAGTATTTTTGTTGTTGGATCTATATTTGAGTAAATTTAGATGAAAATAACGACAATTTTTTGGATAGTGAAAAAAAATTTAGTTGGAAGTGTCAAATTTTAATAAATTTATTTGAAACCAACTTCGATTATTTTGGATTTTGTCGAGTACTTTTGTTGTAGGTTGTATATTTGAGTAAATTTTAAACAAAATAACGACAATTTTTTGGATTGTGAAAAAAATTTTAGTTGGAAGTGTCAAATTTTAATAAATTTATTTGAAACCAACTTCGATTATTTTGGATTTTGTTGAGTATTTTTGTTGTAGGATCTATATTTGTGTAAATTTAGATGAAAATGACTTCAATTTTTAAGATTGTGAAAAAAAATTTTGTTGGAAGTGTCAAAGTTTAATAATTTTATTTGAGACCAACATCGATTTTTTTTATTTTGTTGAGTATTTTTGTTATAGGATGCATATTTGAGTAAATTTAGATGAAAATAACTTCAATTTTTTGAATTGTGAAAAAAATTATAGTTGGAAGTGTCAAATTTTAATAAATTTATTTGAAATCAATTTCGATCATTTTGGATTTTGTTGAGTATTTTTGTTGTAGGATCTATATTTGAGTAAATTAAGATGAAGATAACATCAATTTTTTGGATTGTGAAAAAAATTTTAGTTGGAAGTGTCAAATTTTAATAAATTTATTTGAAACCAACTTCGATTTTTTTTGATTTTGTGGTATATTTTTGTTGTAGGATGTATATTTGAGTAAATTTAGATGAAAATAACGACCATTTTTTGGATTGTGAAAAAAAATTTTAGTTGGAAGTTTCAAATTGTAATAAACTTATTTGAATCCAACTTCGATTTTTTTGGATTTTGTTGAGTTTTTTGATAGAGAAGCTTAATTTGAGTAATTTCAGTTGAAATTAACTTCGATTTTTTGGATTTTGTCACGATTTTTGTCAAATTTTAATAAATTTATTTGAAATCAACTTGGATTATTTTGGATTTTGTTGAGTATTTTTGTTGTAGGATCTATATTTGAGTAAATTTAGAAGAAAATAACTTCAATTTTTTGGATTGTAAAACAAAAATTTTAGTTGGAAGTGCCAAATTTTAATAAATTTATTTGAAATCAACTTCGATTTTTTTGGATTTTGTCGAGTACTTTTGTTGTAGGTTGTATATTTGAGTAAATTTTAAACAAAATAACGACAATTTTTTGGATTGTGAAACAAATTTTAGTTGGAAGTGTCAAATTTTAATAAATTTATTTGAAACCAACTTCGATTTTTTTGGATTTTGTTGAGTATTTTTGTTGTAGGATCTATATTTGAGTAAATTTAGATGAAAATAACGACCATTTTTTGGATTGTGAAAAAAAATTTTAGTTGGAAGTTTCTAATTGTAATAAATTTATTTGAATTCAACTTCGATTTTTTTTTATTTTGACCAGTATTTTTGTTGTAGGATGTATATTTGAGTAAATTTAGATGAAAATAACCACAATTTTTTGGATTGTGAAAAAAATTTTAGTTGGAAGTGTCAAATTTTAATAAATTTATTTGAAACCAACTTCGATTTTTTTTGATTTTGTGGAATATTTTTGTTGTAGGATGTATATTTGAGTAAATTTAGATGAAAATAACGACCATTTTTTGGATTGTGAAAAAAAATTTTAGTTGGAAGTGTCAAATTTTAATAAATTTATTTGAAATCAACTTCGATATTTTTGATTTAGTTGAGTTTTTTTTATAGAGAAGCTTAATTTGAGTAATTTCAGTTGAAATTAACTTCGATTTTTTTTATTTTGTCACGATTTTTGTCAAATTTTAATAAATTTATTTGAAATCAACTTGGATTATTTTGGATTTTGTTGAGTATTTTTGTTGTAGGATCTATATTTGAGTAAATTTAGATGAAAATAAATTCAATTTTTAGGATTGCGAAAAAAAATTTAGTTGGAAGTGCCAAATTTTAATAAATTTATTTGAAACCAACTTCGATTATTTTGGATTTTGTTGAGTATTTTTGTTGTAGGATCTATATTTGTGTAAATTTAGATGAAAATAACTTCAATTTTTAAGATTGTGAAAAAAAATTTTGTTGGAAGTGTCAAAGTTTAATAATTTTATTTGAGACCAACATCGATTTTTTTTATTTTGTTGAGTATTTTTGTTATAGGATCCATATTTGAGTAAATTTAGATGAAAATAACTTCAATTTTTTGAATTGTGAAAAAAATTATAGTTGGAAGTGTCAAATTTTAATAAATTTATTTGAAATCAATTTCGATCATTTTGGATTTTGTTGAGTATTTTTGTTGTAGGATCTATATTTGAGGAAATTTAGATGAAAATAACTTCAATTTTTAGGATTGTGAAAAAAATTTTAGTTGGAAGTGTGAAATTTTAATAAATTTATTTGAGACCAACTTCGATTTTTTTGGATTTTGTTGAGTATTTTTGTTGTAGGATGCATATTTGAGTAAATTTAGATGAAATTATCTTAAATTTTTTGGATTGTGAAAAAAAATTTAGTTGGAAGTGTCAAATTTTAATAAATTTATTTGAAACCAACTTCGATTTTTTTGGATTTTGACCAGTATGTTTGTTGTAGCATGTATATTTGAGTAAATTTAGATGTAAATAACGAAAATTTTTTGGATTGTGAAAAAAATTTTAGTTGGAAGTGTCAAATTTTAATAAATTTATTTGAAATCAACTTCGATTTTTTTGGATTTTGTCGAGTATTTTTGTTGTAGGATCTATATTTGAGTAAATGTAGAAGAAAATAACTTCAATTTTTTGGATTGTAAAACAAAAATTTTAGTTGGAACTGCCAAATTTTAATAAATTTATTTGAAATCAACTTCGATTTTTTTGGATTTTGTCGAGTACTTTTGTTGTAGGTTGTATATTTGAGTATATTTTAAACAAAATAACGACAATTTTTTGGATTGTGAATCAAATTTTAGTTGGAAGTGTCAAATTTTAATAAATTTATTTGAAACCAACTTCGATTTTTTTTTGGATTTTGTCGAGTATTTTTGTTGTAGGATCTATATTTGAGTAAATTTACATGAAAATAACGACAATTTGTTGGATTGAGAAAAAAAAATTTAGTTGGAAGTGTCAAATTGTAAAAAATTTATTGAAAACCAACTTCGATTTTTTTGGATTTTGTTGAGTTTTTTTGATAGAGAAGCTTAATTTCAGTAATTTCAGTTGAAATTAACTTCGATTTTTTGGATTTTGTCACGATTTTTGTCAAATTTTAATAAATTTATTTGAAATCAACTTGGATTATTTTGGATTTTGTTGAGTATTTTTGTTGTAGGATCTATATTTGAGTAAATTAAGATGAAGATAACATCAATTTTTTGGATTGTGAAAAAAAATTTAGTTGGAAGTGTCAAATTTTAATAAATTTATTTGAAACCAACTTCGATTTTTTTTGATTTTGTGGTATATTTTTGTTGTAGGATGTATATTTGAGTAAATTTAGATGAAAATAACGACCATTTTTTGGATTGTGAAAAAAAATTTTAGTTGGAAGTTTCAAATTGTAATAAACTTATTTGAATCCAACTTCGATTTTTTTGGATTTTGTTGAGTTTTTTGATAGAGAAGCTTAATTTGAGTAATTTCAGTTGAAATTAACTTCGATTTTTTGGATTTTGTCACGATTTTTGTCAAATTTTAATAAATTTATTTGAAATCAACTTGGATTATTTTGGATTTTGTTGAGTATTTTTGTTGTAGGATCTATATTTGAGTAAATTTAGAAGAAAATAACTTCAATTTTTTGGATTGTAAAACAAAAATTTTAGTTGGAAGTGCCAAATTTTAATAAATTTATTTGAAATCAACTTCGATTTTTTTGGATTTTGTCGAGTACTTTTGTTGTAGGTTGTATATTTGAGTAAATTTTAAACAAAATAACGACAATTTTTTGGATTGTGAAACAAATTTTAGTTGGAAGTGTCAAATTTTAATAAATTTATTTGAAACCAACTTCGATTTTTTTGGATTTTGTTGAGTATTTTTGTTGTAGGATCTATATTTGAGTAAATTTAGATGAAAATAACGACCATTTTTTGGATTGTGAAAAAAAATTTTAGTTGGAAGTTTCTAATTGTAATAAATTTATTTGAATTCAACTTCGATTTTTTTTTATTTTGACCAGTATTTTTGTTGTAGGATGTATATTTGAGTAAATTTAGATGAAAATAACCACAATTTTTTGGATTGTGAAAAAAATTTTAGTTGGAAGTGTCAAATTTTAATAAATTTATTTGAAACCAACTTCGATTTTTTTTTATTTTGTGGAATATTTTTGTTGTAGGATGTATATTTGAGTAAATTTAGATGAAAATAACGACCATTTTTTGGATTGTGAAAAAAAATTTTAGTTGGAAGTGTCAAATTTTAATAAATTTATTTGAAATCAACTTCGATTTTTTTTGATTTAGTTGAGTTTTTTTTATAGAGAAGCTTAATTTGAGTAATTTCAGTTGAAATTAACTTCGATTTTTTTGATTTTGTCACGATTTTTGTCAAATTTTAATAAATTTATTTGAAATCAACTTGGATTATTTTGGATTTTGTTGAGTATTTTTGTTGTAGGATCTATATTTGAGTAAATTTAGATGAAAATAAATTCAATTTTTAGGATTGCGAAAAAAAATTTAGTTGGAAGTGTCAAATTTTAATAAATTTATTTGAAACCAACTTCGATTATTTTGGATTTTGTTGAGTATTTTTGTTGTAGGATCTATATTTGTGTAAATTTAGATGAAAATAACTTCAATTTTTAAGATTGTGAAAAAAAATTTTGTTGGAAGTGTCAAAGTTTAATAATTTTATTTGAGACCAACATCGATTTTTTTTATTTTGTTGAGTATTTTTGTTATAGGATCCATATTTGAGTAAATTTAGATGAAAATAACTTCAATTTTTTGAATTGTGAAAAAAATTATAGTTGGAAGTGTCAAATTTTAATAAATTTATTTGAAATCAATTTCGATCATTTTGGATTTTGTTGAGTATTTTTGTTGTAGGATCTATATTTGAGGAAATTTAGATGAAAATAACTTCAATTTTTAGGATTGTGAAAAAAATTTTAGTTGGAAGTGTGAAATTTTAATAAATTTATTTGAGACCAACTTCGATTTATTTGGATTTTGTTGAGTATTTTTGTTGTAGGATGCATATTTGAGTAAATTTAGATGAAATTATCTTAAATTTTTTGGATTGTGAAAAAAAATTTAGTTGGAAGTGTCAAATTTTAATAAATTTATTTGAAACCAACTTCGATTATTTTGGATTTTGTAGAGTATTTTTGTTGTAGGATCTATATTTGAGTAAATTTAGATGAAAATAACGACAATTTTTTGGATAGTGAAAAAAAATTTAGTTGGAAGTGTCAAATTTTAATAAATTTATTTGAAACCAACTTCGATTATTTTGGATTTTGTCGAGTACTTTTGTTGTAGGTTGTATATTTGAGTAAATTTTAAACAAAATAACGACAATTTTTTGGATTGTGAAAAAAATTTTAGTTGGAAGTGTCAAATTTTAATAAATTTATTTGAAACCAACTTCGATTATTTTGGATTTTGTTGAGTATTTTTGTTGTAGGATCTATATTTGTGTAAATTTAGATGAAAATAACTTCAATTTTTAAGATTGTGAAAAAAAATTTTGTTGGAAGTGTCAAAGTTTAATAATTTTATTTGAGACCAACATCGATTTTTTTTATTTTGTTGAGTATTTTTGTTATAGGATGCATATTTGAGTAAATTTAGATGAAAATAACTTCAATTTTTCGAATTGTGAAAAAAATTATAGTTGGAAGTGTCAAATTTTAATAAATTTATTTGAAATCAATTTCGATCATTTTGGATTTTGTTGAGTATTTTTGTTGTAGGATCTATATTTGAGTAAATTAAGATGAAGATAACATCAATTTTTTGGATTGTGAAAAAAATTTTAGTTGGAAGTGTCAAATTTTAATAAATTTATTTGAAACCAACTTCGATTTTTTTTGATTTTGTGGTATATTTTTGTTGTAGGATGTATATTTGAGTAAATTTAGATGAAAATAACGACCATTTTTTGGATTGTGAAAAAAAATTTTAGTTGGAAGTTTCAAATTGTAATAAACTTATTTGAATCCAACTTCGATTTTTTTGGATTTTGTTGAGTTTTTTGATAGAGAAGCTTAATTTGAGTAATTTCAGTTGAAATTAACTTCGATTTTTTGGATTTTGTCACGATTTTTATCAAATTTTAATAAATTTATTTGAAATCAACTTGGATTATTTTGGATTTTGTTGAGTATTTTTGTTGTAGGATCTATATTTGAGTAAATTTAGAAGAAAATAACTTCAATTTTTTGGATTGTAAAACAAAAATTTTAGTTGGAAGTGCCAAATTTTAATAAATTTATTTGAAATCAACTTCGATTTTTTTGGATTTTGTCGAGTACTTTTGTTGTAGGTTGTATATTTGAGTAAATTTTAAACAAAATAACGACAATTTTTTGGATTGTGAAACAAATTTTAGTTGGAAGTGTCAAATTTTAATAAATTTATTTGAAACCAACTTCGATTTTTTTGGATTTTGTTGAGTATTTTTGTTGTAGGATCTATATTTGAGTAAATTTAGATGAAAATAACGACCATTTTTTGGATTGTGAAAAAAAATTTTAGTTGGAAGTTTCTAATTGTAATAAATTTATTTGAATTCAACTTCGATTTTTTTTTATTTTGACCAGTATTTTTGTTGTAGGATGTATATTTGAGTAAATTTAGATGAAAATAACCACAATTTTTTGGATTGTGAAAAAAATTTTAGTTGGAAGTGTCAAATTTTAATAAATTTATTTGAAACCAACTTCGATTTTTTTTGATTTTGTGGAATATTTTTGTTGTAGGATGTATATTTGAGTAAATTTAGATGAAAATAACGACAATTTTTTGGATTGTGAAAAAAAATTTTAGTTGGAAGTGTCAAATTTTAATAAATTTATTTGAAATCAACTTCGATTTTTTTTGATTTAGTTGAGTTTTTTTATAGAGAAGCTTAATTTGAGTAATTTCAGTTGAAATTAACTTCGATTTTTTTGATTTTGTCACGATTTTTGTCAAATTTTAATAAATTTATTTGAAATCAACTTGGATTATTTTGGATTTTGTTGAGTATTTTTGTTGTAGGATCTATATTTGAGTAAATTTAGATGAAAATAAATTCAATTTTTAGGATTGCGAAAAAAAATTTAGTTGGAAGTGTCAAATTTTAATAAATTTATTTGAAACCAACTTCGATTATTTTGGATTTTGTTGTAGGATCTATATTTGTGTAAATTTAGATGAAAATAACTTCAATTTTTAAGATTGTGAAAAAAAATTTTGATGGAAGTGTCAAAGTTTAATAATTTTATTTGAGACCAACATCGATTTTTTTTATTTTGTTGAGTATTTTTGTTATAGGATCCATATTTGAGTAAATTTAGATGAAAATAACTTCAATTTTTTGAATTGTGAAAAAAATTATAGTTGGAAGTGTCAAATTTTAATAAATTTATTTGAAATCAATTTCGATCATTTTGGATTTTGTTGAGTATTTTTGTTGTAGGATCTATATTTGAGGAAATTTAGATGAAAATAACTTCAATTTTTAGGATTGTGAAAAAAATTTTAGTTGGAAGTGTGAAATTTTAATAAATTTATTTGAGACCAACTTCGATTTTTTTGGATTTTGTTGAGTATTTTTGTTGTAGGATGCATATTTGAGTAAATTTAGATGAAATTATCTTAAATTTTTTGGATTGTGAAAAAAAATTTAGTTGGAAGTGTCAAATTTTAATAAATTTATTTGAAACCAACTTCGATTATTTTGGATTTTGTAGAGTATTTTTGTTGTAGGATCTATATTTGAGTAAATTTAGATGAAAATAACGACAATTTTTTGGATAGTGAAAAAAATTTTAGTTGGAAGTGTCAAATTTTAATAAATTTATTTGAAACCAACTTCGATTATTTTGGATTTTGTCGAGTACTTTTGTTGTAGGTTGTATATTTGAGTAAATTTTAAACAAAATAACGACAATTTTTTGGATTGTGAAAAAAATTTTAGTTGGAAGTGTCAAATTTTAATAAATTTATTTGAAACCAACTTCGATTATTTTGGATTTTGTTGAGTATTTTTGTTGTAGGATCTATATTTGTGTAAATTTAGATGAAAATAACTTCAATTTTTAAGATTGTGAAAAAAAATTTTGTTGGAAGTGTCAAAGTTTAATAATTTTATTTGAGACCAACATCGATTTTTTTTATTTTGTTGAGTATTTTTGTTATAGGATGCATATTTGAGTAAATTTAGATGAAAATAACTTCAATTTTTCGAATTGTGAAAAAAATTATAGTTGGAAGTGTCAAATTTTAATAAATTTATTTGAAATCAATTTCGATCATTTTGGATTTTGTTGAGTATTTTTGTTGTAGGATCTATATTTGAGTAAATTAAGATGAAGATAACATCAATTTTTTGGATTGTGAAAAAAATTTTAGTTGGAAGTGTCAAATTTTAATAAATTTATTTGAAACCAACTTCGATTTTTTTTGATTTTGTGGTATATTTTTGTTGTAGGATGTATATTTGAGTAAATTTAGATGAAAATAACGACCATTTTTTGGATTGTGAAAAAAAATTTTAGTTGGAAGTTTCAAATTGTAATAAACTTATTTGAATCCAACTTCGATTTTTTTGGATTTTGTTGAGTTTTTTGATAGAGAAGCTTAATTTGAGTAATTTCAGTTGAAATTAACTTCGATTTTTTGGATTTTGTCACGATTTTTATCAAATTTTAATAAATTTATTTGAAATCAACTTGGATTATTTTGGATTTTGTTGAGTATTTTTGTTGTAGGATCTATATTTGAGTAAATTTAGAAGAAAATAACTTCAATTTTTTGGATTGTAAAACAAAAATTTTAGTTGGAAGTGCCAAATTTTAATAAATTTATTTGAAATCAACTTCGATTTTTTTGGATTTTGTCGAGTACTTTTGTTGTAGGTTGTATATTTGAGTAAATTTTAAACAAAATAACGACAATTTTTTGGATTGTGAAACAAATTTTAGTTGGAAGTGTCAAATTTTAATAAATTTATTTGAAACCAACTTCGATTTTTTTGGATTTTGTTGAGTATTTTTGTTGTAGGATCTATATTTGAGTAAATTTAGATGAAAATAACGACCATTTTTTGGATTGTGAAAAAAAATTTTAGTTGGAAGTTTCTAATTGTAATAAATTTATTTGAATTCAACTTCGATTTTTTTTTATTTTGACCAGTATTTTTGTTGTAGGATGTATATTTGAGTAAATTTAGATGAAAATAACCACAATTTTTTGGATTGTGAAAAAAATTTTAGTTGGAAGTGTCAAATTTTAATAAATTTATTTGAAACCAACTTCGATTTTTTTTGATTTTGTGGAATATTTTTGTTGTAGGATGTATATTTGAGTAAATTTAGATGAAAATAACGACAATTTTTTGGATTGTGAAAAAAAATTTTAGTTGGAAGTGTCAAATTTTAATAAATTTATTTGAAATCAACTTCGATTTTTTTTGATTTAGTTGAGTTTTTTTATAGAGAAGCTTAATTTGAGTAATTTCAGTTGAAATTAACTTCGATTTTTTTGATTTTGTCACGATTTTTGTCAAATTTTAATAAATTTATTTGAAATCAACTTGGATTATTTTGGATTTTGTTGAGTATTTTTGTTGTAGGATCTATATTTGAGTAAATTTAGATGAAAATAAATTCAATTTTTAGGATTGCGAAAAAAAATTTAGTTGGAAGTGTCAAATTTTAATAAATTTATTTGAAACCAACTTCGATTATTTTGGATTTTGTTGTAGGATCTATATTTGTGTAAATTTAGATGAAAATAACTTCAATTTTTAAGATTGTGAAAAAAAATTTTGTTGGAAGTGTCAAAGTTTAATAATTTTATTTGAGACCAACATCGATTTTTTTTATTTTGTTGAGTATTTTTGTTATAGGATCCATATTTGAGTAAATTTAGATGAAAATAACTTCAATTTTTTGAATTGTGAAAAAAATTATAGTTGGAAGTGTCAAATTTTAATAAATTTATTTGAAATCAATTTCGATCATTTTGGATTTTGTTGAGTATTTTTGTTGTAGGATCTATATTTGAGGAAATTTAGATGAAAATAACTTCAATTTTTAGGATTGTGAAAAAAATTTTAGTTGGAAGTGTGAAATTTTAATAAATTTATTTGAGACCAACTTCGATTTTTTTGGATTTTGTTGAGTATTTTTGTTGTAGGATGCATATTTGAGTAAATTTAGATGAAATTATCTTAAATTTTTTGGATTGTGAAAAAAAATTTAGTTGGAAGTGTCAAATTTTAATAAATTTATTTGAAACCAACTTCGATTATTTTGGATTTTGTAGAGTATTTTTGTTGTAGGATCTATATTTGAGTAAATTTAGATGAAAATAACGACAATTTTTTGGATAGTGAAAAAAATTTTAGTTGGAAGTGTCAAATTTTAATAAATTTATTTGAAACCAACTTCGATTATTTTGGATTTTGTCGAGTACTTTTGTTGTAGGTTGTATATTTGAGTAAATTTTAAACAAAATAACGACAATTTTTTGGATTGTGAAAAAAATTTTAGTTGGAAGTGTCAAATTTTAATAAATTTATTTGAAACCAACTTCGATTATTTTGGATTTTGTTGAGTATTTTTGTTGTAGGATCTATATTTGTGTAAATTTAGATGAAAATAACTTCAATTTTTAAGATTGTGAAAAAAAATTTTGTTGGAAGTGTCAAAGTTTAATAATTTTATTTGAGACCAACATCGATTTTTTTTATTTTGTTGAGTATTTTTGTTATAGGATGCATATTTGAGTAAATTTAGATGAAAATAACTTCAATTTTTCGAATTGTGAAAAAAATTATAGTTGGAAGTGTCAAATTTTAATAAATTTATTTGAAATCAATTTCGATCATTTTGGATTTTGTTGAGTATTTTTGTTGTAGGATCTATATTTGAGTAAATTAAGATGAAGATAACATCAATTTTTTGGATTGTGAAAAAAATTTTAGTTGGAAGTGTCAAATTTTAATAAATTTATTTGAAACCAACTTCGATTTTTTTTGATTTTGTGGTATATTTTTGTTGTAGGATGTATATTTGAGTAAATTTAGATGAAAATAACGACCATTTTTTGGATTGTGAAAAAAAATTTTAGTTGGAAGTTTCAAATTGTAATAAACTTATTTGAATCCAACTTCGATTTTTTTGGATTTTGTTGAGTTTTTTGATAGAGAAGCTTAATTTGAGTAATTTCAGTTGAAATTAACTTCGATTTTTTGGATTTTGTCACGATTTTTATCAAATTTTAATAAATTTATTTGAAATCAACTTGGATTATTTTGGATTTTGTTGAGTATTTTTGTTGTAGGATCTATATTTGAGTAAATTTAGAAGAAAATAACTTCAATTTTTTGGATTGTAAAACAAAAATTTTAGTTGGAAGTGCCAAATTTTAATAAATTTATTTGAAATCAACTTCGATTTTTTTGGATTTTGTCGAGTACTTTTGTTGTAGGTTGTATATTTGAGTAAATTTTAAACAAAATAACGACAATTTTTTGGATTGTGAAACAAATTTTAGTTGGAAGTGTCAAATTTTAATAAATTTATTTGAAACCAACTTCGATTTTTTTGGATTTTGTTGAGTATTTTTGTTGTAGGATCTATATTTGAGTAAATTTAGATGAAAATAACGACCATTTTTTGGATTGTGAAAAAAAATTTTAGTTGGAAGTTTCTAATTGTAATAAATTTATTTGAATTCAACTTCGATTTTTTTTTATTTTGACCAGTATTTTTGTTGTAGGATGTATATTTGAGTAAATTTAGATGAAAATAACCACAATTTTTTGGATTGTGAAAAAAATTTTAGTTGGAAGTGTCAAATTTTAATAAATTTATTTGAAACCAACTTCGATTTTTTTTGATTTTGTGGAATATTTTTGTTGTAGGATGTATATTTGAGTAAATTTAGATGAAAATAACGACAATTTTTTGGATTGTGAAAAAAAATTTTAGTTGGAAGTGTCAAATTTTAATAAATTTATTTGAAATCAACTTCGATTTTTTTTGATTTAGTTGAGTTTTTTTATAGAGAAGCTTAATTTGAGTAATTTCAGTTGAAATTAACTTCGATTTTTTTGATTTTGTCACGATTTTTGTCAAATTTTAATAAATTTATTTGAAATCAACTTGGATTATTTTGGATTTTGTTGAGTATTTTTGTTGTAGGATCTATATTTGAGTAAATTTAGATGAAAATAAATTCAATTTTTAGGATTGCGAAAAAAAATTTAGTTGGAAGTGTCAAATTTTAATAAATTTATTTGAAACCAACTTCGATTATTTTGGATTTTGTTGTAGGATCTATATTTGTGTAAATTTAGATGAAAATAACTTCAATTTTTAAGATTGTGAAAAAAAATTTTGTTGGAAGTGTCAAAGTTTAATAATTTTATTTGAGACCAACATCGATTTTTTTTATTTTGTTGAGTATTTTTGTTATAGGATCCATATTTGAGTAAATTTAGATGAAAATAACTTCAATTTTTTGAATTGTGAAAAAAATTATAGTTGGAAGTGTCAAATTTTAATAAATTTATTTGAAATCAATTTCGATCATTTTGGATTTTGTTGAGTATTTTTGTTGTAGGATCTATATTTGAGGAAATTTAGATGAAAATAACTTCAATTTTTAGGATTGTGAAAAAAATTTTAGTTGGAAGTGTGAAATTTTAATAAATTTATTTGAGACCAACTTCGATTTTTTTGGATTTTGTTGAGTATTTTTGTTGTAGGATGCATATTTGAGTAAATTTAGATGAAATTATCTTAAATTTTTTGGATTGTGAAAAAAAATTTAGTTGGAAGTGTCAAATTTTAATAAATTTATTTGAAACCAACTTCGATTATTTTGGATTTTGTAGAGTATTTTTGTTGTAGGATCTATATTTGAGTAAATTTAGATGAAAATAACGACAATTTTTTGGATAGTGAAAAAAATTTTAGTTGGAAGTGTCAAATTTTAATAAATTTATTTGAAACCAACTTCGATTATTTTGGATTTTGTCGAGTACTTTTGTTGTAGGTTGTATATTTGAGTAAATTTTAAACAAAATAACGACAATTTTTTGGATTGTGAAAAAAATTTTAGTTGGAAGTGTCAAATTTTAATAAATTTATTTGAAACCAACTTCGATTATTTTGGATTTTGTTGAGTATTTTTGTTGTAGGATCTATATTTGTGTAAATTTAGATGAAAATAACTTCAATTTTTAAGATTGTGAAAAAAAATTTTGTTGGAAGTGTCAAAGTTTAATAATTTTATTTGAGACCAACATCGATTTTTTTTATTTTGTTGAGTATTTTTGTTATAGGATGCATATTTGAGTAAATTTAGATGAAAATAACTTCAATTTTTTGAATTGTGAAAAAAATTATAGTTGGAAGTGTCAAATTTTAATAAATTTATTTGAAATCAATTTCGATCATTTTGGATTTTGTTGAGTATTTTTGTTGTAGGATCTATATTTGAGTAAATGTAGAAGAAAATAACTTCAATTTTTTGGATTGTAAAACAAAAATTTTAGTTGGAACTGCCAAATTTTAATAAATTTATTTGAAATCAACTTCGATTTTTTTTTATTTTGTCGAATGTTTTTGTTGTAGGATGTATATTTGAGTAAATTTAGATGAAAATAACGACCATTTTTTGGATTGTGAAAAAAAATTTTAATTGGAAGTTTCAAATTGTAATAAATTTATTTGAAACCAACTTCGATTTTTTTGGATTTTGACCAGTATGTTTGTTGTAGCATGTATATTTGAGTAAATTTAGATGAAAATAACGAAAATTTTTTGGATTGTGAAAAAAATTTTAGTTGGAAGTGTCAAATTTTAATAAATTTATTTGAAATCAACTTCGATTTTTTTGGATTTTGTCGAGTATTTTTGTTGTAGGATCTATATTTGAGTAAATGTAGAAGAAAATAACTTCAATTTTTTGGATTGTAAAACAAAAATTTTAGTTGGAACTGCCAAATTTTAATAAATTTATTTGAAATCAACTTCGATTTTTTTGGATTTTGTCGAGTACTTTTGTTGTAGGTTGTATATTTGAGTAAATTTTAAACAAAATAACGACAATTTTTTGGATTGTGAAACAAATTTTAGTTGGAAGTGTCAAATTTTAATAAATTTATTTGAAACCAACTTCGATTTTTTTGGATTTTGTAGAGTATTTTTGTTGTAGGATCTATATTTGAGTAAATTTAGATGAAAATAACGACCATTTTTTGGATTGTGAAAAAAAATTTTAGTTGGAAGTTTCTAATTGTAATAAATTTATTTGAATTCAACTTCGATTTTTTTGGATTTTGTTGAGTATTTTTGTTGTAGGATCTATATTTGAGTAAATTTAGATGAAAATAACGACAATTTTTTGGATAGTGAAAAAAATTTTAGTTGGAAGTGTCAAATTTTAATAAATTTATTTGAAACCAACTTCGATTATTTTGGATTTTGTTGAGTATTTTTGTTGTAGGATCTATATTTGAGTAAATTTAGATGAAAATAACGACAATTTTTTGGATTGTGAAAAAAATTTTAGTTGGAAGTGTCAAATTTTAATAAATTTATTTGAGACCAACTTCGATTTTTTTGGATTTTGTTGAGTATTTTTGTTGTAGGATGCATATTTGAGTAAATTTAGATGAAATTATCTTCAATTTTTTGGATTGTGAAAAAAAATTTAGTTGGAAGTGTCAAATTTTAATAAATTTATTTGAAACCAACTTCGATTATTTTCGATTTTGTTGAGTATTTTTGTTGTAGGATCTATATTTGTGTAAATTTAGATGAAAATAACTTCAATTTTTTGGATTGTGAATAAATTATAGTTGGAAGAGTCAAATTTTAATAAATTTATTTGAAACCAACTTCGATTTTTTTGGATTTTGATGAGTATTTTTGTTGTAGGATCTATATTTGAGTAAATTTAGATGAAAATAACGACAATTTTTTGGATTGTGAAAAATATTTTAGTTGGAAGTGTCAAATTTTAATAAATTTATTTGAAATCAACTTCGATTTTTTTGGATTTTGTTGAGTTTTTTTTATAGAGAAGCTTAATTTGAGTAATTTCAGTTGAAATTAACTTCGATTTTTTTGATTTTGTCACGATTTTTGTCAAATTTTAATAAATTTATTTGAAATCAACTTGGATTATTTTGGATTTTGTTGAGTATTTTTGTTGTAGGATCTATATTTGAGTAAATTAAGATGAAGATAACATCAATTTTTTGGATTGTGAAAAAAATTTTAGTTGGAAGTGTCAAATTTTAATAAATTTATTTGAAATCAACTTCGATTTTTTTGGATTTTGTCGAGTATTTTTGTTGTAGGATCTATATTTGAGTAAATGTAGAAGAAAATAACTTCAATTTTTTGGATTGTAAAACAAAAATTTTAGTTGGAACTGCCAAATTTTAATAAATTTATTTGAAATCAACTTCGATTTTTTTGGATTTTGTCGAGTACTTTTGTTGTAGGTTGTATATTTGAGTATATTTTAAACAAAATAACGACAATTTTTTGGATTGTGAATCAAATTTTAGTTGGAAGTGTCAAATTTTAATAAATTTATTTGAAACCAACTTCGATTTTTTTTTGGATTTTGTCGAGTATTTTTGTTGTAGGATCTATATTTGAGTAAATTTACATGAAAATAACGACAATTTGTTGGATTGAGAAAAAAAAATTTAGTTGGAAGTGTCAAATTGTAAAAAATTTATTGAAAACCAACTTCGATTTTTTTGGATTTTGTTGAGTTTTTTTGATAGAGAAGCTTAATTTCAGTAATTTCAGTTGAAATTAACTTCGATTTTTTGGATTTTGTCACGATTTTTGTCAAATTTTAATAAATTTATTTGAAATCAACTTGGATTATTTTGGATTTTGTTGAGTATTTTTGTTGTAGGATCTATATTTGAGTAAATTAAGATGAAGATAACATCAATTTTTTGGATTGTGAAAAAAATTTTAGTTGGAAGTGTCAAATTTTAATAAATTTATTTGAAACCAACTTCGATTTTTTTTGATTTTGTGGAATATTTTTGTTGTAGGATGTATATTTGAGTAAATTTAGATGAAAATAACGACCATTTTTTGGATTGTGAAAAAAAATTTTAGTTGGAAGTTTCAAATTGTAATAAACTTATTTGAATCCAACTTCGATTTTTTTGGATTTTGTTGAGTTTTTTGATAGAGAAGCTTAATTTGAGTAATTTCAGTTGAAATTAACTTCGATTTTTTGGATTTTGTCACGATTTTTGTCAAATTTTAATAAATTTATTTGAAATCAACTTGGATTATTTTGGATTTTGTTGAGTATTTTTGTTGTAGGATCTATATTTGAGTAAATTTAGAAGAAAATAACTTCAATTTTTTGGATTGTAAAACAAAAATTTTAGTTGGAAGTGCCAAATTTTAATAAATTTATTTGAAATCAACTTCGATTTTTTTGGATTTTGTCGAGTACTTTTGTTGTAGGTTGTATATTTGAGTAAATTTTAAACAAAATAACGACAATTTTTTGGATTGTGAAACAAATTTTAGTTGGAAGTGTCAAATTTTAATAAATTTATTTGAAACCAACTTCGATTTTTTTGGATTTTGTTGAGTATTTTTGTTGTAGGATCTATATTTGAGTAAATTTAGATGAAAATAACGACCATTTTTTGGATTGTGAAAAAAAATTTTAGTTGGAAGTTTCTAATTGTAATAAATTTATTTGAATTCAACTTCGATTTTTTTTTATTTTGACCAGTATTTTTGTTGTAGGATGTATATTTGAGTAAATTTAGATGAAAATAACCACAATTTTTTGGATTGTGAAAAAAATTTTAGTTGGAAGTGTCAAATTTTAATAAATTTATTTGAAATCAACTTCGATTTTTTTTGATTTAGTTGAGTTTTTTTTATAGAGAAGCTTAATTTGAGTAATTTCAGTTGAAATTAACTTCGATTTTTTTGATTTTGTCACGATTTTTGTCAAATTTTAATAAATTTATTTGAAATCAACTTGGATTATTTTGGATTTTGTTGAGTATTTTTGTTGTAGGATCTATATTTGAGTAAATTAAGATGAAGATAAATTCAATTTTTAGGATTGCGAAAAAAAATTTAGTTGGAAGTGTCAAATTTTAATAAATTTATTTGAAACCAACTTCGATTTTTTTTGATTTTGTGGAATATTTTTGTTGTAGGATGTATATTTGAGTAAATTTAGATGAAAATAACGACCATTTTTTGGATTGTGAAAAAAAATTTTAGTTGGAAGTTTCAAATTGTAATAAACTTATTTGAATCCAACTTCGATTTTTTTGGATTTTGTTGAGTTTTTTGATAGAGAAGCTTAATTTGAGTAATTTCAGTTGAAATTAACTTCGATTTTTTGTATTTTGTCACGATTTTTGTCAAATTTTAATAAATTTATTTGAAATCAACTTGGATTATTTTGGATTTTGTTGAGTATTTTTGTTGTAGGATCTATATTTGAGTAAATTTAGAAGAAAATAACTTCAATTTTTTGGATTGTAAAACAAAAATTTTAGTTGGAAGTGCCAAATTTTAATAAATTTATTTGAAATCAACTTCGATTTTTTTGGATTTTGTCGAGTACTTTTGTTGTAGGTTGTATATTTGAGTAAATTTTAAACAAAATAACGACAATTTTTTGGATTGTGAAACAAATTTTAGTTGGAAGTGTCAAATTTTAATAAATTTATTTGAAACCAACTTCGATTTTTTTGGATTTTGTTGAGTATTTTTGTTGTAGGATCTATATTTGAGTAAATTTAGATGAAAATAACGACCATTTTTTGGATTGTGAAAAAAAATTTTAGTTGGAAGTTTCTAATTGTAATAAATTTATTTGAATTCAACTTCGATTTTTTTTTATTTTGACCAGTATTTTTGTTGTAGGATGTATATTTGAGTAAATTTAGATGAAAATAACCACAATTTTTTGGATTGTGAAAAAAATTTTAGTTGGAAGTGTCAAATTTTAATAAATTTATTTGAAATCAACTTCGATTTTTTTTGATTTAGTTGAGTTTTTTTATAGAGAAGCTTAATTTGAGTAATTTCAGTTGAAATTAACTTCGATTTTTTTGATTTTGTCACGATTTTTGTCAAATTTTAATAAATTTATTTGAAATCAACTTGGATTATTTTGGATTTTGTTGAGTATTTTTGTTGTAAGATCTATATTTGAGTAAATTTAGATGAAAATAAATTCAATTTTTAGGATTGCGAAAAAAAATTTAGTTGGAAGTGTCAAATTTTAATAAATTTATTTGAAACCAACTTCGATTATTTTGGATTTTGTTGAGTATTTTTGTTGTAGGATCTATATTTGTGTAAATTTAGATGAAAATAACTTCAATTTTTAAGATTGTGAAAAAAAATTTTGTTGGAAGTGTCAAAGTTTAATAATTTTATTTGAGACCAACATCGATTTTTTTTATTTTGTTGAGTATTTTTGTTGTAGGATCTATATTTGAGTAAATTTAGATGAAAATAACTTCAATTTTTTGGATTGTGAAAAAAAATTTTAGGTGGAAGTGTCAAATTTTAATAAATTTATTTGAAACTAACTTCGATTTTTTTTTATTTTGACCTGTATTTTTGTTGTAGGATGTATATTTGAGTAAATTTAGATGAAAATAACCACAATTTTTTGGATTGTGAAAAAAATTTTAGTTGGAAGTGTCAAATTTTAATAAATTTATTTGAAATCGACTTCGATTTTTTTGGATTTTGTTGAGTTTTTTTGATAGAGAAGCTTAATGTGAGTAATTTCAGTTGAAATTAACTTCGATTTTTTTGATTTTGTCACGATTTTTGTCAAATTTTAATAAATTTATTTGAAATCAACTTGGATTATTTTGGATTTTGTTGAGTATTTTTGTTGTAGGATCTATATTTGAGTAAATTTAGATGAAAATAAATTCAATTTTTAGGATTGCGAAAAAAAATTTAGTTGGAAGTGTCAAATTTTAATAAATTTATTTGAAACCAACTTCGATTATTTTGGATTTTGTTGAGTATTTTTGTTGTAGGATCTATATTTGTGTAAATTTAGATGAAAATAACTTCAATTTTTAAGATTGTGAAAAAAAATTTTGTTGGAAGTGTCAAAGTTTAATAATTTTATTTGAGACCAACATCGATTTTTTTTATTTTGTTGAGTATTTTTGTTATAGGATGCATATTTGAGTAAATTTAGATGAAAATAACTTCAATTTTTTGGATTGTGAAAAAAATTATAGTTGGAAGTGTCAAATTTTAATAAATTTATTTGAAATCAATTTCGATCATTTTGGATTTTGTTGAGTATTTTTGTTGTAGGATCTATATTTGAGGAAATTTAGATGAAAATAACTTCAATTTTTAGGATTGTGAAAAAAATTTTAGTTGGAAGTGTGAAATTTTAATAAATTTATTCGAGACCAACTTCGATTTTTTTGGATTTTGTTGAGTATTTTTGTTGTAGGATGCATATTTGAGTAAATTTAGATGAAATTATCTTAAATTTTTTGGATTGTGAAAATAAATTTAGTTGGAAGTGTCAAATTTTAATAAATTTATTTGAAACCAACTTCGATTATTTTGGATTTTGTCGAGTACTTTTGTTGTAGGTTGTATATTTGAGTAAATTTTAAACAAAATAACGACAATTTTTTGGATTGTGAAAAAAATTTTAGTTGGAAGTGTCAAATTTTAATAAATTTATTTGAAACCAACTTCGATTTTTTTTTATTTTGTCGAATGTTTTTGTTGTAGGATGTATATTTGAGTAAATTTAGATGAAAATAACGACCATTTTTTGGATTGTGAAAAAAAATTTTAATTGGAAGTTTCAAATTGTAATAAATTTATTTGAAACCAACTTCGATTTTTTTGGATTTTGACCAGTATGTTTGTTGTAGCATGTATATTTGAGTAAATTTAGATGAAAATAACGAAAATTTTTTGGATTGTGAAAAAAATTTTAGTTGGAAGTGTCAAATTTTAATAAATTTATTTGAAATCAACTTCGATTTTTTTGGATTTTGTCGAGTATTTTTGTTGTAGGATCTATATTTGAGTAAATGTAGAAGAAAATAACTTCAATTTTTTGGATTGTAAAACAAAAATTTTAGTTGGAACTGCCAAATTTTAATAAATTTATTTGAAATCAACTTCGATTTTTTTGGATTTTGTCGAGTACTTTTGTTGTAGGTTGTATATTTGAGTAAATTTTAAACAAAATAACGACAATTTTTTGGATTGTGAAACAAATTTTAGTTGGAAGTGTCAAATTTTAATAAATTTATTTGAAACCAACTTCGATTTTTTTGGATTTTGTTGAGTATTTTTGTTGTAGGATCTATATTTGAGTAAATTTAGATGAAAATAACGACCATTTTTTGGATTGTGAAAAAAAATTTTAGTTGGAAGTTTCTAATTGTAATAAATTTATTTGAATTCAACTTCGATTTTTTTGGATTTTGTTGAGTATTTTTGTTGTAGGATCTATATTTGAGTAAATTTAGATGAAAATAACGACAATTTTTTGGATAGTGAAAAAAATTTTAGTTGGAAGTGTCAAATTTTAATAAATTTATTTGAAACCAACTTCGATTATTTTGGATTTTGTTGAGTATTTTTGTTGTAGGATCTATATTTGAGTAAATTTAGATGAAAATAACGACAATTTTTTGGATTGTGAAAAAAAATTTAGTTGGAAGTGTCAAATTTTAATAAATTTATTTGAGACCAACTTCGATTTTTTTGGATTTTGTTGAGTATTTTTGTTGCAGGATGCATATTTGAGTAAATTTAGATGAAATTATCTTCAATTTTTTGGATTGTGAAAAAAAATTTAGTTGGAAGTGTCAAATTTTAATAAATTTATTTGAAACCAACTTCGATTATTTTCGATTTTGTTGAGTATTTTTGTTGTAGGATCTATATTTGTGTAAATTTAGATGAAAATAACTTCAATTTTTTGGATTGTGAATAAATTATAGTTGGAAGAGTCAAATTTTAATAAATTTATTTGAAACCAACTTCGATTTTTTTGGATTTTGATGAGTATTTTTGTTGTAGGATCTATATTTGAGTAAATTTAGATGAAAATAACGACAATTTTTTGGATTGTGAAAAAAATTTTAGTTGGAAGTGTCAAATTTTAATAAATTTATTTGAAATCAACTTCGATTTTTTTGGATTTTGTTGAGTTTTTTTTATAGAGAAGCTTAATTTGAGTAATTTCAGTTGAAATTAACTTCGATTTTTTTGATTTTGTCACGATTTTTGTCAAATTTTAATAAATTTATTTGAAATCAACTTGGATTATTTTGGATTTTGTTGAGTATTTTTGTTGTAGGATCTATATTTGAGTAAATTTAGATGAAAATAAATTCAATTTTTAGGATTGCGAAAAAAAATTTAGTTGGAAGTGTCAAATTTTAATAAATTTATTTGAAACCAACTTCGATTATTTTGGATTTTGTTGAGTATTTTTGTTGTAGGATCTATATTTGTGTAAATTTAGATGAAAATAACTTCAATTTTTAAGATTGTGAAAAAAAATTTTGTTGGAAGTGTCAAAGTTTAATAATTTTATTTGAGACCAACATCGATTTTTTTTATTTTGTTGAGTATTTTTGTTATAGGATGCATATTTGAGTAAATTTAGATGAAAATAACTTAAATTTTTTGGATTGTGAAAAAAAATTTAGTTGGAAGAGTCAAATTGTAATAAATTTATTCGAAACCAACTTCGATTTTTTTTGATTTTGTTGAGCTTTTTTGATAGAGAAGCTTAATTTGAGTAATTTCAGTTGAAATTAACTTCGATTTAGTGGATTTTGTCACGATTTTTGTCAAATTTTAATAAATTTATTTGAAATCGACTTGGATTATTTTGGATTTTGTTGAGTATTTTTGTTGTAGGATCTATATTTGAGTAAATTTAGATGAAGGTAACATCAATTTTTTGGATTGTGAAAAAAATTTTAGTTGGAAGTGTCTAATTTTAATAAATTTATTTGAAACCAACTTCGATTTTTTTGGATTTTGTCGAATATTTTTGTTGTAGGATGTATATTTGAGTAAATTTAGATGAAAATAACTTCAATTTTTTGGATTGTGAAAAAAATTTTAGTTGCAAGAGTCAAATTTTAATAAATTTAATTGAAACCAACTTCGATTTTTTTGGATTTTGTTGAGTATTTTTGTTGTAGGATCTATATTTGAGTAAATTTAGATGAAAATAACGACAATTTTTTGGATTGTGAAAAAAAATTTTAGTTGGAAGTGTCAAATGTTAATAAATTTATTTGAAACCAACTTCGATTTTTTTTTATTTTGTGGAATATTTTTGTTGTAGGATGTATATTTGAGTAAATTTAGATGAAAATAACGACCATTTTTTGGATTGTGAAAAAAAATTTTAGTTGGAAGTTTCAAATTGTAATAAATTTATTTGAATCCAACTTCGATTTTTTTGGATTTTGTTGAGTATTTTTGTTGTAGGATCTATATTTGAGTAAATTTAGATGAAAATAACTTCAATTTTTTGGATTGTGAAAAAAAATTTTAGGTGGAAGTGTCAAATTTTAATAAATTTATTTGAAACTAACTTCGATTTTTTTTTATTTTGACCAGTATTTTTGTTGTAGGATGTATATTTGAGTAAATTTAGATGAAAATAACCACAATTTTTTGGATTGTGAAAAAAATTTTAGTTGGAAGTGTCAAATTTTAATAAATTTATTTGAAATCAACTTCGATTTTTTTTTATTTAGTTGAGTTTTTTTATAGAGAAGCTTAATTTGAGTAATTTCAGTTGAAATTAACTTCGATTTTTTTGATTTTGTCACGATTTTTGTCAAATTTTAATAAATTTATTTGAAATCAACTTGGATTATTTTGGATTTTGTTGAGTATTTTTGTTGTAGGATCTATATTTGAGTAAATTAAGATGAAGATAACATCAATTTTTTGGATTGTGAAAAAAATTTTAGTTGGAAGTGTCAAATTTTAATAAATTTATTTGAAACCAACTTCGATTTTTTTTTGATTTTGTGGAATATTTTTGTTGTAGGATGTATATTTGAGTAAATTTAGATGAAAATAACGACCATTTTTTGGATTGTGAAAAAAAATTTTAGTTGGAAGATTCAAATTGTAATAAACTTATTTGAATCCAACTTCGATTTTTTTGGATTTTGTTGAGTTTTTTGATAGAGAAGCTTAATTTGAGTAATTTCAGTTGAAATTAACTTCGATTTTTTGGATTTTGTCACGATTTTTGTCAAATTTTAATAAATTTATTTGAAATCAACTTGGATTATTTTGGATTTTGTTGAGTATTTTTGTTGTAGGATCTATATTTGAGTAAATTTAGAAGAAAATAACTTCAATTTTTTGGATTGTAAAACAAAAATTTTAGTTGGAAGTGCCAAATTTTAATAAATTTATTTGAAATCAACTTCGATTTTTTTGGATTTTGTCGAGTACTTTTGTTGTAGGTTGTATATTTGAGTAAATTTTAAACAAAATAACGACAATTTTTTGGATTGTGAAACAAATTTTAGTTGGAAGTGTCAAATTTTAATAAATTTATTTGAAACCAACTTCGATTTTTTTGGATTTTGTTGAGTATTTTTGTTGTAGGATCTATATTTGAGTAAATTTAGATGAAAATAACGACCATTTTTTGGATTGTGAAAAAAAATTTTAGTTGGAAGTTTCTAATTGTAATAAATTTATTTGAATTCAACTTCGATTTTTTTGGATTTTGTTGAGTATTTTTGTTGTAGGATCTATATTTGAGTAAATTTAGATGAAAATAACGACAATTTTTTGGATAGTGAAAAAAATTTTAGTTGGAAGTGTCAAATTTTAATAAATTTATTTGAAACCAACTTCGATTATTTTGGATTTTGTTGAGTATTTTTGTTGTAGGATCTATATTTGAGTAAATTTAGATGAAAATAACGACAATTTTTTGGATTGTGAAAAAAATTTTAGTTGGAAGTGTCAAATTTTAATAAATTTATTTGAGACCAACTTCGATTTTTTTGGATTTTGATGAGTATTTTTGTTGTAGGATGCATATTTGAGTAAATTTAGATGAAATTATCTTCAATTTTTTGGATTGTGAAAAAAAATTTAGTTGGAAGTGTCAAATTTTAATAAATTTATTTGAAACCAACTTCGATTATTTTCGATTTTGTTGAGTATTTTTGTTGTAGGATCTATTATTGTGTAAATTTAGATGAAAATAACTTCAATTTTTTGGATTGTGAATAAATTATAGTTGGAAGAGTCAAATTTTAATAAATTTATTTGAAACCAACTTCGATTTTTTTGGATTTTGATGAGTATTTTTGTTGTAGGATCTATATTTGAGTAAATTTAGATGAAAATAACGACAATTTTTTGGATTGTGAAAAAAATTTTAGTTGGAAGTGTCAAATTTTAATAAATTTATTTGAAATCAACTTCGATTTTTTTGGATTTTGTTGAGTTTTTTTTATAGAGAAGCTTAATTTGAGTAATTTCAGTTGAAATTAACTTCGATTTTTTTGATTTTGTCACGATTTTTGTCAAATTTTAATAAATTTATTTGAAATCAACTTGGATTATTTTGGATTTTGTTGAGTATTTTTGTTGTAGGATCTATATTTGAGTAAATTTAGATGAAAATAAATTCAATTTTTAGGATTGCGAAAAAAAATTTAGTTGGAAGTGTCAAATTTTAATAAATTTATTTGAAACCAACTTCGATTATTTTGGATTTTGTTGAGTATTTTTGTTGTAGGATCTATATTTGTGTAAATTTAGATGAAAATAACTTCAATTTTTAAGATTGTGAAAAAAAATTTTGTTGGAAGTGTCAAAGTTTAATAATTTTATTTGAGACCAACATCGATTTTTTTTATTTTGTTGAGTATTTTTGTTATAGGATCCATATTTGAGTAAATTTAGATGAAAATAACTTCAATTTTTTGAATTGTGAAAAAAATTATAGTTGGAAGTGTCAAATTTTAATAAATTTATTTGAAATCAATTTCGATCATTTTGGATTTTGTTGAGTATTTTTGTTGTAGGATCTATATTTGAGGAAATTTAGATGAAAATAACTTCAATTTTTAGGATTGTGAAAAAAATTTTAGTTGGAAGTGTGAAATTTTAATAAATTTATTTGAGACCAACTTCGATTTTTTTGGATTTTGTTGAGTATTTTTGTTGTAGGATGCATATTTGAGTAAATTTAGATGAAATTATCTTAAATTTTTTGGATTGTGAAAAAAAATTTAGTTGGAAGTGTCAAATTTTAATAAATTTATTTGAAACCAACTTCGATTATTTTGGATTTTGTAGAGTATTTTTGTTGTTGGATCTATATTTGAGTAAATTTAGATGAAAATAACGACAATTTTTTGGATAGTGAAAAAAAATTTAGTTGGAAGTGTCAAATTTTAATAAATTTATTTGAAACCAACTTCGATTATTTTGGATTTTGTCGAGTACTTTTGTTGTAGGTTGTATATTTGAGTAAATTTTAAACAAAATAACGACAATTTTTTGGATTGTGAAAAAAATTTTAGTTGGAAGTGTCAAATTTTAATAAATTTATTTGAAACCAACTTCGATTATTTTGGATTTTGTTGAGTATTTTTGTTGTAGGATCTATATTTGTGTAAATTTAGATGAAAATGACTTCAATTTTTAAGATTGTGAAAAAAAATTTTGTTGGAAGTGTCAAAGTTTAATAATTTTAT
Source organism: Andrena praecox (assembly GCA_963932275.1). NCBI lineage: Eukaryota > Metazoa > Arthropoda > Insecta > Hymenoptera > Andrenidae > Andrena > Andrena praecox. Next base: position 3,036,213 of record CAWVQO010000356.1, on the reverse strand, counting down.
TTGAGACCAACATCGATTTTTTTTATTTTGTTGAGTATTTTTGTTATAGGATGCATATTTGAGTAAATTTAGATGAAAATAACTTCAATTTTTTGAATTGTGAAAAAAATTATAGTTGGAAGTGTCAAATTTTAATAAATTTATTTGAAATCAATTTCGATCATTTTGGATTTTGTTGAGTATTTTTGTTGTAGGATCTATATTTGAGTAAATTAAGATGAAGATAACATCAATTTTTTGGATTGTGAAAAAAATTTTAGTTGGAAGTGTCAAATTTTAATAAATTTATTTGAAACCAACTTCGATTTTTTTTGATTTTGTGGTATATTTTTGTTGTAGGATGTATATTTGAGTAAATTTAGATGAAAATAACGACCATTTTTTGGATTGTGAAAAAAAATTTTAGTTGGAAGTTTCAAATTGTAATAAACTTATTTGAATCCAACTTCGATTTTTTTGGATTTTGTTGAGTTTTTTGATAGAGAAGCTTAATTTGAGTAATTTCAGTTGAAATTAACTTCGATTTTTTGGATTTTGTCACGATTTTTGTCAAATTTTAATAAATTTATTTGAAATCAACTTGGATTATTTTGGATTTTGTTGAGTATTTTTGTTGTAGGATCTATATTTGAGTAAATTTAGAAGAAAATAACTTCAATTTTTTGGATTGTAAAACAAAAATTTTAGTTGGAAGTGCCAAATTTTAATAAATTTATTTGAAATCAACTTCGATTTTTTTGGATTTTGTCGAGTACTTTTGTTGTAGGTTGTATATTTGAGTAAATTTTAAACAAAATAACGACAATTTTTTGGATTGTGAAACAAATTTTAGTTGGAAGTGTCAAATTTTAATAAATTTATTTGAAACCAACTTCGATTTTTTTGGATTTTGTTGAGTATTTTTGTTGTAGGATCTATATTTGAGTAAATTTAGATGAAAATAACGACCATTTTTTGGATTGTGAAAAAAAATTTTAGTTGGAAGTTTCTAATTGTAATAAATTTATTTGAATTCAACTTCGATTTTTTTTTATTTTGACCAGTATTTTTGTTGTAGGATGTATATTTGAGTAAATTTAGATGAAAATAACCACAATTTTTTGGATTGTGAAAAAAATTTTAGTTGGAAGTGTCAAATTTTAATAAATTTATTTGAAACCAACTTCGATTTTTTTTGATTTTGTGGAATATTTTTGTTGTAGGATGTATATTTGAGTAAATTTAGATGAAAATAACGACCATTTTTTGGATTGTGAAAAAAAATTTTAGTTGGAAGTGTCAAATTTTAATAAATTTATTTGAAATCAACTTCGATATTTTTGATTTAGTTGAGTTTTTTTTATAGAGAAGCTTAATTTGAGTAATTTCAGTTGAAATTAACTTCGATTTTTTTTATTTTGTCACGATTTTTGTCAAATTTTAATAAATTTATTTGAAATCAACTTGGATTATTTTGGATTTTGTTGAGTATTTTTGTTGTAGGATCTATATTTGAGTAAATTTAGATGAAAATAAATTCAATTTTTAGGATTGCGAAAAAAAATTTAGTTGGAAGTGCCAAATTTTAATAAATTTATTTGAAACCAACTTCGATTATTTTGGATTTTGTTGAGTATTTTTGTTGTAGGATCTATATTTGTGTAAATTTAGATGAAAATAACTTCAATTTTTAAGATTGTGAAAAAAAATTTTGTTGGAAGTGTCAAAGTTTAATAATTTTATTTGAGACCAACATCGATTTTTTTTATTTTGTTGAGTATTTTTGTTATAGGATCCATATTTGAGTAAATTTAGATGAAAATAACTTCAATTTTTTGAATTGTGAAAAAAATTATAGTTGGAAGTGTCAAATTTTAATAAATTTATTTGAAATCAATTTCGATCATTTTGGATTTTGTTGAGTATTTTTGTTGTAGGATCTATATTTGAGGAAATTTAGATGAAAATAACTTCAATTTTTAGGATTGTGAAAAAAATTTTAGTTGGAAGTGTGAAATTTTAATAAATTTATTTGAGACCAACTTCGATTTTTTTGGATTTTGTTGAGTATTTTTGTTGTAGGATGCATATTTGAGTAAATTTAGATGAAATTATCTTAAATTTTTTGGATTGTGAAAAAAAATTTAGTTGGAAGTGTCAAATTTTAATAAATTTATTTGAAACCAACTTCGATTTTTTTGGATTTTGACCAGTATGTTTGTTGTAGCATGTATATTTGAGTAAATTTAGATGTAAATAACGAAAATTTTTTGGATTGTGAAAAAAATTTTAGTTGGAAGTGTCAAATTTTAATAAATTTATTTGAAATCAACTTCGATTTTTTTGGATTTTGTCGAGTATTTTTGTTGTAGGATCTATATTTGAGTAAATGTAGAAGAAAATAACTTCAATTTTTTGGATTGTAAAACAAAAATTTTAGTTGGAACTGCCAAATTTTAATAAATTTATTTGAAATCAACTTCGATTTTTTTGGATTTTGTCGAGTACTTTTGTTGTAGGTTGTATATTTGAGTATATTTTAAACAAAATAACGACAATTTTTTGGATTGTGAATCAAATTTTAGTTGGAAGTGTCAAATTTTAATAAATTTATTTGAAACCAACTTCGATTTTTTTTTGGATTTTGTCGAGTATTTTTGTTGTAGGATCTATATTTGAGTAAATTTACATGAAAATAACGACAATTTGTTGGATTGAGAAAAAAAAATTTAGTTGGAAGTGTCAAATTGTAAAAAATTTATTGAAAACCAACTTCGATTTTTTTGGATTTTGTTGAGTTTTTTTGATAGAGAAGCTTAATTTCAGTAATTTCAGTTGAAATTAACTTCGATTTTTTGGATTTTGTCACGATTTTTGTCAAATTTTAATAAATTTATTTGAAATCAACTTGGATTATTTTGGATTTTGTTGAGTATTTTTGTTGTAGGATCTATATTTGAGTAAATTAAGATGAAGATAACATCAATTTTTTGGATTGTGAAAAAAAATTTAGTTGGAAGTGTCAAATTTTAATAAATTTATTTGAAACCAACTTCGATTTTTTTTGATTTTGTGGTATATTTTTGTTGTAGGATGTATATTTGAGTAAATTTAGATGAAAATAACGACCATTTTTTGGATTGTGAAAAAAAATTTTAGTTGGAAGTTTCAAATTGTAATAAACTTATTTGAATCCAACTTCGATTTTTTTGGATTTTGTTGAGTTTTTTGATAGAGAAGCTTAATTTGAGTAATTTCAGTTGAAATTAACTTCGATTTTTTGGATTTTGTCACGATTTTTGTCAAATTTTAATAAATTTATTTGAAATCAACTTGGATTATTTTGGATTTTGTTGAGTATTTTTGTTGTAGGATCTATATTTGAGTAAATTTAGAAGAAAATAACTTCAATTTTTTGGATTGTAAAACAAAAATTTTAGTTGGAAGTGCCAAATTTTAATAAATTTATTTGAAATCAACTTCGATTTTTTTGGATTTTGTCGAGTACTTTTGTTGTAGGTTGTATATTTGAGTAAATTTTAAACAAAATAACGACAATTTTTTGGATTGTGAAACAAATTTTAGTTGGAAGTGTCAAATTTTAATAAATTTATTTGAAACCAACTTCGATTTTTTTGGATTTTGTTGAGTATTTTTGTTGTAGGATCTATATTTGAGTAAATTTAGATGAAAATAACGACCATTTTTTGGATTGTGAAAAAAAATTTTAGTTGGAAGTTTCTAATTGTAATAAATTTATTTGAATTCAACTTCGATTTTTTTTTATTTTGACCAGTATTTTTGTTGTAGGATGTATATTTGAGTAAATTTAGATGAAAATAACCACAATTTTTTGGATTGTGAAAAAAATTTTAGTTGGAAGTGTCAAATTTTAATAAATTTATTTGAAACCAACTTCGATTTTTTTTTATTTTGTGGAATATTTTTGTTGTAGGATGTATATTTGAGTAAATTTAGATGAAAATAACGACCATTTTTTGGATTGTGAAAAAAAATTTTAGTTGGAAGTGTCAAATTTTAATAAATTTATTTGAAATCAACTTCGATTTTTTTTGATTTAGTTGAGTTTTTTTTATAGAGAAGCTTAATTTGAGTAATTTCAGTTGAAATTAACTTCGATTTTTTTGATTTTGTCACGATTTTTGTCAAATTTTAATAAATTTATTTGAAATCAACTTGGATTATTTTGGATTTTGTTGAGTATTTTTGTTGTAGGATCTATATTTGAGTAAATTTAGATGAAAATAAATTCAATTTTTAGGATTGCGAAAAAAAATTTAGTTGGAAGTGTCAAATTTTAATAAATTTATTTGAAACCAACTTCGATTATTTTGGATTTTGTTGAGTATTTTTGTTGTAGGATCTATATTTGTGTAAATTTAGATGAAAATAACTTCAATTTTTAAGATTGTGAAAAAAAATTTTGTTGGAAGTGTCAAAGTTTAATAATTTTATTTGAGACCAACATCGATTTTTTTTATTTTGTTGAGTATTTTTGTTATAGGATCCATATTTGAGTAAATTTAGATGAAAATAACTTCAATTTTTTGAATTGTGAAAAAAATTATAGTTGGAAGTGTCAAATTTTAATAAATTTATTTGAAATCAATTTCGATCATTTTGGATTTTGTTGAGTATTTTTGTTGTAGGATCTATATTTGAGGAAATTTAGATGAAAATAACTTCAATTTTTAGGATTGTGAAAAAAATTTTAGTTGGAAGTGTGAAATTTTAATAAATTTATTTGAGACCAACTTCGATTTATTTGGATTTTGTTGAGTATTTTTGTTGTAGGATGCATATTTGAGTAAATTTAGATGAAATTATCTTAAATTTTTTGGATTGTGAAAAAAAATTTAGTTGGAAGTGTCAAATTTTAATAAATTTATTTGAAACCAACTTCGATTATTTTGGATTTTGTAGAGTATTTTTGTTGTAGGATCTATATTTGAGTAAATTTAGATGAAAATAACGACAATTTTTTGGATAGTGAAAAAAAATTTAGTTGGAAGTGTCAAATTTTAATAAATTTATTTGAAACCAACTTCGATTATTTTGGATTTTGTCGAGTACTTTTGTTGTAGGTTGTATATTTGAGTAAATTTTAAACAAAATAACGACAATTTTTTGGATTGTGAAAAAAATTTTAGTTGGAAGTGTCAAATTTTAATAAATTTATTTGAAACCAACTTCGATTATTTTGGATTTTGTTGAGTATTTTTGTTGTAGGATCTATATTTGTGTAAATTTAGATGAAAATAACTTCAATTTTTAAGATTGTGAAAAAAAATTTTGTTGGAAGTGTCAAAGTTTAATAATTTTATTTGAGACCAACATCGATTTTTTTTATTTTGTTGAGTATTTTTGTTATAGGATGCATATTTGAGTAAATTTAGATGAAAATAACTTCAATTTTTCGAATTGTGAAAAAAATTATAGTTGGAAGTGTCAAATTTTAATAAATTTATTTGAAATCAATTTCGATCATTTTGGATTTTGTTGAGTATTTTTGTTGTAGGATCTATATTTGAGTAAATTAAGATGAAGATAACATCAATTTTTTGGATTGTGAAAAAAATTTTAGTTGGAAGTGTCAAATTTTAATAAATTTATTTGAAACCAACTTCGTTTTTTTTTGATTTTGTGGTATATTTTTGTTGTAGGATGTATATTTGAGTAAATTTAGATGAAAATAACGACCATTTTTTGGATTGTGAAAAAAAATTTTAGTTGGAAGTTTCAAATTGTAATAAACTTATTTGAATCCAACTTCGATTTTTTTGGATTTTGTTGAGTTTTTTGATAGAGAAGCTTAATTTGAGTAATTTCAGTTGAAATTAACTTCGATTTTTTGGATTTTGTCACGATTTTTATCAAATTTTAATAAATTTATTTGAAATCAACTTGGATTATTTTGGATTTTGTTGAGTATTTTTGTTGTAGGATCTATATTTGAGTAAATTTAGAAGAAAATAACTTCAATTTTTTGGATTGTAAAACAAAAATTTTAGTTGGAAGTGCCAAATTTTAATAAATTTATTTGGAATCAACTTCGATTTTTTTTGATTTTGTTGAGTTTTTTTTATAGAGAAGCTTAATTTGAGTAATTTCAGTTGAAATTAACTTCGATTTTTTTGATTTTGTCACGATTTTAGTCAAATTTTAATAAATTTATTTGAAATCAACTTGGATTATTTTGGATTTTGTTGAGTATTTTTGTTGTAGGATCTATATTTGAGTAAATTTAGATGAAAATAAATTCAATTTTTAGGATTGCGAAAAAAAATTTAGTTGGAAGTGTCAAATTTTAATAAATTTATTTGAAACCAACTTCGATTATTTTGGATTTTGTTGAGTATTTTTGTTGTAGGATCTATATTTGTGTAAATTTAGATGAAAATAACTTCAATTTTTAAGATTGTGAAAAAAAATTTTGTTGGAAGTGTCAAAGTTTAATAATTTTATTTGAGACCAACATCGATTTTTTTTATTTTGTTGAGTATTTTTGTTATAGGATGCATATTTGAGTAAATTTAGATGAAAATAACTTCAATTTTTTGAATTGTGAAAAAAATTATAGTTGGAAGTGTCAAATTTTAATAAATTTATTTGAAATCAATTTCGATCATTTTGGATTTTGTTGAGTATTTTTGTTGTAGGATCTATATTTGAGGAAATTTAGATGAAAATAACTTCAATTTTTAGGATTGTGAAAAAAATTTTAGTTGGAAGTGTGAAATTTTAATAAATTTATTTGAGACCAACTTCGATTTTTTTGGATTTTGTTGAGTATTTTTGTTGTAGGATGCATATTTGAGTAAATTTAGATGAAATTATCTTAAATTTTTTGGATTGTGAAAAAAAATTTAGTTGGAAGTGTCAAATTTTAATAAATTTATTTGAAACCAACTTCGATTATTTTGGATTTTGTAGAGTATTTTTGTTGTAGGATCTATATTTGAGTAAATTTAGATGAAAATAACGACAATTTTTTGGATAGTAAAAAAAATTTTAGTTGGAAGTGTCAAATTTTAATAAATTTATTTGAAACCAACTTCGATTATTTTGGATTTTGTCGAGTACTTTTGTTGTAGGTTGTATATTTGAGTAAATTTTAAACAAAATAACGACAATTTTTTGGATTGTGAAAAAAATTTTAGTTGGAAGTGTCAAATTTTAATAAATTTATTTGAAACCAACTTCGATTTTTTTTTATTTTGTCGAATGTTTTTGTTGTAGGATGTATATTTGAGTAAATTTAGATGAAAATAACGACCATTTTTTGGATTGTGAAAAAAAATTTTAATTGGAAGTTTCAAATTGTAATAAATTTATTTGAAACCAACTTCGATTTTTTTGGATTTTGACCAGTATGTTTGTTGTAGCATGTATATTTGAGTAAATTTAGATGAAAATAACGAAAATTTTTTGGATTGTGAAAAAAATTTTAGTTGGAAGTGTCAAATTTTAATAAATTTATTTGAAATCAACTTCGATTTTTTTGGATTTTGTCGAGTATTTTTGTTGTAGGATCTATATTTGAGTAAATGTAGAAGAAAATAACTTCAATTTTTTGGATTGTAAAACAAAAATTTTAGTTGGAACTGCCAAATTTTAATAAATTTATTTGAAATCAACTTCGATTTTTTTGGATTTTGTCGAGTACTTTTGTTGTAGGTTGTATATTTGAGTAAATTTTAAACAAAATAACGACAATTTTTTGGATTGTGAAACAAATTTTAGTTGGAAGTGTCAAATTTTAATAAATTTATTTGAAACCAACTTCGATTTTTTTGGATTTTGTTGAGTATTTTTGTTGTAGGATCTATATTTGAGTAAATTTAGATGAAAATAACGACCATTTTTTGGATTGTGAAAAAAAATTTTAGTTGGAAGTTTCTAATTGTAATAAATTTATTTGAATTCAACTTCGATTTTTTTGGATTTTGTTGAGTATTTTTGTTGTAGGATCTATATTTGAGTAAATTTAGATGAAAATAACGACAATTTTTTGGATAGTGAAAAAAATTTTAGTTGGAAGTGTCAAATTTTAATAAATTTATTTGAAACCAACTTCGATTATTTTGGATTTTGTTGAGTATTTTTGTTGTAGGATCTATATTTGAGTAAATTTAGATGAAAATAACGACAATTTTTTGGATTGTGAAAAAAATTTTAGTTGGAAGTGTCAAATTTTAATAAATTTATTTGAGACCAACTTCGATTTTTTTGGATTTTGTTGAGTATTTTTGTTGTAGGATGCATATTTGAGTAAATTTAGATGAAATTATCTTCAATTTTTTGGATTGTGAAAAAAAATTTAGTTGGAAGTGTCAAATTTTAATAAATTTATTTGAAACCAACTTCGATTATTTTCGATTTTGTTGAGTATTTTTGTTGTAGGATCTATATTTGTGTAAATTTAGATGAAAATAACTTCAATTTTTTGGATTGTGAATAAATTATAGTTGGAAGAGTCAAATTTTAATAAATTTATTTGAAACCAACTTCGATTTTTTTGGATTTTGATGAGTATTTTTGTTGTAGGATCTATATTTGAGTAAATTTAGATGAAAATAACGACAATTTTTTGGATTGTGAAAAATATTTTAGTTGGAAGTGTCAAATTTTAATAAATTTATTTGAAATCAACTTCGATTTTTTTGGATTTTGTTGAGTTTTTTTTATAGAGAAGCTTAATTTGAGTAATTTCAGTTGAAATTAACTTCGATTTTTTTGATTTTGTCACGATTTTTGTCAAATTTTAATAAATTTATTTGAAATCAACTTGGATTATTTTGGATTTTGTTGAGTATTTTTGTTGTAGGATCTATATTTGAGTAAATTAAGATGAAGATAACATCAATTTTTTGGATTGTGAAAAAAATTTTAGTTGGAAGTGTCAAATTTTAATAAATTTATTTGAAATCAACTTCGATTTTTTTGGATTTTGTCGAGTATTTTTGTTGTAGGATCTATATTTGAGTAAATGTAGAAGAAAATAACTTCAATTTTTTGGATTGTAAAACAAAAATTTTAGTTGGAACTGCCAAATTTTAATAAATTTATTTGAAATCAACTTCGATTTTTTTGGATTTTGTCGAGTACTTTTGTTGTAGGTTGTATATTTGAGTATATTTTAAACAAAATAACGACAATTTTTTGGATTGTGAATCAAATTTTAGTTGGAAGTGTCAAATTTTAATAAATTTATTTGAAACCAACTTCGATTTTTTTTTGGATTTTGTCGAGTATTTTTGTTGTAGGATCTATATTTGAGTAAATTTACATGAAAATAACGACAATTTGTTGGATTGAGAAAAAAAAATTTAGTTGGAAGTGTCAAATTGTAAAAAATTTATTGAAAACCAACTTCGATTTTTTTGGATTTTGTTGAGTTTTTTTGATAGAGAAGCTTAATTTCAGTAATTTCAGTTGAAATTAACTTCGATTTTTTGGATTTTGTCACGATTTTTGTCAAATTTTAATAAATTTATTCGAAATCAACTTGGATTATTTTGGATTTTGTTGAGTATTTTTGTTGTAGGATCTATATTTGAGTAAATTAAGATGAAGATAACATCAATTTTTTGGATTGTGAAAAAAATTTTAGTTGGAAGTGTCAAATTTTAATAAATTTATTTGAAACCAACTTCGATTTTTTTTGATTTTGTGGAATATTTTTGTTGTAGGATGTATATTTGAGTAAATTTAGATGAAAATAACGACCATTTTTTGGATTGTGAAAAAAAATTTTAGTTGGAAGTTTCAAATTGTAATAAACTTATTTGAATCCAACTTCGATTTTTTTGGATTTTGTTGAGTTTTTTGATAGAGAAGCTTAATTTGAGTAATTTCAGTTGAAATTAACTTCGATTTTTTGGATTTTGTCACGATTTTTGTCAAATTTTAATAAATTTATTTGAAATCAACTTGGATTATTTTGGATTTTGTTGAGTATTTTTGTTGTAGGATCTATATTTGAGTAAATTTAGAAGAAAATAACTTCAATTTTTTGGATTGTAAAACAAAAATTTTAGTTGGAAGTGCCAAATTTTAATAAATTTATTTGAAATCAACTTCGATTTTTTTGGATTTTGTCGAGTACTTTTGTTGTAGGTTGTATATTTGAGTAAATTTTAAACAAAATAACGACAATTTTTTGGATTGTGAAACAAATTTTAGTTGGAAGTGTCAAATTTTAATAAATTTATTTGAAACCAACTTCGATTTTTTTGGATTTTGTTGAGTATTTTTGTTGTAGGATCTATATTTGAGTAAATTTAGATGAAAATAACGACCATTTTTTGGATTGTGAAAAAAAATTTTAGTTGGAAGTTTCTAATTGTAATAAATTTATTTGAATTCAACTTCGATTTTTTTTTATTTTGACCAGTATTTTTGTTGTAGGATGTATATTTGAGTAAATTTAGATGAAAATAACCACAATTTTTTGGATTGTGAAAAAAATTTTAGTTGGAAGTGTCAAATTTTAATAAATTTATTTGAAATCAACTTCGATTTTTTTTGATTTAGTTGAGTTTTTTTTATAGAGAAGCTTAATTTGAGTAATTTCAGTTGAAATTAACTTCGATTTTTTTGATTTTGTCACGATTTTTGTCAAATTTTAATAAATTTATTTGAAATCAACTTGGATTATTTTGGATTTTGTTGAGTATTTTTGTTGTAGGATCTATATTTGAGTAAATTAAGATGAAGATAAATTCAATTTTTAGGATTGCGAAAAAAAATTTAGTTGGAAGTGTCAAATTTTAATAAATTTATTTGAAACCAACTTCGATTTTTTTTGATTTTGTGGAATATTTTTGTTGTAGGATGTATATTTGAGTAAATTTAGATGAAAATAACGACCATTTTTTGGATTGTGAAAAAAAATTTTAGTTGGAAGTTTCAAATTGTAATAAACTTATTTGAATCCAACTTCGATTTTTTTGGATTTTGTTGAGTTTTTTGATAGAGAAGCTTAATTTGAGTAATTTCAGTTGAAATTAACTTCGATTTTTTGTATTTTGTCACGATTTTTGTCAAATTTTAATAAATTTATTTGAAATCAACTTGGATTATTTTGGATTTTGTTGAGTATTTTTGTTGTAGGATCTATATTTGAGTAAATTTAGAAGAAAATAACTTCAATTTTTTGGATTGTAAAACAAAAATTTTAGTTGGAAGTGCCAAATTTTAATAAATTTATTTGAAATCAACTTCGATTTTTTTGGATTTTGTCGAGTACTTTTGTTGTAGGTTGTATATTTGAGTAAATTTTAAACAAAATAACGACAATTTTTTGGATTGTGAAACAAATTTTAGTTGGAAGTGTCAAATTTTAATAAATTTATTTGAAACCAACTTCGATTTTTTTGGATTTTGTTGAGTATTTTTGTTGTAGGATCTATATTTGAGTAAATTTAGATGAAAATAACGACCATTTTTTGGATTGTGAAAAAAAATTTTAGTTGGAAGTTTCTAATTGTAATAAATTTATTTGAATTCAACTTCGATTTTTTTTTATTTTGACCAGTATTTTTGTTGTAGGATGTATATTTGAGTAAATTTAGATGAAAATAACCACAATTTTTTGGATTGTGAAAAAAATTTTAGTTGGAAGTGTCAAATTTTAATAAATTTATTTGAAATCAACTTCGATTTTTTTTGATTTAGTTGAGTTTTTTTATAGAGAAGCTTAATTTGAGTAATTTCAGTTGAAATTAACTTCGATTTTTTTGATTTTGTCACGATTTTTGTCAAATTTTAATAAATTTATTTGAAATCAACTTGGATTATTTTGGATTTTGTTGAGTATTTTTGTTGTAAGATCTATATTTGAGTAAATTTAGATGAAAATAAATTCAATTTTTAGGATTGCGAAAAAAAATTTAGTTGGAAGTGTCAAATTTTAATAAATTTATTTGAAACCAACTTCGATTATTTTGGATTTTGTTGAGTATTTTTGTTGTAGGATCTATATTTGTGTAAATTTAGATGAAAATAACTTCAATTTTTAAGATTGTGAAAAAAAATTTTGTTGGAAGTGTCAAAGTTTAATAATTTTATTTGAGACCAACATCGATTTTTTTTATTTTGTTGAGTATTTTTGTTGTAGGATCTATATTTGAGTAAATTTAGATGAAAATAACTTCAATTTTTTGGATTGTGAAAAAAAATTTTAGGTGGAAGTGTCAAATTTTAATAAATTTATTTGAAACTAACTTCGATTTTTTTTTATTTTGACCTGTATTTTTGTTGTAGGATGTATATTTGAGTAAATTTAGATGAAAATAACCACAATTTTTTGGATTGTGAAAAAAATTTTAGTTGGAAGTGTCAAATTTTAATAAATTTATTTGAAATCGACTTCGATTTTTTTGGATTTTGTTGAGTTTTTTTGATAGAGAAGCTTAATGTGAGTAATTTCAGTTGAAATTAACTTCGATTTTTTTGATTTTGTCACGATTTTTGTCAAATTTTAATAAATTTATTTGAAATCAACTTGGATTATTTTGGATTTTGTTGAGTATTTTTGTTGTAGGATCTATATTTGAGTAAATTTAGATGAAAATAAATTCAATTTTTAGGATTGCGAAAAAAAATTTAGTTGGAAGTGTCAAATTTTAATAAATTTATTTGAAACCAACTTCGATTATTTTGGATTTTGTTGAGTATTTTTGTTGTAGGATCTATATTTGTGTAAATTTAGATGAAAATAACTTCAATTTTTAAGATTGTGAAAAAAAATTTTGTTGGAAGTGTCAAAGTTTAATAATTTTATTTGAGACCAACATCGATTTTTTTTATTTTGTTGAGTATTTTTGTTATAGGATGCATATTTGAGTAAATTTAGATGAAAATAACTTCAATTTTTTGGATTGTGAAAAAAATTATAGTTGGAAGTGTCAAATTTTAATAAATTTATTTGAAATCAATTTCGATCATTTTGGATTTTGTTGAGTATTTTTGTTGTAGGATCTATATTTGAGGAAATTTAGATGAAAATAACTTCAATTTTTAGGATTGTGAAAAAAATTTTAGTTGGAAGTGTGAAATTTTAATAAATTTATTCGAGACCAACTTCGATTTTTTTGGATTTTGTTGAGTATTTTTGTTGTAGGATGCATATTTGAGTAAATTTAGATGAAATTATCTTAAATTTTTTGGATTGTGAAAATAAATTTAGTTGGAAGTGTCAAATTTTAATAAATTTATTTGAAACCAACTTCGATTATTTTGGATTTTGTCGAGTACTTTTGTTGTAGGTTGTATATTTGAGTAAATTTTAAACAAAATAACGACAATTTTTTGGATTGTGAAAAAAATTTTAGTTGGAAGTGTCAAATTTTAATAAATTTATTTGAAATCAACTTCGATTTTTTTTGATTTAGTTGAGTTTTTTTTATAGAGAAGCTTAATTTGAGTAATTTCAGTTGAAATTAACTTCGATTTTTTTGATTTTGTCACGATTTTTGTCAAATTTTAATAAATTTATTTGAAATCAACTTGGATTATTTTGGATTTTGTTGAGTATTTTTGTTGTAGGATCTATATTTGAGTAAATTAAGATGAAGATAAATTCAATTTTTAGGATTGCGAAAAAAAATTTAGTTGGAAGTGTCAAATTTTAATAAATTTATTTGAAACCAACTTCGATTTTTTTTGATTTTGTGGAATATTTTTGTTGTAGGATGTATATTTGAGTAAATTTAGATGAAAATAACGACCATTTTTTGGATTGTGAAAAAAAATTTTAGTTGGAAGTTTCAAATTGTAATAAACTTATTTGAATCCAACTTCGATTTTTTTGGATTTTGTTGAGTTTTTTGATAGAGAAGCTTAATTTGAGTAATTTCAGTTGAAATTAACTTCGATTTTTTGTATTTTGTCACGATTTTTGTCAAATTTTAATAAATTTATTTGAAATCAACTTGGATTATTTTGGATTTTGTTGAGTATTTTTGTTGTAGGATCTATATTTGAGTAAATTTAGAAGAAAATAACTTCAATTTTTTGGATTGTAAAACAAAAATTTTAGTTGGAAGTGCCAAATTTTAATAAATTTATTTGAAATCAACTTCGATTTTTTTGGATTTTGTCGAGTACTTTTGTTGTAGGTTGTATATTTGAGTAAATTTTAAACAAAATAACGACAATTTTTTGGATTGTGAAACAAATTTTAGTTGGAAGTGTCAAATTTTAATAAATTTATTTGAAACCAACTTCGATTTTTTTGGATTTTGTTGAGTATTTTTGTTGTAGGATCTATATTTGAGTAAATTTAGATGAAAATAACGACCATTTTTTGGATTGTGAAAAAAAATTTTAGTTGGAAGTTTCTAATTGTAATAAATTTATTTGAATTCAACTTCGATTTTTTTTTATTTTGACCAGTATTTTTGTTGTAGGATGTATATTTGAGTAAATTTAGATGAAAATAACCACAATTTTTTGGATTGTGAAAAAAATTTTAGTTGGAAGTGTCAAATTTTAATAAATTTATTTGAAATCAACTTCGATTTTTTTTGATTTAGTTGAGTTTTTTTATAGAGAAGCTTAATTTGAGTAATTTCAGTTGAAATTAACTTCGATTTTTTTGATTTTGTCACGATTTTTGTCAAATTTTAATAAATTTATTTGAAATCAACTTGGATTATTTTGGATTTTGTTGAGTATTTTTGTTGTAAGATCTATATTTGAGTAAATTTAGATGAAAATAAATTCAATTTTTAGGATTGCGAAAAAAAATTTAGTTGGAAGTGTCAAATTTTAATAAATTTATTTGAAACCAACTTCGATTATTTTGGATTTTGTTGAGTATTTTTGTTGTAGGATCTATATTTGTGTAAATTTAGATGAAAATAACTTCAATTTTTAAGATTGTGAAAAAAAATTTTGTTGGAAGTGTCAAAGTTTAATAATTTTATTTGAGACCAACATCGATTTTTTTTATTTTGTTGAGTATTTTTGTTGTAGGATCTATATTTGAGTAAATTTAGATGAAAATAACTTCAATTTTTTGGATTGTGAAAAAAAATTTTAGGTGGAAGTGTCAAATTTTAATAAATTTATTTGAAACTAACTTCGATTTTTTTTTATTTTGACCTGTATTTTTGTTGTAGGATGTATATTTGAGTAAATTTAGATGAAAATAACCACAATTTTTTGGATTGTGAAAAAAATTTTAGTTGGAAGTGTCAAATTTTAATAAATTTATTTGAAATCGACTTCGATTTTTTTGGATTTTGTTGAGTTTTTTTGATAGAGAAGCTTAATGTGAGTAATTTCAGTTGAAATTAACTTCGATTTTTTTGATTTTGTCACGATTTTTGTCAAATTTTAATAAATTTATTTGAAATCAACTTGGATTATTTTGGATTTTGTTGAGTATTTTTGTTGTAGGATCTATATTTGAGTAAATTTAGATGAAAATAAATTCAATTTTTAGGATTGCGAAAAAAAATTTAGTTGGAAGTGTCAAATTTTAATAAATTTATTTGAAACCAACTTCGATTATTTTGGATTTTGTTGAGTATTTTTGTTGTAGGATCTATATTTGTGTAAATTTAGATGAAAATAACTTCAATTTTTAAGATTGTGAAAAAAAATTTTGTTGGAAGTGTCAAAGTTTAATAATTTTATTTGAGACCAACATCGATTTTTTTTATTTTGTTGAGTATTTTTGTTATAGGATGCATATTTGAGTAAATTTAGATGAAAATAACTTCAATTTTTTGGATTGTGAAAAAAATTATAGTTGGAAGTGTCAAATTTTAATAAATTTATTTGAAATCAATTTCGATCATTTTGGATTTTGTTGAGTATTTTTGTTGTAGGATCTATATTTGAGGAAATTTAGATGAAAATAACTTCAATTTTTAGGATTGTGAAAAAAATTTTAGTTGGAAGTGTGAAATTTTAATAAATTTATTCGAGACCAACTTCGATTTTTTTGGATTTTGTTGAGTATTTTTGTTGTAGGATGCATATTTGAGTAAATTTAGATGAAATTATCTTAAATTTTTTGGATTGTGAAAATAAATTTAGTTGGAAGTGTCAAATTTTAATAAATTTATTTGAAACCAACTTCGATTATTTTGGATTTTGTCGAGTACTTTTGTTGTAGGTTGTATATTTGAGTAAATTTTAAACAAAATAACGACAATTTTTTGGATTGTGAAAAAAATTTTAGTTGGAAGTGTCAAATTTTAATAAATTTATTTGAAACCAACTTCGATTTTTTTTTATTTTGTCGAATGTTTTTGTTGTAGGATGTATATTTGAGTAAATTTAGATGAAAATAACGACCATTTTTTGGATTGTGAAAAAAAATTTTAATTGGAAGTTTCAAATTGTAATAAATTTATTTGAAACCAACTTCGATTTTTTTGGATTTTGACCAGTATGTTTGTTGTAGCATGTATATTTGAGTAAATTTAGATGAAAATAACGAAAATTTTTTGGATTGTGAAAAAAATTTTAGTTGGAAGTGTCAAATTTTAATAAATTTATTTGAAATCAACTTCGATTTTTTTGGATTTTGTCGAGTATTTTTGTTGTAGGATCTATATTTGAGTAAATGTAGAAGAAAATAACTTCAATTTTTTGGATTGTAAAACAAAAATTTTAGTTGGAACTGCCAAATTTTAATAAATTTATTTGAAATCAACTTCGATTTTTTTGGATTTTGTCGAGTACTTTTGTTGTAGGTTGTATATTTGAGTAAATTTTAAACAAAATAACGACAATTTTTTGGATTGTGAAACAAATTTTAGTTGGAAGTGTCAAATTTTAATAAATTTATTTGAAACCAACTTCGATTTTTTTTTTGGATTTTGTCGAGTATTTTTGTTGTAGGATGTATATTTGAGTAAATTTAGATGAAAATAACTTCAATTTTTTGGATTGTGAAACAAAAATTTTAGTTGGAAGTGTCAAATTTTAATAAATTTATTTGAAACCAACTTCGATTTTTTTTGATTTTGTCGAATATTTTTGTTGTAGGATGTATATTTGAGTAAATTTAGATGAAAATAACTTCAATTTTTTGGATAGGGAAAAAATTGTAGTTGGAAGTGTCGAATTTTAATACATTTATTTGAGGCCAACTTCGATTTTTTTGGATTTTGTTGAGTATTTTTGTTGTAGGATCTATATTTGAGTAAACTTACATGAAAATAACGACAATTTGTTGGATTGAGAAAAAAAAAATTAGTTGGAAGTGTCAAATTGTAAAAAATGTATTGAAAACCAACTTCGATTTTTTTGGATTTTGTTGAGTTTTTTTGATAGAGAAGCTTAATTTCAGTAATTTCAGTTGAAATTAACTTCGATTTTTTGGATTTTGTCACGATTTTTGTCAAATTTAATAAATTTATTTGAAATCAACTTGGATTATTTTGGATTTTGTTGAGTATTTTTGTTGTAGGACCTATATTTGAGTAAATTAAGATGAAGATAACTTCAATTTTTTGGATTGTGAATAAATTATAGTTGGAAGAGTCAAATTTTAATAAATTTATTTGAAACCAACTTCGATTTTTTTGGATTTTGATGAGTATTTTTGTTGTAGGATCTATATTTGAGTAAATTTAGATGAAAATAACGACAATTTTTTGGATTGTGAAAAAAATTTTAGTTGGAAGTGTCAAATTTTAATAAATTTATTTGAGACCAACTTCGATTTTTTTGGATTTTGTTGAGTATTTTTGTTGTAGGATGCATATTTGAGTAAATTTAGATGAAATTATCTTCAATTTTTTGGATTGTGAAAAAAAATTTAGTTGGAAGTGTCAAATTTTAATAAATTTATTTGAAACCAACTTCGATTATTTTCGATTTTGTTGAGTATTTTTGTTGTAGGATCTATATTTGTGTAAATTTAGATGAAAATAACTTCAATTTTTTGGATTGTGAATAAATTATAGTTGGAAGAGTCAAATTTTAATAAATTTATTTGAAACCAACTTCGATTTTTTTGGATTTTGATGAGTATTTTTGTTGTAGGATCTATATTTGAGTAAATTTAGATGAAAATAACGACAATTTTTTGGATTGTGAAAAAAATTTTAGTTGGAAGTGTCAAATTTTAATAAATTTATTTGAAATCAACTTCGATTTTTTTGGATTTTGTTGAGTTTTTTTTATAGAGAAGCTTAATTTGAGTAATTTCAGTTGAAATTAACTTCGATTTTTTTGATTTTGTCACGATTTTTGTCAAATTTTAATAAATTTATTTGAAATCAACTTGGATTATTTTGGATTTTGTTGAGTATTTTTGTTGTAGGATCTATATTTGAGTAAATTTAGATGAAAATAAATTCAATTTTTAGGATTGCGAAAAAAAATTTAGTTGGAAGTGTCAAATTTTAATAAATTTATTTGAAACCAACTTCGATTATTTTGGATTTTGTTGAGTATTTTTGTTGTAGGATCTATATTTGTGTAAATTTAGATGAAAATAACTTCAATTTTTAAGATTGTGAAAAAAAATTTTGTTGGAAGTGTCAAAGTTTAATAATTTTATTTGAGACCAACATCGATTTTTTTTATTTTGTTGAGTATTTTTGTTATAGGATCCATATTTGAGTAAATTTAGATGAAAATAACTTCAATTTTTTGAATTGTGAAAAAAATTATAGTTGGAAGTGTCAAATTTTAATAAATTTATTTGAAATCAATTTCGATCATTTTGGATTTTGTTGAGTATTTTTGTTGTAGGATCTATATTTGAGGAAATTTAGATGAAAATAACTTCAATTTTTAGGATTGTGAAAAAAATTTTAGTTGGAAGTGTGAAATTTTAATAAATTTATTTGAGACCAACTTCGATTTTTTTGGATTTTGTTGAGTATTTTTGTTGTAGGATGCATATTTGAGTAAATTTAGATGAAATTATCTTAAATTTTTTGGATTGTGAAAAAAAATTTAGTTGGAAGTGTCAAATTTTAATAAATTTATTTGAAACCAACTTCGATTTTTTTGGATTTTGACCAGTATGTTTGTTGTAGCATGTATATTTGAGTAAATTTAGATGTAAATAACGAAAATTTTTTGGATTGTGAAAAAAATTTTAGTTGGAAGTGTCAAATTTTAATAAATTTATTTGAAATCAACTTCGATTTTTTTGGATTTTGTCGAGTATTTTTGTTGTAGGATCTATATTTGAGTAAATGTAGAAGAAAATAACTTCAATTTTTTGGATTGTAAAACAAAAATTTTAGTTGGAACTGCCAAATTTTAATAAATTTATTTGAAATCAACTTCGATTTTTTTGGATTTTGTCGAGTACTTTTGTTGTAGGTTGTATATTTGAGTATATTTTAAACAAAATAACGACAATTTTTTGGATTGTGAATCAAATTTTAGTTGGAAGTGTCAAATTTTAATAAATTTATTTGAAACCAACTTCGATTTTTTTTTGGATTTTGTCGAGTATTTTTGTTGTAGGATCTATATTTGAGTAAATTTACATGAAAATAACGACAATTTGTTGGATTGAGAAAAAAAAATTTAGTTGGAAGTGTCAAATTGTAAAAAATTTATTGAAAACCAACTTCGATTTTTTTGGATTTTGTTGAGTTTTTTTGATAGAGAAGCTTAATTTCAGTAATTTCAGTTGAAATTAACTTCGATTTTTTGGATTTTGTCACGATTTTTGTCAAATTTTAATAAATTTATTTGAAATCAACTTGGATTATTTTGGATTTTGTTGAGTATTTTTGTTGTAGGATCTATATTTGAGTAAATTAAGATGAAGATAACATCAATTTTTTGGATTGTGAAAAAAAATTTAGTTGGAAGTGTCAAATTTTAATAAATTTATTTGAAACCAACTTCGATTTTTTTTGATTTTGTGGTATATTTTTGTTGTAGGATGTATATTTGAGTAAATTTAGATGAAAATAACGACCATTTTTTGGATTGTGAAAAAAAATTTTAGTTGGAAGTTTCAAATTGTAATAAACTTATTTGAATCCAACTTCGATTTTTTTGGATTTTGTTGAGTTTTTTGATAGAGAAGCTTAATTTGAGTAATTTCAGTTGAAATTAACTTCGATTTTTTGGATTTTGTCACGATTTTTGTCAAATTTTAATAAATTTATTTGAAATCAACTTGGATTATTTTGGATTTTGTTGAGTATTTTTGTTGTAGGATCTATATTTGAGTAAATTTAGAAGAAAATAACTTCAATTTTTTGGATTGTAAAACAAAAATTTTAGTTGGAAGTGCCAAATTTTAATAAATTTATTTGAAATCAACTTCGATTTTTTTGGATTTTGTCGAGTACTTTTGTTGTAGGTTGTATATTTGAGTAAATTTTAAACAAAATAACGACAATTTTTTGGATTGTGAAACAAATTTTAGTTGGAAGTGTCAAATTTTAATAAATTTATTTGAAACCAACTTCGATTTTTTTGGATTTTGTTGAGTATTTTTGTTGTAGGATCTATATTTGAGTAAATTTAGATGAAAATAACGACCATTTTTTGGATTGTGAAAAAAAATTTTAGTTGGAAGTTTCTAATTGTAATAAATTTATTTGAATTCAACTTCGATTTTTTTTTATTTTGACCAGTATTTTTGTTGTAGGATGTATATTTGAGTAAATTTAGATGAAAATAACAACAATTTTTTGGATTGTGAAAAAAATTTTAGTTGGAAGTGTCAAATTTTAATAAATTTATTTGAAACCAACTTCGATTTTTTTTTATTTTGTGGAATATTTTTGTTGTAGGATGTATATTTGAGTAAATTTAGATGAAAATAACGACCATTTTTTGGATTGTGAAAAAAAATTTTAGTTGGAAGTGTCAAATTTTAATAAATTTATTTGAAATCAACTTCGATTTTTTTTGATTTAGTTGAGTTTTTTTTATAGAGAAGCTTAATTTGAGTAATTTCAGTTGAAATTAACTTCGATTTTTTTGATTTTGTCACGATTTTTGTCAAATTTTAATAAATTTATTTGAAATCAACTTGGATTATTTTGGATTTTGTTGAGTATTTTTGTTGTAGGATCTATATTTGAGTAAATTTAGATGAAAATAAATTCAATTTTTAGGATTGCGAAAAAAAATTTAGTTGGAAGTGTCAAATTTTAATAAATTTATTTGAAACCAACTTCGATTATTTTGGATTTTGTTGAGTATTTTTGTTGTAGGATCTATATTTGTGTAAATTTAGATGAAAATAACTTCAATTTTTAAGATTGTGAAAAAAAATTTTGTTGGAAGTGTCAAAGTTTAATAATTTTATTTGAGACCAACATCGATTTTTTTTATTTTGTTGAGTATTTTTGTTATAGGATCCATATTTGAGTAAATTTAGATGAAAATAACTTCAATTTTTTGAATTGTGAAAAAAATTATAGTTGGAAGTGTCAAATTTTAATAAATTTATTTGAAATCAATTTCGATCATTTTGGATTTTGTTGAGTATTTTTGTTGTAGGATCTATATTTGAGGAAATTTAGATGAAAATAACTTCAATTTTTAGGATTGTGAAAAAAATTTTAGTTGGAAGTGTGAAATTTTAATAAATTTATTTGAGACCAACTTCGATTTATTTGGATTTTGTTGAGTATTTTTGTTGTAGGATGCATATTTGAGTAAATTTAGATGAAATTATCTTAAATTTTTTGGATTGTGAAAAAAAATTTAGTTGGAAGTGTCAAATTTTAATAAATTTATTTGAAACCAACTTCGATTATTTTGGATTTTGTAGAGTATTTTTGTTGTAGGATCTATATTTGAGTAAATTTAGATGAAAATAACGACAATTTTTTGGATAGTGAAAAAAAATTTAGTTGGAAGTGTCAAATTTTAATAAATTTATTTGAAACCAACTTCGATTATTTTGGATTTTGTCGAGTACTTTTGTTGTAGGTTGTATATTTGAGTAAATTTTAAACAAAATAACGACAATTTTTTGGATTGTGAAAAAAATTTTAGTTGGAAGTGTCAAATTTTAATAAATTTATTTGAAACCAACTTCGATTATTTTGGATTTTGTTGAGTATTTTTGTTGTAGGATCTATATTTGTGTAAATTTAGATGAAAATAACTTCAATTTTTAAGATTGTGAAAAAAAATTTTGTTGGAAGTGTCAAAGTTTAATAATTTTATTTGAGACCAACATCGATTTTTTTTATTTTGTTGAGTATTTTTGTTATAGGATGCATATTTGAGTAAATTTAGATGAAAATAACTTCAATTTTTCGAATTGTGAAAAAAATTATAGTTGGAAGTGTCAAATTTTAATAAATTTATTTGAAATCAATTTCGATCATTTTGGATTTTGTTGAGTATTTTTGTTGTAGGATCTATATTTGAGTAAATTAAGATGAAGATAACATCAATTTTTTGGATTGTGAAAAAAATTTTAGTTGGAAGTGTCAAATTTTAATAAATTTATTTGAAACCAACTTCGATTTTTTTTGATTTTGTGGTATATTTTTGTTGTAGGATGTATATTTGAGTAAATTTAGATGAAAATAACGACCATTTTTTGGATTGTGAAAAAAAATTTTAGTTGGAAGTTTCAAATTGTAATAAACTTATTTGAATCCAACTTCGATTTTTTTGGATTTTGTTGAGTTTTTTGATAGAGAAGCTTAATTTGAGTAATTTCAGTTGAAATTAACTTCGATTTTTTGGATTTTGTCACGATTTTTATCAAATTTTAATAAATTTATTTGAAATCAACTTGGATTATTTTGGATTTTGTTGAGTATTTTTGTTGTAGGATCTATATTTGAGTAAATTTAGAAGAAAATAACTTCAATTTTTTGGATTGTAAAACAAAAATTTTAGTTGGAAGTGCCAAATTTTAATAAATTTATTTGGAATCAACTTCGATTTTTTTTGATTTTGTTGAGTTTTTTTTATAGAGAAGCTTAATTTGAGTAATTTCAGTTGAAATTAACTTCGATTTTTTTGATTTTGTCACGATTTTAGTCAAATTTTAATAAATTTATTTGAAATCAACTTGGATTATTTTGGATTTTGTTGAGTATTTTTGTTGTAGGATCTATATTTGAGTAAATTTAGATGAAAATAAATTCAATTTTTAGGATTGCGAAAAAAAATTTAGTTGGAAGTGTCAAATTTTAATAAATTTATTTGAAACCAACTTCGATTATTTTGGATTTTGTTGAGTATTTTTGTTGTAGGATCTATATTTGTGTAAATTTAGATGAAAATAACTTCAATTTTTAAGATTGTGAAAAAAAATTTTGTTGGAAGTGTCAAAGTTTAATAATTTTATTTGAGACCAACATCGATTTTTTTTATTTTGTTGAGTATTTTTGTTATAGGATGCATATTTGAGTAAATTTAGATGAAAATAACTTCAATTTTTTGAATTGTGAAAAAAATTATAGTTGGAAGTGTCAAATTTTAATAAATTTATTTGAAATCAATTTCGATCATTTTGGATTTTGTTGAGTATTTTTGTTGTAGGATCTATATTTGAGGAAATTTAGATGAAAATAACTTCAATTTTTAGGATTGTGAAAAAAATTTTAGTTGGAAGTGTGAAATTTTAATAAATTTATTTGAGACCAACTTCGATTTTTTTGGATTTTGTTGAGTATTTTTGTTGTAGGATGCATATTTGAGTAAATTTAGATGAAATTATCTTAAATTTTTTGGATTGTGAAAAAAAATTTAGTTGGAAGTGTCAAATTTTAATAAATTTATTTGAAACCAACTTCGATTATTTTGGATTTTGTAGAGTATTTTTGTTGTAGGATCTATATTTGAGTAAATTTAGATGAAAATAACGACAATTTTTTGGATAGTAAAAAAAATTTTAGTTGGAAGTGTCAAATTTTAATAAATTTATTTGAAACCAACTTCGATTATTTTGGATTTTGTCGAGTACTTTTGTTGTAGGTTGTATATTTGAGTAAATTTTAAACAAAATAACTTCAATTTTTTGAATTGTGAAAAAAATTATAGTTGGAAGTGTCAAATTTTAATAAATTTATTTGAAATCAATTTCGATCATTTTGGATTTTGTTGAGTATTTTTGTTGTAGGATCTATATTTGAGGAAATTTAGATGAAAATAACTTCAATTTTTAGGATTGTGAAAAAAATTTTAGTTGGAAGTGTGAAATTTTAATAAATTTATTTGAGACCAACTTCGATTTTTTTGGATTTTGTTGAGTATTTTTGTTGTAGGATGCATATTTGAGTAAATTTAGATGAAATTATCTTAAATTTTTTGGATTGTGAAAAAAAATTTAGTTGGAAGTGTCAAATTTTAATAAATTTATTTGAAACCAACTTCGATTATTTTGGATTTTGTAGAGTATTTTTGTTGTAGGATCTATATTTGAGTAAATTTAGATGAAAATAACGACAATTTTTTGGATAGTGAAAAAAATTTTAGTTGGAAGTGTCAAATTTTAATAAATTTATTTGAAACCAACTTCGATTATTTTGGATTTTGTCGAGTACTTTTGTTGTAGGTTGTATATTTGAGTAAATTCTAAACAAAATAACGACAATTTTTTGGATTGTGAAAAAAATTTTAGTTGGAAGTGTCAAATTTTAATAAATTTATTTGAAACCAACTTCGATTTTTTTTTATTTTGTCGAATGTTTTTGTTGTAGGATGTATATTTGAGTAAATTTAGATGAAAATAACGACCATTTTTTGGATTGTGAAAAAAAATTTTAATTGGAAGTTTCAAATTGTAATAAATTTATTTGAAACCAACTTCGATTTTTTTGGATTTTGACCAGTATGTTTGTTGTAGCATGTATATTTGAGTAAATTTAGATGAAAATAACGAAAATTTTTTGGATTGTGAAAAAAATTTTAGTTGGAAGTGTCAAATTTTAATAAATTTATTTGAAATCAACTTCGATTTTTTTGGATTTTGTCGAGTATTTTTGTTGTAGGATCTATATTTGAGTAAATGTAGAAGAAAATAACTTCAATTTTTTGGATTGTAAAACAAAAATTTTAGTTGGAACTGCCAAATTTTAATAAATTTATTTGAAATCAACTTCGATTTTTTTGGATTTTGTCGAGTACTTTTGTTGTAGGTTGTATATTTGAGTATATTTTAAACAAAATAACGACAATTTTTTGGATTGTGAATCAAATTTTAGTTGGAAGTGTCAAATTTTAATAAATTTATTTGAAACCAACTTCGATTTTTTTTTGGATTTTGTCGAGTATTTTTGTTGTAGGATCTATATTTGAGTAAATTTACATGAAAATAACGACAATTTGTTGGATTGAGAAAAAAAAATTTAGTTGGAAGTGTCAAATTGTAAAAAATTTATTGAAAACCAACTTCGATTTTTTTGGATTTTGTTGAGTTTTTTTGATAGAGAAGCTTAATTTCAGTAATTTCAGTTGAAATTAACTTCGATTTTGTGGATTTTGTCACGATTTTTGTCAAATTTTAATAAATTTATTTGAAATCAACTTGGATTATTTTGGATTTTGTTGAGTATTTTTGTTGTAGGATCTATATTTGAGTAAATTAAGATGAAGATAACATCAATTTTTTGGATTGTGAAAAAAATTTTAGTTGGAAGTGTCAAATTTTAATAAATTTATTTGAAACCAACTTCGATTTTTTTTGATTTTGTGGAATATTTTTGTTGTAGGATGTATATTTGAGTAAATTTAGATGAAAATAACGACCATTTTTTGGATTGTGAAAAAAAATTTTAGTTGGAAGTTTCAAATTGTAATAAACTTATTTGAATCCAACTTCGATTTTTTTGGATTTTGTTGAGTTTTTTGATAGAGAAGCTTAATTTGAGTAATTTCAGTTGAAATTAACTTCGATTTTTTGGATTTTGTCACGATTTTTGTCAAATTTTAATAAATTTATTTGAAATCAACTTGGATTTTTTTGGATTTTGTTGAGTTTTTTTTATAGAGAAGCTTAATTTGAGTAATTTCAGTTGAAATTAACTTCGATTTTTTTGATTTTGTCACGATTTTTGTCAAATTTTAATAAATTTATTTGAAAT
Organism: Andrena praecox; assembly: GCA_963932275.1. Taxonomy (NCBI): domain Eukaryota; kingdom Metazoa; phylum Arthropoda; class Insecta; order Hymenoptera; family Andrenidae; genus Andrena; species Andrena praecox. The sequence continues at coordinate 3,010,201 of CAWVQO010000356.1, read as the reverse complement.
CAACTTGGATTATTTTGGATTTTGTTGAGTATTTTTGTTGTAGGATCTATATTTGAGTAAATTTAGATGAAAATAAATTCAATTTTTAGGATTGCGAAAAAAAATTTAGTTGGAAGTGTCAAATTTTAATAAATTTATTTGAAACCAACTTCGATTATTTTGGATTTTGTTGAGTATTTTTGTTGTAGGATCTATATTTGTGTAAATTTAGATGAAAATAACTTCAATTTTTAAGATTGTGAAAAAAAATTTTGTTGGAAGTGTCAAAGTTTAATAATTTTATTTGAGACCAACATCGATTTTTTTTATTTTGTTGAGTATTTTTGTTATAGGATCCATATTTGAGTAAATTTAGATGAAAATAACTTCAATTTTTTGAATTGTGAAAAAAATTATAGTTGGAAGTGTCAAATTTTAATAAATTTATTTGAAATCAATTTCGATCATTTTGGATTTTGTTGAGTATTTTTCTTGTAGGATCTATATTTGAGGAAATTTAGATGAAAATAACTTCAATTTTTAGGATTGTGAAAAAAATTTTAGTTGGAAGTGTGAAATTTTAATAAATTTATTTGAGACCAACTTCGATTTTTTTGGATTTTGTTGAGTATTTTTGTTGTAGGATGCATATTTGAGTAAATTTAGATGAAATTATCTTAAATTTTTTGGATTGTGAAAAAAAATTTAGTTGGAAGTGTCAAATTTTAATAAATTTATTTGAAACCAACTTCGATTATTTTGGATTTTGTAGAGTATTTTTGTTGTAGGATCTATATTTGAGTAAATTTAGATGAAAATAACGACAATTTTTTGGATAGTGAAAAAAATTTTAGTTGGAAGTGTCAAATTTTAATAAATTTATTTGAAACCAACTTCGATTATTTTGGATTTTGTCGAGTACTTTTGTTGTAGGTTGTATATTTGAGTAAATTTTAAACAAAATAACGACAATTTTTTGGATTGTGAAAAAAATTTTAGTTGGAAGTGTCAAATTTTAATAAATTTATTTGAAACCAACTTCGATTTTTTTTTATTTTGTCGAATGTTTTTGTTGTAGGATGTATATTTGAGTAAATTTAGATGAAAATAACGACCATTTTTTGGATTGTGAAAAAAAATTTTAATTGGAAGTTTCAAATTGTAATAAATTTATTTGAAACCAACTTCGATTTTTTTGGATTTTGACCAGTATGTTTGTTGTAGCATGTATATTTGAGTAAATTTAGATGAAAATAACGAAAATTTTTTGGATTGTGAAAAAAATTTTAGTTGGAAGTGTCAAATTTTAATAAATTTATTTGAAATCAACTTCGATTTTTTTGGATTTTGTCGAGTATTTTTGTTGTAGGATCTATATTTGAGTAAATGTAGAAGAAAATAACTTCAATTTTTTGGATTGTAAAACAAAAATTTTAGTTGGAACTGCCAAATTTTAATAAATTTATTTGAAATCAACTTCGATTTTTTTGGATTTTGTCGAGTACTTTTGTTGTAGGTTGTATATTTGAGTATATTTTAAACAAAATAACGACAATTTTTTGGATTGTGAATCAAATTTTAGTTGGAAGTGTCAAATTTTAATAAATTTATTTGAAACCAACTTCGATTTTTTTTTGGATTTTGTCGAGTATTTTTGTTGTAGGATCTATATTTGAGTAAATTTACATGAAAATAACGACAATTTGTTGGATTGAGAAAAAAAAATTTAGTTGGAAGTGTCAAATTGTAAAAAATTTATTGAAAACCAACTTCGATTTTTTTGGATTTTGTTGAGTTTTTTTGATAGAGAAGCTTAATTTCAGTAATTTCAGTTGAAATTAACTTCGATTTTGTGGATTTTGTCACGATTTTTGTCAAATTTTAATAAATTTATTTGAAATCAACTTGGATTATTTTGGATTTTGTTGAGTATTTTTGTTGTAGGATCTATATTTGAGTAAATTAAGATGAAGATAACATCAATTTTTTGGATTGTGAAAAAAATTTTAGTTGGAAGTGTCAAATTTTAATAAATTTATTTGAAACCAACTTCGATTTTTTTTGATTTTGTGGAATATTTTTGTTGTAGGATGTATATTTGAGTAAATTTAGATGAAAATAACGACCATTTTTTGGATTGTGAAAAAAAATTTTAGTTGGAAGTTTCAAATTGTAATAAACTTATTTGAATCCAACTTCGATTTTTTTGGATTTTGTTGAGTTTTTTGATAGAGAAGCTTAATTTGAGTAATTTCAGTTGAAATTAACTTCGATTTTTTGGATTTTGTCACGATTTTTGTCAAATTTTAATAAATTTATTTGAAATCAACTTGGATTTTTTTGGATTTTGTTGAGATTTTTTTATAGAGAAGCTTAATTTGAGTAATTTCAGTTGAAATTAACTTCGATTTTTTTGATTTTGTCACGATTTTTGTCAAATTTTAATAAATTTATTTGAAATCAACTTGGATTATTTTGGATTTTGTTGAGTATTTTTGTTGTAGGATCTATATTTGAGTAAATTTAGATGAAAATAAATTCAATTTTTAGGATTGCGAAAAAAAATTTAGTTGGAAGTGTCAAATTTTAATAAATTTATTTGAAACCAACTTCGATTATTTTGGATTTTGTTGAGTATTTTTGTTGTAGGATCTATATTTGTGTAAATTTAGATGAAAATAACTTCAATTTTTAAGATTGTGAAAAAAAATTTTGTTGGAAGTGTCAAAGTTTAATAATTTTATTTGAGACCAACATCGATTTTTTTTATTTTGTTGAGTATTTTTGTTATAGGATCCATATTTGAGTAAATTTAGATGAAAATAACTTCAATTTTTTGAATTGTGAAAAAAATTATAGTTGGAAGTGTCAAATTTTAATAAATTTATTTGAAATCAATTTCGATCATTTTGGATTTTGTTGAGTATTTTTGTTGTAGGATCTATATTTGAGGAAATTTAGATGAAAATAACTTCAATTTTTAGGATTGTGAAAAAAATTTTAGTTGGAAGTGTCAAATTTTAATAAATTTATTTGAGACCAACTTCGATTTTTTTGGATTTTGTTGAGTATTTTTGTTGTAGGATGCATATTTGAGTAAATTTAGATGAAATTATCTTAAATTTTTTGGATTGTGAAAAAAAATTTAGTTGGAAGTGTCAAATTTTAATAAATTTATTTGAAACCAACTTCGATTTTTTTTTGGATTTTGTCGAGTATTTTTGTTGTAGGATCTATATTTGAGTAAATTTACATGAAAATAACGACAATTTGTTGGATTGAGAAAAAAAAATTTAGTTGGAAGTGTCAAATTGTAAAAAATTTATTGAAAACCAACTTCGATTTTTTTGGATTTTGTTGAGTTTTTTTGATAGAGAAGCTTAATTTCAGTAATTTCAGTTGAAATTAACTTCGATTTTTTGGATTTTGTCACGATTTTTGTCAAATTTTAATAAATTTATTTGAAATCAACTTGGATTATTTTGGATTTTGTTGAGTATTTTTGTTGTAGGATCTATATTTGAGTAAATTAAGATGAAGATAACATCAATTTTTTGGATTGTGAAAAAAAATTTAGTTGGAACTGTCAAATTTTAATAAATTTATTTGAAACCAACTTCGATTTTTTTTGATTTTGTGGTATATTTTTGTTGTAGGATGTATATTTGAGTAAATTTAGATGAAAATAACGACCATTTTTTGGATTGTGAAAAAAAATTTTAGTTGGAAGTTTCAAATTGTAATAAACTTATTTGAATCCAACTTCGATTTTTTTGGATTTTGTTGAGTTTTTTGATAGAGAAGCTTAATTTGAGTAATTTCAGTTGAAATTAACTTCGATTTTTTGGATTTTGTCACGATTTTTGTCAAATTTTAATAAATTTATTTGAAATCAACTTGGATTATTTTGGATTTTGTTGAGTATTTTTGTTGTAGGATCTATATTTGAGTAAATTTAGAAGAAAATAACTTCAATTTTTTGGATTGTAAAACAAAAATTTTAGTTGGAAGTGCCAAATTTTAATAAATTTATTTGAAATCAACTTCGATTTTTTTGGATTTTGTCGAGTACTTTTGTTGTAGGTTGTATATTTGAGTAAATTTTAAACAAAATAACGACAATTTTTTGGATTGTGAAACAAATTTTAGTTGGAAGTGTCAAATTTTAATAAATTTATTTGAAACCAACTTCGATTTTTTTTGATTTAGTTGAGTTTTTTTTATAGAGAAGCTTAATTTGAGTAATTTCAGTTGAAATTAACTTCGATTTTTTTGATTTTGTCACGATTTTTGTCAAATTTTAATAAATTTATTTGAAATCAACTTGGATTATTTTGGATTTTGTTGAGTATTTTTGTTGTAGGATCTATATTTGAGTAAATTTAGATGAAAATAAATTCAATTTTTAGGATTGCGAAAAAAAATTTAGTTGGAAGTGTCAAATTTTAATAAATTTATTTGAAACCAACTTCGATTATTTTGGATTTTGTTGAGTATTTTTGTTGTAGGATCTATATTTGTGTAAATTTAGATGAAAATAACTTCAATTTTTAAGATTGTGAAAAAAAATTTTGTTGGAAGTGTCAAAGTTTAATAATTTTATTTGAGACCAACATCGATTTTTTTTATTTTGTTGAGTATTTTTGTTATAGGATCCATATTTGAGTAAATTTAGATGAAAATAACTTCAATTTTTTGAATTGTGAAAAAAATTATAGTTGGAAGTGTCAAATTTTAATAAATTTATTTGAAATCAATTTCGATCATTTTGGATTTTGTTGAGTATTTTTGTTGTAGGATCTATATTTGAGGAAATTTAGATGAAAATAACTTCAATTTTTAGGATTGTGAAAAAAATTTTAGTTGGAAGTGTGAAATTTTAATAAATTTATTTGAGACCAACTTCGATTTATTTGGATTTTGTTGAGTATTTTTGTTGTAGGATGCATATTTGAGTAAATTTAGATGAAATTATCTTAAATTTTTTGGATTGTGAAAAAAAATTTAGTTGGAAGTGTCAAATTTTAATAAATTTATTTGAAACCAACTTCGATTATTTTGGATTTTGTAGAGTATTTTTGTTGTAGGATCTATATTTGAGTAAATTTAGATGAAAATAACGACAATTTTTTGGATAGTGAAAAAAAATTTAGTTGGAAGTGTCAAATTTTAATAAATTTATTTGAAACCAACTTCGATTATTTTGGATTTTGTCGAGTACTTTTGTTGTAGGTTGTATATTTGAGTAAATTTTAAACAAAATAACGACAATTTTTTGGATTGTGAAAAAAATTTTAGTTGGAAGTGTCAAATTTTAATAAATTTATTTGAAACCAACTTCGATTATTTTGGATTTTGTTGAGTATTTTTGTTGTAGGATCTATATTTGTGTAAATTTAGATGAAAATAACTTCAATTTTTAAGATTGTGAAAAAAAATTTTGTTGGAAGTGTCAAAGTTTAATAATTTTATTTGAGACCAACATCGATTTTTTTTATTTTGTTGAGTATTTTTGTTATAGGATGCATATTTGAGTAAATTTAGATGAAAATAACTTCAATTTTTTGAATTGTGAAAAAAATTATAGTTGGAAGTGTCAAATTTTAATAAATTTATTTGAAATCAATTTCGATCATTTTGGATTTTGTTGAGTATTTTTGTTGTAGGATCTATATTTGAGTAAATTAAGATGAAGATAACATCAATTTTTTGGATTGTGAAAAAAATTTTAGTTGGAAGTGTCAAATTTTAATAAATTTATTTGAAACCAACTTCGATTTTTTTTGATTTTGTGGTATATTTTTGTTGTAGGATGTATATTTGAGTAAATTTAGATGAAAATAACGACCATTTTTTGGATTGTGAAAAAAAATTTTAGTTGGAAGTTTCAAATTGTAATAAACTTATTTGAATCCAACTTCGATTTTTTTGGATTTTGTTGAGTTTTTTGATAGAGAAGCTTAATTTGAGTAATTTCAGTTGAAATTAACTTCGATTTTTTGGATTTTGTCACGATTTTTATCAAATTTTAATAAATTTATTTGAAATCAACTTGGATTATTTTGGATTTTGTTGAGTATTTTTGTTGTAGGATCTATATTTGAGTAAATTTAGAAGAAAATAACTTCAATTTTTTGGATTGTAAAACAAAAATTTTAGTTGGAAGTGCCAAATTTTAATAAATTTATTTGAAATCAACTTCGATTTTTTTGGATTTTGTCGAGTACTTTTGTTGTAGGTTGTATATTTGAGTAAATTTTAAACAAAATAACGACAATTTTTTGGATTGTGAAACAAATTTTAGTTGGAAGTGTCAAATTTTAATAAATTTATTTGAAACCAACTTCGATTTTTTTGGATTTTGTTGAGTATTTTTGTTGTAGGATCTATATTTGAGTAAATTTAGATGAAAATAACGACCATTTTTTGGATTGTGAAAAAAAATTTTAGTTGGAAGTTTCTAATTGTAATAAATTTATTTGAATTCAACTTCGATTTTTTTTTATTTTGACCAGTATTTTTGTTGTAGGATGTATATTTGAGTAAATTTAGATGAAAATAACCACAATTTTTTGGATTGTGAAAAAAATTTTAGTTGGAAGTGTCAAATTTTAATAAATTTATTTGAAACCAACTTCGATTTTTTTTGATTTTGTGGAATATTTTTGTTGTAGGATGTATATTTGAGTAAATTTAGATGAAAATAACGACCATTTTTTGGATTGTGAAAAAAAATTTTAGTTGGAAGTGTCAAATTTTAATAAATTTATTTGAAATCAACTTCGATTTTTTTTGATTTAGTTGAGTTTTTTTATAGAGAAGCTTAATTTGAGTAATTTCAGTTGAAATTAACTTCGATTTTTTTGATTTTGTCACGATTTTTGTCAAATTTTAATAAATTTATTTGAAATCAACTTGGATTATTTTGGATTTTGTTGAGTATTTTTGTTGTAGGATCTATATTTGAGTAAATTTAGATGAAAATAAATTCAATTTTTAGGATTGCGAAAAAAAATTTAGTTGGAAGTGTCAAATTTTAATAAATTTATTTGAAACCAACTTCGATTATTTTGGATTTTGTTGAGTATTTTTGTTGTAGGATCTATATTTGTGTAAATTTAGATGAAAATAACTTCAATTTTTAAGATTGTGAAAAAAAATTTTGTTGGAAGTGTCAAAGTTTAATAATTTTATTTGAGACCAACATCGATTTTTTTTATTTTGTTGAGTATTTTTGTTATAGGATCCATATTTGAGTAAATTTAGATGAAAATAACTTCAATTTTTTGAATTGTGAAAAAAATTATAGTTGGAAGTGTCAAATTTTAATAAATTTATTTGAAATCAATTTCGATCATTTTGGATTTTGTTGAGTATTTTTGTTGTAGGATCTATATTTGAGGAAATTTAGATGAAAATAACTTCAATTTTTAGGATTGTGAAAAAAATTTTAGTTGGAAGTGTGAAATTTTAATAAATTTATTTGAGACCAACTTCGATTTTTTTGGATTTTGTTGAGTATTTTTGTTGTAGGATGCATATTTGAGTAAATTTAGATGAAATTATCTTAAATTTTTTGGATTGTGAAAAAAAATTTAGTTGGAAGTGTCAAATTTTAATAAATTTATTTGAAACCAACTTCGATTATTTTGGATTTTGTAGAGTATTTTTGTTGTAGGATCTATATTTGAGTAAATTTAGATGAAAATAACGACAATTTTTTGGATAGTGAAAAAAATTTTAGTTGGAAGTGTCAAATTTTAATAAATTTATTTGAAACCAACTTCGATTATTTTGGATTTTGTCGAGTACTTTTGTTGTAGGTTGTATATTTGAGTAAATTTTAAACAAAATAACGACAATTTTTTGGATTGTGAAAAAAATTTTAGTTGGAAGTGTCAAATTTTAATAAATTTATTTGAAACCAACTTCGATTATTTTGGATTTTGTTGAGTATTTTTGTTGTAGGATCTATATTTGTGTAAATTTAGATGAAAATAACTTCAATTTTTAAGATTGTGAAAAAAAATTTTGTTGGAAGTGTCAAAGTTTAATAATTTTATTTGAGACCAACATCGATTTTTTTTATTTTGTTGAGTATTTTTGTTATAGGATGCATATTTGAGTAAATTTAGATGAAAATAACTTCAATTTTTTGAATTGTGAAAAAAATTATAGTTGGAAGTGTCAAATTTTAATAAATTTATTTGAAATCAATTTCGATCATTTTGGATTTTGTTGAGTATTTTTGTTGTAGGATCTATATTTGAGGAAATTTAGATGAAAATAACTTCAATTTTTAGGATTGTGAAAAAAATTTTAGTTGGAAGTGTGAAATTTTAATAAATTTATTTGAGACCAACTTCGATTTTTTTGGATTTTGTTGAGTATTTTTGTTGTAGGATGCATATTTGAGTAAATTTAGATGAAATTATCTTAAATTTTTTGGATTGTGAAAAAAAATTTAGTTGGAAGTGTCAAATTTTAATAAATTTATTTGAAACCAACTTCGATTATTTTGGATTTTGTAGAGTATTTTTGTTGTAGGATCTATATTTGAGTAAATTTAGATGAAAATAACGACAATTTTTTGGATAGTGAAAAAAATTTTAGTTGGAAGTGTCAAATTTTAATAAATTTATTTGAAACCAACTTCGATTATTTTGGATTTTGTCGAGTACTTTTGTTGTAGGTTGTATATTTGAGTAAATTCTAAACAAAATAACGACAATTTTTTGGATTGTGAAAAAAATTTTAGTTGGAAGTGTCAAATTTTAATAAATTTATTTGAAACCAACTTCGATTTTTTTTTATTTTGTCGAATGTTTTTGTTGTAGGATGTATATTTGAGTAAATTTAGATGAAAATAACGACCATTTTTTGGATTGTGAAAAAAAATTTTAATTGGAAGTTTCAAATTGTAATAAATTTATTTGAAACCAACTTCGATTTTTTTGGATTTTGACCAGTATGTTTGTTGTAGCATGTATATTTGAGTAAATTTAGATGAAAATAACGAAAATTTTTTGGATTGTGAAAAAAATTTTAGTTGGAAGTGTCAAATTTTAATAAATTTATTTGAAATCAACTTCGATTTTTTTGGATTTTGTCGAGTATTTTTGTTGTAGGATCAATATTTGAGTAAATGTAGAAGAAAATAACTTCAATTTTTTGGATTGTAAAACAAAAATTTTAGTTGGAACTGCCAAATTTTAATAAATTTATTTGAAATCAACTTCGATTTTTTTGGATTTTGTCGAGTACTTTTGTTGTAGGTTGTATATTTGAGTATATTTTAAACAAAATAACGACAATTTTTTGGATTGTGAATCAAATTTTAGTTGGAAGTGTCAAATTTTAATAAATTTATTTGAAACCAACTTCGATTTTTTTTTGGATTTTGTCGAGTATTTTTGTTGTAGGATCTATATTTGAGTAAATTTACATGAAAATAACGACAATTTGTTGGATTGAGAAAAAAAAATTTAGTTGGAAGTGTCAAATTGTAAAAAATTTATTGAAAACCAACTTCGATTTTTTTGGATTTTGTTGAGTTTTTTTGATAGAGAAGCTTAATTTCAGTAATTTCAGTTGAAATTAACTTCGATTTTGTGGATTTTGTCACGATTTTTGTCAAATTTTAATAAATTTATTTGAAATCAACTTGGATTATTTTGGATTTTGTTGAGTATTTTTGTTGTAGGATCTATATTTGAGTAAATTAAGATGAAGATAACATCAATTTTTTGGATTGTGAAAAAAATTTTAGTTGGAAGTGTCAAATTTTAATAAATTTATTTGAAACCAACTTCGATTTTTTTTGATTTTGTGGAATATTTTTGTTGTAGGATGTATATTTGAGTAAATTTAGATGAAAATAACGACCATTTTTTGGATTGTGAAAAAAAATTTTAGTTGGAAGTTTCAAATTGTAATAAACTTATTTGAATCCAACTTCGATTTTTTTGGATTTTGTTGAGTTTTTTGATAGAGAAGCTTAATTTGAGTAATTTCAGTTGAAATTAACTTCGATTTTTTGGATTTTGTCACGATTTTTGTCAAATTTTAATAAATTTATTTGAAATCAACTTGGATTTTTTTGGATTTTGTTGAGTTTTTTTTATAGAGAAGCTTAATTTGAGTAATTTCAGTTGAAATTAACTTCGATTTTTTTGATTTTGTCACGATTTTTGTCAAATTTTAATAAATTTATTTGAAATCAACTTGGATTATTTTGGATTTTGTTGAGTATTTTTGTTGTAGGATCTATATTTGAGTAAATTTAGATGAAAATAAATTCAATTTTTAGGATTGCGAAAAAAAATTTAGTTGGAAGTGTCAAATTTTAATAAATTTATTTGAAACCAACTTCGATTATTTTGGATTTTGTTGAGTATTTTTGTTGTAGGATCTATATTTGTGTAAATTTAGATGAAAATAACTTCAATTTTTAAGATTGTGAAAAAAAATTTTGTTGGAAGTGTCAAAGTTTAATAATTTTATTTGAGACCAACATCGATTTTTTTTATTTTGTTGAGTATTTTTGTTATAGGATCCATATTTGAGTAAATTTAGATGAAAATAACTTCAATTTTTTGAATTGTGAAAAAAATTATAGTTGGAAGTGTCAAATTTTAATAAATTTATTTGAAATCAATTTCGATCATTTTGGATTTTGTTGAGTATTTTTGTTGTAGGATCTATATTTGAGGAAATTTAGATGAAAATAACTTCAATTTTTAGGATTGTGAAAAAAATTTTAGTTGGAAGTGTGAAATTTTAATAAATTTATTTGAGACCAACTTCGATTTTTTTGGATTTTGTTGAGTATTTTTGTTGTAGGATGCATATTTGAGTAAATTTAGATGAAATTATCTTAAATTTTTTGGATTGTGAAAAAAAATTTAGTTGGAAGTGTCAAATTTTAATAAATTTATTTGAAACCAACTTCGATTATTTTGGATTTTGTAGAGTATTTTTGTTGTAGGATCTATATTTGAGTAAATTTAGATGAAAATAACGACAATTTTTTGGATAGTGAAAAAAATTTTAGTTGGAAGTGTCAAATTTTAATAAATTTATTTGAAACCAACTTCGATTATTTTGGATTTTGTCGAGTACTTTTGTTGTAGGTTGTATATTTGAGTAAATTTTAAACAAAATAACGACAATTTTTTGGATTGTGAAAAAAATTTTAGTTGGAAGTGTCAAATTTTAATAAATTTATTTGAAACCAACTTCGATTTTTTTTTATTTTGTCGAATGTTTTTGTTGTAGGATGTATATTTGAGTAAATTTAGATGAAAATAACGACCATTTTTTGGATTGTGAAAAAAAATTTTAATTGGAAGTTTCAAATTGTAATAAATTTATTTGAAACCAACTTCGATTTTTTTGGATTTTGACCAGTATGTTTGTTGTAGCATGTATATTTGAGTAAATTTAGATGAAAATAACGAAAATTTTTTGGATTGTGAAAAAAATTTTAGTTGGAAGTGTCAAATTTTAATAAATTTATTTGAAATCAACTTCGATTTTTTTGGATTTTGTCGAGTATTTTTGTTGTAGGATCTATATTTGAGTAAATGTAGAAGAAAATAACTTCAATTTTTTGGATTGTAAAACAAAAATTTTAGTTGGAACTGCCAAATTTTAATAAATTTATTTGAAATCAACTTCGATTTTTTTGGATTTTGTCGAGTACTTTTGTTGTAGGTTGTATATTTGAGTATATTTTAAACAAAATAACGACAATTTTTTGGATTGTGAATCAAATTTTAGTTGGAAGTGTCAAATTTTAATAAATTTATTTGAAACCAACTTCGATTTTTTTTTGGATTTTGTTGAGTATTTTTGTTGTAGGATGTATATTTGAGTAAATTTAGATGAAAATAACTTCAATTTTTTGGATAGGGAAAAAATTGTAGTTGGAAGTGTCGAATTTTAATACATTTATTTGAGGCCAACTTCGATTTTTTTGGATTTTGTTGAGTATTTTTGTTGTAGGATCTATATTTGAGTAAACTTACATGAAAATAACGACAATTTGTTGGATTGAGAAAAAAAAATTTAGTTGGAAGTGTCAAATTGTAAAAAATGTATTGAAAACCAACTTCGATTTTTTTGGATTTTGTTGAGTTTTTTTGATAGAGAAGCTTAATTTCAGTAATTTCAGTTGAAATTAACTTCGATTTTTTGGATTTTGTCACGATTTTTGTCAAATTTAATAAATTTATTTGAAATCAACTTGGATTATTTTGGATTTTGTTGAGTATTTTTGTTGTAGGACCTATATTTGAGTAAATTAAGATGAAGATAACATCAATTTTTTGGATTGTGAAAAAAATTTTAGTTGGAAGTGTCAAATTTTAATAAATTTATTTGAAACCAACTTCGATTTTTTTGGATTTTGTTGAGTATTTTTGTTGTAGGATCTATATTTGAGTAAATTTAGATGAAAATAACGACCATTTTTTGGATTGTGAAAAAAAATATTAGTTGGAAGTTTCTAATTGTAATAAATTTATTTGAATTCAACTTCGATTTTTTTGGATTTTGTTGAGTATTTTTGTTGTAGGATCTATATTTGAGTAAATTTAGATGAAAATAACGACAATTTTTTGGATAGTGAAAAAAATTTTAGTTGGAAGTGTCAAATTTTAATAAATTTATTTGAAACCAACTTCGATTATTTTGGATTTTGTTGAGTATTTTTGTTGTAGGATCTATATTTGAGTAAATTTAGATGAAAATAACGACAATTTTTTGGATTGTGAAAAAAATTTTAGTTGGAAGTGTCAAATTTTAATAAATTTATTTGAGACCAACTTCGATTTTTTTGGATTTTGTTGAGTATTTTTGTTGTAGGATGCATATTTGAGTAAATTTAGATGAAATTATCTTCAATTTTTTGGATTGTGAAAAAAAATTTAGTTGGAAGTGTCAAATTTTAATAAATTTTTTTGAAACCAACTTCGATTATTTTCGATTTTGTTGAGTATTTTTGTTGTAGGATCTATATTTGTGTAAATTTAGATGAAAATAACTTCAATTTTTTGGATTGTGAATAAATTATAGTTGGAAGAGTCAAATTTTAATAAATTTATTTGAAACCAACTTCGATTTTTTTGGATTTTGATGAGTATTTTTGTTGTAGGATCTATATTTGAGTAAATTTAGATGAAAATAACGAAAATTTTTTGGATTGTGAAAAAAATTTTAGTTGGAAGTGTCAAATTTGAATAAATTTATTTGAAATCAACTTCGATTTTTTTGGATTTTGTCGAGTATTTTTGTTGTAGGATCTATATTTGAGTAAATGTAGAAGAAAATAACTTCAATTTTTGGGATTGTAAAACAAAAATTTTAGTTGGAACTGCCAAATTTTAATAAATTTATTTGAAATCAACTTCGATTTTTTTGGATTTTGTCGAGTACTTTTGTTGTAGGTTGTATATTTGAGTAAATTTTAAACAAAATAACGACAATTTTTTGGATTGTGAATCAAATTTTAGTTGGAAGTGTCAAATTTTAATAAATTTATTTGAAACCAACTTCGATTTTTTTTTTGGATTTTGTCGAGTATTTTTGTTGTAGGATGTATATTTGAGTAAATTTAGATGAAAATAACTTCAATTTTTTGGATTGTGAAACAAAAATTTTAGTTGGAAGTGTCAAATTTTAATAAATTTATTTGAAACCAACTTCGATTTTTTTTGATTTTGTCGAATATTTTTGTTGTAGGATGTATATTTGAGTAAATTTAGATGAAAATAACTTCAATTTTTTGGATAGGGAAAAAATTGTAGTTGGAAGTGTCGAATTTTAATACATTTATTTGAGGCCAACTTCGATTTTTTTGGATTTTGTTGAGTATTTTTGTTGTAGGATCTATATTTGAGTAAACTTACATGAAAATAACGACAATTTGTTGGATTGAGAAAAAAAAATTTAGTTGGAAGTGTCAAATTGTAAAAAATGTATTGAAAACCAACTTCGATTTTTTTGGATTTTGTTGAGTTTTTTTGATAGAGAAGCTTAATTTCAGTAATTTCAGTTGAAATTAACTTCGATTTTTTGGATTTTGTCACGATTTTTGTCAAATTTAATAAATTTATTTGAAATCAACTTGGATTATTTTGGATTTTGTTGAGTATTTTTGTTGTAGGACCTATATTTGAGTAAATTAAGATGAAGATAACATCAATTTTTTGGATTGTGAAAAAAATTTTAGTTGGAAGTGTCAAATTTTAATAAATTTATTTGAAACCAACTTCGATTTTTTTGGATTTTGTTGAGTATTTTTGTTGTAGGATCTATATTTGAGTAAATTTAGATGAAAATAACGACCATTTTTTGGATTGTGAAAAAAAATATTAGTTGGAAGTTTCTAATTGTAATAAATTTATTTGAATTCAACTTCGATTTTTTTGGATTTTGTTGAGTATTTTTGTTGTAGGATCTATATTTGAGTAAATTTAGATGAAAATAACGACAATTTTTTGGATAGTGAAAAAAATTTTAGTTGGAAGTGTCAAATTTTAATAAATTTATTTGAAACCAACTTCGATTATTTTGGATTTTGTTGAGTATTTTTGTTGTAGGATCTATATTTGAGTAAATTTAGATGAAAATAACGACAATTTTTTGGATTGTGAAAAAAATTTTAGTTGGAAGTGTCAAATTTTAATAAATTTATTTGAAATCAACTTCGATTTTTTTGGATTTTGTAGAGTTTTTTTTATAGAGAAGCTTAATTTGAGTAATTTCAGTTGAAATTAACTTCGATTTTTTTGATTTTGTCACGATTTTTGTCAAATTTTAATAAATTTATTTGAAATCAACTTGGATTATTTTGGATTTTGTTGAGTATTTTTGTTGTAGGATCTATATTTGAGTAAATTTAGATGAAAATAAATTCAATTTTTAGGATTGCGAAAAAAAATTTAGTTGGAAGTGTCAAATTTTAATAAATTTATTTGAAACCAACTTCGATTATTTTGGATTTTGTTGAGTATTTTTGTTGTAGGATCTATATTTGTGTAAATTTAGATGAAAATAACTTCAATTTTTAAGATTGTGAAAAAAAATTTTGTTGGAAGTGTCAAAGTTTAATAATTTTATTTGAGACCAACATCGATTTTTTTTATTTTGTTGAGTATTTTTGTTATAGGATGCATATTTGAGTAAATTTAGATGAAAATAACTTAAATTTTTTGGATTGTGAAAAAAAATTTAGTTGGAAGAGTCAAATTGTAATAAATTTATTTGAAACCAACTTCGATTTTTTTTGATTTTGTTGAGCTTTTTTGATAGAGAAGCTTAATTTGAGTAATTTCAGTTGAAATTAACTTCGATTTAGTGGATTTTGTCACGATTTTTGTCAAATTTTAATAAATTTATTTGAAATCGACTTGGATTATTTTGGATTTTGTTGAGTATTTTTGTTGTAGGATCTATATTTGAGTAAATTTAGATGAAGATAACATCAATTTTTTGGATTGTGAAAAAAATTTTAGTTGGAAGTGTCTAATTTTAATAAATTTATTTGAAACCAACTTCGATTTTTTTGGATTTTGTCGAATATTTTTGTTGTAGGATGTATATTTGAGTAAATTTAGATGAAAATAACTTCAATTTTTTGGATTGTGAAAAAAATTTTAGTTGCAAGAGTCAAATTTTAATAAATTTAATTGAAACCAACTTCGATTTTTTTGGATTTTGTTGAGTATTTTTGTTGTAGGATCTATATTTGAGTAAATTTAGATGAAAATAACGACAATTTTTTGGATTGTGAAAAAAAATTTTAGTTGGAAGTTTCAAATTGTAATAAATTTATTTGAATCCAACTTCGATTTTTTTGGATTTTGTTGAGTATTTTTGTTGTAGGATCTATATTTGAGTAAATTTAGATGAAAATAAATTCAATTTTTAGGATTGCGAAAAAAAATTTAGTTGGAAGTGTCAAATTTTAATAAATTTATTTGAAACCAACTTCGATTATTTTGGATTTTGTTGAGTATTTTTGTTGTAGGATCTATATTTGTGTAAATTTAGATGAAAATAACTTCAATTTTTAAGATTGTGAAAAAAAATTTTGTTGGAAGTGTCAAAGTTTAATAATTTTATTTGAGACCAACATCGATTTTTTTTATTTTGTTGAGTATTTTTGTTATAGGATGCATATTTGAGTAAATTTAGATGAAAATAACTTCAATTTTTTGAATTGTGAAAAAAATTATAGTTGGAAGTGTCAAATTTTAATAAATTTATTTGAAATCAATTTCGATCATTTTGGATTTTGTTGAGTATTTTTGTTGTAGGATCTATATTTGAGGAAATTTAGATGAAAATAACTTCAATTTTTAGGATTGTGAAAAAAATTTTAGTTGGAAGTGTGAAATTTTAATAAATTTATTTGAGACCAACTTCGATTTTTTTGGATTTTGTTGAGTATTTTTGTTGTAGGATGCATATTTGAGTAAATTTAGATGAAATTATCTTAAATTTTTTGGATTGTGAAAAAAAATTTAGTTGGAAGTGTCAAATTTTAATAAATTTATTTGAAACCAACTTCGATTTTTTTTTATTTTGTCGAATGTTTTTGTTGTAGGATGTATATTTGAGTAAATTTAGATGAAAATAACGACCATTTTTTGGATTGTGAAAAAAAATTTTAATTGGAAGTTTCAAATTGTAATAAATTTATTTGAAACCAACTTCGATTTTTTTGGATTTTGACCAGTATGTTTGTTGTAGCATGTATATTTGAGTAAATTTAGATGAAAATAACGAAAATTTTTTGGATTGTGAAAAAAATTTTAGTTGGAAGTGTCAAATTTTAATAAATTTATTTGAAATCAACTTCGATTTTTTTGGATTTTGTCGAGTATTTTTGTTGTAGGATCTATATTTGAGTAAATGTAGAAGAAAATAACTTCAATTTTTTGGATTGTAAAACAAAAATTTTAGTTGGAACTGCCAAATTTTAATAAATTTATTTGAAATCAACTTCGATTTTTTTGGATTTTGTCGAGTACTTTTGTTGTAGGTTGTATATTTGAGTATATTTTAAACAAAATAACGACCATTTTTTGGATTGTGAATCAAATTTTAGTTGGAAGTGTCAAATTTTAATAAATTTATTTGAAACCAACTTCGATTTTTTTTTGGATTTTGTCGAGTATTTTTGTTGTAGGATCTATATTTGAGTAAATTTACATGAAAATAACGACAATTTGTTGGATTGAGAAAAAAAAATTTAGTTGGAAGTGTCAAATTGTAAAAAATTTATTGAAAACCAACTTCGATTTTTTTGGATTTTGTTGAGTTTTTTTGATAGAGAAGCTTAATTTCAGTAATTTCAGTTGAAATTAACTTCGATTTTTTGGATTTTGTCACGATTTTTGTCAAATTTTAATAAATTTATTTGAAATCAACTTGGATTATTTTGGATTTTGTTGAGTATTTTTGTTGTAGGATCTATATTTGAGTAAATTAAGATGAAGATAACATCAATTTTTTGGATTGTGAAAAAAATTTTAGTTGGAAGTGTCAAATTTTAATAAATTTATTTGAAACCAACTTCGATTTTTTTTGATTTTGTGGAATATTTTTGTTGTAGGATGTATATTTGAGTAAATTTAGATGAAAATAACGACCATTTTTTGGATTGTGAAAAAAAATTTTAGTTGGAAGTTTCAAATTGTAATAAACTTATTTGAATCCAACTTCGATTTTTTTGGATTTTGTTGAGTTTTTTTATAGAGAAGCTTAATTTGAGTAATTTCAGTTGAAATTAACTTCGATTTTTTGGATTTTGTCACGATTTTTGTCAAATTTTAATAAATTTATTTGAAATCAACTTGGATTATTTTGGATTTTGTTGAGTATTTTTGTTGTAGGATCTATATTTGAGTAAATTTAGAAGAAAATAACTTCAATTTTTTGGATTGTAAAACAAAAATTTTAGTTGGAAGTGCCAAATTTTAATAAATTTATTTGAAATCAACTTCGATTTTTTTGGATTTTGTCGAGTACTTTTGTTGTAGGTTGTATATTTGAGTAAATTTTAAACAAAATAACGACAATTTTTTGGATTGTGAAACAAATTTTAGTTGGAAGTGTCAAATTTTAATAAATTTATTTGAAACCAACTTCGATTTTTTTGGATTTTGTTGAGTATTTTTGTTGTAGGATCTATATTTGAGTAAATTTAGATGAAAATAACGACCATTTTTTGGATTGTGAAAAAAAATTTTAGTTGGAAGTTTCTAATTGTAATAAATTTATTTGAATTCAACTTCGATTTTTTTGGATTTTGTTGAGTATTTTTGTTGTAGGATCTATATTTGAGTAAATTTAGATGAAAATAACGACAATTTTTTGGATAGTGAAAAAAATTTTAGTTGGAAGTGTCAAATTTTAATAAATTTATTTGAAACCAACTTCGATTATTTTGGATTTTGTTGAGTATTTTTGTTGTAGGATCTATATTTGAGTAAATTTAGATGAAAATAACGACAATTTTTTGGATTGTGAAAAAAATTTTAGTTGGAAGTGTCAAATTTTAATAAATTTATTTGAGACCAACTTCGATTTTTTTGGATTTTGTTGAGTATTTTTGTTGTAGGATGCATATTTGAGTAAATTTAGATGAAATTATCTTCAATTTTTTGGATTGTGAAAAAAAATTTAGTTGGAAGTGTCAAATTTTAATAAATTTATTTGAAACCAACTTCGATTATTTTCGATTTTGTTGAGTATTTTTGTTGTAGGATCTATTATTGTGTAAATTTAGATGAAAATAACTTCAATTTTTTGGATTGTGAATAAATTATAGTTGGAAGAGTCAAATTTTAATAAATTTATTTGAAACCAACTTCGATTTTTTTGGATTTTGATGAGTATTTTTGTTGTAGGATCTATATTTGAGTAAATTTAGATGAAAATAACGACAATTTTTTGGATTGTGAAAAAAATTTTAGTTGGAAGTGTCAAATTTTAATAAATTTATTTGAAATCAACTTCGATTTTTTTGGATTTTGTTGAGTTTTTTTTATAGAGAAGCTTAATTTGAGTAATTTCAGTTGAAATTAACTTCGATTTTTTTGATTTTGTCACGATTTTTGTCAAATTTTAATAAATTTATTTGAAATCAACTTGGATTATTTTGGATTTTGTTGAGTATTTTTGTTGTAGGATCTATATTTGAGTAAATTTAGATGAAAATAAATTCAATTTTTAGGATTGCGAAAAAAAATTTAGTTGGAAGTGTCAAATTTTAATAAATTTATTTGAGACCAACTTCGATTATTTTGGATTTTGTTGAGTATTTTTGTTGTAGGATCTATATTTGTGTAAATTTAGATGAAAATAACTTCAATTTTTAAGATTGTGAAAAAAAATTTTGTTGGAAGTGTCAAAGTTTAATAATTTTATTTGAGACCAACATCGATTTTTTTTATTTTGTTGAGTATTTTTGTTATAGGATGCATATTTGAGTAAATTTAGATGAAAATAACTTAAATCTTTTGGATTGTGAAAAAAAATTTAGTTGGAAGAGTCAAATTGTAATAAATTTATTTGAAACCAACTTCGATTTTTTTGGATTTTGTTGAGCTTTTTTGATAGAGAAGCTTAATTTGAGTAATTTCAGTTGAAATTAACTTCGATTTAGTGGATTTTGTCACGATTTTTGTCAAATTTTAATAAATTTATTTGAAATCGACTTGGATTATTTTGGATTTTGTTGAGTATTTTTGTTGTAGGATCTATATTTGAGTAAATTTAGATGAAGATAACATCAATTTTTTGGATTGTGAAAAAAATTTTAGTTGGAAGTGTCTAATTTTAATAAATTTATTTGAAACCAACTTCGATTTTTTTGGATTTTGTCGAATATTTTTGTTGTAGGATGTATATTTGAGTAAATTTAGATGAAAATAACTTCAATTTTTTGGATTGTGAAAAAAAATTTTAGGTGGAAGTGTCAAATTTTAATAAATTTATTTGAAACTAACTTCGATTTTTTTTTATTTTGACCAGTATTTTTGTTGTAGGATGTATATTTGAGTAAATTTAGATGAAAATAACCACAATTTTTTGGATTGTGAAAAAAATTTTAGTTGGAAGTGTCAAATTTTAATAAATTTATTTGAAATCAACTTCGATTTTTTTTTATTTTGTTGAGTTTTTTTTATAGAGAAGCTTAATTTGAGTAATTTCAGTTGAAATTAACTTCGATTTTTTTGATTTTGTCACGATTTTTGTCAAATTTTAATAAATTTATTTGAAATCAACTTGGATTATTTTGGATTTTGTTGAGTATTTTTGTTGTAGGATCTATATTTGAGTAAATTTAGATGAAAATAAATTCAATTTTTAGGATTGCGAAAAAAAATTTAGTTGGAAGTGTCAAATTTTAATAAATTTATTTGAAACCAACTTCGATTATTTTGGATTTTGTTGAGTATTTTTGTTGTAGGATCTATATTTGTGTAAATTTAGATGAAAATAACTTCAATTTTTAAGATTGTGAAAAAAAATTTTGTTGGAAGTGTCAAAGTTTAATAATTTTATTTGAGACCAACATCGATTTTTTTTATTTTGTTGAGTATTTTTGTTATAGGATGCATATTTGAGTAAATTTAGATGAAAATAACTTCAATTTTTTGAATTGTGAAAAAAATTATAGTTGGAAGTGTCAAATTTTAATAAATTTATTTGAAATCAATTTCGATCATTTTGGATTTTGTTGAGTATTTTTGTTGTAGGATCTATATTTGAGGAAATTTAGATGAAAATAACTTCAATTTTTAGGATTGTGAAAAAAATTTTAGTTGGAAGTGTGAAATTTTAATAAATTTATTTGAGACCAACTTCGATTTTTTTTGATTTTGTTGAGTATTTTTGTTGTAGGATGCATATTTGAGTAAATTTAGATGAAATTATCTTAAATTTTTTGGATTGTGAAAAAAAATTTAGTTGGAAGTGTCAAATTTTAATAAATTTATTTGAAACCAACTTCGATTATTTTGGATTTTGTAGAGTATTTTTGTTGTAGGATCTATATTTGAGTAAATTTAGATGAAAATAACGACAATTTTTTGGATAGTGAAAAAAATTTTAGTTGGAAGTGTCAAATTTTAATAAATTTATTTGAAACCAACTTCGATTATTTTGGATTTTGTCGAGTACTTTTGTTGTAGGTTGTATATTTGAGTAAATTTTAAACAAAATAACGACAATTTTTTGGATTGTGAAAAAAATTTTAGTTGGAAGTGTCAAATTTTAATAAATTTATTTGAAACCAACTTCGATTTTTTTTTATTTTGTCGAATGTTTTTGTTGTAGGATGTATATTTGAGTAAATTTAGATGAAAATAACGACCATTTTTTGGATTGTGAAAAAAAATTTTAATTGGAAGTTTCAAATTGTAATAAATTTATTTGAAACCAACTTCGATTTTTTTGGATTTTGACCAGTATGTTTGTTGTAGCATGTATATTTGAGTAAATTTAGATGAAAATAACGAAAATTTTTTGGATTGTGAAAAAAATTTTAGTTGGAAGTGTCAAATTTTAATAAATTTATTTGAAATCAACTTCGATTTTTTTGGATTTTGTCGAGTATTTTTGTTGTAGGATCTATATTTGAGTAAATGTAGAAGAAAATAACTTCAATTTTTTGGATTGTAAAACAAAAATTTTAGTTGGAACTGCCAAATTTTAATAAATTTATTTGAAATCAACTTCGATTTTTTTGGATTTTGTCGAGTACTTTTGTTGTAGGTTGTATATTTGAGTATATTTTAAACAAAATAACGACAATTTTTTGGATTGTGAATCAAATTTTAGTTGGAAGTGTCAAATTTTAATAAATTTATTTGAAACCAACTTCGATTTTTTTTTGGATTTTGTCGAGTATTTTTGTTGTAGGATCTATATTTGAGTAAATTTACATGAAAATAACGACAATTTGTTGGATTGAGAAAAAAAAATTTAGTTGGAAGTGTCAAATTGTAAAAAATTTATTGAAAACCAACTTCGATTTTTTTGGATTTTGTTGAGTTTTTTTGATAGAGAAGCTTAATTTCAGTAATTTCAGTTGAAATTAACTTCGATTTTGTGGATTTTGTCACGATTTTTGTCAAATTTTAATAAATTTATTTGAAATCAACTTGGATTATTTTGGATTTTGTTGAGTATTTTTGTTGTAGGATCTATATTTGAGTAAATTAAGATGAAGATAACATCAATTTTTTGGATTGTGAAAAAAATTTTAGTTGGAAGTGTCAAATTTTAATAAATTTATTTGAAACCAACTTCGATTTTTTTTGATTTTGTGGAATATTTTTGTTGTAGGATGTATATTTGAGTAAATTTAGATGAAAATAACGACCATTTTTTGGATTGTGAAAAAAAATTTTAGTTGGAAGTTTCAAATTGTAATAAACTTATTTGAATCCAACTTCGATTTTTTTGGATTTTGTTGAGTTTTTTGATAGAGAAGCTTAATTTGAGTAATTTCAGTTGAAATTAACTTCGATTTTTTGGATTTTGTCACGATTTTTGTCAAATTTTAATAAATTTATTTGAAATCAACTTGGATTATTTTGGATTTTGTTGAGTATTTTTGTTGTAGGATCTATATTTGAGTAAATTTAGAAGAAAATAACTTCAATTTTTTGGATTGTAAAACAAAAATTTTAGTTGGAAGTGCCAAATTTTAATAAATTTATTTGAAATCAACTTCGATTTTTTTGGATTTTGTCGAGTACTTTTGTTGTAGGTTGTATATTTGAGTAAATTTTAAACAAAATAACGACAATTTTTTGGATTGTGAAACAAATTTTAGTTGGAAGTGTCAAATTTTAATAAATTTATTTGAAACCAACTTCGATTTTTTTGGATTTTGTTGAGTATTTTTGTTGTAGGATCTATATTTGAGTAAATTTAGATGAAAATAACGACCATTTTTTGGATTGTGAAAAAAAATTTTAGTTGGAAGTTTCTAATTGTAATAAATTTATTTGAATTCAACTTCGATTTTTTTGGATTTTGTTGAGTATTTTTGTTGTAGGATCTATATTTGAGTAAATTTAGATGAAAATAACGACAATTTTTTGGATAGTGAAAAAAATTTTAGTTGGAAGTGTCAAATTTTAATAAATTTATTTGAAACCAACTTCGATTATTTTGGATTTTGTTGAGTATTTTTGTTGCAGGATCTATATTTGAGTAAATTTAGATGAAAATAACGACAATTTTTTGGATTGTGAAAAAAATTTTAGTTGGAAGTGTCAAATTTTAATAAATTTATTTGAGACCAACTTCGATTTTTTTGGATTTTGTTGAGTATTTTTGTTGCAGGATGCATATTTGAGTAAATTTAGATGAAATTATCTTCAATTTTTTGGATTGTGAAAAAAAATTTAGTTGGAAGAGTCAAATTTTAATAAATTTATTTGAAACCAACTTCGATTTTTTTGGATTTTGATGAGTATTTTTGTTGTAGGATCTATATTTGAGTAAATTTAGATGAAAATAACGACAATTTTTTGGATTGTGAAAAAAATTTTAGTTGGAAGTGTCAAATTTTAATAAATTTATTTGAAATCAACTTCGATTTTTTTGGATTTTGTTGAGTTTTTTTTATAGAGAAGCTTAATTTGAGTAATTTCAGTTGAAATTAACTTCGATTTTTTTGATTTTGTCACGATTTTTGTCAAATTTTAATAAATTTATTTGAAATCAACTTGGATTATTTTGGATTTTGTTGAGTATTTTTGTTGTAGGATCTATATTTGAGTAAATTTAGATGAAAATAAATTCAATTTTTAGGATTGCGAAAAAAAATTTAGTTGGAAGTGTCAAATTTTAATAAATTTATTTGAAACCAACTTCGATTATTTTGGATTTTGTTGAGTATTTTTGTTGTAGGATCTATATTTGTGTAAATTTAGATGAAAATAACTTCAATTTTTAAGATTGTGAAAAAAAATTTTGTTGGAAGTGTCAAAGTTTAATAATTTTATTTGAGACCAACATCGATTTTTTTTATTTTGTTGAGTATTTTTGTTATAGGATGCATATTTGAGTAAATTTAGATGAAAATAACTTAAATTTTTTGGATTGTGAAAAAAAATTTAGTTGGAAGAGTCAAATTGTAATAAATTTATTCGAAACCAACTTCGATTTTTTTTGATTTTGTTGAGCTTTTTTGATAGAGAAGCTTAATTTGAGTAATTTCAGTTGAAATTAACTTCGATTTAGTGGATTTTGTCACGATTTTTGTCAAATTTTAATAAATTTATTTGAAATCGACTTGGATTATTTTGGATTTTGTTGAGTATTTTTGTTGTAGGATCTATATTTGAGTAAATTTAGATGAAGGTAACATCAATTTTTTGGATTGTGAAAAAAATTTTAGTTGGAAGTGTCTAATTTTAATAAATTTATTTGAAACCAACTTCGATTTTTTTGGATTTTGTCGAATATTTTTGTTGTAGGATGTATATTTGAGTAAATTTAGATGAAAATAACTTCAATTTTTTGGATTGTGAAAAAAATTTTAGTTGCAAGAGTCAAATTTTAATAAATTTAATTGAAACCAACTTCGATTTTTTTGGATTTTGTTGAGTATTTTTGTTGTAGGATCTATATTTGAGTAAATTTAGATGAAAATAACGACAATTTTTTGGATTGTGAAAAAAAATTTTAGTTGGAAGTGTCAAATGTTAATAAATTTATTTGAAACCAACTTCGATTTTTTTTTATTTTGTGGAATATTTTTGTTGTAGGATGTATATTTGAGTAAATTTAGATGAAAATAACGACCATTTTTTGGATTGTGAAAAAAAATTTTAGTTGGAAGTTTCAAATTGTAATAAATTTATTTGAATCCAACTTCGATTTTTTTGGATTTTGTTGAGTATTTTTGTTGTAGGATCTATATTTGAGTAAATTTAGATGAAAATAACTTCAATTTTTTGGATTGTGAAAAAAAATTTTAGGTGGAAGTGTCAAATTTTAATAAATTTATTTGAAACTAACTTCGATTTTTTTTTATTTTGACCAGTATTTTTGTTGTAGGATGTATATTTGAGTAAATTTAGATGAAAATAACCACAATTTTTTGGATTGTGAAAAAAATTTTAGTTGGAAGTGTCAAATTTTAATAAATTTATTTGAAATCAACTTCGATTTTTTTTTATTTAGTTGAGTTTTTTTATAGAGAAGCTTAATTTGAGTAATTTCAGTTGAAATTAACTTCGATTTTTTTGATTTTGTCACGATTTTTGTCAAATTTTAATAAATTTATTTGAAATCAACTTGGATTATTTTGGATTTTGTTGAGTATTTTTGTTGTAGGATCTATATTTGAGTAAATTAAGATGAAGATAACATCAATTTTTTGGATTGTGAAAAAAATTTTAGTTGGAAGTGTCAAATTTTAATAAATTTATTTGAAACCAACTTCGATTTTTTTTTGATTTTGTGGAATATTTTTGTTGTAGGATGTATATTTGAGTAAATTTAGATGAAAATAACGACCATTTTTTGGATTGTGAAAAAAAATTTTAGTTGGAAGTTTCAAATTGTAATAAACTTATTTGAATCCAACTTCGATTTTTTTGGATTTTGTTGAGTTTTTTGATAGAGAAGCTTAATTTGAGTAATTTCAGTTGAAATTAACTTCGATTTTTTGGATTTTGTCACGATTTTTGTCAAATTTTAATAAATTTATTTGAAATCAACTTGGATTATTTTGGATTTTGTTGAGTATTTTTGTTGTAGGATCTATATTTGAGTAAATTTAGAAGAAAATAACTTCAATTTTTTGGATTGTAAAACAAAAATTTTAGTTGGAAGTGCCAAATTTTAATAAATTTATTTGAAATCAACTTCGATTTTTTTGGATTTTGTCGAGTACTTTTGTTGTAGGTTGTATATTTGAGTAAATTTTAAACAAAATAACGACAATTTTTTGGATTGTGAAACAAATTTTAGTTGGAAGTGTCAAATTTTAATAAATTTATTTGAAACCAACTTCGATTTTTTTGGATTTTGTTGAGTATTTTTGTTGTAGGATCTATATTTGAGTAAATTTAGATGAAAATAACGACCATTTTTTGGATTGTGAAAAAAAATTTTAGTTGGAAGTTTCTAATTGTAATAAATTTATTTGAATTCAACTTCGATTTTTTTGGATTTTGTTGAGTATTTTTGTTGTAGGATCTATATTTGAGTAAATTTAGATGAAAATAACGACAATTTTTTGGATAGTGAAAAAAATTTTAGTTGGAAGTGTCAAATTTTAATAAATTTATTTGAAACCAACTTCGATTTTTTTGGATTTTGTTGAGTATTTTTGTTGTAGGATCTATATTTGAGTAAATTTAGATGAAAATAACGACAATTTTTTGGATAGTGAAAAAAATTTTAGTTGGAAGTGTCAAATTTTAATAAATTTATTTGAAACCAACTTCGATTATTTTGGATTTTGTTGAGTATTTTTGTTGTAGGATCTATATTTGTGTAAATTTAGATGAAAATAACTTCAATTTTTTGGATTGTGAATAAATTATAGTTGGAAGAGTCAAATTTTAATAAATTTATTTGAAACCAACTTCGATTTTTTTGGATTTTGATGAGTATTTTTGTTGTAGGATCTATATTTGAGTAAATTTAGATGAAAATAACGACAATTTTTTGGATTGTGAAAAAAATTTTAGTTGGAAGTGTCAAATTTTAATAAATTTATTTGAAATCAACTTCGATTTTTTTGGATTTTGTTGAGTTTTTTTTATAGAGAAGCTTAATTTGAGTAATTTCAGTTGAAATTAACTTCGATTTTTTTGATTTTGTCACGTTTTTTGTCAAATTTTAATAAATTTATTTGAAATCAACTTGGATTATTTTGGATTTTGTTGAGTATTTTTGTTGTAGGATCTATATTTGAGTAAATTTAGATGAAAATAAATTCAATTTTTAGGATTGCGAAAAAAAATTTAGTTGGAAGTGTCAAATTTTAATAAATTTATTTGAAACCAACTTCGATTATTTTGGATTTTGTTGAGTATTTTTGTTGTAGGATCTATATTTGTGTAAATTTAGATGAAAATAACTTCAATTTTTAAGATTGTGAAAAAAAATTTTGTTGGAAGTGTCAAAGTTTAATAATTTTATTTGAGACCAACATCGATTTTTTTTATTTTGTTGAGTATTTTTGTTATAGGATGCATATTTGAGTAAATTTAGATGAAAATAACTTAAATCTTTTGGATTGTGAAAAAAAATTTAGTTGGAAGAGTCAAATTGTAATAAATTTATTTGAAACCAACTTCGATTTTTTTTGATTTTGTTGAGCTTTTTTGATAGAGAAGCTTAATTTGAGTAATTTCAGTTGAAATTAACTTCGATTTAGTGGATTTTGTCACGATTTTTGTCAAATTTTAATAAATTTATTTGAAATCGACTTGGATTATTTTGGATTTTGTTGAGTATTTTTGTTGTAGGATCTATATTTGAGTAAATTTAGATGAAGATAACATCAATTTTTTGGATTGTGAAAAAAATTTTAGTTGGAAGTGTCTAATTTTAATAAATTTATTTGAAACCAACTTCGATTTTTTTGGATTTTGTCGAATATTTTTGTTGTAGGATGTATATTTGAGTAAATTTAGATGAAAATAACTTCAATTTTTTGGATTGTGAAAAAAATTTTAGTTGCAAGAGTCAAATTTTAATAAATTTAATTGAAACCAACTTCGATTTTTTTGGATTTTGTTGAGTATTTTTGTTGTAGGATCTATATTTGAGTAAATTTAGATGAAAATAACGACAATTTTTTGGATTGTGAAAAAAAATTTTAGTTGGAAGTGTCAAATGTTAATAAATTTATTTGAAACCAACTTCGATTTTTTTTGATTTTGTGGAATATTTTTGTTGTAGGATGTATATTTGAGTAAATTTAGATGAAAATAACGACCATTTTTTGGATTGTGAAAAAAAATTTTAGTTGGAAGTTTCAAATTGTAATAAATTTATTTGAATCCAACTTCGATTTTTTTGGATTTTGTTGAGTATTTTTGTTGTAGGATCTATATTTGAGTAAATTTAGATGAAAATAACTTCAATTTTTTGGATTGTGAAAAAAAATTTTAGGTGGAAGTGTCAAATTTTAATAAATTTATTTGAAACTAACTTCGATTTTTTTTTATTTTGACCAGTATTTTTGTTGTAGGATGTATATTTGAGTAAATTTAGATGAAAATAACCACAATTTTTTGGATTGTGAAATAAATTTTAGTTGGAAGTGTCAAATTTTAATAAATTTATTTGAAATCAACTTCGATTTTTTTTGATTTTGTTGAGTTTTTTTTATAGAGAAGCTTAATTTGAGTAATTTCAGTTGAAATTAACTTCGATTTTTTTGATTTTGTCACGATTTTAGTCAAATTTTAATAAATTTATTTGAAATCAACTTGGATTATTTTGGATTTTGTTGAGTATTTTTGTTGTAGGATCTATATTTGAGTAAATTTAGATGAAAATAAATTCAATTTTTAGGATTGCGAAAAAAAATTTAGTTGGAAGTGTCAAATTTTAATAAATTTATTTGAAACCAACTTCGATTATTTTGGATTTTGTTGAGTATTTTTGTTGTAGGATCTATATTTGTGTAAATTTAGATGAAAATAACTTCAATTTTTAAGATTGTGAAAAAAAATTTTGTTGGAAGTGTCAAAGTTTAATAATTTTATTTGAGACCAACATCGATTTTTTTTATTTTGTTGAGTATTTTTGTTATAGGATGCATATTTGAGTAAATTTAGATGAAAATAAATTCAATTTTTTGAATTGTGAAAAAAATTATAGTTGGAAGTGTCAAATTTTAATAAATTTATTTGAAATCAATTTCGATCATTTTGGATTTTGTTGAGTATTTTTGTTGTAGGATCTATATTTGAGGAAATTTAGATGAAAATAACTTCAATTTTTAGGATTGTGAAAAAAATTTTAGTTGGAAGTGTGAAATTTTAATAAATTTATTTGAGACCAACTTCGATTTTTTTGGATTTTGTTGAGTATTTTTGTTGTAGGATGCATATTTGAGTAAATTTAGATGAAATTATCTTAAATTTTTTGGATTGTGAAAAAAAATTTAGTTGGAAATGTCAAATTTTAATAAATTTATTTGAAACCAACTTCGATTATTTTGGATTTTGTAGAGTATTTTTGTTGTAGGATCTATATTTGAGTAAATTTAGATGAAAATAACGACAATTTTTTGGATAGTAAAAAAAATTTTAGTTGGAAGTGTCAAATTTTAATAAATTTATTTGAAACCAACTTCGATTATTTTGGATTTTGTCGAGTACTTTTGTTGTAGGTTGTATATTTGAGTAAATTTTAAACAAAATAACGACAATTTTTTGGATTGTGAAAAAAATTTTAGTTGGAAGTGTCAAATTTTAATAAATTTATTTGAAACCAACTTCGATTTTTTTTTATTTTGTCGAATGTTTTTGTTGTAGGATGTATATTTGAGTAAATTTAGATGAAAATAACGACCATTTTTTGGATTGTGAAAAAAAATTTTAATTGGAAGTTTCAAATTGTAATAAATTTATTTGAAACCAACTTCGATTTTTTTGGATTTTGACCAGTATGTTTGTTGTAGCATGTATATTTGAGTAAATTTAGATGAAAATAACGAAAATTTTTTGGATTGTGAAAAAAATTTTAGTTGGAAGTGTCAAATTTTAATAAATTTATTTGAAATCAACTTCGATTTTTTTGGATTTTGTCGAGTATTTTTGTTGTAGGATCTATATTTGAGTAAATGTAGAAGAAAATAACTTCAATTTTTTGGATTGTAAAACAAAAATTTTAGTTGGAACTGCCAAATTTTAATAAATTTATTTGAAATCAACTTCGATTTTTTTGGATTTTGTCGAGTACTTTTGTTGTAGGTTGTATATTTGAGTAAATTTTAAACAAAATAACGACAATTTTTTGGATTGTGAAACAAATTTTAGTTGGAAGTGTCAAATTTTAATAAATTTATTTGAAACCAACTTCGATTTTTTTGGATTTTGTTGAGTATTTTTGTTGTAGGATCTATATTTGAGTAAATTTAGATGAAAATAACGACCATTTTTTGGATTGTGAAAAAAAATTTTAGTTGGAAGTTTCTAATTGTAATAAATTTATTTGAATTCAACTTCGATTTTTTTGGATTTTGTTGAGTATTTTTGTTGTAGGATCTATATTTGAGTAAATTTAGATGAAAATAACGACAATTTTTTGGATAGTGAAAAAAATTTTAGTTGGAAGTGTCAAATTTTAATAAATTTATTTGAAACCAACTTCGATTATTTTGGATTTTGTTGAGTATTTTTGTTGTAGGATCTATATTTGAGTAAATTTAGATGAAAATAACGACAATTTTTTGGATTGTGAAAAAAATTTTAGTTGGAAGTGTCAAATTTTAATAAATTTATTTGAGACCAACTTCGATTTTTTTGGATTTTGTTGAGTATTTTTGTTGTAGGATGCATATTTGAGTAAATTTAGATGAAATTATCTTCAATTTTTTGGATTGTGAAAAAAAATTTAGTTGGAAGTGTCAAATTTTAATAAATTTATTTGAAACCAACTTCGATTATTTTCGATTTTGTTGAGTATTTTTGTTGTAGGATCTATATTTGTGTAAATTTAGATGAAAATAACTTCAATTTTTTGGATTGTGAATAAATTATAGTTGGAAGAGTCAAATTTTAATAAATTTATTTGAAACCAACTTCGATTTTTTTGGATTTTGATGAGTATTTTTGTTGTAGGATCTATATTTGAGTAAATTTAGATGAAAATAACGACAATTTTTTGGATTGTGAAAAAAATTTTAGTTGGAAGTGTCAAATTTTAATAAATTTATTTGAAATCAACTTCGATTTTTTTGGATTTTGTTGAGTTTTTTTTATAGAGAAGCTTAATTTGAGTAATTTCAGTTGAAATTAACTTCGATTTTTTTGATTTTGTCACGATTTTTGTCAAATTTTAATAAATTTATTTGAAATCAACTTGGATTATTTTGGATTTTGTTGAGTATTTTTGTTGTAGGATCTATATTTGAGTAAATTAAGATGAAGATAACATCAATTTTTTGGATTGTGAAAAAAATTTTAGTTGGAAGTGTCAAATTTTAATAAATTTATTTGAAATCAACTTCGATTTTTTTGGATTTTGTCGAGTATTTTTGTTGTAGGATCTATATTTGAGTAAATGTAGAAGAAAATAACTTCAATTTTTTGGATTGTAAAACAAAAATTTTAGTTGGAACTGCCAAATTTTAATCAATTTATTTGAAATCAACTTCGATTTTTTTGGATTTTGTCGAGTACTTTTGTTGTAGGTTGTATATTTGAGTATATTTTAAACAAAATAACGACAATTTTTTGGATTGTGAATCAAATTTTAGTTGGAAGTGTCAAATTTTAATAAATTTATTTGAAACCAACTTCGATTTTTTTTTGGATTTTGTCGAGTATTTTTGTTGTAGGATCTATATTTGAGTAAATTTACATGAAAATAACGACAATTTGTTGGATTGAGAAAAAAAAATTTAGTTGGAAGTGTCAAATTGTAAAAAATTTATTGAAAACCAACTTCGATTTTTTTGGATTTTGTTGAGTTTTTTTGATAGAGAAGCTTAATTTCAGTAATTTCAGTTGAAATTAACTTCGATTTTTTGGATTTTGTCACGATTTTTGTCAAATTTTAATAAATTTATTTGAAATCAACTTGGATTATTTTGGATTTTGTTGAGTATTTTTGTTGTAGGATCTATATTTGAGTAAATTAAGATGAAGATAACATCAATTTTTTGGATTGTGAAAAAAATTTTAGTTGGAAGTGTCAAATTTTAATAAATTTATTTGAAACCAACTTCGATTTTTTTTGATTTTGTGGAATATTTTTGTTGTAGGATGTATATTTGAGTAAATTTAGATGAAAATAACGACCATTTTTTGGATTGTGAAAAAAAATTTTAGTTGGAAGTTTCAAATTGTAATAAACTTATTTGAATCCAACTTCGATTTTTTTGGATTTTGTTGAGTTTTTTGATAGAGAAGCTTAATTTGAGTAATTTCAGTTGAAATTAACTTCGATTTTTTGGATTTTGTCACGATTTTTGTCAAATTTTAATAAATTTATTTGAAATCAACTTGGATTATTTTGGATTTTGTTGAGTATTTTTGTTGTAGGATCTATATTTGAGTAAATTTAGAAGAAAATAACTTCAATTTTTTGGATTGTAAAACAAAAATTTTAGTTGGAAGTGCCAAATTTTAATAAATTTATTTGAAATCAACTTCGATTTTTTTGGATTTTGTCGAGTACTTTTGTTGTAGGTTGTATATTTGAGTAAATTTTAAACAAAATAACGACAATTTTTTGGATTGTGAAACAAATTTTAGTTGGAAGTGTCAAATTTTAATAAATTTATTTGAAACCAACTTCGATTTTTTTGGATTTTGTTGAGTATTTTTGTTGTAGGATCTATATTTGAGTAAATTTAGATGAAAATAACGACCATTTTTTGGATTGTGAAAAAAAATTTTAGTTGGAAGTTTCTAATTGTAATAAATTTATTTGAATTCAACTTCGATTTTTTTTTATTTTGACCAGTATTTTTGTTGTAGGATGTATATTTGAGTAAATTTAGATGAAAATAACCACAATTTTTTGGATTGTGAAAAAAATTTTAGTTGGAAGTGTCAAATTTTAATAAATTTATTTGAAATCAACTTCGATTTTTTTTGATTTAGTTGAGTTTTTTTTATAGAGAAGCTTAATTTGAGTAATTTCAGTTGAAATTAACTTCGATTTTTTTGATTTTGTCACGATTTTTGTCAAATTTTAATAAATTTATTTGAAATCAACTTGGATTATTTTGGATTTTGTTGAGTATTTTTGTTGTAGGATCTATATTTGAGTAAATTAAGATGAAGATAAATTCAATTTTTAGGATTGCGAAAAAAAATTTAGTTGGAAGTGTCAAATTTTAATAAATTTATTTGAAACCAACTTCGATTTTTTTTGATTTTGTGGAATATTTTTGTTGTAGGATGTATATTTGAGTAAATTTAGATGAAAATAACGACCATTTTTTGGATTGTGAAAAAAAATTTTAGTTGGAAGTTTCAAATTGTAATAAACTTATTTGAATCCAACTTCGATTTTTTTGGATTTTGTTGAGTTTTTTGATAGAGAAGCTTAAATTGAGTAATTTCAGTTGAAATTAACTTCGATTTTTTGGATTTTGTCACGATTTTTGTCAAATTTTAATAAATTTATTTGAAATCAACTTGGATTATTTTGGATTTTGTTGAGTATTTTTGTTGTAAGATCTATATTTGAGTAAATTTAGATGAAAATAAATTCAATTTTTAGGATTGCGAAAAAAAATTTAGTTGGAAGTGTCAAATTTTAATAAATTTATTTGAAACCAACTTCGATTATTTTGGATTTTGTTGAGTATTTTTGTTGTAGGATCTATATTTGTGTAAATTTAGATGAAAATAACTTCAATTTTTAAGATTGTGAAAAAAAATTTTGTTGGAAGTGTCAAAGTTTAATAATTTTATTTGAGACCAACATCGATTTTTTTTATTTTGTTGAGTATTTTTGTTGTAGGATCTATATTTGAGTAAATTTAGATGAAAATAACTTCAATTTTTTGGATTGTGAAAAAAAATTTTAGGTGGAAGTGTCAAATTTTAATAAATTTATTTGAAACTAACTTCGATTTTTTTTTATTTTGACCTGTATTTTTGTTGTAGGATGTATATTTGAGTAAATTTAGATGAAAATAACCACAATTTTTTGGATTGTGAAAAAAATTTTAGTTGGAAGTGTCAAATTTTAATAAATTTATTTGAAATCGACTTCGATTTTTTTGGATTTTGTTGAGTTTTTTTGATAGAGAAGCTTAATTTGAGTAATTTCAGTTGAAATTAACTTCGATTTTTTTGATTTTGTCACGATTTTTGTCAAATTTTAATAAATTTATTTGAAATCAACTTGGATTATTTTGGATTTTGTTGAGTATTTTTGTTGTAGGATCTATATTTGAGTAAATTTAGATGAAAATAAATTCAA
This sequence comes from Andrena praecox, assembly GCA_963932275.1. Lineage (NCBI taxonomy): Eukaryota > Metazoa > Arthropoda > Insecta > Hymenoptera > Andrenidae > Andrena > Andrena praecox. The sequence goes on along the minus strand of CAWVQO010000356.1, from coordinate 2,976,049 downwards.
TTTTTAGGATTGCGAAAAAAAATTTAGTTGGAAGTGTCAAATTTTAATAAATTTATTTGAAACCAACTTCGATTATTTTGGATTTTGTTGAGTATTTTTGTTGTAGGATCTATATTTGTGTAAATTTAGATGAAAATAACTTCAATTTTTAAGATTGTGAAAAAAAATTTTGTTGGAAGTGTCAAAGTTTAATAATTTTATTTGAGACCAACATCGATTTTTTTTATTTTGTTGAGTATTTTTGTTATAGGATGCATATTTGAGTAAATTTAGATGAAAATAACTTCAATTTTTTGGATTGTGAAAAAAATTATAGTTGGAAGTGTCAAATTTTAATAAATTTATTTGAAATCAATTTCGATCATTTTGGATTTTGTTGAGTATTTTTGTTGTAGGATCTATATTTGAGGAAATTTAGATGAAAATAACTTCAATTTTTAGGATTGTGAAAAAAATTTTAGTTGGAAGTGTGAAATTTTAATAAATTTATTCGAGACCAACTTCGATTTTTTTGGATTTTGTTGAGTATTTTTGTTGTAGGATGTATATTTGAGTAAATTTAGATGAAAATAACTTCAATTTTTTGGATTGTGAAACAAAAATTTTAGTTGGAAGTGTCAAATTTTAATAAATTTATTTGAAACCAACTTCGATTTTTTTTGATTTTGTCGAATATTTTTGTTGTAGGATGTATATTTGAGTAAATTTAGATGAAAATAACTTCAATTTTTTGGATAGGGAAAAAATTGTAGTTGGAAGTGTCGAATTTTAATACATTTATTTGAGGCCAACTTCGATTTTTTTGGATTTTGTTGAGTATTTTTGTTGTAGGATCTATATTTGAGTAAATTTACATGAAAATAACGACAATTTGTTGGATTGAGAAAAAAAAATTTAGTTGGAAGTGTCAAATTGTAAAAAATTTATTGAAAACCAACTTCGATTTTTTTGGATTTTGTTGAGTTTTTTTGATAGAGAAGCTTAATTTCAGTAATTTCAGTTGAAATTAACTTCGATTTTTTGGATTTTGTCACGATTTTTGTCAAATTTTAATAAATTTATTTGAAATCAACTTGGATTATTTTGGATTTTGTTGAGTATTTTTGTTGTAGGATCTATATTTGAGTAAATTAAGATGAAGATAACATCAATTTTTTGGATTGTGAAAAAAATTTTAGTTGGAAGTGTCAAAGTTTAATAAATTTATTTGAAACCAACTTCTATTTTTTTTGATTTTGTGGAATATTTTTGTTGTAGGATGTATATTTGAGTAAATTTTGATGAAAATAACGACCATTTTTTGGATTGTGAAAAAAAATTTTAGTTGGAAGTTTCAAATTGTAATAAATTTATTTGAATCCAACTTCGATTTTTTTGGATTTTGTTGAGTTTTTTGATAGAGAAGCTTAATTTGAGTAATTTCAGTTGAAATTAACTTCGATTTTTTGGATTTTGTCACGATTTTTGTCAAATTTTAATAAATTTATTTGAAACCAACTTCGATTTTTTTTTATTTTGTCGAATATTTTTGTTGTAGGATGTATATTTGAGTAAATTTAGATGAAAATAACTTCAATTTTTTGGATTTTGAAAAAAATTTTAGTTGGAAGTGTCAAATTTTAATAAATTTATTTGAAACCAACTTCGATTTTTTTTTATTTTGTCGAATATTTTTGTTGTAGGATGTATATTTGAGTAAATTTAGATGAAAATAACGACCATTTTTTGGATTGTGAAAAAAAATTTTAGTTGGAAGTTTCTAATTGTAATAAATTTATTTGAATTCAACTTCGATTTTTTTGGATTTTGTTGAGTATTTTTGTTGTAGGATCTATATTTGAGTAAATTTAGATGAAAATAACGACAATTTTTTGGATAGTGAAAAAAATTTTAGTTGGAAGTGTCAAATTTTAATAAATTTATTTGAAACCAACTTCGATTATTTTGGATTTTGTTGAGTATTTTTGTTGTAGGATCTATATTTGTGTAAATTTAGATGAAAATAACTTCAATTTTTTGGATTGTGAATAAATTATAGTTGGAAGAGTCAAATTTTAATAAATTTATTTGAAACCAACTTCGATTTTTTTGGATTTTGATGAGTATTTTTGTTGTAGGATCTATATTTGAGTAAATTTAGATGAAAATAACGACAATTTTTTGGATTGTGAAAAAAATTTTAGTTGGAAGTGTCAAATTTTAATAAATTTATTTGAGACCAACTTCGATTTTTTTGGATTTTGTTGAGTATTTTTGTTATAGGATGCATATTTGAGTAAATTTAGATGAAATTATCTTCAATTTTTTGGATTGTGAAAAAAAATTTAGTTGGAAGTGTCAAATTTTAATAAATTTATTTGAAACCAACTTCGATTATTTTCGATTTTGTTGAGTATTTTTGTTGTAGGATCTATATTTGTGTAAATTTAGATGAAAATAACTTCAATTTTTTGGATTGTGAATAAATTATAGTTGGAAGAGTCAAATTTTAATAAATTTATTTGAAACCAACTTCGATTTTTTTGGATTTTGATGAGTATTTTTGTTGTAGGATCTATATTTGAGTAAATTTAGATGAAAATAACGACAATTTTTTGGATTGTGAAAAAAATTTTAGTTGGAAGTGTCAAATTTTAATAAATTTATTTGAAATCAACTTCGATTTTTTTGGATTTTGTTGAGTTTTTTTTATAGAGAAGCTTAATTTGAGTAATTTCAGTTGAAATTAACTTCGATTTTTTTGATTTTGTCACGATTTTTGTCAAATTTTAATAAATTTATTTGAAATCAACTTGGATTATTTTGGATTTTGTTGAGTATTTTTGTTGTAGGATCTATATTTGAGTAAATTTAGATGAAAATAAATTCAATTTTTAGGATTGCGAAAAAAAATTTAGTTGGAAGTGTCAAATTTTAATAAATTTATTTGAAACCAACTTCGATTATTTTGGATTTTGTTGAGTATTTTTGTTGTAGGATCTATATTTGTGTAAATTTAGATGAAAATAACTTCAATTTTTAAGATTGTGAAAAAAAATTTTGTTGGAAGTGTCAAAGTTTAATAATTTTATTTGAGACCAACATCGATTTTTTTTATTTTGTTGAGTATTTTTGTTATAGGATCCATATTTGAGTAAATTTAGATGAAAATAACTTCAATTTTTTGAATTGTGAAAAAAATTATAGTTGGAAGTGTCAAATTTTAATAAATTTATTTGAAATCAATTTCGATCATTTTGGATTTTGTTGAGTATTTTTGTTGCAGGATCTATATTTGAGGAAATTTAGTTGAAAATAACTTCAATTTTTAGGATTGTGAAAAAAATTTTAGTTGGAAGTGTGAAATTTTAATAAATTTATTTGAGACCAACTTCGATTTTTTTGGATTTTGTTGAGTATTTTTGTTGTAGGATGCATATTTGAGTAAATTTAGATGAAATTATCTTAAATTTTTTGGATTGTGAAAAAAAATTTAGTTGGAAGTGTCAAATTTTAATAAATTTATTTGAAACCAACTTCGATTATTTTGGATTTTGTAGAGTATTTTTGTTGTAGGATCTATATTTGAGTAAATTTAGATGAAAATAACGACAATTTTTTGGATAGTGAAAAAAAATTTAGTTGGAAGTGTCAAATTTTAATAAATTTATTTGAAACCAACTTCGATTATTTTGGATTTTGTCGAGTACTTTTGTTGTAGGTTGTATATTTGAGTAAATTTTAAACAAAATAACGACAATTTTTTGGATTGTGAAAAAAATTTTAGTTGGAAGTGTCAAATTTTAATAAATTTATTTGAAACCAACTTCGATTATTTTGGATTTTGTTGAGTATTTTTGTTGTAGGATCTATATTTGTGTAAATTTAGATGAAAATAACTTCAATTTTTAAGATTGTGAAAAAAAATTTTGTTGGAAGTGTCAAAGTTTAATAATTTTATTTGAGACCAACATCGATTTTTTTTATTTTGTTGAGTATTTTTGTTATAGGATGCATATTTGAGTAAATTTAGATGAAAATAACTTCAATTTTTTGAATTGTGAAAAAAATTATAGTTGGAAGTGTCAAATTTTAATAAATTTATTTGAAATCAATTTCGATCATTTTGGATTTTGTTGAGTATTTTTGTTGTAGGATCTATATTTGAGTAAATTAAGATGAAGATAACATCAATTTTTTGGATTGTGAAAAAAATTTTAGTTGGAAGTGTCAAATTTTAATAAATTTATTTGAAACCAACTTCGATTTTTTTTGATTTTGTGGTATATTTTTGTTGTAGGATGTATATTTGAGTAAATTTAGATGAAAATAACGACCATTTTTTGGATTGTGAAAAAAAATTTTAGTTGGAAGTTTCAAATTGTAATAAACTTATTTGAATCCAACTTCGATTTTTTTGGATTTTGTTGAGTTTTTTGATAGAGAAGCTTAATTTGAGTAATTTCAGTTGAAATTAACTTCGATTTTTTGGATTTTGTCACGATTTTTGTCAAATTTTAATAAATTTATTTGAAATCAACTTGGATTATTTTGGATTTTGTTGAGTATTTTTGTTGTAGGATCTATATTTGAGTAAATTTAGAAGAAAATAACTTCAATTTTTTGGATTGTAAAACAAAAATTTTAGTTGGAAGTGCCAAATTTTAATAAATTTATTTGAAATCAACTTCGATTTTTTTGGATTTTGTCGAGTACTTTTGTTGTAGGTTGTATATTTGAGTAAATTTTAAACAAAATAACGACAATTTTTTGGATTGTGAAACAAATTTTAGTTGGAAGTGTCAAATTTTAATAAATTTATTTGAAACCAACTTCGATTTTTTTGGATTTTGTTGAGTATTTTTGTTGTAGGATCTATATTTGAGTAAATTTAGATGAAAATAAAGACCATTTTTTGGATTGTGAAAAAAAATTTTAGTTGGAAGTTTCTAATTGTAATAAATTTATTTGAATTCAACTTCGATTTTTTTTTATTTTGACCAGTATTTTTGTTGTAGGATGTATATTTGAGTAAATTTAGATGAAAATAACCACAATTTTTTGGATTGTGAAAAAAATTTTAGTTGGAAGTGTCAAATTTTAATAAATTTATTTGAAACCAACTTCGATTTTTTTTGATTTTGTGGAATATTTTTGTTGTAGGATGTATATTTGAGTAAATTTAGATGAAAATAACGACCATTTTTTGGATTGTGAAAAAAAATTTTAGTTGGAAGTGTCAAATTTTAATAAATTTATTTGAAATCAACTTCGATATTTTTGATTTAGTTGAGTTTTTTTTATAGAGAAGCTTAATTTGAGTAATTTCAGTTGAAATTAACTTCGATTTTTTTGATTTTGTCACGATTTTTGTCAAATTTTAATAAATTTATTTGAAATCAACTTGGATTATTTTGGATTTTGTTGAGTATTTTTGTTGTAGGATCTATATTTGAGTAAATTTAGATGAAAATAAATTCAATTTTTAGGATTGCGAAAAAAAATTTAGTTGGAAGTGTCAAATTTTAATAAATTTATTTGAAACCAACTTCGATTATTTTGGATTTTGTTGAGTATTTTTGTTGTAGGATCTATATTTGTGTAAATTTAGATGAAAATAACTTCAATTTTTAAGATTGTGAAAAAAAATTTTGTTGGAAGTGTCAAAGTTTAATAATTTTATTTGAGACCAACATCGATTTTTTTTATTTTGTTGAGTATTTTTGTTATAGGATCCATATTTGAGTAAATTTAGATGAAAATAACTTCAATTTTTTGAATTGTGAAAAAAATTATAGTTGGAAGTGTCAAATTTTAATAAATTTATTTGAAATCAATTTCGATCATTTTGGATTTTGTTGAGTATTTTTGTTGTAGGATCTATATTTGAGGAAATTTAGATGAAAATAACTTCAATTTTTAGGATTGTGAAAAAAATTTTAGTTGGAAGTGTGAAATTTTAATAAATTTATTTGAGACCAACTTCGATTTTTTTGGATTTGGTTGAGTATTTTTGTTGTAGGATGCATATTTGAGTAAATTTAGATGAAATTATCTTAAATTTTTTGGATTGTGAAAAAAAATTTAGTTGGAAGTGTCAAATTTTAATAAATTTATTTGAAACCAACTTCGATTATTTTGGATTTTGTAGAGTATTTTTGTTGTAGGATCTATATTTGAGTAAATTTAGATGAAAATAACGACAATTTTTTGGATAGTGAAAAAAATTTTAGTTGGAAGTGTCAAATTTTAATAAATTTATTTGAAACCAACTTCGATTATTTTGGATTTTGTCGAGTACTTTTGTTGTAGGTTGTATATTTGAGTAAATTTTAAACAAAATAACGACAATTTTTTGGATTGTGAAAAAAATTTTAGTTGGAAGTGTCAAATTTTAATAAATTTATTTGAAACCAACTTCGATTTTTTTTTATTTTGTCGAATGTTTTTGTTGTAGGATGTATATTTGAGTAAATTTAGATGAAAATAACGACCATTTTTTGGATTGTGAAAAAAAATTTTAATTGGAAGTTTCAAATTGTAATAAATTTATTTGAAACCAACTTCGATTTTTTTGGATTTTGACCAGTATGTTTGTTGTAGCATGTATATTTGAGTAAATTTAGATGTAAATAACGAAAATTTTTTGGATTGTGAAAAAAATTTTAGTTGGAAGTGTCAAATTTTAATAAATTTATTTGAAATCAACTTCGATTTTTTTGGATTTTGTCGAGTATTTTTGTTGTAGGATCTATATTTGAGTAAATGTAGAAGAAAATAACTTCAATTTTTTGGATTGTAAAACAAAAATTTTAGTTGGAACTGCCAAATTTTAATAAATTTATTTGAAATCAACTTCGATTTTTTTGGATTTTGTCGAGTACTTTTGTTGTAGGTTGTATATTTGAGTATATTTTAAACAAAATAACGACAATTTTTTGGATTGTGAATCAAATTTTAGTTGGAAGTGTCAAATTTTAATAAATTTATTTGAAACCAACTTCGATTTTTTTTTGGATTTTGTCGAGTATTTTTGTTGTAGGATCTATATTTGAGTAAATTTACATGAAAATAACGACAATTTGTTGGATTGAGAAAAAAAAATTTAGTTGGAAGTGTCAAATTGTAAAAAATTTATTGAAAACCAACTTCGATATTTTTGGATTTTGTTGAGTTTTTTTGATAGAGAAGCTTAATTTCAGTAATTTCAGTTGAAATTAACTTCGATTTTTTGGATTTTGTCACGATTTTTGTCAAATTTTAATAAATTTATTTGAAATCAACTTGGATTATTTTGGATTTTGTTGAGTATTTTTGTTGTAGGATCTATATTTGAGTAAATTAAGATGAAGATAACATCAATTTTTTGGATTGTGAAAAAAAATTTAGTTGGAAGTGTCAAATTTTAATAAATTTATTTGAAACCAACTTCGATTTTTTTTGATTTTGTTGTATATTTTTGTTGTAGGATGTATATTTGAGTAAATTTAGATGAAAATAACGACCATTTTTTGGATTGTGAAAAAAAATTTTAGTTGGAAGTTTCAAATTGTAATAAACTTATTTGAATCCAACTTCGATTTTTTTGGATTTTGTTGAGTTTTTTGATAGAGAAGCTTAATTTGAGTAATTTCAGTTGAAATTAACTTCGATTTTTTGGATTTTGTCACGATTTTTGTCAAATTTTAATAAATTTATTTGAAATCAACTTGGATTATTTTGGATTTTGTTGAGTATTTTTGTTGTAGGATCTATATTTGAGTAAATTTAGAAGAAAATAACTTCAATTTTTTGGATTGTAAAACAAAAATTTTAGTTGGAAGTGCCAAATTTTAATAAATTTATTTGAAATCAACTTCGATTTTTTTGGATTTTGTCGAGTACTTTTGTTGTAGGTTGTATATTTGAGTAAATTTTAAACAAAATAACGACAATTTTTTGGATTGTGAAACAAATTTTAGTTGGAAGTGTCAAATTTTAATAAATTTATTTGAAACCAACTTCGATTTTTTTGGATTTTGTTGAGTATTTTTGTTGTAGGATCTATATTTGAGTAAATTTAGATGAAAATAACGACCATTTTTTGGATTGTGAAAAAAAATTTTAGTTGGAAGTTTCTAATTGTAATAAATTTATTTGAATTCAACTTCGATTTTTTTTTATTTTGACCAGTATTTTTGTTGTAGGATGTATATTTGAGTAAATTTAGATGAAAATAACCACAATTTTTTGGATTGTGAAAAAAATTTTAGTTGGAAGTGTCAAATTTTAATAAATTTATTTGAAACCAACTTCGATTTTTTTTGATTTTGTGGAATATTTTTGTTGTAGGATGTATATTTGAGTAAATTTAGATGAAAATAACGACCATTTTTTGGATTGTGAAAAAAAATTTTAGTTGGAAGTGTCAAATTTTAATAAATTTATTTGAAATCAACTTCGATTTTTTTTTATTTAGTTGAGTTTTTTTTATAGAGAAGCTTAATTTGAGTAATTTCAGTTGAAATTAACTTCGATTTTTTTGATTTTGTCACGATTTTTGTCAAATTTTAATAAATTTATTTGAAATCAACTTGGATTATTTTGGATTTTGTTGAGTATTTTTGTTGTAGGATCTATATTTGAGTAAATTTAGATGAAAATAAATTCAATTTTTAGGATTGCGAAAAAAAATTTAGTTGGAAGTGTCAAATTTTAATAAATTTATTTGAAACCAACTTCGATTATTTTGGATTTTGTTGAGTATTTTTGTTGTAGGATCTATATTTGTGTAAATTTAGATGAAAATAACTTCAATTTTTAAGATTGTGAAAAAAAATTTTGTTGGAAGTGTCAAAGTTTAATAATTTTATTTGAGACCAACATCGATTTTTTTTATTTTGTTGAGTATTTTTGTTATAGGATCCATATTTGAGTAAATTTAGATGAAAATAACTTCAATTTTTTGAATTGTGAAAAAAATTATAGTTGGAAGTGTCAAATTTTAATAAATTTATTTGAAATCAATTTCGATCATTTTGGATTTTGTTGAGTATTTTTGTTGTAGGATCTATATTTGAGGAAATTTAGATGAAAATAACTTCAATTTTTAGGATTGTGAAAAAAATTTTAGTTGGAAGTGTGAAATTTTAATAAATTTATTTGAGACCAACTTCGATTTTTTTGGATTTTGTTGAGTATTTTTGTTGTAGGATGCATATTTGAGTAAATTTAGATGAAATTATCTTAAATTTTTTGGATTGTGAAAAAAAATTTAGTTGGAAGTGTCAAATTTTAATAAATTTATTTGAAACCAACTTCGATTATTTTGGATTTTGTAGAGTATTTTTGTTGTAGGATCTATATTTGAGTAAATTTAGATGAAAATAACGACAATTTTTTGGATAGTGAAAAAAAATTTAGTTGGAAGTGTCAAATTTTAATAAATTTATTTGAAACCAACTTCGATTATTTTGGATTTTGTCGAGTACTTTTGTTGTAGGTTGTATATTTGAGTAAATTTTAAACAAAATAACGACAATTTTTTGGATTGTGAAAAAAATTTTAGTTGGAAGTGTCAAATTTTAATAAATTTATTTGAAACCAACTTCGATTATTTTGGATTTTGTTGAGTATTTTTGTTGTAGGATCTATATTTGTGTAAATTTAGATGAAAATAACTTCAATTTTTAAGATTGTGAAAAAAAATTTTGTTGGAAGTGTCAAAGTTTAATAATTTTATTTGAGACCAACATCGATTTTTTTTATTTTGTTGAGTATTTTTGTTATAGGATGCATATTTGAGTAAATTTAGATGAAAATAACTTCAATTTTTTGAATTGTGAAAAAAATTATAGTTGGAAGTGTCAAATTTTAATAAATTTATTTGAAATCAATTTCGATCATTTTGGATTTTGTTGAGTATTTTTGTTGTAGGATCTATATTTGAGTAAATTAAGATGAAGATAACATCAATTTTTTGGATTGTGAAAAAAATTTTAGTTGGAAGTGTCAAATTTTAATAAATTTATTTGAAACCAACTTCGATTTTTTTTGATTTTGTGGTATATTTTTGTTGTAGGATGTATATTTGAGTAAATTTAGATGAAAATAACGACCATTTTTTGGATTGTGAAAAAAAATTTTAGTTGGAAGTTTCAAATTGTAATAAACTTATTTGAATCCAACTTCGATTTTTTTGGATTTTGTTGAGTTTTTTGATAGAGAAGCTTAATTTGAGTAATTTCAGTTGAAATTAACTTCGATTTTTTGGATTTTGTCACGATTTTTGTCAAATTTTAATAAATTTATTTGAAATCAACTTGGATTATTTTGGATTTTGTTGAGTATTTTTGTTGTAGGATCTATATTTGAGTAAATTTAGAAGAAAATAACTTCAATTTTTTGGATTGTAAAACAAAAATTTTAGTTGGAAGTGCCAAATTTTAATAAATTTATTTGAAATCAACTTCGATCATTTTGGATTTTGTTGAGTATTTTTGTTGTAGGATCTATATTTGAGGAAATTTAGATGAAAATAACTTCAATTTTTAGGATTGTGATAAAAATTTTAGTTGGAAGTGTGAAATTTTAATAAATTTATTTGAGACCAACTTCGATTTTTTTGGATTTTGTTGAGTATTTTTGTTGTAGGATGCATATTTGAGTAAATTTAGATGAAATTATCTTAAATTTTTTGGATTGTGAAAAAAAATTTAGTTGGAAGTGTCAAATTTTAATAAATTTATTTGAAACCAACTTCGATTATTTTGGATTTTGTAGAGTATTTTTGTTGTAGGATCTATATTTGAGTAAATTTAGATGAAAATAACGACAATTTTTTGGATAGTGAAAAAAATTTTAGTTGGAAGTGTCAAATTTTAATAAATTTATTTGAAACCAACTTCGATTATTTTGGATTTTGTCGAGTACTTTTGTTGTAGGTTGTATATTTGAGTAAATTTTAAACAAAATAACGACAATTTTTTGGATTGTGAAAAAAATTTTAGTTGGAAGTGTCAAATTTTAATAAATTTATTTGAAACCAACTTCGATTATTTTGGATTTTGTTGAGTATTTTTGTTGTAGGATCTATATTTGTGTAAATTTAGATGAAAATAACTTCAATTTTTAAGATTGTGAAAAAAAATTTTGTTGGAAGTGTCAAAGTTTAATAATTTTATTTGAGACCAACATCGATTTTTTTTATTTTGTTGAGTATTTTTGTTATAGGATGCATATTTGAGTAAATTTAGATGAAAATAACTTCAATTTTTTGAATTGTGAAAAAAATTATAGTTGGAAGTGTCAAATTTTAATAAATTTATTTGAAATCAATTTCGATCATTTTGGATTTTGTTGAGTATTTTTGTTGTAGGATCTATATTTGAGGAAATTTAGATGAAAATAACTTCAATTTTTAGGATTGTGAAAAAAATTTTAGTTGGAAGTGTGAAATTTTAATAAATTTATTTGAGACCAACTTCGATTTTTTTGGATTTTGTTGAGTATTTTTGTTGTAGGATGCATATTTGAGTAAATTTAGATGAAATTATCTTAAATTTTTTGGATTGTGAAAAAAAATTTAGTTGGAAGTGTCAAATTTTAATAAATTTATTTGAAACCAACTTCGATTATTTTGGATTTTGTAGAGTATTTTTGTTGTAGGATCTATATTTGAGTAAATTTAGATGAAAATAACGACAATTTTTTGGATAGTGAAAAAAATTTTAGTTGGAAGTGTCAAATTTTAATAAATTTATTTGAAACCAACTTCGATTATTTTGGATTTTGTCGAGTACTTTTGTTGTAGGTTGTATATTTGAGTAAATTCTAAACAAAATAACGACAATTTTTTGGATTGTGAAAAAAATTTTAGTTGGAAGTGTCAAATTTTAATAAATTTATTTGAAACCAACTTCGATTTTTTTTTATTTTGTCGAATGTTTTTGTTGTAGGATGTATATTTGAGTAAATTTAGATGAAAATAACGACCATTTTTTGGATTGTGAAAAAAAATTTTAATTGGAAGTTTCAAATTGTAATAAATTTATTTGAAACCAACTTCGATTTTTTTGGATTTTGACCAGTATGTTTGTTGTAGCATGTATATTTGAGTAAATTTAGATGAAAATAACGAAAATTTTTTGGATTGTGAAAAAAATTTTAGTTGGAAGTGTCAAATTTTAATAAATTTATTTGAAATCAACTTCGATTTTTTTGGATTTTGTCGAGTATTTTTGTTGTAGGATCTATATTTGTGTAAATTTAGATGAAAATAACTTCAATTTTTAAGATTGTGAAAAAAAATTTTGTTGGAAGTGTCAAAGTTTAATAATTTTATTTGAGACCAACATCGATTTTTTTTATTTTGTTGAGTATTTTTGTTATAGGATGCATATTTGAGTAAATTTAGAAGAAAATAACTTCAATTTTTTGGATTGTAAAACAAAAATTTTAGTTGGAACTGCCAAATTTTAATAAATTTATTTGAAATCAACTTCGATTTTTTTGGATTTTGTCGAGTACTTTTGTTGTAGGTTGTATATTTGAGTATATTTTAAACAAAATAACGACAATTTTTTGGATTGTGAATCAAATTTTAGTTGGAAGTGTCAAATTTTAATAAATTTATTTGAAACCAACTTCGATTTTTTTTTGGATTTTGTCGAGTATTTTTGTTGTAGGATCTATATTTGAGTAAATTTACATGAAAATAACGACAATTTGTTGGATTGAGAAAAAAAAATTTAGTTGGAAGTGTCAAATTGTAAAAAATTTATTGAAAACCAACTTCGATTTTTTTGGATTTTGTTGAGTTTTTTTGATAGAGAAGCTTAATTTCAGTAATTTCAGTTGAAATTAACTTCGATTTTGTGGATTTTGTCACGATTTTTGTCAAATTTTAATAAATTTATTTGAAATCAACTTGGATTATTTTGGATTTTGTTGAGTATTTTTGTTGTAGGATCTATATTTGAGTAAATTAAGATGAAGATAACATCAATTTTTTGGATTGTGAAAAAAATTTTAGTTGGAAGTGTCAAATTTTAATAAATTTATTTGAAACCAACTTCGATTTTTTTTGATTTTGTGGAATATTTTTGTTGTAGGATGTATATTTGAGTAAATTTAGATGAAAATAACGACCATTTTTTGGATTGTGAAAAAAAATTTTAGTTGGAAGTTTCAAATTGTAATAAACTTATTTGAATCCAACTTCGATTTTTTTGGATTTTGTTGAGTTTTTTGATAGAGAAGCTTAATTTGAGTAATTTCAGTTGAAATTAACTTCGATTTTTTGGATTTTGTCACGATTTTTGTCAAATTTTAATAAATTTATTTGAAATCAACTTGGATTTTTTTGGATTTTGTTGAGTTTTTTTTATAGAGAAGCTTAATTTGAGTAATTTCAGTTGAAATTAACTTCGATTTTTTTGATTTTGTCACGATTTTTGTCAAATTTTAATAAATTTATTTGAAATCAACTTGGATTATTTTGGATTTTGTTGAGTATTTTTGTTGTAGGATCTATATTTGAGTAAATTTAGATGAAAATAAATTCAATTTTTAGGATTGCGAAAAAAAATTTAGTTGGAAGTGTCAAATTTTAATAAATTTATTTGAAACCAACTTCGATTATTTTGGATTTTGTTGAGTATTTTTGTTGTAGGATCTATATTTGTGTAAATTTAGATGAAAATAACTTCAATTTTTAAGATTGTGAAAAAAAATTTTGTTGGAAGTGTCAAAGTTTAATAATTTTATTTGAGACCAACATCGATTTTTTTTATTTTGTTGAGTATTTTTGTTATAGGATGCATATTTGAGTAAATTTAGATGAAAATAACTTCAATTTTTTGAATTGTGAAAAAAATTATAGTTGGAAGTGTCAAATTTTAATAAATTTATTTGAAATCAATTTCGATCATTTTGGATTTTGTTGAGTATTTTTGTTGTAGGATCTATATTTGAGGAAATTTAGATGAAAATAACTTCAATTTTTAGGATTGTGAAAAAAATTTTAGTTGGAAGTGTGAAATTTTAATAAATTTATTTGAGACCAACTTCGATTTTTTTGGATTTTGTTGAGTATTTTTGTTGTAGGATGCATATTTGAGTAAATTTAGATGAAATTATCTTAAATTTTTTGGATTGTGAAAAAAAATTTAGTTGGAAGTGTCAAATTTTAATAAATTTATTTGAAACCAACTTCGATTTTTTTTTATTTTGTCGAATGTTTTTGTTGTAGGATGTATATTTGAGTAAATTTAGATGAAAATAACGACCATTTTTTGGATTGTGAAAAAAAATTTTAATTGGAAGTTTCAAATTGTAATAAATTTATTTGAAACCAACTTCGATTTTTTTGGATTTTGACCAGTATGTTTGTTGTAGCATGTATATTTGAGTAAATTTAGATGAAAATAACGAAAATTTTTTGGATTGTGAAAAAAATTTTAGTTGGAAGTGTCAAATTTTAATAAATTTATTTGAAATCAACTTCGATTTTTTTGGATTTTGTCGAGTATTTTTGTTGTAGGATCTATATTTGAGTAAATGTAGAAGAAAATAACTTCAATTTTTTGGATTGTAAAACAAAAATTTTAGTTGGAACTGCCAAATTTTAATAAATTTATTTGAAATCAACTTCGATTTTTTTGGATTTTGTCGAGTACTTTTGTTGTAGGTTGTATATTTGAGTATATTTTAAACAAAATAACGACAATTTTTTGGATTGTGAATCAAATTTTAGTTGGAAGTGTCAAATTTTAATAAATTTATTTGAAACCAACTTCGATTTTTTTTTGGATTTTGTCGAGTATTTTTGTTGTAGGATCTATATTTGAGTAAATTTACATGAAAATAACGACAATTTGTTGGATTGAGAAAAAAAAATTTAGTTGGAAGTGTCAAATTGTAAAAAATTTATTGAAAACCAACTTCGATTTTTTTGGATTTTGTTGAGTTTTTTTGATAGAGAAGCTTAATTTCAGTAATTTCAGTTGAAATTAACTTCGATTTTTTGGATTTTGTCACGATTTTTGTCAAATTTTAATAAATTTATTTGAAATCAACTTGGATTATTTTGGATTTTGTTGAGTATTTTTGTTGTAGGATCTATATTTGAGTAAATTAAGATGAAGATAACATCAATTTTTTGGATTGTGAAAAAAATTTTAGTTGGAAGTGTCAAATTTTAATAAATTTATTTGAAACCAACTTCGATTATTTTGGATTTTGTTGAGTATTTTTGTTGTAGGATCTATATTTGAGTAAATTTAGATGAAAATAACGACAATTTTTTGGATTGTGAAAAAAATTTTAGTTGGAAGTGTCAAATTTTAATAAATTTATTTGAGACCAACTTCGATTTTTTTGGATTTTGTTGAGTATTTTTGTTGTAGGATGCATATTTGAGTAAATTTAGATGAAATTATCTTCAATTTTTTGGATTGTGAAAAAAAATTTAGTTGGAAGTGTCAAATTTTAATAAATTTATTTGAAACCAACTTCGATTATTTTCGATTTTGTAGAGTATTTTTGTTGTAGGATCTATTATTGTGTAAATTTAGATGAAAATAACTTCAATTTTTTGGATTGTGAATAAATTATAGTTGGAAGAGTCAAATTTTAATAAATTTATTTGAAACCAACTTCGATTTTTTTGGATTTTGATGAGTATTTTTGTTGTAGGATCTATATTTGAGTAAATTTAGATGAAAATAACGACAATTTTTTGGATTGTGAAAAAAATTTTAGTTGGAAGTGTCAAATTTTAATAAATTTATTTGAAATCAACTTCGATTTTTTTGGATTTTGTTGAGTTTTTTTTATAGAGAAGCTTAATTTGAGTAATTTCAGTTGAAATTAACTTCGATTTTTTTGATTTTGTCACGATTTTTGTCAAATTTTAATAAATTTATTTGAAATCAACTTGGATTATTTTGGATTTTGTTGAGTATTTTTGTTGTAGGATCTATATTTGAGTAAATTTAGATGAAAATAAATTCAATTTTTAGGATTGCGAAAAAAAATTTAGTTGGCAGTGTCAAATTTTAATAAATTTATTTGAAACCAACTTCGATTATTTTGGATTTTGTTGAGTATTTTTGTTGTAGGATCTATATTTGTGTAAATTTAGATGAAAATAACTTCAATTTTTAAGATTGTGAAAAAAAATTTTGTTGGAAGTGTCAAAGTTTAATAATTTTATTTGAGACCAACATCGATTTTTTTTATTTTGTTGAGTATTTTTGTTATAGGATGCATATTTGAGTAAATTTAGATGAAAATAACTTAAATCTTTTGGATTGTGAAAAAAAATTTAGTTGGAAGAGTCAAATTGTAATAAATTTATTTGAAACCAACTTCGATTTTTTTGGATTTTGTTGAGCTTTTTTGATAGAGAAGCTTAATTTGAGTAATTTCAGTTGAAATTAACTTCGATTTAGTGGATTTTGTCACGATTTTTGTCAAATTTTAATAAATTTATTTGAAATCGACTTGGATTATTTTGGATTTTGTTGAGTATTTTTGTTGTAGGATCTATATTTGAGTAAATTTAGATGAAGATAACATCAATTTTTTGGATTGTGAAAAAAATTTTAGTTGGAAGTGTCTAATTTTAATAAATTTATTTGAAACCAACTTCGATTTTTTTGGATTTTGTCGAATATTTTTGTTGTAGGATGTATATTTGAGTAAATTTAGATGAAAATAACTTCAATTTTTTGGATTGTGAAAAAAAATTTTAGGTGGAAGTGTCAAATTTTAATAAATTTATTTGAAACTAACTTCGATTTTTTTTTATTTTGACCAGTATTTTTGTTGTAGGATGTATATTTGAGTAAATTTAGATGAAAATAACCACAATTTTTTGGATTGTGAAAAAAATTTTAGTTGGAAGTGTCAAATTTTAATAAATTTATTTGAAATCAACTTCGATTTTTTTGGATTTTGTCGAGTATTTTTGTTGTAGGATCTATATTTGAGTAAATGTAGAAGAAAATAACTTCAATTTTTTGGATTGTAAAACAAAAATTTTAGTTGGAACTGCCAAATTTTAATAAATTTATTTGAAATCAACTTCGATTTTTTTGGATTTTGTCGAGTACTTTTGTTGTAGGTTGTATATTTGAGTATATTTTAAACAAAATAACGACAATTTTTTGGATTGTGAATCAAATTTTAGTTGGAAGTGTCAAATTTTAATAAATTTATTTGAAACCAACTTCGATTTTTTTTTGGATTTTGTCGAGTATTTTTGTTGTAGGATCTATATTTGAGTAAATTTACATGAAAATAACGACAATTTGTTGGATTGAGAAAAAAAAATTTAGTTGGAAGTGTCAAATTGTAAAAAATTTATTGAAAACCAACTTCGATTTTTTTGGATTTTGTTGAGTTTTTTTGATAGAGAAGCTTAATTTCAGTAATTTCAGTTGAAATTAACTTCGATTTTTTGGATTTTGTCACGATTTTTGTCAAATTTTAATAAATTTATTTGAAATCAACTTGGATTATTTTGGATTTTGTTGAGTATTTTTGTTGTAGGATCTATATTTGAGTAAATTAAGATGAAGATAACATCAATTTTTTGGATTGTGAAAAAAATTTTAGTTGGAAGTGTCAAATTTTAATAAATTTATTTGAAACCAACTTCGATTATTTTGGATTTTGTTGAGTATTTTTGTTGTAGGATCTATATTTGAGTAAATTTAGATGAAAATAACGACAATTTTTTGGATTGTGAAAAAAATTTTAGTTGGAAGTGTCAAATTTTAATAAATTTATTTGAGACCAACTTCGATTTTTTTGGATTTTGTTGAGTATTTTTGTTGTAGGATGCATATTTGAGTAAATTTAGATGAAATTATCTTCAATTTTTTGGATTGTGAAAAAAAATTTAGTTGGAAGTGTCAAATTTTAATAAATTTATTTGAAACCAACTTCGATTATTTTCGATTTTGTAGAGTATTTTTGTTGTAGGATCTATTATTGTGTAAATTTAGATGAAAATAACTTCAATTTTTTGGATTGTGAATAAATTATAGTTGGAAGAGTCAAATTTTAATAAATTTATTTGAAACCAACTTCGATTTTTTTGGATTTTGATGAGTATTTTTGTTGTAGGATCTATATTTGAGTAAATTTAGATGAAAATAACGACAATTTTTTGGATTGTGAAAAAAATTTTAGTTGGAAGTGTCAAATTTTAATAAATTTATTTGAAATCAACTTCGATTTTTTTGGATTTTGTTGAGTTTTTTTTATAGAGAAGCTTAATTTGAGTAATTTCAGTTGAAATTAACTTCGATTTTTTTGATTTTGTCACGATTTTTGTCAAATTTTAATAAATTTATTTGAAATCAACTTGGATTATTTTGGATTTTGTTGAGTATTTTTGTTGTAGGATCTATATTTGAGTAAATTTAGATGAAAATAAATTCAATTTTTAGGATTGCGAAAAAAAATTTAGTTGGCAGTGTCAAATTTTAATAAATTTATTTGAAACCAACTTCGATTATTTTGGATTTTGTTGAGTATTTTTGTTGTAGGATCTATATTTGTGTAAATTTAGATGAAAATAACTTCAATTTTTAAGATTGTGAAAAAAAATTTTGTTGGAAGTGTCAAAGTTTAATAATTTTATTTGAGACCAACATCGATTTTTTTTATTTTGTTGAGTATTTTTGTTATAGGATGCATATTTGAGTAAATTTAGATGAAAATAACTTAAATCTTTTGGATTGTGAAAAAAAATTTAGTTGGAAGAGTCAAATTGTAATAAATTTATTTGAAACCAACTTCGATTTTTTTGGATTTTGTTGAGCTTTTTTGATAGAGAAGCTTAATTTGAGTAATTTCAGTTGAAATTAACTTCGATTTAGTGGATTTTGTCACGATTTTTGTCAAATTTTAATAAATTTATTTGAAATCGACTTGGATTATTTTGGATTTTGTTGAGTATTTTTGTTGTAGGATCTATATTTGAGTAAATTTAGATGAAGATAACATCAATTTTTTGGATTGTGAAAAAAATTTTAGTTGGAAGTGTCTAATTTTAATAAATTTATTTGAAACCAACTTCGATTTTTTTGGATTTTGTCGAATATTTTTGTTGTAGGATGTATATTTGAGTAAATTTAGATGAAAATAACTTCAATTTTTTGGATTGTGAAAAAAAATTTTAGGTGGAAGTGTCAAATTTTAATAAATTTATTTGAAACTAACTTCGATTTTTTTTTATTTTGACCAGTATTTTTGTTGTAGGATGTATATTTGAGTAAATTTAGATGAAAATAACCACAATTTTTTGGATTGTGAAAAAAATTTTAGTTGGAAGTGTCAAATTTTAATAAATTTATTTGAAATCAACTTCGATTTTTTTGGATTTTGTCGAGTATTTTTGTTGTAGGATCTATATTTGAGTAAATGTAGAAGAAAATAACTTCAATTTTTTGGATTGTAAAACAAAAATTTTAGTTGGAACTGCCAAATTTTAATAAATTTATTTGAAATCAACTTCGATTTTTTTGGATTTTGTCGAGTACTTTTGTTGTAGGTTGTATATTTGAGTATATTTTAAACAAAATAACGACAATTTTTTGGATTGTGAATCAAATTTTAGTTGGAAGTGTCAAATTTTAATAAATTTATTTGAAACCAACTTCGATTTTTTTTTGGATTTTGTCGAGTATTTTTGTTGTAGGATCTATATTTGAGTAAATTTACATGAAAATAACGACAATTTGTTGGATTGAGAAAAAAAAATTTAGTTGGAAGTGTCAAATTGTAAAAAATTTATTGAAAACCAACTTCGATTTTTTTGGATTTTGTTGAGTTTTTTTGATAGAGAAGCTTAATTTCAGTAATTTCAGTTGAAATTAACTTCGATTTTTTGGATTTTGTCACGATTTTTGTCAAATTTTAATAAATTTATTTGAAATCAACTTGGATTATTTTGGATTTTGTTGAGTATTTTTGTTGTAGGATCTATATTTGAGTAAATTAAGATGAAGATAACATCAATTTTTTGGATTGTGAACAAAATTTTAGTTGGAAGTGTCAAATTTTAATAAATTTATTTGAAACCAACTTCGATTTTTTTTGATTTTGTGGAATATTTTTGTTGTAGGATGTATATTTGAGTAAATTTAGATGAAAATAACGACCATTTTTTGGATTGTGAAAAAAAATTTTAGTTGGAAGTTTCAAATTGTAATAAACTTATTTGAATCCAACTTCGATTTTTTTGGATTTTGTTGAGTTTTTTTATAGAGAAGCTTAATTTGAGTAATTTCAGTTGAAATTAACTTCGATTTTTTGGATTTTGTCACGATTTTTGTCAAATTTTAATAAATTTATTTGAAATCAACTTGGATTATTTTGGATTTTGTTGAGTATTTTTGTTGTAGGATCTATATTTGAGTAAATTTAGAAGAAAATAACTTCAATTTTTTGGATTGTAAAACAAAAATTTTAGTTGGAAGTGCCAAATTTTAATAAATTTATTTGAAATCAACTTCGATTTTTTTGGATTTTGTCGAGTACTTTTGTTGTAGGTTGTATATTTGAGTAAATTTTAAACAAAATAACGACAATTTTTTGGATTGTGAAACAAATTTTAGTTGGAAGTGTCAAATTTTAATAAATTTATTTGAAACCAACTTCGATTTTTTTGGATTTTGTTGAGTATTTTTGTTGTAGGATCTATATTTGAGTAAATTTAGATGAAAATAACGACCATTTTTTGGATTGTGAAAAAAAATTTTAGTTGGAAGTTTCTAATTGTAATAAATTTATTTGAATTCAACTTCGATTTTTTTGGATTTTGTTGAGTATTTTTGTTGTAGGATCTATATTTGAGTAAATTTAGATGAAAATAACGACAATTTTTTGGATAGTGAAAAAAATTTTAGTTGGAAGTGTCAAATTTTAATAAATTTATTTGAAACCAACTTCGATTATTTTGGATTTTGTTGAGTATTTTTGTTGTAGGATCTATATTTGAGTAAATTTAGATGAAAATAACGACAATTTTTTGGATTGTGAAAAAAATTTTAGTTGGAAGTGTCAAATTTTAATAAATTTATTTGAGACCAACTTCGATTTTTTTGGATTTTGTTGAGTATTTTTGTTGTAGGATGCATATTTGAGTAAATTTAGATGAAATTATCTTCAATTTTTTGGATTGTGAAAAAAAATTTAGTTGGAAGTGTCAAATTTTAATAAATTTATTTGAAACCAACTTCGATTATTTTCGATTTTGTTGAGTATTTTTGTTGTAGGATCTATTATTGTGTAAATTTAGATGAAAATAACTTCAATTTTTTGGATTGTGAATAAATTATAGTTGGAAGAGTCAAATTTTAATAAATTTATTTGAAACCAACTTCGATTTTTTTGGATTTTGATGAGTATTTTTGTTGTAGGATCTATATTTGAGTAAATTTAGATGAAAATAACGACAATTTTTTGGATTGTGAAAAAAATTTTAGTTGGAAGTGTCAAATTTTAATAAATTTATTTGAAATCAACTTCGATTTTTTTGGATTTTGTTGAGTTTTTTTTATAGAGAAGCTTAATTTGAGTAATTTCAGTTGAAATTAACTTCGATTTTTTTGATTTTGTCACGATTTTTGTCAAATTTTAATAAATTTATTTGAAATCAACTTGGATTATTTTGGATTTTGTTGAGTATTTTTGTTGTAGGATCTATATTTGAGTAAATTTAGATGAAAATAAATTCAATTTTTAGGATTGCGAAAAAAAATTTAGTTGGAAGTGTCAAATTTTAATAAATTTATTTGAATTCAACTTCGATTTTTTTGGATTTTGTTGAGTATTTTTGTTGTAGGATCTATATTTGAGTAAATTTAGATGAAAATAACGACAATTTTTTGGATAGTGAAAAAAATTTTAGTTGGAAGTGTCAAATTTTAATAAATTTATTTGAAACCAACTTCGATTATTTTGGATTTTGTTGAGTATTTTTGTTGTAGGATCTATATTTGAGTAAATTTAGATGAAAATAACGACAATTTTTTGGATTGTGAAAAAAATTTTAGTTGGAAGTGTCAAATTTTAATAAATTTATTTGAGACCAACTTCGATTTTTTTGGATTTTGTTGAGTATTTTTGTTGTAGGATCCATATTTGAGTAAATTTAGATGAAATTATCTTCAATTTTTTGGATTGTGAAAAAAAATTTAGTTGGAAGTGTCAAATTTTAATAAATTTATTTGAAACCAACTTCGATTATTTTCGATTTTGTTGAGTATTTTTGTTGTAGGATCTATATTTGTGTAAATTTAGATGAAAATAACTTCAATTTTTTGGATTGTGAATAAATTATAGTTGGAAGAGTCAAATTTTAATAAATTTATTTGAAACCAACTTCGATTTTTTTGGATTTTGATGAGTATTTTTGTTGTAGGATCTATATTTGAGTAAATTTAGATGAAAATAACGACAATTTTTTGGATTGTGAAAAAAATTTTAGTTGGAAGTGTCAAATTTTAATAAATTTATTTGAAATCAACTTCGATTTTTTTGGATTTTGTAGAGTTTTTTTTATAGAGAAGCTTAATTTGAGTAATTTCAGTTGAAATTAACTTCGATTTTTTTGATTTTGTCACGATTTTTGTCAAATTTTAATAAATTTATTTGAAATCAACTTGGATTATTTTGGATTTTGTTGAGTATTTTTGTTGTAGGATCTATATTTGAGTAAATTTAGATGAAAATAAATTCAATTTTTAGGATTGCGAAAAAAAATTTAGTTGGAAGTGTCAAATTTTAATAAATTTATTTGAAACCAACTTCGATTATTTTGGATTTTGTTGAGTATTTTTGTTGTAGGATCTATATTTGTGTAAATTTAGATGAAAATAACTTCAATTTTTAAGATTGTGAAAAAAAATTTTGTTGGAAGTGTCAAAGTTTAATAATTTTATTTGAGACCAACATCGATTTTTTTTATTTTGTTGAGTATTTTTGTTATAGGATGCATATTTGAGTAAATTTAGATGAAAATAACTTAAATTTTTTGGATTGTGAAAAAAAATTTAGTTGGAAGAGTCAAATTGTAATAAATTTATTTGAAACCAACTTCGATTTTTTTTTATTTTGTTGAGCTTTTTTGATAGAGAAGCTTAATTTGAGTAATTTCAGTTGAAATTAACTTCGATTTAGTGGATTTTGTCACGATTTTTGTCAAATTTTAATAAATTTATTTGAAATCGACTTGGATTATTTTGGATTTTGTTGAGTATTTTTGTTGTAGGATCTATATTTGAGTAAATTTAGATGAAGATAACATCAATTTTTTGGATTGTGAAAAAAATTTTAGTTGGAAGTGTCTAATTTTAATAAATTTATTTGAAACCAACTTCGATTTTTTTGGATTTTGTCGAATATTTTTGTTGTAGGATGTATATTTGAGTAAATTTAGATGAAAATAACTTCAATTTTTTGGATTGTGAAAAAAATTTTAGTTGCAAGAGTCAAATTTTAATAAATTTAATTGAAACCAACTTCGATTTTTTTGGATTTTGTTGAGTATTTTTGTTGTAGGATCTATATTTGAGTAAATTTAGATGAAAATAACGACAATTTTTTGGATTGTGAAAAAAAATTTTAGTTGGAAGTGTCAAATGTTAATAAATTTATTTGAAACCAACTTCGATTTTTTTTGATTTTGTGGAATATTTTTGTTGTAGGATGTATATTTGAGTAAATTTAGATGAAAATAACGACCATATTTTGGATTGTGAAAAAAAATTTTAGTTGGAAGTTTCAAATTGTAATAAATTTATTTGAATCCAACTTCGATTTTTTTGGATTTTGTTGAGTATTTTTGTTGTAGGATCTATATTTGAGTAAATTTAGATGAAAATAAATTCAATTTTTAGGATTGCGAAAAAAAATTTAGTTGGAAGTGTCAAATTTTAATAAATTTATTTGAAACCAACTTCGATTATTTTGGATTTTGTTGAGTATTTTTGTTGTAGGATCTATATTTGTGTAAATTTAGATGAAAATAACTTCAATTTTTAAGATTGTGAAAAAAAATTTTGTTGGAAGTGTCAAAGTTTAATAATTTTATTTGAGACCAACATCGATTTTTTTTATTTTGTTGAGTATTTTTGTTATAGGATGCATATTTGAGTAAATTTAGATGAAAATAACTTCAATTTTTTGAATTGTGAAAAAAATTATAGTTGGAAGTGTCAAATATTAATAAATTTATTTGAAATCAATTTCGATCATTTTGGATTTTGTTGAGTATTTTTGTTGTAGGATCTATATTTGAGGAAATTTAGATGAAAATAACTTCAATTTTTAGGATTGTGAAAAAAATTTTAGTTGGAAGTGTGAAATTTTAATAAATTTATTTGAGACCAACTTCGATTTTTTTGGATTTTGTTGAGTATTTTTGTTGTAGGATGCATATTTGAGTAAATTTAGATGAAATTATCTTAAATTTTTTGGATTGTGAAAAAAAATTTAGTTGGAAGTGTCAAATTTTAATAAATTTATTTGAAACCAACTTCGATTTTTTTTTATTTTGTCGAATGTTTTTGTTGTAGGATGTATATTTGAGTAAATTTAGATGAAAATAACGACCATTTTTTGGATTGTGAAAAAAAATTTTAATTGGAAGTTTCAAATTGTAATAAATTTATTTGAAACCAACTTCGATTTTTTTGGATTTTGACCAGTATGTTTGTTGTAGCATGTATATTTGAGTAAATTTAGATGAAAATAACGAAAATTTTTTGGATTGTGAAAAAAATTTTAGTTGGAAGTGTCAAATTTTAATAAATTTATTTGAAATCAACTTCGATTTTTTTGGATTTTGTCGAGTATTTTTGTTGTAGGATCTATATTTGAGTAAATGTAGAAGAAAATAACTTCAATTTTTTGGATTGTAAAACAAAAATTTTAGTTGGAACTGCCAAATTTTAATAAATTTATTTGAAATCAACTTCGATTTTTTTGGATTTTGTCGAGTACTTTTGTTGTAGGTTGTATATTTGAGTATATTTTAAACAAAATAACGACAATTTTTTGGATTGTGAATCAAATTTTAGTTGGAAGTGTCAAATTTTAATAAATTTATTTGAAACCAACTTCGATTTTTTTTTGGATTTTGTCGAGTATTTTTGTTGTAGGATCTATATTTGAGTAAATTTACATGAAAATAACGACAATTTGTTGGATTGAGAAAAAAAAATTTAATTGGAAGTGTCAAATTGTAAAAAATTTATTGAAAACCAACTTCGATTTTTTTGGATTTTGTTGAGTTTTTTTGATAGAGAAGCTTAATTTCAGTAATTTCAGTTGAAATTAACTTCGATTTTTTGGATTTTGTCACGATTTTTGTCAAATTTTAATAAATTTATTTGAAATCAACTTGGATTATTTTGGATTTTGTTGAGTATTTTTGTTGTAGGATCTATATTTGAGTAAATTAAGATGAAGATAACATCAATTTTTTGGATTGTGAAAAAAATTTTAGTTGGAAGTGTCAAATTTTAATAAATTTATTTGAAACCAACTTCGATTATTTTGGATTTTGTTGAGTATTTTTGTTGTAGGATCTATATTTGAGTAAATTTAGATGAAAATAACGACAATTTTTTGGATTGTGAAAAAAATTTTAGTTGGAAGTGTCAAATTTTAATAAATTTATTTGAGACCAACTTCGATTTTTTTGGATTTTGTTGAGTATTTTTGTTGTAGGATGCATATTTGAGTAAATTTAGATGAAATTATCTTCAATTTTTTGGATTGTGAAAAAAAATTTAGTTGGAAGTGTCAAATTTTAATAAATTTATTTGAAACCAACTTCGATTATTTTCGATTTTGTAGAGTATTTTTGTTGTAGGATCTATTATTGTGTAAATTTAGATGAAAATAACTTCAATTTTTTGGATTGTGAATAAATTATAGTTGGAAGAGTCAAATTTTAATAAATTTATTTGAAACCAACTTCGATTTTTTTGGATTTTGATGAGTATTTTTGTTGTAGGATCTATATTTGAGTAAATTTAGATGAAAATAACGACAATTTTTTGGATTGTGAAAAAAATTTTAGTTGGAAGTGTCAAATTTTAATAAATTTATTTGAAATCAACTTCGATTTTTTTGGATTTTGTTGAGTTTTTTTTATAGAGAAGCTTAATTTGAGTAATTTCAGTTGAAATTAACTTCGATTTTTTTGATTTTGTCACGATTTTTGTCAAATTTTAATAAATTTATTTGAAATCAACTTGGATTATTTTGGATTTTGTTGAGTATTTTTGTTGTAGGATCTATATTTGAGTAAATTTAGATGAAAATAAATTCAATTTTTAGGATTGCGAAAAAAAATTTAGTTGGCAGTGTCAAATTTTAATAAATTTATTTGAAACCAACTTCGATTATTTTGGATTTTGTTGAGTATTTTTGTTGTAGGATCTATATTTGTGTAAATTTAGATGAAAATAACTTCAATTTTTAAGATTGTGAAAAAAAATTTTGTTGGAAGTGTCAAAGTTTAATAATTTTATTTGAGACCAACATCGATTTTTTTTATTTTGTTGAGTATTTTTGTTATAGGATGCATATTTGAGTAAATTTAGATGAAAATAACTTAAATCTTTTGGATTGTGAAAAAAAATTTAGTTGGAAGAGTCAAATTGTAATAAATTTATTTGAAACCAACTTCGATTTTTTTGGATTTTGTTGAGCTTTTTTGATAGAGAAGCTTAATTTGAGTAATTTCAGTTGAAATTAACTTCGATTTAGTGGATTTTGTCACGATTTTTGTCAAATTTTAATAAATTTATTTGAAATCGACTTGGATTATTTTGGATTTTGTTGAGTATTTTTGTTGTAGGATCTATATTTGAGTAAATTTAGATGAAGATAACATCAATTTTTTGGATTGTGAAAAAAATTTTAGTTGGAAGTGTCTAATTTTAATAAATTTATTTGAAACCAACTTCGATTTTTTTGGATTTTGTCGAATATTTTTGTTGTAGGATGTATATTTGAGTAAATTTAGATGAAAATAACTTCAATTTTTTGGATTGTGAAAAAAAATTTTAGGTGGAAGTGTCAAATTTTAATAAATTTATTTGAAACTAACTTCGATTTTTTTTTATTTTGACCAGTATTTTTGTTGTAGGATGTATATTTGAGTAAATTTAGATGAAAATAACCACAATTTTTTGGATTGTGAAAAAAATTTTAGTTGGAAGTGTCAAATTTTAATAAATTTATTTGAAATCAACTTCGATTTTTTTGGATTTTGTCGAGTATTTTTGTTGTAGGATCTATATTTGAGTAAATGTAGAAGAAAATAACTTCAATTTTTTGGATTGTAAAACAAAAATTTTAGTTGGAACTGCCAAATTTTAATAAATTTATTTGAAATCAACTTCGATTTTTTTGGATTTTGTCGAGTACTTTTGTTGTAGGTTGTATATTTGAGTATATTTTAAACAAAATAACGACAATTTTTTGGATTGTGAATCAAATTTTAGTTGGAAGTGTCAAATTTTAATAAATTTATTTGAAACCAACTTCGATTTTTTTTTGGATTTTGTCGAGTATTTTTGTTGTAGGATCTATATTTGAGTAAATTTACATGAAAATAACGACAATTTGTTGGATTGAGAAAAAAAAATTTAGTTGGAAGTGTCAAATTGTAAAAAATTTATTGAAAACCAACTCCGATTTTTTTGGATTTTGTTGAGTTTTTTTGATAGAGAAGCTTAATTTCAGTAATTTCAGTTGAAATTAACTTCGATTTTTTGGATTTTGTCACGATTTTTGTCAAATTTTAATAAATTTATTTGAAATCAACTTGGATTATTTTGGATTTTGTTGAGTATTTTTGTTGTAGGATCTATATTTGAGTAAATTAAGATGAAGATAACATCAATTTTTTGGATTGTGAACAAAATTTTAGTTGGAAGTGTCAAATTTTAATAAATTTATTTGAAACCAACTTCGATTTTTTTTGATTTTGTGGAATATTTTTGTTGTAGGATGTATATTTGAGTAAATTTAGATGAAAATAACGACCATTTTTTGGATTGTGAAAAAAAATTTTAGTTGGAAGTTTCAAATTGTAATAAACTTATTTGAATCCAACTTCGATTTTTTTGGATTTTGTTGAGTTTTTTTATAGAGAAGCTTAATTTGAGTAATTTCAGTTGAAATTAACTTCGATTTTTTGGATTTTGTCACGATTTTTGTCAAATTTTAATAAATTTATTTGAAATCAACTTGGATTATTTTGGATTTTGTTGAGTATTTTTGTTGTAGGATCTATATTTGAGTAAATTTAGAAGAAAATAACTTCAATTTTTTGGATTGTAAAACAAAAATTTTAGTTGGAAGTGCCAAATTTTAATAAATTTATTTGAAATCAACTTCGATTTTTTTGGATTTTGTCGAGTACTTTTGTTGTAGGTTGTATATTTGAGTAAATTTTAAACAAAATAACGACAATTTTTTGGATTGTGAAACAAATTTTAGTTGGAAGTGTCAAATTTTAATAAATTTATTTGAAACCAACTTCGATTTTTTTGGATTTTGTTGAGTATTTTTGTTGTAGGATCTATATTTGAGTAAATTTAGATGAAAATAACGACCATTTTTTGGATTGTGAAAAAAAATTTTAGTTGGAAGTTTCTAATTGTAATAAATTTATTTGAATTCAACTTCGATTTTTTTGGATTTTGTTGAGTATTTTTGTTGTAGGATCTATATTTGAGTAAATTTAGATGAAAATAACGACAATTTTTTGGATAGTGAAAAAAATTTTAGTTGGAAGTGTCAAATTTTAATAAATTTATTTGAAACCAACTTCGATTATTTTGGATTTTGTTGAGTATTTTTGTTGTAGGATCTATATTTGAGTAAATTTAGATGAAAATAACGACAATTTTTTGGATTGTGAAAAAAATTTTAGTTGGAAGTGTCAAATTTTAATAAATTTATTTGAGACCAACTTCGATTTTTTTGGATTTTGTTGAGTATTTTTGTTGTAGGATGCATATTTGAGTAAATTTAGATGAAATTATCTTCAATTTTTTGGATTGTGAAAAAAAATTTAGTTGGAAGTGTCAAATTTTAATAAATTTATTTGAAACCAACTTCGATTATTTTCGATTTTGTAGAGTATTTTTGTTGTAGGATCTATTATTGTGTAAATTTAGATGAAAATAACTTCAATTTTTTGGATTGTGAATAAATTATAGTTGGAAGAGTCAAATTTTAATAAATTTATTTGAAACCAACTTCGATTTTTTTGGATTTTGATGAGTATTTTTGTTGTAGGATCTATATTTGAGTAAATTTAGATGAAAATAACGACAATTTTTTGGATTGTGAAAAAAATTTTAGTTGGAAGTGTCAAATTTTAATAAATTTATTTGAAATCAACTTCGATTTTTTTGGATTTTGTTGAGTTTTTT
This sequence comes from Andrena praecox, assembly GCA_963932275.1. NCBI lineage: Eukaryota > Metazoa > Arthropoda > Insecta > Hymenoptera > Andrenidae > Andrena > Andrena praecox. The sequence goes on along the minus strand of CAWVQO010000356.1, from coordinate 2,946,611 downwards.
TTATAGAGAAGCTTAATTTGAGTAATTTCAGTTGAAATTAACTTCGATTTTTTTGATTTTGTCACGATTTTTGTCAAATTTTAATAAATTTATTTGAAATCAACTTGGATTATTTTGGATTTTGTTGAGTATTTTTGTTGTAGGATCTATATTTGAGTAAATTTAGATGAAAATAAATTCAATTTTTAGGATTGCGAAAAAAAATTTAGTTGGCAGTGTCAAATTTTAATAAATTTATTTGAAACCAACTTCGATTATTTTGGATTTTGTTGAGTATTTTTGTTGTAGGATCTATATTTGTGTAAATTTAGATGAAAATAACTTCAATTTTTAAGATTGTGAAAAAAAATTTTGTTGGAAGTGTCAAAGTTTAATAATTTTATTTGAGACCAACATCGATTTTTTTTATTTTGTTGAGTATTTTTGTTATAGGATGCATATTTGAGTAAATTTAGATGAAAATAACTTAAATCTTTTGGATTGTGAAAAAAAATTTAGTTGGAAGAGTCAAATTGTAATAAATTTATTTGAAACCAACTTCGATTTTTTTGGATTTTGTTGAGCTTTTTTGATAGAGAAGCTTAATTTGAGTAATTTCAGTTGAAATTAACTTCGATTTAGTGGATTTTGTCACGATTTTTGTCAAATTTTAATAAATTTATTTGAAATCGACTTGGATTATTTTGGATTTTGTTGAGTATTTTTGTTGTAGGATCTATATTTGAGTAAATTTAGATGAAGATAACATCAATTTTTTGGATTGTGAAAAAAATTTTAGTTGGAAGTGTCTAATTTTAATAAATTTATTTGAAACCAACTTCGATTTTTTTGGATTTTGTCGAATATTTTTGTTGTAGGATGTATATTTGAGTAAATTTAGATGAAAATAACTTCAATTTTTTGGATTGTGAAAAAAAATTTTAGGTGGAAGTGTCAAATTTTAATAAATTTATTTGAAACTAACTTCGATTTTTTTTTATTTTGACCAGTATTTTTGTTGTAGGATGTATATTTGAGTAAATTTAGATGAAAATAACCACAATTTTTTGGATTGTGAAAAAAATTTTAGTTGGAAGTGTCAAATTTTAATAAATTTATTTGAAATCAACTTCGATTTTTTTGGATTTTGTCGAGTATTTTTGTTGTAGGATCTATATTTGAGTAAATGTAGAAGAAAATAACTTCAATTTTTTGGATTGTAAAACAAAAATTTTAGTTGGAACTGCCAAATTTTAATAAATTTATTTGAAATCAACTTCGATTTTTTTGGATTTTGTCGAGTACTTTTGTTGTAGGTTGTATATTTGAGTATATTTTAAACAAAATAACGACAATTTTTTGGATTGTGAATCAAATTTTAGTTGGAAGTGTCAAATTTTAATAAATTTATTTGAAACCAACTTCGATTTTTTTTTGGATTTTGTCGAGTATTTTTGTTGTAGGATCTATATTTGAGTAAATTTACATGAAAATAACGACAATTTGTTGGATTGAGAAAAAAAAATTTAGTTGGAAGTGTCAAATTGTAAAAAATTTATTGAAAACCAACTTCGATTTTTTTGGATTTTGTTGAGTTTTTTTGATAGAGAAGCTTAATTTCAGTAATTTCAGTTGAAATTAACTTCGATTTTTTGGATTTTGTCACGATTTTTGTCAAATTTTAATAAATTTATTTGAAATCAACTTGGATTATTTTGGATTTTGTTGAGTATTTTTGTTGTAGGATCTATATTTGAGTAAATTAAGATGAAGATAACATCAATTTTTTGGATTGTGAACAAAATTTTAGTTGGAAGTGTCAAATTTTAATAAATTTATTTGAAACCAACTTCGATTTTTTTTGATTTTGTGGAATATTTTTGTTGTAGGATGTATATTTGAGTAAATTTAGATGAAAATAACGACCATTTTTTGGATTGTGAAAAAAAATTTTAGTTGGAAGTTTCAAATTGTAATAAACTTATTTGAATCCAACTTCGATTTTTTTGGATTTTGTTGAGTTTTTTTATAGAGAAGCTTAATTTGAGTAATTTCAGTTGAAATTAACTTCGATTTTTTGGATTTTGTCACGATTTTTGTCAAATTTTAATAAATTTATTTGAAATCAACTTGGATTATTTTGGATTTTGTTGAGTATTTTTGTTGTAGGATCTATATTTGAGTAAATTTAGAAGAAAATAACTTCAATTTTTTGGATTGTAAAACAAAAATTTTAGTTGGAAGTGCCAAATTTTAATAAATTTATTTGAAATCAACTTCGATTTTTTTGGATTTTGTCGAGTACTTTTGTTGTAGGTTGTATATTTGAGTAAATTTTAAACAAAATAACGACAATTTTTTGGATTGTGAAACAAATTTTAGTTGGAAGTGTCAAATTTTAATAAATTTATTTGAAACCAACTTCGATTTTTTTGGATTTTGTTGAGTATTTTTGTTGTAGGATCTATATTTGAGTAAATTTAGATGAAAATAACGACCATTTTTTGGATTGTGAAAAAAAATTTTAGTTGGAAGTTTCTAATTGTAATAAATTTATTTGAATTCAACTTCGATTTTTTTGGATTTTGTTGAGTATTTTTGTTGTAGGATCTATATTTGAGTAAATTTAGATGAAAATAACGACAATTTTTTGGATAGTGAAAAAAATTTTAGTTGGAAGTGTCAAATTTTAATAAATTTATTTGAAACCAACTTCGATTATTTTGGATTTTGTTGAGTATTTTTGTTGTAGGATCTATATTTGAGTAAATTTAGATGAAAATAACGACAATTTTTTGGATTGTGAAAAAAATTTTAGTTGGAAGTGTCAAATTTTAATAAATTTATTTGAGACCAACTTCGATTTTTTTGGATTTTGTTGAGTATTTTTGTTGTAGGATGCATATTTGAGTAAATTTAGATGAAATTATCTTCAATTTTTTGGATTGTGAAAAAAAATTTAGTTGGAAGTGTCAAATTTTAATAAATTTATTTGAAACCAACTTCGATTATTTTCGATTTTGTTGAGTATTTTTGTTGTAGGATCTATTATTGTGTAAATTTAGATGAAAATAACTTCAATTTTTTGGATTGTGAATAAATTATAGTTGGAAGAGTCAAATTTTAATAAATTTATTTGAAACCAACTTCGATTTTTTTGGATTTTGATGAGTATTTTTGTTGTAGGATCTATATTTGAGTAAATTTAGATGAAAATAACGACAATTTTTTGGATTGTGAAAAAAATTTTAGTTGGAAGTGTCAAATTTTAATAAATTTATTTGAAATCAACTTCGATTTTTTTGGATTTTGTTGAGTTTTTTTTATAGAGAAGCTTAATTTGAGTAATTTCAGTTGAAATTAACTTCGATTTTTTTGATTTTGTCACGATTTTTGTCAAATTTTAATAAATTTATTTGAAATCAACTTGGATTATTTTGGATTTTGTTGAGTATTTTTGTTGTAGGATCTATATTTGAGTAAATTTAGATGAAAATAAATTCAATTTTTAGGATTGCGAAAAAAAATTTAGTTGGAAGTGTCAAATTTTAATAAATTTATTTGAAACCAACTTCGATTATTTTGGATTTTGTTGAGTATTTTTGTTGTAGGATCTATATTTGTGTAAATTTAGATGAAAATAACTTCAATTTTTAAGATTGTGAAAAAAAATTTTGTTGGAAGTGTCAAAGTTTAATAATTTTATTTGAGACCAACATCGATTTTTTTTATTTTGTTGAGTATTTTTGTTATAGGATGCATATTTGAGTAAATTTAGATGAAAATAACTTAAATCTTTTGGATTGTGAAAAAAAATTTAGTTGGAAGAGTCAAATTGTAATAAATTTATTTGAAACCAACTTCGATTTTTTTGGATTTTGTTGAGCTTTTTTGATAGAGAAGCTTAATTTGAGTAATTTCAGTTGAAATTAACTTCGATTTAGTGGATTTTGTCACGATTTTTGTCAAATTTTAATAAATTTATTTGAAATCGACTTGGATTATTTTGGATTTTGTTGAGTATTTTTGTTGTAGGATCTATATTTGAGTAAATTTAGATGAAGATAACATCAATTTTTTGGATTGTGAAAAAAATTTTAGTTGGAAGTGTCTAATTTTAATAAATTTATTTGAAACCAACTTCGATTTTTTTGGATTTTGTCGAATATTTTTGTTGTAGGATGTATATTTGAGTAAATTTAGATGAAAATAACTTCAATTTTTTGGATTGTGAAAAAAAATTTTAGGTGGAAGTGTCAAATTTTAATAAATTTATTTGAAACTAACTTCGATTTTTTTTTATTTTGACCAGTATTTTTGTTGTAGGATGTATATTTGAGTAAATTTAGATGAAAATAACCACAATTTTTTGGATTGTGAAAAAAATTTTAGTTGGAAGTGTCAAATTTTAATAAATTTATTTGAAATCAACTTCGATTTTTTTTTATTTTGTTGAGTTTTTTTTATAGAGAAGCTTAATTTGAGTAATTTCAGTTGAAATTAACTTCGATTTTTTTGATTTTGTCACGATTTTTGTCAAATTTTAATAAATTTATTTGAAATCAACTTGGATTATTTTGGATTTTGTTGAGTATTTTTGTTGTAGGATCTATATTTGAGTAAATTTAGATGAAAATAAATTCAATTTTTAGGATTGCGAAAAAAAATTTAGTTGGAAGTGTCAAATTTTAATAAATTTATTTGAAACCAACTTCGATTATTTTGGATTTTGTTGAGTATTTTTGTTGTAGGATCTATATTTGTGTAAATTTAGATGAAAATAACTTCAATTTTTAAGATTGTGAAAAAAAATTTTGTTGGAAGTGTCAAAGTTTAATAAATTTATTTGAAACCAACTTCGATTATTTTGGATTTTGTAGAGTATTTTTGTTGTAGGATCTATATTTGAGTAAATTTAGATGAAAATAACGACAATTTTTTGGATAGTGAAAAAAATTTTAGTTGGAAGTGTCAAATTTTAATAAATTTATTTGAAACCAACTTCGATTATTTTGGATTTTGTCGAGTACTTTTGTTGTAGGTTGTATATTTGAGTAAATTTTAAACAAAATAACGACAATTTTTTGGATTGTGAAAAAAATTTTAGTTGGAAGTGTCAAATTTTAATAAATTTATTTGAAACCAACTTCGATTTTTTTTTATTTTGTCGAATGTTTTTGTTGTAGGATGTATATTTGAGTAAATTTAGATGAAAATAACGACCATTTTTTGGATTGTGAAAAAAAATTTTAATTGGAAGTTTCAAATTGTAATAAATTTATTTGAAACCAACTTCGATTTTTTTGGATTTTGACCAGTATGTTTGTTGTAGCATGTATATTTGAGTAAATTTAGATGAAAATAACGAAAATTTTTTGGATTGTGAAAAAAATTTTAGTTGGAAGTGTCAAATTTTAATAAATTTATTTGAAATCAACTTCGATTTTTTTGGATTTTGTCGAGTATTTTTGTTGTAGGATCTATATTTGAGTAAATGTAGAAGAAAATAACTTCAATTTTTTGGATTGTAAAACAAAAATTTTAGTTGGAACTGCCAAATTTTAATAAATTTATTTGAAATCAACTTCGATTTTTTTGGATTTTGTCGAGTACTTTTGTTGTAGGTTGTATATTTGAGTATATTTTAAACAAAATAACGACAATTTTTTGGATTGTGAATCAAATTTTAGTTGGAAGTGTCAAATTTTAATAAATTTATTTGAAACCAACTTCGATTTTTTTTTGGATTTTGTCGAGTATTTTTGTTGTAGGATCTATATTTGAGTAAATTTACATGAAAATAACGACAATTTGTTGGATTGAGAAAAAAAAATTTAGTTGGAAGTGTCAAATTGTAAAAAATTTATTGAAAACCAACTTCGATTTTTTTGGATTTTGTTGAGTTTTTTTGATAGAGAAGCTTAATTTCAGTAATTTCAGTTGAAATTAACTTCGATTTTGTGGATTTTGTCACGATTTTTGTCAAATTTTAATAAATTTATTTGAAATCAACTTGGATTATTTTGGATTTTGTTGAGTATTTTTGTTGTAGGATCTATATTTGAGTAAATTAAGATGAAGATAACATCAATTTTTTGGATTGTGAAAAAAATTTTAGTTGGAAGTGTCAAATTTTAATAAATTTATTTGAAACCAACTTCGATTTTTTTTGATTTTGTGGAATATTTTTGTTGTAGGATGTATATTTGAGTAAATTTAGATGAAAATAACGACCATTTTTTGGATTGTGAAAAAAAATTTTAGTTGGAAGTTTCAAATTGTAATAAACTTATTTGAATCCAACTTCGATTTTTTTGGATTTTGTTGAGTTTTTTGATAGAGAAGCTTAATTTGAGTAATTTCAGTTGAAATTAACTTCGATTTTTTGGATTTTGTCACGATTTTTGTCAAATTTTAATAAATTTATTTGAAATCAACTTGGATTATTTTGGATTTGGTTGAGTATTTTTGTTGTAGGATCTATATTTGAGTAAATTTAGAAGAAAATAACTTCAATTTTTTGGATTGTAAAACAAAAATTTTAGTTGGAAGTGCCAAATTTTAATAAATTTATTTGAAATCAACTTCGATTTTTTTGGATTTTGTCGAGTACTTTTGTTGTAGGTTGTATATTTGAGTAAATTTTAAACAAAATAACGACAATTTTTTGGATTGTGAAACAAATTTTAGTTGGAAGTGTCAAATTTTAATAAATTTATTTGAAACCAACTTCGATTTTTTTGGATTTTGTTGAGTATTTTTGTTGTAGGATCTATATTTGAGTAAATTTAGATGAAAATAACGACCATTTTTTGGATTGTGAAAAAAAATTTTAGTTGGAAGTTTCTAATTGTAATAAATTTATTTGAATTCAACTTCGATTTTTTTGGATTTTGTTGAGTATTTTTGTTGTAGGATCTATATTTGAGTAAATTTAGATGAAAATAACGACAATTTTTTGGATAGTGAAAAAAATTTTAGTTGGAAGTGTCAAATTTTAATAAATTTATTTGAAACCAACTTCGATTATTTTGGATTTTGTTGAGTATTTTTGTTGTAGGATCTATATTTGAGTAAATTTAGATGAAAATAACGACAATTTTTTGGATTGTGAAAAAAAATTTAGTTGGAAGTGTCAAATTTTAATAAATTTATTTGAGACCAACTTCGATTTTTTTGGATTTTGTTGAGTATTTTTGTTGCAGGATGCATATTTGAGTAAATTTAGATGAAATTATCTTCAATTTTTTGGATTGTGAAAAAAAATTTAGTTGGAAGTGTCAAATTTTAATAAATTTATTTGAAACCAACTTCGATTATTTTCGATTTTGTTGAGTATTTTTGTTGTAGGATCTATATTTGTGTAAATTTAGATGAAAATAACTTCAATTTTTTGGATTGTGAATAAATTATAGTTGGAAGAGTCAAATTTTAATAAATTTATTTGAAACCAACTTCGATTTTTTTGGATTTTGATGAGTATTTTTGTTGTAGGATCTATATTTGAGTAAATTTAGATGAAAATAACGACAATTTTTTGGATTGTGAAAAAAATTTTAGTTGGAAGTGTCAAATTTTAATAAATTTATTTGAAATCAACTTCGATTTTTTTGGATTTTGTTGAGTTTTTTTTATAGAGAAGCTTAATTTGAGTAATTTCAGTTGAAATTAACTTCGATTTTTTTGATTTTGTCACGATTTTTGTCAAATTTTAATAAATTTATTTGAAATCAACTTGGATTATTTTGGATTTTGTTGAGTATTTTTGTTGTAGGATCTATATTTGAGTAAATTTAGATGAAAATAAATTCAATTTTTAGGATTGCGAAAAAAAATTTAGTTGGAAGTGTCAAATTTTAATAAATTTATTTGAAACCAACTTCGATTATTTTGGATTTTGTTGAGTATTTTTGTTGTAGGATCTATATTTGTGTAAATTTAGATGAAAATAACTTCAATTTTTAAGATTGTGAAAAAAAATTTTGTTGGAAGTGTCAAAGTTTAATAATTTTATTTGAGACCAACATCGATTTTTTTTATTTTGTTGAGTATTTTTGTTATAGGATGCATATTTGAGTAAATTTAGATGAAAATAACTTAAATTTTTTGGATTGTGAAAAAAAATTTAGTTGGAAGAGTCAAATTGTAATAAATTTATTCGAAACCAACTTCGATTTTTTTTGATTTTGTTGAGCTTTTTTGATAGAGAAGCTTAATTTGAGTAATTTCAGTTGAAATTAACTTCGATTTAGTGGATTTTGTCACGATTTTTGTCAAATTTTAATAAATTTATTTGAAATCGACTTGGATTATTTTGGATTTTGTTGAGTATTTTTGTTGTAGGATCTATATTTGAGTAAATTTAGATGAAGGTAACATCAATTTTTTGGATTGTGAAAAAAATTTTAGTTGGAAGTGTCTAATTTTAATAAATTTATTTGAAACCAACTTCGATTTTTTTGGATTTTGTCGAATATTTTTGTTGTAGGATGTATATTTGAGTAAATTTAGATGAAAATAACTTCAATTTTTTGGATTGTGAAAAAAATTTTAGTTGCAAGAGTCAAATTTTAATAAATTTAATTGAAACCAACTTCGATTTTTTTGGATTTTGTTGAGTATTTTTGTTGTAGGATCTATATTTGAGTAAATTTAGATGAAAATAACGACAATTTTTTGGATTGTGAAAAAAAATTTTAGTTGGAAGTGTCAAATGTTAATAAATTTATTTGAAACCAACTTCGATTTTTTTTTATTTTGTGGAATATTTTTGTTGTAGGATGTATATTTGAGTAAATTTAGATGAAAATAACGACCATTTTTTGGATTGTGAAAAAAAATTTTAGTTGGAAGTTTCAAATTGTAATAAATTTATTTGAATCCAACTTCGATTTTTTTGGATTTTGTTGAGTATTTTTGTTGTAGGATCTATATTTGAGTAAATTTAGATGAAAATAACTTCAATTTTTTGGATTGTGAAAAAAAATTTTAGGTGGAAGTGTCAAATTTTAATAAATTTATTTGAAACTAACTTCGATTTTTTTTTATTTTGACCAGTATTTTTGTTGTAGGATGTATATTTGAGTAAATTTAGATGAAAATAACCACAATTTTTTGGATTGTGAAAAAAATTTTAGTTGGAAGTGTCAAATTTTAATAAATTTATTTGAAATCAACTTCGATTTTTTTTTATTTAGTTGAGTTTTTTTATAGAGAAGCTTAATTTGAGTAATTTCAGTTGAAATTAACTTCGATTTTTTTGATTTTGTCACGATTTTTGTCAAATTTTAATAAATTTATTTGAAATCAACTTGGATTATTTTGGATTTTGTTGAGTATTTTTGTTGTAGGATCTATATTTGAGTAAATTAAGATGAAGATAACATCAATTTTTTGGATTGTGAAAAAAATTTTAGTTGGAAGTGTCAAATTTTAATAAATTTATTTGAAACCAACTTCGATTTTTTTTTGATTTTGTGGAATATTTTTGTTGTAGGATGTATATTTGAGTAAATTTAGATGAAAATAACGACCATTTTTTGGATTGTGAAAAAAAATTTTAGTTGGAAGATTCAAATTGTAATAAACTTATTTGAATCCAACTTCGATTTTTTTGGATTTTGTTGAGTTTTTTGATAGAGAAGCTTAATTTGAGTAATTTCAGTTGAAATTAACTTCGATTTTTTGGATTTTGTCACGATTTTTGTCAAATTTTAATAAATTTATTTGAAATCAACTTGGATTATTTTGGATTTTGTTGAGTATTTTTGTTGTAGGATCTATATTTGAGTAAATTTAGAAGAAAATAACTTCAATTTTTTGGATTGTAAAACAAAAATTTTAGTTGGAAGTGCCAAATTTTAATAAATTTATTTGAAATCAACTTCGATTTTTTTGGATTTTGTCGAGTACTTTTGTTGTAGGTTGTATATTTGAGTAAATTTTAAACAAAATAACGACAATTTTTTGGATTGTGAAACAAATTTTAGTTGGAAGTGTCAAATTTTAATAAATTTATTTGAAACCAACTTCGATTTTTTTGGATTTTGTTGAGTATTTTTGTTGTAGGATCTATATTTGAGTAAATTTAGATGAAAATAACGACCATTTTTTGGATTGTGAAAAAAAATTTTAGTTGGAAGTTTCTAATTGTAATAAATTTATTTGAATTCAACTTCGATTTTTTTGGATTTTGTTGAGTATTTTTGTTGTAGGATCTATATTTGAGTAAATTTAGATGAAAATAACGACAATTTTTTGGATAGTGAAAAAAATTTTAGTTGGAAGTGTCAAATTTTAATAAATTTATTTGAAACCAACTTCGATTATTTTGGATTTTGTTGAGTATTTTTGTTGTAGGATCTATATTTGAGTAAATTTAGATGAAAATAACGACAATTTTTTGGATTGTGAAAAAAATTTTAGTTGGAAGTGTCAAATTTTAATAAATTTATTTGAGACCAACTTCGATTTTTTTGGATTTTGATGAGTATTTTTGTTGTAGGATGCATATTTGAGTAAATTTAGATGAAATTATCTTCAATTTTTTGGATTGTGAAAAAAAATTTAGTTGGAAGTGTCAAATTTTAATAAATTTATTTGAAACCAACTTCGATTATTTTCGATTTTGTTGAGTATTTTTGTTGTAGGATCTATTATTGTGTAAATTTAGATGAAAATAACTTCAATTTTTTGGATTGTGAATAAATTATAGTTGGAAGAGTCAAATTTTAATAAATTTATTTGAAACCAACTTCGATTTTTTTGGATTTTGATGAGTATTTTTGTTGTAGGATCTATATTTGAGTAAATTTAGATGAAAATAACGACAATTTTTTGGATTGTGAAAAAAATTTTAGTTGGAAGTGTCAAATTTTAATAAATTTATTTGAAATCAACTTCGATTTTTTTGGATTTTGTTGAGTTTTTTTTATAGAGAAGCTTAATTTGAGTAATTTCAGTTGAAATTAACTTCGATTTTTTTGATTTTGTCACGATTTTTGTCAAATTTTAATAAATTTATTTGAAATCAACTTGGATTATTTTGGATTTTGTTGAGTATTTTTGTTGTAGGATCTATATTTGAGTAAATTTAGATGAAAATAAATTCAATTTTTAGGATTGCGAAAAAAAATTTAGTTGGAAGTGTCAAATTTTAATAAATTTATTTGAAACCAACTTCGATTATTTTGGATTTTGTTGAGTATTTTTGTTGTAGGATCTATATTTGTGTAAATTTAGATGAAAATAACTTCAATTTTTAAGATTGTGAAAAAAAATTTTGTTGGAAGTGTCAAAGTTTAATAATTTTATTTGAGACCAACATCGATTTTTTTTATTTTGTTGAGTATTTTTGTTATAGGATGCATATTTGAGTAAATTTAGATGAAAATAACTTAAATCTTTTGGATTGTGAAAAAAAATTTAGTTGGAAGAGTCAAATTGTAATAAATTTATTTGAAACCAACTTCGATTTTTTTGGATTTTGTTGAGCTTTTTTGATAGAGAAGCTTAATTTGAGTAATTTCAGTTGAAATTAACTTCGATTTAGTGGATTTTGTCACGATTTTTGTCAAATTTTAATAAATTTATTTGAAATCGACTTGGATTATTTTGGATTTTGTTGAGTATTTTTGTTGTAGGATCTATATTTGAGTAAATTTAGATGAAGATAACATCAATTTTTTGGATTGTGAAAAAAATTTTAGTTGGAAGTGTCTAATTTTAATAAATTTATTTGAAACCAACTTCGATTTTTTTGGATTTTGTCGAATATTTTTGTTGTAGGATGTATATTTGAGTAAATTTAGATGAAAATAACTTCAATTTTTTGGATTGTGAAAAAAAATTTTTGGTGGAAGTGTCAAATTTTAATAAATTTATTTGAAACTAACTTCGATTTTTTTTTATTTTGACCAGTATTTTTGTTGTAGGATGTATATTTGAGTAAATTTAGATGAAAATAACCACAATTTTTTGGATTGTGAAAAAAATTTTAGTTGGAAGTGTCAAATTTTAATAAATTTATTTGAAATCAACTTCGATTTTTTTTTATTTTGTTGAGTTTTTTTTATAGAGAAGCTTAATTTGAGTAATTTCAGTTGAAATTAACTTCGATTTTTTTGATTTTGTCACGATTTTTGTCAAATTTTAATAAATTTATTTGAAATCAACTTGGATTATTTTGGATTTTGTTGAGTATTTTTGTTGTAGGATCTATATTTGAGTAAATTTAGATGAAAATAAATTCAATTTTTAGGATTGCGAAAAAAAATTTAGTTGGAAGTGTCAAATTTTAATAAATTTATTTGAAACCAACTTCGATTTTTTTGGATTTTGTTGAGTATTTTTGTTGTAGGATCTATATTTGAGTAAATTTAGATGAAAATAACGACCATTTTTTGGATTGTGAAAAAAAATTTTAGTTGGAAGTTTCTAATTGTAATAAATTTATTTGAATTCAACTTCGATTTTTTTGGATTTTGTTGAGTATTTTTGTTGTAGGATCTATATTTGAGTAAATTTAGATGAAAATAACGACAATTTTTTGGATAGTGAAAAAAATTTTAGTTGGAAGTGTCAAATTTTAATAAATTTATTTGAAACCAACTTCGATTATTTTGGATTTTGTTGAGTATTTTTGTTGTAGGATCTATATTTGAGTAAATTTAGATGAAAATAACGACAATTTTTTGGATTGTGAAAAAAATTTTAGTTGGAAGTGTCAAATTTTAATAAATTTATTTGAGACCAACTTCGATTTTTTTGGATTTTGTTGAGTATTTTTGTTGCAGGATGCATATTTGAGTAAATTTAGATGAAATTATCTTCAATTTTTTGGATTGTGAAAAAAAATTTAGTTGGAAGTGTCAAATTTTAATAAATTTATTTGAAACCAACTTCGATTATTTTCGATTTTGTTGAGTATTTTTGTTGTAGGATCTATATTTGTGTAAATTTAGATGAAAATAACTTCAATTTTTTGGATTGTGAATAAATTATAGTTGGAAGAGTCAAATTTTAATAAATTTATTTGAAACCAACTTCGATTTTTTTGGATTTTGATGAGTATTTTTGTTGTAGGATCTATATTTGAGTAAATTTAGATGAAAATAACGACAATTTTTTGGATTGTGAAAAAAATTTTAGTTGGAAGTGTCAAATTTTAATAAATTTATTTGAAATCAACTTCGATTTTTTTGGATTTTGTTGAGTTTTTTTTATAGAGAAGCTTAATTTGAGTAATTTCAGTTGAAATTAACTTCGATTTTTTTGATTTTGTCACGATTTTTGTCAAATTTTAATAAATTTATTTGAAATCAACTTGGATTATTTTGGATTTTGTTGAGTATTTTTGTTGTAGGATCTATATTTGAGTAAATTTAGATGAAAATAACGACAATTTTTTGGATTGTGAAAAAAAATTATAGTTGGAAGTGTCAAATGTTAATAAATTTATTTGAAACCAACTTCGATTTTTTTTTATTTTGTGGAATATTTTTGTTGTAGGATGTATATTTGAGTAAATTTAGATGAAAATTACGACCATTTTTTGGATTGTGAAAAAAAATTTTAGTTGGAAGTTTCAAATTGTAATAAATTTATTTGAATCCAACTTCGATTTTTTTGGATTTTGTTGAGTATTTTTGTTGTAGGATCTATATTTGAGTAAATTTAGATGAAAATAACTTCAATTTTTTGGATTGTGAAAAAAAATTTTAGGTGGAAGTGTCAAATTTTAATAAATTTATTTGAAACTAACTTCGATTTTTTTTTATTTTGACCAGTATTTTTGTTGTAGGATGTATATTTGAGTAAATTTAGATGAAAATAACCACAATTTTTTGGATTGTGAAAAAAATTTTAGTTGGAAGTGTCAAATTTTAATAAATTTATTTGAAATCAACTTCGATTTTTTTTTATTTAGTTGAGTTTTTTTATAGAGAAGCTTAATTTGAGTAATTTCAGTTGAAATTAACTTCGATTTTTTTGATTTTGTCACGATTTTTGTCAAATTTTAATAAATTTATTTGAAATCAACTTGGATTATTTTGGATTTTGTTGAGTATTTTTGTTGTAGGATCTATATTTGAGTAAATTAAGATGAAGATAACATCAATTTTTTGGATTGTGAAAAAAATTTTAGTTGGAAGTGTCAAATTTTAATAAATTTATTTGAAACCAACTTCGATTTTTTTTTGATTTTGTGGAATATTTTTGTTGTAGGATGTATATTTGAGTAAATTTAGATGAAAATAACGACCATTTTTTGGATTGTGAAAAAAAATTTTAGTTGGAAGTTTCAAATTGTAATAAACTTATTTGAATCCAACTTCGATTTTTTTGGATTTTGTTGAGTTTTTTGATAGAGAAGCTTAATTTGAGTAATTTCAGTTGAAATTAACTTCGATTTTTTGGATTTTGTCACGATTTTTGTCAAATTTTAATAAATTTATTTGAAATCAACTTGGATTATTTTGGATTTTGTTGAGTATTTTTGTTGTAGGATCTATATTTGAGTAAATTTAGATGAAAATAAATTCAATTTTTAGGATTGCGAAAAAAAATTTAGTTGGAAGTGTCAAATTTTAATAAATTTATTTGAAACCAATTTCGATTATTTTGGATTTTGTTGAGTATTTTTGTTGTAGGATCTATATTTGTGTAAATTTAGATGAAAATAACTTCAATTTTTAAGATTGTGAAAAAAAATTTTGTTGGAAGTGTCAAAGTTTAATAATTTTATTTGAGACCAAGATCGATTTTTTTTATTTTGTTGAGTATTTTTGTTATAGGATGCATATTTGAGTAAATTTAGATGAAAATAACTTCAATTTTTTGAATTGTGAAAAAAATTATAGTTGGAAGTGTCAAATTTTAATAAATTTATTTGAAATCAATTTCGATCATTTTGGATTTTGTTGAGTATTTTTGTTGTAGGATCTATATTTGAGGAAATTTAGATGAAAATAACTTCAATTTATAGGATTGTGAAAAAAATTTTAGTTGGAAGTGTGAAATTTTAATAAATTTATTTGAGACCAACTTCGATTTTTTTTTATTTTGTTGAGTATTTTTGTTGTAGGATGCATATTTGAGTAAATTTAGATGAAATTATCTTAAATTTTTTGGATTGTGAAAAAAAATTTAGTTGGAAGTGTCAAATTTTAATAAATTTATTTGAAACCAACTTCGATTATTTTGGATTTTGTAGAGTATTTTTGTTGTAGGATCTATATTTGAGTAAATTTAGATGAAAATAACGACAATTTTTTGAATAGTGAAAAAAAATTTAGTTGGAAGTGTCAAATTTTAATAAATTTATTTGAAACCAACTTCGATTATTTTGGATTTTGTCGAGTACTTTTGTTGTAGGTTGTATATTTGAGTAAATTTTAAACAAAATAACGACAATTTTTTGGATTGTGAAAAAAATTTTAGTTGGAAGTGTCAAATTTTAATAAATTTATTTGAAACCAACTTCGATTTTTTTTTATTTTGTCGAATGTTTTTGTTGTAGGATGTATATTTGAGTAAATTTAGATGAAAATAACGACCATTTTTTGGATTGTGAAAAAAAATTTTAATTGGAAGTTTCAAATTGTAATAAATTTATTTGAAACCAACTTCGATTTTTTTGGATTTTGACCAGTATGTTTGTTGTAGCATGTATATTTGAGTAAATTTAGATGAAAATAACGAAAATTTTTTGGATTGTGAAAAAAATTTTAGTTGGAAGTGTCAAATTTTAATAAATTTATTTGAAATCAACTTCGATTTTTTTGGATTTTGTCGAGTATTTTTGTTGTAGGATCTATATTTGAGTAAATGTAGAAGAAAATAACTTCAATTTTTTGGATTGTAAAACAAAAATTTTAGTTGGAACTGCCAAATTTTAATAAATTTATTTGAAATCAACTTCGATTTTTTTGGATTTTGTCGAGTACTTTTGTTGTAGGTTGTATATTTGAGTATATTTTAAACAAAATAACGACAATTTTTTGGATTGTGAATCAAATTTTAGTTGGAAGTGTCAAATTTTAATAAATTTATTTGAAACCAACTTCGATTTTTTTTTGGATTTTGTCGAGTATTTTTGTTGTAGGATCTATATTTGAGTAAATTTACATGAAAATAACGACAATTTGTTGGATTGAGAAAAAAAAATTTAGTTGGAAGTGTCAAATTGTAAAAAATTTATTGAAAACCAACTTCGATTTTTTTGGATTTTGTTGAGTTTTTTTGATAGAGAAGCTTAATTTCAGTAATTTCAGTTGAAATTAACTTCGATTTTGTGGATTTTGTCACGATTTTTGTCAAATTTTAATAAATTTATTTGAAATCAACTTGGATTATTTTGGATTTTGTTGAGTATTTTTGTTGTAGGATCTATAATTGAGTAAATTAAGATGAAGATAACATCAATTTTTTGGATTGTGAAAAAAATTTTAGTTGGAAGTGTCAAATTTTAATAAATTTATTTGAAACCAACTTCGATTTTTTTTGATTTTGTGGAATATTTTTGTTGTAGGATGTATATTTGAGTAAATTTAGATGAAAATAACGACCATTTTTTGGATTGTGAAAAAAAATTTTAGTTGGAAGTTTCAAATTGTAATAAACTTATTTGAATCCAACTTCGATTTTTTTGGATTTTGTTGAGTTTTTTGATAGAGAAGCTTAATTTGAGTAATTTCAGTTGAAATTAACTTCGATTTTTTGGATTTTGTCACGATTTTTGTCAAATTTTAATAAATTTATTTGAAATCAACTTGGATTATTTTGGATTTTGTTGAGTATTTTTGTTGTAGGATCTATATTTGAGTAAATTTAGAAGAAAATAACTTCAATTTTTTGGATTGTAAAACAAAAATTTTAGTTGGAAGTGCCAAATTTTAATAAATTTATTTGAAATCAACTTCGATTTTTTTGGATTTTGTCGAGTACTTTTGTTGTAGGTTGTATATTTGAGTAAATTTTAAACAAAATAACGACAATTTTTTGGATTGTGAAACAAATTTTAGTTGGAAGTGTCAAATTTTAATAAATTTATTTGAAACCAACTTCGATTTTTTTGGATTTTGTTGAGTATTTTTGTTGTAGGATCTATATTTGAGTAAATTTAGATGAAAATAACGACCATTTTTTGGATTGTGAAAAAAAATTTTAGTTGGAAGTTTCTAATTGTAATAAATTTATTTGAATTCAACTTCGATTTTTTTGGATTTTGTTGAGTATTTTTGTTGTAGGATCTATATTTGAGTAAATTTAGATGAAAATAACGACAATTTTTTGGATAGTGAAAAAAATTTTAGTTGGAAGTGTCAAATTTTAATAAATTTATTTGAAACCAACTTCGATTATTTTGGATTTTGTTGAGTATTTTTGTTGTAGGATCTATATTTGAGTAAATTTAGATGAAAATAACGACAATTTTTTGGATTGTGAAAAAAATTTTAGTTGGAAGTGTCAAATTTTAATAAATTTATTTGAGACCAACTTCGATTTTTTTGGATTTTGTTGAGTATTTTTGTTGCAGGATGCATATTTGAGTAAATTTAGATGAAATTATCTTCAATTTTTTGGATTGTGAAAAAAAATTTAGTTGGAAGTGTCAAATTTTAATAAATTTATTTGAAACCAACTTCGATTATTTTCGATTTTGTTGAGTATTTTTGTTGTAGGATCTATATTTGTGTAAATTTAGATGAAAATAACTTCAATTTTTTGGATTGTGAATAAATTATAGTTGGAAGAGTCAAATTTTAATAAATTTATTTGAAACCAACTTCGATTTTTTTGGATTTTGATGAGTATTTTTGTTGTAGGATCTATATTTGAGTAAATTTAGATGAAAATAACGACAATTTTTTGGATTGTGAAAAAAAATTTAGTTGGAAGTGTCAAATTTTAATAAATTTATTTGAAATCAACTTCGATTTTTTTGGATTTTGTTGAGTTTTTTTTATAGAGAAGCTTAATTTGAGTAATTTCAGTTGAAATTAACTTCGATTTTTTTGATTTTGTCACGATTTTTGTCAAATTTTAATAAATTTATTTGAAATCAACTTGGATTATTTTGGATTTTGTTGAGTATTTTTGTTGTAGGATCTATATTTGAGTAAATTTAGATGAAAATAAATTCAATTTTTAGGATTGCGAAAAAAAATTTAGTTGGAAGTGTCAAATTTTAATAAATTTATTTGAAACCAACTTCGATTATTTTGGATTTTGTTGAGTATTTTTGTTGTAGGATCTATATTTGTGTAAATTTAGATGAAAATAACTTCAATTTTTAAGATTGTGAAAAAAAATTTTGTTGGAAGTGTCAAAGTTTAATAATTTTATTTGAGACCAACATCGATTTTTTTTATTTTGTTGAGTATTTTTGTTATAGGATGCATATTTGAGTAAATTTAGATGAAAATAACTTAAATTTTTTGGATTGTGAAAAAAAATTTAGTTGGAAGAGTCAAATTGTAATAAATTTATTCGAAACCAACTTCGATTTTTTTTGATTTTGTTGAGCTTTTTTGATAGAGAAGCTTAATTTGAGTAATTTCAGTTGAAATTAACTTCGATTTAGTGGATTTTGTCACGATTTTTGTCAAATTTTAATAAATTTATTTGAAATCGACTTGGATTATTTTGGATTTTGTTGAGTATTTTTGTTGTAGGATCTATATTTGAGTAAATTTAGATGAAGGTAACATCAATTTTTTGGATTGTGAAAAAAATTTTAGTTGGAAGTGTCTAATTTTAATAAATTTATTTGAAACCAACTTCGATTTTTTTGGATTTTGTCGAATATTTTTGTTGTAGGATGTATATTTGAGTAAATTTAGATGAAAATAACTTCAATTTTTTGGATTGTGAAAAAAATTTTAGTTGCAAGAGTCAAATTTTAATAAATTTAATTGAAACCAACTTCGATTTTTTTGGATTTTGTTGAGTATTTTTGTTGTAGGATCTATATTTGAGTAAATTTAGATGAAAATAACGACAATTTTTTGGATTGTGAAAAAAAATTTTAGTTGGAAGTGTCAAATGTTAATAAATTTATTTGAAACCAACTTCGATTTTTTTTGATTTTGTGGAATATTTTTGTTGTAGGATGTATATTTGAGTAAATTTAGATGAAAATAACGACCATTTTTTGGATTGTGAAAAAAAATTTTAGTTGGAAGTTTCAAATTGTAATAAATTTATTTGAATCCAACTTCGATTTTTTTGGATTTTGTTGAGTATTTTTGTTGTAGGATCTATATTTGAGTAAATTTAGATGAAAATAACTTCAAT